>CM057001.1:78567126-80014626 GCA_029891345.1 Dryococelus australis | reverse complement strand
CACTCCAAAATAATCCGAGATGAGAAACGGGTGACAGAGAGGGAAACAGGCGGAGATGGAGAGAAATGATTTGATTCCGGTTGTGGATATGACAGTCGCACACGCCCGCACAGCAGCGCCGCCGTGCGGTTGGATGTTGGATTATGTATTTCAGTTTTTCCTTTACCGGGGGGGGGGGGGGGGGGGGGGAGGTTCCCCCGGGGAGACGAAGAGAGAATATTCTTCCTCCGCTGCCGAAATAACTATTCGAGCAAGAAACAAGGACGGGACACTGACAGGGAACTCCAATAACCCGGAACAGACTATTGCAACTTCTTCCCCCTCTCTCGCACGCAGTTATCTCTCTCTCTCTCATCTCACGAAGTGAAGATCCCTCGCAGTGTGGTAAAATTTTTCGTGCCGATCACGCCAAACCTCCTCCGGCACACCTACATCCTGGAATTCAGCAATCGCGCAGTTTCCAGCTGAATAAAAGCACGGTAAGACTAAAGGAAATACGGAGACATCCTTTAGCTGGGTTCGCTCAAACAACCTGGTCGACAACGGGGGGGCCTGGCGAGAGAGATTTGGGCGGCTCTTAACATCGAGGTTTTGAGAGCTGATAAGCGGAATAAAAGGGCGGGGGAAACGGTAGATCCCCAAGATAACCCGCCAACCAGCAGCATCGTCCGGCACGATACCCACATGCGATAATCTGGGATCGACCCCACCGGGAATCGAACCCGGTATATGACACGGTCGGACGCGAGTAGTTTAACCACTATACAACCGCTTTTCAGCCTGCAGAGACGTCACCCCTATGGATCTATAATTATTAATATCGCTTGCCTAATTTCTTTCTCAAAATATATTCTCTTGATAGGACTTTACATAATCAGAAATTGCGGTGTTTCAATATAAATTACTTTATTTAAATGCCTAAACTCTTAAGCTTACGTGAAATAAGCCTTGCAGCCATCCATCACAGCATGCAAAAAAACACATCAGTGAATTTAAAAAAGGTAGGGGAGGGAGGGGCAAGAAAATATTGAAGTGAACATTCTTACTTGTAAGCCGTTCACGGTAAAGTGAGCACTTTTGAAGCTGTTTCTTCAGACATAATAACCAATAAACACATTTAATTGTGGCCTCGGAGTTTTTGTTTAGGGCATGGTGAATGTATAAACTTCGTTTATTACTCACACGGCAGGATTTACATTAAGAAGAGGCGGGAGGATATAAATTGGCTGGAAGAAAAAAGTAAAACTAGGTCCTCAAAAGTGCTCACTTTACCGTGAACGGCCTATACACACAATGGTTGAGACTTGCCCCACTACTGGAAAGAAGTCGGCGCTATGTCCGAGGGTGGTGCAGATAGGAAACAGGTACGTGTAAGCCGGACAGACGCACAGTGCTGTTGGCGAACGCGACGCCGGGCAATGCGGTCACACAAGGGAGTAGGGGGGAGGTGTGAGGGAGACGGCCGCGGTAATAGTGCTGTTAACGGACCCTGGGGGCGGCATGAGCTGCTGCTGGGGTGGAATCTCTGATGTAGGGGGGAGCTATTCCACTGGGAAGAGCGGGATGGCGGGGGTTACCCACGATCCCCCTCTTCCCGTCAGCACACGCGTCTGCAACAAACCAGCCAGAGATGCTCGACATAGAACAGCGGTTCTTTAACTTAACTTTATAATGGACCACTGTGTGTAGACTTGTGCTCCTCCATTCTAGTAGGAATAACAAAAAATCAAAATAAATGTTGATATAGAATTGGATCTCCCCCGTCCGATGGATCAAAGAATGATGTATTTATATTACGATCTGTTAATAATACTGTAATAGCACCAGCTAGTACTGGCAGTGAAAGTAAAAGTAGAATTGCTGTAATTACAACTGATCATACAAATAAAGGTATTTGTTCTAATGTTATTCCTGGTGATTTTATATTAATTGTTGTTGAAATAAAATTGACAGCACCTAGAATTGATTAAATTCCTGCTATATGTAATGAGAAAATAGTTAAATCTACTGATATTCTTCAATGACCAGTTAGTCCTGCTAATGGTGGGTATAATGTCCATCCTGTTCCTGTATCAACTATTCTTATAATTAAAAGTGTTAATGAAGGGGGTAATGATCAAAATCTTATATTGTTTATACGTGGAAATGCTATATCGGGAGCTCCAATTATAATAGGTAATAATCAATTACCAAAACCTCCAATTATAATACGTATAACCATTAGAATTTATTACGAAGGCGTGGGCTGTTACAATAGTATTATAAATTTGGTCATTACCAATAATTGATCCTGGTCTTCCTAATTCTATTCGAATTAATATTTTTATTGATAATCCAACTTATATAAGCTATTCACGGTAAAGTAAGCACTTTTGAAAGCCTATTTAGTTTTAGCCTCAGACGTTAACTTCTAAGAGTGGTGGAATATACACACTGTGTTTATTACTTGCATGACTATACTTTATTTTAGAAAAGGTCGTTATAGGATAAATAATGGCTAAAAGATGCGCTATTAAATAGTTTAATGTCAGAAAAGTTCAAATAAATCAATACGATCAACCATTATATCTATTTGGAGGACGACGTAGAACCAACCCATGGACCAGTAAAAGTCCACAGGACACAGTTTGAGAACATCTGATGCAGTCTGTGGCTTCCCTCAAGGAAACATTTTCTCTCCCTCACTCAGTATCAACATTTATCTCGGTGCCTGCTAACTATTCATCTCATACTACATTCAATTGCATTTTAATTACAATGTATGTAGTAACGAAATATTTAACGAAGTAGACCTTTCCACAGATGTACTGCATGGCACACGCTTTTCACCTTTAATTGAGAATTGTTCGAAATCAACTCTTGAAAATAATCACTGCCTAAATATCATGTATTTTGAGAGGCATTCCAAGTTGTGTTACTGGTCTCTATGTAGGCAATTTTATCTCTTGTAATTTAAAAAGAAAACTATGGAATATATGAATTTTTCTCCAGGCAAATTAAAGTCAATGACCATTTTTCGCAAGTTAAATTTGGAGAGTGCAACATAAACGTCGCGAACATTAGAAACGCCATTTTGGAGCACTCCAAAATGGCATAAAACGGCTTATTCAAAGCGCTGTATCTCAAAATATACGCATCATAGTACTCTAGGGCCGTGCATTGAACCAATACAATAACACTGTCACCATTGTAAGTCCTACAGGTACACGCAGTGCGACGAGAACACACCACGCCATTGTAAGCGGGGGCTTAAGCAGGGCTTTCAAATATGCTAAGTATATTGTAAAGAGCCTATAAATTTAAAACACACCCAAACGAGATCTGTTTTCCTGAATATGCAAAGCCCAGAAAAATACTTGAAACTCCCGCCAGCCGAACAGCAGCTTGACATAAATCAGCCTCAAATCCGCTGATCCGAACAGTGGGGTATATTTGCTTCAAGAATAAATACAGGCAGGGGAAAATTATGCCATACATATTAGATGTAGTAAAGAGCATGCGTGAGGCTGAAAGACCGGGATTACGGTGGTTTTACGTCAACACGCAACACGTCACATTTTCACGTGACCGTAAAATGAGGTTATTTCTGATGCCACGTTATAATGCATCATGTAAGCGCGAACTTCTTGTACAACAGCGAAGCGGGCATTAAAATATTCTTGAGATGCAGACATTTTGTCGGGAATAAACCTGATGTGGGAGGTAGACGAGCCGCCCGAGAAAACTTGCAAATGCGGTAAAAATTACATGTATTGTTATACTTCTGTGAAAGATAAAAGAGTTGGCAATGGACATACAAAACACATACAGACCTCGCACTTCAAGCCTAAGTTCTTAATCACTACAAAACTACGAGTTTCTACCTAGGGCTATACAAGCTGAGTGCCTTATTAACTGCACTGGCAAGATAAGCCAGCATTTCAGGCGTTTTCAGAAAACAAAGTCGATAGCTGCAATTTTAGATTTAGTGTACAGTTCAGTTATCCAATCACTCCATTAACAAAGATAAGAACGGAGCTACTGTAGACACGCCAGAAAAAAATATGGCTACAGGAAAATTGAGAAGTAAAAATTAAAACAAGTAGATGGTACTTCGTATCTGCTGTATCTAGTTCTCCAGATTACGTCAATCACGTATTACACAACGCTAGACTCTGACCAGCTTTCTTTCTTTCCCGTGAAATTACATTTTACGTCGAGTGTAATGCACGTTTCCGCCAAACAAGTCAACGTATAGTAGGCTTACGTAAACGTGTAACTTATCGTAAAGAAATCGCGCAACGTTTCCCTTATGTTCGTTCAGTACGTACTATCCCGGAGGTTTTTTTGCGCCAGCCACCGACGGCTAAGACATGACTGACAACTGATTGTGGAGACTAACCCGAACGAAATAACTTTAACCTTAGAACCAAATATATTTACCACAGCCGATATCCTTTTCTGTGAGCTGTTCACGGTAAGTATTTTTAAAATAAGCGTCCGAAAAAAAATATATTTGCCTATTAAAAGCTTATATGCTACAGTACGCTCTGGCATGCAGGTTTCGAGTAACCTTGCCAGAGAATAAAAACAAAAATGTTGCAAGTGTCTTATATAAATGTATGACAAACAAAGTTAGAGTTTTGCTTTAACGCAAGAGTTTTGCTTTAACGCACAGTGGAATACGAATCAACATTAGTAACACATTTAGGTTCCTAAATTTTACTTTTTTTATTCTAGTTGACCGACGTACACATAATGAAAAAGGCTACTTAGAATCAGTGGAAAACCACTGATTGATTTAAGTGAAAAAATTTCACTGAATGAATAAGTGATGGCCGACTGCAATGCCGAATTAAATTTTTTTATTGAATTTAGCCAAATAATTACGTGAAATAAACACACTTACGATAGTTTAATATTTATATTACAAAAGTTACCGTAACAAAAAAAAAAGGTACAAAAATTTCCGGAGGTGGCCAGGATCGAACTCTCACCCTTCCCACTTCTCTTTAAGGCCGTCACCTGACCATCTGTGCTACCAAGTTAAATTAAAAAATGAGAGGAAAATATAGTTAGTATCGAAATCGTGAAGAATTAAATTGTATGTCTTCACTTTTTGTTTTTGGTTTAATTGGCGCAAAGTCAGAATTGTTAAAACGAATAGAAAATATGAGTGCACTCTTCACCGCATTATATGCAGTTTAAACCTTCAAACAGAGCACTGTGATGATTACATGAAAACGGAATGAAAAAGGAAAAACCGGAATGAAAGGCTAAATGATCATACTACCTCGAAAAATGATGTTAAGTATTTTGTACTGGTTTTAACGGTTTATTCGTTATTTCACCTGGTATACGTTGTTTAACGAACATTTTTACACGTAGTTCAACTGATCCATCAGTAAAAAAACAAACCACTGAAAAACAGCGGGAAAAAAAACTAATGAATCAGTGGAAAATGTCACTGAATCAATAAATGAAGGAAATATAGCATTTTTCACTAGTTCGCCAGTTAAATTCACTGAAGTGACTGAATTACTTTAGGCTAAATGACGTGTACCCGCTTGGTGCAGGTTATAGGCTGTTCACAGTAAAGTGAGCACTTTTCAAGGACCTCCCAAAAAGCAGTAACAACTAAAAAATATATTTTATTGCAGTCTCGGACGTTAACTTTTCAGTGTGATGGAAAGTATACACTGTGTTTATTAGTCATATTGCAATGTTTGCATTAAAAAGCGGTGGAAAAAGCAGAAACTAAATGAAAGGACAAATTTAGCAGGTCTTTAAAAAGTACTCACTTTACAGTGAATAGCCTTTAGTTGTCGAGGCGTACTTTGACTACTTGACTGAAAATTCTTGCCGTTTGCCAAGACGTTCAACATATACGTTATTTTTGACAAGTGTGTGTTACGACGTGGTTATTCGCGTCAACCCCTGCTTGCTTGCAAGTCTGAGGACGTCATCTGGGAACAGCTCCTGTGAAGGTGAGCCATGATTCCACTCCTGTTTATACACTGCGATCAGCTGTTTGCCGTCGCGCGCGGAGATTGGAGACATTGTGTGCTGTCAGACTCCACCCCAGCCCAGGCAGTGCGCCTAACTCAAACGGAGCGCGCATCGTTTGACGCCGGCAGTTTGGTAGGGGAGCGTTTCCGGACACATGTTCCTCTACGTTTGTCTCGGCCTACCAACTTAAAATTATGCCGAACAATTTCCGAACATCAAGATTCATTAGGCAGGTTTTTTTTTTTTAAATTGCTCAATCAGGCGACGTTTAACACACAATAAAATACAACCGATAACTATATACGGTCGCATAGTAATGGCGTCTTTGTCACGGGTCTTCTTTAACTCACTATCTCGAACGTCACCACGAACACGCTAGTATTTACGAGCCAACTAAAATGGACTGCGTCCAAACAAACTGGACGAACCCAGCAGTCGAATAATTTCAGTAGAGTTGAAATAAGCATGACATATCTCACTGTTGTACACTTTCCATCCAAAACGCATGGAAACTGAACAAAATATGGGATGATGCCAACCTCCTCCTCCCCCCCCCCCCCCCCCGGAGAGATTCCTTACTGTGATGATAAAGTCTTTACTGTTAACGCGCTTAAAATTTTAACTGCAAAATAGAAGCCCTACAGACGAAACTATGTCTCAGCCATGGAGGTAATAGATGGAGTGGCAACAGCCTATCTTCTCCACGATTATCAAGTGAAGCCGATTCCTTGTCTGACTGCCTTCGACTGCGCATGCGCAGACCGATTGTTTACGTCAGCCGCCATATTATGAGTGGCAAAAGTTACATAGTAAGCAATGTAAAACATGCACCTTTTTGCCACTACTAGCCCTGTCCTTGTCTTTCATTCTCGGCTTCACTTTCGTGTCTTGGCTTCCACTCCATAGACTAATACATCCGTGGTCCCAGCGCAAGGAACCAGCATTAATGCTGTGGTCGAATGCCAAGCACGAGCGGAACACGCACCAACAGCGGAGGTTTTCCAAGCAGGCGGGACATTTCTCAGGGCCGATGCCAGGCTCCAGAGGCAGTACCAACCCATGGGCTACGTTCACGTAAACACGGGGCAGCTCGCGTGCATTGTCTAAGATGCCCTCCTGCTATCTATCCGCGGTGTTTTATATCCTCCCGCAGGCCATCAATCACGTCGCTGAAAAGCAACCCCCTCCCTACACACTCCCTCAATTCAACCAGACGAAGGGGAGGAGGGTGGCCAGTGGAAAGCTCCCCTTAGCATCGACGCTTGAGCATCAAGATGCGGGCGGAAACCCAGGGGTGGATTTATGGCGCCGACAATTCTCCCGACATGTTTCGGCAGGCCTCGTTCTTTTGCCAGATCCCGCGCAGGACGGCCATGGGAAACGGCCCATCTTTCATTCATTTATTAAATCTTCACGAGCTACACAAGATTTTCTCCCCACCCACCCACCCGCACGCGCTACTTGCTCATGAACGATTTTTCTTCCGCCTGCACACACATTTCCCTCTTCAGGCGTCCCGATAAGAAGCAATTTAAAAACTGCTACCCCAGATTTTTATTGGGAGCCCTACATCCATTCTCTTTCGCTTCTCGTAATCTTATTTTTTTTTCTCTCCCCCGCGAAAGAACAGGAACTTTTTCCTGCCTTCCGGGACCCCTTTATCTTTCTGCCAGTCTGCGTCCTCGGGTACTGAATGCCTCAGCCAGCTGACTTCAGGGCCGTTCCCGACCGTTCCACGAGTAGAGGAGGGAGGAGGTAAGCGCTCTGAAGAACACGGCATGGATTCCAGCTTCCAGCAAGTGTCATTCAAAGCTGGAGTCTAAGAGTTCCTCGTGCTACGAAAATAAATAATATTCTCATCTTTTAGGCCTATTATTTTAATAAATTCAGTTTTGTTATCTTCAGGAGCTCACGGTAGATTTCATTAAAAAAAAAAAAAATTATACGAATCTGCAGGGCGCTCCAGAACGGAAACTTAAAGACTACGGCATACTAATTTTTTCGGGCTTCAGTTATAAAGAATACTGGTACTATCAAAAGACAATAAAAAACGCAAAATACACAAAAATGATTGTAGGTATGCGGAACGCAATCACTTCATATTGGTCCAACAGATAAATAGGCGGCCATGATAGATTTGAAAAACTAATAAAGATCATGGCAAAACACGACAGCAACGAAATGGGCGTCCTGCGATGCAGTGTTTTCGACCTTACAATACTGGTTGGAGGTTGAGTTTTGAAAACATTACTGTAACATAAAGCGTTTTCAGTCTGTAACACTTAAAAATCGATGAAACCTGTGAGCAATCGTTAAATCGCTAATAAATGCTTACAGGAGTATGACGGCGAAATATCATCGCCCCAATAACTGCCTTAGGGTGATGTCTTCGTGGAAAGCCCGACAATACAGTGCACCCATTATCCCGTTGGTGAACGCCGTGTAGATCTCAAGTATGTAGCAGTGTGGGTGCGGCACACGCATTGGTGACTGGCCCACGGAAATGAAGCCGCGGATCGAACGTGGTCCGTCGAGACAAAATACGGCGCGCTAACCAACCACTAACGAGGCTATTTGCTTGTAAGGTGTACGTAACAACAGTTTCATTTATGACATTAAAACACTGCAAGAAAGTGTGATGAATCAAATTTTCCTTTAAGTTTTTTTATAACGTGATAAAGGAGAAGGTAACGGTACAACGTTAGGATCTCCGTTATAGGCTATTCACGGTAAAGTGAGCCGTCACATTTCGAATAACAGTTAATATATATATATTAATTTAGCCGTAGACGTTAATTTCCGAGTGCAATGACGTGTACAAGCTGTGTTTATTACTTAAATGGCAATATTTATTTAAAAATGATAGCTAAAGGGTAAAAATGGCTGAAATAAAAAAGTAACTAGGGCCTCAAAAGTGCTCACTTTACCGTGAACGGCCTTTACCAGTATAATAATTTGCACATAAACATTTGCAAAACAGTATAAACATTTGCAAAAGGTAAGGGCTAAGGAGAGGGGCTTTCCAATGGAGCACTCTACCCGCCTGCCCAATATGCAGAACTCAAAAAGTAGCGCCAACCTCCCGTGGGGCAGTCCTTTGTTGTGCCGCCGGTCTGGAGTGCGGCAGGTTCCGAGTTCGAATACCAGATAAGGAATGGGTGTTAATTTAGGTTACATCATCAGTTAGTTTATAAGCCTTCAGGTATAACACCAGGGGACGTTAATAAGCCCTTTACAATCCAATAGTATAGGATATTCACGGTAAAGTGAGCACTTTTGAAAGCCTCCTCATTTGGAATAATGGTCAATAAATATATTTTATTTTAGCTTTTGACGTTAACTTCCGAGTGCGGTGGGATATACGCACTACGTTTGTTACTTACATGGGAATATTTAATTTAAAACGTGGTTATAGGATTTAAAAAAAAAGGCTGAAAGGAAAAAAGTAACTGGGTCCTCAAAAGTCCTCGCTTTACCATGAACAGCGTATAACAACCAAAATTGACATAGAAGTAAGTGTTGCATACGAAAGAAGAATGCGTGTATTTTTAAATCTATAAAATATTTTCCTCAGATTTAGTTATTTATATACGTTATAAAAACCAGTGAACAAGTAAAAATTCAATCAGAATTCCAGTGTACAAACACTCTGGGTACTTGATCATAATGTGCATTTTGCAAAAAAAAAAAAAAAAAAAACCGTAGTCAAGTAGAAAAATCATGACTGTAATACATGGAAAAATGTTTATCGTAATTAATTGTTTTAAAAAATATTTGTATTTATAGATCTCGTGTACATTAATTTAAGTTATAAAAATGGCAACTTAAGTGCCGAGATCGAAATTTTACGATGAAATTTACTATCAAGTTTAATTATAAATAATAATAATTTGCATTTGCGCAAAAAACTCATGCGAACGACTTCGAGAAAAAAAACCGGAAGTTCGAAATGGCAGGGGCGCTTTCCTGCTAGCTATGCGTGTAATGATATTAATAGTACGGTATTACCAATCTAACGGTTACAAATGTCAGGCTCTAAGTGAAGAAAATTCTGTATCGACGAAAACTTTTCATAAGTAGTTTCAAATTACACTTTAATAGTTAGTCACCGTAAATAAGTAACACGCTTCTAAGGGCCCGCCTACCTGAATTATATTCGAATCTGATGCTCAGAAGTAGTAAGAGTGCAAGAGTAACTAGCGTGCAGTATTCTTGTCGTGTTGCATGTATCTACGGGACTTAGCAGTGATCCTGTCATTTTACTGGTGGATAATTCTGAAGCGAAGTTCCATACAGGCTGTTCACGATAAAATGGGCACTTTTGAAAGCCCTGCTTAAGATCTACTTGTTTGCACGTCGTGTATTCTTCCGCCTTAAGTAAAATTACCATTGCCATGGGCCTCATCACTTTATGGGTCGGTCAAATGGAACTGCGAAATTATTAGAAAACCAAATACTTTACTAATCTACTCAATTTCACACTTTGATGCATTAAAAAAAGGCAGAAAGCGAAAGAAATAATTTCAGTTAACACAAATGGTTTCCTAACACCTTTTTTTATTTGACGTTAAGATATGGAACTACTTTTCATCCATCGTTACAGACATGACCGGGCGCATGTCACTCAGTGCGCCCGTTAAAATATATGCAGGCAGGGCCAGTTACTGTTTTCTAAGTTTGATGTCTAAAGTGCTCTCTTCATCGTGAACAGCCTTTATCTTCGTTCCACTTTTGTCCGGAGTGTTTTAGGATCCAGGGGTCTGAAAAGGCAGTTTTTAAAGATGTTTCAAGGCTCTAAAATAATATTTATACAGCATGCGTGATATCTTTAAAGTACCACTCCGTTCTCCTCTGAGGTATGTTTCGTGGACGTGTGTTGACATATTGGGGACATGTTTAATAGTTCCGTCAGATTGTTATTTAAAACATACTGCATAGAGTTCAAGCGCTTGAACTACGTTACAGAATGTTAGTAGTTCGTTTTTTCTGCGAAACTATTCCACGTGAGTCCAATATGCTGATCTACGAAAGAAAAAAAACTTTACACAAAGGTAGGTGAGTTTTTTTCAAGACGTGCACATTAGAAACACCACTTTTGAGAACTTCAAATCGTTGTATCTCAAAATATTTGCGTCGGTACACACGACACTACCCAAGGGCCCTGCATTGAACCTTCCTACAAACTTTCCACCAATAAAATAACAAGTTCACCGGCGAACGTCTCATAGGTATACGCAGCGAGACGAGTACACTGTGCGACAGTTCAGTGCCATGCGCTTAGAGGCGATTGCGTACTTCATGCGCGAGGCAGTGTCTCCCTTATCACTCTTGCGCCTCTGCCTGACATGCGGAAAACGTCTCCAGCCAAGCTAGTGAGAAGGGACATATAGGGTGTTCACGGTAAAATAAACACTTTTGAATGCCCGGCATAAGGTCTACTTGTATAAACGTCCGCATTATATCAAATTAGCATTGCTATGGGCCTCCACATTTTATTCATGGGTCGGTCAAGTGAAACTGTGATATAATTAGAAAAGTAAATATTGTACATATCTGCTCGTTTTTACACTTCGAAGCATTAAAAAAACAGAAAGCGAGATAAATGTTATCACAAATGATTACCAACCATTTTTCATTCGGCGGTAATATGTGGAACTACTTTCCCCTCCATCGTTACCAACTTTACTGGACGTACGTCACTCATTGCGCCCGTTAAAATGTGTGCAGGTAGGGGCAGTGACTTTTTTCTAAGTCGACATCGAAAGTGCTTACTTTATTGCGAACAGCCTTTACCTGTCTAGTGAGGCGGCAAACCAAGTGCGAGTTTTCCAATTTGAGGAGAGACTTTCTTGCAGCGCACTGCTGAAGCCGGCGGCCCTAAAAAGCAACAGATCGTGACACTTGCAGTACTGCCGCTAACGTCTTGCGGCGCAAATACCGAGCTTTCCTTTGTTTGATCACATAACACGCAACAGCTTTAACTGTGCAGGCGTCGTTGAGTCTTCAGCAAGTGTTATTTCTGAGAAGTTATACCAAACTATTTTTTTTTTGTCGGCTGGGTGTGTCTTTAAACCCTAAAGCTGCAATTATTGTACTCAAGAAGTTACATTTGCCATTCGACTCGTACCATAAAATCACTCATCAGTCACATTCAGGTAGTAGTGAATTTGATTCCGATGATAGAATTTCAGGCAAGTAATTCTCCATCCCAATCCAGAAAAATGTAAATGTAATCCCAACGTTACAGCCTTTAGAGTTAGATCATTTATGATTAGACGATCATAATGTCCCAAGTAGTATCTACAAATTTAATGCGTCAGGCTACGTTTCTTCCCAAATTTTGCATTTTGGGCCTGGGTCCATTAATCGTTCTCCATGTAGGCTACCTTTGAGTGACACAGGGAGCCTTATGAAAAAGTACAAGTATTTCTCTACAACCACTTTTCCGGTGAAGAACAACTGACAAAAGTCGCCATAGTAAACCTGCTATTCGAGATTTGACCGCGACGGTTAACGTGTAATTTTTAATGCGCAGTGTGGCGTACAGGTACTGCTATAATGTGATCTGACTCATCTCGCCTTTCCGAATAGCCTAGTTATCTCTGGCTGTATTCTACACGGTTGTATATGTATAGTAAAAAAAAAAAAATGTCGCGATGTTTTACTGGGAACATACGGAGTTAGAAAGCGGTGAGAAACACTATCCTACGTAATTGGCCAGGCCAGCACCGATAAGGATAACGTTTACTTAACGTAATAGGCAAGTTTTCCCGTCAGTATACGGCCATTATAAAACGACGGCTACGAGCTTCCACCTCGATGTAATTTCCTGCAATCTAAGTACGTGTGCTACCAATGAAGTGCGTAGTGTTTCTAGTCCTCGTACTGAAGAATGTTATAGGAACAGTTTAACTACATGCAGTTTCTCAGCCAAATTAAAATGTATTCAAGAGTGCAGCAGCACACAAAAACTTTTCTTCGGTAGGAACAAAAAAAATAACTACCTCAAACTTTGTAGTGGTCCTGCCACACCAATTTTGCTGAAAGGTTCTTCCATTTAGAGATCATTGCAACTTTAGTTTGGCAGCATAGCGAATATTTAGGTCCAGACGGAAGAAAAAAACTTTATATTAGTTAAGTTACTTAAAATTCTTCAACATGAGATGCTCGGTTATTTGAAGGCAAGTAGCAAAGTAGAAGAACCCTAAATAAGTCTAATAGAAACAGCACCAAACTTAAATTTAAATTCCACCAGGATTCACTCTGTGATGAAAAAGTTTCAGTGTGTTTGCAATCTACTAATTACAGGACGCATTCGAAGAGTGTAAGGACAGATTCCAACTGAAAAATACTTCGGTTCCGGTCACAAACAAAAATTGCTGTACGCAAGGATGTGACTCGGGCATTCTATTTATACTACCCAAGATACACTAAGCCGCAAACAGTCGTACGTAAGTATATCAAAGATGCCGTTTATAAACGACGCGGGACGGAAGAACGCAACACAAAAGTTGGTCAACGTACAACTTCTGGCGCTTCTGCTTGTGTGTTACGCCTTTCTTAATTAGCTGTGATCGATTGCAAAACAATTTTACACTCTCACAGAAGGCTACGATTTTCTGTTATCATATTATTTGCCTATATAATGAATTTATGCCTACGTTTATGCGATAAACCTTAAATAAAGGGCAGGCTATAGTTACGTATTACATATTTGAGCATCACTATCGTGCTTATAAATTTATTGGCGCTTATCATTTAAATCCACGTCGTCGGAAGGACTTCGCTGGCAATATAGCGGACATAGTCTACGACTTAGGGCGTTAGACAAACGTGTCTGCTGCGAACGCCGTATAATAAAAAGCTGGAAGCCACATAACTACCCCCTCCCCCAACACGCTCTTCCGTGTATATAACGGACGGCAGCATATTTCAGCGGCCGGAGTCGACTACCCCGTCAGCCAGCTCAGCAGGGTTGCTAATTTGTACCATTGAAAAATTACCTGGCATATCCCTGATTTCCAGACAAAAATAATCTTTTTTCCCTGACCCTTCTATTACATTTTTTTTCCTGTAAGGACTGACACCTTTGCATTATAACACTTTCTTTTCACCGAAAATACTTCTCTGATCTTACAATTGCTTACAGCATAGACTGCAAAGAAAAATGACGGCATTACAACAATCATTACAACAATTATATATAATTCTAGTAGCGGTGCATGATTAGCGACAGAACTACCAAATATAGCATGTATATCACAGAATTCCATGCCATTTAACTAACTTGTTTGAAAATTCCTGACAGTTTCCAGATTCTCTAACATCTTCCTGTTTTCCAGGCCTATGGCAACTCTTGGCAAGGACCAGGGACTCCGCCCCTCTGGCCGCTCGGTCTGGCAAATATAGTATTTCGACATTTTCAGAAGCATATATGATTCAAAATATATCTGAAAAACTTGATATTAACATGGACTGATTGATGCTCCGAGTGCAGGCTGCCACGCCCCATGGCGTCCACTAACGAAATGACTGCTCTACGTATTTTTACGTGTCGCTGGTCCGCGCCGCTAACGGTGGCCGCCCCTCGCGTGCGAGGACGGGGAGATATTATACGATAGCTGCGGCAGCGCGAACGATGGTGGTCGCGTATCAGTTACAGAAAGCGAGCCGACACGATCATCTCTTGGGGCGCAACGCTGCTGACTCTGGTTGTATTGGTTTCTGCGTTTATCTGAAGAATGCTCTGGATTACTGACCTCGTTCTCTCAGCGCCACTCGGGCTGCATTGAACCTTCGAGATGGTCAATGCAACGCTATAAATATTGCGACAGGCCTCTGGGCCAGGAGTGGAGTTAGAGTTGATGAGGGGATGAGTGGCTGAGTTCCGAGCGATAGATGAACGAGTGGCGAGAGAAGTGACCAGCGGACGGGAAGTCTGCTACTGCGAGTATCAAGCAGAAAAGAGTGCGACTGGCATTCTGGACTATTGGACTAGATGCGTGAGTGAAAGACATTATAAATGACGGCATCAGACTGAACATGTGTTAATAATGATTTACTTGACTGTAAACAACAGAGAAAATTAAGGACATTAATTAGAGCTGAAAAATACTAAATATTACGCTCACTGTTAAATAAAGAGTAAAAGAGGGGACAGATAATTTAATGCTGTAAATAATAGAGTGAATAAATTAGAAATCAAATTTAGTTTCTTTTATTTATCCTCAAGACCTCCATCACTCACGAGCTAAGATATACCCCTCAGGCGTCCTTCATGTAACAATATTTTAATAAAAAAAACACTATTTTCTGGATATGAAACATTATAAAGCTGAATGTGGTTTACTTTGAAGTTGGTGGCAGCTGTAACCAAGTGGGTGGACGCGTTAGTGTACACACAATACAAAAAAACCACTGTGTAGTGTATATACAACTAAGAGTCAAAGTTTTGGGTTACGAATTACTAGGTACATCCCAAGTAGTGTACGCTCAAATATAACAACTATACTGTCGGTATGCTAACTAACACCCTCCTGTGAATGCCAGACTCGTCCACAACCACCCCCTTCCGCGATAAGGTATTGAATAAACCCTATCCTTTCACTCGGACGCCCTTAACTAGGCAGCTGCGTCGAATACGTTACAGTTAAACGTGTTTATGTTTAGCTCGTTTATAAACTTTTTAACAAAAAACGCAATGTAAAACCCTATAGACTGAATTACTAATTACATAATGGATTACGTCGGGGAATTGTCGCGCCCCTTTTATGAAGGCTTGGAAATTAATACCACATTTGACAGAATGCGCCATTGTCCCGCAAGTGTCAATGAAACTAACAAATATGCAATAAGTTCATAGCTATAACAGACTACATACGTCACTGTAGCTCGCTAATGATTAAGAATCATAACTTATCTCCAAAAAAACACAATTATTTTTGCGATTCTGAATCATTGCCTCGTAGTCGCATTCTTTCGTCTATATTGTAAATAACGTCATTGTGCAAAGGGCTATGAAGATGACGGAAATTTGACGAAATAAACACAACGCAATGCACTGACTCAATGCATAATCTAGATAAGTTTCAAAAAGCGGGGATGGGGAATTCACCCACTACCTGGGTTAATTTGACACCCACTCTCGATGTAAGGCCTTGTTAGGTAGGATACGTCGAATATTGTTACAACATTCTAAACATGTAAATATTATATAGGAGATATGATGAATCACTTTTTTCTTCTGCTAAGACTGTATGTGAACCGATACTTTTTCTCCCTGCTGGTACTCCTTTATAACCAGGATCCTTTGTTGACTTCGTGGCAGTTCCATAAAGACAACATTAACGTGTTTTGTTTCGTTAGTTTTCTCTTAGAAATCCCAATAAACATTAGGACTCTTTCACCACATCATACTAGGGATGTTGGAAAAATATACATAGATCTATATCGAAATTACGATATATTTCAACGATACCTTATCGAAATCAACATCTTTTCCAGGTATGAGAAATCTATTTTTAAATGCTCTTTCAGTAAGAACTGTTCTGAATACAAGTATTACCATCATTACTTTGACAACATGCACACAAACAGGCGCTACAATCTGCCATGCCTCTTGTCCTCCATGTGTAATATTCCAAGCAACTTTACAATTGTCAAGTCCTTTAATAGACTACATAAAATATCAGATTCCGATGCACCGAAAATCGATGTATGGTTTGTAAAACGATACTCTTATAAATAATTTAGGTATTTATTCCGATGCCAGGAAAGACAGTATATCACCGACAACAGTACACATTTCCACCACCAGATTTGAACCACTTTGCTCGAGAACTAGAATTCCGGGTGGCTCGTTGGCGTGCATGTTTATTTGCGACTATCACGCAGGCAGGCGCGCACTTCTGCCGATAGGAAGAGAGATGTGTCACGAAGCTGGTATATGCGCGGTGACGCGATGCGGGCAGTCTGTGAAGTATCCGGCGACCGGAAGCGGAGCGGCGATCCTGAGGGCCGGGGATGAGTCAGCCCCGCGACTCGGGTTCGCCCGCCCTTGTCTTTCCTCCCCCCCACTCACCGCACAGCGGTGGTCTGGGTGGGCCGCCAGGTACCGTTACACGCCTGGTAACGGACGGCCAACCCACTTTCCGTTACAAGTCGGGGGAACTTCTCACAATCTCCGCCGCCGCCTCGCGTGTGGATACACTTCGTCGCGCACCGCACCCACAAGTCCGACGCCCGGTTGCACCATAGCGGTTCCAAACTCGATCCGACATTGCTTGTGAGACCTACACAGAAAACTGTTGCACCAGCCGAGTTCAGAACTGGGCTGGGGATCGAGATGAAGTTCATTTCGACCGAGATCAGCAGCCATCGTCGACATACGTAGTTCGAAAATACACCAGAGTCGCTATCTTGAAAACACAATTCAATTTTATCGCCATATTTTGGCTTCGTAATTTTATAGTGGAACAGATAGAACTACGGCCAATTGTTTTCTTAGGTAATTAAAACAACATTATACGCACTATAATATTATTCAGTAAATTTCCTACTACAATAATTCACTTAAAACAGATCAAACATCGCACATCTAGTTCTATCAATAGTGAAAAATACGACTATCTCCATGACGTCATATATTGCGAACCAATAGGAAAATTTGTCTCATACTTAATCTCGATATCTCAATTTGGAACCAGGATCGAAGTATCGGAGATCCAGAAACATGAAATTTCGCTGGTGCAACACTTTTAGATTGGAATCAAGAACACACTGGATCCTGGTTCGGAACTAGGAACACTTGACCTCGGATCGGGGAGGATGTCGGTGCAACCGGGCCTGAGTGGAAGTGAGGGAATAAGGTGTCGCAAGTGCAAGCCACCACACTCCTCATGTCGCCCTCGCGGTGAAGTTGGATCGAGGATTTCAAGAGAGCAAGGTGGACGTGGTGTAGTGATTAGACTACTCGCCTCCCACCTAAGCGTCCTCGCGGAGTCGCTCCCACCTGAGGATGCCACTGCTCCATACTCTCCTCACTCCACACCCTCATCTACTTTCAATCTCTAGTCCTCGATGTTAACGGCCGCCCAAATCTCTTCACTCGGGAGTATTACGGGACAGCGCTGAGATTGAAGACGACGCTGCAATGCAATCGGAAACCTGCCGTTATACCACTAATACTCGAGTTATGGCAGTTTATTGAAATCATAATGAATATACATCGCGTGCGTGTGTGAACATATTGCAACCCGATGTTTTCAGTGCTACTTACGTGAGTTCAACGGATGACACCGTTGGAGATCTTTTGCATTCCAGAGCCTACCTAGCCTTCTCCCCAGCTCCGAGAAGTACATACACTTGCCGTATAAAGAAAACTACACAGGAGTTGTTCAAAGTAGAGGGAGTACTGTTCAGGCCCTAGTTACTTTTTCCTTTCAGCCATATTTTATCGTTTACAACCTTTCTGAATAAATACTTTCATGTTAGTAATAAACACAAGTGTATATTCCACCGCAATAAGACTAAAACTAAATTTATTTATTGACTATTTATTCCAAATAAAAATTTAACACACTTTATTACACCTTTGTTACAAACGTAACAGTAGTCACTTTTCTTCTTTTCTATATTCTTGCTCCTGATTGGCTGTATTCTCCGTCGTCGGCGACATCGCTTCCGCGGCAAGTCAGGCTTGTCACGAGCGATATGAACTACGATTGGCCGGTTCGGTGTGACGTCACATAGACTCGCAACGCGCTATTGTGAAGAGGGCTTAACAGTTAGCATTCCTACTACCGTTTCCGAACATAACAAAACTCCAAGAATCGCTCGTCATGTAAGACGAAATAAGCTGCCCTACTCGAGGCAATAAATGTAAAATCGGGAGGGGGATAATACATCCTTATTCTACATTCAAAACAGAGGGAAGGTAAAAATGAAAAACATAACGATCTCCGTAGTACCCACAAAATTGACTCGTCTTAAGGCCCGGTTTCACCACTTTTGCGTCAATTTCTGATTCATAGTAATTACCCGACAACTTAAGCTGGTTCCACACAATAGTGCGATGCGTTGCGATGAGCGGTGGCCAATCAGGATGAAGCAGATTTCAACGCAGTGCGTCGGCGTTGAGTGAAATTGTCGGCGCGATTGTCGGCGCCAGCCTGCGACGGAGAAGAAAAAGTGTGTGTGTATGTGCAAAATAGATGACAAGGCTTCTTATAGATATGGATAACGTCATAAAATTCGTTTCATCAAAATAATTATACTTCGTCTTATTGTCTCGTTCCCTCTAGTTTTCATCTTACACTGCATTCATACTATCACTTGTTTGTTTATCCACTTAAAACATACAGTTTCAACTTTTTAGGCGGCTTTTGTTATAGCCGTGAGAACGGAAAATGTGATTCCCACCCTTAAACTAGATAGCAGCACCATCTCCGATGGCGTCTGTCACCGGCAGACCATCGCATAGTTGTGAAACAGCAAGTATAGCTCGTCGCAGCCCAATGCATCGCAGTATTGTGGAGCCAGCTTTACGATTATAGAAAATTAACATTTCACAATTTCCATTAATACTTTTGTGCGTAATTTTAATTGCATTATCTGCTTGTAAAACTTCGATAACATATTTATATTTTATCAACAAGGTCTAGCCTTTTTGGAAACAGGAAATAAATCAGTGAAAAGTAAATAGAAACTAATCAAACTACTAGTAAACTGTAATTTTTCTATAATCAAACATTTCCAATAATACAGGGGCTTCAGGTGGGAACCGAGTGGACATACAATGGCACGAGTCATTTCAAAGCGAACAATGTCAACAACAGGATTGCCAGCGGTGAGCCGATTGCTCTGAGCATGTTTAGTATTTTGGTAAAGGCGGGGCTACAATTGCTATACGCACATCAATAACACAACACAGTGGTATACACAAGAGTTAAAACAATTTGTTTTCAGTTAGGAGTGGTTACAATCACGCATAGCGATAAGCACTTACCTAAGCACAGTTATAGTAACAAGGCAAGTTCAACTGGTTTAACTTACCTTACTACTGTCTCTGCGTGTCAATATTCAGCCCATCAGAAGTATCGGCACTTATACTACGCTATCAAATGAAAAAATATTTACAAATCAAGAAAGTGTATATTTTGACTTCATTCCTCGGGTAGATATTTCCTTTTGATTATTTCTTGATAAGCGCAACCCTGAAAATTATGTAACGGTTTTAGGTAACGTTAATGGTAAAAATTGAAATGAAAATAATATCTAATTCTAAAAACGTCTGAGATCACTTGAAAAAAGATTTGTTTTTTGACAAAAAAACACTACCAACTATACAGGACTTAATTTCTTCGGAACAAATGTAGCAACATAAACAAACTAATATAATTATCGTTATAGCAATTGTGGCTAGAACACTGTGCACGTGTTGTGTTTTGTATGTGGTATCACTATAACTGTGAATGTGTTACGTATATGACAATTGTAGCCCGGCCTTACACCGTAATGTGACAGAGCGCGGGGTCTGTTCTTTGTTCAAAAAGTAAACAACGGCACGTCACTGTACACATGTTTTTCGATGCCAGGGCAAATTGTGATGACTTATTCAAGGCACGCCCAGAAATACACATTTCTAGTCTACGAGGTACACAAACGGTTAGTTATTCAGAATTTAAAAATTAATTCGGCGCGAGACCTACTTTGCTGTCGCTTGTCTCGAATTTCAAACAATTGCGTTGAAAAATGACGTGCCTGAAAAGTTTGGCGAAAAATAAGGGAACGGGATAGAGCCCAATGAACGACAGAAGAAGAGTAAAGAGAGGAAGGAAGGATGAGAGGTTAGAATGCCGGCTAACTAGGAAGAGGGGAAGGGCATTAGTGCGGTTAGGAAGGGCCTGGAATGGAAGTAATGTCTAATTCATATAAGTGGAGTAAAATATGACAGTAAATGCTCTCGTTCATAAAGTATTGTATCAGCTCATGAATTGCGGGATCCATGTTAAGTTGGCGATTTTGATGATGGCTTTGGAAGAAAATAATACTCAGAACTAAAAGTTGTAATTTAAAATCTTGATTATACTTACATCTATGATTTAAATTATGTTTTAAAGCAATATTAATTTTTATTGGCTATCAGTGACTGGACTTGTGTACATTGGACTCGAACATTTGTTTACAAACGCCTTTTCCTTGTGACAAAACAGCTGTGATGGAAGGATACTTAGTGGTTGTGCTAAATTTCTAAAATTGTCAAAATTTACCCCACTTTAATGAAATAGACTATATGAGGTGTGGATGAACTTGCCACCGGGCGGCTGCTCATGGCAAGTCGAAACTATTACTGTTTGAATTAGTTGCCTTTTGATGTGCCAAGATCAAACGAGAACGGAACGTTGCAACAGTGCTCTCTCTACTGACTGGCGAAGACACCAACAACGTTTCTTGTTTGTTAACCAAGCAGATTACATTTGAACTAAGCTGCGGAGAAGAGGTAAGGCACTGCTGTACTTAATACTCATTCGAGAGAGTGCTCTTTCGCATAACCTGGCGAGAGTACTGCTTCGCGCTCTCGTTCTGGGAACTGAGACAACCACACTCTCGTTTCTCTTCGTCGTCTGGCAAATAGCCGATGTCAAAAGGCGGGAAATCATGTTAAGCTAAAATCGCGGTCATTACTACTGTAAGTAATATGTGCGTTCAAAATAATCCACAAATAATTATAGCACTACCAGAATAATCATTAATGCATAAATACTATTATTTTTGTTGCATATTTTACCGTCACGTTGCAGTAAAGTGGCAAAAAAAAACGAGACTTAAATATCCGTACATATATTTTTATAAATACGTGTTGCGTATGTTATTTAGCTGTTTAAAACAGTTGAAATTATTCACTTACAGTTAAAATGCAACATGCCCAGAAAGTTACTATAATCATATTCAAACAAGGAAATAATGTAAACAAATATGGCGCCATCGAGAATACAACTTCGTGCTCTCGCTCACGAATTGAGACGGATTAAGTTGCGGAGAAGAGATAACACTGTGCTTTGTTATCCGTATATTTTCATTGTAATAAATAACTTAATCTTGACTATAAAATGCAACTAAACATGGCGGTTACACCACTAATCAGCCATCATGTTGTTTGCGTGAGTGAACTATTAGCGAACATCTTTATCTGGTCAAAATGTTATTAAGAGGATCTCGAACGATTTCACAAGTGGTAGAAAGTTCTTTTCCGCTCACCCCCACTATAGAATAAATCACACCCCAAAAACAGCTTCTAATGCCGGAATCTCACAGCCCCGACACGACCGCAGACGCAACCACGACACATTTCAATACGACTACTTGTGTTTACAGCACCACCGACACCACGCTTTCGGCATTTAACCTAACTATTTAGAAGGCGATGACAGGCTACGTTAGTTCCAAAGGCGTTGAACAAAAGGGAAATTTGTAATACATAATGGTGACAAATTGGCATAGCTAATGCATACAAAGGTAAAATTATTATTTTTAAGGTTAAATACGGTAATTTTGAATTTATTTTTCTTTTAAGCTGCGTATTTTCCATTGTAGGGAAAGCTTACAATCCAATTACGTTTAGCAAAGTTGTAAATTCTGTGCGTCGCGCCGCACGACACGACGAAGAACAGAAATCATTTCTAATCCGAAATTTCTGGTCGTACGACAGAATCGGTCGGGCTTCCACGACGATCTCTTGTATTTCATTGGCTGTTGGCCGTCATGACGTGCGCGTCGGGGCTATGTGATTCCGGCATTATAGTTTCTCAATCATTGACGTCATAACACGTGTATAACCTTGACACGCTCGATGATTCCAACCGTTTTTGAGTCACCCACGATGGAAAACCTTGCTGCTTTCTCCTAACTACTTCATACGTCACTTTACAATAGTGCTGATACCAGCTACCCGATCAGGCCTATACATAATCTTAAGCCTCGCGAGCACAACAGTTACTAGACATGCTGTCATGCTGTCTTTTATAGTTAACATAAACACGGTCACATTGGGGAATGTTTTGTCTTATCGGCCTACTATAAACAAAAAGAATGAACTCTCTTCAAACCTTTGTGATATGCCCTGCGTTCTAATTACGGCTACTGGCAAATGTCGAACTGCTAGTGTCGGTGAACGTGAAATTACCCCGAGAATACGTCACTAACTTAAGAGCGAACGCTCCAGGAATGTTATTGCTGCATAGTCTACATGTTAATATAAACACAAAGAATTTAACCAATAACGCAGTGAACACAATTATTTTCTTGGATAGTATGATTTGCATCTGCACTCGTGGCCGCAATTCACGATCCGAAAGACTTCAAATATGACAAATCCAAAGCATACCACTGTTGAGATTTTGGTTGTACCAAAGTACCATAGCGAGATAGCATCAAAGGGAATTAAAATTATAGGTTGTTCACGATAAAATAGTACCTTCGAAAGTCCCTCCAAAATCCCTAGTAATTATGATTACTAATAATCATATCTAACATAACCAGGTATTATTTTTTCGAAAAAGCCCTTATTCATAAGAATTACCAAGCAGAAAGCGAAAAAAAAATAATTTTTACGTAATCACACATGCTTGACTAACACTTTTAAATTGAAGTGAAGATATGTACTACTTTCGCTTCATCGCTATATATCAACTAAGCTTAACTGGGCGCATGTCACTCAGTGCACCCGTTAAAATATATGCAGGTAGCAGCAGGGAACTTTTTCTAACGTTGATTTCAAATCTGCTCACTTGATTGTGAATAGCCTTCAACACACGACCAGCAAGAGAATACCTCTAACAAACGTATCTGTTTAGGAAATAATGTCAATCTACGTGCTGATACAGCACGTAGATCTTTTTCTTTTAAAAAAAATACCACTTTTTAAGAACGTCTCTTTTTTGTCCATACAAGTTCGGGGAAGGGGGGGGGGGGGGGCGCGATACAAATATAAGAATACAAAACTATTCACGCTCCTCTTCAGTTAACTATCAAAACAACTTGTGTCGAATATTAAAATATTTTATGAAATTTTGTAAAGGTTTCCATACACGTGTCGGTTCAAAAACTTTAAACCATTTGTTCGTGACGAAACAATTTTAATAAATATGTCCACGAACACACTTGTTAGGCATGGTGAAACGGGCGCAAGACAAAACGAACATTCACGGCACGAGACCATACACGAGTGGGCCAAGTGGGCCCCAACCTTTCCCGTCGACGGTTCAACAGGCGCAGTGGAAGTAAAAGTTTGCGGTGCGTGCCTCGGAATTCCACCTACGACTTAATATAAAAAAAAAAAATCGGACGCCCGTGGCGAATAGATCCAAGAGTTCGGCTTTGCGACAGAAAAATTAATTGCTCTAGACACGTGACACTTTAACAGGAAGTCATATCAAAGCAGTCTGGCCACTAATACGCGGTAACATCAAATTTTCTGCACAAAAAAATAACTATTTATTCACAAGTGACACAACGTGGCGTGCGTAGGTAACATGTAATGCAAGCATTAAGCACTCACCTTGCATGTCGAGCTGACTTGTACACTGGACACAAACGAACACTGCCAAGAGCAGAATTCTCCCTGCCATCTTCTGCGACGTAGCTGCTTCTTGCGATTCGGTTGGTAATTAGTTTTAATTTAAAAAAAAAAAAGGTAGGAACAAACACTTGGGGATAAACAAACCCGCAAATCCACAGAAGAAGAAAAAATTGTTTCTTCCTTATGTGCCACGCCTAGCTGCTGCCGCTGTCCGTTGCCTACGTGTCCTCAACTTGTTTACCTCGCCGTTGCGAAACCAACTGACTAGCGGCGTAGCAACCTCGACGTCATGACGAACAGTTCCAAAGAACGTCCAGGCAGGAGATCGTCATGTCACGCAGGTGAACATGCCGGGAGAGAAGCAAACCGGGTGTGGATGTTCTTCGAGACTGGTACGCCACGCAGTTACTTTGCGGTGCGCTTACGTTACTCAAAACTCCCCCTTCACACTTCCTACCGCTCCGCGGCCGAACGGTCGACTGACTGAGCGAACAAGTTCAACCGCGCGGCGCTCGGGACCGCCGGCGTGACGTCACTCCCTGTTCGGAACTCTCCGGCAGGTGAGCCGGAGATACCCGATGTCCGCCTGGCGCGCGTGGCGGTTGGTTCCTGGACTCCCGATACGGGAAGACGCGGGCGATTTTCCGTTGCAGTTCATTCGAACGTTGTGAGGACAAAATTTGAATGCTTCTGAAAACGTAAACGCCAACAGGATAGAGAAATATTCTTTAGTTTACTCAGCAAGACAATATTTATTTCCCCCCCATCCTCCCGGCTAGTTTTTCGGATATGGTAAACCGTGCTATCAGTTAGTTTTTTTGTGCATTGATTAGAGCCTACAACTGCAGTTACACGTTTCTGAACAGTTACAAATATATACGTATATATTACAAATGACTTGCAACTGGATATCGAACTGTATACAAATATCAATTTACTTACTCTATAATATAAACCAGTTCCATCCTACACATTACGTAATACGGAACAGTATATGTAAAAATTATATCGAATTGCGTGCGGGGATCAAATTACTTACATTTAACAGACCATAAACACGGAATAACAATGTAACATACTTAACTTTACTTTCTATAAAAACCTAGCCTGCTTTTTGAGCAACGCGGAAAGATTTATGTTATTCATTTGTTATAAAATTGTAGCTATTTACGACCATATGTTAAAATTTATGTTTTTTTGTTCTTGACAGTCTATATTTGTTGCCTATGTAATAATGGCAAAGGATGCAAACCTATAAGTCAGTGCTTCTACACACACACACATGGCACACTTACAATCATTAAAACCTTACTTTCTGCAGCTATCAAAAGAATCAAGAGTTTTATTGACCATACAGCTGTACAGTTGTGAGAGTCTCGTCACACAAAGGCGATAAGTGTAACATAATGCTAATATTATATTTTCTTAAGCTATGAAGACCATTTGTAAATTTGTGTTACTGGTTCCACAAAAGTGATACCGTAGTTTAGATGCTAATGTATATACGTAGACAAAATAAACTGATTTCAGACATTGAATTGAAACGACAGATGAAAATATTGCGTTTCTTGACAATATTTTAGATTTGTTCTTCCCATGCTAGTTTATAAATTTACGTCTTTAATTTCTATATCATTAAATTTTTTTTAGCACACATAATTTATCGGAAAACTAACATCTTCATTACTGTACTATTCTTTCATCTTACCTACAGTCAAATGCTCTAATTAATAAATGGATGCTTTCGCTGGGTTGTTGACATTACCACAGTAAATCACATACAATACAAAAGCAGGATACCAGTATGTTTACATCGGACAACAGACAGTGACAAAGATGCCATGACAGGCTTTGCTCACAGTAAAAAAAAAAAAAAAAAAAAAAAAAAAAAAACCTAAACTTTCATCGTTATCTTGGTTTTAATGCATACAAGCTATTGGCGGTAAAGTGAGAACTTTTGAAAACTCTCTCATTTGGAATAACAGTCATTAAATATACCTTATTTCAGCCTTAGACTTTAACTTCCGAGAGCGGTGGCATATACACACTTTGTTTATTGCTTACGTGGCAATATTTATTTTGAAAACGTGGTTAAAGGATAAAAAAATAACTGAAAGTAAAACGTAACTAGGGCGTCAAAAGTGTTCACTTTACCGTGAACAGCCTATACATTCTTGTCTTCATTATCTAATACTGTTACCAACTTACTTCTACCTTTGGGCCGTAGACGAAATTTTTACGAGTAACATTTCATTCTATTAATCTAAACCAACTTACATAACCATTATCATGTTCACTACATAGGTCTGCCATGTACGTTTAATAATATCTAGGCCTATCTCTAAATTGTCTTTAATCCGTTCTAAACGGATACAGGATAAATAATCTCGCATAGTTCATCTCTGTATATATTATTGGAATCTGAATACAATAAATAAAAAGAGGGTTTACTCTCGTAATATTATCCATCAGCTTTACAATACCTCTTACATAAATAGTGAAATACAACCTAAACACAATCCTCTACAAAGACCACATTATTATTTAATATAGTATCGAACTAAATGTAATTTGCTTTTAACATTATACTACATACTAAACAAGCTGCTATATACTACAATGAAAGATAGTTTTTAAACACGTGTCTCTAAAGTAAGTTTTCTAATATATTAGGTAACATCAATATATCATATCTATTATGGTACTAGATTTTGCCCACGACTTTGTCTGCGTTGAATTCGTGTTTTTGTTACAATGCTTTATAGTAAGTATGCCTTTAAAATAGAATACATATTTTAAAATAGAGAGTGGATTGAAATGTAAGTCCAAAAAATTACATAATCGTGGCTGTTAAGTTTGGATGTAATCGGCTGAGGGGTGAGCTTAAACGCGAGTACGTCACGTAAAACTGATGTGAGAGAAACAGGCCTGCCTCAAGTAAACTCCTGCGAGTTTGGGAGTTTTTTTAATTGATAGAAGGATTCCGGAGCCACTGGCTCATAGATGGAAGCAGTGCATTCATACATGACTATGTACTTCATATAACATGTTTCACAATACACAGGAGAAAGAGGAGGAGGAGAAGGAGAAGAAGAAGAAAAAAACCTAGAATTTAAAGGACAAAATATGTACATTAAAATGATCAGTCTACATTTTGTGGTATTTAATGAATTCGCAAAACGTACTATTCTACATAGCATTGCGTTTCACATTGCACAGAAAAAAAAAGTAACATAAAACAATATAAAAAAAAACACTAAGTTTAAAAAGGAAAGTAGAGATATAATATTTGAGTCTACATTCAATATTTGACTTTATCTGCACATGAAAATTTGTTCGAAGTGTTCATGCTTGGATGTTATACTCATTTATACCCCTGAGAATTATTCATCGTCATCGCGAAGCACACTTTGAGGGGAAACTGCAGTCTCATGAGTTCAAAAGGTAGATTATTGGAAATGAATGGAATACGCTGCACAAAGACTGTTTCGCCCTGAGCCAATCCAGCTAAAATAGTGGCCTCCACTACATTGCGATGTAGAGCCTTGACTTCCAGCCTAGTGTCGTTACAGAGTTTCAGTGGCTTAGCATTTTTGAGCAACATAACAGGTGTACCCACAAGCAGTGTAAATCTATGGTATGGAAGACCCGATGGATTTAGTGTGTTCAAGAATTCCATTGGGTAATGAATTGCTTTATCTGTATTTACCACCGTGTCTATTGAATTGTATACCATTTCTTCTCTTTCGAATGATTTCAGCAATATGTCATTGATGACCACTGCTCGATCGGTTTTTTGGCCTCAGACTGGCTCTTTCATGCAACTATTACATAGGCTCGTCCTGTATGTGGACAAGGTCTGCATAATACTTTGCTAACAGCTCCTGAACTTGAGTAACTTTAGTTCACCACTTCTCTGGGATAGCTATCATGCCGTCTGTTTCTGGATGATCACCGTTTCGTAGTTTTGAGCAGGAGGTCTGAAAATTGACCAGCAAGCACTTCTCATCTCAGTTGTACTCTCGTTGTTTTGGCAAGTTTTAGCACATTGACCGATTTAAATTGTACCTACATCACGCCATCTATCGACAATGTATTCAATATTGATAAATTACGATATTACTATATTAATTTTGTGTTATGTATGAGTGGATTCTTAGATTATACACTGTCAAAATAAATGTAAATTAACAAATACAAATTTTTGGCAAATTGAATAGTTTTATGTTTACTTTGTAAAAACGACTACAGTACGTGTAATTTTACACAAATTTTCTTAAGAATACAGAGTACTAAGAATATTTGGTGAAATTACATACATGATGATAGTAATAATAAACATAATATTGGTGTTAAATTACACATTCTTAAGTATATGTTAAAACACACGTACTCCCTATATTAAAACCTTTAAGTGTGTATTTTTACTGCTACATAATTGCTATATAAACACTTAATGTCAGTGTACTTGTACATCTTCCATTGTGAAATTTTACAATGACCGCGTTCGTCTAAACTTGCATTAAACGTATATGTACTCATGCAAATTGTCGGTAATGTAAAATATATATGTATAATTTGCTAAAACAAGTACGGTATTTATAATTTTACACCAATGTTCCTTAGAGTCCAAAGATAACTTCAAGTATTGTTTTTTTTTTTTACATGTGAACTAGCGGTTGGTAGTAGACCTACTTCCAATTCCACTAATGTGTTCAAAAGGAAATTTTTAACTCCCACGGATGGGATATGCTAGCATTGGTATAAACTACGTATTCTATATCTGAAGTCAGTTTATTGTTATCCACATTTTGGAGAACATTTTTTATAACTATCTTCCATTTCAGAAACATCGTGGTGCTGTATTATGAAGCAATATTTCAGCTATTTTGAACCAGTAAATTGGCTTGTCTAAAGTTGACTAAAGGGATAGTATTCTGGTAGAGTTTGCACAAAAAATGTTTCTTCTTATCAGTAATTTTAAGTTTTAGGAATGTAGTATGTGTAAGATATACCACAAACCCTGCAAAGCAGAATAACTTTGAAATCTTGGCAAACACAGATTAGCTTGCTAGCATCCCATATGCTCTAATAGTTTTGCACATTACTGATATTGATATTTCATCGTTGGGATTGAAACTTGAAATTATTCTCATTGTATTTGTCTTCAGGAGTGGCTCGGCCAAAACTGTTTGGCCAAAAGTTCTAAGATATCCTCACTTTATCCTGAACTTTGGAAGGGGATGGATCCTTATGATCTACCTCCCCCTTTTCACTATGCTAGTGTTTTGGACAGAAAGGTTTGTATCTGTGTATCCTCTACTACCTTGAATCTAGGCTCTCCGTAAACTAATTTTCATAAAAGTATATAAAAGTTTAAAAAAAATTTCCCCCAAAAAGAAAACCAATTTTTATACAAAATTTGAACGAAAAATGTTAGCACAATATGTGTTTTAATGTCATATTACGTAATACGTAGGCAAAATTATAAAGTACAAAATACCATACAGAAACTTTTAGCATAGTTTGTGATATTGACGAAATCAAGAAATCAGTTAGTTACAAATTAACTTTGTGTACTGGCGGTATATATTATAAGGAACAAATGTGTCTACACAACGAACCTCTTTTGTCGGCCATTTTGTACGATAGTGCTACATGAAAAATAAAGTTTTAGGTCCTATTTCGGGAAGAAGTTAACCGATTCCTACCAAATTTGGCCGACAAGTAGTAGTGTGGCAGATGATACAAACTAGTATGTTGTAAGTATCTCAGACACTTCAGAATCATATATTTAGTATCATATATCTTCGAAACCATGTAATTAATCCCAACTTCGCTTAGTATGCTGGCTATAAATATATATATAAAGTGTGTCTACACAAAGTCTCTTTTGTCTGCCATTTTGCTAGATAGCATCACATGACAAAACATCATTTTATGGAATTATTCTAGAAAAACCAACATATTTCTACCAAATTTGACATACGACTAACAATATTGCAAGCAATGCAAGCTGATATGTTTTATGAGGGTTAGACACAAAAATGGCTATCTTATAAACATGTTAGCATAGTATGCTATATCTACGAAACTACGAAAGAAATCTCAACTTTAATATTTGTATGTAAATATAACAAATAATTACAATAACTGTCTTAAAGTAATATTTAAGCCTAGCTTAAACCATCTAAAGCAAGCCAAAACGTATTAGTCATTTAATAAATAACTTGTATAGTAACTAAATGTTCGTTTCTTTAGATTTTTATATAAATTCGTAAAAATGGTGCACACGAAATTTTAACACTGTAAAATATTTTGCTAGACTTTACGTATTTGTTTACATAAAAAGGTATCGAGAGTCGATTATGAATTAAAATTTAAGCATGTTTCCATTCTGGAAGCTTTCGAAAGCACATTTTGCAGAAAAATAAACCTATATAAAAAAATACCTTTACTGGAATCACTCTGGTTGTATGTATTAAAGTATTAGTAATAATGTCTGCAGGAATTTAGTAACCAATTATATGCACATTCATTTCAGTCCCGAAAGTTATCATTCTTATACCTGGAATAAATGTTCATACAATCAATTACTGAAAATACTTTTTTTTTTTTTTTTTAGTACCAATATTTTATTACAAATAAAAATTATTATTATTATTATGATTTTCTTGTAAAATATTATTTTTTGGAGCATTCAAAATGCAAATACACTTAAATTTTGATTAAAAATAGTCTTTTGATTTGATTGCAAAAATGTTCACAGTTTATGCGCATTTTTCTTTCGTAAGCAACATAAATTATACTTTTCTAGCAATTTTGGAAGTGTGTGTACTGTATTTCAGCCAGTTCTGCATGTTGTAGGTACAATCAGGTGCAGAGCATGTTGTAGGTAGTCAGATGCAGAGTAAGTTGTAGGTACAGTCAGGTGCAGAGTTACATTCGAAGCCACTTACCTTCTACCTGAAGGCCGACGACTGTGACTTTTAACAGAACGTTGTAAAGGCTGTTTACGATAAAGTGAGCACTTTTGAAATCAATCTTAGAAAAAAGTCACTGCCTGCATTTATTTTAACGGGCGCACCGAGTGGCATGCGCTCGGTAAAGTTAGTAGCGATGGATAGAAAGTAGTTCCATAAGTTAACGTCGAATAAAAAGTGTTAGGTAACAATTTGTGAAAATTTAAATTATATCGTTCGCTTTCTGTTTTTTTTTAACGCCTAAGTGAGTAAAAATTAGCTGATTTATAACGTGTTTACTTTTCTAATAATTTCACAGTTTCACTGGACCGACACATGAATAACATGATGAAGCCCATGGCAATGTTAATTTTACATAAGGTGGAAGAATACACAACGTGCATACAAGTAGATCTTAGGCAGGGCTTTCAAAAGTGCTCATTTTACCGTGAATGTAACGTAATGTGACTCGAGCATTTAGTATTTAGTCGCGATAAGCGTGCGTTGAACTGAGTCGCTCAAGTCGGGTAATCGCGCGTGCCACACGAGAATGTAGCCCCCCCCCCCCCTTTTTTTCCCCCTTATCAACCCAGAAATCCTTTTGATTGGTACACTACAAATAAATGGAGGCCACGACATGTTCGTTCTGAATGTGCTCATCAAATCCATCCGGGCAGTCGTCATACTGCCGTCGAAACGCGTGTACGTACTATTTCATTCTTATAAGCGTAAATACAAGCGTAAAATATTGTGTTGTGCTAATTATAGTTTATATCTTCAAAATCCGATCTGTACAAAGAAAATGTATTTTTTATGGAGAAGTATTTCAAAACTTCAATAAAAACTGCTCCAACGACACGTCGTTCGTTATACATACATTAATTTTATCCCACCACGTTTTCCAATTATTATTCTTTTTTTTTTTAATTCTTCAGCATTATGCAGTCAAGCCCCATCACAAATACCGCAGCACTACCAACCTCTGAACCGACTGTATAGGAAGTACAGCACTGTTGAGTCAAGCATTCAAAGTGTCAAAACATTCGTATACTTAATGTAATGTTTGCCATTGTCATTATAATGTCACAATTACTCAAAGTCTGTGCGCTTAGCCAGCTTCTTTAATGGACGGAGGTCTTAATTAAATAAAATGGTTAGTAATATTTTTTTTAAGTTACTTACAAACACTACAAAGAAAAAACTCTCAACTTAATATCTCACAATAAACGGCTATCACTTGCTAGTAAGAATTAATGAATTTAATCAATACAATTTGCAATCACCTCAAAGAAATTAATGCAATGAAATAAAAATCAGTCCAAATGAACAGTGTATCAAGACCTATCGAATTATTTTACAAATTATGTGTCCATTTTCTAGTGTTAGTTTTCAGTAGAGTGGCATCTGTTTCATTTTTCACATGAAACTTGTCTTTTCACAATCAGTGGAGCTCTATTTCACTGATTATGGTTTATTGTCCCTTTTGAAATGTATACCACATATTCGCGCTATTCATTTAAACAATTATTGAGGCGCTGATATAAAAAATACGACGTTTTTTTATCGTAACATGAGTTATTAATTTAGATTTAATCGTTGCAGTATTCTGCATGTAATCATTTTGATATGGGTCTGGTCGAGTGACATTCTCCGTGTCTGAACCAACGTGAACTTTTTTCTTCACAGGGCGTGATGCATGCTAAAAACGATAATCGAAGTCCGCAGGTTTTTATTGACCAACGTAGAAATAAAAAAAAATTGTATAAATACACCACGGTTTTGCCAAATTTCTGAGCAAAAATTTGCTACAGTGTTGTATTTCTTCAGCTCAATATCCCGCGCCTCAAATAAGGGTAAACAATTTCGGTGCCAGAGCTCATTTAAAAGATGCATCATCGTGCCATAATATGTGCTCACAAATTTGACAAAAACAGTATTGTTTTTTTTTTTTTTTTTTTTTTTTTTTTTTATAAATTAGCTCCAAAAACTTGCAGATTTTGATTACAATGTTTATCGTCAATTTTTGTCTCACACACTCTTCGTGCAGAAACGGGAACTGTCAGAGACTAGTGTCATTCTTGCACGTAACAGCTTCAATAGGCAGTGATGGCAGCACTGAAGCGGAATGTATGGGAACCGCTGGGGGCGATAGTGAATTCCACGGATGAATCAGACGAAGATGTAGGCCCTACATGATATCAAGAGGATGAAATGACACCCTGAACTGGGGATGATTAATTTAATTTAACTAAATAAGTTCCGATGCCAAGAGCATCTCAACCAGAAAGGAAAAACCATTCCTGAAATGCAAAAATGTGCCGACTGCATTAGAATTCCAAGAAGACGTGTTTAGATAAATGTGATTTTGACACACAGAAAAAATAAATTGTGAAATATACCGACCATAGTGTGAAACGTAAATATGGATGTTTAACCATTTCTAAAGCCCCTCTCACACTGACAAATATTTCCGTCATACTGCTTCCAATAAGGCTGGTCAAATAAAGTTGGACAGTTATGACGTCATCGAAACGTCTTAAACACCGCCATTTTTGTCTGAGAAAGTGGGATGCCTTCAGTTTCCATCAAACATTTGAAAATTTGACTAGTTGTAAAATTTATTTGATGTTTAACGGTCTCAGCCAATCAGAATCGTGCACAACAGAAATGGACGCCAAGAAACTTAAAATAACAAACAATTGCTGGAAACTAAGTAAGTTATGAATATAATTAATTTATGTACAAGCTGTCTGAGTATGGATGTTATTTAAAGTGAATATTGCAAGGATTGCCAATTTGATATCAAATTGATTGATTGGATTAATCCGGCAATTAATCAGTAATTAATCCGATGAAAATTCTAGTCGTTAATCCACCAATCTTAATCCAATAAAATTAAATTGATTTTTGCAATTAATTTAATTGAATTAATAAAAATATTCTTTTAGTTTTTGAATTTTGTGTGACTTGAAAAGTGTTTATATTTTGGTGCAAGAGTGTGCTAAGTGTATTTCTTTATTTATTTTTTATTCTTTGAGGTAGCGTCACTGTAGGTCCTCACCCTTAGACGTCTAGCATTCTACTGAGGTGTGATGTGTTGGGGAAGGGGTATGCACTGTGTAATATTAATTTTTTTATGTTATTGAGGAGTTCGTTACCGTCTGGCATGCGACTGAGGGTGGGTGGGAGGGAGGGAGGGAGGGAGGGAGGGAGGGAGAGAGAGAGAGAGAGAGAGAGAGAGAGAGAGAGAGAGAGAGAGAGAGAGAGAGAGAGAGAGAGAGAGAGAGAGCACAAGACACGTGCAGTGCGGTCGGCGTCTAATTGTAGACTGATGTTATGGTGGAGTATTTTATTGAAAATGAATTATAAGCAAATAATAGGCTGAAATCCACAACGTTAGTTTACTAGCCAGTCCTGTATGGTGGGAATATAATTTATGACAAACAGAGACTCATACGTGACTCCTCGACATTAAAGTAACTAAACATTACGGTGTAAAGAACACGTCACAAATAAATTACTTACCCCGATTACGACGCAAACAATTTGTAACAACACGAACGTTTAAAAAATATGAATAACTATTTTCCTACCAATCTAGTTGTAATGAGTTATTAAAAACACACAAGTCCAAAAAAATATTATTATTAGCCACGAACAATTTAATCACCTCTCTCTCAGGTCTACAACGCAACGTTTCAAATGAATTTTTTTTTTTTAACATGGACAAAGAAATATAATATTAGCTAGAAAATCGATCACATAATGGCACAAAAAGACTTACCCCATTTACAAACTTTAAAATTAATTCACTTCAACTCGCAAATGCAGTTTCCTTATCGTGAGAACATGTACTTAAAACAAATTATTTGTAACACAACTTTCGTTTAAGTCTCGTGAGACCAGCTTCGGAAATACACATTTACAAATCACATGCATTATTTAAAAAAATAATAATAATAGACGCATGTATATATTAAATGTTTATACGGAATCGCACAAGTTATCGTATTCCAAGAATAAAATTATTAACTCACAAACAACGTATCTACGAACGCAGTTTCCCTATCGTGATAAAAATATCAAAGAATAATTTAAACACGACTTCCGTCGAAAACCTATCGCAGTGAAAGCTTAGCGAATCTCGTAGTGAACACTCGTACTCTGACACACTTTTTTACAAGATTATTATTATTTTAATTAACACGCGTAAAAGTTATTAACTAACTCAATGTATATTACGAAAGCTAGGGATAGATATCCATGTGTAGAGAGCAAGGATTGACGAGACACTAGGATCGACTCTTTGAGGTACAGGCGAGCGGAGCGGATAGGGTTTCAGCAAAACAATTACTTCTAAGGCATCGAAATGAGGCATGCTGCACACAACACACACACACACACACCAACACATATACACGTACACAGATACATCACACATTAATTCACTTGGCGTCGAAATTACGATATCCCCAAGTTTCTGTACCGGTGTTTAATAAACTTTTCATTTTCCTCCCCTCATTGTCTTTTGATATAACTTCAAATGTTGTTCTTCCCGTTTCTACTTTACTCCATGCTGTAACTCTTCCCTCAATAAATTATGTCATTAAATATTATTATAATGCTACAAGGTTGGTGGGAAACACACCAGCTATCTCAAGGAGGGAATTGTTTGGCAGTGATGTATTCCTTGGTTCCAGAAAGTAACGTTTTCCTCTGAGCCTTAACCAACTTCGTTTGCTCGTTTCTAGAGAGGCACTTCATGCTAGGCTGCTGATTTGTATGCCACTGTTGGATAAACTACTACCTTGCATAAAGTTCGCAAAGTCTGGGAACTGTCAACTACTCTTAGTTTCAACTTCCCTTCTAAAATACTACGAGTGCTTTATTTGCAGAGTCTCAATGTGGTCTAAGGGGAGGCCTACATTTTAATGTCAAAGGTTACTTTGCTATTTGATATTGAATTGTTGGCAATGTGACGGTATTTTTTTTTACCACCGGTCGTTGGAGATCGCAATGCTGATGTACGTATTTCAATGTTGGTCGCCAAGTTATTGTTTAAAAATTGAGAAGCTATCATAATCACGACAGGAAAATTTTGGTAAATTAATCTCTTGAAGAATTACACTAACAATAAGAGTGAATGGCTGGTACCCTTGCAAATTTATCAATATCACTTTTTTGGTTTTTTTGACATATACTAGCGTGTTCAAACTAAGCCAGTAATATTTCAACTGTATCCGTTTCATGCTATGTATTGTATTTTATGCCAGCGTAAATCTTGAGTTTCTTAGCACTAAGATGAAATTGTCACCAATTCATTCTCTCTCTGCATACTGAAGGTAATTCGAGCGAAAATATTTCACAAATAAAATATTCCCCAGTACCTATATCTTTGAGTGATAAAGTTCATCATTATTTTGCACAGTGTTTGTTGATATACACTTGTCTACAGTAGTTAAGAAAATGAAATGTAGTTACATATAAATTATTTAATTTAAATGTAACTCCGTCCCCCATCCATTATTAAAGTATCCTTTATATCCAGTAATATAACAGTTAAATATTAAGTTTCTGTCACCTTGGATGATTGCACTAAAAGGTATTATCTCCATTTTTTTGCTCTTTCTGAATTCAGTTTACCTGTGATGCCATAAGTAGCCTCTTAGTTTGAAAAATATGATATAAGCCATTGATTCAAAAGATTTTTATAGAGCTCACTTACGGGTGGGAGCAATGTCGGTAACTTGCAAGATTTTGATCAACATATATATTTTTCTGTGTCTTTTACAGCAGTACGACTATTCCATTTTTTTAAAGTCGACGAAACCTTTCAGTCATAGAGCCTTATTGCATACATGTTTTAAAAGGATATGATTTAGTGTTTGAGTGGTCGATATTCTATGTCCAGGAACATTACTGTATTTTATTCCCTTGATAGTGATCACAGATTTTTGTATTGTGGATTTAAGAATGTCATTATTTTGAGTTCCTCGATTCACCTTATTGAGAGACTATCGAGACAAATAATAGCCAATAAGAGTATTCTGAATGGTATATACAGTTTTTAAAGTTTCGAGAAAGCCAATAAAGTTACAGCGATAAAGATAAACAGAATCGCGTTACCCAACTTCTGTATATTCAGTTTCTTGAGAAAAGCGAATTATAGTGATAGTTTGCTCTGTTTTCTGTCCTCACAGAACTGCCCATCGCGAAGTAGACAATGAGTAAGTGAAGTAGATGACGTTGTCAACAGATACATGAAAGTGGGTGGAATAAAAAGTTGCACATCTACCTCGTCGAAGCGCTGTGCAAAAAATTCTTACGTAACACTAACAGTGACTCAAATAATTTCTTGGATATTTTTTCTTCATACGGCAACATTTGTATGAGTGAGTCAATTAAATCGTTGACATTACACAACACCTTAGGAGTCTGTCCAACTAAGTGATTAATTTAATGAGTCTGAGCCTAATTCGTTGTTCTAACAGTTCCCAAACTCTGGATCATCCGTGATTGCCTCGTAATTGGACAATAAGCATGACCTGATAAAATATCGTTCTTAAATTTTATTTATAGAGCCAACAGAGTCAATATTCCACCTATAAAATGTCTAAACAGAGATCTAGACCTACAACTAGCAAATTCCTGAGTAATTTTGTTCTCCAAAATCAGATGTATAGTACTATTAATACTCCACATGTATAGGCTGTTCACCGTAAAATGAGCACTTGTATACACATAATGTATTCCTCCGCCTTATGTAAAATTGACATTGCCATGGGCCTCGTCACTTTATTCATGCGACGGTCAAATGAAACTGGAATTATTAAGAAAGTAATTACTTTACATACAAATATGCTCATTTGTACTCTTTGATGCATTAAAAAAAAAACATAGAGCGAAAGAAATAATTTTAAGCTATCACAAATGGTTTTCTATCACCTTTTATTCAACGCAAAGGTGTGGAACTACTTTCCGCCCATCGTTACTAACTTTAGTGGGCTTACGTTACTAAATGCGCCCATTAAAATATGTATATGCAGGGACAGTGACTTTTTTCTAAGGTTAATTTCTAAAGTGCTCACTTTATCGAGAACAGCCTTTAATATTTTGACACAGATGTTGATGAAAAAAGTTTTTTGTCACCTATTCACGAATTACAAAATTTTCAATTATTGTTCGTAGAAGCAAACGATTTTTTTTTTATTCGATCGCTTCGTAACCGTGAAATGTAAACAGCCCGAGGTAAACTCACTATACAAGTTTATCTACGCCACAATTTGGGCCAGTATGTCATCTATAAAATACCTAAACGACGCTGCCTTTCCCATGAAGCAAATTTCCGCATTGTTGTAATATCTCCCCATCCCAAACAGTGTTCATTTCTTATCGTAAGCAAGCTTTTAACGGAGCGAAATTTTTCTTGTGAACTTTCCACTAATTGTGAAGTTGCAAATAATTCTTCCAAATGTGGTTGACGATTTTCCCTGCCGTCATCACTCGCGAACAGTTGAGTTTTATATTGTTTTCTATGCACCAGGGTACCAGCGTAACCATCTGCACGACCGTCGGCTCACTATAAATTACTCTCTGAAATTATTTTGAAAATAAGTCAGTTTTTTTTTTTAAGAACACTGAATTTTCAAGAAATTATGTTTACTCGGAACTAAGTAATGAAACCACGAATATGAATAATTCTGGAAGAAAAGGAAAACTAACCCCATCTGTGAATGAAAGGAAACGTCCGAAATATTTTAAATAAGGATCAGTGACTCCGAGCCAGAAGAGCTGGTCACACGACGTTAGACCTTTGTCCTTTGACCCCAAAAATTTAAAAAAAAACCCCCAAAAATATATTATTAAAAATTGTTTAAAAAATTGTAAAAAATTTATAAAAACATATTTAAAAAATTTAAAAACTTATATAAATGCGTCTTAATACCCCGGATTTTTATTGATTTTTCTAGGGGAAAACCTCCGTTTGCATAGAAACCTCCACTCGCATGACCCCTGCTAGAGTGCGCGAATCGCCAGTGTGTATATTAATTTACGGATTTAAAGACGTGATTTCCATACACGAGAAGGTACATAAAAACTATTGTACAGTACATTCCAGGCAGTACTTCGTAAAAAATATTCGAATTTTAATACTTTCATTTTTTTAGAATCAGTTCCATCGAATTTTTTAATATTTATTTTTTCAATTTGTTTTTACTGTTGTACTAAAAAAAAATAATTAAAAATTAAGCCCTCTAGCCTTGTAACCACGCACGCACTGACAGGCTCGTGAGGCAGACGCACCTGTTATGACAGACGAAGAGTGCAGGCGATGTCCGTAAGGCACTATGGGAAAACGGGTGAGTGAGTGAGTGAGTGAAGAGATTTGGGCGGCTCTTAACAGCGAGGTCTTCAGAGCCGATGAGGGCGATTGAGGTGAGTATGGAGCAGCACCGGAACTAAGGGTCGGGGGGAAAAAATTGTAGTTCCCGAGAAAACCTGCCGACCAACGGGATCGTCCTGCACGATTCCCACATGCGAAACTCCGGTGGCCCGGCCGGGGATTGAATCCGGATCGCCGTGGTGGGATGCGTGGGGAAAAGGGACCCCGTGTAAATGACCCCCGAGACAAGTGCGCGCGATCTGAGTGTGCTCACACGTCAGCTGCTGTGCAACCTTGCCAAATCAATAGTAAAACGCTCAGACATCTAGGAATCGACTCATTTATAAATAAGCAAAATTATTATATTTAAAATTATTTTATTTATCAATTTAAAAATGCCGAAACCTTGAAAAAAAAACCAGTAAAATGTATCGAAAATGTATTTTGAATGCAATATATATTTGAAAAATTTAAATTATGTAAATTTCACACTTTCACGTGACAGCTAGTAGCAATTAAAAAAAGAAGAAGTTCTCGCGGAGGGACGGGGATTCAAACCCCCCGACCTCTTGAACCGTAGTTCGGCGCTCTAACCACTAACCTACAGCCTGACCACGAATAGTAATGCTTAAATGTTGTATTACACCACATTGGTTACTTTTTTAATCTCTCGTGCCTATGCTCACATTGATTGATTATATATATATTTTTTAAATAATTATGTAGCAGACATAATTTTATTTTGGCAAGTCAGTCTGTAAGCAATCGAATATAATTTGCGACTCCTTAGGGCCAGGCTCGTGAAATTCAGTTTGCAAGAATAATTTCTAGCTCAAGGAATGTATGTTTAAGTCCTTTATAACCATAGTGTTTAGTATATATATTTGCTTCATAGTGACGTTTTTAACGAAAACAGTTTATAACAGATTGGTTACAATATAGGGTTAATAAGAAAAAATATTACATTTTTATATTTAAAATTCATTAAAATATATTAGTACAAAAACACTCAAAAAATATTCATGATTGTCTTCATCCTTATACAAATCTCAAGTCTTTCGTTAAACAAGAAACCAAATATTCTGGTACTTATAAATTTCCTGTCGTCCTGCAGTAAGCTTGAAGGCAAATTCATTGCAGCAATAGAGACACCGATTAATCACTAAAGTTCTATAGATGATACATTAGTGGATCCAAATGGTTCGGCTGTCGTCATGTAGGAAAAAGCTGGAACCAGGAATGAAGTTGTCAATCAAGTTGATCATGAAAATTGCAGCAACCCAGATATAAACCTCTCAGCACTGTAGGCACCTTAGAGATGTTACCATCATCGAATCATAGGCTTCTCACTTACCTAAGCTCCTATCATATATAAATTTTGTGATACCATGAACTATGGAAATTTTCATGCGTTGAGTGGGCAGAATCTGCTCGTTCTCAGCTGCAGATGATCTACCGAATCGAGTGTCCAGCCAGCACCCCCTCATCATCATACTTCATCCACAGTTAATTTATTTTTAGTATCGCCCACCAGAGCGCACTGGTAAGTTCAAATAGTTCATTACATCAGGTCGCAGGGCATCCACAAGAAACTTAATCTCTAGCCATCACTGACGGAAAAAATTTATTATTTTTAGATGGAGCCCTGGCATATGTAAGACGTGATGTTTTAACGAAAGCAGCGACGGCAACAACAGCATGTATGGGTTGGTACAATGTGCAGTATCCATGAGTTGGCAGCCATGAGTTGTACTTTGCTCTTCCTGTAACGCTGGCTGTCGAAGACGTGCGGTTCGCCCGGAACCCAGAAAAGAACGAGCATCCAGCCTACAGCTGCGACTTCGTGTTAGCTAGCAAGACTTGGAATATTTCACACATGAAATGCAAATTCTAACATAAATATTTATGTCAAGCACGAGTATATACAAAAAAAAAAAAAAAAAAAAAGTTAAACCGCTTGCACCGAAGTCAATTTCGAACAATATACGGGGAAACACCTCACATGCGAGTTGCCACAGGAAAAAAAATTAGCTTTAATTCGTAAATAATGTACATTATGGTTAGCCCGGGAAGGACCCTACCAGACGAGATGAAAAACCTTGTGACCGACTCGTTAGCTACTAACTTATCATCGTTGCCCTGCCAGTAAATTCATTTTTTTAAATGGAAAAATATATTTCGTCCTTGTGTTATCTTTGCTCAGCTTTAAATTATGGTGACACGCAGAGCAGACAACTGACTCCAAAATGACTCCTAGTGGCTCCAAAATGACTCCTAACGACTCCAAAATGACACATAATGACCACAAAATTACTCATAATGACTCCATAGTGACTCACAATGACTAAGATATTCTTAAATTAACTCTATTTGTATTTCGTTGTGTTTCCTTTGTTAGATTTTAGGTTAGGGAATCAGGCCATTTTGGTTGGGTTAAGCCCTCCTCATTACTTTTTTTTTTTTGTGTGTTCAGAGGCAAGTGTTTTTCTTTCTTTCTTTCAAAGTAGTGCAGTGGGAAAATAATTTAATGATTTTATTTTAAAATTGGTTTTGGAATAACAGGTTTGAAAGTCGTTTTTTTTTTTTTTTTTTTTTTTGTTGTTTATAATTTAGGACCTTTAGGCCTTAAACTGACGAGGTTTTAGTTGAAAGTTAACTGATAGTGTCTTCTTAAGAATTAGTTTATATGAAATAGTTTTTCTTTTGTTTGAGCATAATTTTTTATTTGTTTTATTTTTGTTTTTTAGGTCGTTTAAGTTATGGTGGAAATGTAATAAGAATCAGTTAATTTTTTCGATTTTTCGATTTTTTTTTTTTTTAGAAGAAAGGCTTTTTACTTGACCGTCGAGGCTCGTAAGGACCTGAGGACATGCACAGTTTTAATTAGAAAGAGTTTCGTCACCACTGGCATAAGCAGACTTCCGCTGAAGCGACTGCAGCTGGCCGCATTTTTCTCTGCCCAGATGCTGCTCGTTTAGTTTCCCTTTAGCAGTTCGCAGGAACTGCTATGTTCCTTCGTTTCAAATACAGGGCCACAGATGTGACGTTAGCAGACGTTTTCCCCGGAGGAGTTGGACTGTTTTGATGATCACAACACTCTGTCGCTAGGCTAGTCCGGGGAGGGAGGTTTTTGCAGTCGTGCTGACGAGTATCGATCGCGGCTGTGGCTTGCTCTGATTGGCCAGCCATGATGTCGGCGAAGGTCATGACGCCAGCCGCGGCCAGGTATTCGGAGAGTTGTGGGTGGTCGGCCGAAGTGAACAGAAGGTGATAGGCGCAGGTGTTCTGTCTAGGAGGAGGCCGTCATCGCCGGACAATAAGTATTAGTTGAAATATTTGTATTTGTGCATGGTCGGGACATTCTTCCCTGCTTCGCAGGAATAATGACCCGAGCCATGCCTTTAAATAGGTTGAATTTTTGTACATAAGGGTTAGACAGTAAGAGACAGCGATGTCAGGTAGTTAGTGAGTAACTGGAGTAGAGTGGATAGTTTATGTAGGGAGGTGTCGCTGTTGAACTGAGGTATTTATGTCCTGCTCGTTAGTTCTGGACGGGGAGCTAATGGTGTTAGGTTTATTTTACTTTAAATTTTAACTTTTCTTCGGGATTGAACTCTAACTTTTGAAGTTGTTTTGAGTACGGATCAGACCTTCGGGAAACTTAAAAGTAAGTTTAATAGTAATACCATGTGTTTTAAATGTCTCTGCAATTCTTTTGTGTTCGTGCTGGGTGGTGTTGGGTTGGTATCACTGCACTGATGCAAACAGAGGTGTAGGTTATTAATTCAGATAATTTTTGACAGGTTCCTCCCTAAAGATAAATTTGTGTTATGTAATTTATTTATTTTGAAGTCGTTTTGAGCATTTACTTATGTGTTATTTCCGATTCTTGTTAAAGTTCTCTAAAGCTTATTCCAGTAACCAGGCCAATCAATCATTTAAGTAAACATAATCCGTTATAAGACGAGTTGAGAGAGAACAACAAATGATAGAAAAGTTGGTTTTGAAATTTTTCAATGAAGCCCTGGGTGGCTAATATTTGTGAGCTCTGCTATAGCTACATTGAGCTAGTTTTGAAACGAATATTCCGACGCTTTAATCCATGTTATTTCTATTTAGTAACCTCAAATTGGTGTAAAACTAATTTTTGCTGTTGTGTATTTATTTATTTATTTTGGATGTTCAATCCACCTGCAGTGTGTATTAAAGGGGACAGTCTACCCCTATTTGATTTCCAGAAAGTAAATACCTGTGTTTGTTTTTTTTTTTTCCTCTGAGTTTTGGTTAAACTCATACCTTTGTGAGTTAACCCTCGAGTATTGATGCGAAGGGCATCCTGTTAGCCCTAAAGTAATTATTCTTCCACAATAGAACAACTGGTTAGGCCAGTGGATTTCCTTGTTTTATATTGTTTATTTGTTAATTGGGGCTTCATATCTGAAATTTGACTACAAATCTAGCTGTGCATTAATGAAATCAGATTTTAAAAAAATATCTGTCACTTTAGTAATTTTTGTGGTTCTATGAAATATAACATTTAATTAATGAGTCGCCATTGCAGAAATGTTCAATTTCAAAAGTAATTTACATTGCTTAATGAATCGTAACTTAAAATATAATTCATAAATTGTATCTGATATTATTTTGATATTATCTATAAATGTTTTCTTTATACATATATATTTGTTGGAGTGAATAAAACCTTTCTATTTTTTTACATATTACTTTTACTTATTGCCCTAGAGGTTATATATATATATATATATATATATATATATATATATATCCTTCTCTATGGTTAACGATATGTGTATTTAATTTGTTTATTCTATTTTTGCTTACTGAAAAAATCTCTGGACCCTCACAACAAGTGGGATCGATAACATGGTCTACCAGTATTTTGTGTAAGATACTTGGTAGACAGAAGGAGTTTCAACGACTAAGCGAAACACATCAATGCATTGCGTCTTCATCAGCGTCGGAATCATGAAGTAGTGCTGGTAACTCTGGCAGAAAAGCGAGTTATTACTCGCTTTTCTGCCAGTAAGTATTTGAGGTACAGGATGTCGTGCTGGCCCTGCTGATTTTAAAGTTACAGCGCTTGGTGGAGGCCTCGCAGGTTAGATTTTGAGTTAGCTCGTTTTTTTCTCTTTCCTTCTAAACTGTATTTCCCTCTCCCCCTACCGTGTAACAATATTTTGCACATTAACTATTTCTTATTAGGCATTACTGACACACCTTTCTTCTTACTGTTTTTATTTACTTTAATAAAAAATAAGGTACCTTTATCCTAATACAAATATAAAACAGTTGTGATACATGACATACTTAGGTAACAACAAAAAATGCCAAACACGAGCTGAATTTTAAAGGATTAGATTCAAAAGGTGTGGAGAAACTGTGAATAGACTATAGGTAGTGTACTGCGTTGTTTGTTTTACTGTTTCTAACGTCCTGGGATTTACGAAACATTATCTGCATCTCTAAATGACATACAAGCTCATTGCTTAACCAGGAAATGAAGATGATTGTGCCCTAGCAACCTTGTTTATCAGAGCATTAGCCATATGATCTAATGTTTTTGAAACAGGCACGAACAGAAGGAAGTCTCGTTTTGATTTCCTAAAAGCAGAGATCACGTTCTGAAGAGTGGCCTTGACACCGATCAAGACCGAACACAAGCTAGCATCTTCACGCTCGTACGCGTCTCCATCACTGACAGAACACCCGCTCTGCTGTTCTCAACTCTTACAAGCGGATAAGTGGCGTTTTTCACACAGTATGTTCCCCGAAAACGAGTTTTTTACAGGCTCTTTCTGTTCACTGTAAAGTGAGCACTTTTGAAATCAAACTTTGCAAAATGCCCTGCCCGTTAACTACACGTTGCTATCGTATAGGCTGTGAGCATGTCTCAATCCAAGCTTTGAAAAATGACTCCGCCGCTGCCACCATATATTTTAACGGGCACGCAATAGCTGACAAGTGCCCAGTAAAGTTGGTAAAGGCTGTTCACGATAGAGTGAGCACTTTAGAAATGAACATTAGAAAAATGGCACTACCCCTGCATACATATATTTTAATGGACGCACTGAGTGACATTCGCCTAGTAAAGTTGGCAACGATGGATGGGAAGTAGTTCTATTTCTTAACGTCGAATAAAAAGGGTTAGGTAACCATTTGTGATAACTTAAAATTAATATTTTCACTCTCTGTTTTTTTAATGCATCGAAGTGTAAAAATGAGCAGAATTGTAAAGTGTTTACTTTCTTAATAATCTCACAGTTTAATTTGACTGGCGCATGAATAAAGTGATGAGGTCCACGCCAATGTTAATTTTACACATGGTGGAAGAACACACAACGTGCGTACAAGCAGATCTTAAACAGGTCTTGCAAAAGTGCTCAGTTTACTGTGAACAACCTACACACGCTGGTACGCATGTTCTCATTTAAGTTGGCAGCAAGTTAAGTAAACTAGCCCTAAGTCTTGACCTGGTCTTGCGACTGCAACTTATCGTATTATGGCAAATCAAGCTCGTGTTTTATTTGCATTATAGATATTAGATTACGAAAAGGCGTAGTAATGACAAATTTAGTTTCTTAACAATTCCAATTTTTTTGACTGGCGCACGAATAATTCCTACGGCCTATGGATATGTCAATTTTCCAAGTGGCGGAATATTACAAAATTTGTCGAAAAGTATATATTTCAAGAGTGCTCACTTTACCGTGAACTGCATACAATTCGAACACCAGACAATTGTGAGTGACGTATTTTCCTTCTTCGGTCTTTTCTCTCGGAAAAATAAGTTATTTTACGAAAAAATGTATTTTAAATCCGTCATATTCGTATGCATGTGGGTGTCTGTTTCCCTCTTCCCCTCCAGTCTGTTTCTAGAAATAAATAAAACATGTCATCACACTAAACGATTTCAGAACGAAGTTCATGTGGAGTGCACGACATGCAGCGATTAGTTTCAGGCAACTTGACTGCCCATACACACACTGTAAAAAAAAACCTTATTTTAAACTTCGTAAACTTGAATGGAAGTTTTTAACATATACATCGCATGGAAATAATACCACACATTAAGCTGCAGATATAGGAATGTTTAGTGTTGCTACTATACAAAGTTGGGAACTTCGCTATGCATTTGACTGTTTCCTGAGGAAATGTAGGAACGCTGCGATGAACGTATAAGGGAAAAAATTACCATTCCACTCTTTGTTACCATGCGTATACATTGGTGTGGTAAATTTCCGTATAATTCCCTAGAGTGCAGTTGAGAAAAGTAATGAATCTCCGACCAAATACACAAATCAAATATGTATTCACGTACACATTTCACATGGGAACAGTACCATCTATGAACCTAAAATACGTTCCTAGCCCCGCACCAGAGGCTCGAACCGTCTGAGAACCGTCCGTAGATGAAAGTAAATTGTTTTATTTTGGAAAACTCGGAGAACACTATCGATAACCGACCAATTTTATTGTGACACTTACACTCACTTTCTCCCATCCCAATGTATTACATCGCGCTCTTCCTTCAAAGGGTTTATTTCCATATCACAGTCCACGACTACAGTGGTCTAAGAGATCCACCCAGGAAATGCCATCTTTCGGTTGGTTACTACCCGACATTTGCGTATATATTTTTCACGATTAATTGAGCACTTTTGAAATCAACCTTTGCAAAATGTCAATACCTCTATAAGTCTATATAGGCTGTTCACGGTAAAGTGAGCACTTTTGAGACCCTAGTTTACTTTTTTCCTTCAGCCATATTTTATCCCTTAACTAACTTTTAAAGCAAATATTGCCATGCAAGTAATAAACACGGTGTGTATATTCCATTGCACTCGGAAGTTAACGTCTAAGTCTAAAATAAATATATAATTTTAATATTATTCCAAACGAGAGGACTTACAAAAGTGCTCACTTTACTGTGAATAGCAGTGACATTTTGCATAGGTTGATTTCAAAAGTGCTCGATTAATCGTGAATAGCCTATACCTGTATGTATTTTAGTAGGCACATTGATTGGCATGCGTCCAGTAAAGTGCCCTTGCACAATCCGGCTGGGATGGCTCCTCATTGTGGCGTTCGACTCATTGAGGAGGAGGGGAGATTCCAACACAGCACATCCCGCTCTAGCATTCCGATAGGTGTTCTCTGGGTGCTCCCAACCGATATTAGTATTATAGTTTTTCCTCCCTACCGGAAGTGTGCACTTCCTTCGCACATATTCTGTGTGGAGGGGGAGACCTCAGTCCAAAGCTCTTTATCAGCCTCAAGTCAAGTATGACCTATGCTTACATATAAGCAAAGTGAGCTGTAATTTCCTAAGTATTTGAGTTGCAACTACCAAAATCTTAACATAGGCAAAACCTCTGATGATGAGAAGGGATGCAGGGACAAATATGACATATGTATAATGATAAGCATAGTTGGCTGTAATTTCTGAACCATTGAAGATGTAGTTGTCAAAATTATAATGTAGACTTCACCCCCAACAACGAAAAGGACCGAAGGGCCAGATATGGCTATGCTACTTATAAGCATAGTCTGCTGTAATTTCCCAACCACTTAAGATATAGTTGTCAAATCCATAAAACAGGCAGCACCCCCAATGACAAGAAGGGTCACTGGACCAGATATACCCTATGTCTACTTATAAGCATAGTTGACTGTAAGTTCCAAACCACATAAGATATAGTCATCAAATTCATAACATATGCATCACTTCCAACATCGAGAAGGGCACTTATAAGCATAGTTGCTGACAAGTGACGCCATTTTGCTGTCATTTGCGGCTCGAGTTTCGAGGTGTAAGAGGCAGTTGCACTTCTGTCAATTTTGTGACTATGGGATACAGAACATTCCATCACGAAAAGCTTTTCTAGCGTGTCCTGATGTCCAGGCTATGCAGAAAACTTTATTACACCATGGGTATATTCAGTTTCATTCCCAAAATATTAACGAACACTTTTTTTTACAAGACCCACAGTGAAATTTCTACACTTCACATGTGATCTTCATTTGATGTACTGATATGAAATACGGAACTATTACCACTACAGTAACTACAATGACATTCAAAACAACCATCTGGTTCACAGGTATCATACAAATCATTAACCATAGTGCAGCAATCATATGACATATTACTGTATTGATTAAAAATAGTAAACATCAACAATTTCATGACAAATGCCAACTGCAGCTATGTTGGTGTTAGCTATTCTTGTGTGCATGGCTTGCGGCTTTCCATGAAGGTACACTCTGGATTCTACACACATCCAAGCTCGGCTCTCACCAAGGCGAACCGGGTTCGACTCCCATGCAGGGCTGTTCCTGTATTTTCGCACATAGGAATCGTGCCATACTATGCCACTGCTCTGCTGGTTGCCTCGGGTATCTCCCATCTCCCTCCTTAGTTTCCGGTGCTACTTCATACCCGTCTTGCTTCGCCCTCATCGGCTCTCAAGATCATTAGGTTAATAGCCGTCCAAACCGCTTCACTCTATGCACCTTAAAAGAAAGAATTGCGACGATGTTTGGCAGACACGTTACGTTACGATGCATGTCATGGCTGTATCCACGATGTCTGGACTTCTAAGGGAGCTAATAGAAGTCGAACAAATAAATAAAATAAAAATAAGGTGCTAAACTAATACAGCAATACTAAACTACACATAATTATTTTATTCCAATTTAAAGCACGTATATGAGTAGTGTGAGCTATGTTTAAAATGAACAATAATATGTAATTCAACTGTACATGCATTTTTACTGTGAGCCAACACCATATATATATATATATATATATATATATATATATATATATACAAAAGTAAACATAATATAGTGCTTGATAAACTTTTGGTTATATATAGTAGGTAAAATAAGTATTCATCTCACTGCTACATAGGACTTTCGATGTTCATCACAAGGAAAATAGTAAAGAAAACATGTTCATTATTTTTATATGTTAGTATTACAAACCAAGTAATTCAATTGTTAACACAAAAACTGACAATGGTTGATAAATGAAACAGAAAATAAATAAAATATAGTACTGATTGTTAATGCAACTTAAAAAAAATATTCGTCTCGAACACATGAACCCCATATCTTAGATCTTATTTTGTGGAATGCCCTTTCTTTTTTATAAATTCTTGCAGCTTCCTTGGCACCCCAATAGCAATGCTTCTTGCAGGTCCTTCTAGGAGGAAATTGTGTACTTGTACACTCTTTCTTCTAAGTTGTGCCACAAATTCTATATATAGGATTGATATCGAGCGAACGAAGAATTGTCTGCATCCATTTAGGTGTATTATATAGCAGACAAAGCCGTTCGTTCAGGGCCATGTGCTTTGTGTCATTATCTTTGGTGAAGATGTATCCCTCGGTCAGATCCACATCTTAAATGCTAGGTGCTCCTTAAGGACGTTAATATAGACCCTATGGTCCATCGTTCCATCAATGAAAACTAAGTCACCTACACCATTCGCACTTATACACCCCCATAAAAAATCGACCCGGCACATTTTTTACAGTGCACAGAAGATTTCACTCTTCTAATTCTGCATTCATCTTTCGCCACACCAGTATATGGCTGTCGTACTTTAATAAAATTAATTTACTTTCATCACTGAAGACGACGTTCCTCCAGAATTCGAAAACTAAATTTTTATGCTCTATACCATACTCGAGCCTTTCTTCTGATGTAAGGCTTTCTACGAGGCGTTCGCCCTCGGTAGCCTGCATTATCGATGATATTCCGCACAGCATGTGCACATACCATCCTTCCTATCCCCTGCTCAACTGCTGAAACTATTTTTGGGACACTCAATCGTGGGTTGACTGCGATGTTATGTGCTCTCATGCATTTTTCACGCTCTGTAAATGCAGAAGGACGGCCACTTCTTACCATGTTCTGGACAGTTTAATCTTTTATACTTATAAATTTTACTTTTGACAGTTGTGACAGGTCTGTCAACATTTTCACCAGTTTCTTTAAAAGATTTATCTTTGCGGAATAGACGCACAATAATGTCACAAACTTTTTCCATGGTTTCTTTCCATTTTGTGCCCCATTATCTCTGCGTCCTATGAGAAACGTGCCACGGTGTCTGTTACGAACTGGTAGGATACCAGCTTTCAGATGATACTAAATGGGCAGGCTGCTGTGCGACGGACGAATACTTATTTGACCTCCGATGTGCTACGAGCTTGAAAATACCTGTTTTCTGCTGAAATGACGGGCCATGTCTCGTCAATCTGCTTTCTTTCTAACAGTGTTGAAACTGAAACATAATATGTATCGCATGCCGGAGGTAAGTTTTCATAGTATGTGCTGCAATCATCATTAGATGAATTATTTTTCGTTTTCCTGTATAAAACTTAAACCAAATGCAACACGCGAAGATGTGATAAAGAAAATTAATACATTGCGTTCTAATTACTGTAAGGAATTACAGAATATAGTAGAATCAAACACTCAGGAATTGGCAATGATTATATATGAACCATTATCATGGATGTTTCATGAACTTTATTTTTTGAAAAAAAAAAAGAAATCCCAGTAGTATCTGTTGTACTTAACATGCTAAAGGAGACACAAGAGGTTTGTTGCCGTATGCTTTGTCATAATAAATTTAATACATGTACATATTTAATTAAATTTCGTTAATGATAGTACTTCCCAAATCTGCCCCTGTAAACTTAAGGGTCATGTCCGCACGAACACCATAACTAATTACAAGACACTGTAAGTTTAATACTGACCACCTGTGCATCCTGTGCAGTTCAGAAACCAACAGTTTTCAAAATCTCTGTAAATGTATACAGTCATAAGAATGGCAAACAATGTAATACTTTTTTTTGTTCTCTGTAATCCTACCGCACCACCTATTAAAATCCGTAACCGTTCATATTTTCCATCTAATTTTGAACAGTCTATTCAGCTGCGGAGTTGTTATTGTATGGTCAGATGTATAGGGGCACCTTTGGAAAGCATGTCTTTGTTAACCATTTAGTACATATTACCCACATTGCAAAAATATTTACAAAAGTTGTGTCTTGCTGTCTTGGCATTCTTGTAGGTGTTTCTTCTACTTAATATAGCCTACCTCAGAGTTCTAAAAGGTTACATTTGTCTTATTTTTACTACTATGTGACTGTGAATATGTTGTATTACATTATTTTATAAGAAAATTATGCAAATTGCATACAGCCATTGTTAGAATGGTTGCTTTTTTCGGGCTCGAGATATACAGGCCTTTGAAATATTCCTAACCTATTTGACGTTATAACAAAAGCGTTCTCTTTTGCACTTAGAGCCCGAGAGAGGCGACAATTTAAGTACCTTTGTTACAATTAAAGTTTTCTGAAACTAGGGCTTCATCAAATGCACATTTAATGTGAAAGCTTAATCTTCTGCAAAATAAGGGTAGTTACTTCTCTGATACATCTAGCATAGTTGATGATTCTGATATGTTTAGGGCATTATTTTGGAGACATATTAACCAAATTGTGAATGGAAAAGTACACCTTCGTCTGATATACATTCATTAATGCCACTATCTACCATTATGAACTCTCTGTTGGAATTAACCACTGGCAATAGCACAATTCTGAAGAATCCCTTGTAATTAGAGTACAGAGAACCAGAATGTTGAGGTTTATTTGCGGCAACGTGCTTTCCATCCATCGCACCCAAGCATGTCTAAAATTGGTAGTGTAAGCCAAAACTGTTGGCTATCAAACTCCATTCCTCGTGTGTTGAAGGCAACTGAAACAATGAATAAATATACATATAGCTTGCATTAACTATTCTCTCCTAAAGTTTCTATTCTATATAATAACATTTCATTCACGCACCAGTTATTCTCGTTTATACTTTTGTTGTATTTACATTACAAACTGCTGTGACATGTTCTGTGGATGAATCAGGCCAAGCATGGTAGGGGTATGAAAGTAGCTAGATGATAAAGCACTCTTACCGTTCACTAGGTTTTATTAATCACAGCTAGATTTACACTTAGCAATACAAATAGCACTTGGCTAGTACAATTCTTTACTCTTTACTGGAAATCATCATTATGGCTAATATGTTTAAGTCAATTACAACACAGACAGCTATAGAGTGCTCGTGACTTGAGGAGTCTTAAGTATTTATGCCGAGGACCCTAATCCTGCATAACCTCATGCACCCTACTGGGATTATATTTACCCTTAACTGTCTTGGTGGTGTCGTCTGTCGAGACCCCCTCGACAGTGGCAGTGCTGGCATCGAAGTCGTGACCACAGCCCTGTAGTCCTCAGTGTTGGTGTTTCGCTGGTCCCTCCAGAGCAAGATGGCCACGAGCCACCATCGTCCCAACCTTATATATTACTCCATGTAGCCTCACGACCTTTCTAGGCAGGGAGAGTGTTTTCAAAACAGTGGGGCTGGCTCGTCATGCCGCACTGTCCCACGTGTCCGAGCGTCGCTTGCCAGCCCCAGCTAACACAGCTTGCAGTAAGACACCTCTCTCCACGAAATTCATGCATCCTCACATGAGTCACGGCCCAACTTCGAAGAGTGGAATGTTATGAGTAGAGGCTAGACTGGAACATGGGTTGGATGGCTCAACGGAGAGTGAAGTTGCTCCCTCTACTAAGGGTAAGGTCTGCCATGAGAAGGGGTCCCCTTATGCATTGTACACATCGTAGAGAGTATTTTAAAAATGAGTGTCTTTCATGCATATTCATGAAGTTCCTTTAGGGCGCTGTCAGCCATGAGGTTGGGTTCTAGTTTATATTTGTATAAAGCAGAGCACGTAAGTAGATCACCTTTAAAATATATCTGCCCTATCTGCTTCAGTTTCTTTTACCATTAAGAATTTCATTGACAGCTTGTTAAAAATTGCTAAATCTACATATGCATTTACATGACTTTTTGTCTTATTACCTAGTGTTATTGTTTCTTATATGATTTTAAGCATAATAATAATTGAAATTGATAAAATTACATTTGTACATTTAGTTTGAGTAATTTGTTATTAATTAGACATGTTTTTATGTTAAACTCCTAAAATAGCTAATTACATTGATGTGAATTCCTTTGATATGCATATAATACATTGAACATTTAGCAAAAACAACAACACTAATTATCTTGACTATTATCTCATCTTTTCACATATAACATTAGAAATTATTAAGGCGTATCAGCACAATAATAAAGTAGCCACTATATGTTCCTGACATCATTGGGGTTTAGGATTTTCTTTTGGCACCGAAATTAAATAAAGTTACCCCTTAAAATATATAGAAAACAATAAATCCCTGGTGCCGAATGCTAGGGGTGGGTGAAGGTAGGGTACATGCACGCTTTGGAATGATGCAGTCTGTTGCTAGGCCCTAGAGCCTAGTATGCAGCAAAGTGGATTTGAAAACACCATCCAACAAAAACACAATCACTTAGGTGAAAACAACCCTCATTAAGGCAAAGTGAATAAAACATGGAAGAATATTAAAGTAGGAAAAAGTTTACATACTATGAGCTGAAATGCAATACACATGAATTCTGATACTGTGTTTTGGTTTTATTAAATTTTTTTCTTTTCATACATATTTTTCATATACAAGATAATTTTTTGTTGCCACCAATATCTTTCACAAATGTGAATTTTACAATTTCCAACTATAACGTTTAAAATTCTGGCTTTATAGTCTTAACAGTTGCCATTTCACTCTTTTATATTGAATGTTACAATGTATTTTCAGGCTATCTGCAATTTTACCTAAAGCCATAGAAAATGCAAGAATATTATGTGTCACATAATAATTTATACTGAAGGTTACAGATTATTTTCCGGCCATACTCTGGTAACCAAAGGACATTGAATTGCAAAATTATTATTTGACATATAATAATATTTCATTCTACAAGTTACAATGTATTTCCAGGCCATCTACAATTTACCTAAGGACTTTTAAAAAAAATGCAAGAATATTATGTGGCATATCATAATAGTCTATACTGAAGGCTACAAATTATTTTCCAGCCATATTCTAGTAACAAATCCCATTGGAAAAAAAAAAAAAAAATCATGTTTTCTGCAAAACAATGAGAAATGTTTCATATAGTTCTCAATTCATAACATGCTTCTGTGGCTTATCCACAATTGGAAAATTTCCATTTTATTTTCCCAAATTTAATCAATTTCATAAGGAAAAGGCCAGAAAAGACACTTACAAATTTTAACTGGAGAGCTTGCAAAATTACAACATTCTATCCTGAACCCTAGCATTCATTTTTAAGGATTATTCTTCCGAATTCAGGGAAAACTCTAAACCACTTTCTTGGTTTATCTCGTGTACGAATCTTATGGGCATTTTCTCGAGATTGTCCATAATTTTGCTATTTGTTGATTCATATTTAATTAAAATTCATCATTTCAGAAAAAAACTTTTTACAAAGATTTAACATTTACATTCAGATTTGCCAAGGATAAAACAAAGTATTTTATTGAGATTTAACTATGTTGTTTTAGGGCATCATGGACCCCTATGTTCTACCTATTAGAACATCAAAGTATGTATCGCCACAAGGGCCGGCATGACAAATAGTGGCATATTTATCTTGGCATTCCAAAGCTCTTTCGAGGCTGTTGTCTGACCTCGAGACAACTCCGCTCCCAGTAGATATAGCGGAATTAGTTTAATTCTCCCTAGAGGGCATTAATTAATGATCATCCAATGGCTGAATTTATTATCAAAAAAGGAAATGTTTAAGGGGCGATGGGGGAACAGCCTATCGCCAAAAAATATGCCACAATTACAAGGAAAAAATGGCACCATCAGCTACCAATTTTAGCAAACAAATGAACATCATATTGGTACTCCTGCACTGCCCCCAAGGTGATGTCACAGGGGTCGGAGGTCATGTGCAGTGGCCGCAGATCGCAGCGGCATCTAGACAGTGGAAAATCTGGTGCCACGTCAAAAAAGTTCAGTAACACTACAGGCTCCAAACGGCGAAGCTATGCCCGATGTCCTAGTGAACTTCCGTGCTGGTAACCAAAGTTTGTCATAACAAACTTCTACGCAGTTCTTCAAGTTTTCACAAACCAGGTTGGTAAAAAGTTTATAAATTCAGGCAGAAGATATTTAAACCAAAAACAGGAAAAGTTCTTTCACTTCACATGGTCATGTTCTGTCGTACTTGAGTGGTTAGATACAGTCGTCAAACATGGTTGATGAGTAAGGAAACTTCAAAACTCCGTGCAGGCCATCTCAATGCCATAGTGTTAATTGACTTTTTTGTAAATTCCTAGATGGGTTTTCTATCAGTACGTAACATTTATCCATTAATTCGAATTTCAGTCTTACAGATATTAAGAAATGCAAAAAACTTTTTAACCATGCATTCTATTGTGTGGGTGAAATTACATTATACTCAAGTTTTTCAATTCTGAACATTATTCTCTTAATGTAACTAAGGAGATATTAAATTCTTTTAAATTAAAAAAAATACTGAGTGATATATACATATGTACACAGGCCTGGTAAGATTAATTCTAAAATGTAGTTTGAATATAAACATTTATTTACGGCGCGTAGCCTCTGTAATGTGTTCTGGCGTCTAAGAATAAACTTAAGTGGCCCAGGCCGTACTATTGGTGACACCTATTATGCACGGTGACAATGTGTGCGAATTATTTGAATATTCCGTAAACAGAAAGCACTGTAAGTGTCATTGAGCACACCCAGGCGGGCAACTTTTACACAGTCCAGGCCTTTAATTTACAGCTACTGTTATATGTCTAGTCATTTTTGTACCTATTTATTGGCTCTAACAGTTTAGCCCTTTCCTTCCTTATACACTTTTAAAATGGTGTGAGCCGATAAATGTAACTGTGACTACCTTGCACTTAAACAGCTTTGTCCAAAAGGATAGGCACATTTATAGGTATGTTGTATAACAGGCCAATGGCTGTAACAAGCACAAGAATGATTGATGAGCTAGCATAGTTAAAATGATCTTGTGACACGATGGAAAACACGTGATTCTGTCTGAAAGTATTTGTGTTAGACATATATGTCACTTCTGGCAAGCTAGCATGCAATATTTTCAATTCACTTTTTATAGACTGGTTAACGGAAGAGAAGACTTCCCTTCATTTAGGGTTAACTGAGTAGCGTCAAAATTGTTAGACTTAAGCCACTGGATCGGCAATACAGTTTGTGCTACTGTGGTAACAGGGCTTTTCATGTCGCAGACATGTGTAGGTTCTATTAACGTTAACTTGTCCATCGATACTCTGCATCCACATGGTACCTGTATCTCAATTGGTCCTATGTCAGTTTTTTTTAATAACTTGACTAAGTGACTGGTTTATACATCCTACTGCTAAGTTACTGGATGGATTACCTATTACATAGTGGTGCGGCTGAAGCACAGTGACTTGAGTTTTTCTGCTCGTTTGACATGAAAATTTACAGTGATTAAATAATTGGCTTAGATTCTCCATTTCAATGGCAGCCTTAATGCAACTTACCTCGTTGGTCGCACATGTGTGTTTTGAAACTAAATACATTCCCTGAATATGATTACTTTCCTTGGCAATCTCCCTAGTGACATGTGTAATCATGTCTAATGCAATGATGCCTTTAGGCAGGTTAATTATTTGTCCATGTTTAATTTTTTTTTTAATACACAGTTGGAACTGCCTTGTAAAATTGCCACCTAGCTTGAACATTTTGCAAAGGAACTTGAATTTTAATCATAATTTTTGTTGGAGAAAATGTACATTCATTATAGAAACTGTGTAATAATTTATAATTGGAATATTTAATTTTAAATTACTTTTGCCAATTTTTGTCTCGAGTTTTGCCAGTTCTCTAGTTAAGAAAAATTTGCGTATGGCATGCAGTGGTAACATGTTGTTCTGGCAACCCTGGATATAAGTACTTTGGCTAATATCTAAAATAACATTGTTAATTAAATCAAGCACTATACCAACTTCATTTGACTTAAAACCTGAGAGTTCTTGGTTTCATTCTCTTGTGAACTGAAGTCATGCGATAAAGATTTAATTGGACTAGACACAGAGTTTATTTTTAATTGCACTTGTTCCTTGCTTTCACCGACAGCATTTGTGTTGGATAGCAATCCTTTGAAGTGGGATGTCGTGCGTATATCACAACACCACATCGCTGCATCACCTAGAAAGGTTAGGGAGCGTTTATTACGTGTGGGAAGGGAATCTTCAGATAGGAATTTGCTCGCTACATTTAAATAAGTTGCATTAAAAATATTTTTCAATTTTACAGCATTGTGACACACAGTGGATTGTTGATTGGCACACGCCCTGTGGAACCACTTGTGTACATTGTTGTGAGTCCGTGGTTCCTGTAACGGCAGTGTGAATAGTAGTGGCACCATTTCTTCGTAATGAGTTTGCGGCATCAGCTGGCTGAAGTACACGCTGTGGTGCATTCTCTAAAGCAGCTCGGCATCCGTCCATGCTGCAAGGCTCGGTGCATGCATGGCGATGCACCAGGTCATCTGGTACATCATGGGAGTGGACAGTCCTGGGTTAACAATGCCTTTCTGTCTATGCCTGTAACATAAGGGAAAATGTTAGCACTGTACATTGGCCAGTTTCACATTCCTTGTGCTGACAGTTTCAATTTATCACAACCCTGTCTATGTATTGAAACCGCGATTGTCGACTAGACTAGTATTTTAACTATTTCATAGGGCTCTTGGTATTTGAAGGAAAAAACTTTTTGTCTAGCTTGTGTTTTTAGCCATACGAACTGCCCTACTTGTAGCTCGTTTGGTCTATGTGTGCTATAAAAAATATGCTTCTGTTGCGACTGGGGTGCCGTAAGGTTAACTTGTGCTTGGTCTCGTAGCCATTTGAGTTTTCTGCACCAATCATTTGCGCAGGGAGGTAAGTATGACTTATGATGTGGGACAGTTGGGTTGCCTCAACCCTGTGCATAAGGAAAAACTGTGTGAATTTAGTACTTCTATTTACGGTAGTATTACAATTGAACATTATGTATTTTACATACTCATCCCAGTATTTAGGGTCATCTCTAGTGCAAGATGTTAGGTGTTGGGTTAGAGTCTTGTTCACCTGTTCCATTAAGCCGTTACAAGCAGGGTTGTAGGCTGTAGTTTGGAGTTTTTCGATTTGCAACTTGTGCAATAATTCTGCGATGAGTTCATTATTAAATGATGTTCCTTGGTCGGTGGGGATTGACTTATGGCTTCCAATTAGTAATATTATGTATTTAATGAAATTGGTGTAATTTGGAGCATCAATTGATTTGACAGGGTGCGCAATGGCGTAATGTGTCGTAAATTCCATCATGACTAAAATGTATTTTTGCCACATGCTGACATTGGTAATGGTGCTTTCGCGTCAAGACTCCATGACTCACGAAAAGGGGGTGACTTTATCGGGATTATCTGCCCTATTAATTTTTGGTTCGGGACCTTAATCTTTTGGCATGTGGGACAGTATTTTACATATTCCTTCACATCCTTATTCATTGTGTCCCTGTAGTATGCTGTCTTTATTTTTTCTATGGTCATAAACTGCCCAAAGTGTCTGCCTCCTAACAGGGCGTCGTGGTGGGCAGTTATTATTTCCAGCACTTAATATTTAGGCACAAGCGTTAGTTTATGCTCCCTGGCCGGTGTGTGCTGTTTAATATCAATTTCCCAGTTTTCTGATATGACATAACACCTCGCGAGGTGTCAGTATTTTGGCGTGGCTTTGTATGGTTCAATTCATGCTAATTTGAGCTGTTGAATGTGAGGATCGTTAGTGTATTCAACTAAAAATGGTGATGCCGGTTAGTCTAGAAGGAGTAGCAACAAAATATGTGTATAATGGTCTACTTTAATATACTCTTGCTAATGAATATATTTCGGCAGATAAAATATTTTCTCATTATTTTCAACTTTGATGAGCATGAGATAGTTAAGAAGTGGGTCGAGGCATATAGTTGTTATTTTCTGAGAGCTGTTGTCGCGAATAATCTCCATATTAATGTTATTAATGGTGGAAATTGTTTTGGCTATGGTCAAGTATTCTTCTTGTAAGATGACTTTTACGACTCTTGCTTTATCTGCAGTGTGAAAGTCAGCTTTAATTAGTGGTTTAATGTCAGTCATTGGTGATGTATTTGCCAATGGTTATTTTGATTTTCGCGGCCTTTTGTGGGTCTTGGAAGAGTGATTCCGCTAAGGCTGTGTAAAAAGATGTGAATTGTGTAAATGTGTGTTTTACTTTGTATTGTGTTGCATTGACAGTAATAGCTGTTGTGTCAGCTGTCCCTACTGTGGGTATATGACTGAGCGTGTCGGCTCGGGTGTTTAATTTTCCTTTCACAATTTTTGCCTCGAAATCATATTCCGTTAATGCGGTGGTCAACTTTCAAATACGTATATTATGTTTGGCCACAGATTTCAGGTAACGGAGACTGGCATGATCAGTCTCGATGACGAACTTTCTGCCATAAAGGAATTGTTTAAAATATATGATAAAATATTTAATTACCTATAGTTCCCTCTCCATAGCTGACCATTTTTACTCATTCAGTGATAACTTTTTCGAAGCGAAAGCTATTATATGGTGTTCCTTGGTCGCTGGATTCTTCTGTAACAAAACTGTGCCAATGGCAGTCTGTGATGTATCACACACTCGAGTCGTCAGTAGATGGTCTTCAAATTTCGCCAGTATGGGTGGTTTACTGAGAGCTGTTTTTAATTGTTGGAAGGCTGTTTCCTCTTTCTTGTCCCATTGAAAAGGTGTTGTCTCTTTTGTAAGTTCAGTGAGAGGTTCCGCTATTTGGAATAATTGAAAGTGTAGCTGCTTAAATAGGATGTAAAGCCGAGAAATGTTCGTATTTGCTTTACAATTTTGGACAGTGCCTTTTTCTGGATAGTTTGAATTTTTGGGGTCTGTCTGGATTCCTTTGAGCATTATGTAGTGGCCAAGTATTTTTATTTTGTGTTGAGCGAAATTACACTTCTTGTTATTAATTTTGACGTTAAACTTCCATAGCCATTCCATAACTTTACGATGTTGTTAATGTGTTCAGTAAAAGTGTTACCAATTTTAAATATACCGTCTATATAGGCGAACATCGTGTTCCAGTGGAGCAGAGATAACATAATATCAACAAAATTCTGGAAGTAATTTGGGCTGGTTGCGAGGCCCATTGGCATATCAGCATACTCATAAAGGCTGATTCCATCCATGTTAAAAGCCAATTCATGCCTATCTTCCTTGTGGAATGAGATGGCGTAAAACCCGCTAAACATATCTATATATGTTATATATTTAAAATTTGGGAGGGTAGTAATTATGTCTTCTGTCCGCGGGATTGGGTATTGGACTTTAGTAAGGTGTTGGTTTAATAAACAGAAGTATTTTAGGAACCCAATACCGCCTTGGCATTTGGGGATTATCAATGATGATGTGGTGTACATGGAGTCGGATGGCATTATAATATTAGAGTCAAGTATTTGCTATATTTGTATAATTACATTCTCCCTTAATTTTAGGTTAATGTGATAAGGTTGTGTATGAATTGGTTTGTCTGGGCTAAAATCTAATTTTATTTCATATGTGTTTGTTTCCGTGAGCTCGTGAATGGAGCTGACGAATTGATCGGCCTATTCATGCAGTAAAGTTTCTAACTGGCGTTTCTGTTCATGTGGCAATTCTGGGTTAATATTCTCTAACGACATGTTTTCTGTAGTATCTTCCGTCATAGTTATTTTGTTTGTATGAAATTTGATGCAGTTACTGCTATTGTATTCTACAGAGTTGGTATTATTGGGAATTTCAATAATTTTATCATTATTTGAAGCATTGATAACCATAATATCTTTGTTTAATGTTGGCACAACTTTGTATCTCTCCATGAAATCAACTCCTAGAATCATATCAAGTTTCAAGTTATTTATCAATAAAATTCTTGTAAAAAGTTGTGACCATCTATATTAATATTGGCTTTAGTTTTAAATTGGGGAATCTCAATGTCTTCTGTCCCCCCTACCATAGAGAAAATTCCTTTCACAGTTTATCGCTTTTCTTGGCTAATTAACGTTGTCGCCATACATGAATGGCAGTAGCCTGTATCCAATAGTGCATAGTACGTTTTTCCCACCAGGCGCACAAGGATGCACTGTGTTGATATTCTCACATATATCGCATGGAACTCGTCCTTGGGGACTCCCCCAGATTCTTCGCTGAATGCTTTAACAAGTGGCCGGTGGCTCAGGTTTTGCTGACCTCTTTTTATCATTACCATCCGGTACTGTGATATTGTTTACAGGTGCGCCCATTCCGGTGCATGGCAACTTGATCCGGGTTGCGCCAGTGCCGAACTGGTGTTGTAATTGCAGGAAGCGCACCACGATTTCAGTATGAAACTGTGTCATATGACTGGGGAACAATGGATACAAACAATGCGCGGAGGTTGATGCTAATTCTGTCTTTGGCCCAACGAACGCTGGCCTTCTCTCTCTGACATTACACTTCTCCTGTGCCACGCATTCCTGATGGGTTACTGGCTGGACAGAGGCCGTCGCTTCCGTGTTGACGCACCGATCATGCTTCATGGTCGCTTCGTGGTGTTTGGAATCTGATGTGACCCTGGTGCTCACCTGCATTTGCGTGATACGCAGGGTGTCGTGTGTCTCGGGCGACGTGATCTGTTTATTGTCTGCCTTAGCATTGAAATTATTTGGATAATATCTGGTATTGTGTGCTGGCCTGGATTGTAGGTCACGGAATTCAATACAAGAGCCTTTAGCTGATACAATTTTGGTCCTATTTTTACTTTTTGTGCTCTTCTGTTCCTGAGGAATATGAAATTTTTTTGGCTTCTTGAATTGAAAGTCGCTATTTCCGCGTATGTGTGGTGTGGGATGCGTTTGGAAAATTATGCTTGGCAGGCATTAATAACACTGAGTACTTTTGTTTCGAGTGGGATGTGTCTGACGAATAGGACTTGCCATTCTCGCCACACTAGCTGTTCTGATTATTACATGTGGTCGTTAAGGACCTTGCCTGTTTGTCGCCCTTTTCCCCGTGCTTTAGTTTCCATATATTTGGCGTAGGGTGAATTTTGTTTGTTCGTGCCCTTAAGGAGCCTGTCTGCCTCTTCGGGGTATTGTTGAAAAATTTATTTTTTCCCATATGTTCGCCCTCGTGGGGTGTTTGTGGTATGGTCAAAATTATTGCGATTTTGTTGAGAGGGTGGTTGACGGTATGTTTGTGGAGTGTGGGGTGGTTGTAACTATATTGTTGCCTTTGTTGTACTATTGCCGTATTGGTGATTTTCTCCTCAAGTTTTGTGATGTCAGCGCAAAGAGAGTCTGCTTCGGACAGTTTGTGTTGGGTGCTCATTATTTCACTGCATCTAAAGAGGCCAAGTTATGCATGCTGGACATTTGTCATAATGTCTTCTATCGTGTCGTTTTTCAGCGCCGCTATTTTTTCCGCTAGAGGTAGGAGTGAAGAGCGCCACACAAGAGTTAGTAAGTCGCTGTCCGATACTGTTGGATTATATTTTCTACGATAATACAGGAGAGTCTCTATGTGTGTTTGTGCGCTCTCGTGGGGCTTCTGCTTTGTGTTGAACAACAGCTGTTTGAGATATTTCTCTGTTGCGGGTGAAGAGAAGGCGGTGTTCAGTTTCTGAACAATGCCTTGCCATGTAACATTGCGTGCTTGTGAATGGAAATAATTATCTAGTGTATGCTTAGCGGAACCTTTTAAATAGTATCTGAGTTTCTTACATTACTCCTCATCGGTCCAGTTGTTGTTTTTCGCGGCTTGCTTGAATTGGTTCAAAAATTCCGTCCATTTTTCGGTTCTGTCCCCTGAAAAGTTTGGTATATGTAGTGGCTGTTGAATAATTACATTGACGTAAGTTTGTTGTGTTGCAGGGGGTGGGGGTAAGTGTGGCATGTGTGTATTTTCATTAGAGTTGGTTGGTTGTGAAATTTGTGTCGTTTCGTGCGTGATATTGACATAATGGTGTGATGTGTTGTGGATTATGTTCGTGTATTCATGTTCTGTCGTTTTTCTCTGTGTATCAGGAATTTATATTACAAATGGCTCGGTTGCCTGAAGTGTTGAAAGTGGGCGGGGGCGCAGATATCCACTTGTGCTGGCTTCGCTTCTGTCTAATACTGAATAATCGCGTGCTGAGTCTTGTTGTGTAGATGGTGCGTATTCGAATTCAATTAAATCTGTATTGTCTGTGGGTGTCTCGAAGTATTGTGCACGTTTCTATTCTATTGCGCGCTTAGCGTCGGTGAAATCAAGTGTGGCGTGTGTGACAAATTTCCTAATCGATTTTGTTGCAGATTTCTGTGATTTACTCATGACTTCATAGCAGTAATTTTCCTGTATATATTAGCCTTAATTACTAACATGTACATACACAAAAGCTGGCTTTAGGAGCTAGTATTTCCACATTGCACAAGCCTGCGTGGAAATTTTGTGTTTGCGATAGGCAAAATGGTCCGAAAAGCGGCCGTGATTTAACATGCATTACTCTTTACAATCTTAAGCACACACTCTCACTACGCTACTATGGGCGCCTTGGTTTGCTGACGAAACTGCAAATGGCCGCCCCCGGAGTGCGCACTCGCGCCGCACGAATGTGCTGATCCCGCAAAACACGCCGTGGCTTTTAATGGCAGGACAATTCACGATACTACCGTGTTTACTGCGCTATTCTCTAGGTTAATGTCGGCTGTTGGCTGTAGACCTTTCGAACAGGCGGTAAAACACTGGGTGGTGGGGCTACTGAGGCGGTTCTTTATTTAACTTTATCTTTAGTCGCAATGACGTGAAGTGAAATGACTCTATAAAGTTCCTTTTGCGTCAATGAATGCTAACTCTAATGTAATACGCCATACTTCGCGATTTTGGCAGGGAATGCAACCCTGTGGGTTGGTGGAAGTTTTGTACGCGATTTCAAATTGTTACAAGGGCTAATTCTCGCATCTAGGTTTAATTCGTACTACTACCTTCCACCGATTCTACCGCTTTGTGTGCTCTAAAAGGGGAGATCGGAAGCTTCGGCTGCCTCCACCATTTGCTGCGACCTGTTTTGTGGATGAATCAGGCCACGCAAGGAAGGGGGATGCCAGTAGCTAGATGATAAAGCACTCTTACAGTTTCACTAGGTTTTATTAATCACAGCTTGATTTACACTTAGCAATACAAATAGCCCTTGGCTAGTACAATTCTTTACTCTTTACTGGAAATCATCAATAATGGTTAAGACGTTTAATTCAATTACAACACAGACAGCTATAGAGTGCTCGTGACTTGAGGAGTCTTAAGCATTTATGCCGAGGACCCTAATCCTGCATAACCTCAGGCACCCTACTGGTATTATATTTACCCTTAACTTTCTTGGTGGTGTCGTCTGTCGAGACCCCCTCGACACTGGCAGTGCTGGGCATCGAAGTCGTGACCACAGCCCTGTGGTCCTCAGTGCTGGCGTCTGGCTGGTCCCTCCGGAGCAAAATGGCCGCGAGCCACCATCGTCCCAACCTTATATACTACCCCGCCTAGCCTCACGACCTTCCTCGGCGGAGAGAGTGTTTTCAAAACAGCGGGGCTGGCTCCTCATGGCCGCACCGTCCCAGGTGCCCGAGCGTCGCTTGTCAGCCCCGGCTAACACAGCTTGCAGCAAAACGCTTATAAACTGCGCAGAATGTGCAAGATTATGTATATTGTTCGACTGTTTAACATGAGATACGTTATTATGTTATGGAGATGTTACGTATTTGTCTGATTTGTTTCCAGGAGACGCGGCATCAAAAATATATATCACTCTGCAAGTGTTACCAGCTGAAACAAGTCCCGAGTTTACATGGCCAGCAGCAGTAGCACCGGAAACATCAATGACAACAATTAACAAGATCCAGCAACCAATTAAGAAACGCAGAGTACAAGTTGCACTTTATAAGCAAAATGAACTACTTTCCTTAGCGTGTTCTTATTTGTCAAATCCGATAAAATAATGATAATAAGGACATCGCAAAGGTTTGGGCACAAAAATTAAAACAACTCGATTATCGCCAGAAATTATTTGCTGAAAAGGCTATGAATGATACCCTCTTCGAGGCTCAGTTGGGGAACTTACATAAGCTTTCAGTTAAAATCAGTCAAGATGTAAATAATACAACGTATGAGAGAATATATTCTCCACCTTGTTCGACGTCTACATCAGAATTTACAAGTCCGAATATTTCAGTACACATGCCAAGTTCACAGACCGATATATGTCATACTCAGCAGAAGTCGCGCCTGTAAACGGAAGCCCATTTAACACTTTGCACTTCATGTACTCCTATTGGAGATGAATACCACTATAAGCTGTTCACGGTAAAATGAACACTTTTGAAAGCCTCGCTTAAGATATACTTGTATGCACTTTGTGTATTCTTCTTATGTAAAATTAACATTACCATGGGCCTCATCACTTTATTCGTGCGACGATTCAAGTTAAACTGTGAAATTATTATAAAAGGAAATATTTTACAAACCTGCTCATTTTTACACTTCGATGCACTTTAAAAACAGGAAGCGGAAGAAATAATTTAAGTGATCACAGATGGTTACCTAACATTTTTTATTCGACGTTAAGATATGGAACTACTTTCCATCCATCATTACCAACTTTACTGGGCGCATGTCACTCAGTGGGCCCGTTAAAATATATGCAGTCAGATGCAGTGACTTCTCTGTAGGGTTAATTTTAAAACTGCTCACTTTATCGTGAACAACCTTCAAAGAATTAAAGAACTATCCATGTAATAAGGCTAATAAAAAAATGTACATTCTGTGCCTTAATAACAAATAAGTGTTAGATTGTAATGTTTAGATAATGTCGTTTTATTTAACATATTTTATCTTTATTCAGTCTTGCATGACGTAAATTAATACAGTACTTGGCATGTTTTCAAAATTGCTGAGTTTATGCACGATGGTGACAATATAGCGGAGAATTTTAAAACTTCAAAGCTCTTATGCAAGTTGCAAGGTAGCTCAATGTAACCGTTAATCTCTCTTAAACTGATACACAGGTCCGCGTATTTGAATTCCGACATTCTAAAAAGGCTTCACCATTCCAAGTAATTTATTAAAAGTACAGTCAGTTATTCGGAATTAATTTTTATAATCTTCAGACTCAGTACATTGTATTTCCTTCAACAAATTCACATGGGAATACATTTACCGTTTTTAAAGCCATATATATAACTCACCGTTTTAGTAATAATGTCTATTATGGATAGTGCTAATGTTATAGCTAAACATACCGTTCTTTTACGATCCACTGAGTTTGAATACCGCTCTGTACTGGACACGCATTAATACTGACATGTAATAATGATGATCTAAGGTCACAATAATACTGATGCGTACTCTCACTATAATTGACTCTGCATTATTGATCAGTGTTATTGGCCGCGTAGGACCTGCATAAAAAAGTAATACGATTTTTTTTTTTTCGCAGGACGTTCAGGCATTGATTCATTTTTTTTTTCTCTCAGAGTACTCGTCAAGTCGAAGCTTTTGTCAGTTTTTCGAGTACATCCAGGCAGACGACCCCGTTAACAGTTCTCCCGGAAAAGGGACGGATGTCGTTAATCATGTTGCGCCAGACAAAGGACACGTAGGTGTTACATTTGCTTTGTGTCTTGGAAGTGAGCGAAGTTTGTATTTGTGTGTGTGTGCGGGGGGTGTTAGGGAGGTTCGTCGCCAATATATTCTCGCATTGTGCAGGAAAGCAGACTTCGTCGAAGAACAAAACCCGTGATAGTACTAATAATACTTCGTCATTATCAACAACTCGGGATGTCACACTGCGTGTTTGTCTCGTTCTACTTCTTGAAAAAAAAAAGTGCGATGTTATACATACTATAACTCTGAATATGCCTGACTGGACAATTAGAGGGTTGCTGACGCTGACTCAGACGTTGACCTTCGTTCGTGGTGATAAAATACTTTATTTACGAAGATGCCATCAGAATTTTCTCTCTCTCTCTCTCTCTCTCTCTCTCTCTATATATATATATATATATATATATATATATATACACACACACACACACACACACATATATATATAGTCGGATTAAAATATGTGTTTCACACAAGAAAGACTTGCTAAGCAAACATTTACTGTCTAAACTAGAGTTGGAAACCTATTTTAATTTCTTGTTGCTACGCTTGTTATCGAAACTACAAGAAAATCAGAGACGTTGTTTCTCATTTTCTAAATACTTAAAAAATTAGTTTGTTTATTATGATTATAAGGAGGAAGATATGCGTAAACATTTCCTTTGATTTACGTGTGTTGTTAACAGCGCGACCCATCAATTTCACTCTCTTATGAATTTCGGGTCGAAGGGGTGAGGGAAAGAGGAAATATCCTCTTCCGGATTTTTCAAAGAGGAATGTCGGAAAGTCCTGGCCGGCATCATCTCTCTTGCTGTGGCACGTTACAGGATGAGCTTGTGTAGGATGCGACAGCCGAAGTGTTGTTTGAAATTCCCTTTGGTGATGGCTGCGGGAGTGTAAAAGCGTTGGTGGGAAGGGGGAAGGGGGAGGCGATAGAGGTCTCTTCCACGCCGTCGTCTCTCTGCTCTTCCGTGTCCCGCGTCCATTCAAATGTGGCCGCGGCTTCCGTGCCTAACTCGCCAGGAATTTTCATCCCACTTCTCGGTGAGTGTCGCCTCTGAAGTATGCGGGCTACTTCCCACATATCTGCCGGAGTGACCCCGCCTCCAACGAATCTCAAGGACATCGACCAGTGATGAAGCACTCGTGTGTGGTGCGTTCATTATCACGGACAGGAAAACACTATACTACACTAGCTTGTCGTCGAACGATTACGGCTCGAGAGCGACTGTCGGGCTCTCCTCGAGTCGTGCACTTCTCTAAGAGCCGTCCGAGATAGGGAAGTTGATATCGGACAAGAAATATCGATATAATTTATCTTTGTTGTTTATAAAATTATCGTTTAACGAAACTATATATCGGAAGGAAAATATCGATTTCCGATGCATCGGAATCCGATATTTTATGCATTTAAGGAATTGAAAAATGTAAAAATACTTGGGTTATATATTGAGGATATGAGGCATTGCATGTTGGAAAAGTAAATATACACTAATTTATTATAAAATTTTTGTATTCAAAAGAGCATTTTAAAAATAATTATTCCCCATACCTTAAAAAGACGTCGATTTTGATAAAATGTCATAAAAATATATCGACATACTTAGTCTTAATGTTTTTAATGCCTTACTGTTTTAAAAATTCACTATTACACTTAAACCATGTTACTTTTATTTAAATCCAGTTTAAGAAAATAAATTATAAATACATATGAAAATTTATAGCATTGTCAGAAAGAGCACACTAAATTTTGAGCTTAACATTACTGTATTTATCAGCACAAACTGAAAACTGTTCGTTCTTACTGACAGAACTGAATTTCTTGCATTGATCACCAGCGCATTCCAGAGCAAGCAATATAGTGGAGGCCAGAATAACTGTAACTGAAGCATCCTCGCTTCATGTAGATTAAACTATCGTGAGTTGGCAGACCTCAATGTAGTTGTAGTTGGCGTAACTTCAGTAGTAAGAGTGGTTTTACTGATGGCATTGCTGGATTATTGCTGGCCCAGAAAACTTACGGGTCCTGCTATGGTTAACTGCTGGCACCAGGACACTTGGCATGCCATTTATGGCACACTGATGGAATGTTAATGGAACTGAAACTGGTGGTTGAGAGTAGGTAAACTAATAATGGTCCATAAATAGCTTACCAACTGTATTCTAGGAATGGCTGCACAGAACCTGTACTTATTGCTGGTGAAAGTATGGGCAGCCATCTGTAGGCCATTTGATTGCTGTGAAGTGGTACATCGATGGACCATTGCTGGTGCAATATGGCTATTATGGGAATTTTTATAGCTTCCACTCTTAGCAGATAGTTTCTTCATACTACACACACACACACACATATATAATGTCTAACATAATTATAGTTCAGATGATACATGACTATATTATTTGTAAATATATAGTGATGGAAATACCTATGGCAAAATTCTGTAAATGGCCTTTGCTGTTGTAAGCATATGAGTCATGCTTGGGCCATTTGGGTTCGCTACACCTGAGCCAGCTGTGGGCAGAGTATGGGTAGTTAGTGGCTCCACTTCAGGACCAGCTATGGTGCCGGGTGCATGTCAGTTGTTGGCAAACATTTTGCCGGCTTGGCATCCGACTGTAAACCATAAATTTTCTATATGTGTGTTGCTACATGGGTCTATTACAGTACATACATTTTCCTGCTTAATGTGACTAGGGGATGATTTAGGTAGTGAAAATTTAAACTTTGATGGCATTTCTTTAACCCGACATTTCTACTTGGCCACTTACCATACTCGCGCTAGCTGTAAGCACTGAACATGCTTGATGTGAGATTTGGAATTAAGAATCTCTTTAGACTGGCCGTGATTTCAGATCTTTTAAGTAACATAACACTAATAGGTGGCTCAAAATAAAGGATGCGAAATGGGCCAGGGACATGTTTAGGAACCTTTAATGCTGTTAATGTGGATAAAAACTCCCATAAGGAATAGAAATACCACTGTAACAGTGGGTCGAACATATGACTTCCTGAGTGTCAGCTATGCTACCTCGTAAGTAAACTAGCTGGTTGGTTGATTTAATTGGAGTTTGTGTACATAAGTGAGGAGAAATATTTGATTGTAAACATCAACAATAATGCCTGGAATTTAAGTCCGAACGTTAGCCAAAAGTTGCCCTCTTACTAGGGTCCATAGAGTTACTTTGCAGAAACGTGCTGATACGTTGCGTTCTTAGCTAAGGAAGAAGTTCTGATTCTTCTGTACGAGGTATTCCGTCGCATGTGCCACTTTTTCACAAATATTTGACCCGTTATTCCAAGTTCTCGGGTGGGTCAAGATGAAGACGCTAGCTTTACGAAGAGTTGAGAAAATATTACAGCGCATAACCATGCGGATACTCTGAATTTTTCCCCTAAGTTCATTGTTTTCTCTTTCTCTCTCTTCCCTTCTCGGGGTTATTTTTTTTTTTTTTATCTGCCTCTGTCCCTGGAGTGAAAGGCGGAGGGATGCATAAACAGCCTCCGCTCCCCTTCTCACAAGTCGTACGGCGGGAAGAAGAGGAGGTTATAGAGGAAATTCCTGTACTCGCCGAGATTTGTTTGTTTATGTTTCTCCCCGTCTCCCCTGGTGACTTCGAAGTCCCATCGCACCTAAACCTTTCCGATTTCACTGTGAATAACATGTCATCTCGGCGGCATCGGCATGTGTCCTGGAGAGAAGTCATCTCCCCTGCCCCCTCGTGAGCGATGACGTATGACGTTCATACCGTACATCTCACGTGCTTCCTCCTTACGCGGTAAGTTTTCTTCTTCATCATCTTCATCAGTGGCCATCGGCTTTCATTACCAGCCACGGACACTGCTGACAATTGTAGGCTGTTAACAGTAAACTCAGCACTTTTGAAAGCCCTGCTTCTAAGCACATTGCGCATTCTTCCACCATATGTAACATTAACATTGCCGTGGGCCAGACCACTTCATTTATGCGCCGGTCAAGTGAAACTATAAAATTATTAGACAACTAAATACTTAAAAAAATTCACTTCCTCATTATTACACTTACATGCATTAAGAAACAGAAAGTAAAAGAAATAATTTCAGAGTTCAGAAATGTTAACCCAACAATTTTAGTTAAACATTGGTACATGGAACCACTTTCTCCTCCGTTACTACCAACTTCATTGGGCGCTTGCCAGTTCGTTCGCATATTAAAATGCATGCAGGTAGGGACAGCGACATTTTTCAAAAGTTAATTTCAAAAGTGCTTAGTCAACCGTGTACAGCCTATACCTTTTGGACACTTGCTTGAGTAAAAAATCACTTTTCATTACTTTTTGATTACATTTATTATTTTCTAGATGAAGGTAAACAACTGCGACAGCTTCACACAAATGCAACATCTCAAGTATTGAATTCGAAACCCAAGTTAGCCTTGGAGTGTGTGCTGTTTTTAAGTTTAACGCCAGGCTTGATTCAGTGTGCTCGTCCTTTCGCCATCCGATTATCTGAGAGCGTTACATTGATGATGTTATTTTTTTAAAAGGGTATACAATTTTTGTCGAATGGGTATGTCTGCAAAGCATTTTTATCACCGAGAAAAAAAAATTGGTAGAGTAAAAAATAACGAACCGGAAGGTAGTCTAATTTCCTCTAAGTACACGGCGAAAAACAACGAGATGGGATCAGTATGCTCTTGTAGTAAAAGTGATAAGACACATTCGGCGGATTTTCGCGGGTCAGTGTTACTCTCTCCGCGGTAGCATCCGATCGCTTCTCCATTGTGGGCGTTCCTCAGTTCATGATGAGACGATGATTACAGTAAAGTAGAGTGTGCAGAGATTTGGGTGGCTCTTAACATCGAGGTCTTAAGAGCCGGTGAGAGTGAAGTGAGGGGAATGTGGCGCAGCGCCGGAATGCAAGGGTTGGGGAGAAACGGGAGATCCCCGAGAAAACCAACCGACCAGCGGCATCGGAAGGCACGATTCCCACATGCAAAAATCCGGGAGCTGCTCCGCCCGGAATCGAATTCGGTTCGCCTAGGTGGAGGGCGAGTAGTCTGACCGCTATATCACCGCGGCCCCGTGGTGATAGTATAGCTATACAATATTTTTGTAGCAAAATACGTTAATTACTGACTTAATAAAACTATCTCAAAATTTAAGCTCAGTATTACCAGATATGTAAACAATAACAGCTTCGACTTAAGTAAATTTGGAATATCAAAAGTAAATTTTGAAAGAACGAGTTCAGACGACTACTTTGCTATAATGAACAATCTGTAGGTATTTTAAAAACATATCAAACGAGCGGCATGAATTTCCTCAATCCCACTCTTGTTATACGACTTTAGGAAACAGTTTAGCTTTTAAATGTATTACTTATGAAAATACTCGTTCTGTATGTTCTTGTAAATTCATTACTTGTAATAGTCCATACATTCGCACATTAATAAAAATTAATAAACAAATATTTTGATTTTCTCTCCAAAAGCTAGGAAATGTCTCAACTTGAAATCGCACTCAAAGCTATTTAGAAGAAAATTAAATACGAAATTATGCAGACTCACTGACTAGGAAGTAAAAGTTATCAAATGTAAGGTATCGAAGATGGTTCGTGGAGTTTCAGCGCTCAGTCACATTGCTTGACTACGTATTCTAACGTCTCATTAATATTGCATCACTCGTGAAGCGAGAAAAAGGGGGGAAATATTAAAACATCACAAGAATTTAACAATTATATTGTAATTGGGTTCCGTTACTATAAACATATGTTTCGGAAGTATATACGAGGACTCTCTACTTATCGACGTATTTCTGCGTGCCTTAAAATTTCAAATGGAAAATATTATAAATGCCACGTTTACTTTCTTTTTCAACCATGGTCTATCTTTTGGGTGGAGCTTCAAGACTTCTGCCGGAAAACGGTTTATACGCCTGCCATGTTACGTCAACTGTACTAACTATGAGTTTTCAGCAATTATCGGTAGCTGCACTAGTTATTTTCCTTTCTTTTATCGTTCATAAACAAGCTCCTTTCTCTGTCAGTAATGGCTACTGTGTTTCCTCAGCGCAACATACATAAAGTACGATGTACATGGATACATGATTGTCACTGTCCCGTATACATATTTCATTTTTGATGGTATTCAACTGACAATTTTGTTTATGTGCATTTATATTTGATTCGAGATAAAACACCTTCAATTATTTGACGCATATATGGAATCACAGTCACATGTTAATTTTGCAGTGTACAAGTACATTCTAATTAATGTTTGAAGAACATATGATTTTAATGTATGCTATTTCAACAAGTGATTTAATCTGAGTTATATATGTATACATACATACATATACACTCATATAAATATACATTCACATTCACACATATAATGTCACTTAAATACTATTTACTGTTTTCTAATATTTATGGAAATTATGTTTATATTAGATAGCGTTGACAGCATATGTTAATGCATATATGCCTGATTTAAACATAGTGCAGCACTAGACTCGCTTCTGATAGGACATTTTAAAATTTTCCTTTGTTTGACGAAACTTTCATTTTTTTTTAACTTTTTCACTGAAAAGGAGCACCATATTCGATATTGACGATAGGATCGGCACGCATCAGCCACAAAAGGTACGGACCAGAATCGGGCCGGTGAAAGCTAACCGACTAACTACAGCAATATTATTCTGGCCCGCTCTCTTACGCTGGAAAAGGGTCGATATAAATATTGACTGTCTGCTAACTCTTTGCGGACAGTGTACAAAATATCCTGGATTGGATCCGATAAAATACAAAATGGATACCTAATATTTGGCGGGCCTGCGAAGGCTGGATGTCGCCATGATGCCGGGCCTGCGGACGTTGGATGTCGCTACGATGCCGGGCCTGCGGTGGCTGGAAGTCACCACGATGATGGGCCTGCCACGGCTGGATGCCGCCATGATGCCATGCATTCGACGGCTGGATGTCACCACGATGGCGGGCCTGCGAAGGCTGGATGTCACCACGATGTCGGGCTTTGCAATGGCTGGATGTCACCACGATGTCGGGCTTGCAATGGCTGGTTGTCGTTACGATGCCGGGCCTGCGACGGCTAGATGTCGCCATGATTCCGGGCCTGCGATGGCTGGGTGTCGCCACGATGCCGGGCCTGTGGTGGCTGGAGGTCATCAAGATGCCGGACCTGGGATAACTGGATATCGCCATGTTGCCGAGCCTATGGTGGCTGGATGTCACCACGATGCCAGGCCTGCGATGGCTGGATGTTGCTACGATGCCGGGAATGTGGTGGCTGGATGCCACCATGATGCCGGGCCTGCGACGGCTGGATGTCGCCACAATGCCGGGCCTGCGACTGCTGGATGTTGCTAAGATACCGCGTCTTTGCCGTCTTGATGACGCAATGGTGCCGGGTCTATGGCGGCATGATGTCCAGACAACAAGCAGTATGACAATGCAAAAAAGTTTAATTTTTTCGTTTGAAGATTTTTATCATAGTTATTTCCTCTTTAAATTTATTCATTTCATTTTATTCAAACACATTTTATGATATGAAAATATCTTTCTTGCCGAGTGCGAGATTCAAATCTAACATACTTGAGTTAACTGTCCACCATGCTAACCTATACTCCACGGAGTAACGTCCTGATTCCATCCAGTGATTTGGAATATATCATGAGACAAAGTTTTATAAAGGAATATATAAATTCCATGAAAATATAACAAATAATTTTTAATCACGGGTTATTTAACATAAATTTATACTGATGCTTGCAAACAAAATAGTTTTTGGTAATTAAAATAGTATATTTGTCGGATGGTTGTACAAAATAAAAAAAAAATCACAGTAAACAAATGCCATGGTCTTCCATGTGACACATATAATCAGCAAATAACAGGCCATATATGTGAAAAAAATTGTAAAAAATAAATAAATAGTTACATATGTTAAACGTTTTTTAGTATGCATGAATTGTTATTTTGTTATTACATATACATCAAGCAGTAGCCCATGTCATTAGTTTGTTCTATACATTTTTCTTATGTACAACTTAGTTATCATTTGTTATTGCAGCATTCCCAAAACAAAAAAATGTTGTATTTTACGCTAAATATATTAAGTGTAAAATTCTTTTAATCGAGGAGAATATCTTTACATAATATGCGTACAAGTTGAATAATGTTTAGTACAAATATAAAATTATTAGTTTTGTTGTATCAAATGCCCTTAATGTTAAACATTTTGCACATAAACAAAATCAATTTCACGAAGAGTAACAAGTTCTTCACTAACCAGCACAAAGTCACAGCAAATACAGTATTTGTGGTATCTGGCGAAAACATCTGAACTGTTAGATGAAAATATAACCATATAAAATACCTACATGTAATTATGTGCTTTAGTGTACTACATATATTGGGAAAATTTAGCAGCAATCAGTGTGACAAGGTGACATAGAGGTGCCATAACCTTATTACCAAGAAACAATATTAATGAACGAATTTACATGACATTTAGAAAATTTTTGTAGGCCTATGTTATGTTAAACATGTTAGTTATTCATGTAAATGTAACTATAAATTATAAACAGAAACAGAAAACATTTAAGGACAGTTTATAAATAATTGATGTACATAAATGCGATGTACTAATTGTTGTACATAAATAAACAGTACTTTATAACCTTAATCGGGATTACATTCTCATCTGTTATATTCATAAAATATAGACTTATTGGAAATGAAAAACTCTAAATTTTTGCAAATCAGTATGTAGGCCTATCCTTTGTATTTACATATATTAAAACTGTGTGTTATATCTGTTTTTGTAGATCCAATTAAACATATTCTTTTATCTTATACTATTCATATACTATACATAGTAAGTGTCTGAAAAACGTTATTGGGCCGGAATAAAAAAGATGTTGGCCAGCTTACCGAAAAGACAAAGATACTTTATCGGAATCGGCCCAGAATATTCTTTGAGATATTGGTGACAGGTTGGCTGTGAGATATCATTCCGATATAATCTTGGTGATAGCCATCCGTTATACTTCATAAAACAGTGCGCCGTTGTCTTTATCCTAACGGCCAAAACTCTGTCTCCAAAAAAAGACATCATACTATTAACAGCAAGCTAACTTCTTGCCTATTCAAAGCACTTCCCAGCAGTTTGTCGGCAAAGAAGATGTCAGATAAATATATATTTTTATAAAGAGGCTTGTCTCGAAAATGTTACTGGGCCGGATTAAATAAGATGGTGGCCAGTTTACCGAAAAAAAAAGATGCTGTATCGGAATCGGCACAGAATATTCATTGAGGTTATTGGCGACAAGTTGGCTGTGAGACATAATGCCGACATAATTTCGTTGTTATCCATCCCTTGTTCTATATGATACAGAGGGCTGTTGTCTTAATCCTTACGGCTAAACTCTGTCTCAAAAAATACATCAAGCCATAAACTACTAGCAAACTTTTTGCATATTCAAACAATTCCCATAAGTATGTAGGCAAAAATACTTCAGATAAATATCTTCATTGTGTTAAAGAGCCTTGTCTCGAAAACTTTACTGTACCAGAATAAATATGATGGTGGCCAGTTTACCGAAAATACAAAGATGCTGTATTGGAATCGGCCCAGAATATTCATTGAGGTATTGGCGACAAGTTGGTTGTAAGATATCCTGCCGACATAAATTCGGTGATATCCATCAGCTATCCTAAATAATACAGTGGGCCGTTGCCTTTATCCTAGCGGCTAGCACTCTGTCTCAAAAAAAAAACATCATGCCACTAACAGCTAGCTAACTTCTTGCCTATTCAAAACACTTTTCAGCAGTTTGTCGGCAAAAAGACATCATATATATGTCTTTATTTTGATAAAGAGACTTGTCACGAAAATTGTACTGGGCCTGAATAAATAATATGTTTGCAATCTTATTGACATGACAATGTTATTGTGTCGTAATCCGCTCAGAATCGTTTTTTAGAAGCAGGCAACATGTTTGCTGTGAGATATCATGCTGACATAATTTAAGTGATATCCATATGTTAGCCTAAATAATACACCGGGCCTTTGTCTTTATAGTGACGGCTAGCACTATGTCTCAAAAAAGACATCATGCCGTTTTCAGATGGCTATATTCTTGCGTATAAACGACAGTTGCCGACAGTGGCGATATCGGGCCGACACTTTGCCGACAGGCTGTGTTTACTGGGCAGGGCGGGTTAGATATGATTGATAGTTTTTCCATATTTTGTAATTCGAAAAAAATTAGTGTTTCTGAGAAGAGTCCAGGCCATAAAAATACGTGTAATGTACGGGACTATATGTATCGGCGAGATTTATACATTTTCTATTATTTGACGGCAGGCGAGTCCTTGCCACAGATAAGTGACTGTTTACATGTACTTAATTTCGTTTCCGAGCAGGGAGTGATATTTTAACCTTGATTATTCTAACCAGTGAATTAACGCTGTAATTACATACTTTCTAACCAGCTCTACCGAACAACTGCATTTTAAATGCAATTGTTATCAGTCTTTACATGCTGTCAAGAGAAAAAAGAACGCACGTAAATTATTTAATTATTTAAAGAGCTACTGTATGCTAAATAGAAAGATTAAATTGATAAATTATGAATCATTTTTAAGCTGCGTCAGTTAATTTTGGATTTTTTCATTGTTGTTTTGATTAAGTTAATTAAATGTATACTTCTACACTCTCTGCTCTGAGTTTCATTTATTTATGTTTGAAGAAATTTATTGTCATTGTGTTACTTTGAGTGCCACGCTCTGTGATTCTGTGTGTCTGTTCGAAAGGGGGTACGTGACTTTTAATGTATCATGTGCATCGTTTAGAGCCGGACATAGCCATCAAACTTCTTTATAATAGTCATACTGATTAGTATTGGTGGAAAACATTAACCACTTGTCTTGCTCAACGTGTAGCCGCCTCAACATATTTTTTCCCCAGTGCGAGATTAGACCATTGAACGAGTCTGGTAATAATTTTCTTCTGCGACACGGCACTCATGGCCCAGTACCAATGGAGAATGCCGTCTTGTATACGTAATCCTATTCAATTTGCCAGAAATCCAATTCAGATTTCTAAGGGGCTTGAAGACCTACAGTTTGGTTTGTGTTAACCAAGAACTACCTTTAAATAGTCATGACGAGTGGTTTTAGTAATTTCTAACTATTCGGGGTCTTTGATATGACTTTCGTACTCCTCTTTTATTTTGTTCGTGTTTAATATCAGGCGTTATTAATATGCATTTTCTCAGTATTTGTTGGAAACTTTGACAAAGGCGGTCTTTACAAGAATACCTTTCTTATAATGCTCACAAACTTTATTTATTTGTATTTTATTTTAATCCAGGATTTTTATCGTATTGGTGTTTTATTTGGGTCTCATTATTTGCTTGTAATATTTACCCATTGCTCAGAGTTTATTACTGTACCTCGTATACCGGGATATCATGGACATGTCCTGTAAGCATTATGTGTTTAATTGAAGGGGTTTTGAGATTGTTAAATGGTCGAATATGAATTTCGCCCTCTTTTTATTTAATACTGATTGATAGGTTGCACGTCAATTTAAGGAAGGTGAAGTATTTTTATCGTCGCTTCGTAGTTTCCATTCAAGTGAATGAGCTCCAACTATATCCTGATGTACTGAAGAACTTAAGCCACATATACCAAAGCTTGGTACAAGACTTCCCTGCTTACTTCTCGGATAACAGTTGGTCTCATGACTTGGTCACGATTCCATTGTCCGATCTAGATGCTTTGCCAGCAAGACGTAGAGACAGGCAATAAAGAACACGTTCACTGAATGTTTCTGAGCTGGAAAACATGTTTTCGGAATTTCTTCTTCGTCTTCTCTCTCTCTCTCTCTTTTTTTCTTTTTTCTTTTTTTTTCCTTTCGATTATTGGTTTACAGTGGCTACTCAGAGGTCGTTGACAAGGTTATCAAATTCTTGGTGCTCTTTTGGACAACATTTTCGTGTGTAAAGAACTATCTGCGCTCGTTCTTGTTAAAAACAAATACCGGAACGGACCGAATGGGACCAGTGATCGGAATCTATATCCGAGTAAAACTCAACCAGGTATAAAGACACCGGTTTCAATGACATATGATATCGTGTAATTAATTTCGTTGTTAGGGCGTGAACGCAATTTTCCACAGTATGGTTCAGTCTTAAAAATTTGTTCGCCTTTTATAGCCTGTGGAATTTTACTTACTAATAATATTTCAGTGAAAAATAACGAAAAATTGTACAGTTGGTAAAAAAAAAAAAAAAAAAAAAAAAAAAAAAATATATATATATATATATATATATATATATATATATATATATATATATATATATATATATATATATATATATATATATATATATATATATACTAACCTACATCGTATTACTGAGTATGCTCCTATTCTAAAAAAAAAAAATAACAGATCGCCCTCAGGGCCATAGATGTATTTTCGAAAAGTCGGAAAATGGAGTTAACAGTTCCTTTCTTTGCTGTCGGCACATATGTAATCTCGTTGCAACCCGTTTTCAAGAACAAATTACTGTACTATACATTAATACCATAAAAAATATTTTATTGGGCAATTGTATGTCACTTTTGCCCATTCATATTATAACATTGGTTATTCGTGATGAAATTGTGAGAGTAAAAAATGCCATTGAGTTATCAATGGGAGAGTTTAAACCCCAGAACTAACCCCCACCCCACCTTTCGACCGGCCTTGGATTCTTTACTATACTCTCTGGTCATCATCAAAAGTTTCAAGACTCATAGCGAACAGGTTCGTTCGCTACTTTAAGAACAATAAACGTTCACTACCTACGCATTTGATCCTGTTATTGGCATTTCCCTTTTACTTTTTCTTTAAATGTATTCTCTTAGAACCCACTGTTTCACAAGTATGGTGTAACCGTAATATTTTACCTGTTTTATCTTTAGAAAGATCTTCTACTTTTAATTTTTTTTACCATACGTTTCATTCCCCTGCAATTTACTACATTATTTTGTCTTTAGAGTCAAGTGAAAATCCGGAAATGGGGACATCTCACTGGTAAAAGAGTTGTCATGCCTTATACTGGTTAGAAACCAATTAAATTTTTTGAGTAGAATATCGAGCAGTGAACCAGGAATTCTCTCTTTGTGTTATAAGTAGTAGTAATAGTGTAAATTAACTCAAATGTATACAGTTTTTTTTCCTTGTGATCGCCGTATGTTTGTTTATACTTACATACCCACAAACACGACGTTCCACTTCAAAAACAATGACTGTTTGATAAATTGCATTTAAAAAAATACAAAGGGTTTATTTAACATTCATTCGTAACGTACAAACATTTTGTTCGCAATGTTTAAATTCATGACGCGCCTGCATCTAAATTCACTGGGCGTTCTACTTACGTGATAGTACGATCATAATATGTCTTTTTAAAGCAATATTTAAAATCAAGATACGTACAGACAAAGTAGAGGTGAACAGAATACAAACTGTGTTGTGACTTGTGTTGCTTTTGCAACTGAGTTCTGTACTTTTTTTTTTATATATATACTGAACATAACTTTTTTCTCTCCTTTTTCTTCTCTTCTCCTGTTTGAGCGGCAGTTGTGTACATATGCAAATACTTTAAATGTATTTATACAAGGCATTTGATGTAAACGAAACACTCAGCCAGCCTTATTCGTATTTATGAGGATCCCAGCGGTAGCCAAGAAAACCTTATAGCATACTTTCTCCTGGACGTTGAATAACGCCTTGTTACGTATTCTTTGGCTAAGGGAAGTGAGCGAGAATAGATGAAAATATTTGTGCGTATTTCCACCGTCAGTGAAAAGAGGAGTTATTTACATCTCGCAGTCTTCCAGCAAAGGCTGTGCAACTTTGAGTTACAATTCGTGGTTGTATAATGTGTAGAGCAACAATAACCTTGTACAGTTTATACATGGAATAAATACGAGCAAAAATAAAATTAAAATTAGAAGATAGGAAGTTTACGACTATAAATACAATGTACGAAATAAAGGTCTTGCAAATTACCAAAATCCTATTCATATCATAGTCATACTTAGCATAACTTACGCCTTAACATAAACAAAGTATAAGAAAAGCAATTAAATGCGCTAACGAGCAGGTCAGAATATATTTGGCCGTCAGAGTCACCTGGATATTGTCAAATAACAGGAGACGCAAGATAATAGCGTTGGCAAACAATCAATTGAGAAAATTTCATAAAATACTTTTCAATCCGATGTCTCGGACGCTGCGTGGCATTAATTTTAAATTGTCACTTACAATCATGGGCTCACATAATGGTTTCTCAGAACAATATTGCCGCAATAATTAGATAAACTGTGGATTTGGAATACATATTTTAACGTTGAAGAAATAGGTAAAAGCACGCAGGGAGATACTACGGAATGCGAGTGTCTCGAGGCTGAGAGGTCCCGTGATGTACGGAACTTCTCAAGTTACTATTTTTTTTTACTATGTTCCATTTTGGTGCAAGTGTCCTGCCGCGTGGCGAAATTCATAATCGATATCGCTGTCCCCTGCAAGCTTTCGGATCAGAACACCGGGTGTGTGTGAGCCGATTTTTAGAGTTGGCGTTATTTAACGTAATGGCTGTTTACGATAAACTGAGCACTTTTGAAATACCTGCTTAAGATCTACTTGTGTACGCATTGTGTATTCTTCCGCCATATGTAAAACTAATATTGCAATAAGCCCGATCACTTTATCCATGCGTCGGCCAAGTGAAACTGCAAAATTATCAAGAAAGTGAATATTTTACAAATGTGCTAATTTTTACACGTATTATGACTTACTAAACCTGAACGCAAAATAAATCGTTTCAATATTCACAAGTATTTAATCTAGCACTTTTAATTCAGCGTCAAGACGTGGAACTACTTTCCTCTCCATGATTACCAACTTTACTGGGCACATTTCGGTCAGCGTGGCCGTTAAAAGAAACGCAGGTCGGGGCAGTGACATTTTTCAAAGGTTGATTTCGAAAGTGTTCATTTTACCGCGAACAGCAGTGCATAGCACGAAAGCTACTTCTAGATCAGCCTACTAGCAATGCATAAATAGGGCGCATTAAAACCCATTCACGCACAGTGTGTACAACGCGTACATAACCCACACGAAGGTTTTTTTTTTGGCCGTACCTGTACATTGCAAGGTTAATTGGACAATGATCGTCTCTGTGGGCAACTTATTCGTTAACCATGTTACTGATCTAGATTTATGATTGGTTCATATTAGTATCACTGAACACAAAGCATACAGTTCACTGGTTGCGACAACGAAACTAGTGTTGTGTCGACCTAAGTACAGCACGCTCATAATCTTTATTTTGGAATGCATAGCTAGTAGAAAAAGTGGCGGGATCGGATACAGTACACGCACCCGTTATTTTATTTACTAGCTATGCATGCATCGAATAGCTAGGGTGTTTTTTCAAAGGTTGATTTTCATAAGTCTGTTCCAGTCCTGAATGGGCTATAGACTTTCACAGTGAACTAGTATTGTTTACGTCACATTTGAATAGCCAGTATTGGTCGTTAATTTAACACTTTATACGCGTTTATCCTACAACTGTGGTATCCCACTTACGAGAGTATTTTACTTGGGGTGCGATACTGTGTGGGTTGATTATGCTGTAGTCGTGATCACCACTCTCATCAACCTTGCTCTATCCGCAGGCAGACTGCAGACTTTGGGCAGACGTCTAATGATTTCGGAATCCCAGGTAGTCTTAGTTGTCGCAGCTCCACGGGAAACAAAGAAGAAAGCTAATTGAAAATCCGATTACGTTTAGAGACGGACTTCTTTTGCAAACAGTATTACCGGAACTTTGTCCCCGGCCAGACGAGGTGGGGGGGGGGGGGGAGTAAACTAATCGAACTTCTAGGGGACTTCTCTCTTCGCTTCCAGCAGACAAGACAAGCTGTATGACCAGGGTTTAAGACCAACTCAGGACAACCGGCAGAAAACTTACCGAACGACTGCACAAGACGTAGAATGATGCACGGTGCTGGTTTCTTTAATGCAAAAAATTAAGAAGTCTTAACACTATTTCGGCCTATACGCGTCAAAAAGCCAAGTCGAAATACAGAAATCGTATACTGTTCAAAAGAGCATCTCAAAAGCAATCCACTAATACCAATAAGATTGATTGAGTGAAGCGGTGCCGGTAAAGGTAAAAAAAAAAAAAAAAAAAATCAAGGTGTCCGAGCGCGTCAACGTAGGTGTATTCACGCAAAACAATCTGCCGTATCCCAGATACAGCCGAACACAATTTTTTATACGTAAGATGACATACAAGATCAGAATTTAGTTCAATTCCAAAATTGCATCGATTTTTTGTCCATCGCGTCCTGAAGTATTCTAGGAAAATCCTCTAAATTCACTACAATTTGTTAATTATAGTATTGTCTACAAGTGCCTTTATAAATAAAAAACTGAAAAATAAAAATAAAACATTTTCAACATCACTCATTCGAGAAACACAGGAACAGGATTAATTTTTAGATCTACATAATGCAAAGCGTATTAGAAAGACACAGGCGTACACTTTCCTATGCAAACTAGCATTGCTTACAAAACTGTAAATAAATTGTCACTTGAGCATTATTTTACTTTTAACTTTTCTAACGGCACATGCTTTCATTAAAGAAAAGTATTATTTAGCGTAACGTGAATACATATATCTGCATTAAATTTTGGCAGCAACAGTAACACGTATTTACGCAATTAGTACGTTAATGATATATTAGTCCTGGCAGCGTGGTTATGACAGATATATTGGCGAAAAAGCACGCCAATGTTGTGACACGTGACATTAGGTACTGAGCACCTGGCATTACCTCTCCACCCCAACTACGTTACCGTAAAGCGAAAAATTCGTTGGGAACCAGTGCCTGGAAATTAGCGAAAATCACCATTATACCAGTGAACTAAATCTCTGTAAAAATAAGATTCCTGCCAAGCATTTTTAGCTGGTGCAAAAAGCGATTTTGATGTTGCCACATATAGAGATGCGTGTAACGAGGACCGGCGGTTTTAAACGTGAGACACACCGATCGCGAAGGTTTATCGCCATTATAAAGTCAGCCACAGAAGCAAAAGCAGTAAGACGAAGTAAAAGTCGCTGAGGTAATAACTTTCGCATACAATGTTTGCAAGTAATGCGCTTGTGCACCCGAACAAACACGCAGTTACGACTGTAGCTTTTTTTTAAACTAAAGGCTGTTCACGATAAAGTGAGCACTTTAGAAATGAACCTTAGAAAAAATGTCACTGCCCCTGCATGCATATATTTTAATGGGCGCACCGAGTGACACGCGCCCAGTAAAGTTGGTAACGATGGATGGAAAGTAGTTCCATATCTTGACGTCTAATAAAAAGTGTTAGGTAACTATTTCTGATAACTTATTTTTTTTATTTTTTTTATTTTTTTCAATGCATCGAAGTGTAAAAATGAGCAGATTTGTAAAGTATTTACTTTCTTGATAATTTCACAGTTTCATTTGACCGACGCATGAATAAAGTGACGAGGCCCATATCAATGTTATTTTTACATAAAGCGGAGGATTACACAACGTGTGTAGATCTTAAGCAGGGGTCTTCGAAAGGTGCTCATTTCACCGTGAACAGCCTATAACAACCTTATTTTATTTGCGTGCATGATAAATCTGTCGGACCGAGCGTGCGCCAATTCCAACAGGATAGAGACACGCACTCTCAAATGAACGCATCCGTCAATGATGAGTTGAACGTCGCCGGCTCCAGGCGACAATAAAAATACATGCTCGTTTTGTCGTTCATAAATTTTCATGAGCAAAACAAACCAACGGATTGCAAAATACGTTAACATTGCATCGCAACGAAGGACGAGCCGTCGTGTTTACGATACATAAACTAGCATCTCAAATAGGGGGGAGGGGGGGGAATGGAAATGTTTCACGGTACGACGTCATCGCTGAAACCAGAACACTGATTTGAACCCAAATTGAAAAGAAGGTTGCACCTAGGAGTTAAATTTAAATATTTTCACGTGGTTTACTCGTTCATTGTTTTCCTACACGCTTAACACTGTACCCCCCCCCCCCCCCACTCGTGACCTTTGTTGCCTGTATTTAAGGGGACTATGCAGCTGCGCGTCCAAGGTCAAGAAGCGAAGAAGCGATATGGGCGACAGTTACACGCACGCTCAGCGCCTCATCGCTCCTACGCGCAAAGTGTGCAGCGTTTCCGGCGTAACGCTGTACTGTGCAAATTAGATCTGGGACAGTGGGGTTTTATTACACGCGATGAAAGCCCACAGATTAAGTTACGTCCATATCTTTGTACGTTTCTCTTCCCGCTTAAGGAAACTTCCCTGGCAAGTTTTGAAAATGCGATATTTGAAAATTTTTACGAATTTTTTTTTCTCTGAGAATACACTTAACACGACAAAAGTAAAACATAGGGCCATAGATAATTGTTTTTTAATCTTTTCTGCAAAAAGTCATATTTCCAGAACTTTTATCTACCGAAATATGCCTTTACGCGCAAACGACGATTTCACAGAATACGTTTCAGTACACAGGACTCTTAAAGGTACCCTTTACATTTGATTCAGTTATTTCAAACAGTAGAATCATTTTACCGAATCTTCAATTAATCAGTTGTTATCTTCAGGCGAATCAGTAGAATGCACTGAGATTTAACTGCCAGGCCAGTGCAATTTACTAGGAATCAATATAATTCACTGTTTAATCAGTAAAGACTAACAATTAAATTGGTCAGTATAATGTTGCTTATTTAAGTGTATCACGTTCAACAGAATTACAGTCAAAGTAGCTGATTTTTGAAAAATTTTAACTGGTTCAATTTTAGAGTGTAGGATTTTTTTTTTTTTTTTTACAGAAAATTATGTGGTCATGGTGCCTATTAATGAACACGACATTTTACTTGTAAATAACCAAAGTTTTTCTATCACATATTTTTACGACTAAAGCCAAGACGTTAAAAGGTCATCTTTCGGGGCAGTATGGTGGTGAGATATTTTTGTATGAATTGTATTTTATTAAACACACTAACTTTGCCATTGTCAAGGGCACAGAAGAAAAAGAATGAAGACGGGGAGAATAAATGCGAGTACACAGAAGTATGTTCGTTCTCACTGGTTCTTCAATCGCCCTCTTCGTCTCAACAATTCTAACCAACCTGAGCATACTGTTGAACTGGGAGGGTAGCGACTTACGTCAAGTGTGACTACATACATTCACTTTCCCGTTCAAATTTATTTTCAATATTCTAAATAATTTCTTATTAACTGCTGGTAGGGCAATCAGGTCCTAGATTACAGCAGCTCCTACATATAAAACTAGACACTAACTTTCTCCTTAAAACTGATACACAGTAAACATACATGTCTAAGGTTTACTGAAATAATGTTGCACGTGTACTTGATATTATTCATTTTGAGAGTAAACAAATCGGTTAATCAGATTTTTATAAAATAAAAATATTTTTTAAAAAATATTAAAAAATATATTTATAATATATTTATGTAATTTATTTATAATTTATATTTTAAAATATATTTAAAATGTATTTTAAAATATTTTAATACTTTAAAAATATTTGTAATTTGTTTTGCTAGAACCTAACCTGAATAACAAACTTTGTTCTTCTCAAATGTCTACATGTTGTTCAATATTAAGTTGTAAAACTGTATCCAGCAAAAGTGTTACACAATTGCTGTAATTAAATGCAACAAAAGAATCGGAAAAATACTTTTGGTGATGGCTATATTTATTTCACTCTTTAATTGTAATTTTTTCCCACTAAAATAAGGTGTTTAAGAGATCCCAATGCCAAACACAATCATATATTTAACTGTACACTCTCGTAAACAACACTGGAGAGCTTGAATAATATTTACGAGAGAAAGTTATTGCTTAATATCTTGGCACGGTCAAGTATATAGTAAAACTCTGTTAAGACATTTTTGAAGAGACTGAAAAAATAATGCTCATTAACCAGGAAAACGTCTTAAAAGTGTCAAATTACACATGCGCATTAGACACGGTGCACAATTATTCAACTTATTAAGCAGGAAAACTTCTTAAGTGGGAACTTCTTAACAGGGTTTCACTGTATAACATTTCGAGCCAAACACGAACATTTACACACAGAAAATAATATAGAATTTCTACATTTGATCGAAAACTTAAAAGTGACCTCTTTGGAACACCAGCGCCTCTTGCAGCAGAAATCTCTCCTATGCCAAACACTCACATAAGGAATTTCGTTTTGATCCCAACCTGAGCAGAAAAAAAATACTTTCATTGGCTTAACCGGCATTTGAACCCCGTGAAACTACATCACTGAGTTGGACCCCTTTTAAATAAAAGATTTCCTTTAGGATACATACGTGTTTTAATCATTTTACGGACCTGTGGCGAAATTCCATTTTCTGGGCGTAACATAGCTTTGCACAGTAACGGTATAATTTTCTTAATTGTTTTTCAAAGTATAGTAGCTATTTTTTCGTGGTGAATTGATTAGCGCCGCAGAGTTCCTAATTCAGGAAGGTCCGCCAAACTTGGACACCCCCAAAATTTACGGAATGCTGTTTTCACAAAATGAAATTACATACGGGGGCAAGAAATTTGCCGCAAAGTGATTATTCGTAACACGTGTATGGACAGAAATAATTAAAACACATATGATTTTTACCCTGATAACATACATTTACTTCAACGGCATCTAAAAGTACGTGCGAAGAGGAATTCAGTTTTATAGCATATGCAATGGAAAGTAACACAGAAAGGCCAAGGAATAATGTGCAAATATGAGTAAGTTAAATGGATACCAAAGGGAAAGCCAATATATAAAGAATTTTTTTTCTAAAATATTTTTATTTATTTAATGGAATTATGACCTTCAGTGACTCATTAAACCAATAATACTATTAAAAATCCAAGGTGGCGGTCGATATTTTTTAAATTTTTACTGAAATTATTATTTCTTATTAAAATACTTTTTATTGAATAATTTCTTTTACTAAACAATTTCTAGCGAGGGATTGTGATTGCGAAGGGGGTGGGGGAGGAGAACATCCAACATGGTAACTAGACCTGGCAGAGATGACGGATTGCACCGACCAACACGGCCGTCGGCGTCACCTACCGAGATGGCTGACAACTCCGAACTTCGACGACTGACGCCCTGTGCCTAGCGGAACTTTCCTATACTACTCACGATTATCGCTCGGTCAAACGTGGAAATCTGTTTGCACGGTTGTCGCGTTCTTCAACGCGGCATGCTCACTCCGTCTGTACACACGGACGGGCTGCTGGGAAACACAAAGCCACTTAAGGCTGTTCACGAAAGTGAGCTCTTTCGAAATCAACCTTAGAAAAATGTCACTACCCCTCCTTGCATATATTTTAACGGGCGCAATGAGTGACATGCACCTAGTAAAGTTGGTAACGATGGATATATAGTAGTTCCACATATTAACGTCGAATAAAAACTATTACGTAACCATATTTACAATATACGCCATATATCACAAGCGTTTTATACTTGTGTTCATAAAAGATACTTTTTTTTCTGTTAAATTGAAACGTTATTCACTTCTTTATCTACAAATTACAATGCTTCATTTATAAATAGTTTGAATAAAAAACGGTGAGAAAATGTGTGTGTTGGTAATGCCTAGTAAGAAATAGTTCTTATACAAAATACTGTTACACTGAGTGCGCACGAATTCGGTGCGCTGTCCTTTGGTGTAATTTTCTAGACTTGTTTAAGCTTATTTTGCACGAGTCGGAGGAATATCCTGGAAGTATAACTTTAGCAGGTTTTCAGAAAAGTCTGAAGTAACCATACCGCTTATCAGTATTGCCATTGGCGCACGCGCTACGCCACTCGGCTAAACAACTAATCACTTCATTTTCCTGCCCGGCTATACGCATTCCTCCAGTGTGGGGTCCTTGGCACTTCAATTTGAATGGCCAGCAGTGTAGTTCCCTGTCGCGGTCGAAATAATAACCTGAACGTTTGTATGTAAAGATGAGTCAGTCTCTTTAAGCATAAAAAATAACGTCAACATGGGCGTGAGTAAAAAAGCCGTTACAGTTGAAACGCCTTGTGCTTAAGCCGATATTACACGATACCTGCAGCCGTACTAGGTTTTGTATAAGCTTGTACAAGGCCTGGTGCACGAGCCGGTATACCAGCCGCTATATGAGCTGCCATGGAAGATTCTTATTACACGGCAGAAGTTCGCGTACTAGCATTTGACACTCGGTGGGTGCGCAATGTGTGGTTTGTAGTAATTATGAACCCCATTCGTAGAACTGATTACAGTCAGTAACTTGCGCAGGCCCATAAAAAAATTGCTATCACATATTAATATTGCTATATTACTGTTCGCCTTTTACATACATTTATTGATTACTAGTACAGTTGCATTCATTCTCTTGAAAATGGTGTGAAATCACTAGAGTACGAATGTGTTATTTTTAATTTTGACGAATTACTAACCGTTTGCAAAATATAGTTTTTTCTTTACATACCAAGTTGTTATCCACATGTAACATTAAATGATTAAAAAATTACGCTCTAACGGAGTTCAGATCTCACGCTTTAGAGTCACTCTGACTACCAGTTATCGCAACTTCACCTCTACACTACCAGTTCACACACGAAGTTTTGTCTTCATATACAGTAGAATAGCCAACCGTCGAATTATTTTTTTATATAGTGGGTAATGTTTTAAAGTATTTAGAACAGTTTTTTTAAACAGTAATTAAAAGTTGTCATCGCCAATATTATTCGTCGTTTTCGTATTTTAAATTGATTTGAAAGAATTTCAACCTCACGGATTTTGTAATCAAAATGGAGGCGTCCTTTTAGGCTTCATCAACTCGTTTCAAGTAGTGGCTACGGGGAGCGCCCTACGCTCTGAAGCTGCGATGTGATCGGCCAGGTACGGAACCTGGTATGGAACCTGCCACGGAACATAGGACGTGTCCAGTTACCAAACATGGTACGAAATCTGGCCGTACAAGGCGGGAGATGCCATGCGTATACCGGCCGCTATGGCGGACCTTGCACAAGCTTTTATTGAATCTGGCATTGTGTAATATCGCCTTCAAGGAAACTTTAAAACAACTCTTTTATGCAGTGTCAGTTAAAGAAAAAGCCTTCAGTGAAAAATGATTCAATGAACCACCTGCAAGTCTTCGTCTATGAACTTGTAAACCGTGTACTATTCAGCAAAAATTCCAACTGGCGGAGATTACTTTGGCTGTGAGAATAAAATACACTTAAAATTTTTCTAGTACTTACGGTATTTACTACGGAAATTTACAGTCAATTCACTAAATTCGGTCCGTAATAACTAAGATCAAGGTTTATGCGTATAAAACACTGAAGATCTCTGGATTCTCTATGCCGAGGTTGCATGCCACTGCAGGCAGAGAATTATTGTCTCTGTTGCAAACAGAAATTTCACATCACATACGTCTATAGATTCTAACATCGAAGATAGCGCAACAGTACCATGTATACACCAACATTGCCAAAATTGAACACTCGCATGCGTAGCTGACACGTAAATAATTTGCCTACACCTAACTTTTTAATGCGAATTTGGTAGGTGAGTTGTTAGAGCTTACGTTTACGATTTTATGATAATACAACATGAAAGTTTGTTAAAGGCTGTTCACGATAAGGTGAGCACTTTTGAAATGAACCTTAGAAAAATATCACTGCCCCTGCTTGCGTATATTTTAATGGGCGTACCGAGTAACATTCGCCCAGTAAAGTTGGTAACGACGGATGGGAAGTGGTTCCAACACCTTAACGTCGAAAAAAAAAGTGTTTGGTAACCATTTGTGATAACTCAAATTATTTCTTTCCCTTTCTGGTTATTCTTAATGCATCCAAGTGTAAAAAATTAGCAGATTTTAAAATATTTACTTTCCTAATAACTTCATAGTTTTACTTGAACAACTTTTGAATAAAGTGATGAGGCCCATGCTAATGTTAATTTTACATAAGGCGGAAGAATACACAACGTGCATACAAGTAGATCTTAAGCAGGGCTTTCAAAAGTGCTCATTTTACCGTGAACAGCCTATATAAGCGTTTTAAGTTTTATTGGTACTACATGAGCTTAAACCGAGAGGCATAAAGATTCTAGATAATGAAAACAGAATGTTGTAATTATTCGTTATTTAACTTACATATTTCTTGTTGAATAAAATCAGCGGAAACCTGTCGTGTACAAGATTAGGGATACTTTCGAAATGTTGAACACTGCATAAAAGCATTTTATTTTTATTTTTCACGGCATGCGTAAACGATTGTGCCCGAGCGTATATGGCAGCCTCCTCCCTATTAAAATATTTCACGAGAAATTAAAGCCGAACTCGAATTATATTACAGCAACTATTTAGATTACTCACCGATGTACTAAGAAAATTCTCGAAAGAGGCTGCTATTGTCAATTGTCTGTCTATTTACCAGTATGAATTTACTTACGACAGCCAGTTTTATATTAGTGTTTTTGATTTTACTGTACGAAATTTGAAAACTAATCCTCAGGTAACAAAATAATTCCTAATATTATTAAACAATACAAAATAACAGCCTTATATTTCGAAATTTAGTATTTTGCCAATGGCTTAGGAATTTTTAGTATTGAAGAATGTCTTCCTGACTCTAAACAACTCACTACCTAAGGTGACGCAGAAATGAGATTCTAAGAAAGCGAGAGAATATTAGCTATCTTAAAACTTTACATGCATGATTTCCTTTTAACTATCATTTTCATCAATGTCTTGAAATGTTCTTGTGATTTAACTCAGTAGCGAATTTTACATTTGTATAACAACCGCATATTCACCACTGTCGTATGAAACACAGTACAAAACGGTTGTACTAAGGTATATTCATAGTATTGTCACATTTTTTAAGTCAAACCTTTGTAAAATCACCCCATGTATATTACGTTTGGTTGTTTCCTAGATGCACATGTATTATCGATCATTCACGGTTACTTTAAATTATTTTTTTAAGTTCTACACTCTAAATTTGAAACAGAATTTCACTGTTTCAATCAGTCAATAGTACCTGACTGATTTAACAGTGACTTCAGTTAATTTTACTGATGGATGTGTGAAAAAATGCCAAATTTCCTTCACTTATTGATTCAGTGACATTTTCCAGTGATTCATCTGTCATTTTTTCACTGTTTTTCAGTGGTTTGTATTTTAACTGATGGATCAGTTAAACAGCGTGTAAAAATGGCCGTTACACAACGTGTATCAGATGAAATAACAACGAATAAACTAATAAAACCAATACAAAATACTTTTCCAAAATGAGTTTCCTATTTCAAAACCCCATTTTACGAGGTAATATGAACCTTAAGCCTTTCAATCGGTTTTCAGGTCTTTCACTTAGTTTTCATGTAATCATCGCAGCGCTCTTTTTGAATGTTTAAACTGCATAATGTGGCGAAGAGAGTGCATTCATATATATTAATAGTTTTAACAATCTTAACGGTACCAATAAAAATCAAAAACAAAAATTAAGAGCATACAATTTAAATATTCACTATTTCGATAGTACATATAGGACACATATTTTCCTCATGTATCTGAACATAAGATGATAAGTTATCATCATGAACGCGAAGTGGATAGAGTACGTGAGTTTTATTCCGGCCACCTTCGAAGTTTTTTAAATACATTTTAAATTACGCTAAAATGTGCAATAAAATTAGTAAACGATCGTAAATATGTTTATTTCACGTAATTAATTGGCTACATTCAATAAAAACAATATTAAATTTGCCACTACAGTTGGCCGTCACTTATTCAATTAGTAAAATTGTTTCATGTCACTAATTAAATCAGTTAAATTGTTTCATATCACTAATTCAATCAGTGGATTTCTTCACTGAAACAATCAGTGGTTTTTCACTGATTCTAAGTGGAGCCATTTTCACTGATTCGAGTGGCTGAATTTCACTGTGAATCAGTTGTTTACCACTGATTCGAATTTAGAGTTCACTTCCAGGATATTCCTCCACCTCACGCAAACAAAGCTTAACCGAGTCTAGAAAATTACACCAAAAGAACAGCAAATCTCATTCGTGTGCACTCAGTGAAATATAATTTTTCGCACGAACAATTTTTTAAAATAAGCATTGCCAAGCAATGTGTATTTTCTCCCTTTTTTATTATTCTATTAATTAAAACAAAGTTAAAAAATTTATAGATAAAATATAAGCAAACGTTTAATTCAACTACAAATAAGCTGATTTTATTTTATATGCGGTTCACGGTAAAGTGAGCACTTTTTAAGGCCCTTCCAAATTTTTCCTTTCATCCAATTTCCATCTTTCTGCTGCTTTTTAATATAAACATTGCAATGTGACCAATAAACACAGTGTATACATTTCATCACCATCAAAATTCAATGACTGAGACTGTAATAAGATATATTTAGTAATGAGTTACAGCTGATGGGATGGCCTTAAAGAGTGCTCAATTTACCGTGAACAGCGTATAACACAAGTATAAAAAAACTTATGATACATGGCATATTCAGGAAACAACAAATCACGTCATACATGGGGTGATTTTTAAAATGTTTGATTCAAAAAGTGAGAAGAAACCGCGAATGGAATATATCATAACATTTTCTTGTTTTCGGTTAAATTGAACATTTAATAGGAGCTTATCCATAAATTACAAAAATATTTAATCAATATGAATAAAACAGAGATTAAATAGGTGTGATGGTAATGCTTAGCAAGAAATACTTCTCATTCTAAGTAATACTAATCTGAGCGTGCACAAATGTGGGTGGGTTGTCCCTTTGGTATAATTTTCTAGACTTATAAAGAGCTATGTCTGCACGAGGGCGAGGAACAGCCTGAAAGTGGAACTTTATCGGGGCTTCAGAAAAGTCGGAAACGCCCTTGATTGGGTTATACGTGACAGAAGGATCGCGGTGATGCAGTGAAACTGATACCACTTGTCTCTAAATGAATTTCCTCAGCGCAAAGTGTTTATTGGCTGGAGCGTGTTCCTACGCTACGTGCTCGCCAAGTGTCCAGAATTTTCCGATCAAGACCTGTACAGGAGCAGCACTGTAGCCAGATACAAGTTTTACTTCCACGCTACGGTGCGTTGTACTCGCTGTAAAAATAATAAATCTTGCAGTTTTTTTTACTGAGAAATTGTTTGTAATTTTACAAATGCTTGTAACAGCACAAAGAAAAATCTCTTGTAAAACCACTAGATTGTAAAACTAAAGTGCCTTGTTTGTAATAGACCTCAAGAAATGTTTGTACTATACTGACCCGTATCCACGAGCCTCAGGAAACGTGTAGTTGCGTGTAAGAAGAAACGTATTGCAAGTTTGAATAACGCAGAACACTTAAAATAACTAAAATATTCATAATGAAACGACTATTTCAATAAAACGTTTCTGTATTATTCATTAACTTTTTCCTAGATACACAGAACTTTTAAATCGGCTCTCAAAACCTGGTTGTTAAGAGCTGCACAAATCTCTCAGCTCAACAACAGAGCTCTTAATGAGACAAATATATATTTTCTTAATCAAATAACGTCATATTATTTTGTAGGTAATCGCAGCTATATTTACTATCAAAATAAGTGTCATGTTCGCAAGTCAAGTTGTCCCTGTGGTTAGGTTGTTGCCGGCTAATAACACATGCTGGCAAAGTGTAACAATTTTTCGTTAATTAATTTGAATTTTTTTAAAAGTTATTCTCTATTATTAATTTATCACATTTGTTTTCGAGGAAAAATAATTAATGTACACTTTTCCATAATATAAGTTGTAATACAAGGCTTATAATTAGTAATATTACAAATATATGTTTTGCATATTTTACAAGAAAACGGTTTGTAGTTTTACAAAGAATTTTCTTGGCAACTAGGTTTCCAAAGATTTTTCTTGTAAAGGTACAAACATTTTTTTTTAAGAGTACTGAGTTGGGAAGTTACCGAAACAGAGCAGGCCTATTTGGGGCGTGTTCGCCAAGTTGTGTAACCCCGGTGCATTAAATTTTAACTACCGGGCATCTATGGGTGTATATCGTTATCTGCATCGGCCCACCCATCAATTCCGGAGTCATGTTTCAGAGCCCAGCGGTTGTATGACGTTGTGATCGCAAGGTTGCATACGACTAACACATATTGCGCACAAACACCGCGTAGTTATTTTATTTGGGGGAGAAATTCGCCTTTTATTCATGTCCTGACTAAACTAGAATAGCTTCGAGTAAAGGGATAAAAATAATTTTCTGTCATTTTACGAAGGAACGATAATAACAATTATCCATTATCAGTAAAATTACGCAACATATGCTTTTTCAACAACGGAATTACCGTAAATATCACAGAAATTTCGGTGGATGTAGATTCAAGAAACCTTTCTGTAGAGTTGCTAGTTAATTTTTTTTTTCTGTATTTCCAGTAAAAATAAAAGAGATTAAGCAAACAATCTCATATTTATGTTGTGAGGGTGTTTCACTTTGTATAAGAACACATTAAAAAAAAATTAAAATAGGCCTATTTTATTCTGGAGCGAAACTTGGACTCAAATAAAAATTTTTCCAGGCCATGGCGCTTACCACTTACCTACGACTTTCTCGTGACGATGCAAAGTATAAATATATTACTGCTGTGTATGTGATATATCATACATTTTTTCCAGTGTATAGTAATGGTTCTTCTATTTGACGGAGACATACCAAATACAAACTCTTTGGTGTTACACATCAATTACTAGAGTAGGGAGACCGTTAAGGGGGTTTACAATAGACCATGTCGGTGATGCAAATAAAACGCTGAAGAACTTTTTAGGCGACGTAATTACTAGCAAACACAGAGGAAATTTGCACGTCTTTAACAATAGTATGTTCGAAAGAAAATTGTTTCCTTCTGTCGCTTCAAACACATTGCCAATACTTCATTCCTCCATGTTACGCTTCAGCCATGGAGGAATAAATTGAAGGAGCAAATAGAAATGAACCCGAGTCGAATCTTCCCCTGAAGTAACCATGGCGATGGCTGTTCCGTGACCTACTTCTCTAAAGAAATGAAATTCCTTGTGGACGTTTCCAAAGGGAATCTAATAGTTTATTCAGCCGTTTGTTCTGTCTGTGACGATACATGGGTAAAAAGAGTTAAAGGAGATATTTATTATGTTTTTTTAAAAGACTTTACTTAGGAAATAAAGGAAAGAAAAGCAATTGTATTTTTTTTTTTTTTTTTTTTTCTTCCGCGGTACATGTATCCTCGACTGTCACAAAAGTTTTTCCGTGAGACGTTAAGGAATTAAGGATGCGAGTTATGTCAGACGACTGGGACAATATTTTCCTGGTCTAGAATACAACCCACTTATGAATTGTATGTGCTCTAATTTTATCATGAAATGGGAAATAGGAAGGTCGAGAAAACAATTAAAGAATACTGAATTTCATAACTACACTAAGTAGACAACACAGAGAGGGGTTTTTTTTTTTTTTTTTTTTTAATAGAGATAATGGGTGCTTACACTGAATGTCTTGTTTAGTGGCTTTGTAAACTGGACTCTAACTGGAGTGTACAGCTTAGAAGTTTAGTGATTTAGGTCTTTAGCTCCTTAACGAACACATTAAATTTTTCCTTTCAGGTGTTGCCAAAGAAAGAATTTTTTGGTGTGGGACGTATTTCAAAATTCCTTGCAATACTTGACATTTTGGAACCAGTGGAAAGTGTTTCAGTAGAAACGTTACAGGCTGTTCACGGTAAAATGAGCATTTTTGAAAGCCCTGCTTAAGATCTACTTGTATGCACGTTGTGTATTCTTCCGTTTTATGCAAAATTAACATTGCCATGGGCCTCGTAGCTTTATTCATGTGTCGGTCAAGTGAAACTGTGGAATTATTAGAAAAGTAAATATTCTACTAATCTCATTTTTACCTGCCATGCATCAAAATAAACGTAAAACGAAATAAATATTTTTTAAATTATCATTAATGGTTACCTAACACTTTTTATTAGACGTTAAAATTATGGAACTACTTTCCAACCATCGTTACCAACTTTACTGAACCCACATCACTCAATGTGCCCGCTAAAATATATACAGGCAGGGGCAGTGACTTTTTTCAAAGGTTTATTTCAAAAGTGCTCACTTTATCGTGAACTGCCTTTACAGAAGTGAAGCCCTGATTCAAGTATGACACGCGTGTCAATCATTAAACTCAAGCAATTTGATGTGAGTACTCCTGTCCTACCAAAGACTGTTTTGCCTGAACGATTTATTTTTCGTCCCGCCAACTGGTGAAATGTGCGATACTTACAATTTCCTGGAGTACGATTGAATGTTGCTATTCTTTGATTGGTGTGTTTACAGAACTACATGACATTAATGAACTTGGTTAGCAAGTTTGTATGGTTATCAGCCACGTCTGTATTTTGTAGCCCAGCTTATTAAACTGTTATTGTTTGAAGAGGAGTTAGTATATGAAGAGTCAATATATTGCGGCAGAAAAAAGTACCCTGTTTATCTTGGCCCCCCTCCCCCCCTTCTGAAAGGGTGGCGCAGGTCTGTATGCTACCGGGCGCTGAGCTATACTGAAGAGAGGCGCGCGGCGCTCCTGGCGTGGCCGAGCGCTGTCTGGTGGCTACTACTGGCGACGAGTTCAGCCTCGCACACTCTGGCACCTTCCATACGCCTCTCCGCTATTCCCGCCGCCTCCTTACCCTTCCCGAACCTCGTTTTCGCGTATAAATGTTCGTCCCCAGTCCGAGTAAGTGTGCAGTGTTCCTCTTCAAGTTGCGCGGGCTGGCCGACGATAGATCATGTCTACACCACTTCGTACTTCGGGGCTTCGGCATGCTAGACGCGTATTCGTGTAATACGCGTACTCAAGTTAGTATTGGAATGAACGTAGTTGTTGTAATGGCGGGGGTAAGTCTACTTTTTTTTTCTGGTATTTTTTTTTTAGCGATTTTTGTGTATGTGGATGTTTGTAGGGAAGTGTTTCTTCACTGTTCTGATTGTGTGAATTTTCAAAATGGTATTTGATTGGAATGTCTGTAGGAGGAGGATTCTTCCTTTTTTTTTGGCGTATTGTAGGAATGGTTTCCTTGTTTACGATTTTCCAAAATGATTTTAATGTCAAGGAGTTGTGTTGATATTTTATGGCATGTCTGTATGCTCATAGTCGAGTGTAATGAGAGTTTTTGCTCCTTGGTAATGGTATTAATTTTTGAAATTTGAATTCGATGGTTTACTATTCTCCTTTTTAGTGAATTATCAGGCGTACTTTACTTTTAAAGTTGTAATCATGTTTGCCTTACCCAGGGAGTTATTTCAACGTTTTTAGTGTAATTTAAAAAGTGTTTATTCAGTTTGAGTTCTGTCTCGGGATATATTAACACTGTTGTTTTTTCTGTTTGTTCCAGTGCTTGTGTGTTCTCTCCCTCCACTAGTTCATTGATTGGTAGCAAGCAAGGAAATTTTTAAAAATGCAATTTAAATTTTTCAATCAAGTTGCAATTTTGTGGTGGTTGGTGGTAATGTATAGAGGGGCTCTAATATCTATTGTATTGATTTTGGATTTTTTTGAGTCTATGCTTTCTTGATTTTTTTTAAATGGTGCCTTTCTTTATCCCTACTACGCCCTAAAGGGGCGTAACACAAGAAACAACCAATTATAAAGTAGTTTGTGTGGCAGCAGTAATAACCAATAGAATTTCCCAGAGAAAGGCAGTGCCCGAAGCGGTGCTACATTCCAGACCTGTAGAGCACTAGACATGATCTTACCTTTTCTGCAACATGTCACATGTGAACCACTATACTAGGGATAAAATGATTAGGGGTTTAAAAAATGCAACCAAAGTGCGTTTGTTTATCTGTTGGTTTGCCAGAATTGAGGGTTTACGTCCAAACACACTGTTGCGGTGGTGTGGTGGTCAGAACATTAAACTTCTAAATCGGTGAGCCGTGTTCAGTTCCCACCCGGGGCCATACCCAGATTTTTGTATTGAGAACGAGACGGATGTAGCTCAGTATGATATATTTGCAAATATTTTAATTGACTCAAAGGCTATTAATTAATTAATATTATGATCAAAAACCAAAGGATAATAACTATCGAAGATTATCGACTAGTCCAAAATACAATAGTGTTACGAGCTCGCTGCTTCGCATCCCGCAGGAGCGAGTGGAAGTGATGGACAGCAGTTATATGATAGTGACAGCAGTTAGTCAATGGTTTGTTTTGAATGAACAGGCGAGTGATAGGCAGGTGACCGCGTATGTGTTACAGAAAGTGAGCCGACACGATAATCCTTTTTGCGGTATGCGCTGCTGGCCCTGCTTGTATTTATTTCTGCGTTTATCTGAAGAATGCTCTGGATTACTGACCTCGTTCTCTCAGCGTGACTCGGGGTGCGCTGAACATTCCAGAGGTATCAGGACGAACACTATATAAGTGTGACAGGCTTCCGAACCGAGGCGTTGATGAGTGAACGAATGGCTGAGTTCCGAGTGAAAGAATACGAGTGGCGAGAGAAGTGTCCAGCAGAAGGGAAATCCGCGACAGCTAGTATCGAGTATTGAAGATTGCGGCTGGCAGACTGGACTATTGGACTAGATGTGTGAATGAAAGACATTACAAATGGTGGCAACAGATAAACTGAACATCTGTTAATGATAAGTATAAGTTAGTTGATTGTAACCAAACAGAGACATTAAGGAGGACGATAATTAGAGTTGAAATATACATTAAATATTGTGCTCGCTGTTAAATAAAAAGAATAATAGTGAGACAAATAATTTAATGCTGCAAATAATAGCTGTGTGAATAAATCATAAATCAAATTTAGACCTTTTATTTAATTTAAGCCTTCCACCCTTCACGAACGCACATACGTCCCTCACGTCTCCCATGTAACTATACTATTATATAAAAAGTATGGGATAAAATTCTTAAGGGTGAAAGATCTACGGATTAAAAGCCTGAACTTAAAAAAATTATTTGCACAAAATATTCCAAAAAAAGTTATTTCCCAAGAAGTCCAAAATCTGTCCAAGGATAAAAAAAAAAAAAAAAAAAAGTTGCCAAATAATATTTTTGGATGGATTATCAAAGAAAATTTATTCCGAATATAAGTTATATATTGTGAATTAATTACTGAAATAGAAATTACTATAGTAAATTGGTAGTGTGATAAATATCTCGAATAATAACTTTTCTGTTTTGTTATATATAATTCTAAAGTAATTCCATTTATAATAAGATTTTAATATTATCCTAATTCCCTCTGGAATCTTGAATGTAATAGTAAATTAATAATAAATTGAGCATTTAATAATTAAAATTTACTAGAAATACATTTGTCTGGATATAATTATTATAGGTCATTTACTAAATTAAACAAAACATTAAAAAAAAACATGATAAAGTAGTAAAGAAATTAGATACTGGTTGTATCCATCATTATATAGTTTATACAGATTATAAAGATTTAGGGTCACGTGATAAAGATTTAGGATCATGACACAAAGATGATAAAATTGTACAAAAACAAGCTAGTAGATGTCTATTGCAGATCTTAGCAGAACTCAATAATTTGACTAAAGTTCAAGCAAATTTCTCACTTGCAAACAAATTTTTTCAAATTCTTCTGAAAACATGATTCATATCTTCAATTTCACCCCCAAAATCAAGCTAATTTGACTCAAATCTGTAATCTCAATCAGGTGCACTTTTAAAAAAAAACATGCTTAGTTCACTCTGTGAGCAGTGTCCTCTTCGGGAGTGAATGAGGCCAAATTTAGGTAAAAAAAAAAAAAAAAAAAAAAAAGGCAAAATTTACTCTAAATTTGCAAGTTAAATCAATTAGTCAAAATAATATCACAAGAAAAGTATGAAAATTGTTGGAATTTCATCAAAAATGTGATGATTTAGCTTGCAAATAAGACTTTAAAGAATCCCTCACAAAGAGTGACCGCAAATTGAAAATAGATTTTGATTTTGACTTTAAATCTGATTGATTTTGTGTTGTGCTTTGAAAGATTATCCAGGAAATTAGAAATTTACTCGAATTTGGCTTGAAATTGCTTGAATTTTAGTCTAATTATTGACTTGCGCTAGGATCTGCAATGGACATCTACTCAAGTTAAAGAAATAATTTTAAATAAAGCCACTCCTGTAAGAGAAAAAAATATATTCAGTTTTTTTATGGATGTACGTTTCTCAAAAGAATTAGGTTGGGGAGTAATAGGTCAATACGATTCTTTATAAATTCTAAAATTATTCGATGTTTAATATATATATATATAAATTAAAAATATAACTTTTGATATACCAGTTAATTTGATTAGAACATTAGAAATGTATACGATTTTAACCCAAGAAGAAACTGAAAGAATAAAAAAAAATTAAGAAGGTTAAATATGACCCATTTTCCCTTGAGACACAACCAAAAAATATGCAAAGAAAAATCAGGAGTTTTTTTTTTTTTTTTTTTTACCATTTTTAGTTTAATTTTTTGGATTATTGGATGGTTTAGTTGAAGGATCTATTACTATATACAATTCAGTTGAAAATACAATAAAAAAAGAAGTATTAGAACAATTGAAAAGGCATACCTTAGCTATGGAAACAAAAATATGAACAAGGAATTAAAAGAAGTAAACATAAATTAAAAGTTTAAAATATGAACGCTTTACATAATATTGATTTTAAAAATACAAAAAATAAGAAACATATTTATTCTATAAATACATAAAATGTATAATGGTTTAATCACAAAGATTAAATTATTATTTTAATGATTAAGAAATGTTTTAAAAATAAATTAAACGACATTAGAAAAAATTTCAATGGTCAAAACTGAACATTTAGAAATTAACTAGAACAAGTAAAAATGAGACAGTATAATTGCATTTTTCTGATAGGTATATAGATGATTTAGTATAAATATAATGTGTGAAATAGAAAATAATGATATTTATAAGAATTTATAAATAAAAATATATTTAAATGAATTATCACAAAAATTCATTATTTTTTAGTTTAAAATTGAAAATTAAGAATTAAATTGAAACATTCCAAGACAAATATTGGCAATTATATTGCTCTTAATATTGCTATAGATCGAAAATATTTTTAACTAAATCGAATACAAACCATAAACTTAACTGGCAAGTTGACACACGAATAACCTTTATCAACGTTTTAACTTACATATAGGATCAAGGTTTTTTTATTTATATTTCACTGTATAGTTTTTTTAGATTTAATACTTTAATTAATGATACCATTATATGAATAATTGTAAGAGGATATAATACTGATTTTATAAACTTCTTTTAAAAATTGGCAGTAAAATAACTTCTATATTAGTTTATCATATACAAATTAGTGAAGGAATTGAAAGACATATTCGCATGTTCATAGTTATTTAAAATATATAAACATTTTTCAAATAAATATATTTTAATAAAGAGAAAACATCTTGTGTTGAAAATATAATAATGTCGCTAGCATAACGTGCAATAAAACCATAGAAAATTCTGAAATGATAAAATTGTTAGAAAATGTATTTGTTTTATGTGTAAATATAAAAAATCATGATTTAAAAAACCTGGTAGGAAATTGTTTATTCACGAAAGTATAATTATTGAATTAAAAATACCATTTAAGATATTCTAACTAGAAAATACTTTCTTTGGATTAGATGATTTATGACAAGTTGAAAAGAATTCAGGAAATTAAAAAAAGATATTTAAAAAATAAATAAAGTGTATAAATATATTTAAACTATGAGCAATGTATTTTGTAAATATGGTATTGCTATTCCAGTTAAAGATAGAACAGCTAAAATATAGGAATTGGGATAGCAAATAAATTACTAAACACAAAACTAAATAATGTACAAATGAATAAAGAAAAACATTAATAAAAATTTTAAGGAAATATGAAAATACATAAATTTAAGTATTATTCCTTATACTCAGAAATTAAAGCTGGTCATTTTAAAGTTTCTAATGTATAATAAAAATAAATAAAACGTGGGAAAAACTTGCTTCCAGTATAAATTATTAGCGGATTATCATGCTAGATGATTTGATAAAGTAATTGTATTAATTCAAAACATAGATTTATTTAAATGAAATTGACTGAAATAAAAATAGTTGTAATCTGTTTATGAAATTATTTAGATATTAAAATAATAAATATAAAATTATTAAAATAGATGGAAAATTAAAAAAAATATTTGAAAATTTTTATACAGCTAATTGTTTAGTAGAATTATTAAAAATGGATAAAGTTTTAAAGTATGTTGTACCACCCTATATTTTAAAGGATATGAATGGTGACAGAATTATAATAAAATTTTAATTTAATATGAAGATATTACGACAGTGCCACATTATATAATTTGCTGTAATTATTCAATGGTCAACTGAAGAGATGAATAGGATCGTTAGAAATGTAATTTACAATCTGATATTATGGATGTTGATAAAATGTAACTTCTGGATATTGTAACGAATAATCTTCTGGAGCGGTAGCTCTTGCCCATGCAACAATGTGGAAAGAGGGCCATTCTTCATTAATGTGACATGATATTGTCAATCCTGGCTAAGAACACTAACTTAAGTGAAATTAATATACCTTATAATTTAGGATAATTGTAGTGTTGTTATTGTAATAAAATTATATTAATATACACTCGAATTTTTTATAGCCCATATCTATTTTTTCGCCATAAAATTTTACAAAAAATTAAGATATATTATTTTACAATATTACAATATAAAAATTCCATATAAGCTTAAATAAATGTATGTTATAATTCGAAAATAATATGCTGTCCTTATTTTATAATTTAATATTCTATAGGTGCTGGTAGTTCTAAATTTATTTTATAGTATCTATTTTTAGAAAAATTATGAGTTACTTAATTTTTTAAATTCTATTTATCAAATTATAAAAGTTTCTTGATTCCAAGTAATTAAATAATTAATAGTTTATTTTATTCTGTTATAAATTAAAGATTCTTATATATATATATATATTATTAAAGCTGGTTTTAAATTATGAGAAAATGTAAATAGTTTTCAAGGTGATAAAATAAATATTTATCTGGTATCAAAAAATTTGTTATATATTCCTTATAATGAAATGGCAAATTTATATGTTTCAATTTTCTTCGTATGGATATTTTATTGTTTACAAATAACATTTCTAAATAGTTTTGTAAATATTTTTTGATATTTTGTTCTTACCACCATAGGCAATTTCAGCTGCCATTCTATATTTTTTTTTAAATTCCTATAATTCTTTTGATTTAAAAACTTTAATTTTTTGCTTAGTAATTTTTTTAAAGTTTCTATGTTCATATTTAAAATTTTTTTATTTTATTTTCATAACTAAATTTTTACCTTGGTGTAATTTGTAGTGGGGTATATTATTATAAAAATATAGAAATGTAGACGTAAACATAAAACTAAAAAATAAATATTTATTAAAATTAAAGGGTTTTAAGAAAAAATTACTTAATTAAGAAATATTATTAATTATTATTTAATAAAAGTTACAAATTACTTTAATGAAAAAAATTAAATTTCTTAAAATATATTTATAATTAAAAAGAGTACATTTGTAATCTTAAATATCGGAATCTTCCCTAAAACTAAGAAATAATAGTAATATTTGCGTCGATAGTGATTTTGCTCATCTCTACTGCATTTAATTATTATGATAGTGATATTGATGATAAATATTATGATACTGGCTATAATGAATGTGAAGATGATTGTTATAATTTTACAGATGATTGCGAAGTGGATGATGTGGTTATTATAAATATTATAATTCTGAAAAAGCTATATTTAATTTCCTTTCCGTCTCATCACAGAATTGTGGTGTTACTAGTGGAAATAATACAATATCATATTTCTTGTAAATTCTTAAACACCGGATGGTTTCTTAAACATATATTTGGTTAATTCGGTTATGCAATGACTAATGTTGATTTTCTTATATAATATGCGTTACACTCCTAACTGTACATCATAATTGTAGAAGGATACAATGTTTGATAAGACGAACGTTTCTGCACACATTTGTCCTGACCTCTACAAAAATGTAGTTGGTTGTACGACCTGACTATGAAATACGTAAATTAGTTTTTTTTTAATTGTGTTATTACTTGTATTAATTGTAGAAAACGTAAGCTACTCACACCGTAAAAATATTTATACTATTATGCCACAGATATTCTCACTCGTTCACGGATTCTAGGTGTGTTGCGAAAGTTATCACAACTAGGATCAGGGGTTTTAGTTAAATTGGTGTTTTCTTAGAAGTCTCGCAAACAGTGCTTTCGACGTATTCACGGAGAAACACGTCAACATCAGAACACACAATGTTGTTTCTCGACGTCATGTGACGCATCTGTAGCCTACGACCAACTACAGCTCTGAACTGCATTTCGAAGGACACCCCGCACGTAAGTAAGTTGCAGATCCTGAAACTCAACTACGTCGCCATGTGGTTCACGAATATACATGCTCCTCTGCTCACCCTACAGTGTGAGAAGCTATCATTCGTCCCATATTCTGAACGATGGACGTGTACGTCAATTATTAACACACAACCAGTACAGAACTTAAATTTTATAAATGAAAATCAAAGTAGCCAACATAAACCCACAGTAGAGCGAGCTAAATATATAATAACGAATATATTTTAATTAGAATTCTGATCAACAACTTATTCTCCATGTCAAGCACTAATAATGGAAAGGGAACAAAGAAACTATGTACGTATTAGTGAATAGCACCATCAAATGGATGGGAGTGGAGATAGTGGAGAGATTTGGGCGGCTCTTAACATCGAGGTCTTGAGGGTCGGTGAGGGTGAAATTAGGTGCGTACGAAGCAGCGCCAGAATGCAAGGGCGGGAGAAACGGGAGATCCCGAGAAAACCGCCCACCACCGGCATCGTCGTATTAGTTCCATGAAGTTTTTTTAAAATAAATAGGCACTTGACGTAAATCTATTTGTCATGCATAATTATATAACTAACAGTAATCACATTTTCGCGAATATTACAAAAATGATTTTTGCTCTCTGAACTTTGACTTTACGTTTATATAGTGAATAAATGATTTCGTATAAGGAATAAAAACGCACAGTGTTTAAGTCTTTATAATAGTGTAAAGGCTTTTAATTTTACATAAGGCAGAACGATACAAAATGAGAAGAAACGTAGATCTCAATTAACACACACACACACACACACACACACACACACACACACACACACACACACACACACACACATATATATATATATATATATATATATATATATATATATATATATATATATATATATATATATATATATATAACTTCACAATCAGTAGTTTTCGAAATTTGGATTAAAAATTGAGAAAAAGAGCTTTGCAAAAACTGAATAGACATTTACATCAAGAATTAAATATAAAATCTCTCTCTTTCCCTCCCTCTCTCTCTCAAAAAAAAAATAAAAATGCAAATACATTAGCACAGTTTGTTGGGCTGAAACCCGCCCTTCTTTGAATGTGGATCAAGTATGCTATTGCTATGGAAATGTCGTATGATTTATATTGATTATTGATGTTTATTCCGCAGCACAATATCACAATAATGAAAGTTTTATCTTTTTTTTTAAATGTAATTTATAATTAAATTTTATCGTTATTTATATTACGCATGAATTAAAAGTTCGTGATTTCATCACTTAAGTCGGTGGGCGAAGTGCTTCCAAACAAGTATGGCGAAAGTCGAGGTGGAAATGCCACTAATTCTGAATTTCTAGTGCAGGGTGTATTGAACAACGGGAAGTTCCTGGTAACATTATCTGTTGGTAAACACGCGGTGTTCTGGGAAACCCGGTTGTATTTGAGAGAGGGCGATGAATCACCTCTCCAAACGGTGCGGGTGAAAGTCACATTCTGTTTTCTTGACCTTGTTGCACAACAGCGACCCATTCCTTGCCACAGTATACTGCATTTCATTTAAGTATGCTAAATCTCGACAAATAATGGGACCAACCTACGCCGTATGTAAACAGTAAATGCTCTTGTTTGCAAAGTATTTAACAGTTGACGAGTTGTTGCAGATATACAGTTACGTTGGCGATCCTGGTGATAATAGCGAAAAACCGTAGAACTTGGAAATAAAAATTGCAATTTTCAACTTTGGTTTAAAATTACAATACGTATTTATGTCTATAGACTGTTCACGGTAAAATGAGCACTTTTAAAAGCCCTGCGTAAGATCTGCTTGTATGCAAATTGTGTATTCTTCCAGCATACGTAAAATTAGCATTGCCGTGGGCCTCATCACTTTATTCATGCGTCGGTCAAGTTAAAACTGTGAAATTATTAGAATAGAAGATGTTTTATAAAAGTGCTTAATTTTACACTTCGATGCATTAAAAAAAAAAAAAAAAAAAACGCAAGAAATAATTTAAGGTATCATAAATTGTTAACACATTTTATTCGGCGTTAAGATACAGAACTACATTCCATCCATCGTTACCAACTTTACTGGGCGCATGTCACTCAGTGCTCCCGTTAAAATATATGCATGCAGAGGCAGTCAGCTTTTCGTAAGGTTGATTTCAAAAGTGCTCACTTTATCGTGAACAACATTTAAAAAAATGTTTTAAAACTAACACATATACAATTCTTGCGATTTAGAGGATTGGCTTCAAAAATATTTTAAGCAGTTATAACAGAGCATGCGGACACTAGTGAAACGTTTCCAACCCATTGGACGCCATTGTGCAATTGTTCCTTTTTCGCTGTGTTAAAGCGAGTACCTTGTTGGTTTTGTCAGAATATTTTATTGACATTTAACAATTTTTTGTAGTTTCTGTTATTAGTCTACGCGTAGTTGACTGGTAATATTATATTTCACACAAGGAAGACGTTATAAAAAGGCATAATTACTACCAAACGTAGCGGTTCGATTCCCTGTTCGTCAAACCTGATTTTGGATTTATATGGTTTCCCGAAATTACTCAATGTGAATTCTGGGACGGTCCCTTGCTATATGTTATGGCGCGCCTTTCTCCGATTCTGGCTGAGCCACTGATTTCGCCTCTAAATATACTGAACTGTTTTTCCCATTCTCTCATATAGTCAGATCTGTGCCCGGATCAGCCTAGCTTTTTCCATGCTCGCGTCTTACACTGTTCATCCTCACCATGCGTGAAGTCTGTCGGGCGGACGAGACCTTGCCTTGTCTATTACTTATTGTGTTTCATTTCTCCTCAGCTAGTAGATACATGCCTCTTGTCCATGTTTTAAACTATTTTGAACTTGCTACCTTTTTAGTCACAACTCTTGCTCCTGTCTTTCCCCAACATTCATAACATTTAAAATTAAGAAAAAAATTTTGCTTTTTTGTCTAGGATGTTTATAATAAAATTATCATTACTGTTACATTATGTGTGTGTGTGTGTAAGTGTGTAAGTTATTAAGGGTGTTTTTTTAGAAGCATTATACACTTACATATATTTATTTATTGTGGTGTACTAAGAATTGCAGAGGGGAAACTAAAGAAAAATTTAATTAGTTAAAATGCGTGAGCATAAGCTATCCAGTTTTGACATCATGCTTGCAGATCTTTACGTAAGAGTTTAAGATTCTGAATCGCAGATGGAGAGACAAACAAGCTATTGAGACAGTGTCCCTTCGCCTAAGCAGACACGAGATAATCTCTTGAAGGACAGTCTCTACTTTAAGTGATTCGATCACGGATTCGCTTAAGGAGAGATTGTTTACAGCCAAAGGTCAGAACGTGCCCGCTTTCCCCAAACATGAGAAGGTTGATCTTTTGAATGACGACTTATTTCTATCAGACTCGGAAGATTCTTGTGATTTGGTGAATGCTCAGTCCATATCACAACCGACTTTCGAGTCGGTTAGAGATATTTCATGGGAGCCAGAAAATAATTTTTTGTCCAATTCCCAAGCCTCAGTGGAAGCTTTGCCAAACTCGACGTACCAGTTGTTGGCTACGGAATTCGCCGGAAGACTAAATGACGCATGGATATGCAATGATCAATTAGAGTCTGATGCGAATTATTCAAGTTTTTTCCAGAGGTGTAAGTCCCATTATTAAGCAGATTAATGGTTTCATCCCAGCCAGTTAGTTTATTCGTTTCTGTAGCAGGTAAGTACTTGAAATCCCTCACCACGGAGGCAGGCGCTACAGAGATTTTTAGTTTCAAACAAAGCACTTCCTTTCCTCCATTCATCCAATGTGGGTTTAATCTATGATGATAACATTGTTCCTTATTTTACTAACAGACTTGATGAGTTAAGTGCTCATGGTTCTGGTTGGAGTCTGCAAATGTTGATGTAAATGGATGTACATGTGAGCTAATATCGGCCGTTCACCGTCGGTGCTGCACACACTAAACTGCCGAAGTTAATTTCCAATTGTCTTGTTGCTTGTGTCGCAGTAGACTGCCCAGAGGGAATGTGTTTCCACTACACCATAATATTATCTTTGTTTCCTGCCTCACAGAACCCTCACAGAATTACTTCATATCCAAAACCTCACTAGGTTTTGAATATTGAAGGTATGTCGGCACCTGTAGTGATAGAGGATATTCGCAAGTTTGAGAACAATTCTATTTCTATTAATGTCTACTGTGTGGTAGACAAAGAGAGCAGTATAATTTACGACACTTGCAAAAAGGGTGGGGTTGTATTACCCATGCGTATTTCTCCTGTACGCCTTGACAAACACGTAAATATTTTGGAAATTCGCACGAGTTGAAATGCCGCTAATTTGCATTTCGTACGCATTAGAAATTTGTCACGACTGGTTGGTAGTCAGCAGGGAAATAAGAAAAACAAAAAAACATGTTTGCAAGCATTATCTTCAGTAGTTCCAAACCGAGGAGAAACTCGCAAGTCACAATATTCTTTGCCAGCAACAAAAGGCTGTTCTAAGTACTTTCCCCACTGGGAACGATAAGTACTTGGAATTTAAAGATTGCAGCAAACAGCAGAGATTGGGTTTCGTCACCTATTGCGACGTTGCATGTTGCCTGAAACCCATGTCCACTTGCTTGCCTAATGATGAAACAAGTAATTAAATTACCATAAACCAACATATTCCATATGCTTATAGCATTTTGTTGGTCTGCTCATACAGTCCGGCTTTGTCTCAGTATTTCGAGTTTGTGGGTGCTGATTGTATGTACCAATCAGTTGATAAATTTGTTGAACTTACAAAGTGGGTTGCACGAATTTACAGCGCCACTGTTCTGATGAAGCCAAAACCCTCTGTTTATGAAGCTAGGTTGGCGGCTCAGAAAAGTTGTCACATTTCTAAAGAAACGCTCGGTACAGATGACATTGTATTCGACCATGACCATCTGACAGGCGAAATCATAGGCCGCGCACATAATAAGTGTAACTTGAATTTCAGACTGCCGAAAAGACAATGTGTTGCTGTTTTCCTTAACCTGCAGAATTATGATGCTCACTTCCCTATAAAGCCCTTGGCTTAACGACACGTAACGTTACACGACGGAACCGTGGTAATTGAAAATCCTGGAAAAATTGAAGTGACTGGAATGACCCTAGAGAAATACAAATGTATCACAAAACAAATTCTCAATTGGACTGATTTCAATGGAAAGGTGCAATATTTCGAGTTAAGATTTATTGATTCAATCGAATTCATGAGCGCCTCTCTGGAAACTTTTGCAGGTAATTTGCTACCTGCGCAATTGTGTATCACCCGCTCGATGTTTCCAGACAACACCCAGTTCGAATTTGCAAAACGGAAGGGAGTTTTTCCTTATGACTTTGTTGAGTCGCCAGACAGTCTGATGTGCAAGTCACTCCCACCAAAGGATGCATTTCATAATGCGATGAGAGGCGAAGGCATTAGCCGCCTGGAATGCGTTCAACTGCATAAACTTGCTGCAGTATGCCATTCATTACTTACGTGTGAACACTTGTTTGCTGGCTGATGATTTGAGAATTTCAGGACCTAATGTTGACTTAATATGGTGTTGACCCTGCCATGTACGTCACAGGTCCGTCTCTTTTATGGGATACTTTATTGTCAATGACATGCGCGCGGCTAAATCTGTTGACTGACCCAAACATGTATCTTGTTGTAGAACGCTGGGTTATGGGCGGCATTACCCAGGTTTCAAAAAGACGTGTGGAATCCAACAATGTTTACATGGGTGAGGACTACTACCCTAGTGTGGCATCGAAATATATATGCTATTTCGACGTCAGTAGGCTATACAGTCATACGATGCTGTCCAAGGTTCCGGTTGGTAATTTTGCGTGGAGTGAGGCTGGCGTGTTCTCTTCATGTGATTTTTCAAACACGGCGAATGACAGAGACACTTGTTTTTTCGCGGAAGTTGATTTGTCTTTTCCGGCACTGATCCACACTCGCCTCGCTTCACCCATGTCGGCTCATAAGACCTCGTCGCCTAAATGTCTCTACTCCGCTCCTGTGTGGTGAGACAAGTGTTGAGAAAGCATTATCTTGTGTGTATCTTTGGCGCGCGGAAGATTAAATAGCAATTACTTTTGGAAACACGAACTCCTTTTGCAAATAATAAAATTATGCTTTATACGCTAATAAAAAAAATTACAGCTCTTTTTTTCCGTTACATACGTGTATGGTTGTTTTGGGTACTTACAAAAACGATATCGCCAAAATTTTTCACTTTTTATGGAGAATTTTTTCCTAATTGTAAACAGTTTTGTTTTATTAGTTTGCAGCAATGAACGTACGACGGACGTACCAAGTTTGGTTGTAAATCGCTCGGCTGGGAGACAGACGAACGTATGACGGACGGATGCGACGGGTTGTTGTAAATCCGGTATTAGTATAGGATAAGATGTCTGACCTCGCGATCTTGCTACATACGTACCTAACCTTGGGAGGTTCTCTCACCCTCTGTCTCGGAGAGTACACGTCATCACTAGTAACTCGCTGATATGAACACAAGCCACCATTTTCGTGTAAAATGTACACAAGGTTTCGGCTGTAGTGATACAGTGCCTAGCACGTATGAAATACTAAAGACTGTTCACGATAAAGTGAGCACTTTTGAAATCAACCTTAGAAAAAAGTCACTGTCCCTACCTGCCATATATTTTAACGGGCGCAATGAGTGACATGTGTCCAGTAAAGTTGGTAACGATGGAGGGGAAAGTAGTTTCGTATATTAACGCCGAACAAAAATTATTAGGTAACCATATGTGACTACTTAAATCATTTCTCTCGCTTTCTGTATTTTTTAATGCATGAAAGTGTAAAAATGAGCAGATTTGTACAATATTTACTTTTCTAATAATTTCACAGTTTCACTTGACCGACGCACGAATAAAGTGACGAGGACCATGGTAATGTTAATTTTACATAAGGCGGAAGAACGCACGACGTACAAGTAGATCTTAAGCAGGGCTTTCAGAAGTGCTCATTTTACCATGAACAGCCTATACCTACATACGGTTATGGTATGTTGGTGTGCCCACTGCACAAACGACGGTGTATGACAAAAATATGTTGAAGCTGCCTGTTTGTATTTGGCGACAGCCGGTGTGTGATTGTATGTAGAAACTGTTAAGCTTGCCTATGCGTTGCAACAAGAGGACCATTACTGGCAGTGTCATAGTGCTCAATAAACCAGCATCAAACGCGTCATAAACAACCTTGACACTAGAAAAATTGTTTGCAGTAAGATTTTGGCTACCCGTGTTATTTTCATTATGGTGGGAGCTTGCTTTTAGGTCGAAGATCGCGATATCACAAAACAATGTTCGGAAAATTGTAGTTCAATTTTAGTTCGTTTCCTATAATTCGCAAAAATTAAATTGAAAAAATTTTACTTTCAAAAGGTCGTATTTCCTTTTGCATTAAGTTTAAGAAGAAAGTTTTCCATACGTTTACCACTTGATTTCATGAAGTTTGTCTGTTGTGCTCAACCCCACCATGTTTATGCAGTTACGACCGGTGTTTATATGATTAAAAACTGATATAAGTTTGCAGTAAACAGGTATAACCCATTCACGGTTACTTACAAGTTTTCTGAAACCCTGCTAAAGTTCTGCTTCCACGATATTCCTTCGCCTCATGCAAACAAAACTTAATTAAGTCTAGAAAATCACACCAAAAGGACAACGCCCCGCGTTCGTGCGCTCTCTGTGTAGTAACATTTTGCATAAGAACTATTCCTTACTAAGCATTACCAACAGACCTATTTTCCCACTGTTGTTATTCATATAAATTATAAATTAAATAGTATAATATATAACATAAGCAAAAATTAAACTTAATCAGATAAAAGGTACTTTTATGTTCATACAAGTATAAAACGCTCTTGACACGGTGCCACGGCCACGGTGCTGAGCGATTAGCACGCTCGCCTTCCACCAAGGCGAACCGGGTTCAGTCCCCGGCCGGGTCACTGGAATTTCGCAAGTGGGAATCGTGCCGGACGATGCCGTTGGTCGGCGGGTTTTCTCGGGGATCTCCCGTTTCCCCCGCCCCTTCATTCCTGGCGCCGCTCCAAATTCACTTCAACCACCCTCACCGGCTCTCAAGACCTCGCTGTTAAGAACCGCCCAAATCTATTCACTTCACTTCTCGTTACGTAACTAGGAAACAACAAAACATGCCATATTTAAAGTGATTTTTCAAAGGTTTGATTAAAAAAAGTGTGAAGAAACCACGAATAGACTACAGAAACAGTTACACGCCTGTTTATTTACATGCTACAGAGAAGAAAACGCAGGGACTGCTGAATGTTGCCTCGTGTGGGGCGAAACATCGCGGGATTGTGGAGGGAAAGAGGAAGCAGCCAGTCGCTCTCGGAAAAGTCGCAGGCGGTCTCGAGTGGGGCGTGGCGACTGCAATGCCACAACGGGGGTCGCGGGAATTAGCCTGATCGAGGAGCAAGGGGGTTGGCAGGCCCAGCAGTCGTGCTCGCTGTCTACATAGAAGGGCTGTTTCAATAAGGGTTGGAAGGCTGGGTGGAGGGGAGGGAGAAGAAGGGCTCCAGTTGGGGTTCGGTGGTGCACACGTGGCCACCACGCCCTCCCCAATGGTTCTTTCGAGGGCTCTCGACTTCCCTTGTCTGCACCCCCTCCTCCCTTTGGTCCACCACACCGCCTGATACTCGTGAACTGCCAGGAACTGCTTGAAAGAGCTGGCGGAGAGGTTCGCCAAGTTGGTGCAGAGCAGCCAGGGTTGCCAGATGAGGCGACTTATCGACATTTTTGATACTTTGGGACTCTGTTGGCGAAGTCGAAACTGACCAAATCGCCGAATAGGCATTTTCCGTCTGTTGGGGGTACTTGTAAAATATTTACATGATATACGTTACCCTTTTCTCGCCATCCGTGGATGCTGTGCACTTGTTTCCATTTAGATAACTTAAGTTTAGAGGAAAATAAATCACTATACTTGTAAGTCTACTTATATTGAAGACATTTTAATAGCATGTTAGTCAATGGAATCACTTCCAATGTCAAGTCGTCTAATGGCTGCTAATAACAAATGCCACGCCATAGTAATTTAATCAACGTAATACAAACTATATATTTTTCAAAATACATTATACATTCAAATACTACAAAATTCGAAAAATGTATCATTTTCATGTTAACGGAATAGTATTTTATTCTCGCATAAAAACTTATTTAATAGTATTCGTCATACAGGGGAATTTTATTTTATAAGGGCAATTTTGAGCAACAGACGATTTTGTTACACATCGTTTATGCGGCGTTGGGCCAGTTTGAGGAAAGCAGTTTACAGGGGTGCACAACGTGATACGCAGTCTCTTAGGATCTTAACGCTTCTCAGGAAAAGTAGGTACTTCAACTGTCATTTTATTATTACAGGGGCCGCGGTGATCTAGTGGTCAGACTACTCAGGCTAACCGCTCCAGGATTTCCGCGAGTGGGAATTCTGCCGGACTGCGGGTTTTCTAGGGGATCTCCCTTTAATTCCGGCGTTGCTCCCTTTCTACCTTACTTCAACCTCATCGGCTTTCAAGTTCTCGAAGTTAACAGCCGTGCAAATCTCTCCATTCCATTCCACTCCACTCCATTTCATTATCAGAGCTACCTCAGTTAGATGACACTTACCGACGTCGCGAGTTTAGATAAATGCTCATTAGTTCTTTTCCGTACGGAACAGCCTCTGAAAAATGTTAAGAGGATTCATTACAACTGCTAAAATTGCCCACCGTAGACTTTTGCAATGTGCACAGTGGTGTGAACAATATTTAATGAACGACATTTTCATAATAGCTAATCAATAGAAAAACTTCTATTAACGAACAGAAATAAAATGCTTAAAAAAAAGAAGTCTAATTTTATGTTTCTTTTTTTTAATTAAGTTAATTAGGAGCATTGTTACGATCTTGATAAAAATATTCCCCTTATTTTTTTTGAGAAAAACAATTTTTACGAAGTCATTGTACACCTCACAAGAGAGTCATAAAAAGATTATATAATGCGCGTAATGCAAGCCAGGTAAGTACTGACGGGGAGAGAAAAACGATACCTACTGTAGTATTCTGAATAGAGTCAAGGCCATTCGTAGACTGTCGCCGAGCCCAAGTAAACATGTACTCATGTTACTTATTTAACGGTCGAACTTCTTGAAAGATTGAACTTCTTGAACGGTTGAACATCTTGAACGGTGCGGTAGTCTTCTTCATTGTCGCCTATTGTTTTTGGGCTCCACTTTTAAAGTCCCTGTCTCATTACCAAAATTTCCCGTCAAACTGCGTCGTGCAAAGTTGGCCAAAGAAAGTTGAAATGTCGTGATTTCACCAAAACGGCATGAACGCCACCATGTTTGTCTGAAAAAGTCGGATGGCTCCAGTTTCAGTTAAACTGTTTGTGTTGTGGACGATTTCTAATTTTTTTTTTATATATTTGGCGAGATCAGCTAATCAGAATCGTGAAATCAAAAACTGTAATTTCTAACCCCGACAAAACTTTTAAAAGGCGACTAGTAACTAGAAAGTAATTGAGGCTATTGTAATAATTATTTGATATAGATAGTACTGCCTAACGATATTAATTCTGTTTGAAATTCTTACTGAACTGTATAAGAACAAAACGAAATGCTATAAACGCCATTGCATAGCATATAGCTACGATAAATATCACTACAATCTATTCTACAAGTGAAAATAAATCACTTACCACATAACGCTCTGTAAGTGTATGAACGTAACATTACAAATTTACTTTGATACCAGCTTAATTAATTAAATCTAATAAATCTTCAAGTACGTAATTATTTCTTGTTTCTGCCCTGGCCCGAATTCACGTTAATTGTTTGCATCAATGTACTGTGTTACAAGGGCGGTGACGTATGCAAATAAAAAACGGCCTGAGTCTTCATATCAATGGTGAAACTGTGTTGAAACTGGAATATGACGCGTTTGGAGTAATGGTTAACATGCCGATGTTTTGTACTTATACAAGGCTGCGAGAGGGTAGGAAGAACCTTAGACTCTGCCATTTCTGATTACATAATTTATGATTCTTTCTTACCTTAAAATGGCTATAAATGCGCGAAAGAAAACTCTAGTTAGGTAGAGCATAACAGAAAAAGACGGGGGTTTATTGAACAATTATTATTACAAACATGACTTGGGGGAGCTTTAAAAGGATTAACAGAATGTTAACTAATGATTTATAACAATATATAATACCACGCCATTTCCTGATTATAACCCGAGTGGAAAGTCCTAAACTTGCCCATGTCTCCGTAGGCTGATTCAGGCGGCTGTTAGCGTCAGCCGGACATACCCATCTCCAAAGTCCTTTTCTTCCGATACCCCGTTGACAAAAGACGCCGTTATTAGGGTTACACTGTCCTATATCGGGCACGTTGTGTAAGTTTGCGGCCCGGTTTACTGAATTGGGGGATGGGGTTTCTGCCTTGCATTTCGCACGGCAGTAGTATAGTTATCTGCGTTCGGCCTACCATCGAACCCCGGACCTCCTACAAATAAATCTTTAAATAATTCTTTAAATATTTTATTTTTAATTTTAAAAACATTTCTTAAATTTTTATACATTTTTTTTGGATTTTATCATTTTTCTGCGATTTTCTGAATTTTTTGGTATCAGTGTTATTCAAAATCACCGGGCACAGGGTCAAGGTTATGGGTCCTCAACTTCACCTGGATTTAAGATGGCAGTTGGGTGATGGCACAACATGGCGTCCAGCCGGCGCCTGGCTTCTACTCCTAAATCCTTTGTCCCCGAACGCAAATAATCATACTACTCAAGGTATTTCGGCATTCACGGCTCGTGTCCTGTATTAATGTTTGAAGGTGTGATCAGGCAGACTGTCCAGCTAAGGCGTGGTCATAGTTCATAACACCGTGTAATCCTCTGTCCTTACCAACCCATTACGCGAGTTTCAAGCCACTTACAATACAACCTTTTGAGAAAATTTCAGATCTTTCGGTATGTGCATACCCTTTAATTTCTATCACGTATCTTAGAACTAAATACGGTGTACACTTTTTCGGGTATTTTAGGCAAACATTTGTGTTTTATTTTACAAATTGTTTTATCTGATTTCTCATAAACAGGACACTGGCAGCATGGAAGACTCTGCACACTAGCGAACAAAAAAAAAAAAAAATAGTTTGACCGAGTAGTTTTTGAAAAACTTCACGAGAACATTATACGATTTTCACTCATTTTGTGCATAACTTTCTTTTCGCTGGCTTTGGAATGCTGGAATAAGATTTACCCCAGGCTTTATCTGGCACTGTGTGCAGCCCTGCAGCACGGCCTCTTCAGACGCACTATAGGCGGTAGGACTCAAGGTTGAAGTAAAGCGACCGCTTATGGAGCACTGCATCCGAATATTCAACGCGAAGAACTCATAAAAAAAGTAGTACAAAGACCACAAAAATAGTCAGGAATGTGCGATTTATGCTGCATATGAAAGAAGAATGTATATATTTTGCAACATCATAAAATATTTTACTAAAATATACTTTTTAAAAGTAAAAAATTAATATATCGATAGAGTACGCATTTTATAGTTGATGTAATATGCGTCCATTTGTCACAAACATTTATGACAAACTGACATAAATAAAATTAATTATTAATGTGATATTATACATTATTACTATGATTTTCTTACATGCAATAATAGTAAATAATATGGCGACCTTTCATGAAGGAGATTTTCTTGTAAATGCTGCTTTCCGAAGCATACAAAACGGAAATGTGCTTAAATATGGTTAAAAATGCAGACTCTATCAATCGATTATTTTTTATATTTAATAAGTATATTTTAGTAAAATATTTTATAATGTTGCAAAATATATAAGGCAAGTTTGTGGAATAACGCCACTAATTCTCCATTTTTGCCATAAATTTTACAATTATAACAATAAACTTGTTAATTTTTTTTCAGAAGGTACGTGAATCATTTGGAAACACAACGCATGTAATTTTTTTTTCAAAAATATACAAATTATAAAAAGTTTTAAAAATTTTCTGTTGTGTTATAAAATGGCGCTATTACCAGATATGGTGGGTCCTAATAAACCTAATGTCCTAATAAACCTAAGGTCCTAATAAATCATACCAGATGTATCGCAATGCCTTGTTTTTTTTTATTTATAAAAATACAAAAACTTAAAGATATACTGTTTGCAACACATTCATTATTCTTAAAAGCATTTACAAACTCGATTATAAATATAAGAAATTATATATATTGCCAAAAATAGTAGAAAATATCTTAGAAAACATTTAGAAAACAAACAAATACCAATGCCTTTAAAATAGACAAACATGAATAAAAGAAAAAACTTATTCGCAGTTAAGTCTTTCATATTTTGTTACACAAATCCAATCCAACATTTTAAGTTCACTTAGTTATTTACAAAACCCAGAAATTGGCCTAATCTTAAAAGGGTTTAGTAAGGCTATAAAAAATAAAAGAAATAGAAAAAAATGTGTCATCACACATTGACGAAATTGAATGACTTAAAAGTCTTTCCTAGTTCAAAAAAGGGAGACAAAATTATTATGGCCCATGTAACTCCTAAACCCAAAATGTTTACAAGCCTAATTAGGTGTTAGAACATTCTAGTCACTGCTGCTGCTTTCAGAGAGCAGAGCACACCCATCATCACACAAGTTACACAAACCACATTTTGAAATGTTTCCCTTATCGCAAATTTCGTGGTACCACACTTTACACTCCACACACGCTGGATCCACGGCACGTTCATAGACTTGTCGTAGTAGTTTCAGCCACAGTCCCCACAGTGCATCTCATCATTATTCTTACAAATCTTCACTCTGCATTTATGCGCAGGCGAAGTAGATGACTGGTCGGCGTTCCCTTGAACAACTTTGGAAAACAACTGAAGAGTCACCAGAGTAGCTTTCATATTTAACGAATGGCGAGTTTTCTGGGTGTTTCGGATAATTTTAGGCGTGGGAATCAGACTATGTACAGTCGCTAATGATGATGATGTGGTTGGAATGTTGTTGCTGGTTGTTGGTGCTGCTGGTACTGTGGATATCTCCAAAGTGCAAGAAATTTCAGAAGAACTCGTAGGCCTAGCTTGTAGTGGTGTGCGATCTGAGACATCACTAGGAGCAAAAACTGTCTCTGGGTTTACTTGTGGATTGAATGGGAATATTCCTGCAGCTCTAAATCCAGCCATTGCATTCTTAGGGGTAGCTGCTTGTGCCCAGGCTTCAGTAAACAGATTTCTGAACTGTGGATTCCCTACTGGTCTTCCTGGATTTTTCCTTCATAAATTGTCCACTGCCGAGTTCCAATAAACTTTCAACGACTTAAAGAAACTCTTGTCTAGGGGTTGTAATTCATGGTTGCAAATTGCAGGCAAACGGAATAGCTGCATCTCTAAGCTTTCAGCAACGTCAACCATACTTATCTAAATGACTGCGGTGACCATCAAATATGAGGTATTCAGTGCGAATTTAAGCGACTTAAGAAGTTACAAAATTCCTCTTTCGTAATATAATATTACATTGTCATTCAGAAGGCCACCAACAAATTCTTTTTTTGAATACATTCCTTTATACAATATCATAGGTGGAATCCAGTTTGTGCCAGTAGCGTTAGTGCAAGCCATAACAGTCATAGTTTTGCTTTTTTCTCCATGAGTTGCTGCATTCACAAATGTATAACCTTTTTCAGCTAGAACTAGCTGCGAACAGTTGTAGGTCAACTGCAATCCGCTCTGATCGACATTGTAAATAAGGTGGGGCTGATTGTGAACATTAATATTGTCTAGAGTTTTTCCTAACAATTCAAAGTGTGCAATAAACAATTTCCTTACTGAACCTCATGAGCCTGCAATAGCTAGAATTCTCAGCCTTTCTTAGCACAATATCATTATTTCTTCTCATGAAGCCATAAAACCAGTTTTGCCCATTTTTTTTTTGTTAGAGAAAAGCTGGGGAATTATTTTCTCATTGCATATCTGGAAAGCAAATGAGCAAATCTGATTTCTTGTCAATCCAAAACCCACTTGCTAAAATATAATCACCCTTATTTTTAATTCTTCTTCTATATCAGCACTTAAGACCGCATTACGCGTAAGTTTACGTTTCGATGTTCTGTCCTCTCTTGTCAACCAATCTCTCGGTGTCCATCTAGGAATTTCATATTGCCTTGAAGCTGCTGCTACAGACAATCCTGATTTTACATTTTTTTATTGCATTCTGTATATATTCTGTATTCCATTTTGCGCTTATATTTTAGCACTTTTTCCCCATTGCAGCAATATTTGCATCTGTAATATGGAGAAAAAATGTGTCACGTCTTTGTAAACTTACTAACTGCACAATGCCAAATTTTAATTAAAACGGCCGCCAATAACACCAGTGTGCTAAACATTCCCCACATCGTGCGTTGTTTCATTCGATATAAATTTAGAAATTATTTTATTTTTGCAACACAAAAAATAATGTTACAAATGATTATCACAAAATACCTTTAACTGTAGGCCCTACATACCATTGGTTTTAGTCCTCGTTATGAGAGAAACAAAACGTGGCGTTATTGCCCGAATCTCTGTAAGAGAAATTAAATATGGCGTTATTGCCCGCCATGCACGTGGCGATATTTCCCGAAACGACACTTTCTTTTCTAACCTCAACTCAATATCCTTGCATGCTCCAAAACCATCGTATTGCGACATTAAAATATACGCTTTTAAATGCTAAATACACTGACATATAACACTTATCGTGTGGAAGTGGCTTCGTAGAAATAAATGGGTTTACCTAAAATGGCACTGAAAATGCTTGATGTTTTATTTCCTCCTATGCGCACTCACAAACACACTCTCAAAATCCTTGAAACGAAACTGCTGACCGAAAGTGGATGACAATAACAGGGACTGGTGAGGCGACAATGCGCTTCGTTTCAGGAAAGATATATACTACACCATCTATCGCTCTTGCTTCAAACTACGTGTACAATATTTGAAATGGCGTTATTTCCCGCCTGGCGTTATTCGACGACGTTAACCTACATTCTTCTTTCATATACACCATAAATTGCACTTTTCTGACAATCTTTATGGTGCTTTACTTCAAACTTAATAGTGGGATGGAGCTGCGCGTCCAAGGTCAAGAAGCGAGGGAGCGATACGGGCGACACTAACACGCACGTCTAGTGCCTCATCGGTCCTACGCACAAGGCGTGCAGTGTTTCCGCTGTGATGTTGTACTGTGTAAATTAGATCTGTAACAGTGGGCCTTTATTACAAGTCATGAAAACCCACATATTAAACTACGCCCGTATTGTCTTGCCGCTTAAGAAAACTGCATATGCAAACCTAAAAAAAAAATGCTACATTTGACCATTTTCACGATTTATTTTTCTCCAAGAATACACTTAATATGACAAAAATAAAAAAAATATGGGCATAGATAATTGTTTTCTATATTTTCTAACAAAACGTTGTATTTGCAGAACATTTATTTACCGAGATACGCGTATTCGCGCAAACAACTATTTCACAGAAAATGTTTTGGTACATCCTCTTAACGTCTCCTCGAAAGCGAAGTCATTAGAGACAGAATAAGTTGATCAGAGAAACACGGACGGGGAAGGAATCGATACATGGATGCCCCTGGAGTGATTTCGAGGAACAATGGAAAAACGAAACCAGGATGGTCGGACCGTGGTTCGAACCCATGCTCCCTCGAGCGGGAACCCAAAGGTTTAACGCTACGCCACTTCAGACGTGTAATGGCTTTTCACGATAAAGCGGGAATTTTTGAAATCAACCTTAGAAAAAAGTCACTGCCTCTACCTGCATATGTTTTAACGGGCGCGGTGAGTGACATGCGCCTACTAAAGTTGGGTAACGATGGATGGGAAGTAGTTCCGGATCTTAACATCGAATAAAAAATGTTAGGCAACCATTTCTGATAACTTAAATGATTTATTTCGCATTCTGCGTTTTTTAATGCATAAAAGTCTAAAAATGAGTAGATTTCTTATATATTTACTTTTCTAATAATTTCACAGTTTCACTTGACTGACGCATGAATAAAGTGATGAGGCCCATTACAATGTCAATCTTACATGAGGCGGAAGAATACACAACGTGAAACACAAGTAGATCTTAAGCAGGGCTTTCAAAAGTGCTCATTTGACCGTGAATAGCCTATAACTGCCACTGACCAAGAGGGAGGGGAATTATAGCGGTAGTCGCGTGACAGCCGTCGAAGGTGCGTGCGTCGACGTATTCGAGTGGCGTAGGTAAAATATGTACTGCGGTATGTCAACACCGAGGTCAGTAAAGCCCCTATGTCGTGATAAAATTTCCCGCACCAGGTCGGGCGGAAGCTTCTATAGGCTATTCATGGTAAAGTCAGCTCTTTTTAAGGCCCTGCAAAATTTTTCTTAAAAGAAAATTTTTATCTTTCCTACACTGTTTAATATACTCATTGTCATTTGACTAGTAAACAGAGAGTGTGCATTTCACTACACTCGTAAGTTAACACCTGAGGCTGCAATAGAATATGCTTACATTTATTAGGGTTCAATGCCTGTTGAGAGGGCCTAAAAAAGTGCTCACTTTGCCGTGAATAGCCTATACGAGACCGGCTACCCGAGCCTGCATGCAAGCAGTTATGGAGGGTTCTTTGGAATAACCTATCCAACGATACTTGCCGCACAAAAAAATACGAGTGAATTTTTTTATGATTTTACTTCTGCAACTGTGGTTCAGGAAAAAGCTATGTTCACGACTTCGGAATTTTGCGTTTATGCACAGAGCTTAGTAGTTTTGTCGTTATAACTGGAACTTTTGTGTTAAATAAACACGAATGTTTACAATATTTTCACACCATTCTGTTTTATAATCGATAAATATCTTCGTGGTTTATTATTTACTATTTATTCGTGTTTAATATTCTTTAGCTCTTTGTCAATACAAAATTAAAAAAATTACTCTACCACCCTCTCTCCAAATCAGGCATGTCAAACTCGACTTGTGTAGAGGGCCAATTCGACTGATAAATTTAGGTTCAAGGGCAGGAAAAAAATAGGACTGCAAATTAAAAACACAAAATAATGTTTTTTTTTGTTACTTTTACTGAATTCTAATATGTAATACTTATAGTCTTATAATATGATTTGAAAAAAAAAATTGAAATTGCACACAAGATGATAAAAAAAACTTTACAGTTACATTATTATCATTGTTTCACTGGCTATGGAGTTGTCTGGTGGAGGGAAAAGTAGACACTTACTGTTTACTTGGGATTTTACACATTTTTTTTAGAAACCAATGTTTCAATGTCTACCACCAAATTTTGTGACGATGCTATTTTCAGGATGGAGGATAAATGTTGTGTTGTCTGTCTTGATTGATGAGAAGTTTTGTTTGCCTTCATACGTGAACGTAACTGTTCATAGAGATAAGTATATCCAAACATTGCTCGTATTGTGGCTCCGAATTGGCGTATTTCAGAGCACTGGCTTGGCAAATAAGAATAAAACTTAGGGATCCCAACTCCATTAAACTTGTTTTTTAACACAGTGTCGCACTGGATGTCAATCAGTTCCATTTGGACATTGCTATCTGCCTTTCGAACAGCAAAGGAAAATGTATCACTAAACAAAGATAAATCATTTTCAGACGTTTTGAAATCTTCAAACCTACTTTCGAACTCGCTTATTAGTTCATTTACGATCTAAATGGTTAGAATTTCCACATTGAATGAAACTTTCCATCGAAAATTGTACACGATCAATGACGAAAGCGTCCATAGAAATGGCTAGCAGATGGCAAAATCTTCCATAAAACCGTTCATAAATGCGGCCATGCAAGTTTGCGTGTAATCGTACAAGGCATCTTCCATTGTCGCACACATGTTCAAGGAAATCAGGGCTGACAACGCGATGTTTGAAGTAGAGGGACACGACTGAGCGAAGAGATTCGGGTGGCTCTTAACATAGAGGTCTTAAGAGCCGACGAGAGTGATTGAGGTGAGTATGGAGCCGCACTGGAATGAAAGGGCGGGGGGAAAAGGGAGATCACCGAGAAAACCCGCTGACCAGCGGCATCGTCCGGCACGATTCCCATTTGCGAAAATCCGGGCGTGACCCGGCCGGGGATTGAATCCGGTTCGACTCGGTGGGATGTGAGCAGGTTAACCGCCTTAGCCACCGTGGCCCCTAGAGCCGCACAAGTTCCACGCGCCAGTGACACGGCAGTAATGCCAACCGTGGTCGTTAACATTTAATCAAAATCAAGTTCCATTTTCCCGACGTAAGACAGCCAAACAAGAACTTTGTAGACCAGTAACCATTAACTTCAATTCCGTCTTGATTACACGCGGAGTTTACGAGGCTGCCCGGAGCTGGATAAAGGAAATATTTGGTCTGTTACTTGAGAACCTGTATCTCGAGAGTAAAATTAATTAAATTAATGACAATCGAATAAACCGTTAATTTTTACAAAAACCTTAAATGTCAGTGATGTAGTTCAGTAACATTCACAATTTGACTGGAACTTTTCTTTTGCCCACGTTGGCTACAAAATAGATCATCCCACAACGAAGGTGAACCAGTATCTTTAACAAACACAAAATAAGAACTAAATGGTGAAACAAATTCCCTATATATAAACAAATATTTAAGAATGTGTTTCCATGATAATTATAAGTCGTTAAAAATCAAGTAAAAATGTAAAAAAACTAAGGGAAAAAGCAAAATTCAATGAAAGTGAATTATGGAAGAGAAAAACTCCATATCATGATGTTCGGCGCGGGACACAAAAATTCACCTATAGTACATTCATGGTTACTTCACACTTTTTGAATAAAACCTTTGAAAAATCACCCCATGTATGACGTGTTTGATTCTTTCCTATAATGTTTCATGTATCACAAGAGTTGTATACTTATGTTAATATAAAAGTAACTCATTTTTAGTTAAATTGAACGTTTATTTATATTTTATCTATAAATTATATTATTTCATTAATAATTAATATGATGACAAGCAGTGAGAAAATAAGTATATTGTTAATGCCTAGCGAGAAATATTTCTTTGGCAAAATATTTTTAAACGGAGTGTCCACAAATGCAATGCGTTGTCCCTTTGGTGTGATCCCTTAGACTCGGTTAAGCTTTGTTTGTGCGAGGTGGAGGAATATCCTGGATGTAGAACTTTAGCAGACATTCTGAAAAGTTGGTAGTGTACCATGATTGGAGTATACTTACTATTTCCAAATGAACTTTTACCCGCGCGAAATGCTCTCAGTAGAACATCTGCTGGTGGTGCCTATTCAGGCAGGATTCGGTTTTTCACCGTCTGTCCTTCGTGTGAACGAGAAGTGGCTTAATTTCGTCGGTAGAGTCTTTCTGTATCTGTTTCTGTCAGCCACTAAAAGCGGATACACTAAGACCCAGCCAGGAAATGAATAGTTTCTGATGTCGTCCACTTGTCGCGCCTGACAGATATTTCATATAAAATGCTAAAAACACACGTAAATTATACTAGAATTCTCTCACACATTCAAATTAAATCCCGACTGATGAGCTATTTTAAAATTGACAACGGTTGGAACGAACTGTGATTAGTCAATTAAAGCAAACTATTTACTCCAAGCAGATGGCGTATTCCATGGCACCAACTTCCGCGCAATTGTCTGTATAGGTGGTTCACGGTAAACCGAGCAATTTTGGAAGACCTGCCTAACATCAACTCGCATGCACGTTGTGTATTCTTTCACCATGTGAAATTAACATTCCAATGGGCTTGATTACTTTATTCATGCGTCAGTCGAGTGAAACTGCGATGTTATTACAAAAGTAAATATCCTACAAAATATTTTATTCTTATATTTATATGCATTAAAAGAAAGAACAAACAAATGTTTACCTACAAGCTGTTCGTGGTAAACTGAGCACTTTTGAACGCCCTGCTTAAGATCTACTTGCTTGAACATTGTGTATACTTACACCATATGAAAACCAACCTTGGCATTGGCTTGATCAATTTATTCAACCGCCGGGTAATGTGAAATTACAAGAAAAGAAAATATTTCACAACTTTACTAATTCTTACACTTACTGCATTAAAAACAGCAAGGCAAGAGAAGTAATTTCATGATTCGTGAGTGTAAAACAATTTCTTTTGATTCAGTTTCAACACAACGGACTACTCCACTTCCGTCTCGAACAACTCCGCCGGGCGCGTACCAGTCAATGTGCACGTTTAAATGTACGCAGGTGACGGCAGTGACAAGATTCAAAGGTTGGTTCCAAAAGTGCTGGAATAACCGTGGAGAGTGTGTATGTGATATCGCGTGGCAGCAGCGAAGCCCGCGACTTCCCGGAACTTGGAAACTGTCCAGGGGATTGGCCCGGAGGGGCTATTACCGCCACTAGTAACTAATTGAACGGTCAATAATGTCCTCGCGTAAGGGTGAAGCATCGACTCTCGGGAGAAGGGGGAAAAAGGGGAAGAAAGGCCCGAAGAAGCAGGCAGGGGGGTTTTCGGAGGCGAGATGGGGGTCCCCGAACAACCGACCCAGAACGTGTTGCGGGGGGAGGGGGGAGTGCCCGGGGGTTGTTTGTTTGTCGGGGGAGCTACTTGGGCGCGCTGCAGTCGGCCCGAGGGGCGACGGTGTAGACTTCTAATTGCCTCTTAATTAGATCGCGGCGCGAACCCCCCAGGGACTGCGTGCCAAGCCGCCCGCCCTGGCATTCTTCGGCAGTGTCGAGTCAGCGCTACACTCCGCTTGATTAGTTGGCAACAACAGTTCACCGCCGAGTACAGTAGTGTAGGTATGTCGCTTTGGGCACATGATACGTTACATGAGTAGGATTCAGGATTCACCCGCCATCTTGGATGACATCACCTCCTGCTCTTGTCATTCCGATCTGTCAGCGGCCATTTTACTGACAAAATCACTTGTATCACCCCAAAATTCACATCACAAATAAATTATTTTACCTAAAAATGTTCTTTTTCCCTCAAATCTTTCTTTTTTTCCCCCACCTTCCTAAATTTCCAAAAAATTGTGAAAAAAATGTGCTTACTTCTCAATGTGGCTGACTGATTCCTCATTGTGCCTGATTTTTGGGATACCTCTGCCACATCGAGGAATCCGAGAAGCCGATAATATTAATTCAAAGTTATTTATTTTTAATTTAAATATATTTTCATAATTAAAAAATTTAAAGGCTTAAGTATTGAACCAAATCTGTATACCGTGTTGGACGTTTCCCTAAGGAAGCTCCATAAATTACGCTATTAATTTTAATAATACCATTTTTGAAGGGTGCACTTTTTGAGTATCTTGTGTGATGTCCTTGATGAGGGTATTTATATCACTCCGTATATTTAATAGCATAAAAAATGATTAAATATCCCCCCTCAATACACCCTCCCTTTATAATATAAAGGAAAGAAATATAAAAGGCAGACAATACTGCTGTAATTAGTGTTTTTGGAAATGTGTCTATGTATTCACGTAAGAAGACGAAGATGGAACTTGGTGATCAGATTTGGTTGTATCGGAAGTTAGTTGGTACTACAGGCGACATGCATATTCTTGGTCATGTTGAATTGTTTTTCAATCCATGATTATGTGTTATGTATTTTTTATTTTGTAAATAAATGTTTTGTAGGTACGAAATGTACTGGGGCGTTTTTTATTTATTTATTTTATTCCTTTCCTTTATATTATAAAGGGGAGGGGGTGTATTGAGGGGGAATATTTGAACATTTATTTTATGGTATTAAATATATGGAGTGATATAAACACATATCAAGTTCATCACACTAGATACTCAAAAAGTGCACCCTTCAAAAATCCTAATATTAAAATTAATAGCGAAATTTGTGGAGCTTCCTTAGGGAAACGCCCAACATGAAATACAGAAGTATATGTAAATGTCATTAGATTGACAAAAGACATGCAAGAACCACCATATTTGATTTGAGAGGCATGGCTCTAACCCCTCCCCCTGTTAAACAAAACTCATTACCATCACCTACCTTACCAACATCCCTCATCCTCACCTCAACCACTGTACAATCTCTTCACCCCACCTTACCCCCTCTCCTACTACCCCCTCCTTCACTCCATCAAACCCATTTTTATATAAAAGTATCTAATAAGTAAGGTGATTTATATCACTGCCACAAACATTGTCGAAAATTATATTGAAAGTATCAATACATTCACCTCCCCCCCCCCCCCCCCCACAAAATACTTTCATCCTCTAAACACACGACTATGACCCCCTCCTCCCCAAACCAACTCGAATCCGTCTCGAAAGTGTCGATCTTCCCCCTTCAACCCCTTCCCGCTTTCCAGCACCACTCTTGAGGGTCACATGGCTGGCCGACCTTGTCAACAGAAACGTTAAACGATCAAACATTTAGCAATCGACGCATTTATAAATAATTACAATTATTTCATTCAAATTTACTTTATTTATTGTTAGTCTTGGGTAGAGTTAGTGTTGGGTAGAGTTAGTCTTCGAGAGTTAGTCTTGGGTAGAGTTAGTCTTGGGCAGAGATAGTCTTGGGTAGAGTTAGTCTTGGGTAGAGTTAGTCTTGGGTGCAGTTAGTCTCTTGTGTGCACATGTGTGGACACTGTAGCTGATGTATAAGTGTATAAGCTGTGCATGAACGAACATGGATATTTTCGAGTGCTTTTGTAGTAATATATTTTAACAAATTTAAAAAAAATAGCGTTTTCTTTTTTAACTCTATATCTTAACCACACTGTTATATGTAAACTGACTTCGTTAAAAAATACTATGATGCAAATATTATTGTTTTTAATTTAGCTAATCACTATGGTTATGAAGGACTTTTACATACATAAATTCATACATACATACATACATACCTGAAGCTATAAATTATACTTGCAAACTGAGTTTCAAGAGCCTGCTTCCTAAGAGTTCGCAAATTATATTCGCCCCCCTTAATGCCTGTACGTATTCGCTTATTTACGAGCCGACTTGCGAAAAAATTGTGGTCTGCTACACAATTATTTAAAAAGAATATATTAAAAAAATGCAATGGAGCATATGCACATATGATTCGGACCCCGACTGAAAATAACGGAATGTTTTTAATACAACATTTAACTTTTAAAAAGTTTTTAAAATGGTATAAATGCCACTGATTTAAACTGAAAAAAAAAAAACTCTTTGCAAAATGTGGTACGAGCCATATGTAAATTAATAGAAAAATATACAAAAATAACATAACAAAAATGTTTAATACACTAATGTGGATTGTACGAGGGATTGCAGCCTCTTCGTTTGGTGTCTATTATAGAAGATTTAAGAAACCCTTCTTATCGTTGCTTAAGTAGCTCAGGGGTTAGAACACCCTAATCTTATTCGAGAGGTTGTGGATTAGAAACCACGTCACACCATTACAATCGTTCCTTTTTTTTAAATGTTACCAGCTGTCATGGGAAAGTGTGAAATTTACATAATTTTAATTTCATAAACCGATTTTGCATTACAAATATATTTTCGATGCATTTTGCTGTATTTTTGAAAGATTTGGGAGTTTTTTAAACAATAAATAAAATAAATTTAACTGAAATAATACTAATCAAGACAACTAAATAAAATAGAATTGTCTGTCTGGTTTTTCGAATTTTCCACTTTTAATTATTTTTTCATATAGTATATTTGATTACTAAGCCATATCCAATGTTATTTTTTTTCGTGTTTGTCTTTCTGTCTGTCCGACCGGATTTAACTCAAAAACCATTGAATGTATTGACATCAAATTTACACTATATATATATATATATATATATATATATATATATATATATATATATATATATATATATATATATATAGTAACCCCAGGACCAGCTTAGGCTTTGTTTCATCGTGATATCTCAAACGGTTCCGAAAATATGATGATCAGGGATGTACATAGGTACTGGATTAAGCTTTTCTTAGGATTACTGCATAAAAAATGCATGGTAAAAAAGTTTCGGAATTTCTCCTTTCTTTTTTGTCTATGGGCTATTCTCCTTTCCTTCTCAAGAGCTATTCCAAATCCTACATGTCATGCGTAAGAAGTACCACAGGAAAGTTAGTTATTTATAAAGGCATTGATTCATAATTGCCTGATCGTTCAACGATTGTTTTGACAAGGCCGGCCAGCTGCCTGATCCGCGACAGTGGAAGGTTGAAGGAGGGAGGTAGACGCTTTTCGAGATGGATTGGCGTTGGATTGTGAGGGGAGAGGGGCATCATGGTCGTGTGTTTAGAGGATGACATTTATTGAGAAGGGGGTGGGAGTGGTCCATGCACTTGAGATGTAAGGTGTGCGGGGTGATTTGAGTTTCTTTGGGAGGATTTGGGGGCTTAATGTATTCATACTTTCAATAAAATTGTCGACGATTTTTGGGGCAGTGATATAAATAACCTTAGTTTTTAGACATGTACGTGTATAAAACAAAGTGTTTGAAGGAGTGAAGCGGAAGGGGTTGTTGGGCAGGGGGTAAGGTGGGGTGACGAGATTGTTTAGTTGTTGAGGTGCGAGTTAGGGGTGTTAGTGGGGTGATGGTTATAAGTTTAGAATATTAGGAGGGCTGGTAGGGGCATACCTCTTAAATCCAATATGGCGGTCCTGACATTGAGATACATAATCGTTATGATATCATGATCGTATGAGACTTGAAAAGACAAGACCGCTGATATATTACACTAATACTTCAGCCTTTAAATTATTTAACCATACAAATATATTTAAATTTAAATAAAAACATTTAAGATTAATTTTATTGGCTTCTCAGATTCCTCAATGTGGGAGAGGTATCCCAAAAATCAGCCATAATTAGGAATATGGCAGTCACATTGAGAAGCAAGCACTTTATTCACAAATTTTGAGAAATTTAGGAGGTTCGGGGGGAAAAAGAAAAAATTTTAGGGGAAAAAGTGATTTTTGGGTAAAATAATTAATTTCTGTTGTGATTTTTGGTGTAAAACGTGTGTTCTGACGGGTCAACTGACTGGTATGTGCACGGGAACGTTGGTAACGGCTGATATAGTAAAGTTCAAATAAGAAAATAGTAATCGTGCAGCTTTGTGGGAAGGAACGAATGGAAGACAGTGTAGGGGAGGGCTATCCGGAGCGCTCGCCACTGGAGGTAGGGCAAACCACGTGACACTGCTGGCGCTATACAGACCAAACTGATTACATCACTCTCTACTACCGAGATGTTAAATACCGCGCTGCGCGACTTACGTTTGTTCGACAGGTAATACGCACGCGTGGAGCAGCTCTCGCCCAACCGCTTTCGGCCGCTGTCACTACAGAATTGGAAGGAAAACTCCACCCCTTCGTGCAGCGGGGCAATGGACTCCCCTGATTTGCCCGTCGTGTTTTAGACATCTGCGCACTATTTTCTTATTTGGATTTCACTATATAATCCATTCGCGGTCACTGCAACCTTTTCTGAAGCCCTGATAAAGTTCTATTTCCAGATTATTCCTCCGCTTCGTACGAACTAAGCTTAACGAAGTCTAGAAAATTACACCAGAGAGACAATGCACCGAATTCGTGCGCACTCAGTGTAACAGTATCTTGAATAAGAACTGTTTATCACTGGGTGTTTTCTGACTGTGACACACATGTTTTCTGACTGTTTTATACAAATTTATTAAAAATGAAACATCGTAATTTATAAATAAAATATACGTGAAATCTCAACTTAACGAAAAATATCAATAAGATAATTTTATGTTAACAGAGGTATAAAACTATTGTGATTCATGGCATATTTAGAAAGTATCTGAACACGGCACACATGGGTTTTTTTTCTTCAAAGGTTTGATTCAAAAAGGGTGAAGAAACCGCGAATAGACTGTAGACAGTTGTTCCGCGTTTTAATGTTGAAAGTGTAAGGCAAACATTTGTGGCCACTGAAATTATTTATTTTAATTTGTGTCATTTTAATGTATCAGATGCGAGAAGCGGTAAATTTATAAAATGTTTACTTGTGTATAAAATTCACCGTTTCACTGAGCCGACACGTGAATAAAGTAACCAGGACAATCGCAATGTTAAGTTTACACGTAGTGGAGGAACACACAATGCCGATATAAGTAGATCTTAACAGGGCTTTCAAAAGTGCTCAGTTTACCGTGAACTGCTTTTACTCCTGCTGGGAAAAAGTTCAGCTGGGGGAGGAGGTGCCGTTGAATGCTGAGAATTTTTTTTTTTAAGACGAAAAGTAATCGCACAACCAAAAGAAATTTTCGAGAAGTCGCGTCACTCCTGTAAGGTGTCGCGAGTTAGTACCCACTAATGAGGAAAGTTCAATGTTTTTTTAATTCCTCAAAATGTCCGGAGGAACCAGAGATATCTTTCGAAACAAGCTGTCTTCAACCTTATTACAGGTGATTGCTTTCAATGCGAGGAATTTTCGATTTGAAACCTGGATAAGCTGCGGAAGTTTTGGTCAAATTACGTCTGCTGCCTTGAAGCTGAATGCAATAAAAGGAGGACAGTAGCAAGCAACACTGAACACGTGATAAGAATGTAGAAAGTGATTGTATTTCACGTACGTACGCATATGAAACACCAATAGAATGTAGCTATTAAATTTTTCCAAATTATTATAATGCACCTTGAAAGATCACGCAACACACTTAGGTTCTGTTAACTTTACGGAGTACTGATTTCTTCATTCTAAGTACAGTTCTGTAGGAAATACTAGATTAATAATTCAAAGTAACTTGTAAGTATCTAATGGGGAAATAATAATTATACAGTTAATGTAAACTAGGGACGAGATTCTAACCCACCTTGCTTGGATGTCGGGGCTGATGTTCGACCAGATGATGTAGTCGGATTTGCATTCCGTATCCGCTCAGTTCGGTGCACGTAAGACTTGTATTATGATTTCAAATTTTCGAATTACACTTTCGTTTACACGATTTTTCAAAATAACTGATATGCTTGGTTTTAGGAGAAACATGATGAATTGGGAGAAATAGGCACATTATGCCAGCACAGATTCAATCAGTGATGTGTTGCAAAATAAATTCTGTAATATCAATACGTCGAAATTAAAGTAGGCCATACAGCTCGTGCTTGTTCTGGCTCATTCTCGTAGTCGTTTTGGTATAATAATAATAATAAATAATAATAATTATTGTTATTTGTAATAGTATTTTACTTTATATTAAATGTCGTGTGTCTAAAATCTTCACTGTGCTACTACTCTGGAAAGAAATACACAATAGTGACCACAAGGCATTACAAATATTTTTTTATGATTAATTCTTTAAGAAAAGGCAATTTTTTCAGTAATATTTAACGTAGATATTTGTAAGAAAGACACGAGTGACACGAAATTTCTTGCTAATTGCAAAGAGTTTTTTTTCTCTGGAAATTTTAATTTGTATCTACTAGTGCAGATAAACTATTTTATAATGTTTGAAAATTTGTTTTCATCGTTTTTTTTGTTGCATATCTCGGATTCGTTACGTTCGGCACATCCAAATGTGAATATACACGTAGTGTCGTTTAGGTATTGCATAAACTGCGATTATTTACCTAGTTCTTCTTCAACTGCGAGCCAATTTTGCCCCAAAGTCAAGTGATATGTGCTGAACACATTTTATTTGTATTATTTCCCATACTGCACACTTTCTCTTTTCTTAAATTTACTCTAAATTTCGAACGTGCTTTCATTTGTCTTGTGCTTGCCTCAGCCTGCAGAACACTAATACTGTTTAGTATAGACTGTTCACGGTAAACTGAGCACTTCTGGAAGCCCTGCTTACGCTCTACTTGCGTGCACGTTGTGTATTCTTCCACCTTATGTAAGATTAACTTTGCCATGGGTCTCGTCACTTTTTTCATGCGCCGGACAAGTGAAACTATGAAATAATTGCTAAAGTAAGTATTTGAAAATCTGTTGAATTTTACACTTTGATGCATTAAAGAAAAACAGAAAACGATAGAAATAATTTAAGTTATCGCAACTGGTTACCTCACACTTTTATTCGACATTAATATATGAAACTACTTTTCCTCCATCGTTACCAACTTTACTAGGCTCGTGTTACTTAGTGAGCCCGTTAAAATAAATTTTGGTAGGAACAGTGACTTTTTCCTAAGGTTGATTTCTTAAGTGCTAACTTTATCGTGAACAGACTTTACATGTGACACTGTTACATGTTTTGTGGCCACTTGTGCCAATCTGCCGCGTCCTTCGAGGCTCGTCCTAAATTGCGAAAACCCTTGTCCGTAAGGGACTTAATTAAATCTTACAAATATGTTGTGCAAATGGCAGTGCTCAATAAATTTGAACATGACCAACATTACTGACAGAGATTACATTTGCTGCTGTCACGAACACAGCAAAGCGCACTATTACAACTTCTGTAAGTCAGTGGGATTAGCCAGGTTCGTTAAGGGACGGAAGTTTTAGTTAAATAAAAGAGTTAATAATAATTTCCTAATTTATTTTGAAAAAAACTTACTATAAAAAATCGTTCGGTTTAACATCTCAGTAAAATTCGGTCTCCTATTTACATAACCATCCATCACTTCACAGAAATTAAAGCAGTCAAATAAGTAAAGTTAGTCCAAATAAACAGAGCAATAAAACCTACTGAACTATGTTGTAAAGTGCATGTCCATATTTGACAGCTCCAATATTTAAAAATAAGTTCGTATCAAATGTCCGTACAGTCCCACCTTATTTCAGTCCAGATTCCTTCAGTCCGGAATGTTATAGACCGCTCCGAGCGCTCTCTTTTGCAGAGTAGCCCTCTCCTCCGTTGACACCACATGCATGACATACTCAGTCTGCCATCGTCTGGCGCCCTCTGTTATCGTCCGACCTCTTCGCTGATGTCCCTCTCTGCACCAGACCTTGCCAGATCGCTGCACTCCAGCCAGATGCCAACCACAGAGACTGACTGCTCTCCGGCTGCGGGGGGTGTTTATAATATGCACGTATTATGCTAAGTATAAGCTATTCACGGTAAAGTGAGCACTTTTTAAGGCCCTGCTACATTTTTACTTTAAGCCAATTTCTATCTTTCCGGCACTTTTTGATATAAACATTGCCTTGTGACTAACAAACACAGTGTGTAAATTTTACCACTATCAAAAGTAAACGGCCGAGCTTGCAATAAAATGTATTTATTAGTGATTAATGTCTGTTGAGAGGGCCTTAAAAAGTGCGCACTTTACCGTGAACAGCCTATATGACTTATGCTTGTAGTAGGTACGCACATACTTTATATAATTTTTAATTATCTACTTTTACTTATATTTTTAATATATTTAATTCATCCCTATTTTCCTCCTGCACCCATAATCAGATGCTGATAGTAAGCGTCAATACTTCAATACTTCATCTGCACTTTCAAAGCGCATTTTCTCGAGAGTATTTTCAGGATGCTATTTCGGTGTTGAGTATCCGATAGTGGTAATTCAAAATTAATGGAGGGAAGTATATATTTTGCCTTTATTATTATGCCGTAAAAGATCACTGGTGAGATTCTTATGGTCGCACGCAGCATAACTTAAGACGACACGTCTGTCCAACGTGTTGCCGAACAAAAGCAAGGGGGCATTTGAAAAGCGCGCCAGTGCCGTCCTTAAAGCTTCCTTGATTCAGTACCTCAGAATCTCACAATAGCTCGAGAAAGCCGCGCGATAAAAAATATAGAGTCCTGCATGACCGTAACAAAGGCGGCGATATTATCAAATGCTCACTTTTCACTTGACTACTTCCGTATTCAGTACACGCCTTGCAGCTGTCGTGGCAGGGGGAAGTTTCGACCGGCTGTTGCCATGGAACGACTTTAATCCATCAGACAGACATTTCTCTGCAAGCACGCGCATATAAAAACGATAACATGTGCTTGATAAATGCGTGTCGTATGCCACGTGCTTGGTTGGTATAGGTTGTTCATGGTAAAATGAGCACTTTTGATAGCCCTACTTAAGATTTACTTGTAGGCACATCGTGTATCCTTCCTCCATATGTATAATTAACATTGCAGGGACTTGATCACTTTATTTATGCGTCAGTAAAGGGAAACAATAAAATTACTATGAAAGTTAATATTTTACAAGTTCGCTAACCCATACACATGCATGAGTTTAAAAACTACCAGAAAGCTAAATAAAGCATCGTAGTACTGACAAATGTTAACCGAACAATTTTTATTCAACGTTGAGACATGGAACTACTTTCATTCCATCGTTACCATCTTTACTGGACGCATACCACTACGCGTTCCCGTTGAAATACACGCAGGTAAGGACAGTTACAATTTCAAAGGGTTTTTTTTTTTTTTAAGTGCTCACTTTACCGTGAACAGCCTTTACTGTATGCACTCTCGTCATAGCCATTCTGCAGGAATGGCACAGCGAATGTCGGTCACCACACACGCTCAAGATTAAGGCGGTTGCCTAGTGATGAGTGAGTGTGAATGCATGCGAGACGAAAATCGGCGAATCGGCACGGCTGGCGCCGGTCAGCGCATGCACAGGGATATCGCCTCTACGCGCAAATTTTTGAACTCGCCTGCAGTGTTCCCGTCGTACCGCTGGAACTATGAGACTTTGAGCGGCGACCCTACAACTCCACTGGACGTGACACTGTAGTAAAGTGTAACACGATCATTTCTCGTAGTTTTGCATGAATCCGGCTCGTGTAAATTTGTGAAAGGGCAGTCAGGAAAAGACATTTTCGGCCAATTCCGATGGGCATTAAAAAAATAAAACATCTCCAACGTGCGCGATGTCTTGAAAGTTCAAGCGTTGTGTTGCAGTTCAAGCGCATGCAGGTAGGTGGTAGCCTTAAGGGCACAATTTGCCAGGAAATATTTTGCGTACTTGAAACCTAAGACCACGGAAAGCCACATAAGAACGAATTTACTTCAAAAACTTCAGATTCGTGTTGAAATCTCTTTCCCGAAGAAAATATTTTAATGCTTTAAAATTTCTTTATTATACCAGCATGACGGAAATTACAGATTTTTTTTTTTTGGCAATCTCGATTTTAAACAGGAAGAACGGAAAGAGTAACTAGCGAACAGTGTAGCCTGTACAAGCATAGGATGCGTCATCACCTCTATAGACTGTTCACGGTAAAGTGAGCAGTTTTGAGGTACAATTTACTTTTTCTCTCAGCCATATTTTCATCCTGTAACCATCTTTTCAAATAAATATTGGCGTGTAAGTAATAAACACAGCATGTAGATTCTACCGAACTCGGAATTTAACGCCTAAGGCTAAAATAAAATATATTTATTAACTATTATTCCAAATGAGAGGACTCTCAAAAGTGCTCACTTTACAGTGAATAGACTATACGCACAAGGCATTGAACTAGCATGAAGTCTTTCCGTCAGGGATTCACCAATGGTTTTCCACGGTGACCCTCATTCTACGACGTAATTATGAAGATAAATGTATGTCGTACGTCTCTGTTTACTTCAGATGCCCTGTGCTGGAGTTTTCATACCTCGCAACTGGTAACAATAGGTAGAGATAGTGATTTTTCCCGAAAAAAAAATTGAGTACAGAGTAGATTTCAATACTATAAGCACCCAACAGCAATTCGTCTATTGCCATCCGTTGCAGTCTGCTTGAGAAGGCGTCTTCGTATTTGACGGGGCCACTCAGAATTCGGCAACATAGGCACGGATCCTACGTGATTCGTGTCTAAAAGTAATTCAGCCAATCAAGACATGTAAAAGACCCTATAGTGTTTTGAAATATAGCTTGTCTCGAAATATTTTCGTGAAATTACACAAACCCTAAAAGCAGGCCTTAATGTGGACATTTCTACAATAGTAAATGGCCACGTTTTCAACCTTGTACTTTTATTAGATATGTTGAAAAAATTTCCGTTATTCTAATTTATGTTATATACAGTAGAATGTACGAAAAACGTTAATTCTTATAACTTTAATTTGCACGCCAGTAGGAGGAAAAGGCGGGTTCTGGGCCAGAGGGATCCGGATGTCACAATTTTTTGGATTACGTCATTTCCGACCACCATCTTAGATTACGTCATTTTCGTCCGCCATATTGAATTTAATTTCTTTAGTCACCTTCGTTCCATCTCATGCTGTATCATTCCACCTCGGCATCCCTCTTGGATTTCATTTCTTCAAGCTCTATCATTCCACCTTGACGTCCACCATATTTGATTACATTTAGTTAGTCACATTCGTTCCATATCATGCTCTATCATTCCACATCGACGTCCGCCATCACGAATTACATTTTTATTAGTCACCTACATGCCACACCATGCTATATTATTCTGGCATGTGACCGCCATCATGGATTCCACCTCTCACCTATGCTCGACAACCATCTTGTCCGCTATCTTATTTACGGCCGCCATATTGTTTCCCAATATATACCTACACACAGACACCTACCTACTTCTCTACAATCCACAAACCCACTACTCTTCTTACATTCCCACCAACACACAGTCCTACCAACCTACCTAACCTCTTACCTAAACCCCTACTTCTCTACACACCTACCTCCCATTCCTCCCATGTACCAACTGCTCTACTTACCTACCTACATACCCACTGCTCTACATACTTACCCACAAACCCACTGCACTACCATTCTACCCACATTCCTAACTCTACTAACCTATACACAAACCCACTGCTCTACCCATCTAACCTACTACCTAATATTTTACCTATCCACACACCCACTGATCTTCTTACCTTCCCACCTACCTACCCACTTACCAATTGCTACCACCCCCTACCCAACTATATAACCACATCCTGCTCTACACACCTAAAAAAACTCAAACCAATGCTCTACCCACATACCCACCACTCTACATACTTACCTACATACCCATTGCTCTACCCAACAACCCACTTCTATACCCATCTCCCCACCAACACATTGCTCTACCCGCCTAAACACTTAACACTAAACACTCACCCTGCTCTATAATTACTCACTAACTGCTCTACTTACAGCCGTACCCACCTACCTAACACTCTACAATCCTACCCACTCCCCTACCCACCACTCTAACCACCTCATTTACCTACTACTCTAACCATACCACTAATAAAACACTTCCCAATTCTCTACCCAACAACCCATTGTTCTACCCACATACCTACCTACCAACCAATCTACCTACACACTGCTCTACCTACTGTCTTACTCAAAGCTCTACACACCTACCCACTGCACTACCCACCTACCCACCACTCTAGCCATCTTCTCACCACTCCACCCACATACTCACTAATCTATATCCACCTACGTACAACTCTATTTACCTACCCAATATTTTACCTAACTAACCACCTACCTATCACTCCACCCACCTACCGACCTATTGCTCCATTTGCTCACTTACCTGCCCACTCACTCATTGCTCTACCTACCTACCCAACTAGTCACCACGTCTCCCACCTACTTACTGCTCTATGCACTTACCTGCCCACCACTCTCCCCACCCACCCATCTACCTACTGCTGGGCCCACCTACCTACTACTCTAGCCACCGACCCATTTCACAACACAAATGTCTACCCACATCATTACCAAAAGTATACCCACCTCACTTTCCACCAACCCACTGTTCTACACACCTCCACACTAACACATTGCTCTACCCACTTCCCCACCAACACATTGCTCTACCCACCTAACCACCTACCAACTAACCACTCACCCTCCTCTATAATTACCCCCCAACTACCCTACTTACAGCCATACCCACCTACCTAACACACCGCCCTCCTACCCTACTACCCACTGATCTACCTACCACTCTAACCACCTACTCCCCTACCTACTGCTCGACCCGTCTATCTACTGACCTAGCAGCCACCAACCCAATTCACAACCCAAAACTCTACCTACATCATTACCCCTAAAGTCTACCCACCTCACTATCCACCAAACCATTGCTCTAACCACCTACTCACCACTCTACTTACCTACATACCCACTGCCATAACTACTGAACTACTTACCACTCTATGCACCTACCCATCACTCTATTCACCTATCCACGACTCTACTAACCTACTTACGAAACTAATACATCTACCCTCTCACTGCCCTGCCCACCACACTATGCACCTACCTACCTACAACTCTACCTGTTTACAACACACCCTACCTACCTACCACTCTACCTACCTACCACTCCACCTACCTACCCCTCCAACTTTCACTCTATAATTCTACCCACATTCCTAAAGCTATACTAACCTACATACACCTTCTGCTCCACCCATCTTACCAACTGCATTCCATTCTACCTAACCACATTTCAATAGCTCTACTTACTCTTCACTGCTGACTCCGTACTCATCTCCACACCCTTCGCACTTAGCACCACAAGCACCGCAGGCACCGCACAACTCTCCACATCCTCTGCACAACTCTTTGCACCCTCAGCACTCATCCCCACACCTTCCACACAACTCTCCGCACCCTCCACACAACTCTTTGCACCCTCTGCCCTTAGTACTGCAGGCACCGCATAACTCTCAGCACAAATCTCCGCACCCTCTGCACAACTCTCCGCGCCCTCCACACTCATCTCCACATTCTCCACACTCATCACCGCACCCTCAGCACACATCTTCACATGGCACTCCGAATTTTCACACACTGCTCTACACACCTACCCACCAACCCACTGCTCAACCTACATACCGACCAACTGCTCTACCTGTATACTCACCCGCTATTCTACCCCAATACCACTTTTCTTACCTACCGACATACCTACCATCCTATGCAAATACCACTCTAAACCACATACTGCTCTACCCACCTACCCATCACTCTACTAACCTACTTATATAACAACTAATCTATCCACTCACCCACTGCCCTACCCACCATTCTATGATGTTACACACACCCACCTACCTACAGCTCTAACCAGCGACACACACTCACCTACCCAACACTCTACCTATATACCTACCCATCCACCTTTCACGCTACCATCCTACCCCATTCCTAAAGCTCTACTAAACTACACACATACCTACTGCTATGCCCATCTAACCAACTGCCTACCATTCTATCTACCCACATACACACTGCTCTTCTTACCTTCACACCTACCCATTGTCCACCCACCTACCCAACTACCTAACCACCTTCTGCCCTACACACCTATTCACCACTTCAACCAATGCTCTACCCACATAGCCACCAGTCTACATACTTACCTACATGCCCACTGCTCTACACGCCTCACTACCAATGCATTGCTCTACCCACCTAACCACCTACTACTCTACCCGCCTTCATACCGACCAACCCACATTCGACTGAACTCAAATACTCATCTACCCACAAGTACTACCCGCCGCTTCTCATGCCTAACACTTATTACCTTAATTACTGACTTACTTATGGTTCTATCCACCTACCCACTAAACACTCACCCTCCTCTTTAATTACCCATCTACTGCTCTATTTACAGCTGTACCCCCTACCTAACTCTCTACCCTCCTACCCACTACTCTACCTATCACTCTAACCACCTACTCACCTACCTACTGCTCTACCCATCTCACTACCCAAAACATACAACTCATATCATCAGACTAACCAATAAAATATTCAAGCCATACATATCGACCTTTTATTCTAACCATCTCACCTGTCATCATACCTCCTGACCTTCCTTTTCAATAGACATACAGGCATGTCACACTCAAAGATATAAACTATTCCATCAAAAAAAACTTCCCCCTTGCAGTCAACTGAAACTACTACAATGTCCCCATTCACACATTTCAGGCATCGCTACTACCATACTAATATGCCATACAAGCAAGAGATACAGAAAAACCTGTCAACCAATGAATACACCCAGCTCATCATATAGAATAGTTAAAAAAAAGAGAGATCGGCATCACATCTCTAGCAAAATATCTCGATAGGGTATATCTCTCGAAAAGTCGACGCGATTACGACTCACCAAGTTGCAAAGGAGATGAAGGCGAAGTTTAGGGGAGGACGAAACTAGTTTCAACATTGATGCTAAGGAGGTGCTTGTCAAAAATAAGGAATATATCCCCCATTACCCTACAAATCAACACCTACCTTTACCTAACCACCATCCAATACTTAAAAATAAAAAAAATCGCAAAAATTGGGAAAAAATATACCAAAATTAGTAACTATAGTGTACCTGTCGTAAAATCATTGCTATCAGTCACCAGCCAAATATCATATCACTCATCAAACAAACCACCTGATTGTACCTATCATCCATTCCAATAACAACAAGGGCTGACCACCACATATAAGACATACAAAACAAAAAATACGAGTGACACTTTTGACCAGGAGTACTGAGTGTTATACCAGCCATACCACCGAATATACCCACCATACTATCCATGTTAACCCAATTGTACCAAGTCACTTTACACTCCAGACTAACCAACAACACAAACATTCCTACTATTTGCCAACCTAATATAACCAACTAATACCAGACCATCCAATGTACCGACATCTTTAACCAAAGAAAAATTCAAACATACCATTCAGCAACAAAATTATTTTCAATTTAATTTATATACATAGTAATGTACATATAATTATGTAAATATGAAATTTAATTGTATATCTAAATATAAGTATATACCTATAATATGGGTATATATAATAAACTTAAATATATATATATATATATATTTAAGTATGAACATATAAATATGAAATTATAAAATTAATTAAAACTTCTGGTGTAATCGTACCTGGGTGTTTTCTTTCGGGATGAACGAGTATTGGGTTATCTCAGAGTGCTCCAATACCACGAAGGTGAATTGCGTGTATGAAGTGCCATCTTTTGACCTTGACGATCACGGAGCCTCGACCTGCATCACCGCTAACTGGTTGTTGCTAGTTAATATTCTGCAATTGAGTTTTCACCTATGTTCAAGAAATGCATGCTTTAGAGCAATGTATTGGTGGGGTGCTGGATGGAGTAATGTGTTTGTGGGGAGGTGTGTAGAGCAGTGGGTTGGTGGGAAGAGCAGTGGGTATGTAAGTAAGTATGTAGAGTGGTGGCTATATGGGTAGAGCATTGGGGTTGGAGTGGTGAGTATGTGTGTAGAGCAGGAGGTGGTTACGTAGTTGAGTAGGGGGCGGAGTAATTGGTAGGTGGGTGGTTAGGTGGGAAGGTAAGAAGAGCAGTGGGTGTGTGGGCAGGTAGAATGGTAGGCAGTTGGTTAGGTGGAAAGAACAGTAGGTATGTGTGTAGGGTGCGGAGTGGTGTGAGCATGTATGGAGTGCCATGTGAAGCATGCAGAGATGTTTGGTAAGGGTGTGGTAATGAGTGTGAAGGGCATACAGAGTAGGGCGGAGGGTGCGGAGAGTTGTGCAGAGGGTGCGGAGCATTGTGTGGAGGGTGCAGAGAGATGTGTAGAGGGTGCAGAGAATTGTGTTGAGGGTGAAGAGAGTTGTGCAGAGGGTGCAGAGAGTTTTGTTGAGGGTGAAGAGAGTTGTGCATAGGGTGCAGTGAGTTATTCGGTGCTTATGGTACTAAGTGAGGTTCCTGTGGTGCAAAGTGCGGTGCCTGTGGTGCTTGTGGTGCTAAGTGCGGAGGTTGTGAAGAAGAGTACGGAGTCAGCAATGAGGATTAAGTAGAACTGTTGAAATATGGTTAGGTAGAATGGTTGGCAGTTGGCTAGATTGGTAGAACAGTAGGCGTGTGTAGGTTAGTAGAGCTTTAGGAATGTGGGTAGAATTGTAGACTGAAAGGTGGATGGGTAGGTAGATAGAGTTTTCGGTAGGTGGGAGGGTGTGTCGAAGGGGCAGATCTGTAGGTAGGTGGGTGTGTGTAGGTGCGTAGAGTGGTGGGTAGGTAGGTAGAGTGTTGGGTAGGTGGGAGGGTGTGTAGATGGGTAGAGCTGTAGGTTGGTGGGTGTGTATAGTTGCATTGAGTAGTGGGTAGGTAGATTGCATTGTTGTTAGAGTTGTGGATAGGTGGGTTGTTCAGTAAGTGTTTAGTAGAGTGGTTCGTATGTGGGTAGAGCAGTATGTGGATAGAGTGTTATTTGGGTAGGTAGGTAGAACAGTGGGTAGGGTTGTGTGTAGGTGGATAGATTAGTTTGTACGCAGGTAGGTAAGTTGAGTGTTGGGTAGGTGGGTAGAGCAGTATGTAGGTTGGTGTGTGGTTCTAGCAATATGTGGGTGGGTAGGTTGATGGGTTGGTTGCTAGAGTTGTGGGTAGGTGGGAGGAGCAGTAAGTTGTTAGAGCAGCAGGTGTGTAGAACAGAAGGTATGTGGGTAGGTAAGAAGAGTGGTATTTGGGTATAATAGTGGGTGGGTAATCAGGTAGAGCAGTTGATAGGTAGGTGGGTAGAGCATTGGGTTTGTGGATAAGTGTGTGAGCAGTGGGTATGTAGGTAGGTAAGTAGGACAGTGGGTACATGGATGGAGTGGGAGGTAGGTATGTAGAGCAGTAGGTGGTTAGGTAAGAGGGTAGGTAGGTTGATCGGACTGTGTGTTGGTGGGTAGGTAAGAAGAGCAGTAAGCTTGTGGGTAGTTAGAGAAGTAGGTAGGTGTCTGTGTGTAGGTGCATAGTGGGAAACAATATAATGGCCAGAAATAAGAAGGCGGGTAAAATTGTAGTCAAGCATAGGTGAGAGGTGGTATCCAATATGGCGGTCACATGACCAGAATTATAGATCATGATGTGCCATGACTGTGACTAATAAAAACGTAATCCAAGATGGCGGACACCAAGGTTGTATGGTAGAGCCATAGGTGGAACGAATGTGACTAAATAGATGTAATCCAAGATGGTAGACATTGAGGTGGAATGATAGGGCATGAATAAATGTAATCCAAGATGGCGTATGCCGAGGTGGAATGATAGAGCATGAGTTGGAACAAATGTGACTAAAGAAATGTAATCCAAGATGGTATACACTGAGGTGGAATGATAGTGTATGAATAAATGTAATCCAAGATTGTGGACGCCAAGATGGAATGATAGAGCATGAGGTGGAACAAGGGCGACTAAAGAAATGATATCCAGGCTAGTAGATGCTGAGGTGGAATAACAGAGCTTGAAGAAATGAAATCCATGCTGGATGCCGAGTTGGAATGATAGAGCATGAGGTGGAACGAAGGTGACTTAAGAAATGAAATCCTTGATGGCGGGCGGAAATGAGGTAATACAATATGGCTGCCGGAAATGACGTGATTCAAAACAATGGTGACAGGTCCGAATCCAGATCCCTCTGGCCCAGAACCCCTCTTTTTCTACTACTCGCGCCATCTACCAGCCAAATTAATTTCTTTTTGCAGGTACATTCCTCCGATAAATAAACACTTACACGGCCTTATGAATCTATTTAAATATACCTTGTCTAAAATTATTTCTAATTGTGGCGTGTACCTTTTAATGTGAGGCTCGAATACCGGTAAATTGCAGATCTCACGAAAAATATTCAAGATGGAACACTGTGTGTAAAATGTGCAAGCGTACGGAAATAATCATTGAGAAATATGGCTCTGTTAACAAATCATTTCAAGATGAAAAAAATAAGGCATCCACTTCTTTATTGTATCAAATTTCGTTACGCGGAAACATATTGCTTTTATAACAGTTCAGTATAAATCAGCATGTCAAAATTAATTACGATCATGTTGTGTTATTACTCCATTCGATTAGGGATGGGATCAGTGGTTCAGACAATATGGATTGGGCACGAAAGCAGTCGTAACCATTCCGGCATTCATCTGGAATGATTTAGGAAATACATGCAATAACGAAATCGGTATGGCCGGACCGGGAATCGAACCCGGGTCATCCAAGTGAGTTATTACCACACCATCTCGCTCGGTGGGATTATAAATTTATGTGAGAATTACTTTGAAATAGCGGTGTTTTCAGTAATATTACAAAGTGGCACTTCTAGCTGATTTTGACACGCTGTTTGACGTCATTGAAGAAATAGTGTCCCACATCAAGAAATTTGCGGGCAAAACCAATTTAATAACCCCCAATCATGCCCATGAAATAATTGGATGACAACTGTAGCTACGCAATGGTTGCATATATTTTATTTAATGAAATGCTATCAAGGCATTCTGTACTCCATCTTTAATTCTTTCAATGCCTTCTGCAAAAATCTTGTACATCAGCTGTTCTTTAAAACATGGTTTACTGCCCTTAGGAATCAGTTTCAACCGTAAGTCGTAGTGCAGAGTTCTTTTATAACCAACAGTGTTGTACGGAAATATCAAGAAGAATCATTTGGTGGGATGTCTGCGCTATATTTTATGTTACCACATTGTCGTAGTATAGTTTCATCTCGAAACAATACGTAACAGTTTTGAAAATTAAATTTACCGTGTTAAGTACAGCCTATTTTATTTAAATCATGCACTGCAACTAAATATCTACAATTTCCCGTAAGTTAACAGCAGTACTAAATTTAAAGTTATACAGGTTTATTATTTGCTGTTGTGCCGGCGGCTATGTACGGGTTGTGACATACCGCCAATCTCTCTTCGTTTAAAAAACATTTTTGTCGGAACTGTTTAGCTAGAATTTCCAGAACGAGAGTGGCATTCAATAGGAGCAAAATGAGAGGCATAAACATAAATTATAGTTTGTGTGGGCCTTCAGGGAAATCTCGCGTATTTCTGACGCATATGTTGGATAACAGCTGGATTACTGTTAGAAAATTTTGTGAGTACGTATGCATAAACGTGTATAAAAATGCTGTACTGTATATCACTGACTTTCCTCGGCCAGCGTCGAATTGTAGGTTATATGAAACAAGACTGTAGCAAAGCATGCCTTAATTTTGATTAAGCTTCCTGCTCTAAATGGAAAACCTATTATACATTTTAATAAAGTCATAGCGTGAAATAAAATCGCGTTAACAATTTATTTTCCGTCTCGTTTCCTTCCTTTCCTTTTACATATTCTTATTTGCATACAGCTGTGTTTAACAAACTGCGTGACACCCAATTTACACATAATGTAAACAAATATATATATATATATATATATATTTATCCTTCCTTTTCGAGCATGCTTTAAACTAATGCAGCAAGAGAATAGCTTAGTTAACCATATAATGTGTTGCCTTGGGTGAATGTGCGTGGTGACAAAATATAAATACTCATTTTACATACCTACAAATTGAAAATTACTTAGCTCTCTTAATATTCTGGTAGGTTATTGTATATATATATATATATATATATATATATATATATATATATAATTAGTATGTAGTGTTACATAGCCCTGTGGGATTACTGCTTATGTATCATTCACAACATAAATACTTTTTATTCAAGCCACAAAATGCCTTTTTTTAGGTAACTAATATCATATTAGGCGGATCATCTTAACAAACCTGAATGAAATCTAAAAAATTACACCAAAAATTACACCTCGGCTACTCAGATTTAGAAAATATTTATGTAGAAGCATTAGATATCTACTTCTGAACGAAGTGCGGGCAAATTTTACAAGGAAAGCTTTATAGAAAGGTTTATGCAGAATTCTTGAAGACTAAATTAAAAAAATCATATTACATCGAACTGCTGCCATCTGCAACTTATTTCAGTTTTTACATAGCTGTAATTGTAGTCCTTCTGGAGCAAGATGTTCTCATAGTTCAGGATAGCAATTTGATTGATACCAAACAGAATATGCATCAACTCAGAGAGCTCTTTTCTGTAAATTGTCTCTCCGGGCATTCTTATTTTACGCCACTCACACACCGGCGGAATAAAATAATGTCCCGAATAAAGTCTTGACTATAGGATCCACCATAAATAACAAATTTTCAGTATATTTTCGATGAGCTTCAGGATCCAATATGCCGACTTAAAAAGTTCCCAGAACAGAGATAATTATTTAACACAGTTCAGTTTGAATTTGCCACATTCCAATCTGAGGTCATACTCAACTCTAATATACAATTCAATAAGTAAACAATAAATTAAATAAAAATTTGTAAAACATTACAAGCACGTAGAATAATTAAATAACAAAGAATTCTGCCAATAGAACTGTCACGAAAATAGTAAATAGAAACAATACATTTGCAGTGGAAATAATATAAAAAATTATGAGTTGGCAGAAATACTATATTATTATACGTTACATGCAAAATTTTAATAAAAAAATATACTTTTCTATTAATAGAAGTATAATACGCGTATGATGCATGTCATACTTCGTTACAACCTATGCATGGGATTATTTTCCAAAGATTCGAATCAAACTGCGAGTAGACTATACCTAAGATTTTCGCCATCCTCTGTAATTGCGCACCCTTGCTATAGGCTTTTCACGGCAAAATGGGCACTTTTGAAAGCCCTGCTTAAGATCTACTTTTATACACGTTGTGTATTCCTCTGCTTTATGTCAAATTAACATTGCTATGGGTCTCATCACTTTATTCATCCGTCGGTCGAATGAAACTCTGAAATTATTAAGAAAGTAAATACTTTACAAATCTGCTCACTGTTCCACTTCGAATTATCAAAAAAACAGAAAGCCAAAGAAATGATTTTAAGTTATCACAAATGGTTACCTAACACTACTTCCCGTCCATCGTAACCAACTTTACTGGGCGAATATCACTCGGCGCGTCCATTAAAATATATGCATACGGGGCAGTAACTTTTTTTCTAAGGTTTTTTCTAAAGTGCTCAATTTATCGTGAACAGCCTTTACCTCGAAGTACACTGCACGCCGTATTCACGTAGTCGGCCCACTGATCTCTAAGTTGTGGTACCATATATTTTTATACTCGAAGAGCGACAATTGTCATAAAAAATAAATAACGAATATGGTTTACTTGAAGACGTAACAGTACTGCCACATACACAATTAACGTAATTGAAAAATTGAAAAGTGTTCACCTAACCAATATTTGTATGAAAATAAAAATAATTCGAATTTAATTGTAAGTTAACAAACACTAGTATAGGATATTCACGGAAAAGTGAACACTTTTTAAGCCTCTCCCAATAGGCATCAACCACTAATACATTTATTGCACCCTCAGAGGTAAACTTTTGAGAATGGTGAAATGTATACACTGTGTTTGTCACATGACAATGTTTATATTAAAAAGTGATGGAAAGATACGAATTGGCCTCAAGGGAAATTTTAGCAGGGCTTTAAAAAGCGCTCACTTTACCGTGAATAGCCTACAGAACAGTTTAAAATTTAAATATATTCGAGTTATATTCTTCACTGAATGAATGGCACAGAGTAAAGTGTTATTTTGTAAATTAAGTTCATTTAACTCAAAACTTGACATGTTTTTCATGGAACTGTAATCAACGTATTTTGTATTCAAAACTACAGCTACTTCACAAAAAGTTGTTCCGGCTAAAGATGCACCTTGAGAATGGCCAAAATCAAGTCTCAATTTAGTTAATATCAGTCTTTATCAGCTTCATAAATCCTTGCACAATATCAGGTGGACTCATTAGACATCTCAATAATAAGGTGATTATATACATTTTCTGTGGTTCTTTGTATGTAAAAAGCAGGACTTTTTGCAGGGCACTTGCGTAAAGGACTTGTCAGGCTTTTCGCATCTTTCAGGTCAATGCCTAAAAAAAAAAAAGACTGTCTTGCAAAGGCAGGACGTCTAATTACCCTACTCTAAGAGCGTTGTTTTTGAAGCCAAGCACTCTTATCTAGATAATTAATTACACTTCGGCGACTCCGCAATAACAGGTCGTCTTTGAGCTGTTCTTGGAATGGAAATATTCCATGGCACTCTGGTGAACTGCTTTGCAAAACAGAAGGGACTTGCTAGAAGTGTGCCCGGATAACTCCAATCCGCCCCACTCCCTCCAGAGATGAGACAGGGTCACGTGGAATGCACAGCTATGCGTTACTTAAAAATCACTTTCAGTTGTATGTTAGTAAAAACATATTCACCAAATACTATGGTGTATGACCGGAAATCTTAATTTTCCTGTCCCCTCGCCCCTCCCCCCCTCCAAATTTTTGGGCAGAAATTAAAATAGTGAAAAAGCATAGCCAAAATTTAGACAGTGATTCGTTTATAGTTACCACATTTATGGAATTCGATCTCAAATTTTTCGTGATCTTTGACTGCCATCGCTTCCTCTTCCTCTGTCAAATTCAGGGAGACATATATTGGTATTAAATATGATCACATTTTTTAATTCGAATTATTGTATCCAAAGAGTAGTCACGGTGCCGACTCTAACATGTTTATATTACACAGCATAACTTCATTCGAAAATATTTTAATTTCTAAAATATCAGCTGAAAACATTAGTCTAAAGGAATAACAAACCATCCCTACAGTTACCAGTTATAGTTAAATCTTGGCCTGAATATATTCCATTCGAAAGAGAGAGAAAATCCAGCCACCTATTGTGTGCTACTATCCTAAAAATTAATTATTTTGGAAGTTCATTTTAATAGATTGTGAGAGAAATATAGCTCGTCGCGTGTGTTTGCTAGCTGCCTGGCAGGAGGCACGGTTAAGGGCGTCCATGATTTAAAAATGACTATCCATTTTTACATAGTACAAAATTTTTTCGTTATGAAATAATATTTTGAAAGAGTAGGTCTATGGATATGGCGGGAAATTAATTTTCAAAAACTAATAAATGGAGTTGTAATGGAGAGTGGAGTGGATTGGAAAGATTTGGGCGGGTCTTAAAATCGGGGTGCTGAGAGCCGATGAGAGTGAAGAGAGTTGAGCGTGGAGCAGCGTACGGAATGCAAAGGTGGGGGAAACGGGAGTTACTCGAGAAAACCCGCCGACCAGCGGTATCGTCCGGCACGATTCCCAGATGGGAAAAACCCGGGAGAAACCCCTAACGGGAATCGAAACCGGTTCGTCTAGATGGGAGGCGAGTAGTTCGACCACTACAGCACCGTGCACCGTGGCCCCAAAGAAAGGCATTATAGAAATTAAAATTTTTTTCTTACAAATAACAAAATCGAGCAAAGTTAATAATACTGTTACGCGCTGCACCTGGCACCGGAAGGCTGCCAGGCGCTGTGGCGATGGACCCACCTCACACCTCCCCTCCCTCTGGTTGACACGCTCGTTGCCTCCTGACTCCCCTTTCTGGGAAACCTGAGAACAATGGACAACGGCCGTCGGGCTGTCGCAGTGCTCGGCGTCTTGCTTGTGCCAAGGCCCCTCTCCCCTGCTGGAGGTTCCGACAGGTTTGGCGGCGACGCAAGAATGTTCTGGTGAGACTGGCCGGTGCCACGGCCCTCCTCGGCGCATCGCGCGAGTTGGGGAAGATTCTGGGTGACGGCCTAAGTCACTATATATACTGCCGCAATCCAGCGGCCGGCAGTCTTTGACGGAGGCTAGCTGGCAGTGTGTGAGCGAAGATATATATGTGAGACGACGGCGGCGGACTAGTGTTCTTGGTTTGAATGGACGAGAGGACGTGAAGCTTACTGTGTGTGAGGGCGCTCGGAGGACTCTATAGAACATTGTGGACTGGCGGGACATGGACTGAACTGACGTGGGACTGAATGGAAGTTTGATAGAGATTTTATTGTAAATATTCGAACTGTCAATATGGACGCACAATTTATAAAATAAATGAATAGATTGATACACTGTCTATAGGACCTGATCTTTAATCAATTAATTTCATTAATTTCTTTGTGGTGAATATAAATTTTATTAATTGGAGTCATTAATTGTAACAGTAAGTGATATAAATTTATTGTGAGATGTTGAGTCGAGGGAATGTTGTTTGTAGTTAATGGTAAAATTAGAAAATTATAATTAATTCTTTTATTTAATTAAGACCTCCATCCCTTAACGAACTTGGTTTAGCCCACTTAATTTCTAGAGAGAGAAATTGTAACAATACGTTCTGCAACAGCTCAGAATAATTGCCCGTGTTATCCAGAACGTCGCAAGGATCATTTTCTTGGGAATATGTAATGTGGTTCGCCCGAATTTTCAATTTTAATTTATTCAGTAAAATTTAAAGTCAAAATAGCTATAAGTTAATTCGTCACCGCAGGTGAACCAAGATATGGACTTCCAAAAATTGTCTAACATGGCATTTCTGTGACTTCAGTAAACACGTTATTTGCAGCCATTTTCACGTTGAAAAAAACTTGTTGAAATTTGTACGAATTAGGATTTTAATTTGAAATGCTTGTATTTAAGCTTTTAAAAGTAATTAATTTAATTTTATAATAATTTTTTTCTTCAAATTATTTATACCGTGTCAGGAAATAGATATATTCAAAATCTAGAGCCTTAAGGCTTGGTGTCACATACTAAATCAGATTATTTCAATTGCTGCTGATTTAAGTTTTTACTAAATAAAAAAAAAAGTGTTACTATTGAAGTTAAGCTGTTTGCCAGCGCAGAAGTGAATGCTGAAGCATCAACGTAAAATGTTTATCATAAATAGCATAATAGTTAAAAATATCAGTACTGGAATTTTCAACACGTAGTAAAATTGAGTACATGAAACTTAAAAAAACTCTTAGAATTAAAATGTTTTGTAATAATAATTTATTAGAAATTACCTTGAAACTGAAGTTATGCCACGAAAGCGAAGAATTTCTGACGCCTAAGACAAGAAGTCGTTACCCGTTTTCAGGCCATAATTTCTATTCATCATTCATAATTAAAATTTATTCTTCGACAAGGAGTTCTGTATTACTCATATGATTGAATAACTGTTGTATCAATGCAGTACCTTTATTTGTTTACCATGCGGATTAAATGTGAATTAATAATTGCCAATCTTCTGAGAATGACTAAAGAAGCTATAGAAATCCAAGAAGGCGTCCATCTCTCCCTCTGAAATATTTGGCATTATAATATGTAGAAAATAGCTGCTCGAGTATTTCTATATTGTTGCATTTTCACTGCGATGATTATACGTACTTTGAGCTGGAATGGAAGAAGTAAAATGTTGCATTGTTTTATTTCTTCGCCAGATATTTCACCTTTAAGGCTGTTGCGTTGTTGTGAATTTGACATGGGAAAATACATGTAAATAAAGTACTTTTTTGGCTTTCCTGTTAATATAGATGTATACCACCTGGGACTTTTTTGAGCAGAAAAATACGTGCTTCTTTGCTATCGAAGCCTTTTGTAACAGTAATAGATAGCCTGTTTCCTAGAAAGATCAGAATACTTAATAATTAAATAAAAAATTACTGAAAAACAAATTGTTACACATTAGCGTAGATACAGAGCTTGAAAGTAATTTTGCTCACACTTAGGTTTTGTTTCAAGATTATATTTTCAAAATTAAGGTGACCGCCTGGTTGAAGGAATTTTGCAGGTCTGAAACCTTACAGCGTGGGAGCCCTAGGGACGACCGAGACATTCGCGTCAACTCTCTTATCGCCTCTACGCGCAAAGCACTGAACTGGCGTGCAGTCTTGCCGCCGACAACGCGTCTCTATAAGACTTTCAGCAGACCCCCTACCATTATACGACGTAATAATAAAAATAAAGGTTTGATGCACGTCCCTATTCATTTTTTAATGTTTTGTAACAGAATGTTCATATCTAGAAAATTCTGTGAAAACATCAGTTTGAGCCACTTTCACCATCACAAAACCGTGCTTTAGAGGGAAATGGAGGAACTGAAAACGTATACAGAAGCGTAACGTTCCTTAAGGGGACTATGTAGCTGCGCGTCCTAGGCCAAGAAGCGAGGGAGCAATACGGGCGACAGTAAAACGTACGCCTAGCGCCTCCTCACTAAGTATAGAGCCCCTTTTGGCAACTTTAGTAACTTCTTACAATTTCTTGAAGCAGATATTAAAGCCGTTTACAGAGCCAATTCTCTGTGGAAACTTAACATTGTTTATTTAAAAGAAAGCAACCGAAGAACTGAACTCTGTAGTCTACTCAGTATCTTCAACATTAAATCCGTAGTAAACTTTGCTACCAGAATAGAAAGAACCAGTCAGACAGCAATTAATAATATTTTCATTGATAGTAACGCAGTTGCAGTGTGCCACTGTCTCCCCATAATAAATTGCTTATCAGATTACGATGCACAAATATTAGTTATGTCCTCCATAAAAATGCGCTCCAAAAGCATTTCGTATAAGAAAATGCGAAATTTTTCGCTGGAAAATGTCTTACAATTCAAAAGTGAACTCAGCAGGGAGCAATGGTCAACATTGTATACTTGTACCGAAGCAAATTAAAATTTTAACTCTATTTTTTACCAAGTTCTCCATTGTTTCGAAAAATGTTTCCCATACTGACTGACCCACAGTAATACAAATCAAGAGAAAAATGTATGGCTCACCTAAAGAATAAAAATTCCCTGCGAAAACAAAAGAAAACTTTACAAGGCTGCCAGAACCAGCAGCAACCGCCCCAACGCTCCTACGCGCAAGGCGTGCAGTGTTATCGTCGTAACGCTGTGCTGTGCAAATTAGATCTGTAACAGTGAGGTTTTATTACACGTGATGAAAGACCACAGATTGAACTACGCCTGTATCGCTGTAATTTTCTCTTGCCGCTCAAGGAAACTGTATAGGCAGCTTTAAAAATACTATGTTGGACCAATTTCATGAATTTCTCTCTCCATAAATACAGTTAATATGATAAAAGTAAAAAGATAGGGACGTAAACAATAGTTTTTTTAATCCTTTCTGGCTGATATTCGTATTTCTAGAACTATTATTTACCGAGATACGCGTTTACGCGCAAACAACGATTTCACAGAAAACGTTTCCGAACATAGTCCCCATAAATGCTTTTCATAAGCTGACCTCACTCAAAAAAGGCTGGATGATTTTCTAATAAAATGTTTTCTGCTGGAGTTCTGCACGCCATACGGCGACCTACCCAAGAGGAAGCTCGGCGTAGTGCCCTTGTAGCAGCGACGGCTCTCGGACGCCGGGATGGACGCCCGCCCGAGGTGTACTAGGTAGGGGAGGGGGGAGATGCGGCAGGAACGCAGTCCCCAGGGAGGCCAGACCCCGGCGCTGCCCCCGGGGCAGGCAGAGGGCCGCGAACCCAGGCCCGACCCCTTGTGCCCCGGCGCCGCCACAAAGGGGCTCCGAGTTAGCGCGGGCCCCACCCTGCGGCCGGTTTGACCTCCCACTGAACCTCCTTCATATTGCCAATATATTCGGAACGCGGCGCGTAATCATCTGCTCGCTTCATGGAAATTGGGAGATTGCAGGGCTCGGAGGAGCCCCCGGGCGCCCGACACGACGGGCTTCATTTCGCGCCGAGCGGGTGGTCCGTGATTGGTTGACACTTGCTATTGTGCCACGGCTCATCGGGCACGGCTGCCAAACTACGGCTTGTTCCTACACCACCGGACCACTTGGGATGGCAGACATTGTTAAAGAAAATAAATTACTGACGACATGTGAATTCATTTCATCCCGATTGGGTGATTCGTAATTGTCTGACTTCCTATCGTGCCACGGCTCATCGGGCACGGCTGCCAGAACTCTACGCGTTATGGAGAATATTATTCAACAGAGCGTGCACAAACACAGTGCGTTACCCCATTGGTGCAATTTTCTCGACTTAGTTAAGCTGTGACTGCATGAGGCGAGGGGACATCTCGAAATTAGTATCTAAGCAGTGCTTCAGAAAAATTTGAAGTAACTGTTAACTGACTACTATACTCATGGACCACAGCTTGGTAATAATTCATAAACAGCATGACCTCTCAAGATTGCAGGCACGGAGATCTAGTTTAAAAAGGTTCTGTGAGTCCATATAACTTTTCTTTGCGCCAGTACGGGGGCCCGTGAATGACTAGGACAACACTAATGGTCGTTACGTATGTAAAGATGAAAAGAAGCTCTACGGGCATCTTACAGAAAATCAGTTGGGAAATAACGAGACAGTGAAATATACACTTGACCTACTAATGCAAGCCATTATGTCATTTAAGATAGTTAACTAATAGAATTGTACGAAGAGAATGGCGTGTCTAAAACGCGCAACGGATTAGTACTTTTATGAGAATAATAAGAAATTTAATATGTCGAAATAATCAGGGAAATCAAACGATTTCAATTCTCAAAAGGGAATTATTTCGAGTTGAAAGAAAAATTAAGTGCTAATTTTTATTCACTGTGGCAGCTAGCACAATCACGTTAGTTTGGAACAATTATGTGACATATATTGTTTTCCTGGAGGACGTTTACCGCACGCGATGTTTGTCGGCTTGATATAACTGGGTGATAAATACATTGTTACAAATTCAGAATTCTTATTAACTCAGTTTTTCAGAAGCACCTCAAAATTCTACATATGTTGCAACCTAAGAAGTTAAGTTAGCCGAACGCACTGGTAATATTTGGTACAACACCAACGGTAATTTAATACAGGCGATTTTCGTTTAACCGTTGACTTTTGAAAGCTCTGCTTAGATTTTTCTTTTCATTACAGTTTCCGTATTTCCAGCAAATGTAAAATTTAAACATTGTCCTAGCCAGTGATCAGTATTCGTATGTAGATTAATTAAAACTGAGATCGCCAGGAAAGTAATTATTTCATTCTTGTTATTAACGTGACAAAGTCGGGAACTTGGTGTCACAGTGGGATGTGACGAATTTGAATTGCGTGCAATTCGAGAATGTGCGAGACGTACTAGAGAACGTGTGCATCATGGGAAGAAGCAGAGCTGTTTTAAGAGTTTAGTATTTCAATGTGTCGTAGTCAACGTGGCGAATTAGTCGGGGGGAGCATCGCACCCTCTAGTGCTAAGATAGCAGGTTTGTGTGGTCGGCATCATTGGGATTTAAATTTTTCTGAGGAGAACGATCGAATTGTGCCAGTAACAGAAGCTCGTTACCAACAGATTTTTTTTACACTACTGGAGTTTCCAAATGGAGACGAAGATGGCGAACTCTGGTTTCAACAGGCCGGTGCAACCGCACTCACAACTAGGGAGTCAGCGGCGATAATGCGTGCACCTTTCCCGGGGAGTGTAATCTCACGGTTTGGATACATCAACCGGCCAGCGAGGTACCCTGACCTAACAGCACCAGACATTTTCCGTTAATGATATTTGAAGTCAAATGTCTACGGTACCAAACTCCGCAAAATCCAGCAGCTAAAGGAAAGCGTTATTGCCGAAGCGAGGGAAGTTAACGGTTATTTACTGGAGCGTGTCACAGATTATTTTGTGCGCAGAATACATGACTGTGTTCGACCCCACGGTGGCCACTTAAATGATGTCATTTCAAAAAAGTGACAAATGTGTACTAAATTGTAAGTAAACAATTTTATTTTACGTTGCGATTTTCGTTTTTCATGCAACGTGCTGTATTGCAACATAGGTTTCAAAACCGTCACATCCTACTGGGACACCCTACTTTACTACTAATTTAGCTGAAGATAAATCAATCAATTTATTAGCCAAATAATATCGTTACATGTGCCTAAGTGAGCGCAAGTTCGTGAAGGGATGGAAGTATTGATGAAATGAAATGGCAAACAATTAATTTTCTGTTTTATCAGCAATACTAAAAATATGCATACTGCTACGACTTTCACAGTGTAGCATCGCTTATATGCTAAAGCCCTCAGTGCAAATAGTAAATCACTATTTTGTGTCATACCACAATATTAAATTACACAATTATATGAAACTCGTTTTAAGAAAAAAAAAATTAAAGTGCAAAATCAAATGTGTGACTCTTTCATGAACTCCTCCCACTCCGATGCACAGGTATATTACAAACATCGCCGCAATCCTCTCGAAGCACCCGATGTAACCCTGCAGTCACTTCGGGCACATGAGATCGCTGTCTCCGCTCTGTGACTAACCGCCTTCGCTTACCGAACTCACAGGAACACTCCTAAGTCACATTCGTACACACACTCATAAAAAATTCTTCCGCATTCAAACAGGACGTACAGTATTTATAACTACGATACCCACGTTTATCTTTCATGGATTATTTCGGACTTACGCACGCCCATATTTTAAAGCTTTTATTAGACAAGTTATAGCTCTTGTGTATTACGTTGTTTTATATAGGCACATGTCATTGTTATTTTATTGTTGTATGTATGCTTTTATTGTCTCTCTCTCTCTGTCTCTCTCTCTTTTGTACATATTATAAAAATGACGAGTTCTATAGCATGTAACACTGCTCTTTGAACAATAACATTGAAACGAAATGAAAAATAAACTTACTCAACATCGAAGTAATTCTCAATAGATGAGGCAATCCTCGACCTTCTCGAGGGTGTTAGGGGACCGTGGCGGTATGGTCCTACTACTCGCCTCTGGCCAAGGCGAACCGGGCTCGATCTCCAGCGGTTTCACCCAATTTTTCGCATGTGGGTTACGGAGTGGACGTTGCCGCCACCTGGCGGGTTTTCTCGGTTTTCTCGAGACACTCCCGTTCACCCCTCTCATTCGTTGGCCGCTTCTCCACCCCTAGCTCATTTCACCCTCAACGGCGTTCGAGACCTCATTTGAAGCGCCGACCAAAAATATCTCCACCCAACTTACCACTCTTTCCCTGAAAGAGATTGTTTACAAACCATACCACGACTTTACGAATGCGTGTCGTGTATCGCGAGCTACACGTGTCGTATCTCTTATACACATCGACACTGCAATCGCATTCACTCATTGTGATTCAGAAAACGTCAGCCCGCAGACGTTTTATGTCGGCGACTGCAAATAATCCATTCTCTAGTCTCAACAACACTCAGTGAAATGATGAAGCTTCTACACACATACATGATACGGGATTCTCATACATTCCCTCAAGTTAATAATTTATTAAAAATTCCACGAAGCTTACACAATGCGATGATAAATTCCAATATTTAATTTGCATTACTTTACATTGTTTGTTATTATCGATAAGTCATATAAATATAACTGTGTACTAATATTAAAATATTTTATTGAGATGCCCGAGATATTTTCTCTGCCGTTCTTGTTCCAATTCGTGGAATGGCAAAAGCGAAAAATTTCTCTTTTCTCGCCAGCGGGTGCTTGAATGGCCGCGCACCTGACTCCAAGAAAGATTTTTACCAAAGTACTGGTGACCACTTGGCGTTATTGTCCTGGACAGCCCCTCGCAACACAAAGGAGCTTCATGCACAAGTCAGTAAGTCCTTTTCTTGCTGGTTGAAATTCCTAGAAAGTCGTAACATTCGTACGACTGCGAAGAGACGCTGCTTTTAGAATGTAGTGTGTTAAGAAATTGGCCAAATAAGTTGAAACTTTCGGAGTACATATGCGAGTTAATGTTTGTAAGTTAAAGATGCCGACCACTTTACAGACGTGTGATGCTTCTGTTGTTGACGTCCCCGCTCAAAAACTGAATCTCCGTTTAGAAATAATATTGCTACGACTTACAGTGACAGTTTCAAAAAATATCTGATCGTCTAACTTCCGCTTAAATTACGAAGCTATAAGGAAATGAATAAATTTGTATATAAAAATGTACACTGATAGGTATACATAACCCGCACGCTGTTCTAAATTTCTAAGGAGCTCACTCCCGCGCTCCTATGCAAACACACTAAAAAATAAAAACTGATTTCAGGCAAACAAACTTTATATATATATATATATGTATACATTATAGCAAGTTGCACATGACCATACACATGAAAATTACTAGTTTAGCCTGAACATTTTCGAAATGATCATAATTTATCGGCCAATAAATATTTTTACTTGCTACGAGAATACAAAACAGGCTGTAGACCAATACTAGTAACCGCTGTCGAAGACGAAATATCTTCATGTACAGCAAAGTCTTTCCAACAAACGTTATCACATGTACAAATATACTATCCCTATAAGAGAGTATCACCTTGCAACGCAAAACGAAATAGAAAAGACACCAGCACGTAAATCTTTCGACATTAAAGGATAATTTACAACATTTATTAACATGAATATTAGGTACTGTCAGTGGCTACACCTCCGATAATGTAAAATACTGTTACGCGCACGGTCTTCTGCACTAGACTACCTGGTTATGCGCGGTCCGGGTAGCTGAAGGGTGGGAGGGGAGGTGACCCACCACATCAACCTTTGAAAAAACACCCTAGCCATTAGCTGCAGGCATAACTAGTAAAAAAAAAAAAAAAAATGTGGCGATGGGGGTACAGCACCCGATCCCACCACTTTTTTTTTTTTACTAGCTATGCATGCAGTTAATGGCTATGGTGTTTTTTCAAAGGTTGATTTTTATAAGTCTGTTCCAGTCGTGAATTGAATATTGGAATCTCGGCGCAACGCGGCATTTAGAGAAATTTCCTCGGCTATGGCCGACGACATTATAAACACTGCTGCGGTCGGAGGGTCGGAGTCTTTTATCGGAAGCCGTTTGACTGGAGTGTAATAATCGGGACATCAGCGGAGTGGGCGGACAACGGCGTAGGATACGGGACGATGGCAGACGAGTGTTTATACGGCGTGGAAGGACGAGGGCGCGTGGCACCCGACGAGTTGATGGCTACTGTGCGTGAGTGCGCATCTCTAGAACATTGCGTACTTGCGGGTTTCTCGACTGAACTGAGGCAGAGCTGTATGAACATGTGATACAGATGTTATTATGCATGTGAAAAATTTCAAATATAAACATATACATTTTAAAATAATCCAATGTGTTTTGATACATTGTTTTCTTGGACTGATTGGACTGGGTAAACATATGTTTGACATGTTCCCAAAATGCCTAATCATTGTAGGTGCTTCGATTATTTGATGTTTGATGATATCTTTAACTACAACTTCGATGTTATCATTGACACTGTTCAATCCAGTCGTAATTTCTTACCTTAAGTTTCTCACTTACTGTGAAATATTATCTAATGACTTCTGCAACAGAGTTAAAATGGTTGATGTTTCAGAAGTTGCGTACGACATATCAGCTGTATCTCCAGCATTTTTTGGATTAAGTAAATTTTTAAGCGGCCCCCCCCCCCCCCCCAATACTGCAGTGCCCATCTGCTGTGCGTGTGAGACAGGTTTTTCCTTTCGTTTTATCCCACCTCCATGACTAAATTTAGATATAAAGATGTCATGTCTTATCGACGTACAATGAAAAACTGACAAAATCCTTGCCTGTACTTCCCTTTAAGTAGCGGAAAACATTGAACTATAATGAGGAACCTATGTGGTTCTTTCCAACAGCTTGCACACACGTATTTAAATATTTCAAAAGTTTTATCTTTGTTTACATGATCCGAATACACATGATGTAAATTTAAGTCGTCCATGCGAAACAAAACTCTCTTGTTTACATTGTCACGAAGTAACTGTTTGGGTATATGAGAATAAGTTTGGCAAAGGTAAAATGAATCCACTGCCACATGTCTACCCATACAAAAATTTTACTGTATGATTTTCTGCTTCTCACATGCAACAGCATAAAAAATAATTACAGACTTCGGCCTAGCTTCATTTGGAGGCGAAACTTTGTCATTATCACTAAATGGAAAAAATCCTATAACATTTACAGCTTGTAGTATGTATGCCAGGCACTGGTACTTGGTTGCTGTAAGGATTTCGATTATAAGCACACATTTTCAAAATGTATATCATTTAGTTCCTCCATCAAACTTAACGTCACACATATCTTACCACAATTCGAATATCCTGCAATGATATAACGAATGGTGTTTGACAGGAGGTGACCATGACGCGATTCGCGAGCTATAATGGCCTCTCCCTGGGTAACTCGCACAGGAAGCCGAATATCCTACTGGATGAACTGAATAAGATTTACTTCTGCTTGTTGTATGTCATACATTGAGTGCAGGGCATGCGGTTGTTGTGGCTGTGGATGTGGTTTCGGTTATTGTTGCAGTTGTGGATGTGTATGTGGTTGTGGATGTGGATGCGGTTGTGGATGTGCATGTGGTTGCGGATGTGGATGCAGTTGTGGATGAGGATGTGGATGTGGATCCAGTTGTTGATGCAGATGCAGTTGTGGATGTGGATGGAGTTGTGGATGTGGACGCAGTTGTGGATGTGGACGCAGTTGTGTATGTTGTTGTGGGTGTGGACATGGTTGTGGAAGTGTATGTGGTTGTGGAAGTGTATGTGGTTGTGGAAGTGTTATGTGTTTGTGGAAGTGTATGTGGTTGTGGAAGTGTATGTGGATGTGGATGTGGTTATAATTGCATAGAACCAATGCTGAAAATTTTAGAATGTCTCTTGAAACTATCACTCCGAGAAAACTAACAATGGCAGAGATTACATTAAAATCCCAAACTTGAAGTTTTTATCCTACAAGTCGTAGCTTCATGCATGCGTATATTATTCAGAACTGTAAAATCTTTACCATGGCCCTCTCATTTCGTAAAATAGTCAATAAATATATTTTGTTGTAGTCTTAGATGTTAACTTTCGAGTCCGGTGAAACATATACACTGAGTTTATTACTTACATGGCAATATTTGTTTTTTAAAAAGTGGTAGCAAGATAAAAAAAAAAATCTGATAGGAAAAAAGTAACTACGGCCTCAAAAGTGCTCACTTTGCCGTGAACAGCCTATACCTGCCTAGTCAACAAGGACTGATTACTGTGGCTACAAGTTGATCCTTCAGCTGGGCTTGAAAATCTTCGGTTCTTCCAACAAGGCTTTCGAATATTGAAGTGGAACAGTTCACTATCAATTTCGTGTACATAAGAGACGCTCCATAGAACGTTTACAAACAAATTTATCGTTCATAGTGAATGTACTCGCCTTACGTTCAACCAGTCACACACTTGATTTTAGTGAAATAGTGATGTGTTAGCAAATAATGTTTCATTTTATTTTATTAGCATCTTTATTCTGCTTGTACTCACAGCACACGATTTGTCAATGATATAACACAAAATATGATAATACAATGCAAACTTAAAAAAGATAATAATTATATACAATTTAGTATTATTTTGCAAATTAGTAAAGGATAAGAAAATAGTAAGTTTTCTTTTAGAAATAAGATATTATATTTAATGCAATAAATAACTTCTTTTTTCTTGTTTCCTTGAATTCTATTATCTGAAGGCCTTACGTACACCACACAAAATAAAATATCGCCATTTCATACATATCTACACATTCAAGATATCCCCACACGACACGTACACGATGACCATCAACCGTTTCGTAAGAGTACCTTCTTCATTCTGATAAGGTACTTGTTCTTTAAGTACACGTTTTTCACCGTAAACCTACATTTATGGGGACCGCGGTGGCTGAGCGGTTAGACTGCTCACCTTCCACCAAGGCGAACCGGGTTCAATCCCAGCCGGGTAGGTTCCCGGATTTTCGCAAATGGGAATTGTGCTGGACGATGCCGCTGGTCAGCAGGTTTTCTCGTGGATCTGCCATTTCCCCCGCCCTTGCATTCCGGCGCTGCTCAAGTCTCATCTAATTTCACCCTCGTCGGCTCTCAAACCTACCTTTATCGGTTGCCAGAGCGCTTCAACATTATAAAATACACGTAAAGTTCAAAGAATCGTTGCCGTCAAAAACCGTTTGTGTCACCGTATTTTCGTTTTCAAGGGTGTATTCCTCCTAATGTGTCCCCTTCATGAACTGTAATTTCACTGTCAACTGTCAGTCACGTATGTGTGTATTTATTGGTGCAGGTACAATTCATTTTTCTGGTTCGTTTGGTGCAAGTGTATTGGCAGGTAAGTTAGTCAGGCTACCTTTATGGCACAAACGATATATACTTTATAATACCACCAACATCCTACTACGAATAAATGTTATCTATGGGCCAATTAACAAAAAAGGAACAGGGGCAGTTACAAAATATAAACCGATTATTATAGCAAAAAAGATTTATTATGAATTAAAATACAATTCAGCATGATCATGAATACGCGTGTCACCAGTAGTACCAACCAGCTTGCGATACAACCAAATCTGAGGCGCTACTGAGGCGAAGTGGCTAGAGGGTAAATGGTTCTGTTTCGCTGTATGTACGTAGTCTAGTGGTGCTTAATCCCTCAGTGAAATACCGTTTTTGACCATTTTTTTCTTGACATTTATGGAGGAATTGGGCGGAACTATGAACTACTCATAAAATAAATGGGAATATGCTGTATCGTCTACACGGCCGTAGGTGAATTTACGTGACGACGTACATGGGGTGTGAGAGGAAATAAAATGACAGACTCTGTGATGACGCAATCACAACGCCTGCATTTCGCTGCTGCGTAGAATTTTCACCTTCTTCTTCATATAACTCCGAAATGGATTGAGGTAGCCGAGTCATCTTTTCAATATTATATTCGTCTTGTCGAGCACTATTCGCGTTGTTATTATCATTACTATTATTTTCGTCTAACTCGTAATTTTTAACTACTTTGTTTTGTAATGTGCAAAAAAAATAATGATTGGTTAGAAAGTCACTACGTGTGTTTATTATTTATGATTGTTAATTATGTTTTTAGTTATTCTTTTTTTTTAACGCACAAACTGACACCAGAATTTCTCTGATCGGATGAGCCGTTCGGTCGCTACAGCGGTCTTAAGCATACTAAACCGCTCGAAATCAGAGGATCGCAGCGCGGCTCCCACGGTGGCCTGATGACGTCATAACGACAAGTTTGTGTGTGAAGCATGAAGCCAATGGACCGACCTACACTATCGTACATTTATATTTAACGCGCTGCTTATTCTCAACGAGTATTTGCCACGGACCCGAGAGCAACATTTCGTGACGCTCACCTTCCTGAAAATAAAAGGGTCTGAGTTGTAAGACGTTGTCACGTCAAAATTACGAATAAAGTAAATAAATTTTAAGTTTAAACTTTGGGTGGAGCAGTGCGTTAAACATTTTCATTACGAGATGTCACCGTTAGTAGGTAGAAATTTCTGGCATTGTACAGTATAGTCACGTTATATATTCACGTTTTGAATGAAACTACTGAAAAAACTTCCCATGACTGATATGTTTGCTTGTTTCCTAAATAAATCATACATGATAAGGATTTCCTACTTTCGTTAATTATTATTATGTATCTTCTATTTTAATTTAATGATACGTACTTTCAGAATTCGTCCATAAATTATACTATTTATTCCATACTAAACATAAATTTACTTATAATGCAGAGAGAAGGCTGGTAGTCGCCAATAAGTAAAATTTCGTTAGTAAAATATAATTGAAATGAGAATTTTTTTTTGCGTTATTTGTAAAGTAAATGTTTCCTGCTGCTAGATTTAGGTCTTCGAAAATGTAGCTTTGGAAACAGATTTAATTATTACGCATTAAAAAATGCATGTTGACCGTGTGTCGAGCGTACAGTTATGCTGCATTGGTTTCTTCTAAGATTTTTCTTTCAGCTTATTTCAGTTTTGATTAGATGTGGCGGAAGGATATGTGGAGAGTATCCTGAATGTAGGTCTTCAGATGGACTGCAGAAAAGTTGGCTGTAGCCAAGAATGGACTACATCGCAAGAATTTTCAAACAGACGCATATTTTCATATTTCTTCTCGATCTTCATTTAAGCCGTAAAATAAAGTGCTAGTGCTAGTCAATATATTTTAACTAAACATACCGATTCCAAATAATGTTATGGAATTCTTAAATGCGAACTTTCATAAAAATGGGTTCTACGAGGAACGTCAGGGAACAGGTGGGTTACACAAGTAGAAAAGCTCAGAAACGTTCAGACAGGAATGCGACTTCATAATTTTTCTTTCAGGAAGAAAATAGACTGAAAATTGATATGTGTGTGTATGGATGGGGAGGGGAGATTTTTGTGTATAAATTTTATTCATAACTTTGTTTTGAATCCTACATTTCGTAATGTGGGTGAAACACTTTATTGAAATGTAATAAGAAAATAACCAGCCTGAAATATTTAATTTTGAATGATTTCTGTTCACACACATTAAATCTTCACTGAAGTTATACAACCCTTGGTATAGATAAATTCGAAAAGGATGAAGCACTTCCTACCCCTCCCCCCCCCCCCCCCCTCTTTCTTCTACACAACACAGCTACTGTCCGGGTGAATAGGGGATACAGAAACTAGGGAAGACTACTTTTGCTACCGCGCCGACAGCAAAACACATTGTTAGCGCCAGTAACTACGCTGCGTAAGGGAGAGATTGTATTTTCTTTTTGGCTGTTTTGATAAATGAATCACAAAATTAACTTTGCCTGTCGTCCGCTCCCCTTTAATTTCTATTCTTCTCTCCCCTCGCCGTCTCGTCCTGTCAATAATTCACTCACGTGATTGGGGGTTGGTGGGAGGGAAAAAATGTCTGGGGTGCACGCGGCGATCGTAAATCCGCCCGACTACGGGATGATCGGAAGAGGTATGGGCACGACGATTCAAAAAGGTGGAAGGGGGGAGAGGGGATGAAGCCGTAGTTCACATCTCCCCTTCCCTTCAACAGCCATGTAGAACACCAGACCTGTGATGCCAACTGACGCGGGAATGACAAGGTGTCAGCTGTGAAATTCCATCGTGAATTAGCGGAGCGGATGTTTCAGGGCACCTGACTGAAATCTGGTAGCAGGAAATGAAATGCGCGAAGGACATCGCGCACACTGGGTGGAAGTTCCAGGTCACCGTACATTACCGTCGCCGAATTTTCCCTTTAACTTTATTTTTCATGCATAGAAATTCACAAAAAAAAATACGAGTAATATTTCATACCTCATGTATTTGAACCTAAGATGTATAAACTTATTAAATGAAAAAACGATTAATTCCTACGTACATAACACTTAAAGACCTGTTCTTAGCATACTGCTACATGTTCTTCACACTAAATATTAAGTTCAGGTAGCATGTGTCTTATATTTACCACTAAATTTTGCATAAAAATCATCTCACGATGTTTGTCGTCCACATTTAGCTCCTACCTGTATGAAGTATTTGAATACCATACAGCTACCCGATATCGGATAGCTGCTTGGTATCGGATAGCGACGTCAACTCCCTTGTCAAGTGCTGGAGTCTACCATGAAGCTACAGAACTATTTCCGACGATCAGTTTCGAGAGTAAAGTGTGAATGCGCGATGCAAATGGTGTCTATTTTGATCGTAATTATTCCAGCGATTTTCTAATTACTGAGTTTTTGTAGAGCTTGTTTGGAAGGCGCGTACACAAACTAATGGTTCCTACAACCAGAAAAACTACATGTGCCAGAGTTTGACATTCTTGAAACGGTTTGCACGTATCTCCCTTTAGAAAGGTGTGATACAGTTTTACCAAAAGCCTTTTTACGGACACTTGGAGTTTCTTAATACCAGAGTTCCGATATTATGGCAGATAATCGATATTAGAAATATTTTTTTATAAACGTTGCTTGGCTTCTTCGAGAAGTAATTTATTATGGTTCCATTGTACCACAGTATAACTAAAGAATGTTAAACATGTTTACAAAAATTTTGAAGTAAACTATATGCCATTTTTATATAAATAATTGAAATTTTAATTTTTAACTCGTTTAAATCGCGAATGTTGATTGTAGTAATCAATATTTATAATAGTTTCACAAACCATATACCCTAAATACCTCATTTACTATTGTGGTAAATTTCAGCGTGCTGCATGGACTAGAATATTATTTTGATTGTCCTTCAATTCATGTTTTAGATGGGATAGGAGTACTCTTATAGTGTTACATGTATCTTTGCATCGCTTCTCCTGACCTGTCCCACAAGAGCGAGTGAAGGAGGGCGTGAAGACCAGGCTAGTCTCCTGAGAAGCACGCGGCAATTGACAAAGGCAAGCCACCTTGTGGCGCCACGATAAGCCTATCGTGACTCGCGCTTCTCACCTTCAGCGGATTGAATTTCTTGGTTTATATTCGAAAGAATGTTCTGGTCATCGCTCTAGCCTCTCTCAGCCTGACTCGGGGTTGCGGGGAACCTTTTCGATCGGGCCAGCGAGAACAGTTAAGCCGCGAAGGGCCTCCGAGCCGACAGTTCAGAGTTTGGAAGATTGTACGACCATAAGCCCCAGGTGTGCTAAGAAAGCGAAGCGAAGAGCCAGTAGAGTGTCGAGTGGCGGCTAGAGTGACCAGCTGGGAGTGAAGTCTGCGGACTGCTATCATTGGTACAGTTGTGTGTGTGTGTGTGACTGGCGGGAGGGACTATTGTAGTAGATGCGTGAGTGACAGACATATGTAATGACGGCAATAGACATATCGAATGTGTGCAAATAATGAGGGTGATTTAAGTGACTGATCAATATAAACACATCGATAAGGGCTTTTATTATAATGGAGATATACTTCAAATATCGCACCCACTGAGAAGAACAAGAGGCATAGTGGAGATATAGGCTGTTCACGGTAAAATGAGCACTTTTGAAAGTCCTAATTAAGATCTACTTGTCTGCAAGTTGTGTTATGTAAAATTAACAATGTCATGGGCCTCATTACTTTATTCAAGCGTCGGTCAGGTGAAACGGTGAAATTATTGGAAAATAAAATGTTTTAAATATCTGGTCATTTTTATACTTCGATGAATTAAGAAAAAGAAACTGAAAGCGAAAGCAATAATTTAAATTATCACAAATGGTTTCCTGACGGTTTTTATTCAACGCTGAGATCTGAAACTACTTTCCATCAATCTTTAGCAACTTTACTGGGCGCATGTCACTCAGTGCGCCCATTAAAATATATGCAAGTATGGGCAGTGACATTTTCCTAAGGTTGATTTCAAAAGTGTTCACATTAACGTGAACAGCCTTTAGTAAATTTAATGTTGTAAATAATATCTGTGCGAATAAATTAAAAAATCAAAATGATATATTTTATTTTCATTAATAACTCCATCCCTCATGAATTTGGATACAATTTGGCGTCTTGGAACAATTCCTAGTTAAATCGTGTGGACTTTCTTTGTTTCAGATGACACCATAACTGGAAGTTGGCAAGAAAACAGTGAGAACTGGCATCTGTGTTGGAAATCATGGGTGCACGGCGTGAAAATGGAAATGAGCTTCTAAAAGACGTTAAGACATCCTATGTTCTTAAGTCCATCCTAGACAATTATGTCGGCTACAAGACTATTCATGCGGTGCTGAACTGAAGAACTGGGATCTACATCAGCAGAGTATGGCGTGATCATGGAAGATAGATTTTATGGGCCGAGATCCAAAGATATAGAAGATTAAGAAGAAGTAGGTAAGACGTGGTTTAAGAACTTTTTACGTACTCATACTTTTCTTTCGCTCGCAAGACGAGTTTTTTCTGCAGCTAGGGCAAAAGTTTTCTGTAAGGAGAATCCAGATGAATTTCACGCAGTTCTTGAAATATTTTGCCATCTTAAATTTATGTTTATTAAATAGGTTTAAGTACGTGTTAAAATAATGTAAGTCTAAAAGGTAATAAACTAGTAACTAGCCTTTGTTCAGCTGAATGTGGGGCTCTAATAACCTTCGAGAAGTTTATGAGTGCCTCGGGCCGAAATGCACCACCATTCTCGTGTTTAGATGTAAAAAAATGAAGGCAGAATTCCCGCAGAGAGCTCCTCCAGATACCATTGCTATGTGCCAATCTTCCCGCTTAATTCAGCAAGAATTTTTCTTTTAGTGGATAATGCATTTAGGGTCGGTTTCAACAACCAAGATTAAGCTATTTAATCTTGATTAATTGTTAGATAATCTCGATTATGCAGACTCTGCGTTCCACCATGCACTTAAACTCGATTTTCTCACATAAGCGAGTTTAAAAATTAACTGCTCGCTTTCGGCCAGTTAACCACCACTAATCTCGCTTAAATAAGAAAAGAAAATGGCATAGGCAATGCTTAACATAATATTTTAAGACGATTCAGACAATAATGTAATTACAGACTGAAAAAACGACACACACATCCAGTTTTGCAGGTAGGTTTTCGTAAACCACTTTATCAAAGGCAAAAAAAAAAAAACAATATGGGAAAATTATATTACAACCGACAAATTAAAAAAATTTGCGCTAGCCTGCCGAGCTTCGTTCGCACAAGCACTCTGGAAGCCAGAAACTAACGATCCTGCAGCAATTGACATAGGCTATCTCGGCAATCCGTACACTTACGATAATTGTCACCGCTGCTGAAGATAAACAAATAGTGTTTATCTAACTTATAATAAACATACCTGTGCCAGTAACAGTTTCAACTCGATCGTCGGCATACACCTTCCGAGTGAATTTCTTTAAGTTTTCCCATGCTGCTTTTAACTGCTCGGCTGTTCGGTAGTGAGAACTGCACATATAATTGAACTGTCTCTCTATAATGTTCCATTCGTTTGCCTTTCGCTGTTGTGTTACAGCATCTGTCTTCTTGTTTGCTACAATAGAAGAGTGTTCAGTGACCAAGTCTAATGATGTAAGGTTTGGGCTTCTTGGCCTCTTTTCCTTAACAAAACCAGCAATTCCACTTGTCATCGTGAACTACAATCCCTAATGCCAACCACGTGTTTCCAAAATAATATAAACAAACAAGGTGTAAACACACCCTCGGGAATCTCCAACTCTTCGGGAACTTCCGTTGCGATTAAGGCTGTTCAACAACCCGAAAGCTAAGTGTAACTAATCTCGAGTAACTTACACTCGCGGTGCGCTGGTGGAACGCAGCTCCAATATAAACTTGGCTTTGTTTCTTCATCGAGTTTTGTAAAACTCGCGTAAGGGACAATGTTAATGTTGATTGGCGAAACCGACCGTTAGTGGACCATGTCAAGCCCGAAACCTGATGATCCTATGGTATTAGTGTTGGATGGACAATACTCTCATACTAGAAACAGAAACGTATTTGAAACAGTAAGAAAACACCAAGTTCATATTGTCTGCGTGCCGCCACACTCCAGCCACAAGATATGTCCTTCACGAACCCGTAAGATATACTGTGCCAAAGAAATAGAAACTTGGTTAATTAACTGCTCAATCAGGTCCGTCTTAGGGGTGTGCGATAGGCGCGGTCGCACACAGCCTCGTACCTAGGGAAGCCTCGCAATTATTTAATTTAAAAAAATATTTCAATATTTAGCTTTCGTTTGGTTCTGATTTATATATCTCACGATAAAATTTGTACATTTAACTATGTTTGTTTATATCATGTAAATCGTTTTACCAATAAAATGTCGGACTCAAGGCACGGGTGCACAAGAGCAGAACATATTGTTCGCAAGGTTGTTGAGTTGAGTGGATCAACGCTGGAATGCAAGGACGGGGGAAACCGGAGATCCCCGAGAAAACCCGCCGAACAGCTGCATCGTCCGGCACGATTCCCACTTGCGAAATCTGGGAGTGACCCGGCCAGGGATTTTAGGACTACGAGTTCCTAGCTTCGCACCACAGGTAATTCATGAATGCATATAGTCTATTCGCATTTTTAAAATCATCTAAGTATGTCATGTACCACAAGCATTTTATACTTATGTAAACATAAAAGTATGTCATGTACTACAAGCATTTTATACTTATGTAAACATAAAAGTATGTCATGTACCACAAGCATTTTATACTTATGTAAACATAAAAGTACCCTTACTTTTCGTTAAATTAAATTTTCATTTATATTTTTTCAATACAGTATATATTTTTGACTTATATTTAATATACATAAAACCAGTGAGAATATAGGTGTATTGGTAATGCCTAGTAAGAAATAGCTGTTTTGCAAAATATTATTAGTCTGAGGGCGCACGAATGCGGTGCGTTGTCTCTCTGGTGTAATTTTCTGGACTCGGTTAAGCTTAGGCGTGGAAGTAGAACTTCAGCAGGGCTTCAGAAATGTTGGAATTATATTTGAATGGACTATACACTGTTTTTTGTTTAACCCTCAGCTGGTATAGTAAAAAAAAAGTGACACATTTGGTATGCTGGGGTTGTACATGTACATTATAACAAAAAAATTTTGAATCAACTGATTTATTCTTACAAGGTATCACCACAAAGCCAAGTATGCTCATCACCACCCTAAAATAAAAGGAACACAAATTAAACATTTTCAATAGTAAGTTGTTTACAAAAAAATTTCTCGTTGAACCTTTCATCACTTTTCTGTATCACAGTGTTATTGCCATTAGTAGAGGACAAGAGTTCAACAATAAAGTTAAAAAAAAAAAAGTATTTTTTTTTAAATAACAGGCACGATATAATGAATATAAATACAAAATCCTACATCATAGAGCTAAGGAAGGCAGTACTTGCAGACAGTTGCTTGGTCGGCATGCTTGGGACATACTGTGTTGTGGCACTTGCCACACCTCACTGCATATTTCCTGTCCATCTTCCTGGGGCAGATGACATCGTCCTCTTTTTGGAGGCCCTGATCTTGGTTCTACTTGTGGATCTCGATTGAGTTCACCTGTAATACCTCTCACTCTATTGATAGTGCTTCTCAGCTCTCGTGGTATCTTGGCATCCAGTCTTCTGACCATATGCTCATGAATAAGTGCCTTTCCCACTGAAGCAATGAAGTCTCTCCTTGTAATGGGAGTGTCAGAATTGGCAGTAGTAATGATCACAATTTAATTTGCACAAGCAAACGTCTTCCAACATTATAATTCTCACATTTTTGGTCAAATAAATCGACTCCAGGTTTGGTTACATTATAAAAATCTATAATTTCTGGCTTTCTATCCTCTCGAGGAAGTACGGATTTCTCGTGGTGCATCTATGATATGATGATGACAGCCTTTGATTTTTTTGGTACATACGAGACTAATGTAGTAGTCCCAGTGAAACCAAATTCGGATGAGCAAATTTCACGTTGTCTGTTAGGAAAATATTCTTTTGGTATTTCCCTCTTGTTTGCTCTAAGTGTACCTACATATGATAGATACTTATTACGCAGTTCGTTGACAAGTTCTACTGAACTGAAGTAATTGTCTACAGTTATATTGCGGTTTGCGTTTGCCACTGGCTCAATCAGGGCCAGAACTGTTAGGGTTGGCACCAGTAGGTGTCGGGGGTTAGGCACTTGTATAGGTCCACAGTCAATGCATGCATTATAGAGATAATGCATTCGGGCATCACACAGGCAAAATATTTTCAGTCCATACTTGGCCGGCTTGTTGGCCATATATCTTTTAAATGCACACCTGCCTCGGAAAGACACTAGAATTTCGTCAACAGCAAGGTACTCACCACAGCAATAGTTCAACTTGCAGTTCACAAGTAGTTCACTGAAGAGCTCTGATATGGGTGCAAGATGGTCTATATCTCTCCTTTCCTCTCAAGTTGTAACATCGTCAAAACGAAGAGCAGCTAGCAGAATAAGGAATCTTCTGAGTGACATAGTGGCTCTAAATATATCCCTCCCAGTTCCATATGTAGCAAAAAGAAGTTCAACATCTTGGTGATTAGACTTGAACACTCCCGAAAGAATTAGAAGTCCAAACAATGCTTTCATCTCAGTCTTATCAGCATGACTTGCGAACTGACACTTTATTGCATTGTGGCGGTAATTTTTTACAGTGTTTGTGATCTTGATGATAGTATACTCAACCACTTGATCAATCATAGCCTCGTCATATATAAGTAGACATGCATCCACTGGTTTTGTAGGTTTGTTCACCCTTGCCTCTCCTGTGACACCTGGAAGATGAGACATTATATTGTGATCCCTTGTCCGGCTTGAAGTCGGCGGTGTTTTAGCCCATTTGAATCGTGACTTCTAATACCTGTACCCATGGATTGAATCCTCGTCGCCACTACTCTGACTGTCACGATTACTGTCGACACCTGCCTCCGACTGCTCTGAATATGTAATGTGATCATTTCTTTGTGTTGGTGCATCAGCATATTCTGAATCCTTGTCCAATTCAAGATTAGGGTCTTCCAGTGATTCTACACTTGAACCTGGATCATCTCATAAGTCCCTAGTAGACATTGCTGAAAACAAAACGTAATTATTTCTATAAACACACTCAAAATAACCTATAAAAACCAACTCAGTAAAACTATTCATAAAAAATTATACATGCCTTATTGGTATGGTGAAGTCAATCTCGACCCCGGCAGTGCAGTACAGCCGGAGCTGAGCTCGACAAAAATGTAACACAACCTTCACAGTCAAGAGTGTCCTCGCTACTGAGATTACCTTGAAGTGGAAATAATAAGTGCTGCACTCTAGTGAGTAAACATGCTATCTACATCCGATGGGGTCAGAAAAGACCCCATCATACCAGCTGAGGGTTAAAAATGAAGGACGCTCTCCTTTCAACCTCGGTAAGCATACTGCCTGAACCGGAGCGGTAAGGAAATACATAATATCAACAAATAATTACAGTTTATTGTTTTTTTATGCGCCAGTCGCCATCGACCCTGCAATGCCCGCCGACAGGGACCGAACCCTCCTTGCCTATACGCCACAGCCACACAGCCGAACGCCCAGGAATTCCCAATGGTATTGCGATCTCGCGTGCTTCTGAACGCTTCGCTTCGCGATTAACTCCTTTTGTGAGGCTCGGCGAGGAGTTGCATTCACCAGATTCTACTTTTTTTTTTCTCCACTCTCTCGCTCCTCCACAACCACTTTTTCAGGTCTCTATCCCCTCCGACGTCATTCTCCTCGCGAGTGCTGACACACGCTCACACAGCCAGGCGGGGCGGGGCGCGCGAGATAAGTTGGCGAGGATGAGAGGCCACGTAGACACCTCCTCCCTCTCTCTCTGTCATATCACGGCTCCATCGCGCCGTGCACAACGGGTTTTTTTTATCGCGCCGACGGCCCGCGCACCTGTTTGCTGGCTGGAAGGAGATAGCGCCACGGGCGCCTCATGACGCCGGTTTCGCGCGAAAACGAGCGAGGTAATTCGCCCGCAGACCGTCGTGGTTACGGAGGAGGGAAACTTGCCGGCGGAAAAAAAAAAAAAAAATTCCCTCCTCTTCCCCAGGATCTTCCACCCGCGTAGCAGAAAAAAAGTAATAGAGGCGAGCACTGCTTCTAGCATCGGGATCGGATGAGCGGTGGACCAGGATGGCTACGCAGTCGACACCCGTGTTGTGCTCATCCAGCCCGAGGGAATGTTCTTGTCGCGAAATGTGGTCTTGTTTGCAGACTCGCGCACGTCTGTCGTTTACCCCCGGGACCTGCCGCGACCAGAACAACGATGATGTGTGGTGACAGGGGGCTCGTTCGTGAGCAATCAGGCCCATTTGTTTGTTTCTAATTCTTAAGGTTGAAAACGGTTTTCTGAAGGAGGAAGGGGACAGTGTGGTTGAAAAAAAAAAAAAAAAAAAAAAAAAAAAAAGCAGGACTTACATCATGTACGGGAAGAGGAAAACTACACGTATTGTGGCGGATGAACAACGCTTCACAGGATAGGAGAAGGCGCCTTCGGTCTTGTCCGACAAAACCGCGTATTTTGTATTTTGCCATCCTCCTTCTGTATTCGTTGTGTAACATTTGATGTAGTCACCGCGGCTTATAAGTTATTCACGGTTCAGTAAGCACCTTTATTAAAGTCCCTGAAAATTTTTTTTCCCAGATGATTTCTATCTTCCCGCCACTTTTTAATATAAACATTGCATTGTTACTAATAAAGACAGTGTATACATTTCGCCACTCTCAAAAGTTAACATCTGAGGCAATAAAATATATTTATTTGTGGTTGGTGCCTGTTTGAAGGGCCTTGAAAAGTGCTCACTTTACCGTGAATAACCTATACCTATTTTGTTGTTGTTGAAATGCTCTTATCCACCGTTTTCGTATCCGTAACCAATTTTTTTTTATTCCGACCTCTCGATTTGATTTAGATTGATTCGGTTTCCAATCAAGGCGAAGTGGCGATGACGACCTCCATTTCCTTTCTCCCAACCTCCCTCCCGGTACAACATGCTGGCTAGCTAGCAGTGTCATTACCGCGTCAGTGGCGGGATTGATTGACAGCGGACCTCGATGAGCCGGTGGCTGCGGGCAAGTGCAGGAACCTTCCAGATTACACCTCCCTCGGTACGACCCGAAGTGTGAAGAAGGTTCTGGGCCAGGGCATCTATAATAAAAATATGACTAAAACCATAGAGTGAGTGTCTTCTGTAGCGGTAATCACGACAAGTTATTATTCTCGTTCTTCTCATTTAATGTCCCAACCATGTTGCGCATTAGTTCAAGCATTGCATGAAATTCCTTGGACTTAAGTTCATCCGGGTCTCAGAATGGCGACATTATTCGTGCCGTAAATTCTCAAATGGAATTATATACGAGTACATGCTCTCAATTACACTCAGTTGTACTGACTGCATCTTCATTTAATTTATAGCAGTGTTTAACTGGACAAGTTCGCCTGCAAATTTTTATAGTAACTTATTTGGCCATGGACATACAAACAGGAGAGGAAGGAAATATTTCTGCAAGTCTCCATATAGGACTTGTTGAAAAAAAAAATACTGCTACTGAAACACGAATGTTACCAGTACACATGATTACGAATTTTAAACCTTCATGCTAGATCATGATACGAGCTGCCTTGGGTATACAATGCCGTATTTCATAATCTAGTGAACCACCTCTTGACAAGCAATCTATTCTGACAGTATCAATACCGCTCGAAGGAATTTAATTCAGTTTGAGCAAATTTCAACTTGTGCTTTGTAGATATGTAGCGATAATTGTTGACGTGTGTATGTGTATAAATGAGGAGGTGTTATGTTGGAAATGTAAATTGCTACGATACTAACGAATTTATTCCCGAATCCACGTGACTATAAAAGGTCAGTTTACACGTACAGATAGGTAAGTTTTTAACAGTGCCACTTGCAGTGGGTCATAACGCGTTTGACGGCAAAGCCTTCATATTCACCAGCGGGTAAACCCCTATCAGGTGTAAATATTACATTTCCTTCCGCCAAATGCCTAATCTTTATTATAGATTCCATCCACGCCTGAAAATCGACTAAAAAATTCCACCAAATTTGGCAAGTCATTCTTGCCTTGATATGTAGTTGACATCAAGTGTCTTATGATATTCGCTTTATTTCACAATGGCGTTGGTATTTAAGATACATAGCTTGCCAAATTTTAGTTTTGCTTTGAATACACGCGTAGACACAAGATAAAATATCACGGCTGTAGCTGTCTGCTGCAAAGGCAGGACCTAGATGGCGGCGACTTCAAAAATACTTTTGAGTTCTTAAGATTTGTTTTGTTCGGATTTTAGTTCTGCGAAACGTGTACCGGCTAGAGGAACTTGATGCCACAAGGCTTTGTAGAGGACGTAGTATTTCTCTTTACCTGACAGTGAAATGAAGGCATTTTCTGGCGTTTGTCAGAAAACATCAATGGAAGAGGTATAAAATTATAACTTTTGAAGTAAAACAATAACAATGTTACATGGGACGCCTAAGGGGCGTATCTGAGTTAATGAGGAATGGAATTCTTAATAAAAATAAAATATCTAAATTTGGTTTTTTTTATTTATTCACACATTTATTATTTACATCATTAAATTTTATCTCTCCACTATTACTGTTTTTATTTAACAGTAAGCGTAATATTTAATGTATATTTCAACTCTAATTAACGTCCTTAATGTCTCTGTTTGGTTACAGCAAATTAACTCAAACTCATCATTAACATGTGTTCGGTCTATCTGTTGCCACCATTTATAATGTATTTCACTCACGCATCTAGTCCAATAGTCCAGCCTGCCAGCTGCACTCTTCACTGCTTGATACTCGCAGTCGCAGATTTCCCTTCCGCTGGTCACTTATCTCGCTGCTCGTCTTCTATTGCTCGGAACTCAACCACTCATCAATTTTAAAAAATTTCCGGCCGGAGGCGCGTCGCGTAATTTATACCCTGCTGGCCTTGACCTGGAAAGTTCGACACACCTCCAGTTGAGTCTTGCGGACAGAATCTAGGGCAGCAAACAATTAGAAAATTCCTCAGATATACACAGAAATTCAATACAACGAGGATCAACAGCGTGCGCAGCAAAAATGATTATCGTGTCGGCTCGCTGTCTGTAACGGATACGCGGCCCCCGGCCTATCGTTCGCCTGTCATTCAAAAAATCCACTGACTGGCTGCCGCCACTATCATATGACTGCTGTCCTTCACTTCGACTCGCTCGCGCGGAATGCGAAGCAGCGAGCGCATAACATTAATAAGAAATGTCCAGGAATTTCTTCTGATTTTTGCAGAACTATCAACGAACCCCATGCTTCCAGCACTTGGAAAAGGCTACATTACACGACGATTGATATCCTGTATAATTTTCTCAGAAAGGAATGATGATTACAAAATAGTTTGCATATCGACTGGCTAAAGAATGGGTAGCAATTAAGTTATGCTGCAATTTCTTCTCCTTAGCAAGAAACCAGAACTTTTCATCTGAATATATTTCTTCTTTAATAAGATCGATGATTTTTATTCGCCATTTCACAGCATTCAGTTAAGTTAAAGCGTTTAACTTCCCTAAAGAAATACAGTCACCACCAAGACCAACCATTTAGACATATATTTAGTTCCTGTGGACCTCTGATGTAATAGGAATACACAGCTAATCGTTCACCGTTTGTCATTGGTTGCAGTAAATATTTTATTGCGTTTGTTACTTAGTATTATTATTGTCATTGCACTCAGTGTATTTTATTCACGACCAACGGTTTACAGGAAATAACATGTAAGAACTGTGGGTACATTGTTAATCAATCATGTAACCAAAAATTTATTTGCTGATTGAATTCGCAAAAAAAAAAAAAAAAAAAAAAAAAAACGTAAGAAAATGAAGTTAAAATTAATGCAATTTAGAACAAAATAAATAACACTGAAGTTCGGTATTGTATCTTAATTGCACAAAGTACCGTTATATTTCGCAGAAAACAATGAAAAAATGAACAGTGTCGTTGATGAATATGGCTTGCTACATTTTTTTTTAAATAAATGGTTGCCTATAGTTATGCTATACCAGTCCTGATTACTTCCTGCCTCCTGTAGCTGGCAAGTATGCTTACAAGTTTTTGTTCTCTTCTAGACGGATATGTTACTGTCACGCGGTAAAATGTTGTTGCGCTCATCATGTTTCTTAATTTCATTGCAGCTTGAGGCACGATGGGGAGTTCAGCAGCTCAGGATACTTCTTACACCCGCTCACCGACTGTAGATATTTCTGTTAGACAAACTCCGTGCTCTCAGCGTGCACCACGAACCATCCTCCCCACGCACCGAAGAGCAACCGACTTCCTTTGAATACGTCTTGTTTACCAACAAGCCGCGGATATTGGAATGTCAGCGTCACTCGGCTCTGGGACCAAGTACGAATTCAGAAATTGTAAAGGGAGGGGGCACGCAACCTACGTAATTTTGAGGGTGCTATTCAGTATGCCTTTCCTTGGCAGTTTCAAAACCTACTACTCCACAATTTATAACCTCGCAGTAAGATGGAAAATTAAATCAGTTTCTTGTTCAAGTAAATAATGTCTTATTAAAATGTAAACGGTTATGATAAAAATTGACTCATCGAAAGCATTACATGATATTTTAGAGTAATTTTCACTTTATAAGATAAAATTATTATTTTATATTTTGCTCCTTAATCACGCAGTTCTTATTCTCCGCTTCCATAACTAAAGGTGGCCGATAAATCGCAGTCTGCTGCTTTGTTACAAGACATTTCCTTGTCACAGGATATATCGGATGTAAAAGAACAAATGTTAATAAAAACCAGAGTGGGTTAGATAAGTACAAATGGAGCATATTTAATCGAGGAACTAATAGTCTAACGTCCATAGTTAACCCGCTAATGGCAGTGGAAATGTGCTGGGGTGGATAGGCAATTACGATAACTAGGCTACAGCCAATGCAATGAAATTACACTTTATTTTGAGCTGAAGGCATGGGGACAGAGTGTCTGTTCGATGTCTCTGTTCAAATCGTCTGTTCAAACTGTCCGCCACCGTCGTGTCGGCCACACAGGCGGTGCAGCGCTGAAGCATGTTGCGACGCTCATGTGCAAAGGTTTCCATCGTAATGAGCTCACCCCTCGTGTCAAGTGGTGTGGCATACACCGCCGATTTGATGTGGCCCCGCAGCCAGAAGTCAGGTGGTGTGATGTCAGGTGAGCGTGGTGGCCATGCTATGGAGCCTCCCCTACATATCTATCAGTTCGGGAAGTGCATGTCGAGGTGCCGGCGAACCGCATTGGCGACATGAGGCAGGTCCCCGTCCCGCAGAAACCACATCGCCTCACTAGCATCTAAAGGAACTTCCTCCAAGTATTCCGGTAACACGTCCTGCAGGAACTGTAGATACGTAGCACCTCCGAGACTGCGACCGTGCGGTACTGTGCAGTGTTATCAGGCACGCAGAACTGCGCACAGGCTGGTTACAATGCCACGTTTACAAGGTTGCATACCCGCTCCTGCACATTGCCACTGCCATTATCGTTAGACTATTGGTTCCTTGATTAAATATGCTCTATTTATACTTATCCACCCCACTCTGGTGTTTATTATCATTTGTTCATGAACACCGGTATCCGTTACACAATATTTGAATATCTGTAACTGTGACAAATCGAATACTGGGCACACGTTCACAATATTTTACGTGTTTACCAAGAGATAGCGACTGTGTGCTTTTAAGCAAAATATTTTGTGAGCAATCGAAGCAACAAATCATAACAATATAATACGTAACAAAACAATGTTTTGTTGTGTGTTCACCTTCGTATTAGATTTTTGATTGTGTTATCGTTACAAAAATTACGTAGCACTTTTTATTTTTTGTCACTGTGACAAAATCACCGCTTTTAATCACAAATATTTATCTTTCACAGTGACAGCTGTCACATACCTGCAAAATCATTTATGCTCATCTCTATCCATAATATGTCTGTTCAAGAATGTTAAAGGAGGGGCACGTGTCCCCTGTACCCCTCCCCCATCCTTTTCAATTCGCTTCTGTCTATGACAGGTCGTGGTTAACCTAATTTGCGTCTGCGCTTTCGGCAAACTCTGGCAGTTGTGGGACAAATGCTGTTTGAAGAAGCATCCGAATCTTCCAGAGTTGGGGTCGTGGTGGTGTAGTGATCATACCAACCCCCCCCCCCCCCCCGGCCCGCTATTGCATTCCACCACTGCTCCATGCTCACCTTGTTTGAGTCGCCCACATCAGAGTTGCCGACTTGGTAACTTTATCACCATGTTTGGTGATTTCAGAAGATAGTCTCCTGGCATTTTCGAAAGGTCGAAAATGTAGTGCTTTCTGTACATATCTGGTGGCAGATATAGTAATCTGAAACAAAATAGGACATTTTTCTTCCCTGTTATAATATTCGCACTTTTGTGTCTCCAGGGTTGTTCATTTCTCTGGAATACATCATGTTCACCTGGAGCGAGTATAGGGGTATCTTCAGTTTCATATTACATGTGTTTTTGTCTTATAACAGTAATTCAGATAAATTATTTTACTTTAAATCTATATATATATATATATATATATATATATATATATATATATATATATATACACACATGCACACATGAGGTAGGAATTTGTAACGAGCAATAGGTATATACAAATAATATTTTAAACTGCAAAAGCAAGTGTTTTGTATATTTTGTCTAAATTTAATTATAAATAGACTGCAATTACAATTTAGCGATTTCTGGTGATTATAGTATGTCGATTTAGAGAGTTTCTCTCAATAAAGTTAGTAACTCTGGTCCTAATCTCCTCACGCCGCTCTCCGCTCTTCTCGAGTTGGCACCTAAAATGAGATTTAGGCCTTGAACTCTGTGAAAAATTTCGTATAGTTGATAGTCCTTGCTAATAGAATTAATCAAGTCGTCATGGTCGTGTCTTCATGAAAGTACAGACTTGTTGCTGCAGGGTTTTGCTAACTGAAATAAAATTTTGTACATTCTAGCAAAAAGAAGTTTTGAATAACATTGTTATACAGAATGTAACTGTGAAACAAACGTGCGACTGTGGGATCGTGGCGAAAAATTTAATCCAAAACATATGTACTTAATAGTTAAGAAATAAAGTTGTGGTACACACCTTTCAAATTGTACCTGAACCACAAGTTTACTGCAGATATCACAGCAAATATAAGGTCGTTGTAAATATGAATTGCATATGTTAATTTATCAACCCTAAAAGGTAAGAGTGTTGCCCATTTTTAGGAATTTAAAGTTTTCGAAAATGGTTCAGAAAAAAAAAATTATATTCGACGGAGTTTGAAAGTATGCCATATATTTCTTTTACTAACTTTGATGTGCGAATGACAACCCATCGTCTAAGAAAACCACTTATGCTCCCACGTCATTAAAAATTTAATGCAAAACAGGATGACAGTATAATTATTCCGATGAAATAATTTAGTGATAGTGACAGGTTTTTCAGTCGTCGTAGGTCTTCTTTAACGAAACATTGTTTAAACGAAGATTTTTTTTTTTATCTTAAACTCAAACGACAACGCGATTGGAAAGTCCAACCCAACAGCACACTATACTATGAACGTTCTCATGGATCGGCCAGTCTTCGAGGTAGGAGAGGAGCCATCGCCGATCACCGGCAAGAAAGGGAAAGGCAGGCAGGGAAACTTGTCCATGTAAGGACCAGGACTGCAATACCGTAGTTGGCAGTTCATGACGATTACTGGCAGCCAACGTCCCAGTTCTGCACTGAGCTCGCCAGACACGAACAAGTTAGGAAAGACGAACTCTCTGAACTCAAAAGTACGTATATTATAATACAACTTAAAGTGAACAATGACAAGCTTATTAAACCACAATTTACCTCAGAACCCAGAATAACCCCAGCTATAAATTAATATATACCAATTTTTATTAACAATTCGCTCTTCCTTCACTACCCACCTGAAGTTACGGTTCCAAGTGTTGGTACCTACGATGACGTAACTCTTGCTTCACTATTACAATCAATGAGCTGCAGTATTTGTGTTAAGCTGCGTGAATGAAGGGTTGGACAGAATTAGTGACAGAATTTCAACAAGGCAGGAAAATGCGAGTGGTAGTGGGATGTATTTAATATTATTAGTGCATTAGGGTAAAGTACGCCATTTAAATTTCACAAGTTATCTCATGAATATATAGAAGGTAGGTGTTGTGAAAGACCAGGCATTAAAATGGCGGATCCCAAAAAGGGGAAAAGGAATGGAGGTGGAGGTTAACGATCCTGAGCTCCTTCCATGGAGCTTGAGTTTACACTGAATAAAATGTGATTATTCTTAAAACTAAGTATACTGTAAACAATTTATTTTTACAACTCACACACAGTATTGTAATAGGAAATTTTAAAAATTAATTCCATAACCTATTCACTAAGTACTGACATTTATATGTAGCAACAAAACTTATACCTAGCGGTAAATATGTGGTTTGAACATAACGTACCTCTCCAAGTGCCCCCTCATTAATGGGCGGGCATGAAGTGCCAGTATGCTTGCATGCTGAGGAATGGCCGTTAGCAGGCCTACGGATGATGTGCCGTTTAGCAATCATGGCGTCGTGGTCTGCACAACACTGTGCATCCTCAGTGCAAGCTCATTCGAAACGTAACGAGTCTCCCATCACAGGGCGAAGGATTTTCGGTGCCATTTTGGCCATCAGCATCACGGCAACAAGGCGTCTGAACACCGCACGATCGTTAGATGGGCGAAACAGTTCCGCAACACCAGATCACGTGTCAAATAAAAAAAGACTGGTCGTCCGCGTAAATATCGTTTGCTGCAGGTTTTCATCCCCCGCTTGGAGGGGATGTGTTGCTCGCGATGGTGGATACGTGCGTGATGTGAATTCAAGAAATATGTAACTTGTGATACTGTAGTCACGCCGGCCTAAGAACGGACTTGGCTCGGCCTACCCTGGTGAAAGAGAAAGACAGATCGACTTGCAAAGCACCTGCCACGCCCAACACAGAAGCTGGCGGACGGGCAGGCGAATATACAGGTCCTCCTCCCACACGCCGTGCTACCGTCTTCCAGTCATTTCCTTTCCTCGGGAGAAGTGGCTTGGCATTGGCAGAGCTCCCAAGTCCTAAGTTACAGAGGTGCAACTATACCATTAAATACATTCCACTAAAGGCTGTTCACGGTAAACTGAAGGATCTGCCCACAATCTACTTGTATGCACGGTGTGTATTATTCCGCCTTATGTAAAATTAACACTGCCATTGACCTCATCACTTTATTCATGCGTCGCTAAAGCGAAACTGTAAAATTATTAGAAAAGTAAATATTTTACAAATCTGCTAATTTTTACACTTCGATACATTAAAAGAAAAACAGAAAGCGAAAGAAATAATTTAAGTTATCATAAATGGTTACCTAACACTCATAATTCGACGTTAGACATGGAAGTACTTTCCCTCCATTCCTTAATAAACTTTACTGGGCACATGTCACTTGCGCCCGTTAAAATATGTGCAGGTAGGAGCAGTGAATTTTTTCTAAAGTTAATTTCAACAGTGCTCATTTTATAGTGAACAGCCTATATCAATAGCGTGTTCTGCCTTCTTTAAATCCTACTAATTATTCTGCCCAACTCTGTAAGAACCCGTCACAACAGAGAGCATTAGCACTCTATGTGAATCAGCTGGCCATAATGAGGCTTCATTCCATTCCGTCTAGTCCGACAGGAGGCTGTAGTAGCATCCGATGAGAAAATGTGATCTGTTTAAGTACGTATATGACTGTGAAGTTCATCAATGTGCCGTTTTATAAACGCGAATTGGCACGGCAAGGGGGCAGGTCCTATATATACTTGCCACAACGTAACTCGGTACTCTAGCCCTGAAACTCGGTGTCTGAAGGCAACCCTGGTCACCTAAGTTACGGTATTTGGCATAATTCGACGTTACTCCTCCATAGGACGTCTGTAACACCTTCTGAAGAGACAGATTCTGAGGTTGTACCCATAAGTACCCTTCTTACCTGCTCAAAGCGACAGAGTAAATCCTGTAAGATCATTTGGACATTGATGTTCTCAGTGTACAGTGTCGAATGAGAATAGCCTCTGTGTGCATTATTTGCACAATTATGACCACTGTGTTTACATTAGTCAATGAATAAAGGGCGCAACAAGTTACTGCCGAACAACTTTCGTCTTTACGAAAATGTATCGCTTGGTTATTTTTGTTGGAAATGTAGCTACGCCAAGTAGAACATTTATCGAGGAAAGTTTTTTCCAGAATTTTATTTTTTATTCCTCGCCACATGAGATTTTAGAAACCGGATACTTTAACCACATGTTTAACATTATACTGAATAAATGAAAATCATTCCACATTTGCAAGTCAACGCTGAAACCGACTGTATGCGTGGGAAAATTTCCAAATAGCGTTTTCTTCGCAGGAATATCTTTCAACATAATATCGGCCCACGGCATTCCACTTCATAGCTACATGCTGGTTATAACACTGGCTGAAAGATATATAGGCTCTGTAGCATGCTTTTTCAGCAACTCTAACTAGCCTTCAGGGATACTAATTATGAAGCTGGGAGTAAAGAAATGTTCACAATAATGCTGAAATTTGTCGAAATAACAGGATCCAAAGTAAGTTCAACTGTATTATTAACATGGAAGATATTTTGCCCTGTTCAGCACACAAAATGCCAAAATTTACAATCGTTTGAGTTATAACAATGCGATTTTTCGTTACTAATGCAGTAAAATTTTTATTTATCGTGAATAAATGCGTAGAACCGTTGACTGCCAAATCTAAGACGGTTAAATACAAATATTTTAGAGCTGCTACAAAATTGTTAGCAGTTTGAGATTTGAAATTTTGAACGTCGGATTTTTTCACAGGGAAAATTAGGTACTAATTTAATGGAGAACATACACGAGAATTCGGTTGAGATGCTGGAGCGTGGAAATGACTGACAGTAGGTCTACATGTTCAATTTTTTTTTTTAATGCCATGATATCATCCCGCGTACCTGAATAACTTAAGGCTCGTTACTACGAACACCAATCAAATACGGTTGCAAAAACATGCTGTAAAAATATTTCTTTCTCTCAGCCATCGTGCGGTAAATTACTAAAATTGCATATACTGCATTTTGAAAAATTTGCATAGTAATTTATTATGTTAAAACAGTAATTACAATTGCCAGCATAAATTCTGTATTTTTATCTAAGAATAAGTATGTCTTAACAGCCGTAACTCAATATAAAAATCTGTGATTATTAATGAAAATTGAATGAATGAAAAATCAATATTTAATCTCACTCAAAGCAACTAAAATTATTTTAGTTAATTCCCATGTTGTGTATTTTGCTGTGTCAGCTAGTGAATTCGAGCTCACGAAAGATTTATAGTATGGAGAAAACCTCATGAATCCACAAATCCTTCATGTCAGAAAGTAACTGTACAAGATGACGGTGGCTCCGTAGTAAAATGGACTGTGTTCAACTGTCAAGTACTAGGACTCCCAGTATGCCTGTAAACACCTGTGTACTGTAACACATCGTGCTCTGGTTGCAGATGTTGTTGGATTGCCAATATCAGGTGTTACTATTTTGCATGTACTATCAGGTAATGAAATGCTATACAGCGTAAAAGAACTAAAATCAACGTGGAATCTGCTTTATACCACTGATTATTCAGTCTTTTAACGGTATGAAATAGTACAACTAAAGAAAAAGTGTTATACCCATAGTGTACAACACTTCTATTTTTACTAAACCTGTACACATCTGTCCGCAAGTTAGAAAATATTAACTCTTTGAACTCAAAAGTACGTATATTAAACTATAACAGTGAACAATGACAGGCTTATTTAACAATAATTTTACCTCAGAACACAGAATAGGCCCAGATATAAATTAAAATATACGAATTGTCGTTAACACCCTTTCATGCTTATTACTGTAGGATAACTTTTCTAGTTTGAATTAAATAAGCTCAAATGCACTATACATAAGCTTGTTTAATACATGGGTAAATTACTAATATAGTTCCATGCATTAAAGCCTAATTTAAAGTATAATATTGACTTGTTGGTCACTGTAATTGCTCTATTTTTGATAAACATTAGAAAAAGAATACGCTACGTTTATGTTTTTTTTTTTTTAATCTCGAAACGTCACCTGAACTAAGTATAGGTACTACAGTCTCCTTACTCATGGCTTCTTCCATCTTTCCTGAAAACCTGCTAAAGTTCTACTTTTGGCTTACTAAGTACACATCCTTCCGACACACACAAAAAAAACTTACACAAGCCTGCAAATAACACGAAAAGGGGAATAACACATCGTATTAGCGTGCTGGACATACAAAGAAAAATTAATATTTTTTATGCTCAGTAATGAAATGCGTTCCCACCAGTTTTATCAGAATACGTAAACATGTCGGTAAGAAACGTTTACTTAAAAATAATGTAATCAATTTAATAATATATTACAAAACGACTATTCATACTAGCCATTTTATACCTTATTCTTGTCCGTTTTAAATGGATATTGACTATGAAATAAATTTTATAATCTACAGACAAAGTCTTTTAGTTCTAACGGAAGCATAACGCGCTTGTAATATATGGTTCTTTAAGGAATCATCCAAACATGTTATGCATGGGATAATTATTCAAAGGTCTGATAAAAATTGTGAAGTTACCCTGGCAGTATTATTTTGTACGTATATAAGGCGTAACGACACCTAATGAGCATTAAGTAGAAACTAAACAATACTCTTCAAAGTGCTTGGTCAATCCAAAAACAGCATTTATCTCGCACCAATGAGCACAGTTTTCGCTGGTCATGTGAAGTCTTTCGCCATAATGAGACGAACGGCATAGTTACACAGCGGGACTGTGATATTTCAATAAAATCTCGTCTCGTTGGTTCAAATTACCCTTGTTTTCAGTGAGGTTAGAAATACTGATTTTTCTTCGATTACCGGTATTTTAATATACGGGTTTAATAACTGTTTTATTTGGCACCTTTATTGCTACCAGTTAACTGCAGGTAAAGAAAAGATCCTCGCCTCCTTTTCAAAATACAAAAAAAAAAATGTCAATTCTCTCTCAGGGTTCAAAAACCTTAGTGTGATAGACTGTAACAATTGTTCCGCGAAAGCTGCGTTGGGCAATTTCATCACTCTGCTACATCAAAACAAATCGGACAATGTAAAGGTATGGAAATAAGCAATGCCACTGTCAGGGTTTCACGTAAAAAAGACTTATTTTTCTGCTGTAAAAAGTGAAGTAGGACTGTGCCACTTCGTCAGTAAGCAAACAGCCACTGTGATAGAATAGAAGTGCGGCATTTGTTTACTTGTCGCTTTGGCTGCAACAGATGCAATGGGGGAGGAGGTGAGCGTTTTGAAGTTCTAGCAACACGATACGGGTGAATTAATTTTCCGACCAACTCACCAAAGCAGATACAACAGAGTTTTTATGCAGCGCTTCAAAAGGCGTAGGGAATGGAATAATGTATGGGGCTTCGCCAGAAGAAGGAATTTTTATTTTATTTTACAGGTCCCCCCCCCCTTCCCCTTGCTTTCATGTCGGAAGGTTAACCACAGTAGGTACAGATCCTGTCATTCCGCGTTAAGATTTTGCAGCATACTAGTTGTTATTAACGTACAGCATATGTTGACTGTGTTTGGCATTGGAAATTCGCTTATCCGAAACGCGCTACAGGACTTTGCACCAATAGTAAACATGTAGCACTCTGGAGGCTTCATTCCATTCGGTCTAGTCCGACAGGAGACTATGGCAGCATCCAATGAGAAAATGAGATCTGTTTAAGTAAGTATATGACTGCGAAGTTCTAGCAAGGTGCCGTTTAATAACGGGAATTGACACGGTAAGGGGGCAGGTCCTATATATACTTGCTTGTAAAAAGGCACACTCTTAGCCACAACGTAACTCGGTACTCTAACCTTGAAACTCGGTGTCTGAAGGCACCCTGGTCACCTAAGCTACGGAATTCACATAATTCCACGTTACTCCTCCATATGACGGCTGTAACACCTTCTGAAGTGACAGAGAATACTGTAAAAGCCTAGAACGAAGGAACGATGCAATACACCGGCTTGAGAATTAAGAACTTCGAGGAAACACATGAAAATGGGCAGCGTCCGTCACGTTCCCCACTCGCGGCAATTCGGATTCTGGTCCGTTCGAATCGAACCCAGATCGACGTGGTGGAAGGCCGTTGTGTACCGGGACTTTGTAGTAAAAACATTTCGGTAAAATCTATGTTTGCGCTTTCTATATGCATATTTCAGTAAATAAAAGTTAAAAACCGTTTATCTATGGTTGCCACTTTTTAATTTTGGACTTTTAAATACATTGAATGGGAAATTATTAAAATAACTAGAAATATATATATATATATATATATATATATATATATATATATATATATATATATATATATATATATATATATATATAGAGCTTGTCTACGCTTATTTTCTCAAAAGGAAGGAAAGGAACTAAAATGTGGTACCTGCAGTTCAATCTGCTGACTTCCCTCATGTTTAGTTATAGATGATTGTTTCTGATTTAATCTGCAAATAATTCAGCTACAACATGCGTATTTCGAAGCCTCAGAAGGTCTTTGGACAGTGATTTTTAACGATTTTACATAGGAAGTCATTTTACTGCCCAGCCATCGAGATCCGAAATGCGCAACGAAATTTGAAATTCTAATGACTTTGTGTGTGAATACAACGAAAACATTGTTTTTTGTGTCTTTGGCTTCTGCACAAGACAGATAATACATTTGTCTTCAGACGGGACAGCATGATACACTATCAAAGCAAACCTAAAGTAGGATAAAGGCGTTTCGTAGGTTATTACTTTTTTTTCTTGGAAAATTGACATGGCTATTTCTGTTTCCCCTTTTAACATTGGTAAAAGAACAACGTTCAGTTTTCTTGTAATAACTACTCCCAGAACTAGTTTTGAAAACAAATACTTTCAAAGTCTGTGGTATTTATGAATAATTATTTTTAAAAAATTGATTGGTGAACTCCTATTGGTAATTTGCGCACAATGAGGCAGTGCAGAAACTCTCAGCCAAGACCACATTTCAGAAATAAATGTGTGTGGTATTCTACCTCAATATAATGGGTAAGATATTAGAGTGTTTGAATGGTATCGTCCCCCGTTATTCAAATTAACAAACATTATTGGAGTCTTCGTTGTTGGTGTAACCTTTATTTGCAAGGACATTAATAACTCCTTGCTTTTCGAGTAGGCTATGTTCCGTACTTATGCGAGGACAGCTGATGGAGTTTCCTGACAAATGGGTTTTCTTTGGAAAATCCATAAGATCGATGGGTGTGATCTTCAAATGAATAGTAACCCAGGTGGAGTGATAGCTTCTTGGGCACATGCTCCCGAAAACGAGAAATTTTGCGGCTGGGTTCAGTGAACCCAGTTACAGAGAACAACTTCTGTAGAAGACAATGTTAAAACCTTAACTTATTCTTAGAATCGTGGTATTATTTTAGTGTTATACTTAGGTAAGCACGCGGAAAACGTCTGCATTAAGATTGCAGTACTGAACCAGTTCCATTGTGACACATGTTGGGTGTGATATAAAGTTTTGGAACTGCTATTTTACATTTTTTTTGTGTTCGACATAAACTGTAAAATTTAAAATAAAAATGAACAATATGTGTAGTCAATTTAACATATTATTAAAGTAAATTATTCTTCGTAGGTGGTGGCATACCCCCCATCGCTGGCCAATATCGACAGGCATCTTCCCTTCAGAGTTAGAGGAATATGCCAGTAATGCATAACTTTATACGTAAAGTTTTTTTTTCATTTAAAGATTTTAATTTACTAGACATATATCTAATTTCTGCTTGAATAAACAAACATCCTACCATTTAATACAAAATTTTGTCTTTTTTCTATCAAACTATTTAAGAGATATAACCATTCTCGCTAAACTAATTTTTACGAAGAAAACCAAATCTCTCCCATAATAGAAATCTAAAAACTGTAGAATATGACGGTAAATTTCTGCCCTGTTCTTGTTTTCCCACTATCTGTAACTCTCTATTACTGTGTTGCTGTATTTAAGATCCACTCTGCAGCTAGATTATCTCTTGTGGTAGAACGAGAGAGAAGGGCGACGCAGCAACTCTTTTAAGTTAATCCGCCCATGGCTATCAACCACAGTATATAACTCCGCAAGTTCAGGGCTATTCATTTTGACTGTACTACAATAGAAACTTTGTCCCGCGTTCTTAACTGTTGCTAATTGTGCACCCGACTTTGCTAACCCTGCGTACAGTTTCAAAGTTCAGAGACTCAAGTTTATGATATAAGTAGTGGGGGCGGTTTCACTTCACTTTTGATTGATTGAAAGGGTTAAATTGATATCAAAGTGATAATTAAATTGATTGAATGGGCTAATCAAAAATTTGAAAGGGTTAATCAAACAGGGGTTAAATGTTAATCCGAATTTAATCCCATCAAAAATTCCTATTCCGATATTAATCCGATTAACAATTTCTTAATCCGATTAACAATTTCTTAATCCGATGAAATTCTTTTTTTATGGGTATACTTTATTTTCTTTCTTTCTTTTTGGGAGGGAGTAGCAGGAGCTTTGTACGATGTTGACGTTGTGGTGTTTTGAAGCCGACTGATCAGAGTGGTGGGTTGCAATGTTTTATATAGGTGCAGAGTTTAGTGCAAGAGTGGTCTAAGTGTATTTTTTTTTCTGATTTTTCTTATTTAGAGGTGTTTGGAGCGATGTTATTGGTAGACAGGCGATTTTTACGAACATGTTTAACACACGAGAGAATTTCAGAGTGTTTAAACGATTTCTAAGAGTGACCTAAGTGTAAATTTTGTTTTTTGTGGGATATTGCTTATAGATGGTGGTGGGAGATAAGCGACTTTGAAAGATGCGACTTACGTGTTAGTAATGACAAATGATTGACGACTGTATCCAAATGCAATTAAACGTTAGAGAAATTCAGATTGTTCTACGTATGAAGAAATTACACACATCGAAATTCAAATTTCAAACGACTATGTGAATAATAAGTGCAATTACGCGAGTCTTAAATGTAATGTGAGTCTCGAGCTTAGAAATACAATTTACATGAGAGAGAATTCTAACTATGTGAATAACATCTGATGTCGACAAGTGCTAACTCACTAACCGAAATCCAGCTAGCCAGTATGCAATTACACAAGGCAAAGTATTTAAACGAGTTCTATGTATGAATAAATAACATCTTATGTCGACAAGTGCAAACTCACTAAACGAAATCCAGCTAGTCAGTATGAATATATAACACATTAACACGATTCAGCATGGAGAATAATATCTTACGGAAAAAAAACTCTGAATATTATTTAAACCAGACACAATAGTGTACGTCTATTCTGATAAGTAAAATATGTAAGGATAAAAAATATTACCCCAAATGATATTAAGATAAGTCCGTTCGATGTATGAATGAGTAGCACCTACATCGAGCTGTGAGGAGATACTTCTAGCATGGCCAATGGACAACTGGGTTTAAACTATGGCAAAAACTTGTAAATGAAGGGAATTTTTTTTAAATGTTTATGAAATTCACTGCAGTTGTTAACACGAGCGGTATTTTCGTAGACCAAACACAGAAATCAATCTCTTATAACAAACACAGTATATCGATCCGAAAAGATAAAATAAGTTAACTCACAAAAATTTATTTTTTCCGATAAATAAAAAAATATATATTTCACACTATATTTTACGAGTACTGTGAACGAGGTGTGAATCCTGGAGCAAATAATATCGCTTAACGAAAATCGCTGCTATCACTAGAGATGAAACCATGTCTGCGAGGTCCTAGGGGTCATTCACCCATCAGCCCGCGATTGTCATTTTTCGACACTAAGGTAAGATGGCGACAACTGTCTACTTGTGTTTACATCGGGAGCTGGCTGCTCGTATTCACCCTACCCTCCTCCCCTCGCCATAATAACCAGCCCGAATCCAGGATGCCAGCCACCCCCTCCCCCCAAGCCATGTCCAGAGGGACGTGATCCTGTCCACGCACCCTTGTTTTCCCGAAACTGAATTTCTGGAGACCTCCAGTATCGGCCCAGCCTGGTGTTTGCAAAACCTGTTTTACACACCCCAGTGTCAGCCCTGAGAATGCTTTTTCGATTTTTTTTCACGAGTTGGCGCACCTGCAGTATCTATTTTACAACAATGCACCCTCCCCCACTAGAGTATTTAGAACATGTTTTTTTCTAGTGTTGGATCCCCTGCTTCCACCTGTTGCCATCTGAATGGGTACTCCAAGAGATTTCACCTGACTCGCTTTAGTTTCAACCTTACGCAACAGGTTGACTATATGAGCAGTGAAAAAAAATTTACAAGTCCCTGAAATCAAGTTCCCAATTTAAGTCCCAGATTTAAAATTCAAACTAAAAATGTATATTTGAATCAGGCAAACTATGATTTGTAAAATCACACATAAATACAAAACACATTTTTTACAAGTATACAAACAAGACATGTGTTATTCACTCATTAAGAAATGTTTTTACTATCTATTCGTATAGTAGAGAAAAAATATTGGGAGAGATTTGCACATCTCTTTTAACAACAAGGTCTTGCGAGCCGATGAGGGGAAAACGTTAGGAATTGGGGCAGCAACCAGCCAAACTGGGTCGCGTGCGTGAGACTAGGGGAAACAAGAAAGAGACCTCCAATAAAACCCACCAACCAATGTCTAAAACGACATCCACACATTGCGAAAAAAATTTGTTTTTAGGATGTGACCCGCCCAGGAAGGCGAGCCTGCGAACTGCTCAACCAATGCATTCACTTTCTTTACTTCTAACCAAAAACTTTCCAACAGCCAAATGTATCCCATATATCATAAAATGTATAAATTTGAATTTATTTAATATTTTAACAGTTTCTAACATAAGTTTAATGAAATAGTATGAATACAGGCTGAATTTTTATTCGGGGTTGGAAAATAGTGATTTCAACGTTATTCTTACTTTTTTACTAAAATGTCCAATCTCTTGTAAATTTATGTGAAAATATACTGCTATTTTTTTTTACATAACTTGAGTTGAATTTTATTTATTTATATACTAGTTTCAATATATTATACTGTCTTATTCTTCTCCAGACATCTTCATGTTGTATCTTGAAGAGGAACTCTTGTAATTTGTGTACTTGTATGTAAAATAAAATATATTAAAAAATGTTTTCTGGATTGTGTTCGGTACAGACATAAAAGTTTTAGCTGGAGAAACTTTCTTGTAGGCAAGGAGGAACAGCTGTCTTTGCTACCTGCCTCTGCAAAAGTATCCAGGCTTCACTTTCAAGAAGTTCCCCTGGGGTGTCACAAAAGTTGGTCAGCAGAGCGTTGTGTCCTACTCCAACCTTCAACTTGAGCGGACCAAGGTTCTCTCATGATACTAAACTGTTGCCTAATTCCTTTGCAAAAATACATTCATTCATTCATTCATGGAGCTATGTTTGATTTTCTCCATAATTTTTTATAATTTCCCCTCAGCCCTTAAAAGTTAGTTTTAATTTAAATGATTGTAAGTTTTTAAGTCAAGAAAATTACCTTTTCTTCGTGAAAGCAAGCAAACAGTTATCCTGAATTTTTGAAAATACAAGTCATCAGCTTACCAATACTGATAGACACCCATTCACAGCATTACAACAAAAGATTGTTTTCTCATCACTCATTATACATAAGATATGATAAAAATCTAGTAACCTGTGAAATTAAAAAAAATAATAAGTCACATTATTTGTTTTAACTCAAAAGAAAATGTTTTATTTAAAAAATTCATAACCACTTTCAAGACAGAATAAATTATACATCTTGGCATTAAACATATTACATCACAAACTTTAAATAAAATACAATAATGTTTTTATTGTTGCCTTCTGAAAAAACATCACTACTTAAAATCTTTACTTCATGTTACATCACAACCTTAAATGAGATACAGATGATGTTAGCACCGACTTCTGAAAAACGTTACATACCAAAATCGTTAATGTATATTACATCACAAATTAAGAAATAAATACAATAATATTATTTTGTTCATCATGTTAACATTTACATGTACAAGTCAAAGAGGCTTTTTTTTTAAACAAAAAACTCCATCTTACATCATTGAAACTGAAAAAAATCGCATAATGTCCTAATACCATTTCAAAAATATTCAGTTACTCTATCATTTACATGTACAAATGAAACAGACTTTTTAAAACCAAAGACTCCATCTTACATCATTAAAACTGTAAAAAAATAATACCATCATAATCTGATACAACTTCAAAAATATTTAATTACTCTATCATTTACATGTACAAGCCAAACTGGCTTTTCTAACCAAAAACTCCATCTTATGTCATTAAAACTGGAAAAAAAATTGCATTGTGTCCTGATATAACTTCCAAAAATATTCAAATACTCTATAATTTACATGTATATGGCAAACAGGCTTTTTAACCATAAAAAACTCACCTGTTCACCATTATGTTGACAAAATGTGTTTAGAGGGAAAAAAATTACATCATTATAGGATTGAAATAATAATAATAAAGTTTCTTAATAAACTTTCCAACATGAATGAGTTTTCTTAAAAATCATTACAAATCAATGAAATTTCTTTAAAAAATGGTTACACCTAATGAATTTTCATTAATATCATTTAAACTGAATGCATTTTCTTTATAAATCATTACAAATCGATGGAATTTCTTTAAAAAATCGTTACACTCGAATGAATTTTCTTTGAAATTGTTACAACTTTATATTTTCTGTAATTAAACTGTAAAAAACTTTTCACCCTATTACAAGTAAAAAAATCATTACAATATTTTAATAATGAAAAAATTTGTGAAATTATACCACAGAAGGTATCATTCGAAACTGCAAATGTGAATTTTAAATACAATTTACATCTAGGTTTAAGACCTAAACTTAATTTGTGTTTCTTAACTGGAATAACAACTATTGGTGAAGGAGGTAATGAGATTGGGCTATAAATTATTTCTTGCGGCGATGGATTGAATATAGGCTGTGGCAGGGAAATTAATTTATGTCGCGGTGTTTCAGGTGACAATATTTCAATAGATGTCTGACTTAGAGAAGAGGATAGAACAAAATTAAAATTTTAAAATTTGTCTTATTCCTGCAACAAGTTATTATTGGTAAATACAGCTTTCGGAGAGACGTTTAGAGAGGGAAACGTTAAATCTAACAGTTTACAACTGGAGCAAATCTTGGGTGTTGGCAGTCTTTGTTTAGCTGTTCTTCTTCTTAAGTCTAAAGCTCTAAACTCTGTAGGTGGGAGCACCGTGGTGGACAGTGCTGCAAACTTGGAAGATGTGGACGCCGTGGCTGATGGCATTGTGGAAACTCTCTTAGATGGTGATAATGATGTCATCACTGGTTGCAATGCGAAGGTAAGCTCCTCTTCCTCTAAAGAAGTTAAGAAACCGCTTACTCAATCATCCGAATCATTGATTAGTCTATTGAAATACTCCCGATCAAAATCACCAATCTTTTTGTTAAAATATTGTGTAGATAAATCAAGAAAGTAGTTTCCATACGACCACAACATCGCAAAGCGAACCAAACTGACAAAAAACTAAAAAAAGTGGAAGGGACGTAGAGGCTGAAGCCAAATTTCAAATTCCTAGGTAAAACATTCGAGAAGCCTGATTTCTCCCCTCCAACCAGAAGTCAGAAGTTCAAACACACATTCCCCTCTCTTGCTGCTTCCACAACTTTCAAATATCTTCAAACCAGCACCCCCAACCTCGGAGATAAACCTCTCTGCTAAGTTTCTTGCCCGAAGAAATGAATAACATTTATTTATCTGTAAAATAACTTCTGAATCATAACAAATAAATAAAGTTTATTTAATAATCAATTAAAAATTGATTAGCAATGTGATAGAGATAATTGTATTTAATAAAATGTTACATAATTTATAGAAAAAAGGAAGTAATAATATCCATAAAAACCCTGCTATAATCCCTTTTTAACCTTCTCTAAGATTACTTTAATCTTTTAAAGGGAATTTTTTTCTTCTTATTCACAATATATCTTATCTAAATCATGAGATATGATATGATCAAATCCTAGTTAATATGTTCTCATTTTCATAATCCATATATTGATAATCATTTTCACATTAAACATATACTGATATTTTTCTGTTAATGTGTTTGAACATGTTTCCAATTTGTTAAAATTTCTGTTTTATAAGATATTTTCATCGATTAATTTTGGTAAAGGTAAGTATGTCTATGGAGAAGTAAAACTTGTTTAGTAAATATTTGATAGTATTTTGATATAAGTTTTCTGTATTTTTTTTCAATTTATTTCAATTTTTCTGCATAATGGAGCTTGCAATGTGAATATTAATTTTTATCAAGTGCAAATATTGGCAATCATGGCAAGTATGAGATTTCGAAGCGAGTATAAATTACAAAATTAATAATGTTTGGTCGGAAAAATTCCACACAATTAATTTTAATTTAAACATCTATACAGTTGAACATATATACCTTTTTCATGTACATGAATGAATTTATATTAGTTTAATTATTAGTGATTTTTTATTTATTACTTTTATGTTTACATGGTTACAATCTAATTTAACCAGACTTGAACCCAGTTTATATCAACCAATCCTTATCTGGGATAGTATATTGTAGTGTTAGTTATGGAAAAGCTGGTTAGAGTGCTTATTTTCAAAACTTTTCCCTCTCTGTGAAGAAAATATTTTCTTACCAAAACAAGTCCTTTTAATAAGGAATTGGTTAAATGAATTTTAAGAATGGGATTAATTTTACATTAATTTTATTTATAAAAATATATACAAACACATGGTGGTCCAAAATTTATGTACAAACATTTTAATGCCAGCAAGTACAGAGTGATCCAAAACATACACAAGTAACTACATCATGATACAAAACACATTAAACGATAATTTCAGAAATATATACAGATACAAGGTGTTAAAAAAAATGCTAAAACTATTTTTTTCCGAAACAAAGACAAAATGGTTTACTCCAATGAGCTAATAACTTGCTGATATTCAATTTACATTTTAATTTCTAACTACACAAACATGTGATTTCGTTGTTTTATTAATCCATTTTTACGAAGTAGTGGATTACATACCAGCAAATACTTTTATATTAAATTTCACTCACCCTAAATAATGTAATATGACTCAACTAATATCTACAGGTGATTCGGGAGTAGAATTATCAGAGACTGTTTCACCCCATGCAGTCATCATTGCCCAACTTAACATTAATGTTGAGTTTTCCTCTACAGAAGAAACTGTTAAAATTAAATCCATATATTTTACATAATTGTTTGAATGAGGGGTATTTGTATTCTTTTTGAATACCTATTACTTTCCCATTACACACACTTTCGAAAATGCATTTTTGCTGAACTCTACCTATTTACTAATGTTTGCAAATATCTTTAACGTTCTCATACTCTATATATCAACTCTCACTTTAAACCATGCTGATGGTTAGTAACCCATCTTCTTGTTTTCTTGTATTTGGGAGTTTAATATTTCCAGTAAAATGGTGATTTGAAGCTGAATACAGTTGTATGATCTTCCATATCAGTAATAGTTAATTCTTTAATGATACATTTTTTTCTGCACACTGAAATTATTGCACATTGCAAAACATCTTGTCGTAGCCATGGTTTGGCGTCTACTGATACAATTCATTACTTTCACCAGCTTATCTCTTACACTGTAACTCAGTAGTCTATCATGAATTATCTGTTTTTAAATTGTTTTGTTGCTTTGTTTGAAAACAAATGACAACATATCTCAATTTTTTTGGCGAAAATCTTGATTTCACATTCCAAATGACTTTTTGTGATGTTGGCAGTGTTGGAAAAACCTCTAAAGCCCGAGATCTAAATGCAACATCTAGATCTTACCATTTTCGATAAATTTTAAAAAACTTTACAAGTTTACAGGTGTTGATTCAATATGTGGCATCAAGCATTTCACACTGCTTAATTCAAATGTTACACCTTTCTCGTTATTAGCTGTATTGTATATAGCATTCAAATGCTAATTGCCATATAGAATAACTAATCACTGTTTAGCATTTAAAATGCATCTTTTTAGTCTTCAGCAGAGCCCAAAACCATACTTAATGGTATAACAACTTCGTATTTTCCACCTGGGTTTATTTGTAGTGAGTAATCACTAGCATTGTTCCACCCAGCCATAAGCTCTGTATAAATACTGTTTACAGTTCCTGAGAGATAGTTCTTTATTGTAGAATTAATTCCAAAATCTCATGTTTGATCGATTTCCACTCCATTTAGCAGATATGCAATTTTTTCGATTAAATTAAGGATTCCATTTCTTACTATTTTTGTAGTTGCTGGATTACTTGTATTGGCTGTCTTTTTAATTGTTCCTCTAAACCTTAAACTTGATTTCGATGGTAATGTGTAAATACCATGATATTGTATTGACATCCTTATTTCCGAAGGTAACATATACAGACTTGATTGGAATGGTTCATACACATTTATTTCCGTATTTGTGATTGCATTTTTTTTAGCTGATAGGTTTTTCAACATTAAGTACATCTCCTATTTGTATTAATAGTATATCATAATTCTTTTAATACAATTTGTTGCCTTGTGTTAACTTCACGGGTATCTTATTTGAAGTGACCGTTTTATGTAGGCATTTATGACTTTTTATACTTTCTTTCTTCGAAATATGTTATGATTATAATGTGCAACAAAGTGCAGGTGTTTATATACTTTTTTTTAAATCTAAACAAATTGTAATTTCTTCATTTATAAAAGTAATAAATTCACCATCTTTATAGACAATTGTACCAACTATTTCATCAACACGATTCACTATTACTAAAAGATATATCACTGTATTAGGTATTTCAATTATTTTATATCCTGGAGCTACATCAGACATGAATTCATGTAATGTATTTGTCGTTTTTCCACTCCAATATGAACAGCTTACAATATTAACATTTATACAACATACATTTACCGACAATACATTAACCTGTATTGATGATTTCTATAATTGATTAGCTGGATATACTCTCTGTTCATAACCCAACTTATTTGCAAATGAATTGTCTTCCAAATAATCGATAATGACATTACTATACATTGCACTAGTTAATGTATCTGGATTTCCATGTAATCGGAAATGTACATCTTCAGGTAATGACACTTTAATGAATGTTTCGAGGTCATCCAACTCATAAGATCCTACCGGAATCACAATCTTGTATGTTTTTTCACCAATATTAGTCGTAAATAATTGGTTATGCATATCAGTGTTCGGTATACTGTTGTAAGTAACGAATTCTATTAGACTTATTTGCAATTCTCCATTTAACTCCAACACAGGGAAATATACTGCATGCAATTGCTACGAATTACAAGTTAATATCAATGTATTTGTTATGTTACTAATAAGTTTTAAAATTACAATTACTTATATAGCCTATTTATAGTCAAAAATGTAAATATAAATGTCTGTAATGATTGTATTTGGCAATTGATTCATTTTGTAATTATATTTTAATTGTGTGTATTTTAAATAATTATGCATTTCAATTTGAGGACATAAATCGCCAAAACTGTTGTAATACAATTATTGATTTACGTTTTTAATTAATGCAACACAATGAGTTCCTTAATTTCATTTCTAATCTAAATTAACAATCACACATTGACTAATATTTGGTTTGTTTGGCACATCGTCTCTCATATAACACCTTGGAAATAGGGAATATTCAGTTTCTTTACTAATAAATTAATATGTTTGTTCGTTAAAGCATGCTTTGGAAGACTATTTAAGACCCTCTGCATTTTTGCCCTGTTTGGAGTTTTTTTGGCATCTCCAACTTTATATGGTTTGAAATACATTCCTTTACCTTTTTATTTAACTTCTCTACTGATTGCCAAAACCCCTCCAAGGATTGATCCAAGAGATGTTAATGCTAGAAATTGGAATGGAATAATTCCTCCTTTCTTTGTTTTTCATTTGGTTTTGCATTTTAGCCCAGGCATCTCTTCACCTTTGCGCACATTTCTTTATCAACAAATCAAGCTCCAAGCTTTTCACCTGTACATGAAGATAGATTCTTCCTTATATTTGCTGTTTTATTGACTAGAATTGTACATGCTATATGTCTTTCTTTCAAATTGTTTGTTCGATCGTAAACTACATTGTGTTCTTTACGCACGCCATCCAAAGAGTTTATTCCTTGATTGTTCTGTGCCAGCTGTTTTGCAGGGTTAGTATTTGGTTCGCAATAATTGTATTATGGTAAATGTAATTCAAATTGTAATTTATTAATTAGTATATTGAATATACCCATTCTTTTTTTGATATGTTTAGTATGAGCCATTGTTTTCAGCCTAGTACGAACTTATATATCTCTGCATTTATAGTGTTACATTAGTACATTACATAATACACTGTAATTGTGTAAAATGAAGGTTATAAAACAAAATGCACATTTGCCAGTAATTGTAAATATGAAAGAAAAAGCAAATAAGCAGAAACATGGTATTCTTTTACCATCAAATATACATTGTATAATAAATGGTCTTTCTTCATGTGAAAAAGAATGTGTGTTATTATGTAGTTGTTGGAGCATCTGAATGGATTTAAATTTGAAAACATATTTGTGTTTTCTAAAACATTTCAAGAGAAATATCAATGATTAGCGACCATTTTATTATTACTTGAATGTATGCGATATTTTCCTTTTACAAATAAAGAAGATATAGTGCCTCGAAAAGAAGCATTTCTAAATTCCGTATTTATTCTTGACGATATTTGGTGTGAATGGCAGGGCAAAATACAGCAATATTTTAGTTTTGGTCGACATTCAAACGTTGATTGTCTTTATCTATTGCAAAGTTATGCACATATACCGAAACATAATTTACACAATAATTCAAATATGGCAATTGTGTTTAAAATGGATAATGTGAATCTGCAACATATTTACAATGATCATGTTTTAGGCAATATGACATTTACAAAGTTTAAATATGTGTTTTTACTGTTGGAAAGAAAAGTACATTATTTTGGTGATTATACCAATACTTCCCCTACATAAAAGTAAATATAGCTCTGGTTTTGACAATTATTTACTTCCAGGCGACAAAAAATGAGTATTTCAAAGTTTGGACATAGCAGTGCAAAACACAATCATTACACTAACTGTTTAACCAAAAATCGCGATGGGAATTGCAATTTGAACGGATATATACTACGTAATATGGGTATGGCTGTGAACAATAGCGATTCGGTAAATAAATGTTACGTGGAATACTTAAACACTATTATGCTAAACATATTTAGATCACAATCTAATAATATTCAAGAGCAAATAGTAAAGTTAGTTGGTTTGAATGATAATGTTTATAATAACACGAGTGTATTTGCAAACATTTTAAGCAATATTAGTACTTATTTGCTGAGTAATGAATTTAGAATAGAAGAATGTTTAAATGGATTTAGTAAGGATTTTAACAATATGGAAAACATTGTTTTTACAACACAACTTACAGAAATGAAAGAAAATTTTAGTTGTAATTAATGAAATGGGAAATGCTTTTAATACAAAACAACTTGAAATACGAATGGAACAAATAACACATTATATAAGAGGTGAATTGATTTTAAAAGATTTGGTTTAGTTATGTAAACAGATTTGAGGAAACAAAATAACGACTTGGAAACACAAATGAACTATTTTATCAATGATTTAAAAGCTAAAACTATAGCAAAATTAGATCTTGTTTTAAGTAAATTCGATAAGAGTGGAAAAGTTCAAATTAATCGACCTACTATATCAGTTAGAAAAGTAACGAATTAATCCATATATAAATAGATTGCATTTAATGTAATATAATAAAAACATGCCTGACTCTGTTTCGAGATTACATAATGTTATATCATCGGAGAAAGATAAATATTTACAAGTCAAACAAGCATGTGTGGAATGGAATGTTTTGAACGAAGAAATATTTAATCCTGTTACCAGTAGAATGGATACATTGAATTTTGTGTTGGATAAACCTACAGAAGCAGCTTTGGAAATTAAAATGGAAAATGAAGCTCTAACATAGAAAAAACAATCCCTTTCTCAATTAACACAACGTTATTTAGCTTTAAATCTCTCCACGTCTACCTGCAATAGAAATTTGGTGTTTATCGACATGAAAACAACTGGTTCCTGGGAAATTTCTTAGTTAAATTTTGCATGAGAATAAAATTAAATTAGGTGATTACATATCTGATCTCAGTGAAGGAATATTTGAATTATTGTTAGTAAAAACTTTCCAAATAAATATTTCGACACCGATTTGCAGAAATATAAAGAACTTATTCGTCGAACAAATGTTAATATTCGTTCAGGAAATGAACACCACCTGAAAATGCATTTAATAGGGGATATAGTAGGAAGTGGAATATACAGAAATTAGATTGACAACCACTTTTCACTTGTATATTGGAGCAATCCTAATGAATTGATTGAGAGATTAAAACTTCTAATCACTTTGAGAGAATCTGGGAATAATTCACATACAAATGATATTGTTTCTATTATTGAAGAATTAACAGAAGATGGTTATATTACAAATGAAGTTTTGTAACATTGCTCAAGAGCTTCATGCTCCTGCAAGGATGAGATATCCTAGAAGAAGGGTTATAACTCATGATTTAAAGGATCTTTTCCAATCCGAATGGTGTGAAATTACATTGCTTTCAAAATACAATAAGGGGTACAAGTATATTTGAATCGTAATAGATGTTTACTCGAAATATGGTTGGGGTATACCTTTGAAAAACAAAACTGGGAAACAGGTTACTGATGCAATGAAGATAGTTTTGAAAGAGAACCCCTAATTCGCTCTAAATGACAGAGGATCAGAATTTTTTCTGTACCATTCTGGAAACTAATGACCAAATATGGTTTTAATCACTATGCAATGAATTCAGAGCTTAAAGCGAGAGTTGTGGAACATACAATTGCTTAATCAAATCGATTAAGCAATTAATACTTAAACATTTCCCATCAAGGGGGACTTACAAATGAGTTGACATTTTGCCTGAAATTGTTAAATCTTATAATTCTAGATATCATAGAACTATCAATATGGCTCCTAAAGAAGTTATGCACAATAGTTCAATGAACACAATGTAAAATAATGTTAAAGTCATCAACAAAAGGGAACCAAAGTTCAAAGTTGGTGTATTTATACGTATCTCGAAGCAGAAAGGGATCTTTGAAAAGTATTTATGATGAATTGGTCTTTTGAAATATTTAAAATTATTTCAATTAGACAAACATATCCCAGAATGTATTACATAGAAACATATGATGGAGAACCAATAAAAGGTGAATTTTACGAACATGAATTGCAAAATGTCCGTTCTCTAAATTGATATTTGTTTGATGTCCTTGGTTCGATGGAGAGAATTCTCGAAAGCTCACGATTCCAGGGTTAAGAATCAAGATCTTAAAAGATTGGAATACAATGTTTGTAAAAATTTCTGACACTAAATAAAATATTTTAAATCATATTTATGTGCTTTTTATTTAATAAATCTCTGGATGGGGATTGGATGTACAATTTATTGTGTAATCAATCCCCTCTTTGATTGGATTATTGTTTCATTGGATTAACATTGGAGCAATAATCTAGTGTGTTTAAATCCTTTTATTGTGGCATATTTGATTGTTAGTCTATCGGAATACTCCTCTAGGTTTCATAATTGTTTGTGGTAGGTTATATTTCTTTGCTTCTATCGATACAGTTCTCGAAAATTGGTTAGTTTAAGAGAGCAAAATACTAGTCCCCACACTAAAAAAAATTTAATACAAAATTCGTTATTAATTAATTTTAATGGTGTATACGATTTTCACAATGTATCAGTACTTAAATTTTTTGACGATGTCCCCTAGGACATAATTTTTGACGGTGTTGAGTAACTCACATTATTTTTAAAATATGTATTAAAAATGTAATGTTTCAATTCTGGGCTTAAACTGAAATGAAATATCTTTTTTTGCTAGTCACAGTCTGTGTGTTCCAAATGTGTACCTGGGAAAGAGACACAAGACAACCCTGGTCAAGGAAAATAATTGTGTAAAGTGAAGACTAGCCGTAGGCCTGGTTAAGGAAAATCGTTGTGAAAAGTGAAGACTAACCGTAAGCCAGGAACCCATGCAATGGAGTAAATTTTGTGGGTGTGGCGGAGTGATGGGGGAAGTTCTTCCTCGTAGTACTTGTTTAGGCGGCAGTGGCGAGCATCAGACTTTGTGTATGAAGAGGAAGTTGTCGGGTGGATGAAAGCAGGCGGGTATCAATAGTGGTGCATGCACGGGCTGCAGCGTCTTTCTGAAGTATTCCCTTGCCAGCTTCGCACTGTGCATATCTCCCGCCTGGTCGCGACCTGGTTTGGCTGCTCCAACTCCTGCATGCGATTCACCCTCATAGGCTCTCTAGAGCTAAGTTTCTCCTGCTCCCACATACACTCTATTCTTGACTATCCAATAGCTGGTATTGTACACGAGAAAGACTTGTCCCCGTATCTTTTGTAAAAACACGTTGCTGTAGTCAACTATCTTTCCCAAATAAACTGTAGCAAGATTAATATTAAATTATCCTTTATGATAGTACTCTCCAAAAATTCTGGGCTAGGAAAAACTATATGTGAAATACATATTTTTGTCTGCTAGATTAATAAATATACATTGGATTGAAACTAAAACAAATTTTCCAACATGTTTGTATATCGTACGATTTTAATGGTTGAAAATATAGTTTTCCTTGAGTATTTGCTTACATGGTAATAGTTAAAACTTGAATAAAAATACATGTTTGAAAAACTGTGTTCTTTCAATGCTTAAAATCTTAGAGAGTTAAAATTATGTCCTATAGCTGCATTGTTATGAAAATTAATGAGTGATTACTTAAAAGTTGTTGGAAAACGGGAATAAACTTTAAAAGGTCTTGTTAGATTGTTGGAAATGGAAATTGAGATTATTGGAAAACAGGCGAAAAAAAAGTTTTTGTGGAAAATGATTTATATTTTAATTTGAATTAATTGCATGTTAAACCATTTGTAATGTATTTTTTAGTGATGAAAAAATAAAGTTTTATCAGCGGGAGATGTGAAATCTTTTAATTCGCTGAGAATGTGCTAGTCTCTTGCCTTGTGAAATGTATGAGGAAACTTCAATGACCGATCGAAAATAACAGTTTGTAGAGAAGAGAGGAAATAGTCCAGGTGAGTCCAAAATCCATTGCTGCCTCGGTAGGTCAACCGTTGCTTTGGCCTTGAAGCAAGCTTAATTCATTGTCGAGGCAGTGCTCTGGTGGTGAAGGGCAGGTGAGACTAAGCAGGAAACCAACACTAGAAAAACACTTTCTGAATACTGAAGCAGGAGGAGGTGTGTGTAGCCGTAGTCTTGGAGAATAACTTGCTTTTCGCACCAAGTCAGCTTCTGGAGTAGGGGTGGGATGGGGTGTTTGGACAGGGGGCACTAGCATCTGGACAAGGGCTGGTTCTGTGGGCGAGTGGTGAAGGGTAGGGTGGGTACAAGCAGGTATCTCCTGATCTGCACGCAACAAGGCATTTGTCATGATCTTGACTCAGTTGCAAAAAATGACAATCATAGGCGGCTCAGGTGAATGAACCCCAGGACTCCACAAACATGGCTTATGGCGAGAGGGTGGTGGCATCATTGAGTCGGGCCGGTTCTGAGAGGTGCAGGGTAGGGGAGGGAGGGTAGGGGATGCCTACAGGCGAGCAGGACCGAATCTGAATGTAACTGATCAGTTGACACCATCTTATCTTAGTGCTGAAAAAATCGACACTAGCAGCCAGCCTGGGGTGGCAGTCTGGCGAGGGGTGGGTGGGGGTGTAGGGAGTTCTGGAGCGAAGTGACCTCAGCTATCCACACTCTTGTCATCTTCAGTCGCTCATGAACGTTTGGAAGAGACAGATGTGTAGAGCTCGCTCTCTCTCTCTCTTGTCTTCATTGGGTGGGTAGGCAGTTGGCAGACGACAAGCTTATGATCGGGGCTTACTGCAGCTACGGACATACCTTCATCTCTAGTGATAGCTGCTATTTTCGTTAAGCGATGTTATTTCCTTCGGGGTTCACACCTCGTTCACAGTATTCATAAACTGTAGTGTTAAATATTTTTTTAAAAATAATTTATCGGAAAATATAATTTTTTGTGAGTTAACTTATTTTTTATTTCTGGATCGATATACTGTGTTTGTGATAAGTAATTGGTTTCTGTGTTTGGTCTATGAAAATACAATTTGTGTTAACAATTGCAGTGAATTTCATAAACATTAAAAAATTGTTCCCTTCATTTACGAGTTTTTACCATAATTCATGCATCGAACGGACTTATTTTAATATCTGTTAGGGTAAGAATTTCTATCATATATTTTACTTATCAGAATAGATGTACGCTGTTCTGTCTGGTTTAAATCATATTCAGAGTTTTTTTGCCATAAGATATTATTCTCCAGGATGAGTCGTGTTAATGTGTTATTTATTCATACTGACTAGCTGGATTCCGTTTAGTGAGTTTGGATTTGTCAACATCAGATGTTATTTACCCATACGTAGAACTCGTTTAAAGACTCTGCCTTGTGTAATTTCATACTGGCTAGCTGGATTTAGTTTAGTGAGTTTGCACTTGTCGACATCAGATGTTATTTACGTAGTTAAAATTCTCTCTCGTGTAAATTATGTTTCTAAGCTCGAGACTCACATTACGTTTAAGTCTCATGTAATTACACTTATTATTCATATTATTCATGTAGTCATTTGACATTTGCATTTAGATGCATGTAATTTATTCATATGTAGAACACTCTGAAATTCTGTAACTTTTTAATTGCATTGAGAAACAGTCGACAATCGTTTGTCATTACTAACACGTAAATCACATCTTTCAAAGTTGCCTATCTCCCACCACCATCCATGAGCAATATCCCACAAAAAAACATAAAATTTACACTTAGGCCACTCTTAGAAATCATTTAAATATTCTTCAAATTCTCTAGTATGTTAAATATATTCGTAAAAATCGCCTATGTACCACCAACATCCGTCCAAACACCTCGAGATTAGAAAAAAATATTTAAAAAAAACGACCCTTAGCCCACTCTTGCACTAAACTCTACACCTATATAATACATTGCAACCCACCACTTTAGTCAGTCGCCAACAATGCACCACACCGTCAACATCGTACAGAGCTCCTGCTACCCCCTCCCAAAAATAAAGAAAGAAAATTATGTATACCCTTACACACATTTTTTTATCGGATTAAGATAGGATTAATAGATTTTAAATCGGATTAATATCGTATTTAGAATTTTTAGATCGGATTAAAATTTGGATAAAAATTTATCCCTTTTTTGATCAATCCTTTCATTTTTTGATAAACCCTTCCATTTTTTATTAACCCTATTGACATCAATTTAACCCTTTCATTCAATCAATAGTGAACGTAACCCCCACCCCTACTACTGGTATAGTTTATCCATCGCGAGAAAAAAAATTCAGAATTATAATTGTAGTAATCGTTTCAGAATTGATTTTTCGCAGAAGTTATATTAATTACTAGCTGTTACCGCGACTTCTTTCGCGCGGACTTTAGGATTTGGTTACATATTTTTAAAAGAAAAATAGATAGTTGAAATAAGGCGTGAGAAGTGTCAATGGAAATCTATACATAATAATAATAAAACAATATTTAAAAATTTTAAATATTAATCAAATAGAATTTACAAATTTATTTTTATGTTTATGTTGAAATTATTCCAGTGCATGCAACTTCGTTCGGGTGGACTTTAGGATTTGTTTACATATTTTTAATAATATAAATTCTACTTCTCTTAGGTGTTATGGAGTTATTAAAATACAGTCGATCATAGCTTCGCTCAGATTTTGTGTTTAAAATAGAAATATCGCTTCGTGCAGGTTTTTTTGAAGTTATTAAAATACAGCCCGCCATCGCTTCGCCCAGGTTTTATGGAATTATTGAAATACATACCTATATGTTTGGTTTAAAAGATTGTTACTTTATTATCGGAAATAGTTTCATCGTCGCGTTAGTGTTGGTTGTTTGATAATATGCAATTTTAATAAGCTTTTTCAAAACTAATGTATCTTTTTCTATGATGCGTATTGTATAAATGATCATTTTAGAAACTATTGTTGTTTCAGCTATGATTTTTGACAATAATTCTTTTGCAAAAAAATAGGATATGAAATATAAAGAAAATTATATAATGAAATTTATATACTTCAAAACCATCTGAGATATCGAGATGAAATTAAGAGCAGATTTTAAATAGAAGTAAACTCGATGAACTCTGAAAGTTTTATAAAAATCGATTCAGCTGTTTCGGAGCCTATTCTGAACAAACATCCAGACAGACAGACAGATAAAAATATTGAAAACAGTTACTTATGACATAGTTTAAATAGCAGATAGAAACTTAAATTTTATTTATTAGAATAGATCTTATTGTGCAAATTGTAGATACATGTTTTGAATTTTATGATGATATATTTTATTCTTTAAGACGAAAAATTCCAATTTTATTTTTAATTTCAATTGATATGGTGATGGAGAGCAAGGAATGAGTAAGTATGTAATTATTTTCTCGAGGAAATCATGCCAAATTGATACTGTCACAAGTAAATTATAATAGTCTGAAAAATATTATGTACCTGTAATGTTTCGACATCGTAGCTCCCAAAACTTTTTATTTCATTTTTGCATTCTAAGATTACACTCGTAATAGTAATTTCCCACCTATTCCCATCTACCCCAGCTACAGCGTTGATGTGGGTATTCATCCGTACAAGTCCTGTATCCTTCAGACTCGAGTATAGAATTCCAAGTCCTTAAGGCTAATAAAAACGCAGCAGCAGTCCGCGGAACGCCTAGCTTCGTGACTTGTTAGCAAGGCGCCTTATTACCATGCGACATTCCTGCGTGAAGTCGCAATCATCCTTAGCGAACGTCCTATTGTTTACTGGCTCTAGAACGCCGTGGAGTACGCTTAAAGGCGAAGTTTGAAGTGGTAGACACGTCTCATTGATCACGCATTCTTTTCTATTGCATTGAAATGGTAATACTATTTCTAATCTTTACTTGTATATTACCGATATTGAGAGCGCAATAAACATTTGTTATGTGGCTAGACCATCACAGTATATCTTAAATACAGTTATTATATATTTTTCAGTAGTCTATGGGCCGCAATAAATCAGAATACCAGGAATTTTTGATAGCGCGGAATTACTATCCATGAGATTTCACTCATAGATAGGCCCAAGTAAGCGAATGAAATAACCTAATTTAATTTTTGCACCATGTCCCCTTAAACAGCCCATGTTTATTATACTGGTGCAGATAGCATGTTTTAGTTCATGCTAAATTATGACTACCCTTAATCATTAATACGTTTTAGCAATTTTTTAACAGCTATTGCAGCCAATGTCATACTACAATCAACGTTACTTACAACGTTCCTGAAGCCCTGCTAAAATTCTACTTCCAGGTTATTCCTCCGCCTCATGCAAACAAAACTTGAAACTGACACCAGAGGGTCAACGCATCGAATTCGTGTAAACTCAGTTTAAAAATGTTTTCCATAAAAACTATTTTTTACTATTTTTTACCAATGCACCTATTTTACCACTGGTTTTATTCCTATTAGTTATAAATGGAATATTATAATTTATAGATCAAATATAAGTTTAATTTAACCGAAATATGGTAATTTTATTTTAACACATGTATAAAAGGTCTGTTAATAAATTACTTAGAAAACAACCAAACACGTCGTATGTTTTTTTTTTCCAAAGATTTGATCTAAAAAGTCTTAAGACCTGCGAATAGACTATAAATAAGCTGATGTTTATAAACTGGGTTTTCTGCGAGGTTTCCTGAGCTGTATACCTATTATTGCTCCTACTGGTATTTATTTTTGCTATAGTTAGAGGGGTGGGTTTTCCTTGTTTAAACCTCATTTGAGGACTATATGTTGGTGAGATAAGCACAACTAACTTGATATTTCACTGCGGGCTGTAAGTTCCACGCGTTCGAACCATTACATTGAAGATATTTATTGTATAGTGCATGCATGTTACGAAAGGGACGCATCTGTTAGGCGACTCGGTAATACAGATTTTAAGTCGACGGGTATACCGCAGATTTAATTTTGGAACCTTTCTGCAATGTCATCAAAGGTATAGTCAGACTGCTGTATAAGAAAATATATACACTGAATATATGAGAACATGTTTAGCGACTGCACTGAACTAGATACACACTTTCAACTATTAAAACAGCATGACCAGCACTTTAATTCTAATGGTTGCCTTCTGCACGAGGGGGATAGGCCACACCAGTTCAGTTCTTCGCGCGTAGGGATGATGAGAAATTTGATGCGTGTGCTAGAGTCACCATTATCGCTATCTCGGTTTTTAAAGGTCGCGATCACGCAACGCAGCTCCAGGTAGGAGGTCGCTTTAATTAAACTGGCTGTTGTAGAAGCTGTTAAAAGGATTTCCAGGAAAATATTAAATTTGCTGAGATACGAATGTAACATTTCCAGGAACAGTTGCTCATTACTTTTCAGAGAACAGCTGGCCATATGGATTGAGGGTTGCCGACCGGAAAGTTAGTCTTACGGTTGGCCACACACAAAGTATGGAAGAGAGCCACTTTAGGATAAAATATTAAATTACAATTACCTAAATGTCACTGAAACGCATTATAAATTACAGAATTTCCTGTAATTATAACGAAGTCTCCATTCTGATGACAATTGTTATAAGCCCTACTTATAATGAATTAAATTTACTGAAGAATTACTAGTGTAGCGTTATAGTATTATAAAATTAATGCACCAGTGCTTGTATGACGTGAAATGAATATTTATTTTTTATTTACATCTCATGAAGAAAACTTTTCTTGAGTTTCGTAGCTATATTTAGAGAAATACTTGTGCTGGGCTTGAGTTAATTTATACTAACCTGCAGCATGTTTCGCCTGAAAATAGTTTTATTTTTTCTTTTACACGGGGAAAAAATTTAAATTTATAAAGTGAATCAAATAACAAAAATACGTTTCTGCAATGACGATCTATTTTTATCCTTTAAGAGAGATAGTAGCTAAAAATCCGTTCTGCCAAATTAATGCAACAGTTAAAATAATTCAAATGAAACGTATAAATGTTGCAAGCGTACTAAAACCAATAATAATGAAAATCAACAAGAAATTAGACAGGTTTTATTTAAAGAAAGTTTTGGAGAATACAGTCACGCACCGTTTCGTGTTTTTACAATCGTATATTGGTAAAGACTCAAGTGACTCGAGTGACACAATTAAAGTGCTAAATACATAAATATATTGGCATTATGCTATTAAAACCTTTCTTTCATTAGCAACCAATTGAAATATTAAATGTTTGTGGAATTTACCAACGATAAACTTACAAATTGTACAGTTACCTAACTGTTAAACATCTGTTCAATATCGAATGCAGTACCAACATGATGGCACACCATCTAAAATTGGTTTTTCATGTTCGGTATCGCCCGTAAAGTAATTTTGGCCGTGGTCATACCATTCCCTGACCTGTAGTCTGTAGAGATTTCTATCTATCTGTGTGATAATTATGTAGGCTTATTAGAAACATTCTTTTTTTTTTTAAGATACCAGTCTAAGCTGAAACGCAATATGACACATCCTTAACCGATTTTTTTCTACCCTAGCAAAACTTTTGTGCATCATAAACACGCGACTCATCTCAACTGCTCGCAAGCAATTATGCTGGCGTGACCACCTTTGAATATAGGAACCTGTAAAATGAAACCACCGAATTACCAATGAGTAGGGTGCCTGGAAAAACAAGCGACCTGTAGGATAGACTCCACTGTTCTATGTATTTTCGATCTTCATCTTTCTGTTCATTGGCTGGTGCCCCAGCGAGCGTAGCCGGTTTACTCCGGACCAATTGGCGCGAGATTCAATCCTTGATTCAATGCAGATCAGTTATTGCTTCAGAATTCACATGGGCATGTCTGATGAACTATGACACAATCGTAAGCATGGCAGAAATACACGTCTGTTTAAAGACTAGCTTGTTCTAAAATTAATTCGCGAGTTTTCCAAGTCCCTGCTAATAACGGTCGCTGCCACTTTCCAACATTCTGGCGGCTCCAGTGGCCACCAGGAACGCTCCAACTGTGTCGCCAAATTCGAATCGCATATCGAACGCCCAGTTGCTGCATTTCGGCACTGGCGATCGTGCTAACCACTTCAAGCTCATCTGTTCACTGTTTGCGGCTTCTAAAATGTTATTGAGTTCGATTGTAACTAATCATGGACACTCGGTTCACCTATCTGCTTCTCACGATTATCCCGACGATTCAGTTAGTCCCAACCCCAGGAAAGGCGAGAAATTTTGCAAAAAGAATTATTTCGCACGTGGGGCCGAGGTGGTGTTGCGGTTAGGGTGCTCGTCCTTCACCAAGGCGAACCGGGTTCGATTTCCGGTGGGTTCGCTACCAGATTTTCGTACGTGGGAATCATGCCTGACGATGCCGCTGGTGAGCGGGTTTACTCGGAGATCTCCCGTTTACCCTGCCCTCACAATCCGGCGCTGCTCCTTTCTCGCCTCGTTTCACCCTCATCATCTGTCAAGACGAGACATTACAGTCGATGGATGCTGTCACACGAAATCTGTTGTGAATCTGTGACTTAAGCACTAAGTTTTTGTTGGAATGGAGAAAATATATGTTTCTAACTATCTTGAACTCATCTAGACTATAATTATTTTTCCCATGTTTATTTCTATTAACCCTTTTGCGAAAAAAGTTTTTCATTATTTTTAAGTTGACAACAACACTAATTACTTAGGCACCATACAAAAGGAGACGATTTTACAACGTACTTAATGAGGATTAGAGCAGTAAATGAGGCGTGGAGAGACGAGGGATAATTTAATAACGGAGTGAGAACGTATTTCCAATTCTAAGGAAACACAAAATTATAAAAAATTATTACACTGCAGCAGTTAGTGAAATTTTGCAGGAATTAAGATTGTTGCTGCTACACAATTTATTAAGGTTTTAAAATGCACAACGCTAAAATACATTTTTGGGATACTAATGTTTTACCCTACCCAGAAAATCTGGGTGGGTACAATGTGCCCCTACAACCTCCCTCCCCTCCTCCTCGCTCCTTGAGTTGAGCTCGTTTCTCAGTGAAAAATTCTTGTCATCTATTGTGAGGCTGGCGTCATCATAATTAGAACTTACATACGCGACTTGCAGACGCATGAATGTGGTTGACATACATGTTTATAAACTGCTATTATTATTTGCAGATTCTTTCTTGTTTTTTGGAAAGGTATTTTTTTGGATTACGATATTTTGTTTTTCTGTAGTTCACTATTAATTTTACAGAAATTTTTTTTGCACTGTTGTCATTGAAATTTAATTTTTTCTCTCATGTTCAGACCATTGCATTTATATTAATCAAACTATATCACTTATAAGTAAAAAATACATGACACGTGTGGTTGTTTCCTGGTCAGAAAAATAAATATGAACGGCGTCTTTTTTTTTTTTTTTTTTTTTTTTTCCAAAAAGCTACGTAAATACATAAGAAAACCCAATTTGCCTGTAAAACGTTGAATAACTAAATCCCAACTTAACTTTACAACATTCAGCATAACTTCGATAATAGCCTGGCAGACCTATGGAACAATCTTTGAAATAATGAAGGAAGAAATTATGTAAACATGGGAGATTCATTGTCCATTGTAGCCCAAATACGGAAGGTTACCAGCAACATAAATTTTGGTAATATTGCTGACCGACAATTTGAGTTTTATTTTATTTTCTGCTGAATTTTTTCCATTCGGTTTTTGCTCATTCTATAAAATCATAGAAGAGTGTATGACCACTGACAAGTAGTTTGGAAAAAAATCGATCTTATATTAACTCGCTTCTTATGAGCTCTCGTCTTCAATAATGATGTCTTCTTTTTCGCTTAAAAGCAGCATTCACGACGGACTGCATGTATCTGTTGAAACCAGTGTACGTGGGTAGGCATAGGAAACAGTCTACAGGTAGTATATCACCGGCGACAGTAGTGTGGATGGTTCTTGAAGAACCAATAGGACAAATGTTGCCTTTTGAAACATGTGACATACTACACGGCAACAAAAACGGTGCTTGTCGTCTATAACTTGTTGCTTCAGTGTAATCGCTGTTTTGAAGACTACAAACAATTGTTAGCAGATACGATTGGAAACATTCTGTAAAAATAATGCTACTGAATCAGTTAGAAACTATGTGCAAGAATAGCTCTGTAGTAAATAAAAAATACTTAGCCCTATGCAGCGATACTGCAAAACTCCGACCAGTTTCACCACTCACAAATACGAACTTCATAGTTTTGTCAGCTACAAGTTAAATTTATAAATGTTAAGTTAAATTTAAATGGTTCTTCAACAATCAGGCACCCAACTCCAAACTAGGTCATAAAGAAACCGAATGCAGCCGCCTGTTATTTTTCATACTGTCAAAAAGAGTAATCATTCCATTATGCCCATCTCTGGTGCTTAGAGTTGGCTGAACGTTGTTTATGCGTCGTGTAGTGGTAGTTGCTTACTGGTTATATGTTGTGAGGTGCGTCTTTCTTTCTTTCTTAGGGATATATTTCGGAGGTGTAAGTTGAATTATGAGTTGGAACTTGGTTTTCCTTGGGGCGATTTTGGGACTTAGAATCACACCGAGAAGTTGATGGTACACACATGCTTTTCTTGGACTTGGGTGTCAGCTGTGCTAATTAGGAGTTTGCCTTTTGTGAAAATACAGGGTTACGTGATATTTATGATGAAATACACACGTGCTCATGCAAAGTTGAGAAGATAGGTGTCCGGGGAAGTACTAAATAAACGGGGATTATGGAAACTGCAAGTGTCGTCGCTGTGAGAGCTGAGTTGAGGACCGTGCGTGTGAGAGAGACCAGACAAAGCATTGCCGGCATCGAAAGGTGCTTGGTGGGGAGAATATCCCTGGCTCTGTTCTGGTTATCGGCATCGAAAGGTGTTTGGTGGGGAGAATATCCCTAGCTCTGTTATGGCTATGAGTGGTATGGAGGAGAAGTACTAGCTACTACCTAGGGAGTAAGGCTTCTGACTGTGAAGTTATTGAGAGAGGTGAACATCTTATGAGCACTACCAACACTTTCGGGTGTTTTGTGAGGGGAGTGCACTCACTCTTTAGTATCAGAGGACGATAGCTGTGTGTATGAGTAGGTGTGGACATGAGGAGGACATGTACAGTGAAATGAAGCATATTTTATGGCAGTTACCTCTCGGCGAGTCTCTCCTTTGGGTTTAAAGTTCTTCGTACGATTGCATTAGAAATAGGATTTTTTTATGAGAATTGCGTTTTAATTCATGGTATTGTAAATCATCATATATAGCCATATATTGTAAAGTTTTTGGGTGGCGATAAGAGAAAAGAGTGTTTCAAAAGGCCCCAATTACATTTCAAAATTTAAATTATATTGTTTATTTTTGCAGTAGCATATCGCCTACCCTAGAAGCGACTATAGTCAAATTTCCTGATCCTGTTAATTTGTGTGAACGATTAGAATGCTAGCTTCCCATCCCTTCCTCGTTCTATTGAGGAGGTTGAGATGGGGAGTTGCGGTGGTTGGTATCTGGAATGATTCGCTGCCACGGAAAGTAAACAGTGTTTTCAGCAGCCAGTTTGAGAGATTACTGTTACTTGCAAAGTACTGCTGCAAATACCCTAAATGCAAAGCGACGGAACAAATTCTGTGATACGTGCAATTTTAATTTCATCGATATAAATTTTGTGCCAAATAAAGAAGATGTTTTAGTAGTGTCGAATGTATATACATACTAACTTACACATTTTGGTACAGGAAACAAAAGTAATGGCAGCGAAACACACATGACTGTCTTGAAATAAACTTAGTTGCCGCTAAATTTTAACCTTGAAAGTCAAACATTTTTCCGGGGAGCAACATCCTGGCTAACTTTTCATACGCGGGTATTTTAAGCCCCCTACCCCATAAATTATATATTTCTCCTGCACTTATTTCACCCCCTCCGAAAAACGTGCCTACGTATGCCTTGAACGGTGCGATATATCACTCCCAAAGATTGTAGAATTATATTATATTGTATTGGAAATGTCTTATTAACGTCCCCAGTGTTACACCTGAAGGCTTAACAGGGGATGGCTTACCAAATAACTTATGACCTAACGTAAACTAACTCACATTCCTTACCTGGGATTTAATCCCACAACCTCCTGCACCGCAGATCGGCGGCGCACCAACCGACCACACCACGAGAGGTCGGCCCAAAGATTGTTGAATATCAATGGCGCTATACCGCAGATATAGCTTATATTTATATTACAAATATCGACATTGAAATATAGGTCATATTGAGTGAAAAGATCTGGACGGCTCTTAACATCGAGGTCTTGAGAGCCGATGGAGTCGATAGAGGTGAGTATGGAGAAGCGCCGGATTGAAAGGGCGGGAGAAACGGGAAATCCCCGAGAAAACCCACCGACCAACGGCATCGTCCGGCACGATTCCCTCAGGCGAAAATCCGGAGTGAAACGGCCCGGGATTGAACCTGGATCTACGTGGTGAGATGTGAGCAGGCTAATTGCAAATATTGCATGTTGCAAAATACTGTTTCGTGATCGATATATAGCCATTTCGCACAGCCCTATTCCCCAGATTTGTGGACGCGCCGGGCCGTTCCCAGGTGTGCCAACTATGCGAGTTAATGGCAGATGCTCACGGCAGGCCTTGCCCTACTGCGGGACGGAGAATGGTTGGCAGAACGGGCAGCCACCCGGGGCAACATATTCAAGGCACGGGGCGACAGGACTTGATCGCCGAGGGGTTAGCAGGGGCGGGCCACAGGCAGGAAGTTGAATAGCTTTCGGTGCGCCAATAAACCGCGGGCCGCCGTAAAGCGAGGTCGGCAACTACCAAGAACGTAGCTATGTGGGGGGGGGGGGAGGGGGAGAAGACTGCTAGTTACGGAGCTGGTAGGGGGGGGAAATATTGTAGAGCTCCTGCACCCTATCAGTTTACAGGGTGGGTCTTAATCACAGCGTTTGTGGTAGCACGTCTGTTACGGGACAAACTTACGCTGACTTGGGGGGAAAACGACCAGCTTTATCTGAAGAAACTCAAGACTTTATGTCGTGTTTATAAAGCAGTTACACCTAAAATCGAGACTATATATTGCATAGACTTAATTGGGGCTGTATAATGAAAAGAATGAGCACCATAGTTGTCCTTCATGTTCAGATACAACTACGCATTTGCTTTTATAACTCTGCACTCTACCGTAATAAAGTTTGTGAAAGAAAAATAACGCAGTCTAGGAATTCATTCCGATGGTGTTGTGGCTCTATTTCCCCACTTACCCCTCCCTTATAATGTAAGAGCATTATTTTTAATTAGTCGTACACACATATGCGAGCGCACTAAAGAATTTTTACCTGGTAAATATTGGACTTTTTATTCTTGAGCGAAATTGTTTTCTCTGTATACCTTCTATTTTCGAAATTATTCCGAACGAACATATTTAGTCAAGCTATACTTTATACCACCCACATGCGAGAGGTCACATGCTCGATTAAAACCGATTGAATCAGGGTTTTTTCGGCGTGGTTTCCCGTCCACATCATGTAGTGCCCTCATTTTTGTGTTCCTTTTTCATTCGTGCATTCGATTACTGTAAGAAGTGAAAGATGCAGTAAGTCAAGCACTGACAATAAAGGTCCATCAAAAGTTTTTTACAACTGTACTGTCAGAATGTATACTTTGGCATACAAAATATCGTGGGTTTGGTTCTTCGACATGTTTCGAATTATGCAGAAAGAAACTTTCATATAAAATCAAAGTTTTTCTTATTAAAACCTGATAAATGACATTTACGTGTATATACGTACTAAAAAGTATTACCGTGAAAATTTAACAAAAAATTGTGCCCTGACTTCAATTTCTAGATTATTACTATTCTTTTTAAAATTTCATTCCTTTGACATGATTTCTTGTTAGAAATTTTAACTTATATCATACAAAATTATATGTAAAAAACGAGTCATAAAAGAAAAACCGAAAAATCCTCCGTGCTTCTTCTTTCCAAACAGTATTGCCAGGGTTTAATCAAACTTGTGAAGTGGCGGAATTATGCCCTGCATAGATTTTTAAATTATCCAGTAATGTGCAAGTCTTTCCATTTCTGCACTTATTATACGATGCTCAGCAGAGAATTTTTTTTTCTTCTTTTAGTATCTAACAGTTTGCTCTCAAATAAAGTTTCTTTAGCGGTTATACCTCGGCAATGTGCCCAGCAAGACAAGTTTTGTCTAGTACGGTTGCGAGCTCAAGTTTAATGACGATACATCGGTAATAACATGTGGATTTATTACCTGACGATACATAGGTGGATTTACTGCCGCTACAGCTAGGAAACGAAAACCAAAGTTCAGCACTCAACAGCACACCGTTATCGAGTTACGAATTATCGTCGTACATCATTTCGCTCAGCGCCGTCTCTCCTCAAGCGAGTCGAAAGAGAATTGGGGTGGACGAAAATTGCAGGAAAAGGAAGAAAATTCATCAACATGACATACTGCGATGACTTTTTGGCGGTTAAGGTTGAGGGGTAAAGAGGCTGTGGACGCCCGCAGCGACACGAAGTCGACCGTGAGACAGAAGGCAATGGAGAAGAATTACGGCTGTTTCTTTAAGACGGACGGTGGTCTTAATCCACCATTTTGAGTAGGGTGGGGAGGGGATGATTGTAATAATTTATTAATGTGCTCTGAGAATAGCCAGAGCATTTACCTTAAGGGCACTGCCTACCGGCTCGCAGCTGCGAATTTTAATAGAAAATGTCTTGTTAAGGAAATTTCGCCTCAGTGCGTTAACGTTTAAGATAGGCGTTTTAAACAAAATTTATTCTTCACGGAATTTTTGTTAGGAGAAATTTCCTACAGTGGAGATGTTTCCATAACATGCTTAGCCTGTTTGCAAAAAAAAATTAAGACTTATGTACCTTCTTTGAAACACCTATCTTTAAAATTAAGACACTGAGGCGAAATTACGTGTAACATTGGATTTCCTATTAAAATTTCACAGCTTCGAGCCCGTATGCCTGTCGCTCAGACTACATTGCAGTGAATTTGAAATCCGTTTTTTATTTTTTCCACGAAAATACTAGACGTGCACCCAATGTCTTGACCTATGAAAAGACCGCACACTTCAGACTACGCATGTCGATTACTTTCAAGATATCATGTGCATTAGCATTACGATTTCGGAACACTGCAATAAAGCTAAACGCGACTTTGCGACTCCCAGTGTCAAGAAATGGATAACTCCGCCCCCGTAAACTTCGTGTGTCCACCTTGACTGCGTCCCGATCCTGGCTCGCCGGCCTGATCTACGTCTGACGAACTACGCCGCTTTCTTGAATGAAAATTATGCAAAATTGCTAAACTGTGTTTTAAAATATACGTGAGTATTGAACAAAACTTCTTACCTCTTCTGATACAAAGGGACGTTCTGTGGTGTGACATTGTATACGGAACAATGTGACGACCGTGCACAGCTGGCCTAGCGGACCGGCAGAGTGAGTGTGAGTGAAGAGATTTGGGCGGTTCTTAACAGCGAGGTCGTGAGAGCCGATGAGGGTGATCAAATGTAAACATTTTGGTGTCTATTTTAAAATGTATTAATTTTTTTTTCTTTTTCCCTTTGTTTCTGTCTGTTTGATAGCATAGGGAGGGAACAGTGCAACCAAATACTGACTGCAATTCAATCATTCCCATGCAATTTAACGCATATTTTAAAGGAATAAAACTAACATGGAAGTGAAGTCTTGAAACAGAGACAATTTTTCTTAGCATTGTTAAAAATGTGTATGTAAGTGTGCGTGCGACAGAAAAAGCGAGAGATAACGGGATATATTTATTTCAACCATTATGACTCGACACTAAGATCTCACATGAAGCTGCGAAGTGGATTTGTATTGCCGAAGAACTCCATGCGACGACCTATCTCGTTTATGTTATATTAACCACACGGAAGGTGTGTCTGTCAGTTGCACTCTTATTGCACGCAACGGCGGTCGACATTAAAAGGGGCCACGGTGGCTGATCGGTTACAATGCGAATCTCAGACATTTGTGGTAATCAAAGATGCTCAATTTTACTGCCGACTGTAATTTTCCCGTCCGTGCGTATGTGTGTTATGTGCTAGAGCCTGAGATGAGTGTGTGATGTGTTTACAAAATTGCTTTTTTTTTTTTAAATATATAAGAACACAACTTATTACCAAATCCAAGGATATAATACAGATATCTATCACTCACTTCCAACACCAACGGCATTACTTCATAAACTGTTTTCCATTTTTATGCTAACACAGTGCTGATGAAAATGAATTTTGGTTGAATCTGGACTTTTGGATTTCATGGGTATTGCGTATTTAAACCAGCTACCATACCAATTGTCTATCGGGAGCACTACAAGAAAGAAAATTTTGCATTTGATCACTATGCATTTTTAAAAATCTATAATACAGTTTGCTATTTATGGGAAGTGCTATGTACATTTATAGTATTTTTAAGGAGCTGACCATTGGCGAAAGTCGTTATACTATTAAGTATCTGAAGTTATTAACTCAGTTATGTGCTAGTCATGTTCTTAAAATGAGAGAGAGAGAGAGAGAGAGAGAGAGAGAGAGGGAGGAGAGATGAAGGGAGTTTATCTTATAAGTCTGAAGTTGTAAAGAACAGTTGAGAAGAGTAACTGTGCCATTTACAGAGACATTTAAATTAGAAATAACAAGAACTTAACTTTAACAACTGCAGTATTTTTAGCAGTAAGAAGGGGAGTCCTCTTAGTTTTCACATGAATCCCATGACTCTCAGTCTTCGAAAAAAAAAAAAAAAAAATAAATAAATAAATAAATAATATGCACTGAGCGGTGAACGACAAAGATATATTTAGCTAAATCGCCAAATGCCACTTAGAATTAAAAACAAACATGTGATAAGTAGCAACTTTTATACACCGAAACTAACAGAAAGTATCTTATATCTAGGTATTAATAGCTACCCCAGCAGCAGCTTATATCGGCTTCCCCGAGCTCTTTAATCACAATGTCCCTCCCCCCGGCACGAGCCAGATGAAATATACACTCTCCCCCCCCCCTTATACCAACACTTCTTAGTTACTTCCCTGTTATAACTTCCATAATTACGTGCTGTGATTTGCTCCCGCTGGAACTGGTCCTCGTCACTTCGTCACTTCGTCTTCACCCTCTTCGCATTACTTACAAGAGTCTGGCAACGCAGTCTCCTCTGAACGCGGCAAACCACGCCGTCAATTCCCTTATCATGACATGCCAAGTGCCCGTTGCAAACAACAAAAGAAAAAATATATACACGATGCCGTTGTTCTCTTATTTACTTCTATCTCATTAAAAACATTTCAATCACGGTTTGATTTGTGTATAATTATTTTTACATGTCCCATCATTCACTTACATGCAAGATGTAAAAATAGAGTGCACAAATCAAACTATCCTCAACAGAAATAATACATGCTCTCATTCATGTTTACACTTAAATTATCTAGTGTAGATATATTTAAATAATAATGAGACGCATTTTCGCTTTCGCGTTAGACGAATGTTCGCCGCTAGCTGAAGACGTATGTCCCGGCGATTTCACTTCAGATATTGTTTCCCCGACTGTCAATTTATCATGCTTGTTCTGTATTAGCACAATGCTTTTAAGTCTCGTAGTATCTAAACATATTATGGATTTTTATTTTGTGTTACTTCTGTATTTTTAAAAGAGAAAAATATTATGAATTATTTTATTTTAAAGGCCCAAATAGCTTATCTAGACTTAATGATGTTGTAAAAAAAAACACCGAGACACACACACACACACACAGAGGAGAGAGAGAGAGAGAGAGGAGAGAGAGAGAGAGAGAGAGAGAGAGAGATAGTGTGTGTGTGTGCCCGTGTGTGTTCAAGAATTCTAATGATATTTTATGGTTATTTAAATCTCTCTATAATATGCCTACTTCGTTTGTCTCTTATTTTCCTTTGGTCATGGAAGTTATTATTTTTGCAGTGTCCTTGCAGCACATATCCTGATCAAGTTGTTTGTTTCTCTTTGCTGGTTAGTTTACATTAGGTTTCAATCATTACCGAGGCATACTGTGATGTTTTCCAGGAGGGTTGATTCCTGAATGCATCAGCTGTGGCTTTACACTTGGTTCCACAGCCGTTGCGATGTGACTCGGCACGAGAGAGCCACGCCCCGTGTGGCGGTGTTGAAACTTCCTATGTCAGAATATGTTGAGACTGTGACCAAGACGTCAGATTTCCTGTAGCTAGGGAGAGCGGGTCATGTGAAGAGACGCTAGGAGAATTACCCTTCGAGTTATACAAGACTAGCGGAGACGTGTCAGCAGTCATAGCAAACCTCTGCTTGGAAGGCTCGCAATTACTGACACCATCGCGTTTTACGGTCCTACGGTGTTTAAGTCCGTAAAAAAAATTCCATTATCTTATGTCTGACTTTAAAAACTGTTTATTTTGCTCTTTCATTAGTTCTGGCATTTTAAACCACAAAGGGGCCGCGGTGGCTGAGCGCATAGCCTGCTCGCGCTCCATTAAGGCGAACCCGGTTCGATCCCCGGCTGAGTCGCTCCTTGATATTCGCATGTGGGAATAATGCCGGACGATGCCTCTGGTCGACGGGCTTTCTCAGGGATCTCCCGTTCCCCCGGACTTTCATTCCGGCGCTGCTCCATACTCACCTCAATCACCCGCATCGGCTCTCAAGACCTCGCTCTTAAGAGCCGCCCAAATCTCTTCACACGCTCACTTAAACCAACGATTGTAGGGAAATAAATCCCGGAAAATCAGGGTTCTGGGGTTTAGGAAGATTACCCCTCTACCAGCTGCTAATCATTAAAATACTGAAATTACAGAAATTATTAGTTAATTCTCTTACTGTCACACATTTAAAATTAAGACTTAAAATCATTATTTTTGAGCCCCTTCCCTTTTAAATACGTATTGTAAGGAAGTCAGTATTTTCAAAATTCTTCTCACAATGAGTAAATTATTTTACGAGCAGCATCAATATTTTGTTCAGCCTAAATTGGTTCTGCTCAATTAGTTTCACTTGCACTAAATACTTTTCAACTGTACACCTTTTCTATTTAGTATGGTTAGAATACTGCATGGAATGACTTTTTGCTCCTTTGTAACCTACGTGCGAACATAGGCGCCAATAGGTTTGTTTCTCATGTTTTTTGTTGCTCCGATGTCAAAACTGTCTTTGAATTAAATTTTGTTTCCCTTTGTTGCTCTCTAAATTTGAGTGGAAACGTGGAACTGGATGTTTACATAAAAAAAAGTATGGCGTCCAGCATAACTGAATTTCACTTTTGTATTCGCTAATGCGTAAATGTCTATGTGTTTCTATTTATTTAAAATCATTCTGCCCTCAAATATAACAAACGTAACATATCACCACATTGTGTTCCAGCCAAAGGGAATGCCAATAATAGATCAGCAAGTAATCAAAAACTAACACACATACAAAAAGGCACAACACTCGCAAGTTTGCAGCATATATTCACGTTACAGTGCAGTATATGGATGTGAATATGATGCGTAAATAATATCCTCTAAACGGTGTCTCTTATTTGAGTACTTTTACCATTATTATCAGTGGCTCAGCGATATTACGAGATAGGGGTTAACTGAGAGAATGATACTACTTTATGGGCTGATTATACCAGAAGTAGGGCTTCGATTTTTCTTAACTACTACATTACAGTGAAAGTATTATCATAAGAATCACTTTGATTATTATAAACTAATTATGAAATAAAAATAATCACAATTCTTAAATGATTAAATTACACTTCAATTAAAAACTTATTACATCCGTGCTTTTATGTAAGCCGAGGTATTTCTTAAACCTTAATAAAGGCTTGTTCATTTGAAAAAAAAATTAGTTACACTGAGGAACGACCCATTTACAGTTTGCAAACAATGAGTTACTATGTCCTATTTTAATTATTACAGTACCAATTAACAAATACAATTATACAAGGGCCCGAAGTGTTTTCACGGAATTTTATAATTCATAGTTAGCATGCTGCTCTAAAATCTATATATGTATATGAAGATATGCAACATTATTTTTCGCTTATATGGCACAACTTATTTTATGAGAGTAATCAGAATAACTAATTACGATATTAATTACTAAGATAATTATAAGTGTTTGTTAAAGTATCATTGTTACACAGCTCATGAAAGTGAACTTTACAGTTTTGGTTTAAACTTTGGCGATAATGGTGTTACAGTTTCTTCCATTCACTTTGCTACTTAGCTTGGAGTGGAGGATGAGGTGTGAAAGAGCATGCCAGGGAAATTACATTTGTGTTGGGAAATATATGTGGACACTACATAGATAAGCTGCGAGGAAACAGCGTTTTAACACACATGAGAAAGTACTTGTTATTAAAAAAAAAAAAAACATACCATATATACATGCTCCAATTCGTAGTTGCATGCAAAGTAGAAACTCTTTCGATTTTAAGTAAGGCTTGGACTCTATTTTTGCATCTATGTAAAAACACAGAACACTTGTATCTTCTGCAATGATTAATCCCACTTCATTGTGCCGCTCTCATATAAAAATGTTCATCCTTTGTTAAGAAATGTTATTGTTTTACTGCTGGTCGAATAATTAAGTGAACTGTATTCTGATTTATAGGCGCGATTGAATCACTGGATTTGCACATGTTTTCAACACTTTATTAGTGAGTAGCCGCATGCGGCCATAACACACGTCTTCTGTCTCCGTCCAGACTATCGTCTCAACTGACCACGAGCGACCCCTTGCTGTTGAACAAAAAACTCGTTCTTGGGCTCTCGGCCCCTTCCAGACCACAGACAAAAACACCATAAAGTATTGAACCTTGACAGTTATTACAAGCAATAAAACTGCGATCAAAAATTGATTGAATTAATCAAACGGATTAATCAAAACGATAATCCAATCACTCTAATCGATAATCCAATTAATCAAATATGATTTAGAACGCCCTAGCCCCTACTACCATAGCAATCTTTTGAAAATCACTTGGTAAATGAATCGCACTATAATGGAATTTATAAACTAGAGTAGAAAGACGACAGCATCTAGTTTGTTATCTATAATTTGTTTTAGATACTTGGCGTTAAAAATCACGAATTAAACAGGAAAATGGCTTCGCAGAAAATCTGCTTACACGAGAACAACCATCAGTTCTGCCTGCTCTGTGTGTTTGGCATCATCGGCGTACATGTGAACCAGGCATAATGCAGAAGGCGGGGGAGGTGTTCTTCTGGCAACCGTTCATTCGGAAGATCGAGCCACGGAGGGAGGTTTAGTGGGTACTCAGGAGAGAAATAGCGGGCGTGGCAGTTGCTTTGTTGTAGACCCGGACCCATTTCACAGATTGGCCGCGCTGGAACGTCCGACTGGCGACTGGAACGCTTTCTACACGTTCGTCCGGCGTCAGACAAGATAGTTCCTAGACACTTTCCACTGAATGACGCCCTATCGTGTTGCTCTAAAGTGGCGCTAACGGAGTCCTTGTATGAAGAAGGTAGAGTGGCTTCCAACTAGGTATTACACCTGACTGTTCCACATGCAAAACTCATTTGAACGGTAGTACACACAAAAAATGCCAGAAAAGAACTATTTATGTATGTTACATCTGAAAGAATGAATTTATTTAGCAACACTGTAAAACACCTAGCAAAAAATCACTTATTTGAATGTTTTTAAAACATCAGTTAATGAGAGTACATTTTTGATAAAAATTTAACCGTATTTCCATTTTGGATTGTTTAGAATGAAAACGTTAAGCAAGAGCATCTCATAATAAATATGATTGTCTGTAAAGGGTAAAACTATAATAATAATGTTTACCACAGAAGTTACGATTTTTATAACTAAAATGAAAGTACACAAAACACTTTAAATTCTTCTTAACATTAGGACCGATTTTTTTTACATATGGCCATCATTATTATGATTGCCCACTTGGCAAAGGCTCTCTCGCACAATTTGCGCCCTGTAGCATTCAAGAATATAAATGTGGTTAGATTTTAACTAAAAATAGACTCTTATGAAATATATTTTTAAAATATTTTATTAAACAATTTTTATAAAAAGATTTTACAGTGCTAGAAAATATATGCAGTTTTCTTTTATACGCAAAATAAATTGTTCTTTTCTAAAAATTTTAGTAGTACGTGTACAACTTTTTTTTTTTTTAAGAGTTCTACGCGGTGTGCTGTCAGGGATGACGCTCCATTAAAAAGAAGCCCAAAAAATCGAAGGAAAAAATTTAATGCATTTCAAAACTAAATTGCTAACACCGTCTCGTATCGCCAAACTTCACAAAACAATACTTCGAAAACGGCAGTCGACGGAGTGTTGGCTAAACACGCACGAGACCATATCCGTCCTGCCGTAACCTTGTACCCACGACACTCTCGATTCGAAGACACTATTTGAAGGATCTTCAGAACCGTAGAGAGTTTAACGATGGTGAATATTTGTATGATTTACTGAGTACCTATTCAAAAAAGCAACTGCTGCTGACAGTGTTTTAGAAATGAGAAACGTCAATATAAAAAATATGTTAAAGGGATGAACAATATAAGTTTTACTACGATTAATAGTTTTACGTTGAAATACCATGGAATATTTCCTTTGGTCTGATTATGAAATCTGACAATATCTCAAAATATCTAAGTGATAACGAAACAATATACGCGAAATTATGTAAAGTCACAACATAGACTTACACATAAAAACATACTACATACATCTCATGAATAAATATTTAACCCGCGAACTAAATACGTTATTTCAATTATATACACGACTAATAAAACTCGTCGTAATACACATTGGCGACACTTTCATAAACATTGTAATCTGCGAATACGGGATTTCAGTTCTTACATGAACGCTGCCTGTTGGCGAAGAGCTAGCAACACAGATTTCAGTTCATTTATCTACCACGCGCGCGTAGAGCCATTGAGCTTGCTTAGACACCTAACCTGCGCAGAGAATGTTGCTAGTAGCATTTTTCGTAATGTTTTTGATACCAAGGTTCAAAATATTCATCTGGAATAAAATATGTTAGCAAATACGGTATTTCTACCGCAGTTTTACTCATAATGTGTGTTCGCTGCCGGTGTGACATTAAGCCTGTCATTCCGTGTGTTGATGTATAGCAATTTCGAAACGACGAACGTCAATAAGAAGAAACGGGTTATATATATATATATATATATATATATATATATATATATATATATATATATATATATATATATATTCCCCTTTTAATGTGTAGGCTACTTTAAAAAATTTCTAGATTCAATAATATACAAGAAGTTACTGATAACTATTGAGCCTACTTTCCTCTACATGGGTGCAAATAAATTTTAGTAAAGTTATTGAAAGCTTAGATAATAGGCAGCCATTGATGTCTCATTGACATCAATACCACTAGAGATGAAACCAGAAACATGTGAGACAGTACAAGGACAATTAAAATGCACGAGTGACTTAGCCGGGATTCGAATTCAGAAAAACTCGTAAAATCAAGCAAGCTTGCAATCAGCTGCATCACGGAGGTAGGATTCGTCGGAGCATCAACTTCGGATGTAATCAGTGCAATGTTTTGAATGATAAGGTTCACTAACCTGAAATATTTACTCGGCCATCGTACAGATAGGGACATGGAGAAAGATACAGAGAGAAGGAGAGAGATGCAGAGGGATGGAGAGATACAGAGGGAGGAAGAGATGCCGAGGGAGGGTAAATACAGAAAGGGAGAGAGATACAGCGATACAAGGAAAGCGGGACAGGGAGAGAATGACAGCGAGAGAGACAGGGGGAGAAAACAGGGAGGGAGACATTGAGACAGACAGTGTAACACACAGAGACAAGGACAGAGAGACAGTCAGAGAGAGAGAGAGAGAGAGAGAGAGAGAGACAAAGAGAGGAAAGAGACAGGGAGAGGATAGAGACAGGGAGAGGATAGAGACGGGGATAGAAACAGAGAGAGAGAGAGAGAGAGAGAATAAGAGAGAATAAGAGAGAAAGAGGGGAGAGATAGAGTGACTGACAGAAAGAGTCCTTTTCGCGAGGCTGAAACATGGTGGGGATGGAGTAACAGCGGAATTCATCAGTGGGGAAACGAGAGTACCATGAGAAAGCCCACGGCAACTTCCTCCACATTTAACGCATGCAAAATCCAAGTTGTGACCTCACCGGAAACTGAGACTAAGTCACATTGATGGGAGGCGAGTGATCTGACCACTAGACCAGTGCAGGAGATGAACTAGTTTCTGTAGTCACGGCTGTGCATTGCTTCAGCCACGATAGGTTATTATTGACTCGTAGCCGCGCCACCCGCCAGTAAAAGCACGCCTGCAGTTGACGTGGCCTCATTAGCGAAATAGCTGCTCTACAGCGTGTGCATTATTTATTAGGAGTATGGTTACCCTGCCGCCTGCCTATACGGCATGACTGCTGTCCCTGTGCGGCAGTATGAATTATTTACGGCAAGCTATTCTTCCATTGCAACCACTTGGATAATTTAAACGATACTTCAAATGTTTGGCAAAAATTTGTGCGTGTGTGTGGGGCGATGTCCTATAGTATGAACGAGCGCTTATTTTCGTACTTATGGGTAGCACTTCAAGAGTTTCTTCCTTTCTGCACTGACTAGAATAACGCATTATCTGGGAGATAAGGAGTGAATTTTTAAAATCTCCCCTCAATTAAAATTTTTTTTTTAACCTATTGGGCAATCTCTGGTGGCCAAATAACTATAAAAATGATTTTTTTTTTTAATTGTTCCTAGTGTAATTTTTACGGCTTGGATGTTAAACCATTTGTAGAGCGATTGTTAGTTATGATGACTTATATTTTAGTATGTTTGATTATTTTTTAACTGCTGCATCTTAGAGAAAATTTATTAACTTTTCCATTATTGTTAGGGGACAAAATTTAGTTTATTTGTGCCTAACCCTCTCTGAAAAAGACAGAATTCTCATGCTATATATTCAGAACGCATGTACCCGAAGGTTTTTAAAGAAACATTTGCGCAGTATTGCCGACGAGACAAAAAAACTAGCTGTCTTCCATCCGGCACTGACCAATAAGGAAACTTCCGCCAGGACCACGCTGACTCGAAAAAGAAACCTCGATTTTCGAGACAACTTGGCGAGGCTTTTCCACGAAAGACAACTGTGTTTGACACACTAGTTTTTAGCCCCGGTTCGGGATTTCTCTTACAGTACCATTAAAGTAAAATGACAAGGCAAGAACCCGACAATTTGAAGTCCAAGGAACCTCGTCCAGTATACCATATTTAGTCCATTCAAGTTTACTTCCAACTTTTCTAAAGCCATGCAAAAGTTCTACTTTCAGGGTATTCCCCACCTCATGCACACACCTTAACCAAGTTTAGACAATTACATCAGAGAGGCAACCCACCACATTCGTGCGCACTCACTGTAAGAATAATTTCCATAAGAACTATTTCTTACTAGGCATTACCAACACATCTCTCTGCCCCCTGTTTTTATTCATATCAATTAAAGATGAAATATTATAACTAATAGACAAAATATATGTAGATGTTCAGCTTAATCTAAAATAAGGTACCTTTATGTTACAAAGTATACAATCTTTTTATATATGACGTTTAAGAAAACAACAAAGAACGTCACACATGGGGTGATTTTTCAAAGGTTTGATACAAAAAGTATCAAGAAACTGCAAATATACCCCTGTGTTCGTGAGGGATGGAGGTATTAATAAGAATAAAATATCTAAATTTGATTTCAATTTATTCACGCAGCTATTATTTACAGCATTAAACTATCTATCCCCGCCATTACACTTTATATTTCACAGTGAGCGCAATATTTAATGTATATTTCAACTAGAATTAGCATTCTTCTTAATGCCTCTGTTTAGTTATAGCCAATTAACTCACACTCATCATTAATACACATTCAGTCTATCTGTTGCCACCATTTGTAATGTCTTTTACTCACGCATCCAGTCCAATAGTCCAGCCTGAAGTCGCACTCTTCACTGCTTTTATGCTCGCAGTCGCAGATTTTCCTTCCGCTGGTAACTTCTGGCCCTATTCAATCGCCCAGACTCCGGCCTCTTATAAACTCCCAGCTTGGAGGCCCTTCGCACTCTTATACTATCGCTGGCCTTGACCTGGAAGGTTCAACGCATCCCAAGTCACGCTGAGAGAAACTAGGGGAGTAGTAATGACCAGAATATTCCTTCAAAAACACCCGATACCCTTGGTCGAAAGTGGCACGCGTCTTGAAAGGCATAACAAGCACGCTTTGTAAACATTCCTTTGTGAAAAGTCGCTGTGTCTCCGGTTGCAGCTGATAGCTCGCGCACATTCCATAAATCATCTGTGCCTCGCACGCTCAAAGAGCGGCCGCCTGTAACAACAAGTTTAACTTGAAGCCGAAACCATTGCCTCTAGCAGAACGACCCAGAAATCACAGAACAAGTAAGAAGACAAGAGAGGACACTTCCGTGTTGTAACGATCTTCTTATCTTAAAGTCTTTTTAAGGGGTGGTGGGTAGGTGGTAGGTGCCTGGATTAATACCAACAGCAGACACACGTTACAAAAATTAATCACCTAGTATAATAAAACAAAATAATAATATTTATTGATTATTTTGTGATAAACACGCTTCATTAAAGTAGTTGATAATCACTTTGTTTTCAATGTTTAATAAAATAACTTATTTAATATATATATAAGGCTATTGCCTGGTAGCATTTACAATTTACAGTATGTTTACAGCTTTCATCATTCTTGAAATGTTCTAGAACGAAGTTATAAAATTGCTTAATTAGAACCTACATGACTTACATCATTTAGTTGCCGAATGCTGTTTTCGGCAATAATAAAATATATACCTTTGCTGTTTGTGTCTGTTTTTTTTAATATTTACGTTACCTTTAAATGCGACTAACAATAGAATAAATCTTGCACAAGCAGTGTAAAAAACGGATTAAATATTTCTAATCGTTTTAGTAAGTTATTAAATCAGCACCTGAAATATATGTAGGTCAGATCAGTTCGAGATACAAAACACTCATAGTTTTGACTCACAACCGATCTGTTCCACACATTCATTAATTATAATGGTAAAATGTTTACGTTGGTGTTTCCACGGGCACCTACTTCAAATAACGCGATTGTCAGCCCTATCTACTGTCACCATCTTGGTTGAAACGACACATCCAGAAGGCGGCACTTCGACAAGCCGTCGTGGATCTTCGCTGTACGTGATGTTATATGTTTTCTGATGGCGTCGCTGACGCTCCACGAAGACCCTCCTCTCCTGGTTCGGATCCCCAGACCACTCTACCCTCCTCCTGTTCGTATTAGTATGATGCAACTAATTCATATTCGCCGATAGCTTGGCGTGGACGGAGTTATGGTCGCCAGTCGATCTTATTAATACGACCCAACTTGCAGGTTTTATGCTGATAGATTCTGCCTTCGCAGTGCTGCTCGTGCTGGCCCAATCTCCTGAGTAGGCTACAGCTGACCGCCTTTCGCCTGAGCGCACCGTGTGGCTGGTGTTGTAATCGTAAAGCGGTAATTACAATAGAGCGTCGCGATTCGGCGCGTCGCGTCCGACACTTGCCGCAAGCGACGAGCGTTATTTGCGTCCTCGCAATAGTGCGATGTGCTGTCGCCGGCCGCCGGCGACACGACCGTGATGCCATCTGTTATCCTGCAAGTAAGCTTGCAATGAATTTCTAAGAGCGGATGATAGCGGACGCTAAGAGCGGATTTAAAAAAAAAAAATTTTTTTTTTTAATTTTAATTTTTTTTTTGCCATTTAGTGAATAAAATTGTTAATTTGTAGTGGTATAGACTTTTCTTTAGTAAAAGTATTATACTAAAATTGGAAATGATGTAGAACTCGAACGACCCTTCAGGCATCGGAAAAGGAAACACACTTTTGTTTTCCTAAAGGTAGGTAAAATTTCTATAAATTTGGACTCGAATTAGTATTTCTGCAAACAGTTTGTTACGTGTATTTTCATTGATATTTATCTCAGCTTGTCGCCAGTTTATTTATTATGAAGTACAGAAATGTTATTCTTCTTCTTATTCCCCGACGCTGGCGACGAGCGTCAAAACCAGCGTTCGTCGCTCGTGCAATGTTCTCGGCGCTCGACGCTAGCGTCAAGGCTCTGATTGGTTGAAGCTCGACGCGACGCTCTGTTGTGAATACCGCTTAACAGTGATAACTAAGGCGTCACGCGTTACGAGAAGTTCAGTTCAGTGACGATTTGTACCCATCTCTCGGTATAACTCAAAATCACTCAGCACCGAGTCGATAACCAGAAGCTTCAAATTTCACTGCAATGAGACTGCCCCATCATTCCTAGGCCTTCGGCCCTTCACCGCACAACGTAAAATTCAAACGTTAACTTTTTAGCTTACAGCCAATGTTCCTGAATCTGCGAGACGATGCATCCACAAACCCATTCATTATACGCTGAGCGTATCTAGCATTATTCTGCAGATTTATTTTAACTCGTTAGTGTGACTTAGTATATCTTCGATAGGCATACTTTTATCAGCCACGTTTCATATTTCATTTTGCAACGAGGTGTGTGCAGTCCAACTTCAGCGAATGTTTCTGAGTGTGCTTATTTTATTGACTCCATACACGCCACACTTACGTAGACATAATTTCATTAACTCTAGAAAGAAAAAGCTTTTAAATCAAACGAACTTGATGTACCCTGCCGTTTAATCGGGAACCGAAATACCGATCATTCAAGCGTAACATTTAGCCAACGAAGCTGAGTAGGACCCTGCCTAAAATAATTGATAACAAAAGCACTACGAATAATTAAATTCCAACCGAGGACCTGACGAAATAAAGGGACACACCCGAAAAAATGTTCTGCGCAGATAATTGCCATCGGCCAATGGAACAAGCCTGATTAATGAGGCATCATATGTGCTCTGTTTTCATCATAGATATTCTTTTAAAGTAAGAGTGATTATTGCTGGTGGAGAGAAGGTGGGTACGGAGGAGCAAACAATTTACGCTATATATTTTTTTATGTGGTAAGTTCTGTACATTTTACTGGGGTTTCTTAGTGGACATAGTTTTCCCGACAACCCAAATCCTCATCACATAATATGATCCTTTTTTTAATTCGTAGACTAAAGTTTTAAAAACTAAATATAAACATTGTCATAGACTAGATATTCATATAGTTTAAAAAGAAATGTGTTCATAATATTAAAAAAAAAAAATGTTTACATTATCTTTTACAATGGTGCAGTGGTCCATTTCTTTTGGCGGAGACATCCATGTTTGTGTACTGTCTGTAAATTAAATCTAGCTGGTTTGTAGGCGAGTTGAAAATTTGATCACTGTTTGACAGCAACGTGTACGAAACATTAACTCGCTAGCTGTTAGGAAAAGGGTTTTAACCCCAAAAATAAAGTTTATTGTGACACAGCTGTGCTGATGAGACAGCTACGTATTAACAGTGTGTGTTGTAACTGAACGAGACGATGGTACTGAGTTGAGTTGAGAGATTTGAGAGGCTCTTAACAACGAGGTCTTGAGAGCCGACGAGGGTGAAATGAAGGAGTGAATGGAGTAGTGCCGGAAAGCAAGGGAGGGGGAAACGGGAGATCCCCAAGAAAACCCGCCGACCAGCGGCATCGTCCGGCACGATTCCCTCTTGCGAGAATCCGGGAGTGATCCGACCCAGGATTGAACCCGGTGTGCCTTGGTGGGAGGCGAGCAGTATAACTGCTCAGCCACCACGGCACCACGATGGTCCTGAGGTTTGCGATATACTCTGTAGCGAAGTAAGTAACAGGGGACTTATTTTTATACATGATGCAATGTTGTCAGAAAAACCAATGAGTGGACATAGGCCTACATGACTCTCAGTTGTGCTGGTGTAGTCACGTGTCATTTAATATTACTTCGAATTCTTCCAACTTGAGTGATGGGCTCTATATATTCTCGTAATTTTAGGGTCCCTACTTGATGTTTGGTATTCCTGTCTGAGCCACCGAAATGTTCTTGCAACAGATTGAAATTAGTGGAACCGAGGCAGATTCTAGCCACACCAGCCTTGCTTCTGGTACATAACAACATCGATATATTTTGCTTCAATGTTCTACATCAGATGGCCAATGCCAGCTTTCTTCTATACTACCATTGTGCACGAGATGGTGAAGGAAAAAGAAAGAAAAGTTAGGCAGTCAGCTAGGTAGGTAGGGTTAATTTCTCGCCGACGAGGTAATTAGAGGCGGAGCAAGTTGCTAAGAGGAGCAAGGACTGAGAAGTAATCGGCCATGGACTGCTTGGAGCATAAACAGGATGTTCAGAAAATAAATGACCAAACTGTGGACGGTGATTCCATATGAAACATAAAGTCGAAAATATACACGATACTATATACCTAAACGGATTATTAAAGGAAACGTGAGCTTATGAAAATTGAATTTTAAAACGTATTTTTGCCGAATGTCTTGTACCTTGTAATATTAGAAATTAATATTTAATATATTTTATATTCAATGAGCTAATACACAGATATGGAACCACAAAATGGTATAAACAACAATGATGTTCAAGGGGATCACCCATTTATTATTTTAAAAGAAAATAAAATTTGTCATTATGTTTTCAATTTTTTTTTTCCACTTAGAGGAGAGGGGGACATGTCACGATATCAACCCCCTTACTCCAGGCTACGTCCCTGTATTTACATATTTATCTTTAATGAGCATAATAATGAATCTTGTGCTTTCCGTTTAACAAGCTTTTACGGCTAGAACGTCAAAATAAGGCAAGACTATCACAATATTAAACTAAAGGTTTTTATGTGTGTCTGTTAACATTATTCACTTTACACAGCTCAAACTATCTACTTTATTTAAACCAATTTATTTGATTAGCAAACAACCGTGATGGAGAAGGGTCTGTGACGGCGTAATTGGCCGAGATGGTATAGGGTGGTGAGGGAGTTGGCGAGGCGAATTGGGGTGTCTGGGTGGAAGGCTCGAGACAATGGGCCAGCTGGGCACAATGGAGAGCCCTTACTATCTGTCTCATTGTGCCAGCGAGACATACAAATTAAACAGTGATTAGCGCTCGCCGCGGAGCTATTCAGGGGGGACCGCCGAATACGTACATAGTCAATTGACCAATTAATGACCCGCCCACTACCTCCCCCCCCACGAGCACCCACACACCTGAGGGCCTGCTACGTGGTTCCGACAGCCCGCCATTCAAGCTGAGGATCTGGGTCTGACCCCGGGTCAAGTTGCCCCAACACCCGAAGCGGGGACTTCTTGCACAGTTGGTAACACGTCAACGATCTCGGTGGCCTACGCGCCGTGTTACTATATTTTGACATGGAAACGTCTTTAAATTTGCGACCATAGTGGGAGGCAATCCAGAAAATCCGATGGTAACAAAATCGGGGGATACAGTTTGGCATTGCAGCTCCGAATATGTCGTCTACATTCAAAGTTAAATTACACCACTCGATTGCCAAAGGATCAAAGAATATTTTACGTTGAGTGATGACTAAGAAGCATCACGTGGGGGTGGGGGGGGGGGGGCAATTTTGAGTTCGTTTCGCCGCGTCTCATAACTTCCTCGTAATATAACTTTTGACTAGGAGAAGGTACGACGCTCGTTTAGGTTTCAATCGACAGCTCATATCAAGATCAATCAATTTCGTGTATAAAAGAAAACGTAACACAATTTCGGCCTGTACTCGTCAAAAAGCAAAGTCAAAATGCAAACATCGTATACGGTTGGAAATAAAATCTCAAAATAAACCCAATGATATCCATAAACCCTGTATCATCGAGTGAAGCGGTGCCGGGAACGTAATATAAACATTAAGGCGTCCGAGCGCGTCAACGTAGACATATTCACGCAAAACAAACGGCTGTGTCCCCAACACAGCCAAACCCAATTTTTCTTTGAAAATGGGGATCTGGGTTCTGAGGAAGTGTGGCATAGGCGGCCGCGGTGGCTGAGCGGTTGGACTGCTCGCATCCCGCCAAGGCGAACCGGGTTCAATCCCCGTGCCGGGTCACCCTGAATTTTAGCAATTAGGAATCGTGCCAGATGATGCCGCTGGTCGACAGGTTTTCTCAGGGATCTCCCGTTTACCTCGGCCTTGCATTCCTGCACTGCTGCATTCTCACCTCATTTCAACCTCATCGGCTCTCAAGACCTCGTAGTTGAGATTCGCTCAAAACTCTCAACTCAACTCTCAACTTCTTCTCGCATAAAGCGAGAAGTATAACAAAAAAATAAATATTGTTACAAGTCTCATGAGGGGCGTATCTGAGTTCGTGTGGGATAGAGGTCTTAATAAAAATAAAATTAATACATTTGATTTTAGTTTATTCATACAGCTATTATTTACAGTACTAATATTTCTATCACTACTATTCCTACTTTTATTTTTCATTGAGCCTAATATTTGATGTCTAGTTTTACTCTAATTAACGTCCGTCTTAATGTCTCCGTTTGGTTATAATCAATTAACTCAAACTCATCATTAACACATGTTCAGTCTATCTGGTGCCATAATTTGTAATGTCTTTCACTCACGCAGCCAGTCAAATAGCTCAGCCTGCCAGCTGCACTCCTCACTGTTCTGACTTTCGCAGTTGCAGATTTTCCTCCCGATGATCACGTAACTCGCCGCTCATTTCGTTCGTGTGTTGTCTACCGCCAAAACTCCAGCCACTCATCAACTCCCGGCCCGGAGGTCCGTCGCACTATTTATATTCTGTTACTCTGCTGGCCTTGATCTGGAAAGTTCGACGCACCCCGAGTCATGCTGAGAGAAAATAGGACAGCAAATCACTAGAAAAGTCCTCAGATAATCGCGGAAACTCAATACGATCAAGGTCAGCAGCTAGCACTGCAAAAAGTATCATCGTGTCGGCTCACTTTTTGTAACAGATACGCAGTTCTTTGTTTATCGCTTGCCTGCCATTCAAAACATCCCGTGTAACTCGCCGCCGCTATAGTATAACTTCTCTGTCCAATTCCACTCGCTAGCGCGGGGCAAGTCAGCGAGTGCGTAACAATATATTATCCTTTTTTTTAAAAATGAATTAAAGGTTGAACTAATGAATAATTTTCTAGTTATCTCGTTACCTAACTATGAAGGGTCAGTAGCATAGCTGAGCGATTAGCACGCTCGCCTCCCACCAAGGCCGACCGGGCTCAATCCCCGGCCGGGTCGTCGGATTTTCACAAGTGGGAATCGTGCCGGACGATGCCGTTGCTCGGCGGGTTTTCTCGTGGATCTCCCGTTTCCCCCGCCCCTTCATTCTGGCGCAGTTCCATGTTCACTTCAATCACCCTCATCGGCTCTCAAAACCTCGCTGTTAAGAGCAGCCCAAAATCTCTCCACTCCACTCCACTCCACAGTAGCATACTGAGGGGGGCAAACCTCATGAAATTCTTTTGTAGAGTAAGTGTAAACCTTAGCGAGAATATCCTATAAACGTCAGAAAGTGGGGAGAAATTGACTTTCAATAACAAAATAATTAAACATTTTTAGATTAAACGATTCTGCATTGACATTACCAGTTCAGTAATAAAGCGTTAATGATCGCTTATTCGTTCTAAAACTCATGTTTACAGGCCGTGCAGAAAACCCGTTAATTTCGAATGCTACCGATGTCTTTGGAAGCTGAGTCACTTGTAACGTGGCAGCGATTATGGCTACAATACTACGGAGAACCGCCAAACTTCGGCGGAATGATGATGGTGTTGACTGAGACAAAGTGTTTCTAGGCTGGTGGATAGGGGAATAAGGACTTCATACGGACTCTCCGGTCCCCCGACTTGCTTGCATACTGCTGTGGTCCCATATGGGGGCCACACAAGCTAAGTGGGGAAACATAACGCTGATGGAGAACACAATATTATTTTACTACGTCATGTAATTAAAACCATTAATGATATATTCTGTTACATTATAATTCGTAAAGAGTTTACATTTATTTGAATACCTTGAGGCTCTTACACAATTGAAAACTTATTTGACTTTACGTTTACTTTCCGGCATGTTGTTTCTTGACTCAATGGAATTGTCAAAGGTAAAGTCAAGCACTCTTGACTTTACGATTTTGAAAAACTGAAATTTAAAGTCAAAGTCAAGCAGCCATTTTGCCGAGAATTTAACAGAGGTTATGTGGAAAGTGCGTTATTTTACTGCAGGGCGATTTTTAACCTCGGTATATTAAACTAAGCTCGTCTTAAATTAAATAAATGGCAAACAAATGTAATGTGAAGAAGATATATATTAATTTACATAGTTTAATAAAGTAAAGAAATGAGCTTTTTGTTTTGAAATAAACTTTTAATATAAATTTTAAACCTATATGAAAAAAGGCACGTAAAATGCATTCCTGAATAATACCATAATTATTTACATAATAAGGTGCACATTTTTTGGAAGCTGGCAGAACCGATGTTCAATTCTCTAAGCTCTGACTTTACAATTGTATTGTGTACGAGTGGTTTCATAAGAGGAAAGGAAAGGTAAAGTCAAATGCTAAAGTTTTCTATTGTGTAAGAAGCTTTAAACTGCACCGGGAAGGGGTGGGGGGCGCGTTACGTTAAGGTACTCTTTACCTTCGAGTATTTATAAGTCCTTCTGTCAACTGCTGGAACGGCATTACCTTTTGCGTTGCCGAAGGCTTATTGCTACTACGACTACGGCGGACGAAACCACATCTGCTGGTCCATGTTGCCCCGTCGTCAGCTGGATGTTGTCAGATCCGAGCTCGACTCTTCCGTGGCCTTAAATATGGCGGCCGTTTACAATACTTGCTTTTATTTGCAAACTGCCTCGCGGGTTGTTGCCTGATGGCCGCGGCGATACTACGTTTCCGTGATCCCGCTCTCGTTGCACCTGGGATGGCGTTTTCATGCTAAAGGCTGTTCGTGATAAAATTAGCACTTTGGAAATCAACTTTAGAAAAAAATCACTGCCCCTTCCTGCATATATTTTAACGGGAGTACTAAGTGACATTCGCCCAGTCAAGTTGGTAACGATGTGTGGATAGTAGTTCCATTATCTTAACGTCGAATAAAAGGTGTCAGGCAACCATTTGTAATAACGTAAATAATTTCTTTCGCTTACTGTTTTTTTTAATGCATCGAAGTGTAAAAAGACCACATTTGTAAGATATTTACTTTTCTAATAATTTCACAGTTTCACCTGACCGACGCATGAATAAAGTGATGAGGCCCATGCCAATGGTAATTTTACATATTATGGAAGAATACAACGTGCATACAAGTAGATCTTAAGCAGGGCTTTCAAAAGTGCTCAGTTTACCGTGAACAGCCTATAGGAATTTAGCTAAAGCCTGCCAACGCCATTACAATACTTTGTATTTTTTTTTTATATATGCTTGCCTTAACTCACAGGCACACAGGTGTGAGATGCCAAAAACACGGAAGCATTATCATAGGCAATCGTCAAGCAAATGAAGGTTGTCAGAATGAACTGATATACTTATTATGGGGCCGGCGTTTGGTGGAGCGAGCGTGTAATCGCAAGCTTGTGTTCGCAGAGCGTCTGCTTTGAACGACACGTCTCACGGCCATGGCGTCATAATCGTTTACGAAATATAATATTCTATACAGTATTCCCCGTTATTGCATAAAAAATACAGAGGGGTAGTACTCCCTCAGGCCAATCACCAGGTGGCAGTCCCGAGCGAGGTGGCGCGGTGGTAACTCACTGGACTCACATTCGGGAGGACCCGGGTTCGATTCCCCCGTCCAGCCATCCTGATTTCGGCCTTCCATGATTTACCGAAATCCCTCCAGACGAATGCGGGGGATGGGTCCCTAACAAAGGCCATGGCCCATTCCTTCCCCAATTCCTCCCCCCCCCCTGTGCAACCTGCACCGGCCCTACAAACCTCGCTATCAACGAGACGCTAAGCCCAAATACCTACCCACCTGCCAGGTGGTAGCAAATACTTTAGGAATAAATCCCATTAGGACCCGCTGTTTTTTTTTATGCGAAACAATATTCCTTACATGAGTAATTGGAAAATTTTGTCACTGTTACAACACTTGGTTAGTTCCTAGCCATTTCGTAGGTAAACCTATCCAAGGACAGGCAACATTTTCAATACCTAAAATTTCTTCACAATAATTCGCAATTGAAGGTTAAATTTAAATTCTAAAATTACTGCGACATTCTTACTGTTGTTAGAAATCTTTAAGAAATAGCATGAATTACAGGTTGCTCTGAAGAGTGTTTACTTTAAGAAATAGCATGAATTACAGGTTGCTCTGAAGAGTGTTTACTTTAAGAAATAGCATGAATTACAGGTTGTTCTGAAGAGTGTTTACTTTAAGAAATAGCATGAATTACAGGTTGCTCTGAAGAGTGTTTACTTTAAATGTTAATGTTGTAAAGATAGTCGAATCCAGAACCATTAAATGAAACAGACGCATTATATATAATTTTAATCAAATATTTTAAGCCGGAGAGCATTTATTGCTCTTTATCCACGCTAGCATGTAACAAGTAATGCATTTTTTAAATTTTGTCTGTTACTCAGAGAAAAAAAAAATAGAGAAAGAGTGACAGTGTAGTTATTCACTCAAATATAGGCTGTTCACGGTGTGACATGAGCACTTTTTAAGGCCCTACCACCAGCCGTTAGCTACTAATAATTATGTCATAACCTATTGAGAGTGGTGAAAGTATACACCGTATTTATAAGTCACATGGCAATGTTGATATTAACACGTGGCGGGAAGGCAAAAATTGGCAACAAGGAAAAATTTGAAAGGGCCTTTAAAAATGCTCACTTTACCGTGGATAGCGTATTCCAGCTATAGCCACACATATTTCGAATATTAGTTATTTAAGCAGTAGATTATGTTATTGCCAAAGTTTTTTTCAAACTAGTTACATAGTGTTAGGGTTTTTCGAGTAAAACACATCCAATAGATTGTTGAAATCAGTAACTTTGATTACAAATTACATATAATTATCAGTATTAACTCAATACTCTTATAATTGTACATAGATTTTGAAAGATTCGTATATTACAAAACTGGAACGCATGAGGCATTGAAACTTTATTCACGTAAAACCACACATCTTTCCAAAACAGTTAAATCTTCCAATTTTTGGTACACGCATTCAGCTTCAAATACAAAACGAATACTGTTTTTAATGCAATAACAGTTTAATTCAAAGGTAATGGGTTATTTAATTTTTGTAAAATACTTAAATGATTAACAGTAGAAATAAAATCTTAGCTCGATTGCAACCTAGCTCGACTGTACATTAACCGTAAACTTATCTGTTACCCGTGATAAAATTCGAACGTTGAGAGGCGGACGTGAACATGCAACCAGTATGTAGCTCAACTTGTCACATCCTTTACCATACCTCTGTGTAGGGCGCAACTCTAAAGTTTCGGCGCAGTAGAGCTACGGGCGTGCTGTAATGCCTTCCCTGAAAATTCTCGGCAAACTGTGTAAGCCTGCGTCCCTGGACAAAAGCAAATTTATGGCGTGTTCCGCGCTGGTCCAAAATCTGTTCCTAAATCCTTCGGAAAATATGAGTCAAGCGCAACGAGGGGGAAAAAAGGAAGCGAAAGATATTCTGTTCGCGGAGTAAAATCAAGTGAAAAATTACACGAAGCTTTAAGCAGATGCACGGGCACTAAACCTACACATTATGAATGAATATACTCTATGGTTTTACCCAGGCACTCAGAATATTAACTCTTTCTCATGTATTATATAGGAAAATTTTATGACCTGCGTAGTGTATTTGATAAAGGCTGTTTACGGTAAAGTGAGCACTTTTGAAATCAACCTTAGAAAAAAGTCAACGCTCCTGTCTGCATTCAGTTTAACGGGTGCACTGAGTGACATGCGCACAGAAAAGTTAGTAACGATGGCTGGGAAGTAGTTCCATAGATTAACGTCGAATAAAAAGTGTTAGGTAGCCAATCGTGATAACTTAAATAATTTCTTTGGCCTTCTGTTTTTTTTAATGCATCGAAGTGATTAAATGAGCAGATTTGTAAAATATTTACTTTTACAATAATTTCACTGTTTAACATGACCGACGCACGAATAAAGTGATGAACCTTTAAAATAAATCGGAATAATACACAACGTGCCTAAAAGTATATCTTAAGCAGGACTTTCAAAAGTGCTCATTTTACCGTGAACAGCATATAGACGTCTTTAAGAAGGAAAGGCTGACTTGCAATACATAATTGACAGCACTCCGACGTACGAAGCAGGGCTCTAAATTCAGAACTCGGGAAAGGAAAATTGCTGAATTATAGCACAAACGTTGAAACACTTTCAAAAACCTCATTGCGTATATACTGCATGCTTCTTGTGAAATAAGTTGACGTAATCAGTGCTATACTGCAACGAAACATAGTGTGTGATCAACTCAACAGACATATTTTTCACAAAAAAATAAAAAAATAAATACATAAATGAACTCCAAAAATTTGTTTTCTGTAATTGATTATTTTAAAAATGACATTTAATTGGTAAATTTCGCGCTACATTTGGTATGTGCTATCTTATAACTTGTAAAAAATACTAAACGACACAAACTAGTACGTGGGTTTGCTGTCAAAAACACTTAATGAATAAAATTCTCACAATGTGCCAAACGTAACCGCAATCTTAACACAAAAATAGCTATTTAAAATTGTACCATCCTCGATGTATATAAATGTTGATAGAGACACCTCGTGACTTAAATCACAAAAACTTAGCTTTCGGCGCCCATTTAGTAAATACATTTATTATTGAGGCAAGCTGTTTCATTAACATATTACTGTTACTCTATGTAGCAAATTAACATTTGTTCATGAAAACTCCTTTATAAATAAACTTATTAACAAGTAAAGCTAACGGAGCCTACACCTAATAACGAATATACAGGCAAATGGAATCGAAGTGAATCGAGAATCATATATGTGTGTATATGAAACCAAGCAAAAATTAAGCAAGAATTCAACCATTAAGCATAGTTTTTTTTTTTTGCTTTCCGGTCATAACAATCGAACAATCTGGGTAATATTATTACGAATAGATCCATATCTTTAAAATGGAACTCATTACATAACAGTCCGAATTTAAATTTAACATAACCACTTAAAAGTATATAAATTTAACAGAATATGCCGCAGCAGATGTCTGTATCTTGCCTCGTCCTTCTTTGTGCCACTTTATCACTAATAAATTATCCATTTTTTTTCCATTGGAATCTTTGCGTAATTTATTACCTACCAGAATACTGCCATAACACACGTCATAAAGACGACAAATGCGACTGACTAAAAGTACCGGATATCCCTTTTCCCCTAGTAAACTTTCCCAGTAGGACGCTATATATAAGTAAAGATAAAAATTCTTGAACACCATACCAAACGTAAATGTGTTTGATGCCACGGGTCAAAGCAGAACCACACGCGTTCGAAAGGTTCGTGATTGTAGAAGCCCCACATGCAGTACTAGGCCATGTTTTAAAGCCTGGTTCGCATGTATGCCGACTACACCTAACAGACTTCGCTGTTGAAACCACACATCCGTGATGGCAAATTGTGCGAGTTGTGGTTCCAGAAATGTGCGTAACATTTGCACGTACCGAGCGGCCGTCGCTCCTGCTTCCTAAGAAAAAACAAAACAAAGACCAATAACACCGAAATTGCCAATGACGCGTCAAACAGTAACATGTGGAGTGTGTAGAGGACTTTCAAGAAGCACAGTGCAGCATTGCTCTGAGCCAAATAACGGAAGACTTACTTGTTAACGGTGAAATTTCCGGAGTAATGTTGGCATCACAAGCCTGAGGTTCGCCTCCAGCACCACGCAGTTAAAAAAAAAAAAAACTGCACTGTGAGTCATACCACATTGTGTAAATGCTGTTCGCGATAAGTGAGAACTTTTGAAATCAACCTTAAGAAAAGTCACCGCTCCTACCTGCATATACTATTTTGACGGGCGCATTGAGTGACATGCGCCCAGTAAAGTTGGTAATGATAGAGGGAAACTAGTTCCATATATTAACGTCGAATGAAAAGTGTTAGGTTACCATTTGTGATAACTTAAATTATTTCTTTTGCTTACTGTTTTTTTAATGTTTCGAAATGTAAAAATGAGCAGAAATGTGAATGTAATGTAAAATATTTACTTTTTTTATTAATTTCACAGTTTTACTTGACCGACGCATGAATAAAGTGATGAGGTCCATAGCAACGGTAATTTTACATATTGTTGAAGTATACAAGTAGATCGTAAACAGGGCTTTCAAAAGTGCACAGTTTACCGTTAACAGCCTATAACAAACCTGTGCCTACAATTTATCGTGCTTTTCTTATCGACCTTCTTATGTGGGAGGTTTTTATGCCGGACCTTATATTACATTTATCATACATTATAAAATTTATATATATATATATGTGTGTATATATATATATGTGTGTGTGTATATATGTGTATATATATATATATATATATATATATATACGCATTCATGTGTGTGTGTGTGCGCGCGTGTGTGTGTATGCAATCATCAGTTGAGAGCAGATACCCCACTTTATTAACTGCCTGCATATGTGATATTCGAATTGGTCTCGTTGTGTCGGAACAGTTGAGGCGTAGGGATAAAATTGCAAATCAACACAAATGGCGCTGTTTTCTAATAACTGTCAAGATGCGACTTTATAGCTGATGGAGAGTCTAATCGTGATGGAGGGAGGAAATGTTGTCTGTGTTTCTCCACAAGATTGCCGGACCATAATTTTCCGCCCTTCTTTTTTTTTGTAACAAAATCTTTCTCCAAGAGCGCCTGCACGGTTTCAGACTGATTTTCCTGTAACAAAAGAAGGAGACATATTTGCTTAATACATATGCACCCATTCTATAAAATTAAATAATGTTTATAACTCAGTTTTAGTTTAAAGACAGCAATTAGTCGTTTGACGTTGAAATAAAAATGACAAAAATTCTCAACAACGCTATTATACAGTATTTCGCATTTACGCCTTGCCTGAACAAAAATATATCTTGTTAATTAATCACAGAGTTTTGTAGCTTGTGAATAGGACATTAAGGCGAATTCACCCAGGCATTTAACACAGCATTCGTCTCGATAAACAATAGCGCTAACATTACTTACGTTTGCTACTCTATGTAACTCTGACTTTTTGAGCACCACTATGTTACTCGAATTATTTCAGTCATAAACCTATACAATGCTTGCACAACTCTGAAGTAGAAATGTCAGTAAGGCATTTTTAAACAATCGTCTTGAATTCAACGTAGAATTTATTTAGGACTCAGTGTGTAGAATGTACCGACAGAGCGATTTTCACACCGTGATTGACCGAGGTTGCTGCTTTTCGAACAACAAGGTTTTTGACTCACTGAGAGAAAGTCTATAACACATTTGTTTGTATGGTTATAAAAATATATTTAGTTACCCTAACAAATTATTTTGATTAGCAAACAAAATTTGAAACGCAACAAAATTACATTTGTTCATCTAACAAAATACATGCTTGAATAAAGAAAATCTCTGCGCTGGACCAGAAGACATTTGAATCTCAACAAAACATTTTGTTGAGTCAACTGTATATATTTGTTTGGCCAATAATTTGATTGCCTTTGTTCGAAAATACAGCTCGAGAGTTTGTTTGTATTTTTCTCGACAATTAGGATGGTAACAGCTTTTGGTGGTGCATCTATTGATGCTTAATAATCGTATAAACACACTAATAAAATAAGTTCAACAGAAAACTTAAAAGTAACGCTATAAAACTATAAATATTGGTTTTCACACTTTGCCCAGTATTTGAATTATATATAATAAAAAATATTACAACTTAATCGGTAGTCACGTTAGCCGAGGTTGCTGAAGTGCATTTTACAATAGTGCGACAGTGCGACGACAGTGCGACAAAAGTGACTAGCCAAAGAGAGGTGAGCCAGCATACGGTAGCCATGCGACGCTGTGCGACGGAACTTGTTCTAACGCACCTGCTACGATCGCATGCGACAAGGAAGAAGACTAGAAATAACGCACATTTGTAAACATAAACGTAGGCGTGCTTGAGGTGAGGATTTGAATATAACATCGAGTGTTGTTTAAACAGTCAAACACAAATAGGAATGATAGTAGTCCATTCTGTAAGTTCGAAACATTTGGAGAATTACACACAACCGACGTCAATTGTTTTTCTTCCAGCTGCCCATTTTTTTAAAATAGAAAATTGAAGAAATGATTATTTTTTTTCTATTTATTTCGTCGAGATATATTCGCGTTATGATAAAACCTCTCTAACATAACAACACAATTTAAATAAATAACCGAAACTTAAAGGCTCGGCTTACTATACGGGGTTAGTTTCCACTTACGACGATCGATGGCAGTAAACGCATATATACACGGAACAATGTTGCGTCACCTTCGACGGTCGCAGGTGACATACGTTCGAATATCGGTCGGAGTCCGAGAATTTCTTATATGAGCCCAAACTGTTTGATGTACGTGGAGCCAAACAAATCTTTAGTTGCAACAACCAAATATTGGTCTAGGGCAACCCAATGAGAACAACAAAAGAATTTGTTTTCAGCAACGAAATATTTCATTGCCCCTATACAAACACATAATGGGGTTGTGTTAGGTAGCATTTCTTGATTCAACGAAACCTTTTTCTCAGTGCAGTCAGTTGATCTGTTCTAACACAAAAACTTGCGCATATTCACTGAAACCAATGGTAAATTGTGTTTAACACTCTGGGTGCAGCCGAAGTAATATTACGTCGCCTAAAATTGACTGTTTTGTATGCACCGAGAAAAAGGTTTTGTTGAATCAAACAAGATTTCTTTGGTTGAACCAAATTATTTGTTTGTGTAGGGACAATGAAATATTTTGTTGCTGAAACTCGTTGTTCTCACTTGGTTGTCCCAAACTGTAAGATTTGGTTTTCGCAACTAAAGACTTGTTTGGCTAAACGTACGTCAAACAGTTTGGGCCGATACAAAAAATTTACAAGTTCAACCGAGTTTCGTACTTCGATCACATGCGTCCAAGCGCTACGCCTTAGCAATCTCAGCTAAGGTGACAACTGATCGTACTGGAAAGCTTTTAAATAGATATACTTCAAATATTGAACAAAGTGTGCAAACAAATATTTCAAGTTTTACAGCTTTCCTTGTCAGTTTCTTGTTGCATTATTTTACTAACGTGTTTATACCATTGTTTAGCATCGATAGATGCACTAGAAAACACGGTTACTATCCTAAATGTCACAGCAAATACAGACAAACTCTTGAGCTGTATTTTCGAACGAAGGCAGTCAAATGAGTGGCCAAACAAGTATATACATTTGTTTTAACAAAATATTTAGCTGAGAGTCTAATTTTTTTTGCCCAATACAGAGATTTTCTTTATTCAACCATATATTTTTGCTAGACGAACAAAACTAATTTTGTTGCATTTCAAATTTTGTATGCTCAATAATACATTTTTTAGGGCAACTAAATATATACATTGGCCCTATACAAAAAAATATTTTTTTCCGATTTTCTGTCAGTGTAGAATTTGTTTCTAACATTACGACATCTGCATTGTTTCCAGGCACTGGCGATAAAATATTACTCCGTCAGCAGTGTTCAGAAGGCTCTCTGCAATGTAATATTACGTCATGAACACTCAGCGTGCACATCACGCAGGAAAGAACATTTGGTTGGTACACTTCCAACTCGGTATTATACTGGTCGAGAACCGGCCAGTAATATACAGTGAAGTAGGCGTGGCCGGTGTTGTCTGAACCAATAGGACGGTTGTAAATGGGAATGGCGAGGTCAACAAAACTGATTGTCATGTAGTCGTGCATATAGGTGACTTACTTCTAGCATGGCTTATTTGTCTGTAAATTTGTACCGCCCTCATAGTGCTAAAAAATGTTATGCACTTGCTGAGCCAGAACGGACATGTACTCTTTGTTATGGTAAACGAGGTGTTGCTGTGCACCAACTTTGATACGAGTGCCAGGGCGAAAACCAGTCGAGGAGACGATCCACCACGAGCAGATCCTAAAGCCGATATTACACGATACCTGCAGCCGTACTTGGTTCTTGTACAAGCTTCTAAAAGCCCTGGTGCACGAACCGGTATATCAGTCACTATATGAGCGCCATGGATGATTCATATTACACGACAGCAGTTTGCGTACTAGTATTTAGCACCCTCGGTGGGTGTGCAGTGTGTGGTTTGTAGTAAATATGAACCCCAATCGTAGAACTACTACCAGTTAGTAACTTGCGTAGCCCTATAAAGAATTACAAGCACATCTTAATACTGCTACATTACTGTTCGTCTTTTACATAAATTTATTGGTTACTAGTAAAGTTTCATTCATTTCCTTGAAAATGACGTGAAGTCACTAGAGTACGAATGTTTTATTTTTAATTTTGACGAAAATTACTGACCGGTTGCAATATATATTTTTTTATTTACGTACCGGTGTATTATCAGCATATAAGATTTAGTGATAAAAGAAATTTGGGTCCGGCGGAGTTTCGAACACACAACCAAAATTTCTATTAGTACACCAGATTTTATCACTGTACTACCAGTTCACACAACAGATTTAGAATTTATATATTGTAGATATATAAAAAAAATCGAATTAATTTTTCATGCAGTAGGTAATGTTTTAAGTATTCAGAACGGTTTTAAACAGTAATTAAAAGTTGTCATAGAGAATACTGTTCGTCGTCATCACCAACCTTGAAAACTGAAAATGCAATAACGGCCAAAAACAACCAATCGAATTCGGTCAAACAAACTGTTATGCCACCACAATCACTCCAGCAGCACAATAATGACAAAGAAATGCAAATTTGCAACAACAGTAATTATGTCACAGTGCCAACAAATAATAGACCAAATACAGTATACAACATTCTGTATATTGGGTCTTAAATCAAATATCAAACTATAACCACAATACGCCACAAGGGTGTATTCTTCCTAATGAGTTCCCTTCAAGAACTTTAATGTCACTGTCAACTGTCTTCATCAACTCGTTTCAAGTAGCAGCCACCGGAAGCGCCCTACGCTCTGAAACTGCAATGTGATTGGCCAGGCACGAGAGCCGGTATGGAACCTGCCAAGAAAAATTGGACGTGCTTAATTACTAAATCTGGTACGAAATATGGCCGTACAAGGCGGGAAATGCCATGACGGGTGCCACACTAGCTCGTATACCGGCCGCTATGGCGGACCTTGCACAAGCTTTTTACGGAATATGGTATCGTGTAATATCGCCTTAAGAGGCCTTCTCCGCGTTGCGGGCCTGTGCGACCCGTGACACAATATTCCAGTGGTGAGTCCAATTTGGATAGCTGAGGATATCGAAGGGATTGTTAGATTGCTTCAGCAGCAGTGTTATTTGAGGAGCATTAAATTTGAGGGTTAATACCGAGATATTGTATCAGAGTCCTATAATAAAGAACATTTTATACAATCGGTGGAACATTATTTATATAGAGATCAGTCCTGTTTAATATAACCATTGACAAGTATATTGTGTGCCAGGACCATACGCCCAACTGGTAGGAGCTCATAAATAAGGCATTAAATAAAGTGAAGCTACGACCCTTATTAGTCTATCTGATATATAGAGCCATTTGTGTTATGCTAGCCCTTAAAATATAGAACGCTGGTAGAGGCTCCCGAGTATAAAATAGAACAACTTGATTGAAGGATCCATTATTCTACGCACACGTCGGTGCACAGCAAGCGATGGAGAGGATAAAAAATGCTCTATAGCACGCGAGCTCTATTACTTTCGCGAGCCGAGTGTCAAAGAACAAAGCTGCAGTGGAAAAAAAAAAAAAAAAAAAAAAAAACCCCGGATTTACTAGAGAGGAAGGCGCGAACGAGACAAGCCGTATACATAAAACTAGAAAGTATGTGTAACAAAATGAGCGCGTGTCTGAATTTTCGTAAACGGATCGTTTTTCGCCGCTATAAATTCTACGTGAAATGTTCATATTTCAAAAGGTATTCCGAAACCATTGGTGTCGGCGTTCTGCATATGTCACCTCCCTCCACCCTTTTCAACATTTTTGTTTTGATACTCTGATTTCGTGCATTCTTCGTGTCTATGACAACACTAAGTATAGAAGAAACGTTTCCCCAACGCATTAAAAAAATCCTTTCCTTCCCCATAAAAACTTCTGAAAGCTAAGACCCATCTTCTGACTGATAAACACATTTTTAAGAACATTAAAGAAGTAGTGACTGCCTAGATACGGAAAGAAAAAAAAAAAAATGGCCAAAATACTTCAAAAACCCCTTTTCTTTAGAAAATGACATTGTGATGCCTAAATGTAATATATTGGTTTTCTCTAAGTAAAAATACTTGTAATATACTTATAGACTTACAGTAACTTTTTACCTATACAATGGTTTCAGATTAGAACTGTCAAGTGTTTTTTTATTCCGTGCACGTTTTGAATGTATTCTAGTTTAGCACAGAGAAATTACTAAACTTTAACTTATTTCTGGAAGATATAATTGCAACAATATCAAAATTGGAGTGGATGTTTTTGCCTTACTTCCTAAATTAGATTCAGGGTAATAAATTCATAGCTATCACACAACTTTTTTTTCTTCAGAATGTTGTAAATGGGCTTTTTTCAAAGCGTCTTAATTGAGACAGTTATTTCTCTGTTAAAAAAAAAAAGTCCTTCGTTTTACGGAAAAGTGCTGGTAAAAATCTTATCCGGAGGTGTCCTTAAAATCTCCGTAAAATTACGGAATCTTGATTTTCAAAACGGACTTTCTGTAAAACTTTCCGTGAACTCAAGGAACCTCTCCGTTAATCCCCTAGTTAGCTATCAGAACGTCCAGGTAAAAAAAAAAAAGTTGTAAAATTTAATTTTCTTTATGTAGGTGTTCAACTGTGTATTAAAAAGATATTTCAAATTTTTCAATATTTTATACTTAAAAAGATTTGAACCCAAGTAAAAAAAATCACAAGTCAACGACTCTAACCACTTACCCACAACTCTTACTCGAATATAAGATATAACTAGTATTTCAGTATAGTCACTTAAGCAACTCTCTTAAGTTTCTACTAAAGTTAGTGTATTTTAATTCTTGTTAAATGTTACAGACGCCTGATTCTATTTTTTAATGTTTGAAATAATAGCTCTTAGTGGCGAAGATAACCCAACTAAGGATCATTTTCTGGTTAGAGTGGTGAATAAAGCTTCTTGTAGACCCGGCATTATTCGTCCCCGAACCCTAATGCTGCAAGAAATACGAAGAATTTCCGTATTTTGAATTTGCGGACTTGACTCTGTTTTTTTTTAAATTACGGATCGCATTTCCGTATATTTACTCCACACTTCCGTAAAACTTCCCGTAAATATACGGAAATTTTTAACAGCTTTGCAACTATAGTTCTAAAGTAACGAAACATTTTTTCTGTTATAAATTGTAAATAAACGGTGAAAAAATCACCGCCTTTTCTTCTTTTTTTCGTTGAGTATATTATATAACATTTAAAATGGAAAACAGTTCTCACGACCAAACTTTCCACAGGAGTTTTTGCTTCTTCCACAACCCTCCCAAATTCTTCATGTATTGCAGTACATTAGTTGTTGTAAACTGCTTCTTGGTATGAGGATACGATCTTGGATTGGCCATGCCTAGGTAAGTGCCAATGAGCATATATTATGAAAATGCTCTGCCTTGGTGCCTATATTAACATATTTTCATTTGTCAGCTGCGCTGCCTATGAAGATCAGACCCGTCTTTTTCAGCAACAGAATCGATTTGTTAATTTCTATGACTTTCACGCTCAAATTACAGTCGCACGATGTAAGAACACTCGGCTATGAAGCAGGGCTTTCAACTGGTCGTTTTAAAAACACGATTTGTAGCTGTCTCACCACAAATTAAATTTAACATGCGATTCATGTTCGGTGACTTCCAATCGTCCTTTTCACGCCACCTTCCCGACTGGTGGATTTCTTACCGCCTAAGTTGTATGAACGATCGAATTCCCCCCTATTTTGAGGCCGTTCTTTCCTTAGGATTTCACGTCATAGAATATCTTCTGGATTATCACTGCCTTTAGGTGCAATGCATAGTTTTGTGATTTTCGTATGCGCGGTGATCAGCAAGGTCGATAATATTTATTATACACAGTGTGAATTTTCAAGCCTTCGGTAAATGTTCGACACATTTCGTTGCAAACCCGCAAATACTAATTATTTATGAGCACCGCGTGTTTATCAGGTGTCTCGGAGCTCGTTATAATGAGGCTGTCTCTTCCTACCCAGCCTTTATGTACAGCAGTACACAGCCTTTACTTACAGTCACGAACACCAAAATTGAGCGTACTCGTGGAATTGCTTGCAGGTGTCAGGTGTACGTGTTATGTGCTAGTGACTAGCTACTTGCTGTAGTTAAAAAAAAAAAAAAAAAAAAAAAAAAAAAAAAAAAAACTCAGGGGGGAAATAAATAACACCCATTACTAGAGACCTGCATAATTCGCGTTATTTTTTTACGTCAAGCTAAAATTAAGGGTACTGTATATACTCGAGCCGGCGTCGTTTCTCCAATGGCTGCTGCCTTGACGTTAAGTCACTCCCTGTCTGAGTGAACTTCGCGTGATTGGGGTACACGGTTGTGGAGCGTTCATTTATTGGTGCAGAGTTACCAGGGGCGTGTCAAATAAAGACTGGTCCAATGACAAACGTATTGCAAAGGAAAAGTGTTTTAAGTTTAACATGATCTCAAATAATAACGCGAAGTTTGCAGGTCTCTACCCATTACTAAGCTATGGACAGGTAAAGTAATGTTTGTTTGCATTTATTTGATCATTATGTTTGCTGAAGATCTGCTGATAAGAGAATTAATTTTGAAAGCTAAGAGCCTAATTCAACATTTAAATAAAGAAGCTTAAACTAAATAACAATATTTTTTGGTTTTGAAAACACGAATACAAAATTATAATTGATGCAGCCTTCAAAACATTGAACACATTTTCAGAAATTCGATATGTTGCACTTTTCCACAACAATTTTTTTAAATAATTATCAAATTCTCTGAATTTATATATGCAGTTCTTAACATTCATTGCATAATATTTGTGGCAGTGCAGACTTTTATGGATATGCAAGTAAAGTTTTTATTCTAAGATCGCTGTGGTCAACAAATGGAAAATATCTTCATAATAATTTTACATGTAACTGACTTTTGAAATATTACTAGCAACAAATTTGTTTCCTTTTTTAGTTTGTTCATTTTTTTTAAGAAAAGAGAATGATTAAAGTGGTTAGAAATATTTACAACAAATACAAGATAACAACTTGAAAGTATTCAAATTAAATTGTGCTAAAATATAACAAAAATTGACTTTATTTGGTACACAAGGAGGAAAATAGCTGTTAGAAATGTATTTTGCTTGTATCATTTACCTATCCCGCAGGTATACAATCCACGTATTCGAGTTATTCGCGGTAAGTGTTATAAACTTGGTTGTTTATTATTCTGATTATAGTTTGCATTAATATAACATACATTACCAAAATAATACTGACAATTACTTTGAGCACTGCAAAAAAGTAGAACCATTAGATTTTAAGTGAGACCCTATTAATTTTTGATTATTGTAAGTATTTTACTCACGTTCGTTATTTTGTTGTTGGGTGACCTGTGATCGCGGACGCTTATACGCGTGAGTAAACTCTGGTATAAATAATTTTATGAGCGCCGAGAACTAAGTGGTTCAGAGATCTCTATAATCAATAGATCCCATCGTTAAACGACTTTCTGAGCATAACCGTACAACGTAAAATCTTTAACACTCAGGGGTTCTCTACCTGGGGAGGCGTAGGAGAATTTGAGGGGAGGCGCGGCGTGTTAAGGAGTGAGACATACATAAACATAGTAAACATATAAATATTTGAGGAAAAGGACAAATAATGAACGCCTTCATCCACACTTAACTGCAGTGTGTTATGTTCTGTGACGAGTTGATCGTCACCAGTTTTAATTTTTTTTTGTGCATGGTAGCCCTTTTGTTAAGTTGGTAGCTGTCCATTTACTATGTTGTTCACTAGGGTAAATTATTTCTATACTATTTGTCATGCACCGGTGCAGTATGCCTATTATTCTTAATTAGCGGATTTATTAATCGATATATCGTATTTGCGAAAGTATGATATTTCTTGAAATAGATTTTGTATGGTATAGTCCGTTTAGTATGTATAAAGTTGTATAAAGTTCTTTTGTTACGACTGTGTTTGTGGGAACTGCCGTTTGAGGGCGCTGGTGGCGTGGAAGAGGCGGTGCAGTCGGTCTGGGAAGGAGTGGGATGTGAGTGAACCACTACCGCGGCAGGTTGTATTTGGGAGCAGCTCCGACAAAATTGTTGTCGCGAGGTATACGACAGTATTTTGCTCCGTGTACAAGGAGTAACGAGTTTCGGCGCTGTGGACAGCTGTGCTCGAGTGTAGCTCGAGCAAAGCTAATTTGGAAATTTATTTGTTGTTCAGAACAAAACTCGCATGAACGTGCAGTCTTTGTTCGGCAAAAGAACGCGACATCACAGTAACAATAACATTGCTATCGATAGAATTTCTTTTTTATAGCTACTCAAAGGGACATGATTGATTGTAAATTAGTTTATACGATGAAGGAGATTTGATTGGGTTAATAAAGCTCAGCTCTCCATTGGTTGATGACCGGCCAATAATAAACTCTTATAAAGTACAGGGTAGTTAGTGTCCGGTGTGGTATGGACCAAAAGGGCGATGGTGAGTTTTAACACAGACACCAACAGAACCGGTGTTCTTGCAGTAGTGAAAATAGATGACTCAATTATAATTTGTCTTAAGTGCCAGTAAATGTGTGTAGACCTCAATGTGTTAACGTCATCTCCGTATTTTGTTTTTGTTAATCCTTCTGAACTGGCGTATTACACTTTCGAATTAGCTTCATGACTTCTTTGATGTGTTGTTGCGGCCAATTAAATGCGCCGTATTTAAGCCCGGTCAAGTGAGGCACCAATGGAAGAAAAAACGATGTTTTCGGCGCAGTTCAAAACGGAGCAGGGTTGGTTACTGCTAGTTGTGCTGCAGGTTGCCTGAAGGCCAACGCCACATAGTTCGCCTAGAGCCGATGATTCCCGAAGTATGTCTTAGAATATTTCAGCGGCACACATTACTCCATGACTTTACGTAAAGAAGAAACGTGAAATACGAATAATAACTAATATTCTGTAACCTGGTAATGAGGAATTTATTATCTGTAACGTTTTCAGTCTACTTTCTTTTGAAAAGAGAGTCTTGCGGTATAGTCATCGTATTAATTTTCTATATATATATATATATATATATATATATATATATATATATATAATAAACAGATGCACTCTTAATGATGCCTGTACATTCAAACTGAGGTTTAGTTTAAAAAGTATGTCTTTAGAAACTTAAGGTGCGTATACACGCACTAACAGAACCGTTGTTGCAAACGCTCGTGAACACGTTGGTACGGGGTTATCTGCGTCCTACGAGCGGCTCGTGGACAAAGAGATTATCAGTCGAAGTTGGGACGGGTTGTTGGCAGGGTCGTGCTTGTGTACGTGGCTCGCGAACCTCTGCCGAACCAAAGCATGGCGCAGTGGGCGGAAGAAGATATCGTTCAGCCAATTCAGGTGTACAAAAGCAAACAGCTTTTACGGAACCCTAGAAAAGAAAACCACTATATAAACAATTTGAAAGAGGATGCTTGGCGCGAAATCGGGAGTGCAATGGGTCGAACCATTGAGGACTTCAGGAATAAAATTGTTTGTTTGCTTTCTCCATACCGTTGGGAGAAGAGTAAAGAAAGTAAGACAAAATGAACTGGAAAAGGTAAATAGTCTATATTATTAAATAATTGTGAAACATTTTAGTTATTTTAATTTAATTCTCTGATAGATACATAGTATTCGTGTATTGAACAATGTTGTGACAATAAGGTATGTGTTTATGCATTAAACTAACACTGTTGAGTTATACCTAATCAAATGGATAACGAATTGTCTTTTCTTTTTTCAGAGACCTCAGATCTCTATAAATGCAAATGGTTCGCATTTGAAGAATTGCGATTTCTGGAGGACAAGGATGCTCCGAGGAGGAGACTGAACACAGTATGTAAGTTAATATACATTCAGGCGTATGTGTTTTGCTACGATATAGCCCCTTCTTTCATACAGTAATCTGTTACTTCGTCCCTTATTTTGTGATACACAGCAGGTGTTCTTCTGGGAATATTTCTTAGAGGTATCACGGAGGCTGTGTTTACCTCGCTTCTCCAGGACCCTTCAATTAGAACACAGTTTTCCTCATGATCTAGGTAACCGTGCGGCATGCACAAAGTAGGTGAATGATTCCGCAAATAATTATGCAGAAGAATTATGGTCATGACAATTGATTCTGCTTTAGGGGGCTTCAAAAGCATAGGTTTTCTTAAAACCCTAAATACTACACTAAAATACCAAAAGTGTTCTCTACAACTCGACGGGCTCTACTCAATCGGTATTTGAAAATTCTCTTGAATCATCCTGAGTCATGATCGCCAGGGTATGGGTTCATAATATTTTCGCACAGAGGAAACTCACTGTCAGCAACAAAAAAATAAGGGATTTTTATATCACGTCGATGAAGTTCTTCTGGTAAAGGCAAACCCAACATGTCTCCGGAAAGCATATTAAAGAGCTTACAGTTTTTTTTTTAAAACGCCGCATCTGATAACCGTCCTTGGCATCTAACGTCCGCGAATAAAAAAATTCTAATTACTGTCTACTAGTTCTAATAGCACGATACTGAAGTTGGATTTGTAGTTGTAGAAATCACTTCCAGAATATACCGGTGCCTGCAGCAAAACACGCTTCCCGTCGAGGGCGTCAACACAGTGAGGCAGATTCCAGTCAATTTCTAATGTCGTGGATAGTTCCTTCCAAGCAAGGGGAGTCTCGGGAAGCTGAAAAATGTTCAGTTCTACATAAAATAAACCATCGTTTGATAAACACGCAAATAATTAAACTTAAGAGCAACTTGCGAACGCATAATATTTATGTATATAGTTGTGACTGCAAAGAGAACATATCTTACGCTTCTGTGTTCTGAATAATTCCATTAAATGTGTACATTTTCACTTTTAACAGATCTGTTTGCGATATCAAGTTGTTGTTACGAACAAAATATTTCATTTGAAGTTATATTTTTTATTGTCAAGCAATAAGCTACCCGATCAAATATCAGTATTGTTTCCGATAGCTATTCAGTAGCTGTCAACCAGCTGTGATTATAATCAGAATACCCTTCAGTATACCCCTAGGCTAAACCTTGTGGTGCGAGGCCTACCGAGGGGGTTTGGAGGTTATGTTCTAATGAAAAAATTGAACTTTAAAGCATTGTACTAAATAAAATAAAACAAAGAAACATTTAAATTTCATTATTACAATGCGGAGAAATTTACTTGACAGTATTTGGAAGTTATTGAATTAATTATTTAATGAAGTGGTACTATGTTTCAGGAGACAACTTTTGAAGGTGTCGATGAAGACGTGGAAGATTTACAGGATACAGTGCAACCCGAAACCTTCACCTCCCCCCCCCCCCCCAACATCCAAAGCGCAGAAGGGGAAAATAACCCGATCAGTCTTCATCAACGCTTTCTAGTACATTTTGAAATACTGAAAACTGCTGCTGCTAAATTGAATACGCCTGAACCAGAAAACGACGAGATAGCAGCCTTCTTTACGTTTGTAACAGCGAAAGTTAAAGGTTACTCTCCTGACATCAGGAAAGCGGTCGAACACGCTGTGTTTGACATCCTAATGAAAGCTGATACCAGTTACTACGAACGGCCTGCTGGGAATTTTAGTTTCGGCCACCAACATCCATGTTCTGCAGACATAAACAACACATTGTGCCACATAATTCGCCTACAGTATTTGATTCAACAAGTTTTCTACAACCCCATTTTAATCAATTGCATCATGATCAACAGCCGCTGCCACCGCTGGCTGCCATCTAGTCAAGCCCCGACGTGCCCTTCGTCTCTATTATCTGAAAACACGTTGGCTGCAAGATCCCTACCCTCTCCCTCACAACATTCGCAGGATTTAGCGTCCTCTGGAGATTTGAACGATTGCATTTGAAATGCCAAACCTGTGTTGTTGACATCGATTATTAATGTGCGATACTATAGTGCAATATATTGCACAAATGTATGTTATAATTCTGATATTATGAACTGCAAAGTAAATATATTTTAGATGTAATAAGCAGGTAGAAAAAACATGTACTCTATAGTTTCGTGTATGGAGACAAATAATTATATTGTTTATTCACAACAGTGTGCACAGCATTTAAAAATCCTTCCAATTAATATTGTATTACTTACATAGTGTTTTGCGTTACCTTTTTAAAAATGTGAAATTAATACAAATATTCAATTTATAGAGAAATAATTTTTGAAGCAATAATTTAATTGATATTACCTTCACATAACCTTTCAATTCTTGGACAAGCGCAGCGCAGACATCTCGTATTATTCGTCCGATTGACTGCTTAGACATCCTGAACAAATATTGCAGGCTTGTGTACGAATCTCCCGTGGCAAGGTACCGAAGAGTTACATCTAACCTGCAATCACGCACGCCTATTATTAATCAAGGAAAATTATGTTTTAAATCTAATGTGCAATCACGTAATTAAAAATGTCTACTTATTAAAAATAACAATTAAAAATCCACGAAAACTTACCTGTCTTGGGCAGAGATGGGAGAGCGACAGTATGTTGTCTGTTTTGCAATTTTGATCCTATTCTGCTCAGTATATTCTCGAAATCTGAAGGCGACACTCGCGTGAAATTTCTGTACAGCCCACTAATGGCTTGCGATCTCTTGTCCAGCATCAGTTCCGAGCCAGCGCCTTTTTTTTTTGTACAGCTCTGTGCACCACCTCTCCTTACCTTGGTGTTTTAACACGTGAGTCATTAATTAAAGCCGCACCACTAACTACGATCATAGCTAGATTTTCTTCGTGAGAAGGCATCGTGGCCAAAGCTTAAGCTTGAAATGAACTGAACAACCTGTACGCCGTTTGCTCGCGAACCTAGATTATCTACATGGTTGGTGAGAGGTTCGCAGCGGGACAGAGAACCCACGAACGGTTCGCGGGCGGTTGCAGCAACGATTCGGTTCGTGCGTGTACACGCACCTTTACACTGTGTTTCAGATCAGAACAATTTACACCTTTAAAATTAAACTAGGCCAGCTGGTAGCACTCAATGTGAATTAAAATTCTCTAATTAGTAACAAATTTATGAATATTTTGTTTTGGTATAAAGAGTAATTTGAGAAATTAAACTTGCCCCTATCGTATTTGTTATACGAGCAGTGCTACGAAAATCAAGTTGATTTATGTAATATTTACAAATCAGATACATTTCATGCCAGCCAACTTTTATGGTGATATGCTATACACAGAACTATTAAATCAATTCGAATAAAACTTGGTGTGCTGGTTAGTTACTAATCAATGAGTTGCATTCAATTATCAGTTTACCTTCCACTGCCAGTTAGGGAGATAACACCACGTGGACATATCAACATTTTTTTAAAAAATGTTACAGTTAGTCAACCTATTTACGTTAGTTTTTGCATTTAAGTACTGTTATAGAAGATAATATCTTTCTAATAAGATTTTAATAAATCGGGCACTGTTTTCAAAATGGTGGCATTACTATTCTTTTAGGTGATTTTATCTGTGAACACAGGAGCCCAATTTGAGTCAAACTTTCTTATGCAGAACATTTTTTTTGTCAAACAGTTATTCTCAAAATTTTGTCCTTTCGGAGACTTACCTTGAAATGTCTGTGGAAACAGTTAGCAGATAACATCTTAACTTCTTGTCCAACTTGCAATAGCACAACATTTCTAAGTCTTCAAACGACAGGAAAATTATGTTTGTGTTTAACGTCGAGTTTTTTTTTTTTTTACTTTTAAACAAATAAAGATGACAAAACTCTGATCCAAAATAAATCATTTTAAAGAGGACTATTAACAAAAAAATGCACTAACAGAAACAATTAATATTACGGGGACGGGAGTTGTTTACTCTAATTGTATGGATGGCCCTACGTTTTTTGGTTGCTATGTACTGTACACTGTTTCCACCCAAGTCGGTAGACAAGTAGTACATCAAACGGACCACACCAAGCGATTTGGGTTCTTTTGATGAATTACAAGGTATTTTACAAAATGTCCTGTTTCAAAAAATGGTTGGAACGAATTTCCATGTTGAACCAAATATTTAACGAAATTTAAACTAATATTTTATGTAAACAATACCTATTCAGTGAATAGTAACTTCATTGTGTTTATTTAGTTTTTAATAGTAAAAATTTCTCGACTATTTTTTAAATCGGAATAATATTACTTGAAAATGTAGCGAAAGAAGTTAAATAATTACTTATATAAATAAGTACGTGTTAAAATTACTATCCACTACTTTTATTAATTCACGATAGTTTAATAAAGTTATATTTAGTAATTTCTTTCTTACAGATTGTCAGATACCGGCTTTAGGCACTGAAATCTATAGCAAGTCATTATTTACAAAAAATGTCGGCTAATTTCCTTTTTCGGCAAAATTATCATTTTAATTTTTTACGAGTTATGTTACTACGGCCAATTTTTTAAAATTATCTCCAAGATTTCATTGATACTATCAAATGCGTATGCGTAAATAACTTTATATTTGTTACTTATAACAAGACTATGAGACGGATAGCTGATTTTAACACCGTACCTGAAAAAAATTAATCACGAGACATTAATTAATATTTACGTTTAAGAGTGGGATAGACCCCCGCATTTTTTTGTAAAATAGTTGTTTGCGCGAATACGCGTATCTCGGTAAAGAAGTTTCTCCAAATACGTCTTTTTGTTAGAAAAGACAAAAAAACTATTATCTATGACCATTTATTTTTTTTACTTTTGTCTTATTAAGTATATTCTTGCCGAAAAAAAATCGTGAAAGCCCTATGTCACAGATCTAATTTGCACAGTACAGCGTTACGTCGGAAACACAGTACGCCTTGCGCGTAGGAGCGATGAGGCACTAGCCGTGCGTGTCAGTGTCGCCCGTATCGCTCCCTCGCTTCTTGATCTTGGGAGCGATGGTAGGCGGGGGATCCCACGGGAGTCCATCCCACTCTTAAGAAAACATGTATTGTTTTCGCTGTGAGAATGGAAATATTCCTTCCTTGGTCGGCGTCTTGGCAGCCGTTGAAGTGTCACGGCGCTGCAGCGAGTGGTTTAGAGGCGCCGGCTGAATTGTGACGACCTTATTGACGTCGCTTCGCCTGGCAAGTGGAATTTTCACCCCGCACGCACGTGTTTACTCAACCACACGCACAACTAAAATCGACTATCTGTCACGGCTTTGTTCGCTGCCCGCGCACACCACAACGTGACGTCATCTAACTGCCGTGATGCCAAATCACGCAGTTGTTGCGGCGTTGCTATTACACCGTAAGAAAAAAAAAGCGTGCAGTTGTTGCAACAGCAAAAATTATTTAACTACTCGGAAAAATTATATTTTACACCCTTCCTAGCAATATTTAAAAGTAATTTTAAGCTGGTGGGGGATGGTGGCAACGCTTTGTATTTAAACCAAAGCAAATTGTATAAGCGGTGTCGAATTATTCCCAGTAAACAGCAGGATTATATGGCAAACACATATTTCTATCATGACACGTAAGGTCAAAACCTCTTGTTGGCAATTTTTAGTAATTTGGTTAATGTTAGGAAATAACTTCTCGGAGATTACAATTCAGAAAGAAAACTAATGAATTGTATTAAAAAACCAAGCGAATAATTTTTTTGGTAGTTTTGAAGACGTGAGTATTATTTCACACGTGTTAAATTCAAAGTAAGCATGTTTGATGCCAGACATTTACAAATTTTAATGGTAATATTGCTATGCCTTATATGGCATCGTATTGTGTAGATATAGTCGGTTATGTCTAGGAAAAAAAGGCTAAATATATAAGATGCAAATGTAATTAATGAAAAACAAAGAACAGCGTGTTTTAGCATTTTTCTATAATATTACAATTATGTAAATATTTTTTTATTATAAGTATATTTTTCAAGAAGAAAGACTTGGCAACATAAAAAATCAAGTAAGCTCGGCAACTATAGAAACAAATAAAAGAGCACGCGTAATGAGTAACTGGAAAGCTAGACAACATTGACAGATTTGTCAATAAACTCTTTCAGTAATTTTGAAAAAATGTGGATTTTCTTTGTAGTGTTCATAAATTATACACATGCCCTACAAAATATTCTAGATTGGGTACTTTTGGCGATATTTAAAACCCATTGTAATGTTTTAACCTAACTGCAATTGCTGTCTCTTGGATACAGATTCTGAATATCTAAAATAAACAATTTTATGGTATCTTTCCTTATTTGCAGTCCAGAATTACATGTCCTGTTACATGTGATGAAACGTGTTATCTCTTTGTGAATATATCTTGCAGTGTTCGTGTCGTTTGATAGCACGATGTTTGGTTAAAAGTGTAGTGGCTCATTCGTGGTGTCTACTTTGACGCCTATGCGATAATGTGGTGAGAAGTTGTTGACTTCTGTCATAACGTGGTCGTGGTTTTGCGATGGTCTGAGGAGTACCCCAGGCAGCTCAACTGACTAATTGATTGTTAATAAAACCGTTGGTGGCTATACCAGTATCATTTGAGGTCGGCGTGAGACAAACTGATGCTGTTTCTCACAGAAACGCAAGCGGCTGACGATATACAAAAATTCCACACGTGACTTTATTAGTTCACACGATCATAATTGACAAATATCATCGTATCGTATCGTTTCTCATCTCGTCTGCGGCAAACAATTTTTTGTCTAATATTTGACGATCCACGGTGTTAAAAATTATGCCACACTCCTACATGACCTGTGAAAACTTCAACTTTCTCGTGTCTCTCTCTCTCTCTCTCTCTCTCTCTCTCTCTCTCTCTCTCTCTCTCTCTCTCTCTCTCTCTCTCTTCTCTCTCTCTCACACACACCTCAGACACTTTTGCTAGCCATATTTTTCAGCAGCCTGTGTTTTGTTTTACACGCTAAGGGGTAAGTCTCATAACCCAAAGTAGCAACGAGAGTCCTTCTTGGAACCCTGGCAAAGTTTTCCGCTTACTGCATAGTAATTTAATTAGGGATTTATTAATTTTATCATAACGAAACTTAAGTAGTTCAACTGAGCAAAGTTCATATTTACTAAAAAGCTACAAATGCACTGCAGAAAACTAGCTTGGCCTTTACAAATGAACTTTAAATATGCGTGGTCCGTTACGAGTGGTTTATACTGACGCAAGAGAATTCGACAATTTTGTCTTTCCTGGCCAAGATGTACGTTAACAGGTTTCGTAGAGATGGATGTTCGTACTTTCCAAGGAAGACCCAAAATCAAAAGACATTAGTGAAATAGATTCTCGAGATATAATTTGTTGGAAAACATTCCCAGTTAATTAAGGCGTCAATAGTAGTATTGCTATTATAAGTTCATTTGGGAACCCTCTTATGTATTCAAGAAAGAAAATCAAATTTAATGTTGGGGATCAAATTTATTTGTATAGAAAGTTAACAGGTACTTGTGGTAATATGAGAATATCAGGTTATGTAGGATTGGTTTATAATCCTTGATATGTATTATTTTCGGGTTGAAACTTCACAGACCGCACCACGTGTCTTCAGCAACGTGCCACTACATCCAAACCCACACTAAAATATATTGCAAAAATAGCATTTTATCGAGTCCCGCGTGCAAATACTCCAGAGCTATCGATTTCAATATACCGTAAGTAACAGGGGGGAAATAACGAGAAGCGAAAAATCAGGTGTTGGTGTCCATTTCCACCCAGGAAACTAACCGACGAAAGTTTCTTATTTTATCTTTTTTTTTTTTTTTTTTTGCTGCTTAGTATTTTTCCAAATTTCACTCTCTATTCGCGAACCTAAAGACCACAAGTCGTCGCGGAACACTCACATTTCAACAAACTCTCATGGGGTCACTTCTGTAACAAATATTATCTTCACCCTTACTGCCGTATACAGGTTAATTTTTAGCTCAATACGTTTCGTAGATATCCAATTGTGGATGCAATCAATGTTTCTGGCAATACGAAACAGCACAGGCATTTGCCAGCACGTAAAGGTTTCAGTGATGGAGATAGTTTAGCGCTGCGTTGCGAGAAATGGCCAACTACTGATATGATCATTGTTCATGTAAAACTAAGACAGTAAAACTTTATGTAAATTCTCGCACACGAATCGTCGGGCGTCGAAGAACTTCTGCTTAGTTCCGATATCTAATGCGTGGTACCTTTCATTCAGATATAACACAGTTGACATATACGAAGAATTCTCACATTTGAATTCTGGCAAAACATTTGATGTTCTTAAATTGAACGACGTATTTTTCATCCCTTTTATACGTATTTCTGAAGTAAACCAACCTGTCTAAACGTAACGAACAATGCGCAATAATTCAATAAATGCTAATGAATGTTCACTTGTTTTCACTGTAACAGCACATTTGATACATTCGATGTAAAATATGTGACACATACCCTTGAGGATCAAAAACGATATTTTTCTTCATATTTTTCTTTTTATAAATTTTTAGTATAACAAACCCAATATTGACTTATATCGTGAGGGCCAAGCCAAAGAAGAGCTTTGATGATGCTTGTATTTTCTTTTACTTCAGTTGCTTCATATGTATACCTTATCCTGTGAAATTTGTTCTGGACATTATCAACGTTATGCAATGCTAAAAGTTATTTCGTCTTGTGGAGATAAAAGAAGATTCAAGGAAATAAATCTTTTCTTACCGGTCTTCGTAGACCGTGTCAGCGATGTTACTGTAATAAAAAAATTCACGTCTTCGCAAACTTTATCAAAATTAATTCACTCATCTTATTTCTGAATCAATAATCGATCAAGGAAGTTTAATGAATTAAAATTAAAAAAAAAAAAACAGGGTTAAGAAGTATCACAAAATTTCTCGTATCATTGAATTGCAAGGTAAAAATAAGCATTTTATGAAAGTATAATTTGCTATTAGTGAAATCCAAGGCAAAGTTGATCACATATTTTCTTCCGCAATAATTCACACATTGTTATTCACCCTCCAGGTAAGTGACTTTCAAGGCAGCTAGATTCACCAAAGCGAAAATTCTTCTAAAGAAGGGAGTAACGTCTTGAAGACTTTCCTATACGATGATGAAAAATAACCTACTTATTGTGAAGAAATCGTCAATTAACATTCTAAATCTGACAAAAATATCTATATATTCTTAATTTCAATAATACGTTTAACTGAAGCATGTGAATTCTCTATGAGTTATACGTTGTTTAATGTATTATAACTATTTTATTAAGACATGCACAACGTTTTATAAACAGTTTCTCTTAATAATATAGTAAGCAATTTCAATCATAAACATATTTTTATACTGGATACTATATTTTTGAGTAGAAATTAAATAGTTACAAAAAAAATTTTTTTCATGTATACTTGTTAAGGTTTCATACTACGGAGATAAAGTAAACCATACTGAAATCTGAATGTATAGTCTAAAATAATAACTCAAAACCACCTTGAATTAAGAATGTGGCACAAAACCTAATTTTGAAGTCTGAAATGAAAATTGTAGTATTCATTGGACCCTTAGAAGAAAAAAACTACGTTTTAAAAAGTGGTTGTTTTCAGACTGATATTTTAACAAATAGCGATTCAATTAAATTTAAACAGAAGTGCACAGTCTTATTTGTGAAAACGATTACTCTTTATTTTGAAAAAAAAATGTATATATTTTTTTGCTAAAGTTTTAGGTTTAGTTACACCCTGTTAAGTATAAATCTTTTCATAATGTTACAAAAGAAAATTTAACAATTAAAATAGCAAATTATTGATAAATTAAATAACTGTTTACGCATGAGAATACAAGGTATGGTCATGTGAAAATGACGTGCATTTAAATAATTCATTGTTGGCATTAGTAACAGATCTGAGTACTTACGTATTTGCCGAACAGCGCAGCAAAATATGTCATTCGCTCGAGCGTCCGTTCAGAACTGCTGTGAACTCTTCCCTTGATAAATAGAAGGACGTTCGTCACATGTTTATTATTCTACCAAGCTTGAAATCGACAACATGAACTCACGTTTGTTTTCTGTCGTCGCAGGGGATTAGAAACAAAAAAAAATATCGCATTCGGGTTTTCAAAAAAAAAAAAATTGTTTCTGTGGCAGTGGGTTACAAAAATAAAATAAAATAGTACCTGAGCTTAAACGTTAACTCTAAACTACTGCGGATAGCTACAAAACCCGTGATCTAGAATGGTCGCGCATATGTGCGTGTGTGCGTGAGCGAGAGAGAGAGAGAGAGAGAGAGAGAGAGAGAGGAGAGAGAGAGAGAGAGAGAGAGGAGAGAGAGAGAGAGCGCGATGACTTAATACCTGTGGATTTGTGACTGAAGAGCAAAGGGGCCGGAAGGTGAGGGGGGAAGCTGTTTGACATGTATGAATGAAGGTGGTCAAACAACGTAAATTCGGCTTTCTGCCCGCGCGAGCAGAAATGAAAAATACGCGTGGCGGGCGAGCGGGAAAAGTGGCATTGTTCTTTCTGATCGCGGCTTGAAATCTGACGGGCTCGAAATTACTGTTACCCGCGGAAAATATGCCCGTATAGAGGATAAGGAATGTTTTCCGCTGACGCGACAAGAACGTTTTTCGAAAATGCTCACCCGTATAGTAGCGCGTATTAGAATTCATTTCTTTAATTTTTTTCCCTCGCATAACGAGATATGAAAAAAGTTGCTAAAAATTTATTCAGGCGAAAAAAAAAATGAACAGAAGTAATTTTTCCCGAATGTAACTCGGGTATACATTAAAAAAAAAAAAAAAAAAATCTGCCACTGAAAACAAAATTTGCGTGGGTGTTAATTTATTTTTTCGTTAATGGTTCTCAAGAACTCTACCAAACACCGGCACTAATTATCGTGAGTAGAAATTAAGATTTTTTTTTTTACAATTGAAATGAACAATTTAGATTGTGTTACGTGTTACAAATGAAAATAGCTTTTATTCAGAAACTATCATTTCGGTATGCCATTGAATAATCTTTATTTGGCGTAGAAAGCGCGCAAAATGTTGTGCAAAACCAAAATGACTGGGGTAAGTAGGAAAGCAAACACCCTTAAAATGTCGTTCCTATGATAATGGGTATAAGTGATTTCTGGGCGAAAGCTGGTTTGCATAGATCTTCTGAAATCGTAAAATATTCTGCCCGTGAGTAGACATATATAACATGGAATTTTTCTGGAGTACATAAGTTAGTATTAACAGAAAATTACGTATATCAGTTCTACACTTAAAGTTTTATTTAAAAATCGAAATATTTTTATTAATTACTTCTGACACAAATTCGTTTTTTTTACACATTGCATAACGTATTTATGTTAGTAACAATTTCATACTGTCATCCCATTGTTATTTCACGGTACTGTTAATTTTAACATTTAGCGACAGGATCGATATACACTTAACTAAAGAGGAAACTAATTACGACTTTAAAACGTGTTCAATTAAAGGGAGTGGAGAGATTTGGGTGGCTCTTAACAACGAGGTCTTGAGAGCCGATGAGGGTGAAATGAGGTGAGAATGGAGCAGCGCCAGAATGTAAAGGCGGGGGGAAATGGGATATCCCCGGAAAAAAACCGCCGACCAGCGGCATCGTCCGGCACTATTCCCACATGCAAAAATCCGGGAGTGACCCGGTCGGGGATTGAACCCGGTTCACCTTTGTGGGAGGCGGGTTGTTTGGTCACCACACCACCGCGGCCCCTATCTAGCAAAAGTGCTGCTAAGTCTTGGGCGTAGTCATTCTCTTATTGGCTGCGTGATGCTCTGAGAACGGGCCTTGTGTTAGGCTGATGCGAACTGGGAGATATTCCCTATTGACTTCGCTGCCGGCTGAAGTGTATGTTACCAGCCGATGATCGTCGAACGGCGTTCCAGCGTTCCGCTGGCCAGTGTTGGGCGTGTGCGCGGCTGGAGTACGCTGTACCGCGTGAGTCGCCAGCGCCTATTCTTCCGTACCTATGCAACCCGCAAACAATATTACCCATCTAACACACCACCACCTCCGCTATAAAATAATTGTCTCTCGTGTCACCGAGTCCCGTGCCGTGTAAGTAATCGTTACGGCGCCTCGTCTGTTAGCTGAATATTCGACGCCGTTGTCAGCCCGCACCAATCAGCGACGTGAAAATAGGGAATCGCTACAAAGCAGCACGTGCGTGTTAGTCCCTTTTTAGTCAGAACAGTAAGCGGTGACAGTAATTTTAATGTCACGTGAAGAAACACAATGGCTCGAAGCGAGGCAGGTGTGTGTTACTAAGGACGCAATCGTCACGTACCAAAGTATTCGGTAAACATCGTAATAATCTGTTTCACCACAATAAACGGTATTGCATTCTATGTAAAGTGACTGCTTCTCAACGCATTGCTGACATATCACCATCCGTTCACCACGTACTGTACTGACAACGAATCAACGCGCACGTGGTGTTCTGCTATGCTTGATGTTTTGCTAGATGGGTCGTTTTGTGTGCGGATTGCATATATACGGAAAAATAGGCGCAGGCGACTCGCGCCGTGTATGCGACTGTATCACCGGTGTTCTCAAGTACTCGTGAGGCTGTGGGCTTGAAATTAATATCCCCCACCACCCCCTCACTTCTCAACCCCCACCACTCACCCCCGAACCCCCCATTCCCCACCTGCCCCCCTCACCCACCACCCAAAACCCAACCTCCCCATCCACCACCACGTACCCCCACCCCAACTACCCCCCAACCACCCACCACCATCCCCCACACCCCCGAGCCACCCCCCACTGTAGTCATTTATTTAACTTTGACGTACACTCTAATCTCGAATCAGTGATATCAATCAGTGAAATAACATTCACTGAACGTCAGTTAATAAGCTACTGCCGAATGGCAAATCAAGAAAATGAACTGGGAGTAAGCGACTTACGGCAATTGAATTCTCGACATTCAGTGGGAATCTCAAATAAATTAGTGAAGTTTAGACACTATATTAATTAGTTATCAGGCACTGATTAACAGTTGCTTGATACTCACTCTTTTCGCTGATTTGTCTCAATTATGAGCGTCAAATATAGAATATCACTGGTATAGGTTCAACATTGTAATATCTCAAAAAATTATAATCCTCAGAAATTGTATCCTTAATTTAATTAATTAATTAATTTCAGTGTATGTATTACACTCACAAACCAAGTCTCTGCAGTGTGTCAAATGTATATAAAATATGTTAAAACAGTTTACATTTTTAATTGAATAATCAACGAGTAGCAAATAAATAACTGGAGAGTTATTCTACGTTACTCGAAATATTAAAAACGTTAGCCAAGACTTTGCTAAACCAGGGCACTTTTCAAACAAGATACCTATTAACTTCTGTATGTCGCCATATTACATTGGAATGCCCACAAAATGTATAATTAAAAATCGCAAAATTTCGAAATGTCGCACTTTTGCATTAGCACAGCAATATATACGTCTAGTTAGCAAGCTAAAAAGTAGGACATAGAATGACGGTAAGTGAAGATGTTTAAGGAACCAGCGCCACTACGATCAGTTGTCTTCCTGTATGATTCGTGTGGATAACAAGGTTAACCCCTGCTGCCTGCCTGCCTGCTGACAACACTGGAGTTATAAAAGTTAAAGTTTTATATATATTTATATATACATTTATATTTATAATTTCAGTATCGTGTCACACAGACAACAGAGCTGGCGGTACGAGCATAAAGCTGTTAAAATATATTATAGTGTTAAGCACTTTTCGGTTGGTTTATTTCGTGTATTTTGTATACAAATACACACACGCATATATATGTGTGTGTGATGTGTGTATTTATATACAAACATATATATGTTTGTATATAAATACTCACATATATGTGGGTGTATTTATATACAAAATACACGAAATAAACCAACCGGAAAGTGCTTAACACTATAGTATATTTTAACAGCTTTATGCCCGTACCGCCAGCTCTATTGTCTGTGTGACACGATACTGAAATAACTGCAGTAGTCACGACATTTAAATACTTTTAGTTTCATTTCCACAAATCCTAACTGCTTAAATTTCTTTGTCAGAGAATGTACTACAGCATTTAAATAAGTATTGGAATACAACTATTAAGTTAGTAATCCTCGGTTATGTAAAGAATTTTTGCCTCATTACGTAGTAATTGTGTAACGCAGATTCACAACACTGGATTTTTCTCCGCATTTTATTATTGCTTGTATACAACAGACTCATAATAATACAGTATGATGCTACGGAATAGCGGGCGTTCTCTTGTAAAGCAAACCTAAGGACCAGAAAAAATTATCCATTTGGACTCACGACAGCATGTTTCTGACGAACAGAATCTTCACCGTAAAACATGGTATCCAGACTCTCAAAGCCTAAGATGTAGGCGGAAGAATCGTATCGTTCAGAAGGGATCGGAAATTCGGCATCCAAACTAACCTGCCCCTGTGTGATATACATAATGTTCGGAAATCAAACTCCCAAGCAGCGGGAGGTGATTCCTTATCAAAAAAACAGTCGAAAATATACACGACACCATATACCTAAACAGAATATTAAAGGAGATATGAACCTGTGAAAATTGGAATTTGTAAAATTTATTTTCGCTGAATTCCTTGTACTTTCTGCCAGCGGTAGGGATGACGACGATTTACCCGCAGTACGTCCCACACGGTTAAATGGGACACGCCCATTTAGCGCGCTATGGAGCTTGTACTAGTGGAGGGCACATCGTCGATGTACTGACGTATCACTTCCTCAAGCTGAACATTGCGCACAGACCGAGAACGGCCAGCATTACGGATGTGTGTCTTTCCATCATGGGAAGCATGTCACCTTTTTGCTGTGGACTTTGTAGGCGTTGCACAAGGTATTCGGCAAAAATACGTTTTCAAAATCCCAATTTTTCATAGGCTCATATCTCTTTTAATATCCCGTTTAGGTATGTAGTGTCCTATGTATTTTTGACTTTATTCTTTGTAAGGAATTACATCTCGCAGTTTGGGTGTTTGATTTCCGAATTACCTGTATACACAAGTAATGTCGTTAAAATGGCCTGATAGTGAAAGCAGTCAGAGGAAGAATAAAAAATGTGTATTGTTATATCAGGCAAGGGATACAATGTGTCCTGTCTGCATAGGCTAATGAGCTCTATCTTTGCAGTGTGTAAGAACGTGTGCGTCTATGTATGGGCGTACACGCAATCGCATTCGTTTACATACATGGAGAACACTAACGAACGTTAAATAAATTCTTTTCAAACTCATCAATAAAAAACAGAGGTCGCTGCCATGATTTGCGTGATAAATTATTTGCCGCAGCAAACAAATGATAGTTACAGGCCTAATCTACGTGTCATATTTAACAGAACTGGTCGCCCGAGTTGGAAGGTTCAGTCACGCCGTTTGCAAGGAAACTGCACACAAAGGCTCTCTTCTACATGATGCACGAAATGGCTTGCAAGTGCGTTTGTAACACACGTTTTTAAAACACACTATTTCATATGTGTACAGTCTGTTTAAAGGCTGATCACGACAAAGTGAGCACTTTTGAAATCAACACTTGTAAAATGTCACTGCTCCTACCTGTGAGTATTTGAACGGGTACCCTGATTGTCATGCTCCAAGTAAAGTTGGCAAAGATTGAAAGAATTGTAGTTCCACGTCTCTTAGCGTTGAATTTTAAGTACGAGGTAATCATTTGTAATTACTGAAATGATTACTTTGACATGTTGTTTTTTAATGCATATTAGTGTACGAATTGGCAAATTTGTATAAAATTTACTTTGCTAAAAATTTCAAAGTTTCACTTGACTGACACATGAATAAAGTGACTAGGCCCATGACAATGTTAATAATATATGGCGGAAGTATACGAAGTGTGCATACAAGTACATCTTAAGCCGGGCTTTCAAAAGTGCTCACTTTATCGTGAACAGCCTTTACACATGAAAAGAAGTAACACTTGAGGCTAGGGTGTAATACAACTTCCAACAGATCACGCTTGTTGCAATCAATATTTTGAAGCTCATAAACTACGTTTTCCGACTGTTATAGCTTAAAATATTCTGCGTGAATTCCCGCGAATCTAGTTTAGGGCTCCGCTTTGAACGTTGCTACAAACTTCCCAGGACAGCTGGGAATCTACACCTAGAAAACCTCGTTGTATAATACGTGGTAGAAAACCTTGTATAAAATGTAGAATATGTATAACCACCTCGTTGCCCACGTTTTTCATTCCCGCAATCGTCGAATTAATTTACATCACCTGATAATACTACTTTCTGTTTTATGATGGATTGTAAAACAGATAGTATAGCTGTCATGGCGACTGCAATATTTTTCGAATTCTTAAACATTGATGAACGTAAAGGCAACTGAAGTATTCAATTTTCAACAGCCGATCTCCCATGGCGCAGTCGGTTGGTGCGCGCCGGTCTAGGGTGCGGGAGGTTATGGGTTCGAATCCCAGGTAAGGCATGGGTGTTAGTTTAAGTTAAGCTATAAGTTATTCTGTAAGCCGTCCCCTTATAAGCCTTCAGGCATAATACCGGGGGATGTCAATGAGCCCTTTCCAAACCAAAACATAATTTTAAAATTTTTGTAAATCCCGCATTGAAAGACGTGTACGTTCGGGATGAGATGAGCCTGAGTTCAGAGCCGTCAAAAAAGTTTGAAATTCGACTGGCTAGGCTCTGTGTGTGACCTACTCCTCAACTTTTGTTTCCGCAAGAGCTTGCAGTTTCGCGTGATGTGAGTGATCAAACCACCGGAAGATTTATCTTAAGGCTAGGCGTCACCCGCTATACTGTAGTCATTAATATACTGCTCATTTGAATTACTTAAAACGTAAATATGCACATATATATTTTTTTAAAAAGGTACTACAAAAGTTTAGCTGTTTGCCATACGCAGCATTACAGACATGAAATCTTAACTATGGAGGTAAACTATTGTCAGAAATAGCATAATATATACATTAAAATATCAACACGTTCCTGCAGGTTTAACAACTATCAAATAACACGTAATAAAATTAAATACAAAAATACTAAATAACTCATAAATAACTAATTTTCTATAGTCAGAAATTTTTAGTAATTACTATGAAACTGAAATTTTCTTGGATTTGTAACTTTTTTGTCATAATTTCCATTTAAGAATGTTTACCGAAATTTTTCTCACGACATAACATACATTATAGCAAAAAAAAAAAAAAAAAAAAAATCTATGATGCAGGGTGCTGATTCCCCTAAACGTACTAACATTCCGCGAACACGCATATCTATAACGGGGAAGATCCAGGAGCTGGGGTGTGGCTCGCCTGCCGTGCAAAGCTTCCGGGACCATAAAGTATCAGCAGACGAGGGAGTGAGCAACCCTCTCCCAACGGGGGTTGCGGGGATAACTGTTATGAAGGGTCTCCAACCTCCCCCCCCCCCCTTACCAGCAAACTGTTCACCAACCCACAGCGAGCACCCTTTCCCGACGGCCCTTTTCGCAGTTTCAGAAACAGGCGCATAAACAAGTTGGCCCGCGTAACTCAAACACTTACGGCCTCCGCCCCTCACCCGGCCTCCCCTGCATCACTTCCGGGCCAATCACGCGTCGCGTGGCCTCTCTCTGTTTACCTCATACCCTGTCGCGCACGAACTGCTCGACGAACTGAAGTGAAGCCCTGGGAAATATGTGAAACATACGACTCCCCCACCACTGCCATCATCATTCTTCATTGACGCAGCTCCAGGGTACAAGCGGATCACGTGTAAACGGAAGACCAGTTGTCAGTAATAGGAGCAACGAACATACAAATACCAGAGACGTCACTCAAGGCAAAGCAGCGGAACGCTTTTCTATTTTGCTTGGTGCAAATGTGAAAATGTCCAAACAAAAAAAAAACCTTGTTCACTATTCACATCTAAAATATGTTGAATTACATTAAAAAATAACCAGCCACTGTGAGCTGTCAAGTGTCTGTACACAACGCCAAATCGTTGTTAAAACACTAACTAGCTCACATCGGCAAGAATGCACGGCCGTACGAGAATGTAATGCTCGCATCACCACCAACATCGTAAAATGAAATGTGGATTTATATATAAATTATTGTACTTCAGTCTCTACAATTGAATCAGTATTATTATATTCTTATTTTCAATTCCGTTGAAAAATATTCATAAAAGGATAATCAGTTTATTTTCATTATATCCAATAATTTTCCGTATCTATATTACCGATATTGGACTGGGCAATTAAACGAAATCGAATCGGAAATAACTTAAGCCTTTTGTTTACTGCTATCCAGTGTCCAGGGGCTGAGTAGGAGTTAACATGAACAGTGAAGCCACACGTGACAGCAGACCGACCAGCGCAGTCGAGAGAATGGGTGTGAAGTTAAAATAAAATAGATTGCAATTCTTCGTGGTGTAACCATAGACTAAACGTGAGGAAGAACGCTTATTCGTCTTCAGCGCATGTACCCAACATTGACCTACCCCAAAATAACATTTTTAAATGACAAGAACAATTCATGAATAAAATAATTTTACGAATTAGAATTTAATCAAACTGCGTTACAAATTGGCCAGAAGAAATATAAAAACATCTCAAACCATTTGTTTACAAAACAGTTATCTAACCTAAAATCCAAATCATGACGTTTTCGCTAGAAGTGTTGGCAGAAAAGCATTTCAATGTTGGGACACGGAGATTGGTTGTGTGCAGTCAGCAAGATCGGAGTACCTCACATTTAGTCTATGGGTGCAACGGTGGTAGGAACAGGCTACGTTGTTGAACAGACTTCCCTGTTCAACTGTTCATCCGTACCACATGCGCCACACTAGAATGGGTTTGGCGCATTCACGGCACAGAAGGAAGTGATACGGGCCCCATTGCTCCTAAACGTAAGGCGTACTATAAGAATTTGACCATTAATAGATTTGTGTAGGCAGTTCACGCTAAAGTAAGCACTCTTGAAGGCTCTTCCTAATTTTATTATTTAAACCATATTTTAATATCAGCATTGTCACGAGACTAATAGATATGGCGCATACTTTCACCACTCTCAAAAGTTAATGTCTGAGACAGCAATAAAACATACATAGTAGTGGTTAATGACTGTTGGTAGAGCCTCAAAAAGTGCTCATTTTATCGTGAACAGCCTATAACACTGAGACTTTACTACGTGTGATGAAAGCTCACAGATTCAAATGTATCCGTATAGTTTTACATTTCGCACACTTCTTCATTAAGAAAGCTGCGCAGGCTAGCTCAAAAAAAGTTTTAAAAATCTTTTTTCACAATTTTTTTATTTGTAAACACGTAATATGATAAAAACAAAATTATGCTGCCTTAGCTAATTGTTTTTTTATTATAATTTTTTATACTTTCTGGCGAAAATCCGTATGTATTCCTATAATATTTAATTAACGATGCATGCATATACGCATATGCGCGCAAACGTGTGTGGGAGGTTAAAATCGAAGAAGTGCTACGATCGACTCCGGCTGGCGCAAGTTAAGCGATATCGCCTCTACGCGCCAAGTTGTGAACTCGCGCGCAATTTTCCCGTCGTACCTCTAGAACTAAGGGATTTTAAGCGGTGGCCCTAACATTTCACTGGGCGCGACACTGTAGCAAAGTCCAATGCAGTCCTCCATCGTAGTTCTACATAAATCAGGTTCGTTTTTAGCCATATTGGAAGGGAATTGAAATAATGTTTCCAACGTGCGCGAGCTATTGAAAGTATAATCGATTCGCGGTTTCTTCATTTTTTTTTTTTAAGCAAACCTTTTGAAAAATCGTCCCTCGTACGACGTGCTTTGACTGTTTCCTAAATACGTCATGCAGTGGCGTGTGGTGAACTGTTGCGAGGTAAGCTGGCGTTAGCTCTGTGCTGTACCCTGTTGCTTGCTAGTTTACACTCGAACCACTGACGGCAGGTGACGTCACAGGACGCGTGTAAATGGGTTCCGTGCCTGCTCGTTGCGAGTGGTCGAAATACATTCAGACCGTGTCCGAACTGGCAGATTTTGTTGACAAAACGATCACGTGACCCGATTTTGTATACAAAACTGGTGACATATTTGGTAATTTGGTATTTCGTATCTAGCGGATGTTAGCAAAAATATAAAATGACAAAATCAGCGCCATGATTGTTTTTACTTCAAAAACACATGCGCAAATGCGTAAATAAAATGACTTTTAAAACAAATAACAGTACATAAAATACACTAGGTATGTTTTAAAAAGAAAGTAAGTGCTGCGGTTTGTTTATATATACCGCAACAAAAATTTTTAAAAGTCGCTATTGCAAAATTAATTTTCTTATTTATTAATGTATTCGTAGTATCTCAGTGATAATTGCATAAATATTACGTTTGTTTAAAGCATTAAATTTACATAAAAATATTTTGCACTGTTAATGTAATAATGTGTTGTCGCGAACGCTAAACAAGCGACCGGCGACAACGTCGGAATTGATACCTACCAAATACAAACGAAATAACGAAATTTGTCGAATCGGACACGGCCTCAGTTTATTTAGGCTCCACAGTGGTTACTGGTTCCCGCTGCGTGCACCGAGAATGTACAGTAGTGAGCAAGCACCAATTAACATTTAAACATTTCACCACACGCCACTAATGTCATGTATCAAAAGCATTCTACATTCGTGTTAATACAGAGTTAAATAGAACTTTTACTTATATTTAATCATAAAATTATAATATTTCGTTTATAATTAATATGAATGCAAATGGGGAGAAAACAGGTATGTTGGTAATGCCTAGTAAGAAATAGTTCTTAAGCAAAATATCATTACAGTGAGTGCGCACGAATGCGGTGCACTGTACCTTTGGTGTACATTTTTAGACTGGGTTAATATTTGTTTGCATGAGGCGGAGGAATATCCTGGAAGTAGAACTTCAGCAGGGCTCCAGTAAAGTTGGAAATTACCATGAATGGACTATACCATATGCGACTACTATAGTAGGAAGTGTGTTTTCTTTCCGTAGATAAGCGTTTTGGGCGCACGTTTTCTGGTTTCCTGAAAAAAAAGCATCGAGATTTCGAACAGACTGGAACGCAGTTCAGGCGTTATGCCTGGTTCACACGTGCGCCAATCACGCCGAACAGACAGAGCGGAAAACTCGAACAGCCAATCAGAAGCCGTCCTCGATTTTCGTGCGACTCGCGCGGATACCGAGGACGGCTTCTGATCAGCTGTTCTAGTTTCCGGTTCTGTCTGAACGGCGTGATCGGCGTACATGTGAACAAGGTTTTACACTGAAGGCGACGACAGCGATAAGTCGTGAATGCAGTGTTGCCAGACGTACCAGAATTCTGGTATTTGTACCAGATTTTCTATCTAGGTACCGGGTACCAGATGTTTCTCATTCTGGTACGCATATATACCAACTTTTTTGTTGGTAATAAAATTTTGCTAAAATTAAACTGATGTTGCGACGTTATACTGCTTAAGATTGTTTTATGTTGTATTGTATTTGTAGTTTGTAGCACTTTATAGTGTTAAATTTAATTATATGACAATAAAAAATGTTAAAAATTATTTCCGTATTTTTTAGTTTCTGAGTAAACGTTATTTAATTACGCTAATTTTATTTGAGACTTAAAAATAACTGTAAGGTAATTGCCATAACTGTTTTCCGGATGGAGGGAGGGGGAGTTGGGCTCCTTTTTATTAAAGCACACGCATTTTATGGGAATTACCAGAATTTTATGGCGCATGGTACCAGAATTTGATTTACCCTATCTGGTAACATTGTCGTGAGGGCTTCAGATGAGTTTGTGGAGCAGTACACGGCGCCGGTGGAAGACTCTCCTTCTCTCTCTCGCCGGTGATGATGACTCGCGGTGCGTGGCGGGGACTGAACAAGGGGGAAAAAAGAGCGAGAGAGGGGGGGATGCCTGATTTATCGTCGTAAGACGAGAATGTTGCCTCGCAATTCAGATGACGGCAACAGCGCTCGCGAACGAGAGAGGCACCGGTCAAACGCGGCGGCGAAACTACCGCGAAATATTCGCCGCAGCAAAGCCTCCCGGGTGTGTTCACAGGCACTCGCGTAATCGGCGCAGGCTTCGTTTCCCTGCCTAACAGCTTCAGAACGACAGAAGATATTCCTTCGACACCTGAGAAGTCTTGGGAATGTCGAACTGCGTTGCACACGCTAAATCTGAATAAGTGAGAATTCCACTGTTTACCACTGATTCGAATTTAGAGTGCGAAGGGTTTGAAATCGGCGTTTTTTTTTTTTTTTTACAAAACCATTAAACGCGTCTCCACGATACCCTTTCAGGCGACGTAAGTATAATACTGTCAATACATCATGCACGTTATAAATGCTGTTCACGAGCTCTCCAAAACAGTTAAAAACGACCTTTCCACGCTTATGTATCTCATAATATAATGGGTGGAAACATGGGAATCTATAATAGGGACTTCCATTGAACTATATTACAGACTTTCCACCAGTACAATGATAGCAACCACTTAAAATCCCATAGGTACACGCAACACAGCGGAAACACTGCACGCCAGTTCAATGCCTTGCGCGTAGGGGCGAAGGGGTATCGGGAGAGAGCGGTTCAGTGTCGTCCTTATTGCTTCCTTGCTATCCTGCCTCAAAAGCACAAAACATCCCCAAGTAGGTGTCACCCTTAATATACCGGGTTAACTTGGACTCAGGGTAACAACTTTGCGAGGTCTCTCACTACGGATAACGGGGAAGAAAATATTGCACTGGTTATAAGTTCGCCGCATATTAACTCTTTAGAATGAAAACTTTAAAAAATCCACCCAATTGTTACGTCTTGCTGCTCTTCTTCACTCCCCTTTCCTCGTCCTCTTCGCTAAAGTGAAGGAATGTCAGACAAGTGTAATGTGAGAAGCAGGCGACGATGCACAAAGGCAAGCCGCCACGTATCGCGTGCCGCGATAAGCCTACAACGACTCGGGCGTCCCTGACCTTTAGCGTGTTGAATTTATGAAGTAATCTTTGAAAGAATGTTCTGGCCAGTGCCCTATCCTCTTTCAGCGTGACTCGGGGAGTGGGGAACCTTCCAAATCTGGCCCGCGAGACTACTTCAGCCGCGACGGGCCTCTGAACTGAGAGTTTTGGGTTTGAAGGATTGTGCGACTCTAATCCTTTCAGTCACAGTGTCCTGTACATGGGACGTAGCATATGAAGTGTCTTTAACACTTTGTAGACTATGCTCGAGTGTAGCTCGAGCAAAGCTAATTTGAAAATATGTTGTTGTTCAGAACAAAATTCCCATGGTTGTGCAGTCTTTGTTTGGCTAGTGTTTAACACGACCTCACAAAAACACCACAGCGCAATAACTATGGCATTGCTAAAGGCAGAATTGCTTTTTTTTTATAGCCACTCGAAGGGACATGATTGATTGTAAAGCCTTTTGTACGATAAAGGACATTTGATTGGGCCAATATCAGCTCGGCTCTCCATTGGTTGATGATCGGCCAATAATTAACGCTGTAAAGTACAGGGCAGTGTCCGGTGTGGTATAGACCAATAGGACGATGTCGAGTTCTAGCACAGACATAGAGAGAAACGGCGTTCTTGCAGTAGTGGATATAGGTGACTCACTTCTAATTTATCTTAAGTACCAGTAAAAGTGTACAGACCGCAATGTGTTAATGATATGCACTGTACAATATAACATACTGTCCAATGAGAAAGGTTCCCTACGAGTGGGAAACATCATTCCTTGTTGAAACTATCTTCCGTAGCCGTATATACCTACAGGTGCTGCCAGTAAGATAAAACACGGCGGTGGCGTTTATTCCATAGACGCAACGTAAGCAATGCTTACCGTATACATATTGGAAATGTTTAATCCTTTATAGTTTTCGCCTTAACTTTTGGTAACTCCTGTACTGTACACGCATGGTGCTGCTATCTAGTATTTATTTCCACAAACGGGAGCGACTAGCGATGAGGCAAGCAGTCATTCTGTTTGCGTACTCCAGTCCTCCTTTTCCTTGGAAAGTAGATGAAAGTGTTCGGGAAAACGGTAGTTTACTTATAATTTGTAATATGCTCTCTAAATAATATCCACTGTAATTATTATTGCATTAATTTCGTTTCCGTTTTTGTAACTAATATTAGGTATTATAAAACGGTAAATACCTGTAGAGGACAAGCAAATTTGTAAGTTGCGTTTGTTAGTAGAAATTTAAAATGGAACTACAGCCCGGCACTAGTAAATGTTATCTAAAACACTTAAATATGCGGGGCTATCGTATTGTTTACCCTGTAAAACAAACTCAATACACCCCACCGAGCACGGACAGGTCTTGATTGGTTCCGATGTATGACAAAACCTCGTGTCGGTATCAGTACAGTTCCGAACAACTAATTTATTTGCTGCAACACCTAAAATTGTAGATTTATCTGTGACAGAAAGGGCTATGCGGCAGGTGTGCGAAGACAGCTAAGCGACGAACCAGCAGAGCGGCGAGTGGCGGCGAGAATGACCAGCGGGGAGTGAAGTCTGCGGACTGCGAGCATGGGTACAGTGAAGGGTGCGGCTAAAAGGCGCGACTACTGAACTGGATGTGTGAGTGTGAGACATTTGGAATGAATGGGAACAAACAGATTGACTGTGTTAAAATAATGACAGCGTATTAAGTGATTGTAAACAATATAGAGACTTTGATAAGGAATTTAATTAGAATTGAGATAAACATTACTAGTGCGCTTAATGAGAATAAAAAGGGTAATATTGGATATAGATAGTCTAACGTGTTCACAGTAAATAAGTGGAGAAATTAATAATCGAATTTAGTTCTTTAATTGTTATCAAGACATTCATCCCTCAGGAACTCATATACGACCCTCTGGCGTCTTGTAACAATATGTATGACGTGTTTGGTTGTTTCGTAAACATGTAATGTGTCACAAGCGTTTTATACTTTCAGTTAACATAAAATTACCCGTGTTTACTCGCATGTATGTATAGACTGTTCACGGTAAAGTGAGCACTTTTGATGCTCTAGTTACCTTTTCCTTCACCCATTTTTTTTTATTCTTTCTCCACTTAAAATAAATAAATAAATAAACGGTGTCATGTAAGTAGTAAACACAGTGTATACATTTCACCGGAACCGAAAGTTAACGTCTAAGGCTACGATAAAATATACTTATTGACTATTATTCCTAATGAGAGGGTTTCAGAAGGTGTTCACTTTACCTTGAACAACCTTTAGTAAACAGGGAGTGTTAATTTTAAAACGAATTAGTATCTTAAATTCGGTTAAACTGAATTTTCACTTATATTTTATCTATAATTTATTATATTTCATTTATAATTAATATGAATGAAAGCATAGAGGATGTGGCGTGTTGTTAGTGTCTAGTAAAAAAAAAGTTCTTTTGCAGAATATAAAGTTTCTCCATTGGTTTATTTTTCTAGAAATTGTCAAAGTTTTTTTTGGATAGGCCGAGGAATAACATCGAAGTAGAACTTAAGCAGGTTTTTTGGATAGAAAAGTTGGAATTAATCACGATCGGACTGTAACGTGATAATCTAGGGAGAATCACACCCTAAAAATTGGCAACCGTAAGTAGTTATTTGCAAAATATCAGACACTACGTGGGACGAAACAAGGAATTTGTGTAAAAATCTATAAACGTCCACGGGTAACACACGTTTGTTGGTTATTGGCGCTTCACGGTTAATTGAGCACTTTATTTCAACTTGGTTATATCAGGTCATGTTGGGTTAAGTTACGTCATTGCTTCTGCTGCAGGACTATTTGTATTGCTCGATCTGGATTGATACACTGGAAACAGAAGTGACACTAGAACAATTCTGTAATCGGGTTTTAGGATAACAGCAAGCAGACGTCTAATCCCCTGTTGGTTTATTACAGTGGTATTTATCCCGGGAAACGAAATAAATATTGATAAAATTGTTCAGTTGAAGGACTATGTTCTGTAGTGGGAACAGATGATCAGTTCTAAGAACTAAACTCATTCACAATCACAGACAAGACCACACATAAGACAATCCTGTTGCTATTTATATTTACATTAGCAATATTTAGATGGCCCAAAAACTCAACTGATAGCTGCCCCTATTTCAAGACTTTAAAAAGGTTTTGGGTATAAATGTTGATTCTTGGAAATATATTTACTTTCCTCAATGTACACACAATACCGTACCCCCTCTTTCTCCGTAATAAGGGATTCTTCTAAAGTCACTTACTTCAATGTCATTCAAGAGCGTAGCGGAAAAAAGGGGGGGGGGGGGGATATCGGGACATATTCCCCCATCCCCCGAAATACAAATAAAAAATCATGTATATTATATTTTTAAATATAAAAAATGTCTGATCCCCTTGAACACAAAATATTTTTATAGGAATTTGTTTTTACATGTCTGTATATTAAACCAATGATTGTCAATAATTTTTGAACTAAACATAAGAAAATTAACATTAAATTTTTTCACATATGAGAAATTTGCCATCCCCCTTTGAACAGGAAGAAGGTTTATAGCATTTTGTAGTTCCGCCTCTTTATATTAGCCCATTGGTTATAACTAATTTTTTAACCAATAATCTTTTAAATCATAGCTTTCATATTTTTACCAAAAATATAAATTTGTAATATTCCTCCCTCCTCCCGAAACAAATCCCTGGCTACGCCCCTGGCATCATTACATTTATGTTTGCAATGTCTCATTTTCCAATTCTGACTGAAAATTGCATTAGCTGCCATTTGCGTTAACTAAGTTGGGGGCGCTAGTGTCGCTTGTGTCGCAGATGTTTCTCTGTTTTAGACGTTGAAAAACAGGATGGTTGCAATTAACACGAATTAAATATAAAATAACTTTCTAACTAAGTAAAATGCTTCTCTTTTATTTTTCACGTAAGTTAAAATGTTATTTAAAAGTGACCATTTTGGAACACTGCGCACCTACCGGCGGAAATTTGCCCTATTCCCAACTCCCCCATAAGAAAACTCATTTTGTTTCTAACATGAGTAGAATTAGCCTTCGGTGGTGTTACGTATTGTTAATAAATTTTCTTATCGTCGAGAAAGAGCTAACTTCTTCTCCCTACCTGGGGTTGAGAGCGGAGAAAAGCGAACGTTTAATTTTTATTGGTAGCTGGTGATGGAATTGGCTCGCACGTGTGTTCACAAAAGACGCTTACCAAAGCGCCGACGACCTATTGTCGCTATTGTGCCGGACCTTCTGACGCGACACAAAGGCGTGACCTCTCCCAGCTAGAAAGTATTTTTATTAAGGGCTATCACTCCTTGTTAAACTCTAATAAAATCTATTATTACGTTACAATAATTCAATTACATTCCTATTTTGCAAGTTTTCATTATTGCATTGATATCTGACACTGCAAAATACTTTTGTGGTGCTACGATTTTGTTAAAGAAAAAAAATACTTTTCTTTAGACGTGCCATATTATGGGGCACAATATGCTTCCCTATTTTATTATGTTTTTCAGTTCCGTAAAAATAACTTCTTGATACGGGAGTTTGTAACACGACTGATGCCAAAATATAGTGTATTTATAAATTTCATATTACTATTAATCCGTCCATATAATTCTATTAATATTTCACACGACTGATATGAAATAGTTTTGTAATGTTGGATCGTAACTAATTTTGGTAGAGTAGTGACATTTTTCTATTTCATGTAAAGTTAGCTGTAGGCACACGCCAGGACGAAAAAAATGCTTGTATGTATAGAAATGAATAATTTATTGTGTCAAATACGAATTTCAAATTACGATAAACACAAAACCTATAATTTAATATGTCAGAAGGAAAAAAAAAAAAAAAAAATTTAAAACGTATTACAAGGACTCAAGTGAAACATCATGAACAGAACATTTTATGTTAATTTATAATTCGTATTTAAAAAGTAAAGAAGGTGTATATATTGTTACGTGGACGGGACTCGAACCCGCACACTTGATGACGGAGCTCTGTCCTGGCGCACTTGCGGCGAGAGAAGCTAGGGAGTAGCGAGGGTGGTAGAAGGTGTCCCTGTGTGTCGGCCAGTCGCAAGGTATTAACCGCCCCTCCCCTAACACTTTCACCCACTCTGCTGGTACCACTTCGAGGGCACATCGACGCCGGAGGTCGGCGCGAGCAACTTGAGGGCAACACTGCAGGGCGAGCCGAGATACTGACGTCTTGGAGAGACGTGACCAGATCAGCCAATTACACCACAACACATTACTAGGCGGAGGAGCTCCGGTCCGGTGTCGTTAATTACCAGTGGTAAGGTGGTATTAGGTTCTGGGTGCAGGATAGATCTGGAAACGATCTTACCCCTAGCGAATCCTAGAGATCCCCTATCAAGAGCCTTAATTTTAGTTAACGTAATTGTAGCTTGAAAGAGTCGAGTTTAGATCTATTCACTTTATTAGTTGAGGCATTTCAGATCTAGTATTCATTCAGTTTGCATGTTAATGCACTCGAGATCATTTACTGTATGGGAAGGAGTAATAAAAATAATTAGTAGTTTTTGTAATTGTCTTGTGTCATTGTACCATCTATAGTTATACCCCCCGAGTACAGTGACGTTAAGAAGATTAGCCTCAGCATCTTGCATTGTGTATAATCTTGTGATTAATAGTATAACGTTACAATAGTCATCCAGTAAGAACGTTACAGTATGTATGTATGTATTCTATATGAAAGAAATCTTCTTTCATATATATTCATTCATATTTCTTTCATATATTCTATATGAAAGGCTTTCACTACATTACAGTCAGAAATAAAGACAAATAAATATATCACCATAAGATAAAATTATTTATTTTCTCATAATGACAGAGCAATCTCATTAAACTGAACTTGTACATACAAAAGAACAGCAAGCCTATAGTAAAAAGACCAAACAAATTTAATAGCAATAAAGTGGAAAAATTATAATAAACTAAGATTCTCATTACTAGAGAATATTGTAAGTCACACCTGAAAATAGATGTTTAACTGCTATAATTTGTAACACTTGAGAATTCCGGAGAAATATTTTTCTCACGTGTGATTTGGTTCTTCTGTGACAGTGCACCTTGACTATCTTGAAATGTGACATTATAGAAAAATGTAACTTAGATAAAAGGCGAAGAAATGGAAGATAATTTATCAATGGTTTCACGTGTATGCAGAAATCACATCATCTCATATCTGGAAATAATATACAGAGCACGAGAGTAAGTAAGACGCCAAATCGAATAAATGTAACATAGGAATGTCGACCTCCACTCTACTTGTTTTAAAATGTGGTTCGCAATTTATTTACTGATACTTGACTCACGCGCAGCTTACCGTATGGATTTCAACTTCCACGGGGAACGTGTGAATGTGTGCAGCACAGCCCTAACACTTCCTTCGTCTGTTGGTCATCTCTTCGTCCCGCACCGTCCTTTCTTCACATCACACACAGTTCCGTCTCTCTCATACTTGTCACGTGATCGTGTCGTTGTTACACGCCACGGTGGTGCAGTATCGAGTTCTGCTCTCCATCGTCTCTGGACCTCAACCATGTTCTCACATTTCCAATAACAATTTGAAATTCACTTACGTTGCTCGACAGGAAACCTTGTCATCTCCCCTATTCCCTCTACGATTCTATGTTGCCTCTCGTAGCTGCAGAAGGAACAGCAGAATGACCACACGCGCTCACACACACTGAACATTGTCTCTATGGCGTCAAAGGCATGCAGTCAAAAAAAAAATTTTCTTTAAAGACTGCTCATGATAAAGTGAGCACTTTTAAAATCAACCGTAGAAAAATGTATCTGCCCCTGCCTGCATATAATTTTAACGGGCGCACTGATTGACATGCTCCCTGTAAGATTGCTAACGATTGATAGAAAGTAGTTCCATATGTTAACATCGAATAAAAAGTATTAGGTAATCATGTGTGATAATTTAAATTATATATTTCGCTTTCTGTTTTTTTTAGCGAGTCAGTGTGTAAAAATTAGCAGATTTATAAAATGTTTATTTTCTAATAATTTCACATTTTGAACTTGGCCGACGCATGGGTAAAGTGATGAGGCCCATGGCAATGTTAATTTTACATTAGGTGGAAGAATACACAACGTGCATACAAGCAGATCTTAAGCAGGGCTTTCAAAAGTGCTCATTTTACCGTGAACAGCCTATAACAGTAACTCTGTTATTAAAGTACAGATAGTAAACGATAATTTGAGACATTAGATTTATGGCGGAAAAACTCAGAAGCAGTGTCAATGCTTTGGCATATAAATTTCAATGTTAACGTTTAATACTCTTGCAAAATTTCGCGTAACATGTAGAAATAAAATACTTTTAATGACCTTTGTAAATTCAGTACCTCACACGGTTTCTAAATGGGGAAGTGCTGTCGCTATGTGCTCAACAAGAGGGTTCATATTCACATTATTTAGTCTCCGAGAATCCTCATTTTTAGGACGATACATTTCTGAAGACAGTAACATCGTTCTCATGTGAGCTTCCAAAATACGCGAGGATAAATATCACCTACTTTCATAATATAATCTGAGTACGACTGAAAAATTCCTTAGGTTTTTTCTGCAAATATATGAAGTCAGAGTTTGTTTGTTTTTGAATGATTCGATATTGATCCAAGAATTAAATTAGGCCGTATCTTAAATATAAGCATTCTAATTAATTTTTGTAGGATTACGCATAGGAAACAATTGCATTGATAATAGTAGTCACATATCTTCCCTCCCCCCATCCTTTCGTCACCAACCAAAATTTACGTATAAGGATGCATAGAACGCGGATTTTCGTTTTCAATCTTTTCATATATTATTTTAAGTTCTTGGCATGTATCGTATTTCGCTCTACTTTCTCTAAGCGCTTCGAAATGCGAGTGTTTCAGATTATTTTCTTTATTTCTTCACTAATGTTTTTCACACACGAAGAAATGTTTCCTCTATTTTGTTGTACGTAACAGTGAATCAACATTTAAAAAATCTTTTATTCATGATCAGTGTTTTCCCGTGGAACTAATGCGTAAGAAACGGAAACTGAAGAAATTGTCTCTAATTTGTATGGATAGGACTTCCAATTAAACAGTCCAACCATTTCGATAATGCTCACAGAAACATTCATGTTTGTGGTAAGGGGATACAAATTGGCATTTCGGTAACAAATCGTGGTTTCTGTTGTGCCGGGTTCAATACTTTGCCTATAGTTAAATATGATTAATCTATTTATAGAAAAGAAAATAACTGCCATAAATATATTTTCGTAAAAAAGTAGCGTTTGATTTACAAAAGGTAAATCAAATATAAAAAAATACGTTGAAATTCTGTCAGTCAGGTAAGAGTCAAAGGAATTATTATTAAGTTACCTGAGTTGAGACATCTTTTAATAACATAAAGTACTGTACTAAATATATCGACAAACCTGCACTATTTGAATGAGCATAGATTATTATAATTTTTTTAATTCTTAAGACCACGGCATTTTTAGGATGTCTCACCCGTGAACGTAGATTGATGACGAATTGTTTGTGATATTCATTCGGGCAGAAATGAAGGGATAAGAGAAATCGGCAAGGGGTGTAAGGGGTTGGTGATGACATTGGTTTGAATGATTGTTTCTAAATTGAAGAGAATACGCCTGGTTTAATATCTTATTTATCGTCACTATAGTCATGCTTAGTGCTACGGTGTAAATATTTAGATGGCAACATCAAAATATAGAATATAAGGTACGCCTCCAATTAAATAATTATGTTTTTCTATTGCCAATGGCTGTCATAAAGTTTGGTATTATGTGGAAGAGATGGCTGCATTTAAACCCGTGGATTAACCTGCTAAGTCCGCATAGCTCGATCAAGAAATTGTAAAAGCTCCCACGTATCTCCAGACAAGTTTTGATTTATATAGCGTTGATTGTGTAGGATAAAGCAATAAAAAAATTAACACACACACATACTCTCGAATACTTTTCTCTCATAACAACTTCGAAATATTTCTCCGCCACACAAAACACAAAACCCAAAATTCTGCAACGTCTGGAATATCTGCACAGGAATTCACGACTCTTATCAAAACGTTGCGTCTGTAAATTCTGATAAGTATTTGGCAGGGCTGTGCTTTTTTATGGCTTCTACTCTGACATTCAGGCGCCTGTATAATGAGTGTGTATGACAGACGCGCTCTTCAAACGGCAGCATCTGTACCGCGAGAAAACAGGCCGCACACACTGAGAAAAAAATATCGCTGTAGGAATCAAATTTATGTCACCATATATCATCTAGTCTATTAATGTAGGGACAGTAATCAGGTCGATTGTTAGTACCATTTAAATATTTTTCGTGCAGATAGTTGTGTTCCTGTCTGTCTGTTTTTTCCTGTCTAGTTCCTAGAGCAGAGCTCGATGTCCTTTCTAACGAGCAATATCTGGATTGTTCTCGCATCAAACAGAACTGCAATAAGCTGACAGGATAGATGTGAGCGTGCGCATATAGGCGCGAGCGAACACCTAGAGAAGTTATTGGCCATCCAACAATACCATAAATAACTACTTCACCACAAAAATGGGTTGAAAGGTGCAATCGAGCATCGAAGGCGCGAGCGAGCACATAGGGAGATTCTTGACCACCCAATAATTACCATAAATAACTGCTTCGCCCGATAAAACCACTTTTATATATGTTGACTGCCCAATAATTACCATAAATACATGCTTTGCCGGATAAATTCACTTTCATATTTATTGACCACCCATAAATAACTGCTTCGCCCGAAAATACAATTTTATATTTGTTGAACGCCCAATAATTACCATAAATACCTGCTTTGCCTGATAAATTCACTTTCATATATATTGACTGCCCAATAATGATCATAAATACCTGTTTCGTATGATAAATGGGAATTTTTTTATAGTTATTAAGCTCCCAAAATATACCATAGTTACATGGTACACCCGTCGTGGCCTAGCCCACGGATTCCGGTGCAACGAGATTACAGGACTTATCTGTTGTCAGGTTCCCCGACGATATTCTCCAGCGCAGAAGCTGTTAACGTTGGGGCTGTAGTGTAGGTTAAGGCGGGAGTGAGTGCAGCTGCTTGTGACACACGCAGCCGACGACCTTCCTCGACATACGACGTACACCAGCGCCGCAGGAATTTATCGGTTCATTTCGCGATTCCCGCCCCATGTTCGTCGTCAGATTGAGGCCGCGCGGTCCCGCTGATGCCATCCGTGCCCCCATTTTCTTTTTTTTTTTTTACCACCCACCCCGCGCCGTCTACACCCCCCCCGGCTGGGAAAAAGAACGTCGGGCGTCATTGCTCCTCGCGTCGAAGGGTAGAACGCTCCCAGATCACGTCGGCGATACTAGCCGGAGAGAATTGGGGAATTGTTCTTGCCAGTCTTCCCCTGGCGTCTAGCAAGGATATCAACTCCCTCTACTTCTCCCCCGCTACACCAGGCGACCCGCCTCCCCCCTCCTCCCCACGTTATGTCACCATTTCTCTGGACTATCTCTACTTTCGCCGCGCTGTCACGCGTCCCAATTTCACATCCCCCCCCCCCTACTTTCCTTCGACTCCAGCACATTCTTCTCTCTCTCCCTCGTTATGCAGTTTTTTTTTCTCTCTGTGGCATATCTTCTATTCCCCTCGACAACCCGTCGCGGACCGAGAGAAAAAAAAATGACGGAATGATGTTCGGTTGGCAGCGCCGAGCAGAATCGAACATTCGATAGTGTTTCTCGCATCTGGAAATATTTCTCTCTGTAGACTTCCCAGTGGCACTACGTTACGTTTTTCGCGCACCTCCCCGGCGAGTGTTGGCCAGCGTTTAAGCTCGATTTACTTCCAGTCAATTTTCTGAAACATCTGTGTTGGCTCATTTAATAACGCTGGGATTATTTGTGCTCGATTCCAATGTCTAAACACTTCAGCTTAGTATTTAAAAGTGACTTAGGTTCACTCTGCTTGCTTTTAAAGTGCTGACTAAAGGTGACAGGAAGATGCAGATCGCTGCATTACCTGCCTCGTCTGCCGAATACCAGATCAGTAAATGCATCATCTAAATATTCCTTTGTATAGAGAGATTGTTTTCAGTCTGCACTGCCTGAGCGAATTTATATTTGACTTAATTTTAAGTTCTAGCAGAATATCTTTACTCAATTTTTTTGTCCATACAGTGTAGCCAACTGTTATTTTTTTAGAACGATTCTTGCAATGGGGTAATTGATTGTTTGGACAATTTTATTGATATACACCATTGCAAAAACCTATATGCAGGGTTTTTATTGGCGTATGTCCATAATTGTTCAAACAATCTGTTCGTTTTATAAAACGCATTTTGGGACTAGTAATTATAATTTCTAATAGCTGCTACACAGAGCGCTAGTGCTTCAGTTTTGTGCACAGTGTTGAATACTAATAAGATTTTGCCTAGTTTTAACATTGAATGTCATCGATCGGAAATGTTTCAAATATAAAATAAACTACTATTAAATAATTTGTGTTATATAACAACGCACTGTAAATTAAAAAATATATTTTTTTACTATTCTTTATTTGTAACTGAAGATATGAAACACTCATGTATCGTGTTGTGGCTGGTGTCACGTAGGCCTATTTCACCAATCTATGTTCCGCTTGCGTTTTGAGAATGTGCGCACCGGACCAAGTAGCCACGTAGACGACATCCAGCTCATACCATTTTCCCAAGACTCTTCCAGTGGTTACGGGAAACGGGGCGATCGGACGCACAGTTCCACGAACGGGGAGGAAGACGATCTGCATGGCCACCCCGACTTCCGAAGAAGCTGTGTTGGATCATAGACTACACATGAGGTAGACCGATCTCACAGGCTGTGCACAAACAATCTCCATGTTCCAACACCGAACTGCTTTTCTGCCAACACGACTAGCAAAAACGGCGTGGACTGGATTTGATGTTAGAATACTGTTAAGTAATCAAGTGCTTTGAGATGTTTGTATACATACTCTGACCAATTTGCATTTTATTAGTATAATAGAGCTTGTCATTTAAAATTGAAGATATATACACACACGTTCATCACTTTTGACCACGTGACTTCGACAGTTCTGTTCCTATGGGGTATGTTGGGTACATGCGCAGAAGACGAATAAGCGGTCTACCTCATCTTTAGTCTCTGAGCTGGATCGTGTAGCCGAGTAATCTGCAATAAGTACTGGAGCACTGGGACGTGAGATGGGTACTCTGTTAAAAATTCCCGTATATTTACGGAATGTTTTACGGAAATGTACAGCGTATATACGGAAAGGCAATCCGTAATGACTTAAAACGGAGTTAGGTCCGTAAATACAAAATACGGAAAGTCTCCGTATTCCCTTTGGCTTCTAGTTACGGGGACAAACAATGCTGATTTTACACGAAGCTTTCTTTGCCACCGTAACAATAAAATGATCGTTTCTGCGGCAGTTAATATTATCCACGCGACTATGACCTATTCTTTCAAAAATTAAAAAATAACATCAGGCGTCTTTAACATTTGGCAACACTAAAAATACACTAGATTTAATAGCAACTGAATTTATACTTTTTTCTTTTGAATAAAAATTTAAAAGTTATACCGCGACTTTGGTACGAGAGTTGTAAGTGAAAGCCCTGCCCCCATAGCTCAGGGGCAGGGTGGCCGACTTGTCGTCGGAGGGTCGCGGGCTCGCGCCCCGGCGCCCCCCGACATAGCGGATGCTCAGCTCGATTGTCGTAATGGGAATTCGTCAACAGGTCGGTCTCACTAGAGCTTCGTCAACGTCAAAAATGCCACAACAACTTCGAATGAAGGTTAAAAAACAAAAGTTAGAGTTGTGGAATCGTAATTTTCTGACTCGGGTTCAAACCTCGCTCAAGTAGAAAATATTGTAACTTTTTAATATCATCTTTTATACACGGTAGAACACCCACATAACGAAAATTAAAGACATTAACATTATCTCTTTTTATTTTAAACGGAACGTACAGAAAAATAACTTGGGAATTAACGGAGAGGTTCCGCGAATTTTACGGAAAGTCCGTGTCTGATAATCAATGTGCCCGTAATTTTACGGAGAGTTTACGTACACTTCTGGATAAATTTTTACCAGTGCTTTTCCGTAAAATGAAGGAAATTTTTTTAACAGTGTACTACGTGGAAAGTAACACGGGAACAGCAGCTGCACCCATACCATCCTCAGAAAGTCCTCGCCTTGCATCCGACTGACTTCGCATGTCGCATCGTGCTCCGTCAAAAGACATTGCAGCGCAGGGTGTTTGACCTTCACTTCCCAGCGCATATGCTTTCTGCCGATGAAGTCTGTTTCACGAGAGACGGGATGCTTAATAGTCAGAATAGTCATGTATCGGTCGATGCGGATCCCTATGCTGCGGGTGTGCGGAGTCAAAATGTACGATTTGCGGTGAACACATGGACAGACATAGTGAGCGATAACGCAATAAGCCCATATCTTCGTCCAACCCGCCAAACTGAAGCCAGGGTGCATTGTGTTTGTAACTACCACACACCTCGAGTCATCGGAAAATTTCCCACTTGAATCTTGACAACGCATGTAGTTTCAACATGACAGGGCTCATCCTCATTTTGCACACGCTGCTCGGGACTACCTGGATCAGACGTTCCCTGACAAGTGGATAGCAAGAGGAGACCCTGTGTCTTGGACAGCTCGTTCGCCTGATCTAACCCCACTCGGTTTTTACTTCTGGGGTTGTGTCATGAGCATTGTCTACGAGGCGGCTCTGGAGAGAAGTGAAGAACCCGTAGTAAGAAACCTAGCTGCCTGTGATAACATTCGAACGACTCCAGGGATACTTGACAGGATGCGACAGAGATTCGTGCAAAGTTGTCACGTCTGCATTGAAGCTGCAGGATGTACCTTTAAGCACCTGTTGTGAACTGTGGTCTTTACAGCTTGCCGGTCTCGCACTTAGTACATTAAAACCGTTCGCAAGGTCCTGTGAGTTGTATTAATTTTTAACAGATATACCAACACTGTTTTAGTTGTAACATCCGACGGAGGCATTTCCGGACCGAGTATAATGTTGATACATTCTGTATAAGCGAAATTAGCTTCCATTTTACGCCGTATTGCCACTCGGTGCTGACGTGAGCTGTGACCGAAGTTGATGATATGTCGCGAGAAAAATTTAAACCTGGTTGATATCGGATACTGCAAGCAGATTTTTATCTTTCGAAAGTGGAATAAATGGTAGTTTCTGCGTATTAAAGAAAAACACTATCAAGAAAGACCATCGTAATAAATACTGTAATTGCATATATAAATAATTAGAAATAATGTGTAAAGTTATTTATAATGAGTGATTTTATGCACATCCTTTTCAGCCACGAAAGTTGTCGTTAGTTAAATCAGATGAATTGAGATAAAATAAAGAATTTGAAATATTTTAACATCATTACTAATACTCCCTTACACACCACCATAGTAATTATTTATGTTGATCTACTTGACAAAGGTTTTCTGGTAAAATGTGTTTCATTAAGCGTCCGGGACGGAAATACTGTCAAATTTTGATTAAAAGTAGACTAATACTAATTGATTGTTAAAATTTGATTATATTTGAATTGTAGTAAAATATTTTATGGTGATGTAGAAATAAGTACATGCTCTTATTTCGTATGCAACGCAAATCGTACTTTTCTGACAATATTGGTATAGTCCATTCCTGGTTACTTCCAAGTTTTCTGAAGACCTGCTAAGTTCTACTTCCGGGATGTTCGTCCGCTTCATGCAAACAAAGCTTAGAACATTACACCAGGAGACCAAACCACCGTATTCGTATGCCCACAGTGTAATATTATTTTGTATAATGACTACTGCTTACTAAGCGTTACAAGTACACGCGTTTTCTCTCTGTCTTTATTCATATTAGTATAAATGAAATATTATAATTTATAGATAAAATATAAGTAAAAGTTCAATTCAACCAAAAATAATGTAATTTAATGTTAACACATGTATAAAACGCTTGTGATGCATGGCATATTTAGACAGCAACCAAACTCGTCATATATGGGATGTTTCTTCAACAGTTTGAAGAAACCGCGAATATACTATAGAGTTTGTGCCATTTTTAATGAGTTCTGCATGTTGGACAATTGTGTACAGTGCTTCATTGGAACCATCTCTAGTTCTGTTGAAGTGCTGTACTTAATCTACGTTGTTCAGGTAAAAAAAAAAAAAAAAAAAACACACCTTGCTGCGATCCAGGCCGCGTACGCTTCGTCGAGAACCGCTCCGATAGAGAAAGGATGTGGAGAGGAAGAACCTACCTGCGCTCCATTCGCTATCTGCGCCCGTGGTTCCTTTTATTCTCGTGCGTTCACCCCGCCCGGGGCTCCCTTAGTCGTCGCAAGCTATTTCCACCCTCTCTGAGCGACTAACACCGCCTCCTCCGTTGTGCCGTTACCGCTTTACCGCGAATTGATTTTCCGTCCGCATCGCCTGGCGTGTTCTGACGATACTTCCAGCAACATGTGGCGGGAATGCTGGTTGCCGAGTCAAGCCTGACACGAGCACAGCCTCTCTTCAGTTCATGGTTAGAGATAGTGGTTTATCGCGGGAAAAGTGGACTGTTTTTTTAGGATTCAACAAACTGTACACATGTACTGAGGTTTTCTTTCTTTACTGGCTGTCATGCATGTATGAAGATACTACCACCTCTTCACCGGACCAATGAGGATTCTAATACCATAAGGCAGAACGTTCGTGATTGGTCTGCAAACAAGATAAGCTGGCTCAAATAATATTCGCGATTTTCCACCATCTCTATTCATGGTATAAAGTGAGTGAGTGAAGAGTTGGAGTTAAGAGGTTTGGGCGGCCCTTTAACAACGAGGCCTTGAGAGCAGATGAGGGTGAAATAAGGTGAGAATGGAGCAGTGCCGGAATGCAAGGGCGGAGGAAACGAGAGATCTCCAAGAATTGCTACGTGACTAATAAACACAGTGCAAAATTTAACGTGTGAGGCTACAATAGAAAATATTTATTAGTGGTTAATGTCTGTTGGGAGAGCCTTAAATAGTGCTCATTTTCCCGTGAATAGCCTATATAAAGCGTGCGGTGAGGATTTGTGTGTGTCCGCCCGGCGGTATGGGCGTTTACAGAAGCTGATGTGGGCAGCAATGGTCGGGTGTGTGGTCGTACCGACAGGAGGCCTGCTGTGTGAAGCCGCCAGGTTAACTTGTTTCGTACCGTCTGGATAAACTCTGGTGTGCAACAGTGAACAAGCGGTGCTGTCGTGATGTACGAGTACGCAGTTTTAGTTTCGAAGACCAAATATAAAGTGGACTGTCATGTAACTGTGGGCTTCTAAGTTAGTTGTCCAGTGAATGAGATTGGCACCCCGATGCCGTCGCGCTTATGGGTAGACTCGGTGTGGTAATTGATGGGGTAGAATGTGCAACGAATATTCTTGGTGAGAAATATACTGCATGGGAAACGACATCTGCGACGAACCGACAAGGGTGACGTCGCGGTCAGCTGTTGTGGCCGGTCGTCGGATTGCACCGTCCGATGAGCTCCATGAATACCTTTGTGGCAAAGGTGGCTTTCCACAATGAATTGCATCATAAACCAGATAAAATCCAGCTGATTCTTTTGGTACGCACAGAGTGTGCGGGTTTGTTTGAATGCGTATTTAGGACGTGCACATAAGCCAGATGTCTGATTCCCGGGACAGTTTGCAACGTGTTTATTTTAAAGTTTCATGTACTGGTTGCAGTAAAGTTCATAAGAAAAAAAACGAGTAACTTTGTGGAGCAGGAGTGAATCAACTGCAAGCGCTGCATAATCGTGGTTGCTATGCAATGCGCGCATTTGATGTCAATGTTTGAACTTCGGCCCCGCTTTAGTAGAGAAAATGATTGTGTTCTAAGATTTGGAAATGCAAATTATAGTACATGAATTTGTAATGGGACTTATGGATGAAGGGAGGATACACTATGGTCAGCTGCGTAAACAGGAATAACTCTCTGCCCAAGTCAAATGGTTTTGTGAGGTTATACTCCATTTTAGAGTACGTGTAATATCAATTGATGCGGCGTTTATCTATATTTTTGAGTCACCTTTCATGTTACCAGTGGTTACCAGTGGTTTTTATATTGATCATTGTGAGAGTTGGATATAAATTCTGTGTTGTATAATAATATTTCAGATTGTCACTGATAGCTGTCCAAATATGTGCGAGCTACAGAGAAGCAAAACATTAAAATTTGGTTCTGCTAAGTGTACTTTGAATCAAAAATTAAAGGAGCATATGACCCAGGATTGTTGGAGGTCTGGTACTGTAACCCAGTACTATGAGTGTTGAATTTGATGGTACCACCGATGACGTCATTACCATTGATGGTCACTTTTATACAAGCGAGGAAAACTAATAACGTATTGAGAGCATTACATACGATATTACTGTACTTGCGGGTTTCCGTGAGTAACGAGTGTATAATTTATTGTAATCATACAGAGACGCAAGCCCTTCTTATCCATGTTGTGTTGGTGCATTTGAGTGTTTGTACTGTTGAAACTACAAGAAGTAAACGGTTCGTAAGGTTTCTGGTGAGTTTTCTGGACCCTGAGCTTTTACATAGTGAAGTCACATTGAGACACACCCTTGTCCCTTAAGGGCTCAGGTACATCGACACTACCTCACCCGTAATAAGACCTACCGAACATTTACTATAATTCAAGGAACAAGATGTTCTCGTCTTCAAAGACTCCTTGTTGCTATTGCGCCCTATGAATATATTCAGACAAAATATATAAAATTTAAGGCACTTGTATTCGTGTGAAAATATATTAATTATTCTCTCAGATAACTTAAATTAAGAGTAAGAAAGGTTAGCGACAATTACAGACAGTTAGCAGAATTAACTTTACTGTTCATTTGTTGCCAATCACAGGAAATATCATTCGTACAGTACTTGGACTTCACTTGGGTAAATGGTGGACATTGGCCTTAATAATATGACAATAAATGGCATCATAAAAATTATCCAAATGGCGCACTAGTGCTGAAGGCCAAAACTTGATATTAAAAAATTGTTTAAAACATAACACACACATAAAAACAGTCGGCGGTCGTAGGCAGCGCGAGTGAAGAAATCGAAGTCAAAATCGGGGAACATTTCAGATGATAACCCCCGCGATGTTTTCGGGAAATACATTCGTAGACACAGTACCTTATTTCAGGTGGCCGAAGAAACCGTGTATGCAAACCTCCTGGCATACAAGTGAAACGAACTACGTCCTTAACAGCGGTGATCCCTCAGGCCTTCCAGCCCGCTGTGTAACTCAAGCAAAATGGGACCGCCTCCACGGGTGACGACGAACTCACGCCACTCGGCATGAAGAAGGAAATTCCTCACAAACTTGCCACGTTTAAGCACACATGCAAATTGCGTGCTTTCGCTGCCGTAACGTTGACTCACTCAAGCACACGCAGCAGTTAACAAAATTTATGTGATAATTCAGGCATCAACTTAAGCGAGAGATGCGCAAACGCACGCAAAATTTATTGCAAAGTTCGCCGAGGCTACACTTTGACATATGCTGCGATAATGTAACAAACTTATGCTCAACAGCACACAACGTCTTTAGCACCGTTAATTAACCCGCAACCGCCGACCACAGTTATGCTGCAGGGGCATTGTACCATCGCCTTCCCTTCCGCCATGCACAGCATAGCAGCTGTTTCCGCGGGCACTCGCCCTACACCTTGGCAAGCCAGCCAGCGACTTCTGCCCGCGACCTACCTTACACCGAGGCCATCACTCGCGCGCTGCGAACGGCGACCACATAAATTCACACTAAAGTCCAAAGAGTATCGTCGGTCATGCTCAGCTAGACAGTGGATAATTATTTATACATACGTTATTATAAAAGGTAGCTGAGATATAAAACAAATAAAATTTACGGTACCTCGATAATACGATATAAAACCATAATACAATATTTAACCATAATAAGAGTTTATATAAAAATATGAGTTAAAATTGCAAAGCGTTTGATAATAACGAAGACTCGCCCACGCAAGGTTACCAACTTTTGACAATTATAACCAAAAGAACACTCATGAGGATACAATCGTCACAATTAACCCCCCCCCCCTTAAAATTTCCTGGAAGTTAAACAACCAAGAAAGCCTAACATCAGAACAATATACTAATCCATACTCCACACTTACGCTAGAACTTATGAGCTTAAAACACCATACCAATATCATGACTAGGATGTAAACAAATAGCACATTGGATAAACACTTAACATTTAAAAGCCCCATAAGACATATTAAAGTTATGAACGATCAAGAAATTAACAGCAGGAAATTTCACATAACAACAAGGTAAGAATCTCAATCAACACTAGATCATAATAAGTAAAAACGCATTCCTAGTCATATTCAAGTCTTCACTTAAATCATATAACCATTCAACGTCACTGTCTATCAAGTTCACGCAAGCCGCTGGTGTTGCCAAACCCTTTTATTTTTTTGATTATGTCATTGCAGTACAATAATTTCTTTCGCTTTCTGTTTTTTATGCAGCGAAGTGTAAAAATGAGTAGATTTGTAAAATGTTTACTTTTCTAATAATATCGCAGTTTTACTCGACCGACGCATAAATAGAGTGATAAGACTCATTGCAGTTTTAATTTTACATAAGGCAGAAGAATACACAGCTGGTATACAAGTAGATATTAAGCAGGATTATATTAGTGCTCATTTTACCGTGAACAGCCTGTAGGTATTAATCACTTACGAGACGTGGAATGTATGAATGGATGGATGGATGACTCGTATTGCTCATGGGAGCTGGGCATTGCGGTAGGAACAATGGCAAGCCTAAGACGCTAGCGTCTGGACCATACTGTGGTGGGGTGTCAGTGATTTTCGCAGTTCGAAGGCGAGACACTTGAATCCAAGGGTCGGTACCGAAACGGATACCCCGTAACGCTCTATACCAGAGAGACTGTCTAAAGAGGGCTGTGTCTAGACGCTGTTTGTGGGTGAGTACATTTTTAAACCAACTGTTCAAAACAGTTCTCGCCTTTAACTGCATTAATTTTAAAAGAAGCACTGACTGAAGTACGACAAACTTCTCAGAGAATTATAGAAAAGAAGTCCCGTGTCTTAACGTTTAATTACTTTAAAATGTTAATTTCAATGTATTCTGAAATTTCCTTACTTTTATTTAATACAAATGAGTAAGCGTTATCGTAATTGCACCACATTGAAGTTTCAAATAATTTAATAAAAACACTTCACAGACAAATCCTATTCTTATCTCGTCGATAATTATTATTTTTTGTCTTATAAACCACGTGTTTCTGGTAAACGTGATTGTTCGAGACTATAGAATATTACTTTACACGATAAATAAAATATTTCTTCTTTTATTTTCAGTGATGTAACATGTTTTGCAATAGCTTTTTATTGTATTTAGACATAGATTGTGGTCCCGGGAAAGCTTATATTTCAAGCAATATGCCGAATTGACAGCTGTGTCTATATTAGATTGAAGTCGATTATTTTTATTTAAAACATGACAGAAATTTTAAGTTTTGGTTGTATGTATATAGTTACTCCTGCCACGTATTGTTTCAGAATAAATACGTACGTGTATTATTCATAAATAACGCCCAAAACGTTATTTTTACTTGAAACGGAACATATTTGTGTAACAAAACTTTTTTTTAAATTTACGTGATTTTTTGAGCCGTTTAATTTATTATAAATTTAGCAGGCACTCAACTTAACACAACCTAAAGGATACACAAATAGGAACTCCAATAATACACAAGCGAAAGGCACACTTTCATAAAATACTTTAGTGAAAAACCATCATACAATAATACTCCCAATACATAGTAAATATGCAAAAATAAGCTAGTAAACACACAAAAAATTAATTCAAGTAACCCATGAAACAGTGTGCATACAAAAACGTGGGTAACCAAAAATAAAATGCATACCCAAAACATGACTGCAAAATACACGTGTGCAGAAAAACAGTTGCACACAACACGCATGCAAAAATCACAGTTTGTTAAAAATCATATGTAGATAATAACACAGAGTGCAAAAATATATTTAAAAAACTCACAGATATTGAACCTATGACATATCGGTAAAAAAAAGTGGGCAAACCAGGAAAATAAACTTTACATAAATGCAGGGAATGCATGTGTGAAACCACATACAAAATACAAACATTCTGAAAAAACTTCATGCAAAAACGAGCAATTACTTGAAAACTATACAAATCAATACAAGCTTTTTTTTTAATTATTATTAATTTTTTTTTTACGTAAGTTCAAAGGAATATAAATTTGTTACTGATTCGTCGATAGCGAAATTTGAAAATCCTATAAGGATAATTCGCTAACTATGAAACTTGTTGCTCCCAATGCACTTTGTGCAGGGTAAATAATCGGTCTTCAGAATTGCATATGTGATACAACAGGCGTGATATTGGCCAGGATTCGTAAATGAGACAGGCAATCTGAGAAGACGAACGGGATGGTCATAAATATGAACAACCATCCGAGTTTGAGATAGGGGCAATTTCAGACCTGCGAGAGGCAGAGCACGCGTATAGCCAGACCGTCTGCCATTTAGAACATTCGGAGTTAGTGCTTGATTTTATTTATAATGTGGTTAATTCGAGTGGAGTGTTAAATACTTACAAGCGGGAGTAGCCACGCAGATACACTCCCAAATAATAGAAAAATAGAAAACTTCACAATTTCAGCTCTTCTTGTAAAAATACGCCCAGGGTCAAAGCAAAAATCTACAACCAAAGGAAAAATGTAAATAACAAGCACACGGCGAAGAAAACATGGAAAAAACACGAGAAAACAAAATTACATACAAAATAACGCTAAGCAACAGAAAGACACAAAATTACACGGAAAGCAACAACCACTGGCGGACACGTAGTGACAGGAGTTTATAAAAGGATACATGGTATGGTCTAACAATAATTCCCTTGGAATAACCAAAAAAGAACATGTAGAACTCACTGCCACACTAAATTATCAATATTACGTTACAAACAAGTTAACATATCATAAAAGAACACTCAACGAACTGAAAAAAAGGGGCAAGAAAGGGGGCCATTCTAACTTTACAGCAATCTTGTGTAGGGAACAACAGACGGCCTGTCATTGGTGATCCTTAGTGGTATGTAAATTTCATGAATATATTTGGCGGTAGCATCTACCTCTCAGTCCTTTTACATACCCGTTCACATCTATCTAGTCATTTCCTGCTGCCAGGAACAAGCAGGTAATCGCCTTGTCTCCCAGTCTGGGACAGGTTGGATGGAGTACCTGGTCGACGGATCTCACCTCCAGCCTAGTGTTGTATGTGCCTTCAGCTACACGGCGTTCCTTGGACGGTCACCCATCCAAGTACTGACCACGACCTACCCTGTTGAACCGCAGCTATCAGAATACCAGCAGCTTACCATCGCGGCGTGGCCGTCGGCTTGGCTGCTGACATGACGAGGCCCTTCATTTTTATTCGACTTGGTTGCACGTGGTACGGACACGACAATTTTCGCTGATTGTTACTGGCTGAAGAGTTTACCAGGGCGTGTCCAAACCTCTGCGCCCCAATAATGAATGGAAAGCACTATCAGTCACCGAAAGAGTTTGCGAAATTCACGAAGCTCTAATGATCCCACCAGACCAGAAGGGAGGAAAATTTGACTGTCAAGGATACACAAAAAAAAAAAAAAAAGAAAGCTTCACTAGAGCACCCTATCTCTAACAGAAAACTGCCGAATGCCTAGAACAGGCTAATCTGCTATCCCGACGACCTTCACTTGTTCTGCTACCAAACCTCTGCATCTTCGCAGTCGTTTGCACCGGTGCCGTCGAAAAAGAACGTAGAATGCTACGGGTTGGCGAACGCATTGTATTTAGTGACGCGCTACGCGTTCTTGTAAGACTTTGGATGACCGCAGGGGACCGCTGTGATCGCTGACTCGCTCTACAGCTGTACACGTTCCATACTACACTCTGACCTTGAAAACATCAAACTGGAGCCACATCGGTGACAAACAGTGTAAATGGTTCCACCGGTATCAGTGCCAGGTAATCGAATATAATGATTGTTGAATTGAGTTGATTTTTATGTGCTTCGCACAGAACGTCGAAAATTACATTGCTATAAGTCACTGGGTCCCGGATTATTTTCCTGATTGACCCGGCGGCAGTAACAGTAGACTAAGATGAAGTATCTCTCCAACAATGACTCGTCGAACGTTAACACAACTGTCAAAGTCATACTGTCATTATAATACATTCACTCCGTAAAATTTTTCTCTGCTTGTTACAAGCAATTCTTTGGAAACTATTTGTCAAAGATTTTCCTCTAACTCTAAAGCTAAATGCTGTTGATGATAAAGTGAGCACTTTTGAAATCCACCTTAGAAAAATGTCACTGCGCCTGCCTGCATATATTTTAATGAGCGCACTGAGTGATATATTGCCGGTAAAGTTGGTAACGACGGATAGAAAGTAGTTTTTTTTTAACGTCGAATAAAAAATGTTAGGTAAACATTTGTGATAATTTTATATATATCTTTAGCTTTCTTTCTGTTTTTATTTCTACCCTTTAGTGTGTAAAATTAGCAGATTTATGAAATGTTTACTTTTTCAATAATTTCAGAGTATCACTTGACCGACGCATGAATAAAGTGGTGAGGTCAATGGCAATGTTAATTTTACATAAGTTGGGAGAATACACAACGTGCATACAAGTAGATGTTAAACAGGGCTTTCAAAATTGCTCATTTTACTGTGAACATCCTATAAAATACTGCACATTTACCACACATCATTTTGGTAGCTCAATATTTATTATGTAGCTCAATATTTATAGTAAACTTGTCGTTTACAACCCTTGCTTGTTTAAAATCGACACTAGTTAAGCACATTCTACACAAAGGTTTTGTAAAATTTTTATCTAGTTAATATGTAGTATTAAAAATATATTTGGCAAACTAGATTCCAAAGAATTCCTTGTAGAACTACAGAACTTGTTTACAGCGCACAGTTACTTAATATTTTTCTGAAGCCTTGCTCAAGTTCTACTTTTCGGCTATTCCTCCGCGTCATCAAACAAAGCTTATCTAAGTTTAGAAAATGACTATAATTTTGCATGAGAACTATTTATTATTAGGCATTACCAACACACCTGTGTTCTCCGTGACTTTATTCACATTAATTATAAATAATGAAATATTATAATTTATAGATAAAATATAGGGAAAATTCCAATTCAACCAAAAATAAGATACTTTTATTATTAACAAAGTATAAAAGACTTGTGATGCAAGACAAATTTATAAAGTAAGCTACCACGTCACACATGTTGATGATTTTTCAAAAATTTGATTTAAAAAGTGCAGAGAAACTGCGAAAAGAATACAGTGATAAACGTGTTTGTCATTTGAATTTTCTATTTTTTTTTGTTTTTACCATTACCGATTATAAGGGAAAAATTTCGTTGCGAAAGAATACCTAACACTCCACAATATTTTTCCAGTTAATTTCTAATCTGTCTCTGACTAGAGGTACAGCTCCTAATCATTTGTCACTATCGGGAGACGCCTCCCCCCCCCCCCGACCCAAAGCAAATCGGGTTCGATTCCCAACGGGGGTCATCTAAATTTTGGCATGTGGGTTACGTGACGGATGTTGCAGTCGGATAGTGGGTTTTCTCCGTATACTTCCGCCGCTGATTCATCTTAACCTTGCTTTACTCACAAAGGCGCTCAAATCAACTTTGCTGAGCGCCGAGCAAAGCCAATCAAGGTAATCTTAGTCACAATCCAGGCTTATTTCTCAGGATGAGTGAAAAAGAAAAATTCCCACGGTGTAAGAGATGCAGAATCTATGAGGAACATGAACTGGAGGCCTTCGACCATTTAGCACTAAAACTTTACACCACATTCTACTGTACATTCCCATGTGCAGCCAACAAGTCTACACAACACAATTTTCATCACGATTATTCTTTATAACTCAATAAAAATGGAAATAATATGAAGGAAGGGGAGAGAGAGTAATTGCGATGAGTGTTTGGGGGGGGGGGGGGAGGGGAGATAAACCTAAATTACGTTTGAAAAGTATAGCCGTTTTATTTTTGCTTTATTTCTTCAGAACTTTTCAGTTGATAAGTATAATTAAAACTAGGTAATGTGATTCTGCTTTTAAGACAATCTGGAAAAAAAATAAACCTCTAATTGTATTATTCTCTTTGCTGAAGTGATACGAACATTTTCCTTACAGTAAGTGATATATTTTTGCTGTTTTTATTTTTGTGTATGGAAATGTGAGCTGGAGTTTTAATCCAACTCTAATTATTATTAATTGACAAAAGTAGACAAAAGGAGTTCGTACCATTTAGTGAGTTACAGTATTCCAGGGAAGCTGATACGAATAATATACACTGTTCTCTCGAAATGGAACTGAAATTGATACTAGTTTGGAAATGATTTATAATAGATCTAGGGATCGGGATATGAGCTTTTTGTTCGCTACTCGGCGTACCAGCAGCGGCGGGGAAAAAAAAAAAAAAAAAAAAAAAAAACGACGTACCAACTTTGATTGGAAGCATGCGGTAGAATCTGAAGTAATCAACAGCCTCAACACAAGGGCATAATTAGTGTCGCAGTATAGTTTACTCTGCCAAAGTTACAATTCGCAGCGTTTTCTGTTTACAAAACTGAGGATTTTGAGACCTTAGATTTTTTGACCAAGTTGAGGTCTCCTTTTTTATTACACCACGAGTCGTGTATCTGCTCTGGTCAACCTCATACTCGCACAGCTATCACGCATTAATAGCCAATTGCAAACCAATCTACGAGAAAAAAAAAGCTAGCAAAAATGTTTTAAAACTAAACTATAAAATTTTCTTCGGGCGAAAATAAGATAAAAAACGGAAAGCACGAACACATTCATATTAAAAATTTCAAAATGAAAGACAGTGTTTCGCAAGACTTGGGAGATATTCATGTCCTCAAAAATAGCATCCTCACGGAAACGCAAGCGGATAGGCTGGTCCAACCCCGTTTTTAAAATTCGTTCATAATTTCTACTGCGAAGTACGCATCTAGTCAGAAAGGTTCTGACGGTTAACTCGGAAACTTAGAAACTGAGCTGCTACTAGTGTTACAGTGAACGCGAATGTACAACTGCTCGTTTTCGGGACACAGAAGTGTACCAGGTCCTTAAGGACATAGTGGAAAATTTCGCGAATTCATCTTATGACAAGCTAGAATTCAAACACATGAACATTTCTCTTATGTTTGCCATTGGATCTGAGTTTATGAGACACGTCCACGTGAACTCTGAGGCAATAACAGAACTATAAGGGAAGAAGCACTGAATCCCGCACCATCTGGTTCTAGGTTAAACTGGGGCACCATCCAATGAACAGAAAGCTGAGATTCGAAAATACTTAGGACTGTGGTGCTAGCCTACACGTATTTTAAAACGTGACATTTTCACGTCCCTGCTTATAATATGAATACGAGGCAACAATTGGCTCTCAAAACCTCGCTGTTAAGAGCCGCCCAAATCTCTTCACTCACTCACCAGCAAAATAATCGTGACAAATTGGCATTGCATTTTTTCTTTTTGAAATCTTACAAATAAAATCCTTGAGAAGCATGTTCCAAAACTCTTTTTGCAGAACTACAAAAAAGCTTTTTGTAAAATCCGCAATACATATAATTGTAATATTACAAATCATACGCTTGAATTTCAACTTACATTATTCAGGAGTAGAAATGAAATAACTTTTTTGTTCCTTAAAACCACTGTAAAGAATACATAAGTAATAATATGGAAAAAGAAGCTGTTCAAAATATAAATAGCGAAGAAAGAAATCTCCCTGTCGCCACGGAAACTCGCAACCACAGGCCTTACAATATAACCCAACGCCTCTAACGACATGATGAACTTGACTTACGGGTCATTAAATTGTTTTAACGAGGGGTAACTATAGATTTAAGCTAGACAATACTTTCACGTCATGGGGAGAATACGAAGTTAGCGATTTACAGTATTTCTGCATTACGCAATGATATAGAATTTTTGCACGTGGACCTGCATATTTGCACAGTTGCAGTTTTTAATTGCAGAGTATATTGTTTTATAAACATGAGTCGGGACAACAGTTGTTAGCACTGAATGCATACAAAACATTGATTGGTGCCCCCCCCCCCACCCAGACACTGCGACGCAAGGGCCTCTCAGACTCACACTTTGGACTCGCCACTTCTCCCACTTTTCTCGGCGAGCACGTAAAATCACTTACATCAGAAACTAGTGTCAAAATAGTAATAATAAAAAAATCAAATAGAAATGTAAAAAAATATTTAAATTAATTTTAATACTTCATAACAATCAAATAATGAAATAAGTTATCTAACATTTTAGAAAAAAATGTACATTTTTTTTTTTAGTTTTTGGTTTGAATTTTTTATTTTAATCTTAATAACTGCTTAAAGGATTTTTTTTAAAGATATAAAAACAAGCAATGGCGATTAGTAAGCATAATCAAAATACACATAGCCTAAGTAATAAAAGAACATTTTTAAATTATCAAAGCAATTTTTAGAGCAAGGTCTGAGAAAAGTGGGGTACCCATTTTGCAGCTGATTACTAGTAGCTGAACGTATTATTAAAATTATCTCCACTATTTTCTAACTGTTATATTCGTTTTGAAAAAAAAAATAAAATTGTGACTTACGGCTTTGAGGATTGACCACCACTATAAACCTAAATTTTGCAATTTCTGCCTTGGACTTTTTTTTTTGGCCCTAGCTACTATTTTCGTCTCAGCCATTTTTCATCCTGCCGCCACTTTTTAAAACAAATATCGCCATGTAAGTAATATACACAGTGTATATAGTATTTCACAGAACCAGCAAGTTAACGTCTAAGGCTACAATAAAATATATTTGACTATTATTCCAAATGAGAGGGGTTCAAAAAATGCCCACTTTACCGTGAATACCCTATAAGATACGAAACTCATAGTGCAACAATGAATGTTTCTTTAACTCATTTGATACAACATTCCTTTTTGTATTTAAAACACAGAGTGTGAGATGAGGCTGATCTAAAAATATGCTATCCAACAATCTGAAAACAGTCCATCTACCTAAAACCAGTACGCTAGTCGAATTGTATTAAAGATTACCTCGTACGAATACACGTATCTACTCCAAACATCGTATAAATGAAGAATGAGGTAGTACATGGAACTGACCACTACATTAAGTCCGTGCCACACATACAGGAGACGCCATAATGATGAGTACAACTACCGCGAATGGTCAAATATGCAGCAATTCTGGCATGAAACTTGTTTTATAACTGCTGAAAGTCTCTCTGGGGTATGGTATCCCACGCTATCCGTACTCGTTGGCGTAGCTGGGCGATGGTCGTTACCTTGGGCTGAGGTCTGGAGATCTAGCGGGCCAGGCATGCGTACACTCTGTATAGCACGTTGTGTTGCCGTAGCAACATGATGACGCGCGTTGTCGTGCTGGAAGAATGGGTCCTGCAGTGTGTCGAGATATGGTTGGAGGACACGGTTGATAACGTCACTGATGCACGACGCAATCGTCATGCTCCCTTGAATGAATACAAGAGGCGGTCGGGATATTTACCAAAATCCAAGGCGTGAGTTCGGTATGGTAAGTGCGAATATATGATAGATTGTTCCGCTCACTCGCACATCTACTAACGGCCCTCACTCTTTCCAATGCAGAAACGACTCTCTCAACACACACACTTCCGACACCACCAGAGACGTTCATGACGTTGAGCAAGCCTCAGGGGTAAATGTGTCAGGGGAACACGAGCGACGTTTACTGGCCTGCAGACACATGGGGAGCCACTATGGATGCACGTGCGGCTGCTGTTGTGTCAGTTGAGATGACATGTACGATCCTTCTGTCCAGGCGCTCATCAGTGCAGCGAGGTGGCACTGGTGGGGCTAGACGGATGTGCGAACATTCTGTCCCCCACCTCATCCACCACTGATGGACCATTGACACGTCACGCCCTAAGTGAGTGGCAATTCTGCGGAACGTCCAGCCACCCTCTTGTAGTATAGCCTACACCCACGCTCAAAGTTACTTAGGACTAACTGCTCAGTTGGTGCTCGCCGTATCATTCTAGGTATAGCACACACACTATCTGATACACACGCAATGGATTCGCACAGCCTACTGCACTCTTCGTGTTGTCAGACAACCTGCAATAAGATACTTGGTCTATCGATTGAAGATCTGTGCAGGTGAGTGGTGCCTTTCCACTTAGGACACATGAACACATTGTGTTGTAAGAAACGGTTGGATTGGACGATGTTTGCTTTAGTCCTTTCAAGGTTGCTTCCAACTTTTCTGAAGCGCTGATAAAGTTCTGTTTCCAGAGTATTCCTCCGCCTAATGCAAATAAAGCTTAACCGAGTCGAGGAAATTACACCAAAGCGACAGCGCACCGTATTTGTGCGCACTCAGTGTAATACAATTTTTCTTAAGAACGGTTTCTTATAGGCTGTTCACGGTAAAATGAGCAGTTTTGAAATAAAAAAAAAATCCTGCTTAAGATCTACTTGTACGTACATTGCGTATTTTTCCGCCTTATGTAAAATTAACATTGCCGTGGGCCTCATCACTTTACCCATGCGTCGGTCCAGTGAAACTGTGAAAATATAAGATAAGTAAACATTTCACAAACATTTTCATTTTTACACTTTGATGCACAAAAAAAAAAATCGAAAGAAATAATTTAAGTTATCACAGATGGTCACCCAACACTTTTTATTCGACGTTAACATATGGAATTACTTTCCATCCATCGTTACCAACTTTATTGTGTGCATGTCACTCAGTGCGCCCGTTATAATATATACAGGCAGGAGCAGGAATTTTTTTCTAAGGTTGATTTTAAAAAGGCATTACCAATACACATATTTTCTCACTGTATTTTATTCGTATTAATCAGATAGAATGAAATAATAATTCATAGATGAAGTGAAAGTAAAGTTCAAATTAATAAAAAATAAGATACTTTTATATTAACAGAAGTATAAAACGCTTGTGATACATAACATAATCAAACACGCCATACTTAGGGTGATTCTTCAAAGGTTAATTTCAAAAAGTGTGAAGAAATCGTGAATAGATTACAAGTGTTCTTTCTTCTACGCATTTAAACTAGTGTGTTGAAGTGGAGAAATCAGAAATGGAAACTAATCGAAGTGAAGCATACGTTATAGCGAGCGAAACGAAGACCTTACCTTCCCTTCTTCAGCCCACACTTCGTCTAGTCAACATCGCAGCCATAAAGGTTAAATATAATAAGGAAATCTGAAACAATTATTATTTTTGGTTTAAGAGTGCTTTCTATGACACATTTTGTACTCCTGCACAATCACGGATATGGCCATCTTGATGCCGAAAATTAGTTTTCATTTAATCACCACGCTTAAGCTGCACTTTAAACAAAAAATTGCATTACAAAAAAAATAATCTCGACAAATTTTTCTGGAAAAGAAGTGTGTCAAACGTATTCTACAACTTGCCGTTTAAGAGCTGTAGTTTTCTTCCACACCTTTTTGAACGCCGAAACTCTAGCAAAGTTTTGAAGTGGCATTTTATTTCCATAACATGTCTGGGTCACATTTTAGCCCATAGTGTAGAAATATAACAATATATTTATGTTTCTATTGAATAAAGTTCATTTTATTGATTAACGAACTTCTTGTGAACCTTTGCAGAAAACGAATGACCAAATAATTCTTTAACCCACTACATTTTTTAGGGGTTTCATTGTACGGTAGCTAAAGACAAACACATAAAACTCAACTACAATATTCACATTTCATGGGCCACTATAGTCCATATTTTCTACAGCTGTAAAAAATATGGATTACTGTGTTCGGTGATACAAACTTTGTAGTGGATTGTTTTACTTTGATTATACACTGCAAAATTTTTCTTGTAAACTTCCTAATCTGCAATCGAAGTATTTAACCTACCTATACACTGTACGGAACAACACCACACATCAAACTGCAAAAATAGAAATGTTTAGCGTCGCTACTATACATAGTTGGGAACTTCCCTACGCATTTGACTTTCCTGAGAAAATAAATATCGCTACAATGAACGTATTGGAGAAAAAATTACCATTCTTACTTTGTCACTAAGTATATACACTGCTATTGTAAATTTCCAACATAGTTTCTTAGAAAGAAGCAAGAGTAATGTCACGATTCTATAGTTTGTACTTACGAGAATTTTACTGGCTTCTTACATAATAATAACCAACCACTTTCTCACAAAAATTGGAATATCAAGCAAGTAGCAGGGGGGAAAAAAAGTATGTTGGGCATAAGGGCATCAGGCATCGCAGCCGGAGCTGGCCAGCCGCCATTGTTACTAAACCTCCCTCCATATAGGATTCACGTAACCTTGACCTTTTACCATTAACCTTGACCATGATCCCGGTGACCTCTGACCCCAAGAATCTGAAAAATTCCGAAAAATTCTTGAAAACTTACAAAAATATTTATTATTTAAAATTACTTACTAAAATCTTTAACAAACTATTAAGAAATTTACTAAAAATTATTAAATAACGTATTTAAAAATTATAAAATAAAACCCAATTTTCCAAAGGTTACCCCTCACACACACATCCCGCCATCTTGGTAGGTGCAACCGACGACTATCTTGGTAGGCGACCAACATCTCGGTAGATGTAACCTACCCGCCATATTGGAAGCCAGTGAACATGATCTCGACTCCATGACCTTGAATAACCTCGAAAACAAAAACTCGAGAAAAAAGTAAATTAAAGTAAACAAGCATATTTCATTGCATACTACTGCTTCCATATTATATGCAAATTACCTCAACCTTGACACCATGACCTTGAAAACAAAACTCGAGAAAAACTCATAAAAGTCAACAAGCACATTACATTACTGACTACTAGCATCAAATTAGATAAATACTACCTTGACCTTGACCCCATGACCTTGAATGACCTTGAAAACAAAAATTAGGAAAAATATGTGCAAAGATGTAGAAGCTAGCCAAAATGGTCTAACATTCAGGGGGCTGCTGTCAAACTAAGCCTCTCAGCTGACCTCCCTACTGTTTATTATATATGCGCATGCAGGCCCTATTACATCATATTGACTTTGAACCAATCGTACTGCACCATTAATACATTGTTCCGACACCGAACAGCCAATCACCGAGTTGCCAAGTGAATCCAGCAGACTGACTCCTACAGAATGACTCCTACAGACCGATCCCTCACAATAATGACTCTTAATGGCCCCTAATGACCCCTAAATTATGCCTAAATGAAACTTAAATGACCCCTAATAACCACTAAATGACCCCAAAACCCACCTCCATCTACACCTCCACCCCCACTACCTTGACACCTAAATGACCCCTAATGACTCCCAAATGACTCATAATGACTCGTGATATTGGTGCTGATTGTGGTGTGTGTGGTGCTGATTGCGGTACATGCGGTGCTGATTTCGGTGCACACGATGCTGATTGTGGTGCACGCAGTTTGTACGGTGCTGATGGCAGTGCTGATTGTGGTGCATGTGGTACTGGTTGCAGCGTATGTGGTGCTGATTGCGGTACACGAAATGCTGATTGTGGTGCATATGGTACTTATTGCGGTACATGCAGTGCTGATTGCGGTGCATGCAATGTTGTGCGGTGTGTGCGGTGCTAAGTACGGTGCTAATTGTGGCATGCGTGAGTGTCACAAGGTAAAATTATTTCCCTCATTATTTAAAAAAAATATTATATAGTTCTACCTCTAATAGCTGAAGGCTGAATATTTTACTTAATAAGCTCGCTATAAAAAGTATATATCTACATACCTCGATATATTTCATGGCTCCCTGGGTAAACTGTATTTGCACTTTGCAATAAAAGCGTCTAGACCTATAGCAGGCTCCCACTATGCTTCCCAGTTGGTCGTCGCATGAAAAAAAGACTTCGCACAGATAAACATTGGTAGTATTGTGTAATGTAATATGCTTGTTGACTGTAATGTATCTTTCTCGAGTTATTGTTTTCAAGACCATTCAAGGTCATGGTGTCAAGGTCATGTTCACTAGCTTCCAATATGGTGGATGGGTGTTGTCTACGAAGATGGCGTTCGTTTACCAAGATGGTGGTCGCCTACTAACATAGTTGTCGGTTGCACCTACCAAGATGGTAGAATGGGTATGTGTGAGGGGTGACCTTTGGAAAGTTAAGTTTTTTTTTTTTTCCAAATAATTTTTAAATATTTTCATAATAATTTTTTGACAATCTATAATAATTAATTTCTAATAAATTCCTCAATAATTTTTAAACTATTTTAGTAAGAAATTTTTAGTAAAAATTTTTTTTTATAAATTCTCAAAATTATTTTTGGAATTTGTTAGGTTTTTGATGTCAGAGATCACCGGGGTCAAGTTCGTGGCCAAGAGTCAAAGGTCAAGGACAAGGTCACATGAATCTAAGATGGCGGATGGGTGACGTAACAATATGGCGACTGGGCGGCTCCGGCTCCGATGCCCGATGCTTTTGTGCCCAAACATAATTTTCCCTACTACTCAAGCAATAGTACCTTGTTTTTCTACGAAATATAAGAATTAATTTTATTATTAATAAGCAGTTTGTCCTTTCTTGCTATATGTTACTTCTTATACTACAGTATGTGCATAAGTCATAATAAATACTCCAAATAGAACAAGGTCATAAGTTGTTATTTTAAATTTTTAGCTAAAGATTCATGTTATAAAAATATTCAAGAGTGTTAAATTGCTTAACACCATACATAAAAAAAGGCAGAAGCAAACGGATGTAAAATTTTTTTTAGGAAATTTTGTGAACCTTGATAATCATAAAATGATTTTCCCCTATATGTCTTAATAATCCAAATAATTTGAAAAAGTAAAAAAATAATAATTTGGGCATCACTATTTATTGCGGAGCCAAATACGTCCCAGTATTCCGTAATATTATTTTCCTTATGCGACCATTTTACCAGCCCTACTCGGGGGGAAGAGTCCCAATAGAGTCACTTCTCCCACCAGAGAGGCGCCCAAACACCTTTCTGCTTACTGCCGGCATCAAGTTAAGAATAAACAAACAAAGCTCCCACCCCCTCTCTGCTATTCTTTCCAACTCTATTAACCAAGAGCATGTTTTCCAAACACTCTGTCTCCTGTACCATTCTATTTTATTTAATTAAATTTAATGTATGCAATAATTTTTGAAATTTTTACTTCTCTGTGCAAGGTTGTTTACGTTTCTCTTGACGGTTTTTCCCTTGCTCTTCATAGCTAAGACTAGCTCTAAATACACATAGGGAGGTAGTCATGGCCCCAAAGTGCAGGCCATGGCTGCCCAATCCCTCTTTGCCGCGATGCATGTCTCCTTGCATGATTTTCCTTCCTAGTAGGCAAAAGGGGTTAGCCCTGAGACGCAATAAAATCCCGCCCTTCCTTCGGGCCCTAACTTCACATAACACTTAGAATATGGTAGTTTAGAAAAAAAAGAAAAGAAAAATATGACAGAATGGAAAAGTCTAAGAGTGCAAGGAGACTGATATGCGAGCAAAATGGAATGAGACAATACTTCGCCTCATTTCCACATTTTTCCATGACGTACAGTTTCCTTGTTGTTTCTCTCATCTTATTCACTAGTGTCTCTGTTCCAAAAACTAACTTAAAACCATTTTTTTTCCCCTCTCAAAATTTCTGAAACGAAGTTTAAGTTGTGGACCCGCCACGCTCGTAGGCACACCTGAAATATTAGTTCGGATATTTCATTTGATTACAAAGAGTATTGGGCAGTCAAAATACACATAGCCATACGATCATATAAGCCTATCTTTCATGGGAAGATATGGCTCAATGCAATAAGTTTTCTACACTCCGTACTCCATATTCAATTATTGTTATTTAACTGAACGTCGTTCGTAAACATGCCCACTTGTATTAAGTGAAATAATTTTTACAGAATGTAATAATTTTTTGACCTCATGAATTATAGTGACTCCTGGTCGGATGTGATTATTACAAAATATAAGACCCTTGTGCCATTACAAAGTGTAAAATTAACCAAGGAAATTATTGCATGTTCGAAAGATGTTTTCTTACAAATACAAGAAGTTATCAGGTGTTAATGGACTAGTTGCCGATGTGCACTACTAACACTAACATTCATTTAGTCACTTATCTCTTCGGTGATCTCGGACGTTCTTCGCTACAGAATGGAATGACAGAACTATCTTTCGGGAGGAAGTAGCCGGCGCAGCATCATCCCATTCACACCTGATCCCGCATCATATGCGAACACGCAAGTTACAGTTCCCACGAGGCTCAACCTGAGCTACTGCAATTCGTGTTTAGCTCCAAGCATCTTCTGTGCAGTTCGGCAACCTTCGGATGTACTGTAGTCGTCTTCTCTGTTCTGACGTAACCGCGCCGGTAAACTGCAAAACACACTTATTCGAACTGTATTCCAGGTTGGATTGTTGTAAACTGCAGGAATACTTCGTAAAATACCTCCTTGGGTTATTTTAGGAGCCCCGTTACGTTTTAACGCCACAATGTCAAGTAATGGGGTAAAATATGACAGTAAAGGACTATGGCATGAAGCGTACTGAAATAAACAAAGTAGAATAGTAGGATGGTCACACCGTAACGACTTTGTTAGCACAAACAGTGACTTGTAATTTTCCTCGTGCAAAGTCAATACCACATTGATTTAAATAAACACGTGGTTTGAAATATTATTTAATACACCCGCTTTGACCAAGCAAAGAAAATGTTTATTAAGCATATTGTTTTTCTTTATATAACAATGTTCTATTGGATAAATATATAAAACACAAGCAATGTTACTGTTTTATCTTGCAGTTTTGGTAGTACTGCCAGAAAATGATGAGCAAGTGCCGATGACGTACACAAAGCAAGAACTTGTCTACGAAAGCGAGACAAACTGAGCATATCCGATGGTTTCCAAACTTTACGTCACAGACTCATAGCTTACACAGGAGAGGATACTGCATTCCTATAATACAGGCATGCATTATCATATAACATTTATATTCAACCATTAAAATAAATCAAATAACCTCAAATATATAAAAAAATTTTTAAGAAAAATTTTTGTTAGAATTACGTTAAACCATCTTTGAGGCACGGGATTTGTGGAGTAGTCTCAATGGTTTTCAGTCGTGGAGCATTATCTTTTGAAGAATGTTTTATCGCACCAGTTAAATATTACAGAATGAACTGAAGGTGGTACTGTTTCGAACTTAAGCGTTTACGCCACTTTTCCAAGAAGGTTGCCAGTTGCAGCTGAAGTTTGCAACTCCCTCAACATGTTGATTTTGTAGAGCTGCGTGGGCTCAACGTCGGGGAGGTTCACGCTCGCTGCCAACGGTTGAAGTTAAATCTAGCCTTGTTTGATCGTTTCATTCCGCTCATAAATTACTTCTCAGGTAGGTGGTTCACTGGAAAGTTGCGTGGGCGGCTTAGATTAAAAAACTGATACACACTATTTCTTTGCTAACTGGAAGAGATTTAAGCAGATCGCTCTTTTAAACAAAATTTCGAAATATTACTTCATAGAGTAGCAGTAAGGGTATGGGATTTTTTAGACATTTCACCACGAACTTGAATTTTCAATGTAAAATAACGAAATCGCTGAATTTTTTACTTTATACTTTTATGAAAGTTAATATACTTTGAATGGATATGAATGTCAAATCTTAGAAATTCCACTGCATTAATAAGATCACTGAAAATATCGATCTTGGCCATGGCCCAAAACAGTGGTCATGGCTGCCCAATTCCTCTCTGCCGCGATGCATGCCTCCTTGCATGGATTCCCTCCCCTGTAGGCGTAAGGGACTCAGCTCTGAGACGCATTAGTTCCCGTTTCTACCTCGGACATACAACTAACACTTGGAATTAGAGTAGGTTAGAAAAAAAAAACGTGTTTGGGGGAGACGCGCTCCGCCAGCGAGTGGGATACCAAGGGTAAGGTTGGTGTCCTTCTTGGTAAAGAAGATGCCATCGGCTCGGCAACAAGAGGTAAGTATGGTGTTAGGGGTTTTGGACTTGGAAAAATTTGCAAATGGTTCCGAGAAGAACTTAGTCTCTGAAACTGTGTTATTGGAACTTAGTTTTTTTTTTTGGGAAGCTCGGATGTTGGACTTATAAAATAGACGGATAGTTGCCCCTTATGGTATGGACGATTGACACGTTGTGAATTTTGCTCGTGATGATGAGGATCGAAATGAGTGGAGGACTTTAACATTTGAGTTGAACCTGGCATAGGTTTTCGCCGAAAAAATGGTTCTGGAAATCTGAACAAAGTATACACAAGTAGAATGTTCTGGAACAGGTTCCAGAGCAAAGTTAAAAGTTTGTGAGGGAGTGTTGTTGAGAGCCAGCGGTCGTGTCGCTGGGTGTTTTCTAGAGGCTGGGTGGTGGCAATATAGGAAAACTGGGACACGGAGCTGTGGGGGGGCTGAGTGTATTCAGAGTGTTCCTTGTATTTCGAGTAAGCCCAAGGAAAGTGACCTTTATCAGCCTGTTCTTGAGGAAATTCTGTGGAAGGCTATTTGAAATATGGAAGCGGAACTCTATTATTGCGAGAAGGAGTGTGGGGTAGGATCAGACACAAGGGAATGATTTTGGAGATATATGATCAAATCACTTGGATTAGGACCAATGGTGTGGTGTGTGAGTGAGAGTGTGGGTGATTGGCGTGAGGAAGGGCACTCCGGACACATTGTGTTATCATGGGGAGAGTATCCCTGCGCCACTACAGGTTGGATGGTGGTGATTGATGTGGACCAGTGTGTACCGCCACAACTTGGGTGGAGCGTGGGAGGGAGAATATCCATATTCATTGATCCAGTGTTTGAATTTGGGAGTGATTTTGGATTGTGAAAGTGATCATGTATTCTACTAGAGTTGGATTATGAAAATACTGCTGTTGTGTAAATTAATCCAAACTGATTATTTACCAATGTAATGTTCTTGAGATTGTTAAATAAAAAATATTGCCTGGATGATTGTGTTAAATGGTAGTGTTGGTATCCTTATCCTTACCTGAACAAAGCCTCTGGATCCCCAAACACACAAATAACTCTGCTAATGTAGTTGATGGTTTTTGATGATAATTTATTTTGGTATATTATTCTCTTTATGCCTGATTATTAAGAGAGTGTAGAATATAACTCACGGAGAGTGTGGGGGGTGAAGTTGTGATCCGGTGGTTGAGGGCCAAGGGTCACAACATGTAAGTTCACATGGCCTACTATAGCACTACTTGTGTGAAACATTTGGTGTGAGTCGGTTTATTGGTCACCTACATTTAGCATAAAAACTCGATTTTCTCATGTGATGCTATCTTCATTAATGGCGGACAAAACCGTTATGTAATGGCATATTTACTGTTCGTCACAGATATTGCTACGATATAAAGTTAGGTTGAAATAGTTTGGAACATATGGCATACTATCCTTAAATACTAAAATACTGACATGGCTGTTATTTGATATGACGATCCCCAAAAATCATATAAATTTAGATAGACTACAAAACTATAAATTGTCGCATGAATTTGGTGGGTTAAGTATAATATATCTATGCTCAAGAAGTAAGATGAGCCAATAATCAAGAATTGCGATGCAGACTAAGGAAGTGTTAAAAGGGGGTATAAGTTCACTTAGTGGCAAATTTAAAATATGTCAAGGGTTTACTTTACTCTGGAAATATTATGGCCTGATCCACAATGCAAAGATGGCACTGGGCAGTCTGCAGGCCCCAGTCAGCAGACCTTCCTAGCCAGCGCAGCAATAAGATAGGAAAAAAGGGACATAGTTTGTTACCCGCTGTGGATAAAAAAATTGTCTGTAAAATTTGGTTTACTTAAGGAAGTTTTAGAAATTGAATAAAATTTTTTTTCTTCTTATAACCATTTCTTCGAAGGACTTACATGTGCTGTCGCATCTAGATTAAAGTATGTGGCATTTGTCAAGGGGAAGTGTTATATGATGATAATATTTTTTAACCAGATGTCAAATAAATTACTTTTACAGTATTTATCAGCAGTGCTAAAATCATATGTCTATGACATGCTAGTGTTACACTACATTGAGTGTTTGCACTTTTTTGTTTATGAATGTTTTTTATTATTCATATAAATAATGGAAGGAGATTGTTTTGTTTGTAACATATAAGTAAATAAAAAAAATTTATAATGTAGATATTTATTCCACAATATTTACTGGGGCCGTGGTGGTATAGTGGTTAGGCCACTCGCCTCCCCCACGAGGCGAGTTCGATTCCCGACGCCGATGGTCAGCGGGTTTTCTCTGGGATCTCCCGTTCCCCCTGCCCTTGCATTCTGGCGCTGCCCGATACCTCGTTTCACTCTCATCGGCTCTCAAGATCTCGTTGTTAAGAGTCGTCCAAATCTCTTCACTCACTCACAATATTTACCGTTGAATAAAATGAAAAGTAATTTTGTTGCAATTTTCATGGTAGCGCGTGTAAGTGTTCCACGCGGCGCGTGGCATCTTGACGCACACTGTACGGGGCGCCACGCCGGAGAAGTTGGGAGAATGGAAGGTAGGCAAGGGAAGTGGCAGCGAGGTGGCAGAAGACGCAAGCCTCCCCCTCGCAACTAAGTTAACGGCCAGAGTGGGTTTCCATTTAACAATTAAACCCCACGCGAGGAGAAAAGACGCGAGGAAGAGGGCGAGTCGTGGCCGTCGCAAACTCACCTGCACGCGCTCCTCTCCGCAATGATTAGCGCCGACGTCTGTGGGGCTGCGAGGTCATGGCTGACGGCTACAAGCGGCTGGCGGATGTCAGTCCAGTTGCGAGAAACTGGAGGTCTGGGATGCTGTAGCATCGCAGAAACAACTAGTAAGAGAAATTGTTTTATTTATAAGTTATATACAAGTGATCGGTAAATATCCGTAAATACTAGTAACAGCATATAAGAGATATATGTATATTTGGTGCAATGGGATGTGGGATAGGAGCTAAGGAGGAGGTCCAAGACCTAGACGCCAGGCATTCTGGTTGTAGGTGACTTTGACCTTGGGTGACCTGTACTCTGTGTTATCTTAAACCGTAAAATTCGAGAAAAGTCACAAAAACTCATAAAAAGGAATTTCAAATCGGGGGAAAATTGCATTATAATGCCCGAACGCCATCTTGGATATCCGTGACCTTGACGTCGTCTGCCTTCTAAACTGAAAGGCTAATAAATCACAAGAAATCGTAAAACAATATAATTTTTTGGGCCGGGGGAGGGGAGGAATGTAGTAACTTTATTGACCTCGACCATCATCTTGGATATTTGTGACCTTGACCTTTACAATGTGTAACCTTGAAGCTGAAAAAGATATTAGAATCACAAAAAATATAAAAATATACGAAAAGTTACATAACTGACTCCAAATTATAAAACAGTAAAAATAAAAAATATATACATTTATAACATTAAATAATAATAATAATTCTAGAATTAATAAAAAATGTAAATATTCAATAAAATAATACAAATCTGAAAAAAAATAAAAAATAATCCTTTAAAGAACGGTGACCAGCAGTCGATTGACCTCCTTTCCCCAACATTTTAAATTGTTTATAGTCTATTCGCGTTTTCTTCACCCTTTTTGAATCAAACCTTTGGAAAATATCTCCGTGTATGACGTGTTTAGTTATTTCCTAAATACGCCCTGTATCACAAGCGTTTTATACTTGTGTTCATAATAGTTACTTTTTTTATACTGTTAAATTGAAATGTTATTCATATTTTATCTATAAATTATAATGCTTAATTTATACATAATTTGAATAAAAACCACGGAGAATATAAGTATGTTGGTAACGTCTAGGGAGAAATAGACCTTATACAAAATACTGTTACATTTAGAGCGCACGAATGCTGCGTGTTGTTCCCCTGGTGTAATTTTTCAGGCTTAGTTTGTACGAGGCGGAGGAAAAAGTAGAACTTCAGCAGGGCTTCAGATAAGACTGAAGTAACCGTGAATGGACTATACTTAGTTGAAACATACCCAACTACTCCCCTAGATCGGGCCAGCGAGACTACTTAAGCCGTGAAAGGGCCTCCGAGCCGACAGTTTAGAGTTTGGAGGATTGTACGACATTAAGCGACAGGTGTGAGAAGACAACGAACCAGCAGAGCGACGAGTGGCGGCGAGAGTGACCAGCGGGGAGTGAAGTCTGCGGACTGCGAGCATGGGTACAGTGAAGAGTGAGACTGAGAGGCGGGGCTATTGAACTGTATGTGTGAGTGAGACATTTGGAATGATGACAATAGACAGAGTGGATGTGTGTAAACAATGAGCTTGACTTAGGTGACTGCAATCTATATAGTGACAATGATAAGGTCTTTGGGAAGTTTTAGGAAAAATGAAAGATGAATGTAATGGGAAAATAATTAAAGAATTTGTTGGTTTACGAGCAAAAATGTATGCATATAGAGTTAGCGATAAAGAAAAAAAAAAACTGGTGTGAAAAAATGTGTGGTTAATAAGAATTACATTCGAAGACTATAATAATTGTTTGTTTGATTATAAAAGTCAATATAGAAAAATGAATTTGATAAGGAGTGAGAAACACAAAATATATACACTAGAAGTTAACAAAATATCATTACGTCATTGTGATAACAAGAGAACTATACTATAAAATAAAATTGATACACTGCTATATGGATATCCAAATTTATGTTTCTGAGCTCATAGCTAGATCATAAAGAACATATTCTGTGATAAAAATTGTACTTTTTTCATTATATGTTAGGGTAGGTGTTTTGCCGGGTCTACTAATTGCTTCTAATTTTATTAAGGAGAGGTGCGATGAGTAAGAAAAATATTAAAAATCATATGACGAATTCGGTGTAAGCAAAGGCTTTTAGAATACAGAAAACCACGAAATGCAATATATTATAATGCTGATAATGATAATAAGAAGAACTTTATTGAACTAGAACCATCCCTAAAATAGGGACGGTTTCAAACATGAAACCAAATGGAATATTTATCGGATGAGGGTTAAAAATAATTGTTGTGTCCTTTGTTTGAGCGACAAAAATGTTTTGATCACTAATGATGGTTTGTGTTTTATTCATTATAGTATTTCAGGGGGGTGATGAGCATACGCCACTAGATTTGAAAAGACATCAAAAATTATTAAAAAATGTTTAAATAATTATCAACTTGATTACGAAAATTTAACTCCTTAAGAGCTATATAATTATAGAAAAAAATATATATTTTTATGAAGATTTAAGGGTGAACGACTCGTTCGCACCTTCAAATACACTACCACATTCAATATTTATCGATGAATTTGGTCTATATTTCACAGAATTATTTTCTTCAATTTTTTGTTTTCTTCATAAAAAAGAATATATATATATATATATATATATATATATATATATATATATATATATACATATACACACATATACATACACATACACTTATTACAGCTTACCAGTTTCATTGCACATAGTTTCGTAAATAGAAATGCAGTCAGTTCTAGACATAAACAACCAATAACTTATTTACAATGGTAATGAGGTTGCTATGACTTTTGATGAGAATATTAATCCTTGGTTTTGTGGAAATCAAGTAGCTGAAATATTGGGATGCGAAAGACCTAGAAATGCTATTAATGGTCATATTAAAGAAAAATACAAAATATTTTATAAGAATTTAGATAGCACCTAATTCGTCATATGATTTTAAATATTTTTCTTACTGATCGCACCTCTCATTAATAAATTAGAAGCAGTTAGTAGACCCAGTGAAACACCTACCCTAAAATATAATGAAAAAAATACAATTTTTATCACAGAATATGGTCTTTATGATCTAGCTATGAGCTCAAAATTTTGCATTTCTCACTCCTTATGCAATTCATTGTTCTATATTGACTTTTCTCATCAAACAAACAATTATTCTAGTCTTCTAATGTAACTCTCTTATTAACAACAAATTTTTCACACCAGTTTTTTTTTTTGTTTTCTTTATCGCCAACTCTATATGCATACATTTTTGCTCGTAAACCAACCAATTATTTAATTATTTTCCCATTAAATTCATCTTTTATTTTTCCTAAAACTTTTTGATTTATTTGTGCCATGTTATAGATATTGTCGTTTGGATAATCACTTGTATCAAATTTTTCTGTCGTCGACTTCAAATCTTTGTCAAAATCTTGTTTTTTTGTTATAATGGAAATCATACATTGATTCTTTACATATTTCTGAAATTGAAATGCCCACATAAATTGGCTTATTAAATTTTACCTAGTTTTATTCGTGTGAATAGCCGCGAGATTTTCATTAAATATAGTACTTCTTTTGAAATTTGGTTTTGTTACTAATTTTCCACATTTTTCGGCATCTGATACTAGTTTTATATTAACTCTGTTTTTAATATTTTCCACAGTTTTGCCAAACGCTGAAGTATTCATGAGCTTATAAAAATCTGTTTCGAAATATGTTTTTTTATTAGTTCTCATTGTTGTGTTTAAAACAATATACTTTTTTTTTTTTTTAACCAATCGGACTGATTAAACGTTAATATTCTGTGTAGTTTTATAAGTTTTAATCCATTATTCAGACACTGTTTCAAGTCGCGACAGTGAATTACATACTTTTGTTTGTTATCTAAAGTTGTTAATAATTTAGATTGATTTGTTTTTGGAACTACCTTATTTTCAGGACCAAAAGGTAGATCTTTGTGTAAATTATGTAGTTCTTGTGGATACTCTAAATCAACCTCTAATATATAACCATATCGTGTATCATTTTTCAAATTTAATATTTCTTCACTCCAATAATCTAAATAATTTAATGCATAGTACACCCACTGGTAATCTCCATATGGTAAATGCTGGGACATTGCCCAACCATATAAATTGTTCGCATCGAGATACGCTAAATAATTTGATTCTTGATTTGGATTAAAATCTTCAAAATATTTGATATTTGCTTTAACATATCGCTCACAACATTGTGAAATACCACCCCTAATTCCTTTCTAAATCATTAACATCATATTATAGTTATGTAATAAATCTAGTGGTTATTTAGTAATTTTTAACATTGCGTCTCACGATAAACCTGGTATTGTAAAATACCATGCAGGGTCTAAATCATATGAATTTATACAGGTGTTTGTACAATTTTCGAATATATCTGCTAACAATAATACATCGCCTTTTAAATATAAATCATGGCATTCGCCAAGATTTTTTATATTAAATTGCCTCCATATATTTTTTGCATGTACATATTCATCATCAGATATACTATTTTCGTTTAATTTATTATAAAATCCACTCTTTGGTGGAAGTTCAGTTTCGTTAAATTTTTCAAAATTATCCATATAATCATAAGGGTAAACACATTTTTTAAATAACCAAATCTATTTTATCTTCTGGAAAATGTTTTTTGTGTGTTTCATTTGATATTTACTTTAATTAGATGATAATTTATCTAAATTACTGGCCATAAATTTTAATGTGTCTATAAATTCCATTTTTAAATTTTCTGTGTATTTCCCAAAAGTTATAAACTTTTCTTCAATATTTGCTATTAAATCTATATTCTTATCACCATATCCCAACTCTTTAATAAATAAATGTGCATCATATCCAGCTAAGTTATAAAAATAAAGTGGTATAAAATCTGGTAATTTTTTTATATTACAATTATTACATGCTGGATTAATGAATTTTCCACTTACGCGATTATGATTATTAACTTTTTTCTTTTCTTCCGTATATCCACACTCGCATACAGTACATATTTTTGATTTCCTATACAATATTTTTTCTTCTTTTATTAATGGGTGCATTGGTTCAATTTGTGAATATATTTCACCAATTTATTTTACTTCTCTTTTTATTGATTGTATAAATATTTTATGAGCATCCGAGCCACGATATACAACTGGCGACTTATACTCACGATATTTAGATACAATATAATAGCAAAAACCAGAAGCTTCATGTAATTGATATTTCAATGTATATGATTCGTCATTCAATTTTAAATCAATGTTATTTATTTGATCATTAGTAAGATTACATATTTCTTTGAGGACCACATTATAAAGGCCATTACCAACATCATCTTCTGTTAAAACTGGATTTTTTTTATTAGTTTAAATTCATAAATTTCTTTTGGCTTTGGTTTAGTTGTTGATATTTTATTTAGAATTGATTCGAAATCTGCATATATTTTAGAATGGGACTTTCGTAGTGTGTTTTATATTTTTTAATTTTATTTGCTCTCCTTTTGGGCGTAAAGTGAATTTTTACAGCTTCATTTTTTGAACAATCTTCAGTATGTTTATTAAATTTTTCTTGAGAATAAAAGAATTGAAGACACATATCGCATACATAAACTTTGCCATGTTTATTATTTTTTGTGCTGAAACTAACCTTGATTATTGTATGTATTATATTTGAAATATAGTAAATTTATATGGGTATTATTTTTTTTTTGTAAGTTTTAGTGGATGTGCCATGGATTTCTTACCTTCGTCTTCAATAGAGTATACGTTTATAGAAGTATTGATTTGATTTTCTATTTTTGGTACATCACCAATTTTAAGAGGATATTCAAATTTATCTAATGCTTTCTCAATGTTAAGACCCACATTTTTATATTTAGATACTTTTTGTGGGTCCTTTTCTGCAGGAAACAGTGCAGATTTTACTGCCCAAAGAAAGCATTTTTTATTATTGTTTTTAACATTTATGCATGCTTTCTTAATCTTTATAAATTCAGGTAGTTCAATATATGATGATCCTTTTAATGGATTATACTTATTTATTGCTAATTGCATTCCTATTACCCTATCTGAAGCCCATACAGAACCTCTTCTTTAAAATTCAGATGATTGTGTAATTAATTCCTGTTTTATAATTTTATAAATCTTTATACTTTCTCCTTTGTTTATTATTATGTGATTATATGACTGAAATGTAAATAATTCTACTTGATTATTTTCGTGCTTGCGACAATTGGTATATAATTTAATGCTGGTTTTCACCCCTCTAAAGTTCCTAAGATAATCGCGTATTGTCTCAAAAACCTAATTTTTTACTGAAGTTAAAGATTGATTAGGCTGTACAAAATTAAAGGAATTTTCAATGTTATATGTTGATATCCTACTTTTAAAAGCTGTATTAACTCTGTACTTTTTATTGGTTGTTCTATTTATTTTGCTTACGAATACATTAGTAGAATAAGGGAGTATTTCTTTTAATTCGATTTTATCTTGTTTATATAATTCATTGATATTGGCATCAGCTAAAGGTAAATATGTAAAATTATTCTTTGTTGTACATTCTGTTATTCACTTACTTTTATCTCTAGGTTGTATGAAAACATTAGTAGAAAATGGGAAAATTTATTTTAAATGTTTTTTTAGCTTTTCTATATTTTATAGTGTAATTTGAAAAGGGTAAATTATTCAAAAAAAAACATGTACAGTATGTAAAGAGAATAAATCTATAAATTAATTTTTTCGTCATAAAAATACTAAGAACAAACATACAAAAATATGTGAAAATTCTATAATGAAAAAAGTTCTATAAGGAAAAAAACATAAAAAATACGCGGACGATTGAAACATATTTGGAAAATACATTTTCCGTTAGATGGAAAATTAAAGTGACTAAAAAGTCATCACAAGGGTGGAGGGCGGGGGCCTTTGACTGTATTACAATGCTGCTCCTTTTTTGTTTGTTTTTGTTTGCGTTTACCTCTCGTACTGCCCGCATATTTATATTAAAATTTTTAAAGACATTATTGTTCAGAGATATGACTAATATTTTCACCATCGAAACAGATATAGTCTGGGAGTGAATTAATTTAATTGCCAGTACGTAAAAAAATAACTCCGCATTGCAGTGTTCTCCGTATAATTCTCTCAAACACTAGCACGGCTTATCCACTAAAAAATCATACCTGCTATTTATATTGAATCGTGAAGCTCCTGATTTCAGCATTCTTATCACTATGATATTATGTGTCACTAATTTGTACTTCCTAATGTCTGAAGGCTTTCAAAGGGTGACCGATAGAAAGCTAATTGTCATGTTAAAACGAATATCATAATCGTATTTATCTATGAGTCGAACCAAAAAGTCTTACGTCATAAATATGTGGATTATCAGTATCGCCCTGGGCTTTAGTGTAGGCTCTCTATGAGTCATCGACAATACGACGATCCCGTCAGGATGTGGTCGAATGCGTTTAATCTGTAGGTACGGTATAATCTTAATTTCATATAATTTTTACAATATCAGTTACATGTGTAACTTTTCAAGAGTGACAAATTATAAGTCAACTGAATTTTCATATAGCGTGCAAATTAAGACATGCAAACTACAAGTTATCGAGTGTATTTTTTTACGGAGCGTGTTTAACTGAGTACAAACGAGTGGTGTAATTGTTTAATCTTTGGCCACACCTCTGGGTTGTTTCATCATCCAATATCAACAGAAATAATCATGTACTAAACGTTTTGTTCAGAGGAGATCAATTGGTCTTTGCAGATATTTTTAAGTTTACCTTAAAACTAGTGCGTCTAAAACGACCACAAGAAACATTTCTGGACTGATAGCTGCGTGGAATTTAGTTTTCTCGCGAGATAATAAAATTCATTTCAAGCAATATATTGTACAATATTTTTATTACTTGCACTATATCAGCCTCTAGCGACCGAATTCACCATGCTAGGGCGCGTTTAGTTACCAGGAAGGTTTATAGCAACAGTTCCATAGATATAAAATACCAGATTACCGTCCAGCTAGGCAATATTTTTTTTTTTACATTACACCGAAGTTTATTTTGTTGTAGTTTAGTTAATATATACTCTCAGCATGTATTCCTACGACTTATGCTTGAGACAACGACTGCCGGAATAAAACAGAGCACTTAAACTTCAGGTTTCACATTGTTTATGGCACTAGCTAGTAACATAAGCGCCGAATTCTTGTCTCCAACTTTCGGTGACAATACCTAGGTTCATTAAAATCTGATCTCCCTCTTTTTTTTCTCATACTGTGCGTTGTACGTTTTTGCAAGCAATTATTCATGCATGAAACATTTATTTCGTGTGGTCCTAGTTTTTAAATGTTTAAATTAATTTTTATTATTGAAATATGGCTGTTTTTGGTTATGTAAAGACCTATAAAAAGTTATATTTGAAAAAGAATGAAACAAGTAGTCTACAAAAAGTCACACATTATTATTACACACTGAAGCAGTGACCAAACAACACTGTTTATCAACCCAAGAGAGCGAAGCCCCTACTGGCCGAAAAGTGTGGGGGGGGGGGGGACCGCCACCCTTGTCCCCCCTTCTTTCTCCAACACATACTCGACGCCTATGGCTGGTAATGCATTTGATAAGCTATAAAAGATTATTAAACCAGAGTGTATCATTAGTTACAGAACTGATTCATTCGCTTCACAATAAGATACTGTTATAGCTGATACCAAAGGCTGAAGCAGCTATAAAATACTCTTGATATGGAAAACATGTTAAACTTCTTCCATACCAGAATTTACTAGCGAAGTTAATTGGCCCTTTTAAACGTCTTTGTTCAACATACTGAAAACATAATGAAATGTTTGGCTTGTAAGGATTTTAGCTTACTAACTATGTAGATATCTGCCGTCTTTGTGGACACAGAAGACGTATGCTACCACCATACTGCCGATAGAGAAATATATGCCGCATTGTACTTATGTGTTTCTCTAACTGCACATTAAGATAAATTTTAAAGGGGGGCATATGGAGGAACAAAATCGCAGATAACTCCAAATAGTAGATTTTCAGTTACCTAAGTATAGTATAGTACTCACGATATGAAGTGCAGCCTTAATCATAATGGCTGAGTTGAACAGATTTTTCAAAGTTACTTATTTTTATTCCTGGGCATATTCATTGTAATGACTTTAGACACAATGCTATATATATTTTTATATTTCTCTTCCGACCTAACTCTGACTGATTTACAAGAACAAAATTGAATAGTTTAACAAATAAAAGACGGTAACTGAAAGATAGTCTGATATTGAAGTACATTCCAAAAATAAATCGACCGTTACTTCCTCTGAGAACAGAAACCCTACTCGTATCCGGATATGTTTAGTAACATAAAAAAATGATTTTAATCGCCTATTCTACTAAGAAAAAAAAAAGAATTTGGTATAAGAGAGCGCCATACTTTGTGTGCTGGCTGCCAAAAAACAGTTCAGATAGAGAAGATTGTCTTGGTGTCCGCCGACCGGAGAACGGGGCACCGCAGAACGGGGCACTACGTCCAGAGAGATCCTGCATTGTGTGGGGTCTGCACTACATTTGCCGGTCTACGGGGCACTACGTCCAGAGAGATCCTGCAGTCTGTGGGGTCTGCACCACATTTGCCGGTCTCTACAAGAACCATTCGTCGCCGTACGCACGAGGCTGGCCTGCAGGCACGGCATCCACTACCCCGTTTTCCTTTGACATCTCGGCATTGTGCGGCACACCGTCAATGGTGCCAGGAGTTATACACTCTTTATTAAACAATTCTGCTGCGTTGTGCCGTAACGAAATCATGTTTGTAACAAAAAAAAAACTGAGGAGATATTTATGACCTGAAAATTAGGAAATAAATTCCACTTCTAAGAAGAGACCAACAAGAGAAACAACCTAAAATTGCACTTCATATCGTGGGTAGAATAATATATTTAGGTAACTGAAAATCTACTACTTGGAGTTATCCGCGATTTTATTTTTCGTGCCCATATTGTGTAGAATAAGATAGGTAGGATTTACAACAACCCGTCGCGTCCGTCTGCCATCCTTCCGTCCGTCATACGTTCGTCCGTCTTTCAGCCGAACGATTTACAACCTAACTTCGTCCGTCCGTCCGTTGCAAGTTAATTACTGCAAACTAATAAAAACAAAACTGTTTACAAATAGGAAAACATTTCTCCATAAAAAGTAAATTTTTTTTTGCAGTATTGGTTTTCTAAGTATCCAAAACAATCATGCACGTACGCAACGACAATTAATCGATGTAAAACATTTTTAAATTCCATATAAAGCATGATTTTATTTTTTTACTGTTGCAAAAAAGGAGCTCGTGTTTCCAAACGCAATTATCAATTATTCTTCAGGAAAAATGCAACTTAATTTCATTTTACAGTTACATAAACAAACATATGAAAACAAAATACCACCAAAACAAAAGACTACACGTACTACGCGGCCTTGTAAAGAACTCGGGATGAACGAGTAACAAAACGTGCAAGTTAAGAAGGATGTAATTTTATCCGTTCGTCAGTCAAAAGTTAAAGCTTGCCAAGGTTTTGACGGACGGACGAATATAATTAATGGCCACCTCTGAATGGCTGTTGGTCACGTGATTGACGGATGGATGACGGACGGACGGACGCGACAGGTCGTTGTAAATCCTGCCTTTTCGCCTCCTTGGCTAAACGGGCTAAGTCTCTCGATAATCACATGCAATGTTAACGCCAGCAAACTTCCGACAACTTTCAACAACGTTCACCTCCTCCTGTTATCTTTACTAAGAGGACTACTATATAAAACGTATTTCTAATTTTTAAGTTAAGATGTTATATCGTGAATAAAATAAATATTAACCCTGCCAAAGGACATATGTGCACCATATGGAAAATAAAAAAGGAAAAACCTTTTTTGTACATTACGTTTACTAACGTATTTTCCATAGTTAAGAAACATTGAAATTTTATACTAAAAATTACAATTGTTGAATCTCCGCTCTATATTAAGCATAAATACATATGCTTTTTTTTATATGGGCATTCAATCCTGATAGTCACAGTCTATACCCTTATAAAATTTCCGCAGCAAAATACAAGTTTTCATTTAAAATTCCATAGTACTTTCGCTACAGTAGTGAGCGGAAAATGTTCTCTTTAATGTGATTTTCAAAACCTCACATTAAATTTCACTCCAATGTCAGGAAATATAAAATCGGAAACTATATTAAAATTTTGCTTTTAAAGTTGAATAATTTTTTTTTTAAAAAGACCTGATGGGCCTTTAACAATACTTACTTTTATTTGTGTGTCCATGACCTCTGTCGGGAGAAGATTCTCCTCGTCCTCAGCTCCAGCCAGGGTTTATATAAACCTTTTCGACGTACGTAGAAGGGAAGGGTATAGATTGATCCAGAATTATACATTAATAAATACTTGCGGTCCAACATTTCCGGCCACGTCGCGTCATCTAGGATTGGCCCACCAACTGAGCCAATACGGAAACTGTGACGTCACAACGCGAGTAGCACCCCACATCACCGGAGCTGGGGGTCAGTCTTTATTCTCCAAACGGACGGCGTGGTCATGCTGCTGTATTCGTGGTCGGTGCTCATGCATCGGTCCCCACTGTACCTGGAAGTCAACCGTCATCGGCTACCAGCTACGCCCCGAACAGCAATGGAAGATATCATCTAAGGTAGGGATGGACGTCAAGTCAATTTTATGGCGCAGGCGAGTAAATAATGTAGTTTTTGATACAGGGAAATCGTCGGTGCCAGACGTAAGATGATCAAGCGTCTCACTGCAGTATCGTACTTTCGAAATATGCCTCAGCATGTTTACCGGAAACATTAAAACTATTTAATTTGCACAATTATGTAGTTCTGCTGCTGAACAAAAGCTTTAGTAGCGACGAGACACGAGAACAAAGCAGCGCTAGGAAATATATTTCTACTACTAGCTACTTGTTAACGTCATGACATGTACTACAGTGCAAGTACAGCATAAAAACCTAATTCATTTGCAAGTTTTTGGTCCTCCAATTACTCGAGAACGTGCGCTACGCATTCTTGTTAGCCTACAGCATGATGTACAACTACACACTGTTCCGACAAAGGGCTACTTCTCTCTTAATGAAGCCGCGTAAATCAGCTGGTTACTAAGGCGGTGGACTCAAGGGATACGGTGGAAGCATTTAAGAAACTGAACACGTAAATAATAAAAAAAGTTTTACTCCTTATTCACTAATGGGTATGAAAATCGCTATTGTATACCAGAAATTTGTCATCCACTTGCAGTAAAATCAAGACCACATGTAGTAGCAATTGCGCAATGCAGATGGTTAGTGATGTTGCAGAAACGTCACTGCAACACGTGATATAGAGAGCGTTTGTTGCCAGTACCCAGTACACAGCAGGCTGTAATGGTGGACGTCTGCGTGTTAAGAAGCAGCTCAGTACGCCAAGGCGTCGTTCTCGCGAAGAATATCACCACCCAGACACATTTGAACGAGGTCGCATGGTCGAACTGCACGAAGCCGGATATGGTCGACTCGTCGTGCAGCCATTCATCTTGACCGTAAAGTCACCAACGTGACACGATGTTTGCAGGCGTGGATACGTACCAAGCGTACGTTACTTATGCCCGGTTGCACCGTTGTGGTTCGAAACTCAATCCGAGATCGGATCTAAGATCGACACAGAAAACTGTTGCACCATTTGAGTTCAGAGCTGGACTGGAGATCGAGATGAAGTTCATTTCGAACCACCGAAATTACCAGTTCAAAATCTCGATCCGAGATCAGCAGCCATCGTCGACAAATTTAGTTTGAAAATACGCCAACAGATAGAACTATGTTCGATTACTTTCTTGGGAAATTAAAACAACATTATACGCACTTGAATATTATTCAGTAAAATCCTTGCAACAATAATTTACTTAAAACAAATAAAACATCGCACATTTAGTTCTATCTATAGTGAAAAATACGCTTACTTCCATGACGTCATAAACCTGTTACGAACCTATAGCAAAATTTGTCTCATAGTTAATCTCGTTCTCTCACTTTGGAACCAAGATCGACGAATCGTAGTTCCAGAATCATGAAATTTTATTGGTGCAGTACTTTTACATTGGAATCAAGATAAAACTGGATCCTGGTTCGGAACTAGGATCATTCGATCTCGGATCGGGGAAGATATTTGTGCAACCGGGCCTTAGAGTAGGCACAGGTCCTGCCAGTGAATGCCATACGTTCCGGACATCAGGGTGCTTATTCTAAGTTTCATGGGCAACTGCCGGAACCGTCATGAACCTACTGTATCGCATCCGACGAAAATATTCGTCGGATCCAAAACGGTATTCAGAGTTATCAGTCGTTTAGCACGAGGGCGCAATCGGGCATCTTCGGCTTACCGATTTCCCCCACTCCAAGCTAGACGAGCGTTTGTATCTCTGCGCACGGTGGACAACATACTGTAGTGCCGCGAGCACTCCGCTAGCTTTCCAGTTCAGAGAGAGAACATAATAGTGAAGTATTTTCGCAACTTATCAGGTTCTGCGGTGCCTGCGACAGGAAGCTGTATCCGCTCGAATACTGCCTGTGGTGATTTCAGCACCGCGTGACTGCGATTGCTAACCACTTTTGACGGGAAATACGTTTTGTTTTTCACGATATTTTCGTCCCATAACTCCTGGAATAATGCGCTGTACCACGCGCTGTATCACGTGCTATTTTCCCGTCACATGATTTCAATACCACACTTTGGGGTCGTGTGCAAAGTTCCAGTTCATTGGTTGACGCCCTAACCTTGCTCTCTTATTGGTTGGCGACTCTTCTTGCCATTACGTATCATTGGTGAGAGTCTGCTCATGCGCGACTTCTTGGTGGAGGGAGACTTCTCCCCACTGCACTCATGTTGCTTTATTATGCCATGCACTGCCTGAAGAAGAGAGACTTCAGCAGGGGACACCAGAGACTGCACATCACCGTATGGGACGACTCGCCTGAGCTGCGCTGAGACTCCACTCTCCTTCACCATCGTAGCTACATCATGTTATTGCTCCATCGTTCATATTTTATTTTAACGAAACGTTACTAGAATTACTAGTTTTAAAATGTCACAATCTGTTGAAAAACCGTTACTTAAATACAAGAATAGTAAGCTTTATATTTTTTACCACATGAAAAAAGTATATGATTACAAATAGGTATTTTATAAGAAAATAATAGTGTACAGTTTTCTTTGATTTTGTGGGGAGTATGAGAAACTGTGGTTGGTCACCATGTCGAACTGTATTTTTTCCCCTTCGTGAGATACAGATGTTTACGTATTACGGACGTGGCCCCGGTGTTTAGCAAACAATTTGTGTATATGGGAAAGAAAATATATGACCAGAACTAAGTTACGGAAAGTTAGCAGATTTTAATTACAGATTTCACTTAAAACTGTCCTGAACAACAACGAAATGCACACATCCTATATCGATTATATTAATATTCCTAAACTCGGTGTCCACGGAAATGTACCGTAGATCCATGGAAGGTGATAATTTTGAATAAATATAAAATAAGTAACATTTACTATATTACTGGCGTCATACAATTTGTTTTCTTTGTTTGATACATTATAACGGTATCGCTAACCTCTTACCTCACAGGTATTGCATTTGGTGTGAATTAAATAACCTTCCCTCCCTCTATGGTTTTTTAAACGTCGATAACCTTCCAGCGCAGAAAATATTTATTATGTACAGAGGGAGTATATTTATGTACGTAGATTTGAATGCATTTCTATGATTCATTTTGGCTTCAAAGTTAGTTTTAAAACTATAATACGACGTGGAATTTATTAGTCTCTTTTTTTCTGTAATCAATTCAAGGAATTGTCATTTTGTTGGAGAATATATTCGCAATATTCAAAGTTAATCACGATCCGTTTTAGTTTAAGTACATTTGGCTTACCTATCAAATTTTATCTTTTAATCTTAAATTAACAGAGTCAGCTCCAAAACATTCCAAACTGTAGGCTATTATGGGCCAAAATACAAATGTATTATTTTATGTTGTTACCACATATCATCACAGAACTGTATTTCACATATTTAAATTAAATAAAAATTAGTTAGTTTATGAGATCCGATCTCAAACCATGGAGACGCTTGTGTTACGAAGCACGCAACTTGAGCACTAGACCACAGAACACATGTTGCGTTTATAACAAATAAATGTTTATCTAGATGCCGTGCTAAGAAAATAATGGCTTACCGTATAAATATTTAAATTTGATTATTCGTACATTTACGCGCTTGTAATAACACCCCACATATAAAATAGACTGTATCATGTTGTGGACAATGTTTAAAAGTACATGTGTGATGCAAGTTTGTAATATAGTAGTTATAACCAACCTTTTCATGCTTATTCTTATCGTAAATATATGCGTAAGAAAATTGTAATTTCGTACATCACAAACACGTGCAGCACTCACTTTATACTACACAATATTTCCCTTACATACACAGTAAATTTTTATTGTCTGGTCGTAGAAAATGTATAAATTTACAGTAGCATGTCAGGTACATAAATAGTAAATTCCAACTAAACAAATCAGTAAGGGAAAAGTATACAAATGTAAACATGTTTGTTAAGGAAGGGAAAAGAACACCAGTTTCAGATATAACACGCTTACAACTAATAAGACACACAAAGAAAGACAATATTAAGTAATTTAACGTCTCTAAATTGTCCAAAAAAGCAGAGGAAAGTTACTAAAGGTATCTAGAACGAAAAACCATTCAGTATCACATACACACATTAACTCATACTTGTGGAATCACCCGCTATTCAAAGATACATTCATGTTTACATGCGACTAATCCAATAATGCGCTAGTGATAATTGTTTCCAAGCTTTGCTATGCTGAATAAACAGCGTGCCAAGACAATGCGATACACTAATTTCAATGCAATGGAAATTTATTCATGTTGCGCTGAATATATTTGTTTTCTTGCAAAAGCGCGAGTATTTTTACAAATTAAAGGTAAAAAAACATTCACAGCACTTTCTGTGACCGTTCTTACATTCGTAAAGGAGGAGAACAAAGGAGTAAATAAGGAGTCCATATAAGGTTACTTCTACTCAGGTTGGGAAAATCAATGCTAAAAGTTTGGAAACGAAAAATTTTCGTCACTAGGTAAGCGCTATTGACATCAATGCACCAAATTTTCTCTATTTTCTACGTTAAAAATAGGAGAATTGTTATAATTGTAAATCAGATGTAAATTAACTTCGTAACTAAGTCAAATCATTCTCATTTATTATTCACGTAGCTTAAAATTTTAATTAAAAGTTACCTTTTGGAATACTGCGCACCTAATGGCAGAAATATTCCCTTTACCAAACTCTCCCACAATAAAGCACGTTTTGTTCCTAACCCGAATAGAATAAACCTTACTATTATACAAGTCTAGAATTTGCGATGAGTCAAGAGAGGTTAAGGGCCGGAGTTAGTTATTATAAAGAGACAGAGTCTAAGGTAAGACAATGATGCAAAGCGGACACCGGGCTGGCCCTCTCACCCTAGCGTGAAGACATTTACCACCAAATCGTCGTTTTCGGACCGTCGCCCTGGGGAGACAGTCGCCGACTGACGTCACTGCCTTTCACCTCCGCGTCCACCGCACTTTGCGTTCACGGCCACCTTCTCCTATTGGCTCTCACTTGTAGACTGACGTCAGATGTAGAATTGCCGCACCAAAACCGTCAACAGGACGCAGTTATTCCGTGAGATTTTTTTAGCTGACCTCCAGTGGCGCAGTTGGTTGGTGCGCCGCCGGTCTGGGTTGCGGGAGGTTCTGGTTCGAATCCTAGGTATGGCATTTGTGTTAGTTTAAGTTAGGTCATAAGTCGGTTTGTAAGCCGTCCCCTGATAAGCCTTAAGCCATAATAGCGGGGGACGGTAATAAGCTATTTACAATATTTCAATATTCCGTAAGTATTTTCAGATTCCTGCGCCTGTACCAGCTGCGCTATGTTTCCAGTTGTTTATGAACTTCGTTTCAATAACATCCCCTGGCCGTATTTCTGCCTCCCCCAGAGTCGTTCTTCGTACTGCAAATATCAAGAAATTACTTTCCAATCGCCCCAGTTAAATTTTCTGGAAATTTTTATTTGTACGTCCCCAGAACACTGAAATTGTGATTTCCGACATGCTACAATGCAAGAACTATGCCATTCAAAACTTTTTTACGAGGAGGCAAATGTCCTTGTAAGTTTTTCGCGGAAAGATTCACGCGAAGGCTAGACTCTCGCATGACCTATGGCATACTTACAGCTTTCATTTGGTTTATCGGCAACGCGTCTTTGCTCGGAGACAGTTCCTTTACCTGACTGGGCCAATCAGAATTAGGCGACTCCGACACTGAGTGACCGTGATTGGCCGGAAGACACCTACAATGCGTGGCAGTTACAAACCTTACAATCACGAGGAATGGATCTGTGTACAAGTAGTAATGAAATATTTTCGCGAAAAAACAGGTGACTCTGCTTATAAGTAATGTCCATAGTCCACTAATGGTTGCTTCCAACTTCTCTGAAGTCCTGCTAAAATTATACATTTAGGATGTTCCTCCGCCTCATGCAAACATAACTTAAGTAAGTGGGGCCGTGGTGGCTGAGCGGTTAGCCTGCTCCCTTCCCACCAATGCGAACCGGGTTCAATACCCGGCCGGGTCACTCCCGGATTTTCGAATGTGGGAATCGTGCCGGACGAAACCGCTGGTCGGCGGGTTTTATCGGGGATCTCCAGTTTCCTCCGCCCTTTCATTCCGGCGCTGCTCCATACTCACCTCAATCACCCTCATCGGCTCTGCAGACCTCGCTGGTAAGAGCCGCCCAAGTTTGTTCCCTCACACACTCACTTAACTATGTCTAGAAAATTACACCAAACGGACAACGCACCGTATTCGTGCACACTCACTTTAATGATGTTTTGCATAAGAACTATCTCTTACTAGGCATTACCAACACATCTCTTTTTTACTAGTTTTGCTCTCACTAATCATAAACGAAATAATATAATTTTTAAATAAACTGTACGTAACGGTTCAATTTAACCATAAATACGGTACTTCATGTTACCAGAGGCATAAAACATGGGATATTTAATAAACAACCAAACACGTCAAACATGGGGTGAATTTTCAAAGGTTCGATTTAAAAAATACGAAGAAACCCCAAATACACTACACAAGTTGAACGGAGTTTTTTACAAGTATAAAATAATTACTTTTTTAATGGTGAACAGCCCTTAGCCTAGGCGGCTCTCCGACTGCGTTGGGTGCGAGAGAGAGAGAGAGAGAGAGAGAGAGAGAGAGAGAGAGAGAGAGAGAGAGAGAGAGAGAGAGAGAGAGAGAGAGAGAGAGAGTTTGGGGGGGGGGGGGGGTTAGGATGAAAGCTCGCCGTCGACATAATGTAGACGGGTAAAAGGGGGGGGGGGGTGTATCCATCAGGCGCCAAGCTCTGCAGACCAGGAGCCCGCGAGCGCCGCGCGATGAATGCAGACGCCGGCTAATTTAATTACGACCGGCCATCCAGCGCTGGTGCACGCCCTGCCGCAGCCTGCTCCCCCCTCCCCGCTACTTACGTCCTCAAGCCGGGCAACTACTGATTAAATTTTTATTTTTTTTTACACGTGCTACAAGCAACGGCGTCATATTCCGCGCTAAACAGTCTCCACCGCCTTCCCCGCGCCTGTCGCGTGAACTGCATTGCAACCCGTGGTAGCACACATTTCTAGAGTCTTTGGTACATCGACGCGCATAAAACGTATCGCACTCCAAGTGCGAGACCACTTAAGGGGACTATGTACCTGCGCGTTCAAGGTCAAGAAGCGAGGCAGCGATACGGGCGACACTAACACGCACGCCTAGCGCCTCAACGCTCCTACGCCCAAGGCATGCAGTGTTTCCGTCCTAACGCTTTACTGTGTAAACTAGATCTGTAACTGAGGGGTTTTATTACACGCGATGAAATTACACAGATCAAACTACCTGCGTATAATCGTACATTTCTCTTACCGCTTAAATAAACTTCATAGTTTTTATCCATTAATATACTTAATACGATAAAAGTAAAAATATAGCGATATAGACAGTCTTTTTTCTTATCCTTTGTGGCAAAATTTCGTTTTTCAGAACATTTATTTGCCGAGACACGCGTTTAGGCGCAAACAACGATTTCACAGAAAACGTTTCGGTACATAGGACCATTAACACTGTATGTCTTGTACAGGTTGTAAAAATTTTGTGTCATACGAAAAGCTTTCTAAAATACTAGGTCAGTAAAGAATTGAGTGAGCGAGTGAAGCGATTTGGGCCGCTCTTTAACATCGAGGTCTTGAGAGCCGATGAGGGCGAAGTGAGTACGGAGAAGCGCCGGAATGCAACGGCAGGGGGAAATGGGAGATCCCAAAGAAACCCAACCCCGACCAGCTGCATAGTCCGGCACGATTCTCACATGTGAAAATCCGGGAGCTACCCCACCAGGAATCGAACCCCGTTCGCCAAGGTGGGAGGCGAGTATACTGACCTCATAACCATCGCGGTCGTTTTCTGGTGGGAAATTCAAGCCGCGGCGATAATTTGGTAATTGGTGAGGACACTGACACTAGACAGCATCGGTTAATCGCTCCGCGGGGGGGGGGGGGGGAGGTAGTGCTGAGCTAATTTCTTGGAGCTTGATTTTAACTAAATAAAGTGAGATTATCTTTGAAACCAAGTACTTTATTAGCAATGCAGTATTTATTGGTGCGCACACATAAACTAGTGACATGAAACTTTACAAAAAAAATGGGGTTTGGCTGTGTTGGGGACACGGCCATTTGTTTAACGTGAATACGTCTACGTTGACGCGTTCGGACGCCTTGATGTTTATTTTACGTTCCCGGCACCACTTCACTCGATCATATGGGGTTTTATGGGTATCACTACTGGATTGTTTTTGAGATGTTCTTTCCAACCGTATACGATTTCTGTGTTTCGACTTAGCTTTTTGACGAGTATAAGCCGAAATTGTGTTAAGTTTTCATAATTTTTAAAATATTTAATGGATACAATTTCACCATACCCACGCCACACAAATGGATTTATACACGAAATTGATTGATCTTGACGAGAGCTGTCGATTAAACTTAAATGAGCGTCGTAGCTACTCCTAGTCAAAAGTTATACTACGCAGAAGTTACGAAACGCAGCGAAACGAACTCAAAATTGCCCCTCCCCTACATCACGTGATGCTTCGTACTCCTCACTCAACGTAACATATTCTTTGATCCTTTGGCAATCGAGTGGTGTAATTGAATTTTGAATGTAGAGGATAGATTCCGAGTTGCAATGCCAAACTGTATCCCCCGATTTTGTTATCATCGGATTTTGTGGATTGCCTCCCACTATGGTTGCAATTTTAAAGTCGTATCCACGTCAAAAAGTATTTATATCACCTATCCATTAATTGCCGATACTCATATTCAGCATTCTAGCTGAACCCATACTGGTGTACGTTGTTCGAACGTAATGCATAGTACCCCACCACTAAAGTAAAGTAGCTCCCTCCCATATCGGGTCTCTAGTTCCGCCACTGATAGTCAGTCAGCTGTTTGTCGTGATCTGAAGAAGTCTTGGTTGGCAGTACCACGCTGTAACCGGTTCACAGGTCACCAGTACCAGGAGCTGCGTGGCCAAGCAGAATGGCGAGACTCGCGAACTGTAATTGTTCGTCGCCAGCAACATTGCGAAAACACGACAATCGTGGAGCTGTATTACGCGGGACACGAGAGATTCGTTAAAAAAATATACGCATTTAGAGTGAGTGAGTAGGTGAAGAGAATTGTGTGGCTTAAGAGTCGATATGTGTTTTAGAGTCCATTCACGGTTTCTTCACACTTTTTTAATTAAAATTTTGAAAACTCATCCCATGTATTACGTGTTTGGTTGTTATAGGATGTTCACCGTAAAATCAGCACTTTTGAAAGTCCTTCTTAAGATCTGCTTGTATGCACGTTGTGTATTCTTCCGCCTTAAGTAAAATTGACATTTCCATGGGCCTCATCACTTTATTCATGCGTCGGTCAAGTGAAACTGTGAAATTTTTAGGAAAGTAAATATTATACGTATCTGCTCATTTTCACATTTCGATGCATAAGAAAAATAGAAAGCGACAGAAATAACTTTAAGTTATCACAAGTGGTTATCTAGCACTTTTTATTCGACGTTAAGATATGGAACTATTTTCCATTCATCGTTACTAACTTTTCTGGGCAAATGTCACTCAGTGCGTCGATTAAAATATACCTATGCTTTCAGGAATAGTGACGTTTTTCTAAGCTTCATTTCAAAAGTGCTCACTTTATCGTGAAAAGTCTTTACCTAAATATGCCGTGTATCGCAAGCATTTTATACTCTTGTTAGTATTAAAGTACCTTATTTTTTGGTAAATTGTACTTTTACTCATATTCTATACATAAGTAATATTAGTTAATATATAATTAATATGAATAAATCAGAAATAAAATAGGCGTGTTGGTAATGCCTGGTAAAAATAGGTTTATGCAGAAAATTATTTGTTACAGTAAGTGCGCACGAATGAGCTGCGTTGTCACTTTGGGTGGAATTTTCTAAACTCGACAAAACTTTGTTTGCATCAAGCGGATGAATATTCTGGAAGTAGTACTTTAGCAGGGCTTCAGAAAATTTGGAAATAATCGCGAATATACTATATACTTACTTCGGCATAAGAGTGCCGGACAATGCCGTTGGTCGGCGGGTTTTCTCGGGGATCTCCCATTTTCCCCGCCCCTTCACTCCGGCGCCGCTCCATATTCAATTCAATCACCCTTATCGCCTTTCAAGACCTCGCTGTTAAGAGCCGTCAGTAGTAGGGGCGTGCAAGTTCTAGATACAAAGGGATGCCGCCTTTTTTGATTGACCTAATTAATTTGATATCAAATTTATATCAAAGTGTTAATTAAATTGATTGAAATGATTAATCAAAAAAGGTTAAACTTAATGAAATGGTTTAATTGATTGAAAGGGTTAAATGCATTGAAAGGATTAATTTTTAATCGGATCAATTTGCTTTTTAAATTTTTCTTTCTTTCTTTTTTTGGAAAGAGGAGCTCTGTACAATATTGACAGTGCGGTGTTCTCAAGGCGACTGATCAGAGCGGTGGGTTGCAATGTCTTATATAGGTATAGAGTCGAGTGCAAGACTGGGTTAAGGCTAACTTGTTCTAATTTTTCTAATTTTGTGATGTTTGTAGGGATTATGGTGGTAGATAGATTATTTTTACGAATGTATTTAACACATAAGATAAATTCAGAGTGTAATTAGATTATCCATTCCTGTCTGAACATTTAAAAGCCGACGAGGATATCGTATCCTATTTACCTTGTGAAGACTGTCCTTACGGCATACCTGTCTTTGCTATTATTCAGAACTTATGGCATATGTGAGGGATTGTATATAATGCAGTCTGGAACAGATGCTTGAAGCTAGAATCATTCCAGATATAGTAATGGACGATTCCGGAGTGATGAAGTAAATTCTGAGGTGAGTACTGTCATCTTATAAAGTTTTATAAGAGAGAATTTTTTTTGTAAATAGTGTATAAAAATAAATTACATAAAAAATGATGTGCTACGCTCAGGGCTACAAAAACTATCAAGACAATTCCTTTGTAAGACAGGAGCTTGCTATTTCTTATGCAACCGATGCTAATGACTCTAAAGTGTTATGCTTTAAATCTCCCAGACCGTGGTATAGTTTAAAACCTGAACTTAAAATGATGTTTCGGGAACAGACTTACGAGATACATAACCTGAAATGGGACTCTGGTGACATAGCTTACAAAAAACATTTTCATTATGTAAGTGATGCATTACTCGAAGACTATCACATATATGCGCTTGGAACAAGATGAAAGGGAATTTTAAAAACTTTTACAAATGCAGAAGTAATAAATATTAGAAGATACCACGACTGTTCGAGTATTAATTCGTTAGTCAAATGCTATAATACAAATCACTCAGAGGAAAAAACGTTCTTCTCCCTATGTAAAAGCAAAGGTTTGAGATAAATTTGTACCAACATCCTACCTATGTATAAATATATTAATTTCTAAAAAAAAATGGTATGTTCCAGGTATCATAAGATTTCGAAAAAATGGAGAAATTCGACCCAGAAAAGACGTATTCCACAAGAAAGTATGGTTCCAGTCTCTAGGCACATATACTTTCAAACACATGTGTAACGGAAATGAACATTGGTATTTCGTAAAAAGTTTCGTAGAAAGCCTACATACAGAATGAGTGCTGTGTGATGAAGAAGAGAACTGTCCTGTTTTTAATATGAGACCCGACAGCGAATTGACCTGTTCTTCTTGGGACCTACATGTTAAAAATCACAGTACAGAAATAATCAAAGAACCAGGTTTTAATCCAATCAAACACAAATTAGTTAGAGAAATTTACGACACCACTTCAACCTTATGGACTGAAACATATAATAATAAGGAACACCTCACTTAAATACAAGGCAGTAGCAGACTTTTAAGATCACCATGTGGAATGTGGAATTGTAAGGTGTGGAACAGTATTGCTTGTATTTGCAAATTTGATCTAAAAAAGTTGTTGTTTAAGAACTAATTTCAACTGGAAGAATATCTGTCTATATATAAACGAGAGAGAATTGTACAGCAGAGATTCAGTTGAGATGGAGAGGTTCAACTCATTACTTCAGTATGCTAGTGTTACTCCAGGATTCAGGTGAGTGTGATTTCGAATTGAAGATGAAGATAGCCCATTACAGATACACATGTGAAACTGAAGATGAACATTGGTGTTTCTCGTTGATCAGTACAACAGAAACTTTTAAAGTGTTCGATGTATGTTATCGCCGAAATTATTGTCCTTTACATAACTTACACCCTGACATAAAACTACCTTGTAACAAAGGTAAGCTGGAATTCGAATCTCAAAGTTAATACATCACTAAACGGAAGTCCTACAAGAAAATCAAATACATTAAGCAGAAGGAGTGTTGTTGCTGCTCTCTTACTACAGTTTGGGCAGAATAATGCAACAACAAACATCATTATACGTACATTGGTGACCAAGAATTAACTTCTCCGTGTGGCATGTGGAATGCAATGTTTTTCAAAGCAAGAACATCTGGCAGACTATATAAAGGAGTGTGCCTAGTATAAAATCGTCAGTCATGGCTAGGATCTTCAAGGCTACAGATGTATATCCGAGGTCCTACAAATTTGATACAGAAGAATGTTCTTTAAACCGTATGACGATCTTCTACAAGTTCATATCTGCAACAATACAGAACATTGGTGCTAGATTTTTGACAACAATCTCGGCATTCGCTTTGGTGAAGGAATAGCATGCAACGATTGTGCTGTGAGATATCTTCGCCCCGACAGCGACTTGCCATCCACCTTAGAAGATTTGATGATTACCAGTCTTAGCGAGGAAGTAGAAGAGGAACGGGGATATGGAGTAATCGACTACCAGCTTACCAGAGCTCACTAGGTAATCACTGTTCGTTGAAAGGAGACCTGCGATGGGGACATCCACAACTTTATTTTCGAACAAGAAGGATTAGTTTTTCCGTCGATGTGAAATTTATATGCATATGAAGTGGTTAATTCAGAATAATGGTCCCAATGTTCCCATTGTGTCCAATAAAATACACATATACATTTTTTTACTAAAGGTTCGCATTCTGTAACCTACAGCTTATTATATTCACATTTTGTTGTAAAGGAAATGTGTGTCAGACATTCATTTCAAATGTACGCATTTCTCTCAAGCTTTTACAGCACGTAGTAAACTAAATATATATGATGCTACTTTAACTAACTGTGACAGTTCTGAATGTCTTGTAAACCAGTATAGGCCTCATGTCGTAGATCATAAGCGTAAACTTAAGGGGGCATGCATTGTAACTTCATATTGTGAGAAAGAAACCTGTTTGAAACATCTTGTTTATATTACAGACACTGTTTTGCCTTATCAGTATTTCGAAGAATGTGATAATAATCTTCATACTTTATATCATTATAGCAAAGACAAGTATGGTTACATGTCACATACTGGATGTGATTCATCTAAATATTACGTACATCAAGTAATAAAATTAGCAAAAATAAAATTTAACCCTAAATTATGTTTTAACTTGCAAATTTAGAGAATTAATATACAAACATTGTTCCTTTCTAAATCTTCTCATTCGAGTTTTGGATGTGATAGTAGCAAAAAGACGTATTTTCATCCTGCTAATCATTTTGTCAATGTCAAACAAGGAAGGTCCAATATAACTTACGCCTTATGGTGCCAGGGAATTTTGCGAGAATTCACGGAAACCTGTGAGAATATTTTTCATTTTAAAGTAATTTACTTTCCTCTAGAAGACGAGAAAAAGAACCAAGAACTCTTACAGTGATGTGACAATAAGAAATGTTCAGTGTTTCATATGACTGCAAACTCACCTCTTCCATCTTGTACTGAAAATGTATACTCTCATTATGTTGAATCCTATTCTGATTTAGTCTAAAGCATTGTTTTACATGCTAGTGTACAAACAGACAGATTAATACTAGGGCATAAGAAATGCTCACGCCTTGAAAGTAGAGGTCAAGAAGGGTATCTGAAGCCAAATTTAAGAAAATACATGAAGTTTGTTCATGGAAGTTGCTAACAGTTTGTAAAAATATCTGTTATTAAAACAAATTTTGTATTTCTTAGTATTACAATGTTTTGTGTTACCCTATAGCTGTTTCGGAGCAAGGTGTAATTGTTATACATAAAGTTTTGGATCTACCTGTAAATGCTTGTAGCAAGTTCTACTTGATAGTGTTTTGGGATGTGGTATACTTGAGTGTGTTGAAACAAGTACGTGTAAATTTATGTGTGTGTATTTGAAGCAAAAATTAATTTACTTGCTTAAATATGTTTTGGAACATAGTATGCTGCTTCAGTGATAAAAGGTTGTACATAAATTTTGGATCATCCTCTGTTTGTATATATTTTGTAAATAAATATGATGTAAAATGAATCCATTTCTTAAAATTTATTTACTCTAATCCTTATTAAAAGTGAACTTGTGTTAGTAAGAAAAATATTTTCTCCTCAGAGGGAAAAGTACTTAATTTGTCTTTAAGAGACATATATATATTTAAATTTTCTATTAAAAGTATGTGGCATTAACAAGAAAGTGTATTGTAAAGAAAATATTCAGATAGCAAATAGGCAAACACTTCGCCAAAAATAAATACTAATCAACTAAAGATATATTTGGATTTGAGAAAAAGATGCATTTTGGAAAAAAAAATTATAAATACATGAAATAAGTTTTTAAAAGTCGCCTGCCTCCGTAGAGTTGTTAGATTAGGCATGGAGATTCTGGGTTCGAAAACCGGTTAAGGCATGGGAAATTCTAATATAGAGTTTGCGGGCTTGATTCCCGGCTAAGACTTGATTAATATAATCTGGGTTCGAGACCCACTTAGATCATGTACTGGGCACTGGGTAGTATAAACAGGAATTCGTTCCCAAAAGATTCTTGAATAGTAGCATTAAATTGATTTCACCTTGTAATGCAAAAAGTTCATATTGTTATGACAATTGTTCATGTAAGAAATCGCTAAATAAGAACCCAATTCAATCTTAATGGCTTAAAAAAGACAAATACGTGTTAAATTCAAATATTAAGGCTAAAATACAGCATATCTATGCTAAATTTGAAAAAACACGTAAAATCATTTTAAATGCGTTAAAATTGCATAAAAACATATTACAATGCCTTAAAAAGTATCACTCGTCTATTTGATATTCATGTCATGCAAATAGCATTTATTTTTATTTATGCGAGAAGGGATGTTAGTGAGGGTATAAATATCACCTCCACCAACTGGAGCACATTTACTTCTATGACACCATGGAGGTAAACACCCCCTCCAGTGCACGGACAGTCAGTGAACCGGTCCGCAGTACCTAGGTAAGGGCACCGGCTGCCTTACCTCCGCCTGCATACCTATTCCGTAACGGGGTTGTGCGACTGAGGGGACCCGGTCGTCTATCATTTCTGCCACGACGGTGAAAGTCTGCCGGAGAAGGCTCTCGCAGCACTCTCCAGGGACTGCGATCGCCCGCCCAGCGATCCTGCCGCGACGGTGAAAGCAACACTCCTAGCCCAACCGCTTGCTAGGCTGCCGGTCCCAAGGAGCTCCCGAGGGAGATTGCGAGTGCCTGACTGGCCCTGTGCTTACCTAACAGAGCGGGGAGTACTCATACAGCTCGACCTGGGTTCGGGTCTCTTTCATCAACCAACATCTTTGCTACAAGAGTTGAAACAAGTGAATATAAAAAATTGGGGTTTGCGGTATTTCTTTTTTTTTTTTTTTTTTTTTTCGCATTTTCTTTAAACTTTGAGTAGTGTATATTATTTTTGTTAAACTTTTAACAAATCATTACCAATTGAAAGACATTTTTATCAAATTGAACGAATAGTCTTTAAAATTGAGAAATATTTGAATGAATTTGGTTAAAAATCGTTACGACTGAATTATTTTTTTAAAATCATTATAAATCAACGAAATTGCCTTGAAATTATTATAAATCAATGGAATTTCTTCATAAATCGTTAGACCTGAATGAAATTTCTTTAAAAATAGTTTCACACTTAAGAATATTTGTTAAATATGTTTATGATGTTTAAGGGTGGATGTTTAATAATGGGTTTTGCTTATGAATGGGCACGACTGCGATTGTTTGAGTGCGGGGGAAAAGTCCTGTAAATTTAATTCCAGATGTCATTTTTTCATATAGTTTTGTGTTTATTTAGAAGAGCTGAGAGGAGAGGTAGATAGTCAGTAGCTGCATCCTTTGAACTATATGGAATAGGGCGTGTGTCAATAACACACGCACACAGCCTCTCTTCACTGTTTAAATATTCACAAAACTATGTGAAAATGCATCTAGAATGCATGACCAAATATTCTGATAAAAATCCTGGTTGGGTAGTTCTATGTTGTATGACTCTGATTGTGTGAGTGTGGAGGAAAAGCCATTTGAATTTTAATTCCAGATGTAATTTTTTCATGTAGTTTTGAGTTTATTTAGAAGAGCTGAGAGGAGAGGTAGGACAACAGTAGCTGCATCCTTTGCACTATATGGAATATGGTCCATGTCAATAACACGCATCTACAGCCTCTTTTCACTGTTTATATATTCGCAAAACTATGTGAATAGGATATAGAATGCATGGCCAAGTACTCTAAGAAATTTTGGTTATGTAGTTGTATGACTGAGTGTGTAGTGCGGGGGAAAAGTCATGTATATTTAATTCCAGATGTAATTTTTTCATGTAGTTTTGAGTTCATTTAAAAGAGCTGAGAGGAGAGGTAGATCGTCAGTAGCTGCATCCTTTGTACTATATGGAATAGGGTGTGTGTAATAACACACGCACACAGCCTCTCTTCACTGTTTAAATATTCACAAAACTCTGTAAAAATTCACCCAGAATGCATAGCTAAGTACTCTGATAAAAATTTCGGTTAGGTGGTTGTATGACTGTGATTGCGTGAGTGTGGAGGAGAAGTGATGTAAAGTTCAGTTAGTTTTAGATAGTTGTAAGTAATGTTTAAGGGAGAGATGTTGTGTGTATGAGGTATGAACCATGGAATAGCTTAAAAAAAGGGAAGAACTAAGCTGGATACACCTCGCATATTCAGGAGGCGCATAACCTCAGTTTCCAAGCTTGGTCAGTATTAGTTGACTGGAGAAGAATGTATGGTGGCGAATATATGAACCTTGAGTATTTCTAATTAATGAAATGTTTTTGAACTGTATGTAACGGAGTGGTTTGGGCAATTAAGTTAATTTTAAGACATTTCCTTTTCAAAGTTGATGGATAAATAAGAGTGTGAGTGAGTGAGAGAAACAGAGTGAGATATTTTTCAGGCATTTTTTAAGTTTTGGTAAATTTTACTTCTAAAATGCATGATTGTATTGCATGTTTAGTTTATAGCACAATATATGTTTGAATTTTAGACAAGTCTATTAACTGTCTTGAGTGTAACAGAATAATTCCCCTTGCGAAAATTTCGCTATTAAAGTTAATTTTCGAAAAAATTATATAATCCATAACATTTTTTTGACGGGGCAAAACCACGTAAAAGTTTTTGGCGGTGTAAAACTACTTAAAAGTTTTTAATGGCGTATCACTACTTAAAAGTTTTTTGATGGTGTAAAACTACCTAAAAGTTTTTGATGATGTAGAAATTTGATTTTTTTTTGTGGTGTAAACGATTTTATAAATGTTTTTGATGTAAGATTAAAAAAACATTAATTTTAATGTAGAGTTTTTAATACTGGGTTTAAACTGACATACAATATCGTGAACTCAGTTCGCTTGCTTTTTACAAAACGCAAAAGCTTTGCACTGGCAAAGAAAGATGAGGGCGAGACAGGTCACAGAGCGTCGTCAATTTATCTCTGGAGACAGGATGCAGACTGAAAAATCGGTGGAGGGCAGGGCTGGAGGGGAAGTGCCCAGTCTCCCGATGGCGTGAATACGCGACCAGCAGGCTTTGTGCAGCAGCGGTGGAGAAGGGGAAGTTGTCGGGCGGGGTTGAAGGGAAGTGCCAAGTTTCTCCCTTTCCCTTCCCTCGTCCCAATGTAGAGACCCTTACAGTATCTACGCATTGTCCTGTTGGAGGGGAAAAGGCAGTGGGCAAGGGTTGTCGGGCTGGCACAGGAGGGGTAGAGCAACCGGAAGGTGGCACTAGCGACAGTTTAGTGTACTAGAGTTCCCCATTATTTCGCCTGCCTCACACTATGCACATCTCCTACCAGCATGGAGTGGCCCGGCCTGGCTTGTTTCTCTCTTTCCCTACAAACACAATTTTTTTTTTAAATTAAGAAAAAACATCTTTGTCTAGGATGTTAATAATATAATTATTTTTCACTTATATAGTGTGTATGTGTGTGTGTGTAAGTTATTAAGAGTGTTTTCTTTTTTTCAGAATGAGGAGTCACTTCAGTGTATTCATTGTGGTGTTTAAACATTTATATCGGGGAAACTAAAGAAATGTTTTTAGTTAGGAGTCAAAATGGGTGAGCGTAAGTGATCGTGAAATAAAATTTTGCTTGAAGATCTTTACATAAGCGATTCCGATTCGGAATTGCATGCGGAAAGACAAACAAGCAGACAAAACAGCGTTCCTTCACCTAAGCGGACACGAATTAATCTTTTGGAGGACGATCTCTAGTTAATCGATTCGAGCACGGATTCGCTTACAGAAAGATTGTCAGAACCAAAAAGGTCAAAATGTGTCCACTTCCCCCAAATGTAAAAAGGTTGATCTTTTGAATGACGACTTATTTCTGACAGACTCGGAAGATTCTTGTGATTCGGAAAGTGCTCGAACCATTTCACAACCGACTTTCAAGTCCATTAGAGATATTTTGCCACTGGAGGCGGAAAATAATATCTTTTTCAATTCCCAAGCCTCAGTGGAAGCTTTGCTAGATCTGACGTACCATCTTTTGAATACAGCGTTCGCAGGAAGACTAAATTACACGCGGATATGTAATGATCAATTAGAGTCTGACACAGATTTTTCTCATTTCTTTGAGAGGGGTAGAGTCCCTTTATTAAGCTTATTAATGGCATCACCCCGGGCAGTTAGATTATCCGTTTCTGTAGCGGGTATGTACTTGAAATCCCCCACAGCAGAAGAAGGCGCCACAAAGACTTTATTTTCAAAGCAAAGCACTGCGTGTCCTCCATTCATCCGATATCGGTTTAATCTATGATGAGGGTATCCTTCCTTATCTCACAAACAGACTTGAGGAGTTTAGTGCACGTGGTTCTGACTGGAGTCTCCAAATGTTGACGTACATGGACGTCAATGCCAGTCAATATCGGCCGTTCACCTTCGGTGCTGCACACACTAAACTGCCTAAGTTTATTGCTGATAGGAAAGCTTTTGTCACTGTATACTGCTCGGAGGGAATGTGTTTTCACTACGCCATCATAGCATCTTTGTTTCCAGCCACACAAAATGTCAGTCAGTCTTCTTCATACCCAAAACCTCTTGAGCTTTTGAATATTGAAGGTCTGTCGACATCTGTAGTCATACACGATATTCGCAAGTTTGAGAACAATTCTATTTCTATCAATGTCTGCTGTGTGGCAGATAAAGATATAATTTTCAAAACTTGCGAAAAGGGTGGGGTTGTGGTAGCCATGCATATTTCTCCTGTATTCCATGACAAACACGTAAATATCTTGGCGATTCACGCGAGAGGAAATGCTGCTCATTTTCATTTTGTCTGTATCAGAAATTTGTCCTGGGTGGTTGGTAGTCAGTTCAGTAAACATAGTCATAAGAAATTAGTTTTCGAACTTTGTTTTCAGTATTTCAGAACCAAGGAGAAACTCGCAAGTAATACTATTCTTTGCCAACAACAAAAGGCTGTTCGTAGTAATTTCTCCACTGGGAATGACAAGTACTTGGAATTTAAAGATTACAGCAAATAACAGATATTGGGTTTTGTTGCCTATTGCGACGTAGAAAGTTCCCTGAAACCGATGTCCACTTGCTTGCCTAGTGATGAAACAAGTAATACAACTACCATCAACCAACATGTTCCATATGCTTGTAGCATTTTGTTGGTTTGTTCATACAATCCAAGTTAGTCTCAGTATTTCGAGTTTTCGAGTTTTTGTCATGTTTGTAAAGAATTGCTCGGAAGAGATGATATTGTGGTCGACCATGACCATCTGACGGGCGAAATCAGAGGCCGAGCACATGATAAGAGCAAAGAGCAACTTGAATTTCAGACTACCCAAAATACAACTTGTTGCTGTTTTCCATAATCTGCAGAATTACGGTGCTCACTTTCTCATAAAGCCCTTGGCTGAACATCACGTATCATTACACGACAGAACCGTGGTAACTGAAAATCCTGGAACAATTCAAGTGATTGGAATGGCCCTTGAAAAATACAAATGTATAACAAAACAGATTCTCAATGGGACTGATTATAATGGAAAGGCGCAATATTTCAAGTTAAGATTTTTTGATTCATTCCAATTCATGAGCACCTCTCTGAAAACTTTGGCAGGCAATTTACTACCTGTGCAATTGAGAATCACCCACTCAATATTTGCAGACAACACCCAGCTCGAATTGGGAAAACAGAAGGGAGTTTTTCCTTATAACTTTGTTAAGTCTCCAGGGAGTATGATGTGCAAGTCACTTCCACCATAGGACACATTTCAGAATGTGATGAGAGGTGAAGGCATTAGTGATGAGGATTATGCTCATGCCCAAGCCATAGGGAATGCGTTCAACTGCATAAACTTGCTGCAGTATGCCATTCAATACTTAACATGTGGGCATTTGATTGCTGGCTGATGTTTTTGAGAATTTCAGGACCGTATGTTTGGCTCATTACGGTCTTGACCCCGCCATGTCCGTCACAGCTCTGTCTCTTTCATGGGACGCTTTATTGTCAATGATACATACACTGCTAGAGCTGGTGACTGATCCTGACATGTATCTTTCGGTAGAAAGCGGGGTTAGGGGCGGCATTACCCAGGTTTCAAAAAGACGTGCGGAAGCCAACAATGTTTACATGGGTGAGGACTATGACCCCTGTGTGGCATCGAAATATATGTATTATTTCGACGTCAATAGGCTGTATAGTCATGCAATGCGGTCCAAGCTTCCCATTGGTAATTTCGAGTGGGTTAAGGCTAACATGTTCTATTCATAGGATTTTGCAAACAGTGTGAATGACTGTAACCCTTGTTTTTTCGCTGAAGTGGATCTGTCATTTCCAGAGGAGTTTCATGATAAGCTATCTGATCTACCTTTGGCCCCAGAAAATGGCGTACTTCGAACAGCTCGCATGAGAAACTTCTTTTAACACTCGCACCAGGGAGAAAAATATGTTATACACGGGGAGAAAATGAGGCAGGACTTGATGCACGGGGCCAAACTTGACTCTGTTCATCGCGTTTTGCACTTTGAGCAGAAGGCATGGATGGCTCCGTACATAGACTTTAACGTTGAGAAACATGCCCAGGCTGTGAATGCATTCGAAAAATAATTTTTTAAGTCGATGAATAATTACGTTTATGGAAAAACATTGCAGAATGTCCACTGGGAAAGGGACATCAGAGTCGTTTTGAGGTATGACATTCTAGGCACGGCAGATCATCGATGAAAACTTAGTCTTCATCAAAATGTCAAAGAGGTCTGTTGTGTTCAACAAACCTTTGTACACTGGTGTTGCCAATCTGGACTTTTCAAAATGAACACACTATAAATTTCACTATCAGTACATATGTACAAAATTTCTTCTGCTGGCTTTGCACCTCCTGTATTGTGGCACCGATTCCTTGGTATACTCTATTGCTTGTGATGATGTATATAAAGTAATTACCCCAGATTTAAAGTCATGGTTTGATACATCCAACTATGCACTCGATAATCTGCAAGGATTCCCTCACATGAACAAAGGTAGTATTGGGGTGATGAAAGATGAATGTGCTGGGTGCATAATCACACACTTAGTAGGTTTAGGTCCTAAAATTTATGCATACATTGATGTGAATGAGCAATGCATTCGTAAGGTGAAGGGTGTAAAACCCAACATGTTGCAATTACTCAGTTACGAGGATTATCGGGATTGCCTCGAAAATTGCACAAGTGTAATGGGTACCCAATATCAGTTCCGTTTGCATGCTCATCAAGTCTACACCGAATGCATAACAAATCTAGTGTTGTCAGGTATGGATGATAAGCGGTACATTGAGGCAGATGGTATATCAAATTTACCTTGGGGAGCACTATCGAATACCTGAGTTTTTTTTATTTTCCACCCTATAACAGTTTCAAAACCACAATAAAATTTATAGACCTCCCAACACCACAAAATGCCAAGGACACCCATCTGCCGACATCACACGCACCTCCTGTTCCACAGTCATCGCAGTTGGCTACAATCATCATCATCACAGCTGACTATAATCATCACAGTTGACTACATCAACTACTTTTCACCTATGGAATCATCATCAATGCTGTTGCACTCTGTTTGCCTACCTGTAATGGATTACATAACTCCAATAACAACTCTCTTGATACAAGTGTCTTCGATACAATTTCCCTTGTCAAAGAAGAAGAAAATAAAATTCCCAGTGGAAATTGAATGCACGTGAGTGTTTTGCCTCAGTCACTTGGCGCGTGTGTGTTTGGCAAAATCAATACCCAGATGTGACAAAAGAACGCCCCTCTGTGCGTATTTACGAACACTCCACCAGTGTGTCATTAAAAGTAATTAATAATTGTACATAAGCAGGAAAGAGACAAATAACTGTTACTGTTGTATGTATTATGTAAAGAAAATTCTTAGCTTTACATAGATCTCTTCAATTGTGTTTTAGTTTGTGTAAATATTTTTTGATCTTGTAATATATTTCAAACACTTTTCTACCAGTAGTAATAGTAACAGTAATGTATCAATAGTAATACCAGTTTTAGTAGCAGTAGTTGTTGTGTTAAGTTCCAAATGTAATGTTTGTAAAATCTCGTTGATGAAATGTTATTGATGAAGTCCCTTTTAGTTTGTAAATTGATTGTTGTTAAAATGATATTGATGAAATATCTGATTTTTGTAAAAATGGCTTGTTTTTGTAAAAGAAATGGTTTATAAATTATAATATTGTTTGTTGTACATAAACTCTCTTAAATTGTGTTTCAGTATGTGTAAATAATAACTTGATTTAAAGGAAAATAATGTATTTTTTGAAAAAAGAGGAAAATGTGTAAACTCAATGTTTGTTGTAATTAGTTGTTGTAGCTTTCTTTGTATATAAATGAGGAAATGTGTTTTAGTATGTCTAAAACATGATTGTTTGCTGACTTTTATTGTGAATAATGATTTTTTGTTGTAAATTCAATATTTTTTTTGTGTGGTATTATTAATATGTGGGTCTAAGGGGAATTTTCGAAAAAAAAATTTTCATGAAAAAATGTTAAAAATTATTTGTATGTGTGTTTTTATTTTTTTAAATACCTTATGTCACTGATATCTTATGTAACATGAGAAAACAAAGCTATGAGTGTGTGTCTATCAGTATTGGTAAGCTGAAGACTTGCATTTACATTTATTAACTATTGCTTCCTTTCACAAAGAAGGAAAAACTTACAATACTTGCATAGACTTCGAAGGGCTGAGTGGAAATTATAAACCGTTTATAGAGAAAATCGACGTTCTGCTGGCCAACTTTTGTGACATCCGAGGGGAGATATTGAAAGTACCAAATACCTTCACAGAGGCAGGTAACAAAAACCTCTGCCCCTTCTTATCTACAATCTATGACTGCACCCTACTGAAACCAGCATACACAGTCCAACAAACATTAAAAATAATTTAATTTTACAATTACACAGATTACAAGAGCTCCTGTTCAAGATACAACATGATTATGCCTGGAGAAGAAGATAAACATAATATATTTAAACTAGTTTTAAAATAAAATTTAACTCAATTTATGTAACAATACCAATATATTTTCCCGTAAATTTACAGCAGTCTGACCTACCTTCATCTCTAGTGATTTGCATGGTATTTTATCGGGAAAATATAAATTATCGTGTGTTAACTTTTTTCGGATCGATATACTGCGTTTACATTAATATTTTCAATTTTTGTGTTTGGTAGACGAAAATACAGTTTGTGTTTATGAGTGCAATGGATTTTATAAACATTTGGTATAATTTAAACACAGGTGCCTATCGGACGTTTTAATCATTCATACTTCGAACAGATTAATTTTAATATTTCAGGTACGTGATTGTGTCTGGTTTAAATCATATTCACAGGCAAAATCTTGTAATATTGTTATTTATTCATACTGACCAGCTGGATTTCGTTTTGTGAGTTTGGACTTGTCTCTCGTGATATTTTTTGTTTGTTAATTCATTTAGGAGAGTCACGTAATTTCTTTTTACGTGTGGATTATGTTTCTAAATTTCCTCCTCACCGATTTTGCAGGCAGACGGACGTGTAAGGTATGTATCAGAGGTGTCATATATATATATATAGTTCGCTTAATTTATAGAGACATTTTGTTCTAGATCGTTTATTCTATGCTAGTGTAATTGTCATTGTTTAGCACTTGTTGACTCCAGACGTTATTCACGTGGTTAAAAATCTCTCTCATGTAAATTATTTTTCTAAGCTCGGGACTCACGTAATTGCACTTATTATTCACATTGTCGTTTGAAATTTTCGATTCGATGCTTGTAATTTATTCATACGTGCAACACTCTGAAGTTCTCTAACATTTCAATTGCATCCGGAAAACAGATTGTTAAACACGTAAATTGTATTTTTCAAAATCGCCTATCTACGAGCAATATCCCACTAAAGAACATGACATTTAAACTTAGGCCAGTCTTAGAAAATGTTTAAACAAACTGAATTTCTCTCGCATGTTAAATATATTCGTAAAAATCATCTATCTACCACCAACATCCCTATGAACACCTAAAATTTAGAAAAATTAGAAAGAACTAGCCTTAGCACACTCTTGCACTCAACTCTATACCTATATAAGACATTGCAACCCACCACTCTGGTCAGTCGCCTCCAGTACACCCCATCATCAACATCGTACAGTGCTCCTCACGAAAAGAAAGAAAGAAAAAATTAAACAAAAATTGATTCGATAAAAAATTAATCCTTTCGATACATCGAACCCTTTCAATCAATTTAACTATTTCATTAAATTTAACCCCCTTTTTAACCCTTTAAATAAATTTAATTAACCCTTTGATATCAAATTAATTAGGCCAATCAAAAAAAGGCGACATCCCTTTGTATCTAGAAGCGGCACGCCCCTACTACTGCCGCCCAAATCTCTTCACTCAGTCCCCTCGCATGAAAGGGCTTCAATGCTTGTATAGGCCCGTTCAGTTTTGCAAACGATTCATTTTATGCCTGGTTTCAATTGACATTTGAAATTGTAAACTTATCTGCTTGTACGTGAACACAGACCACATTTAGTTGGTTATGAGTTGGTTAGAGCTTGAGTATCATAGTTTGGAAGTTAGGGCGTTACATCGCACATTATAAACGAAAATGACTATACCTTGAATATTGAAGGATCCTAACAACTTTATATTACCAAATCGGTGCCCGTAAATTTCAGTCTGTGGGTGGATATTTTACGATGCCTCTTTCAGTTTGTACAACTACGAGGAGTCCATTCTGATTGTCTATCTTCCCCTGCAAATAAAATCCAGACAGTGTCCTGCCCAACTTATTTCAGTGCCGAAAGGCCTATAGAGACGGTGGCAAATCCTGCATTCAATCACACCCTAAAAGCTCTCCACACTTTGCAATCTCGTAAATTTCTACGGATTGAAATAAGTGGCGTTTTTTCTCGCCCAGAATAATATAAACCAGTGAGACAAACCATGAGACAAACACTGTTTTTTTCCTTCACCAAGGCAGCTAAAGCCGGTGATCGTTTGAGAAGACCGTCAGCATAACTCGAATTCACGAGCAACGACTCGCTGAACAGTGGTTCAGAGCCCAAAGTAATTAGGTACATATAATGACCTGAAAATTTACGCCAGTACTCATTCATTAACCGTACACTCCCCCTTATCATGATTTCCCCTGTGCATTTCATTTGTTATTTAAGATTGTTTTCTCTGGTTTCCAGGGGTCACAGTGGTGTTGTGGTTAGACTACTCACCTCCCATCAGGGCGAACAAGGTTCGATTCCCGGCGAGGGCGCCCCCGGATTTTCACATGTGAGAATCGCGCTGGACGATGATACTGGTCGGTGGGTTTTCTCGGGGTTATTCCGTTTCCCCTGCCCTTGCATTCCAGCGCTGCTCCTTACTCACCTCGCTTCACCCTTATCGGCTCTCAAGACATCACTGTTGACGGCAACCCAAATATCATCACTCACTCACCTCTATGTTCTTTCTTGGCTGGTTCTTGGTTCTTTGATCTATGTCTAGCTGGTATACCACGAGACGTTTTATCTTGATTTGCCGTCACGTTGATGGCACTATTACTGTGTTAGACTTTCGTATATTTTAATATGCGTTGTGAGTTACATGCTTTAGGTGGTGCGGTGTTTTAGTGGACACACCACTCGAATTCCGCCACGACGAACCGGGTTCGGTTCCGGTGAGGGCAAAATCAGGTTTTTCGTAGGAGGTAAATGTGACAAACGTTGCCTTATACCTTTGTTATCTGCCACACCACTCCGTCTTAGGCACTCATTCTCTCACCCTTTGGGGGCACGGTTGTGTAGTGGTAAGACTTCTCCTTTCCCAAATAGGTGGACCGGGTTCGAATCCCAGCGGAGTGGCTCCCAAATTTTTGCATGTAGTAATCATGACGGACAATGCCGCTGGTCGGTGGGTTTCCTCGGGGATATCCCGTTTCCCCCGTCCTTTCATTCCGGCGCTGCTCCGTACTCACCTCACTTCACCCTCTCCGGGCTCTCAATACCACAATGTTAAGAGCCGCCCGAATCTCTTCACTCACTCACTTCCACACTTTGGGACGGCTGAAATATTAGGGTCCCAACTTGAAAGCAGGTCGCTTCGGCAGGTGTTACTCTCGTCCGGGGTGAGCCTATAATACGCGTATTTATTAATGGGACCATGTACCTGCGCGTCCAAGGTCAAGAAGCGAGAGAGCGATACGGGCGACAGTTACACGCACGCCTACCGCCTCATCGCTCCTACGCTCAAGGAGTTTTATTACACGAGATGAAAGCCCACAGTTTAAACTACGCCCTTATTTTTGTACATTTCTTATGCCGTTTAAGGAAACTGCATAGACAAGTTTTAATAATGCGATATTAGACCATTTTCACGATTTTTTTTCAACCAAGAATACACTTAATATGCCAAAAGTAAAGAAAAAAAGGGCATAGATAATAGTTTCTTATCTTTTCTTACAAAAAGTCATATTTACAGAACTTTTATTTTCCGAGATACGCGTTTACGCGCAAACAACTATCTCACAGAAAACGTTTCATTACATAGGACTCTTATAGGCTGTTCACGGTAAAGTGAGCACTTTCGACGCCCTAGTTACCTACTTTCAGCTATTTTATATACTTTAACCATCTTTTTTAAATAAATATTGCCATGCAAGTAATAAACACAGTATGTCTATTTCACAATACTCGGAACTTAACGTCTAAGGCTAAAATATAACATATCTATTGACTATTATTACAAATGAGAAGGCTTTCAAAAGTGCTCACTTTACCGTAAACAGCCTATAATACTGTCATCACAGCTGTTCGTTTACTCGAGTGAGTGGAGGAACAAAGCCAGTTGCAGCGGTCTGATTGACGGAGGCCGCGGCGAGCTGTCGACTTCCCGCACCCCCACAGACGCCGACCGACGCTTGGCCACTCGCATCGCCGCCGACATTGCAGCCAACTGTCAGCGGCACAAGCCCCCCGGCTCTCCGACAAAAGCTTCAATAAAAGGCAGACTGCAAGGGTCCTCGGGTAACGGGGAGGTGGGGTGGCGCCCCTGCCGCCCCCTCGGGCCAATTGATTTCCGATGGGCAGAGCGCGGAACAGGCGCGTGATCGCGCTGAGAATGCGGGAGAAAACGGGAGAGGAAGGAATCGCTGGGACGAGAGACACAAGGGACGATTGTGTTCTGTTTTGCGCCGGTCTTTCCGCCAACCCTCCCTTCCCCGCGAAACGCAACTACGCTAGCGCCACCAGCTATCGAGTGCGACGGGGCAGCGAATAATTCACGATCGGCACTGTGCTCCCTTCCCCCTCCCCATGCGACTCCGGTCACCCATTTTCCTTCCCAGTCATCGGCCCAGCTCGGTCGCTCTTGAACATGCCTCCTGTCTTTTGAGGATTGCCGTCTATTGCTGTTACTACTGTACGCATCTCCGTTTCGTGCTGATAGCATTTCTGCCCCAAGTAAGAAACAATTAAAAAAAACCCATAGGAAGTTTCTGAAACCCAACTTGATTAGTATTTGTTTTTATTTTAAACATGCCATGTACTTCTCAGCGGGGGCTTGATTTTTATTGTGAGAACTGTACAACTCCGCGTGGTTGTCGTCTGACGTGGGATCAGCACACTCAAGAGGACAGGTTTCTAACGCTCGGTCTTATCCGCCATTAAAATTTTCTATTTGTGTAGCCAGACTCAGTTTTCAATGAAATAACAGGATATTTTTTATTATAACGTGCTTACATTATACAAATGCCTGCAAATGTAGTCGCCAAATTATATCCACGCGTTATCTAGTAATGGTAAAACTGTGAGAGTCTATTGATAATTTAAAATTAAAGCTACAATAATTACGTCATAATTCCTTGGCAGAAGCTCAGAATTATTTTTTCCTACGGTGTAATGTAAATAAGTCGTTCACTATAGAATGAGCACTTATGAGAGCCCTCTTATTTGGAATAATGGTCAATAAATATATTTTATTGTAGCCTTAGACGCTAAGTTCCTAGTGCAGTGAAATACACACACTGGAGTTATTACTTACATTGCAATATTTATTTAAAAGGGTGGTTGAAGGGTTAAATTTGGCTGAAAGGAAAAAGTAACTAGGGCCTCAAAAGTGCTCACTCTACCGTGAACGGCTTATAGTTACATGTTGCCGGTCTGCATCGCTTTTCTTGCCCACGTCCTGTTTGAGCGTATAAGCGGTGATCCGAGAAGCGGGTAGCGATTCACAAAGGCGAGCCGCTGCGTGTGCGAGATTAGTCTTTGCGGACTCGTTAGCTCCTGGCCTTCAGCGGATTGAATTTCTGGGGTTATCTTTTTAATGAATTGTAGCTACCCTTCCTCTCTCTAACCTAGAACTCACTGACTCCCTTGTATTTACTCTTTCACCACATGGCGTAGTCTTAAACACAATGCAATCACCTTAGGAGGAAGGGTGCTACCGGAGACGTAACTCTCGATGGTCATACTAATAAGTGAGTATACTTGCATAAATAACACTTTTATTGTAGCTTCAATTACTACACGGATTAATACAACACAACAATAAATACGGTATAGATATTTGATACATTAATACTACTCTTGGCGGTGCTATTAATAAAATCTTTCAACCTTGAAATTACATTAATCCTATCCTTGCCAGATTTCTTACGTAAGTTGAATGGCAATGGGGACTTGTGAAATAACGTTACGCCTACTGCAACCTGGGTTACGCTCACCAATTAAGATACTGCAGAAGGGCCTAGAGCTCCTCTAGGTCAGGTCTGATATGTTGCCTTCTGCTTCATGTCGATTCACACACTTAACGCCCACTGACACTCTTCTTACTCTGTGGTGCTGTTTGGGGTGACTGGGAAGGGGGGAGGGGGTGACTCCTTAAGCGACGCTTAAATATTCTGGCGAAGTAGAGCATGTTTTACAAACAAATTGCTCGCCCACAATCTATAGTGCGTAGCGCCTTAGGTGGTATATGTGCGGCACCTGGTTGCCGCTACAGAATGTTCTGGACATTGTCTCCTAGTCTCTCTCTCTCAGCATGACTCGGGGCGCTGTAAACCTTCTATCTAGATCAAGCCAGCGAGACTACTCAAGCCGTGAAAGGGCCTCCGAGCCGATAGTTTAGAGTTTGGAGGATTGTACGACATTAAGCGACAGGTGTGAGAAGACGACGAGCCAGCAGAGCGACGAGTGGCGGCGAGAGTGACCAGCGGGGAGTGAAGTCTGCGGACTGCGAGCATGGGTACAGTGAAGGGTGAGACTGACAGGCGGAGCTATTGAACTGCATGTGTGAGTGTGAGACATTTAGAATGATGGCAATAGACAGACTGAATACGTGTATATAATGAATGTAAATTAAGCGACTGTAATTAATATAGAGTCATTGATAAAGATTTTGAATTACAATTGAGATAGGCATTTAAATATTGCTCTTACTGATAATTAAACGAGTATAGGCTGTTCACGGTAAAATGAGCACTTTTTAAAAGCTCTGCTTGAGATATATTCGTATGCATGGTGCTTATTCCTCTGCCTTAGGTAAAATGAACATTGCCATGGGGCCTTATCACTTTATTCATACGTCGGTAAAGCGAAAATGTGAAATTATTAGGAGAGTAAACTGCTTATTTCTACATTTCTATGCGTTAAAGAAAACAGAATGCGAAACGAAAAATTTAAGTTATCACAAATCGTTACCTAACACTTTTTATTTGATGTTAAGTTATAGAGCTACTTTCCATCCATCGTTACCAACTTCACAGGGCGAATGTTACTCTGTGCGCCCATTGAAATGTACGCAGGCAGGGGCAGTGACTCTTTTCTAAGGTTAATTTTCAACGTGCTCATTTTACTGTGAACAGCATATAATTGTGAAGATTGGTTGTTTAATGTTGTAAATAATATATGTGTGAATAAATTAAAAAATAAAATTTAATTCTTTATATTTATAATCCTTCATCTTTCACGAACTCGGATACGCACATCTGGCGTATTGTTACAGTATACAGCCAGAGAGGTATAGTTGTTGTTTCATAGTAAGTGTCCCTAAACAACTGAAATACGCTAGAAACCAGTAATTCAACATGGCTTATGAGGCCCTACTAGAAGGGCAAACCAATCTTATTGTTCTCGACCGGCATTGAGAATGTGTGATGGGAGAGGTGAGATAAAGTAGGAGCGAAGACGGAAGTGACAATGAAAAAAATCCCAGAAAATAATTAGGCAATAACAGCTATCCCTATTGCCTACGATCTAACCTGAATATGGGAGGCTATAGTAATTTAGGTGCAGATTGAGATTTTACTAAATTAACCTATGGAATATGCTCCTGCTCGTTACAGAAATCGATAATGTTGGCAGAGAATTAGGAACGTCTAACGTCATATTGGCAATGCAATTATTATATCGGTGGCAACTCAGGACTATTTATGTTCTTTATACACGCCATATTAAACGTTCGTGTGATGACAACGTGTGGATATTTATAAAATTTCTTATTTATTCTAGACATTAGGTCTCGTAGAGGGGGTATGTATTAAAAATCGCATAAAGCCACATTTAGAATCGCCTGCACAAAAAAAAAAAAATCATGTTTCGAAATTATAGGATATATTCAAGTAATTATAAATATATATTTATTCTTTTTACAGAATTGTTTAATTACAATGATTATTGAATTCAGAATTTTAATTCAGTTATTTGTGGACATCAATGTTTAATTGTTTTACATTTTTTTTGAATGATTTTAAGTTAACAATATAGTTTCTTTGTTATTAAATGACATATATACTTGGAAAACCATCACTCAAATCTTTAAATGAAGACACTGACAATATTACTGAAGATTTAAAAACATATGTTGATTCAAAATGCAATTCGAGTGTTTCTACTTTACAAAGTGAACTAAGCACTTGTTTCGATTTTACAAAAACTTATATTTATTTTCTAGGACGTAGACTTGTTAATATAAATGAACCTGTATATAATAAGGATGCAGTCAATAAAATATATGTTGATATACATATAGCAGATTATGCATTAAAAAAGGACGTCGATTCAAAATATAAAACTGTTGTTTCTGATTATACTTTAAAATAAGATATAAATTTACAATTCAGTAACACTAATGCTGACTGTACAAAACGAATAAATAATGCAAAGCAGGCACTAAAAAATGAAGCAGATTCAAAATATAAAGCTATTGTTTCTGATTATGCTTTAAAAACCGATGTAGATTCAAAATACAATACTAGTATTCTCAAATCATATGTAGAATCAAAATAAAATACTATTGTTTCTGCTTTACGAAATCAAATAGATAAAGTTTTTGTTTATACAACAGATTATGTTTCAATCCAAAATCGAAGAATTAATAATATGGCTGATCCTGTGGATGGCAAAGATGATGTCAATAAAAGATATTTCGATAAAAAAAAACCGATGAATTGCAAAATTTAAACCAATCAGTTTTGAATTACTGTGATACATTTGTTAACTCGAAAGTTGAAAACAGCAAAGAAGCTGTTGATAAAGAAATAGCTGATAAATTACAAAATTTAAGCCAAACAGTTTCGACTTATGGCGATAAACTTGTTGATTTGAAAGTTGAAAAAATTAAGAAGTTTCAGATAAAGAATTAGATATTAAAATACAAAATGTAAACCAATCACGCATATTTTCTTTTTCTGTAAAGTGGAATAAAACTAATAATATTTTTCACTTAGATAATAATTATATTTTGTTTATTTTTGATGGATTGTACTGTTTATAAAATAATTATTGCTAAGTTTATTTCACATAATGATCTAGTCGTTATTAAGGGGGCTACAAAATTAGACCACAGTGAGTATTTTGATGCTAGCAAAGGTGATACTTTAACTTTAAAAAAAAAACGAATATCTCAATATAATGATGATTTTAAGACCACAATAAGACTATTCGTAACATATAAAGATAAATTATTTTTTTTTTACTATTAAATGGAGAAGTGTAAGGTCACCAAAAATAATAATATAAAAACTGAAAATACTAAAAATGGATAATTATTTCAGAAAAGTATATGTTCAATATGTAATTCTATAAGTTAGCATTTAATAAAAAAAAAAAAAAAAAGCCCACTGTGTGAGAATTATATAAGCCAGCAAGAAGAAACTTTCCGACACGAAAAGTTATATCATATGGTATCGACAATTTATGGCAAATTGATCTTGTTGAAATGGATACTGGCAATTTGAAAGGCATGTCATATATAAACAATGGTTATAAGTATGTTAAGGTAATTATCGATGTTTTTTTTAAATTTGCACTTGATATTTAAAGACAAATCAGCCAAAAATGTTGTAAATGCTTTAGAATCTATATTGATGACAAGAAACCACACAATATACAAAGCGACAATGGTTCCGAATTTTATAATAAATCATTTAAAGAACTTATGCAAAATATAATATCGAATATTATTCTTCTTTTAGCAAATTGAAAGCAAGTATTGTAGAAATATTTAATAGAACTTAGAAAAATGTAATGTGGAAGAGATTTGCCTTGAATGGAAACTATAAATGGACAAATATAAAAGACAATTTAGTGAAAGAATACAACACAAAACACAGAAATTTCAGCATGACACCGATTGATGTTATAAGGCCAATGAACAAAATTTAATGCAAACAAATTTTGCAGACATGGTTTCTAAACCGAAATACAAAGTTGGAGATGTCATCCGTGTGAGCAAACTAAAAATTTTTTTTTTGAGAAGGGTTATACTGCTAATTGTTCAACAGAGTTGTTTACTATTTGTAAAGTTTTAAATTATGATGTGCCTACTTACAAATTAAAAAATACTAAAGGATAATAAATAGAAGGCAGTTTTTATGAATTCGAAATTATGAAAATAGATTATCCCAATGAATATTTGGTCGAAAAAGTCTTAAAAACTAAAGGCGATAAAATGTATGTAAAATGGTTAGGTTTTGATAATTCAAATAACTCTTGGATTATTAAAAGAGATGTTTTATAAAATTTAAATATTTTTTATAATTATTTAATTCAAATGCAAAAACATAATGCACATTGTTTTAATGGTTGTTTTTAACATTCGTTTTTGATGTTCATTTTAACGTTCATTTTAGCATTCATAATATACCTTCTACATTTGTTTCAAATTTTTTTTTAAATTTAATCAAGTTTTTAATTTTATTCCTGTACTTTCCATCATTCTATTTTCTACACATATCTAATGTTATGAGGCATTATCTTCTTCCCAACAGTCTGTACAAATCTGTTTAAATTTGTCATAACACATGTCCCCACGTATGAAATTATTAATGTCGTGTCTCAAGTTAGTGTCATCTTGTCTAAATATACACAGAACATTTGTATTGTCTCTCACAAGTTGCTTTGGTATTTTCGAATATGTTTGTGCTAAATTAAAAACATCAATATGTTTGCGCCTGCCTCTAGTAAAGTATTTGCGAACTATGTCTTGATTGTCTAAAATAACATAATCAAATACAATTAGAGATTCGTCTTCACATTGATATAGAGGGACCATTTCCTCAGTATTGTATCAGAATATATTTGGCTTGGTTCAAACTTTCTGAGCAAACATACAGTTAATTAAAATTTAACCTTCCTAACTTATAAATAAAATTGGTCATTAAATTGGTTTTCCCACAATTTCTCGGGCCTACAATTACCCCCGTAATATCATCAGGCAATAATTCACTATTCTTAGAGTTTCCTTCAGAAATCAAAACACAGACACCCCAATTAACTTTGTGCAGCATAGGCTGCTTTAGCTTCTCCTTTTTAATTTAATAACAATATTTTTTAGTGTTAAATAGATAATAAAGTATTCAAATTAGCAAATAATTCTTCTGCACTGAAGAAGCAGCTTCATTATGTTATCGTCCATACTGAAAAACCGATTGCAATTGTTAGTTTTCATACAAAATTTTTGAATCCAAATATTTACAATAATACTATAATGACCATTGAAAAAAAGAGTGCTGTTGTTGATAAAAACGAAGTTATAAGTATCCCTAGGGGCCAATATGATATTGAATCTAAAAAAAAGCTATAAATTTAATCGATCCATTATCAACAAACAACATTGAGTTAACATCAGATAGTGTGAAAAACAGAATATCTATTAAATCTAAATTTGATATTAAACTTGATGATAGACTATCTGATATTCTTGGTTTTAAAAGAAATTTAACTATTGAAAAAGACAAAATTACTGTAGGCACTAAATTACCTAATTTTATTCAATTTAAGACAATAAATTTCCACTGTAATTTAGCACATGGTTTGTTCATAAAATTTGACGAATCTAATCATTTAGAAACTGATATAATTGCTAGTTTTCCACCAAAGACGGTTTGGCTTAAAAATATATTATTAGCTATGAGCCTGCATATCCAATCCTCTATCAAATTAACAATGAGTGATTTAATCACATTGTTTTGGATATTAGAGATGAAAATTGCTAACTGATTGATTTCGATGGTGCTGACATCGATATTGGTATAGAAATTAAAGTTGTTTAAGATTCTGTCTCTTGATAACCATATTGCACTGTATTAATTTTATTTTCCAGTATAATCCTTTTTGTTGTCATAGGGGCTTAGTACTATTTTGTTAACTTCTACTGTATATATTTCATGCCTTTCACTTCTTATTAAATTCATTGTTCTATATTGTAATTTTTCATTAAACAAACAATTCTGATAGTCACCAAATGTTATTCTCTAGTTATCAACACATTTTTTCATGCCTTTCGATTTTTTGTTTTCGTTTTCACCAACTCTATATGCATACATTTTCGCTCTTAAACCAACAAATTCTTTCATTATTTTGCAATTACATTCATATTTTATTTTGCCTAAAACTTTCATATTTATTTGAGGCATGTTATATATATATATATATATATATATATATATATATATATATATATATATATATATATATATATATATAATTTCTTGGGCAGTCTCTTTCATCAAATTTGTGTAACATTGTTTTCACATCATTGTAAAAATCGTCTGTTTTTATGGTATAAATGTACGAATCTGTATCTTGATAACATAAATTCAATTTTATTGCCATATTTTGATTTCATTATTTTATAATGAAAATCATAAATTCATTCTTTTGATATTTCTAAAATTGACATACCAACATAAATAGGCTTATTAAATTTTACGTTTGTTATATTTATATGTATGGATGCAAAATTCTCATTAAATATAATACTTTTTTTGAAATTTGGTTTTGCTACTAATCTTTTAAAATTTTTTTCATCTGATATTAGTTTTATATCTACTATGTTTTAATATTTCCCACTGTATTGCCAAACACAGAATTTTTTCATCAGCCTATAAAAATACTTTTCAATGTCATTTTTAGCGTTAGTTCTCATCTTTGTATTCAAATCTAGATATTTCTTCAACCAATTGGACTGATCAAAAATCAATATTCTATGTATTTTAGTAAGTTTTATTCATTATTTAGGCATTGTTTCAAATTACGATAGTGAATTACATATTTATATTTTTTTATGTCAGGTTGTTAACAATTTAGATTGATTTGTTCCTGGAACTATCATATTTTCTGGGCAAAATAGTAGACCTTTAGGCAAATTATGCAATTCTTGTGGGTTTTTTAAAAATGAACTTCTAATATATAACCATACTCAGAATCATCCTCAAAATCTAATATGTTTTCTCTCCAGTAATCTAAATCATTTAATGTATAATAAACCCAGTCGAAACCGCCAAATGGTGAACATTGTGACATTGCCCAAGCATATAAATTAATAGCATCGTGATATGCTAGATAGTTGGACTCTTTATTTGGATCAAAATCTTCTAAATATTTGTTATTGGCTTTAACATACCGCTTACAACATTGTGATATTCCACCTCTAATTCCTTTTACTATAATTAAAATCATATCACAATTATGTAATAAATCTAATGGTTGTTCAGTCATTTTTAACATTGCGTTCCATGATAATCCGGGTGCTGTAAAGTACTACGATGGTGGATCTAAATCATATGCATTTATACATGTATTTCTAGAATTTTCAAACACATCTGCTAATAAAAATACGTCATTTTTATAATATAGACCGTGCTATTCACCAAAGTTTTTAATATTAAATCGATTCCATACAGGTTTTTTACGTTCATAATCAACATCAGTTATATCAGATTCACTTAATTTAACGTAAAATTCGCTCTTTGAGGAAGTTCAGTTTCTTCGACTTTCTTTCAGTAGCCCATATAATCGTATGTATAAACACCTTTTTTTAATAACTAAATCTACCTTATCTTTAAGAAAATGTTTTTTGAGCACGTTCCATTTGTTTCTTAGTTAAATTAGATGATAATTTATCTAAACTACTTGTCATAAATTTAAATGTGTCTATAAACCTAATTTGTAAAATTTTTGTTGCTTTCCCAAAAGTTATAAACTTTTCATCATTATTTGAAATTAATTCTATATTTTCATCATCATATCCTTGCTCTTAAATAAATAAATGAGCATCATACCTGGCTAAATTATGAAAATAAATTGGGACAAAATTAGGTGATTTTAATTGTAGATTACAATTATTACATATTTAATTAATGAATTTTCCGCTTATATGATCACGATGATTTACTTTATTACTATCCTCCATATAGTCATTTTTGTATACAGTACATCTTTCTTATTTCCTATATAAAATGTTTTCTTCTTAGGTTAGCGGATGCATTAGTTCAATTTGCGAATATATTCCCCCAATTTCTAATACTTCTCTTTTAATTGATTGTATAAATATTTTATGTGAATTGGGACCTACTAGTGGCTTATAATCACCATAAGCAGATACAATATAATAGCAAAAATCAGATGCCTTGTGTAACTGATATTTCATTGTGTATGATTCGTTGTTTGGCTTTAAATCAATGTCATTTATTTGTTCATTAGTAAGATTATATCTTTCTTTAAGTATCTCTTTATATATGCCATTATCGATTTCATCTTCTGTTAAAAAGAGTATTTTGTATTAATTTAAATTATTATGTTTCCCTTGGATTTGACTTAGTTGTCGATATTTTCTTTAGAATTAATCTCAAAATCGGCATATATTGCAAAATGACCCTTCATTGTATGTTTATAATTTTTGAAATATGTGTGTGAATTCCAACTTGTCTAGAAATGAACCCGCGAAATTCTCGGGTATCTACTGATACTTGACTCACGCACAGATTGCTGTACGGACTTCGAATGCGAATGAGTGCAACACGGCCCTCACGCTTCACTCGTCCGTTGTCGTTCTCCTCATGCCGCACCGTGCTTTCTTCACATCGCACACAGTTTCGTTCCTCTCAAACTTACACAACGTAACTGTGCCACTGACACCCGTGATGATGGCGTGGTATCCAATACTGCCCCTCCGTCGTCTCTGCTCCTCGATCGTATGATCACATTTCTAATAACTCTTTAAAATACACTTACGTTGCTCGGAAAAGGAAACCTGGCCACTTCCGTCAGTTCCTCTACAATTGTAGTGTTGCAGCTCATGATGCAAACGGAACTGACAACAGCGGAATGGCTACATGCACTTGAACACTCTTAATGTTGTTCTTATGGAGTCAAATACATGTAGTTTCAACATATTATATTTTATAGATTCTCTGTTATAAACGCACTAAGAGTGCATATATTAATGTGGGATAACCAGTAAATTGTTTCTCACTGTTAATTTTTTCCCCCGCAAAATTTCTTGTACAGTAGGCAGTCCCTTTAATTTTCGGAATACTCTTCAGAATCACTATGTTTATCTGGCTTCCACGCATCAATATTTTTAGCTTAAGCAGCGAGATTCGTGCCCCTTTTTTTAACGTAAATTTTTTTTTTCAGGCGTTTAACTGCTTCTTTTTACTTGCCTGGTTTTCCTTTACAGCTTGAACTGTAATTTTCTATTTTTCTGCGATTGGTATTGTTTTCTTAAACTCTTTCTAATATGACATATTTTCTAAAACCAGATGTTTATTTCCCTTGCCGAACCTTCCCTTCCCGTTCTTTGCTAACATATTTGCCGTTCATAATAAGTTTAAGTTAAAGTCTTCATACTTTACGTGTGCTCCTTACAATCCGATCCGTCCGTATTATCTCATTTTAATATCAGATGTGACACACAATAACCTAACCAATCCCGACAAACACCAATCAAATTTAACGATCCAGTTATAACCACACACGAGTATACACCTAGCACATGACATTAACAAATGTGAACAAACAAAATTAAAAACCGCTCACCAAGACGAGTTATGTCAAAGAGTACCTAAAAGGGACAAAATATTAATAAACTTTCCCGAACGTGGCAAAATACTACCATATGTGAATGAACACTAGAATATATATTACAAATATACGAATTATGTCCAAATGTAAATAGGCAAGTGCCCAGTAGTGGCAAATATAATCGAATGTTACTGCAAATGTTCAAATATGACAAACGTTATCGAACATGACTAAACTTGACTAAATATTTCTAGTGTGTCCAGATGTTACCAAAAGTGATAGAATATTATCAGATGTGAACACACCTGAGTACGTTTCACAAAATATGGCTACACGAGACAAAAATATGACCGAACGGTACCAGATATTAAAAATAACTAATCTTACTTAATGTGGTAAAATATAATCAAATTTGAATAGAAAATACCGGATGTCACTAACTAGAAAAAAACACGTGGCGGAAGTGACCAAACTGTTCCAAAAATTGCTACAAATCTTTAAATGTGACCGTGTTTTATTAAACATAACAAAATATTTTGACACAATGAATCATGTTTCTGCGTGACCATACGTTGCTAAACACGAAAAGGCCGACCATGACCAAATATAACTCAATTTAAGCAAAAATATCAGATTAAACAGAATTTATTGAAAATGACTTAATGTGATCGAATACAAATAAGCATGATCGTATTTGGTCAAATGTAATCAAATATGACCATGCACAGAATCACATGTGCCCTGAGGTGACTCCTGTAATCTTACGAGACATAACGTAAGCAAATATGACGTAAATTTACCAGTCATAATCAAACATTACAAAACTGGCCAATTGAAACCAAGTGTTTATAGATAAAATCATGTGCGATAGAACATCACAGAATATGACTTAATGTGGTCTAATATGCTCAATATTGTCAGATGTGAATGTAAGAATGTGACAACAATATAACTGATTATGAGAAAAATGACCGAATGTGACAAAGTATGATCTCAGTGCATTCGATCCTGCCTGAACATGAATGTGTTCTTTAAAAATCAGCAGTTTAGTGCAGTCAAAAATAAGTTTTCCCAGTTTTTATCGCAGATTCAACATCACAGTGCAAGAACTATTGTTGTGAAACTGACACTTGTTGAAAACAAATTATTGGCTGTAAGAATATCAACTGGTTTTAAATGTAATAGAATGTGTGCGAAGGAAAATATCAGAAAGGTTTTAAGCGCGATGAGTCTAAGTTTGCCGCGAAAAGAGTGTAATTTTTATGCAACAGTTTTCAGAATAAAAACTAAGAACATTATATTTATTTAACAAACTTAAGGGTAATTAAAGCACAGTTCATCAAGCAGCCAACGAAATTTGCAAATATGCCACACGTACTTAGAAACATTTAATAGCTGACAACGCACACTAAAAGACTGTCTGCAAAAAGTTGTTTTAATATATAATTTTATATATATTACAAAGGAATCATTTATTAAAATTTTACACATACACTCACACACATGGACGCTCCATGGCTTCTGTTTACATCCATTCTACGGGCATCACAATATTATTACTGTGCTCTTAATTTTAGCGATTGTTTTTTTTAACTAAGGAAAAAAATCGGAATGTATAAATAAAATTTACACCTAGATCTGCATTTTTCCACTTTTCTAGACAATTCCCTAAGGAGATATAAACAATAATTTTCGTAACAGTTTTTTCCATTTTTTTATAACTTCCCCTGCCCCACCTCCTTCCCATTTGCTGAAGTGCATCATGGCGAGTCGCAACGGCCGGGATACTTTATCATTTCATCTTGTGGATATCACTCGCTGTGTTTCGACCAACTGGCAGTGAAGAAGAGGATCAACGCGGGCGGGGACCGCCCGAGTGCGCTGTCGAACCTGAGGGCCATTGAAGGGACGGACTCGTAGCACACGCAAGGTTGCACATCAAAGTCTGGAATCAAAAGGATGAGAGGTTTGGTGGGGGGAGGTAGGGAGGGAGGGAGGGTTGGCATGGAGAAGGAATGATAGTTCGGTCCACTTCATCTTCTGTGCCCGCGCCCATTCATACGTCTCGCTGGCTGACCGGCTTCGAATGTACTTTGCGTCCATGTTACTTTTCTCTCTCGCAGCTGAGCCCTGCGGCACGGCTAATCTACTCGGGGAACTCTGCACCTCATCTAACCACCCCAGCTTCCCGGATACTCTTCGTAATGGATTTCGCACACGTCGGGCCGGCACTCGCTCGGCAGTTGCGCGATACTCCGTAAGGTCGGAGTACTTCTTTTTTTACTTCTTATCCGAGTGTTAGCTCTCGCAAATACGGTTCCTATTACGTACGTGGCGCGCCATGTGGCAAAAATCGGAATAACACGAGCGCATATATAAACTAATTTAATATTTGGCTATTGGCTGTTCGCAGTAAAATGAGCACCTTTAAAAGCCCTGCTTAAGAGCTACTTGTATACACGTTGTGTAGTTCTCTGCCTTACGTAAAATTGACATTGCTATGGACCTCATCACTTTGTTATTACCTCGGTAAAATAAACTATGAAATTATTAAGAAGATAAACACTTTACAAATCTGCTCATTGTTACACCTCAATGCGTTAAGGCAACTTACTTGTTAGCACTTTTTAAGGCCCTCCAACAGGCACTAACCACTAATAAATATCTTATTGCAGCCTGAGGCATTATATTTTGAGGGTGGCGAAATATATTCACTGTGTTTATTGGTCCCATTGCAATGTTTATATTAAAAAGCAGCAGGAAGATAGAAATAGGATGAAAGGAAAAATTTATAAGGGCCTTAAAAGTGCTCACTTTACCGCGAACAGCCTATAATAATATTTTACATGCGAACTATTTGTTATTAGGTGCTACAAATACACACTTTTTGTCACCGCACTTATTCATATTTACTACAAATTAAATATTATCATTAATGAATAAAATACACGTAAATATTCAGTTTGACGAGAAATAAGATATTTTTAACGTTAACAGGATATAAAATGCTTGAGATACATGGCATATTTAGGAAATAACTAAACACGTCATTCTTGAGGTGATTTTTCAAAGGTTTGAAACCTTTGAATGGACTATATTTGCTGATCTAAGAACAGTACACGCAGTTCAGACGAACCCTGTTGAGTACTTTCAAGAAGCCACGCACGTTAGAAACACAATTTCAGAGCACTCCAACCCTTAAATACATGTAGACATACTCAAGGGACCTGCGTTGAATCTTGTCACAGACTTTTCACCAATGAAATTACAGGGTCGCGTCTTAAAAGTACTGTAGGCACATACCGCGACGAGAACGCTGCGCGTCTAGTTCAGAGCTTTGCACTTAGTGGCGACAGCAGACTAGATATGCGTAACTGTGTAGCCCTTATCGCTGCTCCGCTTCTCGGACTTAAACGCGGAAAATAACTGCAGGTAGAAGAGCCCGTTAACATCCTAGGTAAGGTCCGGTACTATGTGCCTGTTTCTGGGCGTAAGTATGGGTTCACTTAAGTTTGCAGGCCACCCGTATCATATTACCATCATAAAGCAGGGACGTACGTGTGTGTGTGTGTGTGTGTATATATATATATATATATATATATATATATATATATATATATATATATATATATATATATATATATATATATATATATATATATATATATATATAAATATTTGCAAGTGTGCATATACACATTTATACTCCATTCACGGTTAATTCCAATATTTCTGAAGCCCTGCTGAAGTTCTACTTACACGATATTCCTCCGCCTCAAGCAAAACGAAGTTTAAGTTTAGAAAATCACACTGAAAGGACAACGCGGCGTATTCGTGGCGCACTCTGCGTACTAATATTTTACTTAAGATCTACTGTATTTCTTACTAGGCATTACCAACACATCAGTTTTCTTTCTGTATTTACACATATAAATTATAAATTAAGTATTATAAATTACAAATGACATATTCATAATTTGTAGATAAAATATAACTGAAAGTTCGATCTAATAAAAAAAAACTACTTTTATGCTAACACAAATATAAAAAGGCATGTGGTACATTGCATATTTAGGACACAACCACACACGTCCAACATAGGGTGATTTTTCAAATGTTTTGTTTCAAAAGTGTGAAGAAACGCAATACACTATAGTGTCTGGGACATATCTGTGCCCATACTAGAGATGAGTATTGTCTAGCCTGAAAACGTTGCCTCATATACTGTTGTTAATAGTGGCGTCGTCTAATACGGCTTGCTTGAAAAAAGTCATGTTCTCATTTGCAGGTTTATCGCTGTCATCACCGAGGTCTTTGTTTTTGGAGTCAGCTTCATTAGATGCCACATCAATTATGCTTTTACTTCAGCAGTTTATCATACCTTTGTTAGTCAATAAACTCAATTTTATTCCCATATTAGCAAGTCAATTTTTTCCATTTTGCGGTATTATATTCCATACTGCATGTCTGGTTATGACAGTTAGTACCTGTAATTAGAAGTGAATGCAAAAATTACCCTCTTATACAAACCATATAATTTTAGGCAGTACAAGTTTGATTGCCCTTAACTGCGATGTATGGTATCAGGGGCACTAAAGTGCGTTTCTTAGAAGACAACACACCATTTATACAAAAATACCTCTTTTTTGTGTTAGTCTGATAAATACTTTCCTCACATATGACAGCGTTGGAGAACATTTTACTTTATTCAATCAAGCTAAAATATCCTGTTTCATAGTTTACCACGGTGAAACAAAGACGACTTGCAAATTGTGGTAACTTACGTTGTTTTTTGGCCCAATAAATGGCAGAAGGATAACTATTATAATTATTCTGATTGTTAATTTCTGTTGGTTTATTTGTCCATGTCAGTTCTTCCTTAATTAATTGCTTCCTAAACCAACTAGGTATTCTGTCACAAAAAAAATGACCAGTAACTGTTTTAAATCGACTGCATCTTTTTAACATTATTTAATAACCTTATATTTTCAGTGGACCAAGATGAAATAATTATAAAATCAGAAACGACTATCGAGGTGCATTTCTTTGCAATTAAATAATTATAAATTCTGTAGTAAATGTAATTGTGCATTTCAGTGCACGGGTTCGTCTAAGAATGGCTAGACTCATCGATACTGGTTTTTCATCGTAAATTAGGGTTTACAGCGCGAGTTTCTCAACTAAATAACTTAATTGTGCCAATGAAGAAAGCTAGTGTTTTCGTAAGAATAATTTGCAGATAATAAATAAATAAATAACAAACTCTCTCTGTGGGTTGGAGAGCGGCTTTGTTTGACATCGCTTAATACAGAGTGAGTCCTTTAAAAGAGGCCCCGTGTCGATGCCATCCCGCAGTATGTCCTCGCCAGTGCTTTTCACAACTTTTGGTGTCTTCTGCACACCTGCCTCGAGGTCAATGACGACCACTTCTAGCACCTATTCTAGGTATTTTGTTGTCACACTGGACTGCATTTCCTCATTCCCTCGCTCCGTTATACACGTCCCACGGGCCCTCTTTTAAAGGACTCACCCTGTATTTATGTCTCATCAAGTTATACGTAATGAAAATTTTCGCCAACGACATAATACGTTTCAATCCTACCTACGTTCTTCTTAAACCAAGATACAATGTCTGTTTTAAGAACAGGAATCATTGTGATTTTCAGACCACGTCAAACTCGCTATATGAATATTATTTACTATAAGGCTGTTCACGGTAAAGTGAACACATTTTAAGGTCCTGCTGAATTATTCTTTTCATTAGATTTCTATCTTCCTGTTGCTTTTTATTATAAACATTGCCATCAGACTAACAAACACAGTGTATACATTTTACCACCAACAAAAGTTTAAGTCTGGAGCTGTAATAAAATCGATTCATTAGTCATTAATGCCTATCGAAAGGGCCTTAAAAAGTGCTCAATTTACCGTGAACAGCATATACTTGAAGTAACACAAGGAGAGGCCATATTTCGTTCCGAAGCTTTATTATGTCCCCTCGTCTGTTTCAAGTCAGATTTATTACACTGTTGAGCAGAAGAGCATTAAAATTCTGCGAAAATTTACTTTAGTGCCATAGCAAAGCACACATTTTCATTTTGTATACTGCTTCGTCTATTGATAAAGCAAGTAGCGACTTTCATAAAGCAGGTCACAAAAAAATGTTCATTAAATAGCGCTAAAAAGCGACATGAAACGGCAATATTCATTTACTAGTTTCTTTTGACCGGATGGCAAATATTATTTCATTTTCGTTATTCTGTAATTGATATTTATTACTAGATGCATTCCTTATAGTCTGGTATTTTGTTCTTTCACGAAACATCAAGGAGAAACATATTTGGTTGAGAGAATATTCATTCTGTTTTTTGCACTTTCCGTTTACACGGAATTAAGTTTTGAAATTAGGAATTGTTTGTCAGCAAAGAGGCAATTGTTGTACTTTTGCCCTGAGCTTCAGTCTTTGCGTTGGGAAAAATGAGTAAATTATTGACAAACTTGAAATGAATAAGTGACGAGATATGAGTTCAGTTTTGGTTATGACTTCACGTTTACTCGAGAGTGATCCGTAAATAACGCAGCTTCTACAACGCAGCTGAGCACCCAGTACTCTCTGAGTACACGAAATGCACCGCACAAAGAAAACACCAAAAACTGACATAAAGCTATTAATTGTCTTGATATACCGTCGGCACAAAAACACTTTCAAATAAAACATCTTTCAAATGAAGATCTTATAGAAATTATTTTATAAATAATTCACCTTATTTTATAATTGATGCCAGTGCAGTTGCTCTCTACTTTTCGAATACTTAGAACATGTACGAGGCATTTTGTTGATCAGTTATATATGACTTAAATCACGTAACTCACAAAAGGAGTTTTTGAAAGCAATAATCTGTTCACATGAAGTATTTTAAAAACAAAGTAATCACTTTACTTATTCGAAGATTGCTACTTCATTTCCACGGAAAGAAGAATCATTTCCAACTTTGCGCTGCTAACACATCAAACACCAGTAAATGACATAGCGACCTAACATAAACGGTTGATATAACGCTCAGATTTTGAAGTGAAAAAGACATTTTGATGAAACTGTAGCATGGGAGGAGAGGTGTCACAATCACACAGCTAAATTATTAGTCTGTTCTGTTATAGTTTTCCTTTCTGTGGTGAATGTTAGCTAAAATTGAAGAGTGGATTTATTTCAGTAGGATAATATATTTTGATGGACAGCGCTTGTGTTTTGGCTTTCAGTCTTCTCCATAACGTTTATAGTTGGAACTTCAACACACTCAACTAACAGCATAGAAGAAGGTCTCAAGCGTCTCGCAAATCTGGTCAAAGATTTTGCTCTACTTCGAATATTCAGCTTTTCGATTTGACTAATTCATTTGTATAGCTACTGACATAAATACTGAGGACCAGTTGATATGTGCAGAGTTGTAAAGTATTAAATCATTATTTTAAACGAGTAGAACTATGGGCCTTTCAAACATTCCACCACTATATAAAATACAACGCAATGGTATTAATATAGCCCTGGAAATACGGCACGACAATTTTCATCCGTGAAAAGCATCTCAATATACCATTTCAGCGAACAGTTTATGTATTAAATTCCGATCATCTTCATTAACATTCGTGAGAGACAGTTTACTTGTCTGGAAGAAAGAAAGAGTACCTTACAAGACATCGTCATGGCACAGAGGCACGATGCATGGATTTCACAGCCCAAGAAGTAATAACATTATGGCAACGATAACTATCACATATGTGGGCTCTGGTTGTGAAAAATGTTGGACTAAGAGTGAGTGAGTGCGTGAAGAGATGTGGGTGGACGATGCCACTGGTCGGCGGGTTTTCTCGGGGATCTCCCGTCTTCCCCACCCTTACATTCCGGCGCTGCTCCACCAAAAGTCGCCTGTTAACTAAATAAAAATGTATATTTCATCAGCTTGCCGACAATAAGAAAAATATTCATTTAAATTCATAAAGTGATGCCTGTTAACTAAACAACTGAAACATATTTGGTTGCAATTTTGCAAAATTAGGTGTTTGAGCGCGGTGACGGTGCTGAGAAAGAAAACATTCCTGGTAATTACGGAATAGACAGATCAAAATAATGTTTTATTGTCTTACTAGACAATGTACAATAGTTGGGGTTATAGACTGCTCACTGTAAAGTGAGCACTTTTGGACCCCAGTTACTTTTTAGTTTTAACCATTTTCTATCCTTTTATCACCATTCTATATAATAAATATTGTTATGTAATTAATAAACATAGTGTGAATATTTCATCGCACTCGGAAGTTAACGTCTAGGGCTAAAATGAAATATATTTATTGACTATTATTCCAAATGAGAGGGCTTTCAAAGTGCTCACTTTACCGTGAATAGCCTATAAAAGTCTATGTGCCTGTTTCTTCAATTCAGATAGATTACTAGTTTCGCTTTGCCAGTGTAAATCACACTCTCATAGAATTGTTTATTGGCACGATAGTGATTTCGTAGACGGAGGCGTTTAGCCTGGCTGCAATCTCTGTGTATTAAACAGTTAAATGAGGATTGCTGTAAATTATAAAGTATTATTGTTTGATTGTATGGCTTAAAACATTTTTAAGCTATTAGAGGAGTGTAATAATTAAAAATATTGTCCTAAATCAGTTGTACCTTTTAAATGCTGTAAATCCTTTTTTGCTTGTCGATTATTTTGTCAAGGGCCGCCCAAGTCTCTCGACTCAACTCCAGCGTGACTCCGCGGGGTAAGATGGCGCATCAGGGGAATGAAAGAGTGTGGGGGTAAAGGGGGTACCCCAAGAAGACCCGCTGGTCTTCGGCGACGTCCGGAACTTCATGCAGCCGCTGTAATGCAGCCGGGTATCGAACCTGGATCGCCCTTGGCGGGGCGACGCCACTCGACGGCGGGCGCACATAACGTGACTGACAGCTGTCGAGGCAGAGGTCGCACGAACGTCGCGGCCAGATCTCCAACCACATCAGCGACAGAGACACGGCGATATTTGAAACTAGCGTTCCCTTCATCCCCCGCGCCAACCCCGTGTCCATCCCTTCCCCGCCGTGGCTCGTTTGTTTGCGCACCCCCATTATGCTCTTCACCTACTCAAAAACAAACCACTATTTTCCCCCCTCCCCTCTTCCGTTCCGGATAACAACTACAGTATTGTAAATACGGGCGTCACTGACTTTATTTTTTTTTTGTGATGGCAGCGAGTGGGACAGATAGCAACGCGTTTATTTGCTCTGCTCCCGAACACTGTTGTATATTCTGCCGTGAAAAGAAAGTTGCACCAGTTACGGCAAGTGTTTCATCATGCGGTGGAATACTTTATCGTCACTGAAGGCCGATTAAATTCTGTTCCATATGACTGCACTGGCTTCTCCGGGTGGTTTTATACTTTATTCCACGCAGACAGTTAATCATCCCAATTTCTTGCCATTAGGTTTCGACACTAATTTCGTCCACGTAATAAAAATATAAACATGTTTATACCTGTCCTCTTAAACCAGTCCGATATCGCAACGAGTCCAAAACAAATACATGTATAGGTTGTTCAAGGTTAATTGAATAATTCTGAAAGCCCTGCTTCGAATATATATTTCTTCTTAAATTGTTATCCTTCTGCCATGTGTAATATTAACATTGCCGTTGTATCACTTTATTCATGAACCATTGAAGTGAAGCAGTAGAATTGTAATGAAAGAAAAATAGTTGCTAATGTGGCCATTCAATGTATAATGTGTATGAGAATAGAAACACTACCAGCTGTCGCTAAATATTTCAACATTATGCTCGCAATACAACTTTAGGTATTTTAGAACCACACTGGTAAAACATGAAAAATGAACACCCGGACGCAATGGTCCCACGCAAATAAATGTTACATTGAATAATTATACAGGTTGTATACAGTATATGATAATTATTACAGGGTCGTACACCTACGGACAGAATCTACGGAGTGTCTTGAACAACATGTCAGTATCTTGTGTAGCCATCTTTAGCGACGTTGCAGTCCTGCAGTCGAGCGTAGAAGCGATCATAAAGGTGTCGTATGTCATCTTGGGGAATAGCGTTCCACGCTAATTCCAACTTTTGTTGCAATTGGAGGATTGCTGTTGGTATTGCAGACTGCACCAAACGCCGTCCCATCATGCCCCACACATGTTCAATGGGGGACAGGTAGGGTGATCGTGCTGGCCAGGGAAGTTGACCAACACCTTCGAGAGCTCGTTGTGTAACATGAGATGTGAGTGCACGGGCATTGTCCCGCTGGAGAACGGCAACACAACAACATGGACTGGATTATGTATGCTATTGCCGATAATACTTAATATTTCGTTCGAAAAATGGTCACTCGAAAGTATATATAAAAAGTCTTCTCATATTTCCCTAATTCATGCATAAGTGTATGGTACTTTCCGTACAAAAGTCTTTATGTTGATTTCATGCAGCCATCGTTAAGATCGTCTTGTCATCAACTTCCGATGAAACACTGATTAGTAAACAAGTGCTTTGAGATGTATGTATACTTCCGCTAACCAATTTGTAACACAGTTCCACTATCTTCAAATTGGTGAAGGGAATTTATTTATATAAATGTGCTATTTTAAAAAAAAAATCCTCCTATATAATGAGACAATCTCTGTCTGTCTGTCTGTCTGTCTGTCTGTATCTCTGTCCCTCTTTAATACCTCTAAGTAAACTCAACATAAGTTCTTCAAATTTTGCAGAGCGAATCCTCGAGGTAAAATACAGGTCAGATTCGAATTTCAGCACGATCAGATCACGCAATCATTACATTTTACCCTAAAAACCCATTTTTAAATTACTTTTTCCTATGAAAGTATTGTATTAATGCATATAGATAATTGCATAGAGATATGAAGATAATGGAATATAATTTTCGTTTACTTTAAACGTCTACCTTCAATGTTGAGCTAATTAGGTGGGGCCACAGTGGCTCAGTGGATAGAGCGATTCCAAGTGGGGCCGCAGTGGCTTAGTGGATAGAAATATATCAAGTGGGACCACAGTGACCAAGTGGATACATATATATAAAATGGGGTCTTAGTGGCTCAGTGGACAGAGAGATTCCAAGTGGGGCCTTAGTGGTTCAGTGAATAGAGCAATATCAAGTGGGGCCTTTGTGGCTCAGTGGATAGAGCGATTACAAGTGGGGCCTTAGTGGCTCTGTGGATATAACTATTTCAAATGGGGTCGCAGTCGCTTCATTTCGTTATGTTTTTTCCCAGTCTTTGTATGATAACCAACTTGTTAACATGGTAACTGTTCTAGCCAAGTGACAATACAAAAAAGTTTCATGGGCTGGGCCTCTAGTTGAGATATAACCAAACGCGTTCACTACTGCTGATCATGCCACTTTAACAGTTGCGTTGCTTTGGGGGCAGGTCAACGTTGGGTACATCCCCACAAGACGAATAATCAGGCTACCTCACTTTTAGTCTGTGTTTAAAATCAACCTTTGTAAAATGTCATTGTTCCTACCTGCATACATTTTAACGGGCACAGTGAATGGCTTGCACCCAGTAGATTCTGTACCGACAGAGAGAATGTAGTTCCACTTTTTAAGGTTGAATTAAATATTAAACAAATATTTGTAAATACTGAAATAATTTTTATTTCTGTTTTTTTTTATGCCTAGGCTATAAGTGTGCCAATTACGAAATGTGTAACATATTGACTTTTCCAATCATTTCACAATATCACTTGACCGACGCATGAATAAATCACTCAATCCCATAGCAATGTTAATTTCACGTGTAGTGGGATAATACATACTGTGCATGCAAGTAGATCTTCAGGAGAGCTTCAAGAGTTCTCAGTTTACCGTGAACAGTCTTTAATATGCTATTTTCGAAACAGTGTGGTGAAAATAATACTGCTCATAATAACAGATGCTGAATACAACAGAATATTAATAGGTGATCTGGTTGGACGACTCTGCATTTGCATAATTTCAGACCACCCAACGTGTTTGTATCTAGAGAGTGTCCACCAAAACTTAACCATGTTAACTGCCTCCTTGTGATGGTGTGGGGTGTGATATCTTGGCGTGGTGTGGAACATCCTGTAGCCCTGTGTGGGTGCATGACGGCACATAAATATAATTGTACTATGGAGGATATCTCCAGTCCATGCTCCATTAATACTGTTATCCCTGGCAAACGGAATGCGTTACAAATCATCTGCACCTCCATTCTTATTGCTCGGTGTCTACAAGCGTAGTTCGATGACCACGAAGATGAAGTAAAAAAATCTCGCCTTTTCTCTTCAGTCCCTTAAACTTAACATACATTGATTATAGTAATATTTTAGAAGTCAAAGTACGTGCTATATTTTCACTTTCATTTAATCTGTCACATATAGACAGAGCTCGGTATGAGAAATATATGCATATTCCTTTAAACGTCGTTATATGATATGGCTTGTGCACGTTAATCCCGTTTTGGAAACAAACGTTAATTAAGGCCAAGGCCAGGCCAATCTCCTGTATATTAAGATCTTATTTCGTGTCCCACGTGTTTATATTATTTCTTCCACCACCTCAGTGTATGGCGTATACAGATATTTACAAATAAAATTTTCTTGCTTTTATTAATAAAACATTGAATATTAAACACATTATGCAAAGAAATAAGAAGTCTAAACAATATATTGTGACCTTTAGATACAAAATAAATGTATCTCGGTCTGCTTGATTTTGTACAAGATGTACCAGACAAGTAAAACAGTATTATTTATATTCTATTGAAAATTTACTCTTATAATAAAACTAGCCGTATTACATTAGAAGTGTAACATTTTGTTACTTTTTCATTATTTCATTTAATTAAGAATTTTTACACATATTGGCTATAATTACTCTTGAAAAGAGTAGCTCTATAATTTGCAACTTGTAACGTTTGTGTTTATTTTATTAGTTGGCCAAGTACATGTTCAAATTCATCGTGACCTTCAAGGGAAGATGTAAGTATAGATATCTTGTGTAACTTAAAATGCTTAAAAACAAACACTTAATACAACAGCACAGAAGCGAATATTTAGAACTACGATATGATACAGGATCCTATTAAGCACTGTCATAAAAAATTAAGTAATAACAATTAAATAATTAAAATATAAACGGGTGACAAATCCTAGCTTAGATGTGGTGCCCATGGTCTTAATGTGAAATTCACTCGGTCTTACTTGTTAAATCAAAGGGAAGGACAAAATTTACTTCCTCCTTAATTGTAACAAAAACATTTCAAAAAATTTTATGCGTACCAAGAGATTGCAGTTTGCCGAACTTAAAAAGGTAGTTCTTGATCGTGAGATAAATTTCGTGACTTTTGAATAACTTTATTAATATAAATTAATATAAATAAATTTGGTTAAATGTTCCACTAAAGACCAGTGAAATATGTTAAAGCTGTACTTTTGAAGCAATCAAAAGTTATTTTCTGATTTTTAATTGTTAATTTAATGTCAGATTTTATTAATTTTACCTCCACTTTTAAAGTAATTCTAGACACTACCGAAAAAGAGATGGGGCAGGAAGTAGATAGTGTAACCTTGTCGTTCTATCTCTGGCTATGAATTATGCTTTCAAATCCCCCTCGAAATGACTGAATATTATAATGTAATATCAGCTTTCTATATCCAATAGTGTACTTGATTTATAAAATATCACGAAGAAGCTGCATGTAATTCATTTTCCTAATAGCAAAGCGGGAATTTGGCACAGTTTTAGTTTTGACGGTGTTAATTCATGTAAATAATATCAAACATAAAATGTCTATCTTATTGTTTATGAGTACACACCTAAAAAATTCGCCAGTTCAATGACCTGTGGGCTAGACTCTGCAGTATTATGTACAAATATGCCGATATCGAATGCACTTTGGTTGTCTACTGTCACAGTGGAAGGCGACGATTGGGCACCGTTCTCCAGGATGTGTCAAACACAGTTTGGACCAATAGTTAAAGTTATATAAACGCACACGTTTTGAATTATTGCACGTCCCTAAATGAATCCGCTGATTTTTCTGGTCTTTATTTATGAGTCTATGCGTTATGCACCTTGCCTCATTTGCGATTTCATCCGCCAGTAGTTGAACAGGGCGGTAGGGCAATTACTCCTTAACCTCTCTTATGAGCATAGTTGGCAGCCAATTTCCATCCGTTGAAGCAACAGCCATAACTCAGGCATCGCTCCCGACGTCGAGCAGTGTGGTAGGACAGTTATGCCTCAACCCCATTTATAAGCATAGTTGGTTTTTGATTATTTGCGGGAGAATTTTGAGGAAACGTCCTTAACTCCTTAAATAAATGCATTCCGGGACCCTTTGCACTACACTAATGCCAAGCATATATGAATGTCACAAAAAACACACAGGTCGCCTGACTTGTCGCCACTTGGTCTCTGTCTTTAGGTGCACCACAAGCCTCATCTGTTCGTCTCCACTGCTCTCGGTAGAAACTCTGATAGGTAGAATTCCAGCCGCAGCCAAGACGGTTGCCTATTGTCAGATCAGGCGACGTGTCAAAAGTACAACGTGGTTGCCTAGTATTTTTCACATATTTTCACGTCCGAAAGGTGCATTGGTGGTGGCCATGCATTCCAATCTGGAACAATGGTTTTCTTATTCCTTATGGAAGTTTGTATTTTGCGATGTATGTTACAGACGGAAATCTTATTCCGTTGTGCGAGATAATTCCATGTACAGCTAAAAAAATTAAAACTAATTTACCGGAAAATATTGGCGCTCAAGAAAAAAATGCACTTGTTTGTATTTATAATATGCGAATAAAAAAAAATCTGGAAAAGCAAGCAATTCCGGAAACTTTCGTTCCCACCGGAAAAAAATAAAAAACATGAAATAATTTCAACATCAAAGCTGGAGTGGTATTAAACGGAACAGTTTCTTCTCTCGTGTCCGCGCTTCACAGCTGGGTGTTTGAATTCTGTTGGCAAAGTTCTTACCTCTCTCATCCTCCCACGCCGCCACGCCGAGGTTCTCTCCGAAATAACGGATTCATTAAAATGGAAGGGCGGGAGAAAAGAAATGCTCTCCGGCAGCTTGGAAAGAAAGTCAGCTCTTGAGGGTTTGTTGGCCTGTTTACGAGGGGGGGGGGGGGGAGGGGGTACGGGCGGAGTAAAAAAATGTGGCCCGTAGGCAGTGGGACGGAGTTTGTGGAGACGGAGGAAGGCGATGACGGAGAAATAGAAAGTGCTAGTGTTCTTCCTTCCTTCTATTCTTCCAGATGTCCCATTCTGTTAGGGAAGAACAATCGCCTGCAGATGGAAGAGCACCCAGACCATCAACGTCTACGCAAACAATCCTGCAGCGTTCGCGATTGCAAGCGGCCGGGATAAGAATTGTTCGGCGTAGCGCGCAGCTTGCTGTGAGGCGGCTTGTACGTTAAATTCTGCAAAATTATAGTTAAGAAATCTGTTGACGATAAAGTGAGCAGTTTTAAACTCAAACATAGAAAAAAAAAATACCGATCCCTACCTGCATATATTTTAACGGGTGAACTGAGTGACATGCGCCCAGTAAAGTTGCCAACGATGAATGGAAACTAATTCCATATCTTAACGTCGAATAAAGAGTGCCATGTTACCATTTATGATAACTGAAATTATTTATTTCACTTTTTTTTTTAATACATCGAATTATAAAACTGAACAGATTTGCACATTATTTTCATTTGTAATAATTTCACAGTTGCACTTGACCGACGCGTGAATAAAGTGACGAAACTCATGACGATGTTAATTTTGTATAGGGCGGAAGAAGATAAAACCTGCATACAAGTAGGTAGATCTTAAGCAGGGCTTTCAAAAGTGCTCCTTTTACCGTGAACAGTCTATAACACGTAGGGCTAAGGAACGTTTATTGGCGGTAGGTTATCTTAACCTAAGTTACCATCTAACTCTATGATTCCGACCATTTGCAGTTTGGGAAAAATCTTGTTAAGAAATCGATACGTTAAAAACATGCATTTAGAATTTGTCACAACTGGCTTAAATAAAGCCTGCCCACGAATGTTAATGATCTCTATAGTCCATTCAAGGTTTCTTCGGCCTTTTCGAATCAAAACTTTGAAAAATCTCCCCATGTATGACGTGCTTGGTTGTTCCCTAAATACGCCCTGTATCACAAACGTTTTACACTTGTGCTCATAAAAGTTACTTTTTTTTTCTGTAAAGTTGAAATATTATTCATATTTTATCTATAAATTATAATGTTTCATCTACAAATAATTTGTATAAAAACAGTGAGAAAACATGTGTGTTGGTAGCGCCTAGTAAGAAATAGTTCTTATATAAAATACTGTTACAACAGAGTGCGCACGAATCCGGTGCGTTGTCCCTCTGGCGAAATTTTCCAGACTTAGTTAAGCTTAGTTTGCACGAGGCGGAGGAATATCCTGGAAGTATAACTTTAGCAGGGCTTCAGAAAAGGCCGAAGATATCGTGAATCAACTATATGCATAAAATGGAGTTTCCCACCGAATGATTGATTGATTGATTCATTCACTCATCAACGCACATACCAAAGTGCTCAACGGGAAAGCATGGAAATATGGGATGGATTCTCCTTAAGATGTAGGCACCTACTAAGAAGGGATTTTTTTTTTCGAAACTCTAGAAGAGGTCAATTGTGTTTTCTAAGATTACTCAAAAGCTCATTAATCCTATGAGATATCGTTAAAGTTTTATTTTTAAAATATGTCAACATAAAAACATAAAAACAAATATATATTTTTTTAAATTCAACACCTACGGCTATTAAAAGGGGTAGAATGTGTTCTCAAGGACACCTCAATAGCTCGTTAGTCTGGTGAGATATCGTTATGTTTCTAGCTTCAAAACTTGCTTTTATAAATACATAAAAATTAATTTAAGCATTTATTTAAATTAAACCCCTAAGGAGGTTCAAATGGGTAAAATGTGTTTTTGATCAATCATAAATAGTTCATTAACCTGATAATATATCAATATGGTATTTGCTATACAAAACGTCTTATACAAATGCCTAAAATCTAGTTTTATGACTTTTTGAAATTCAAAACCCGAGTGGCTTGTAAGGTGTAAAATGTGTTTTCAAAGACTCTTTAGAAGCTCACTAATCCGATGCGATATCGTTATGCTGCTAGCTTCAAAATTTGCATAGATAAATACATATTGAAACGACTCCCTACCTCCTATTTATAATTTCCTCTTTCTCCTTCCTTCCAGTTACTCACTTCACCTAAGTGGAAGTAAGGGTGTTCGGGGGTTTAGTCAGGGAGAGCCGAATAATAGATAGGATTATAAAATATATATATTTCATTAATAAGAACACTAATCTCATGAACAGCAATTACAACAAGAATACAATGGATAACAAGTTACTTCTACTCACACGCCGTATCCTTAATACAAATAGCAAGTTACGTTTCGACTCAATCACAACATGTTAACTCCAATTACCACACGCAGCTAATCCCTATCCTTGCCAGTAATATTAATTACAATAGGGGTTGGGGACGATGTCACTGTACAGACATTGGTCACTACCGCTATGCGTAATATGATCATCCTTTAACTTCTGCTTGGTTGGTCTCGGTAACCCCTTTGCCCAGGGGTAAGTGGATGCTCGCCTCTTCAGCGTCGATCACACACTGTTCACGCGTCGATGTTTTGTGGTCAGGTTGAAAAGGATGTAGGGGTGACTGGGGGAGGGGAGCGCGGGCCTCCCGGCCTCTTATATAGCCGGGCTATCTAGGACAAGTTTATAAAACAACCCGCCCGGCTGTAATCTATACTGCGCTCTACCTAAAATGTGTAGCGCCGCCATATGACGCCACACTACCCCCCTACCCGCGTCGAATAAGCAGCTGTCCTCGGCTGAAGGGATGAAGTAAGGGCTTCCAGAGCGGCCACGTTACCAGAGAGAGGCGAGTGTCTGAGAGGCACTTCATTGCAAGAATATATCCATCCGTAGCACTGGAAGACCGGGGAACTCAGGAGGACGTAGACGATTCGGTGGGGTGGCAACCGGGAGCCTTACTGCGGTATCGAGGGACAAATGGCAAGTAAGAAACACCGTCCAAAAAAAAAATAAACATACAAGGTTTACAATAAAAGAAAAGTGTAGCCAACAATTAGGGCACTGAACACGTTGCAAGCGTCACTAAGGGAGGGTAGGGGGGTTTGCTCCCAGCCACATTCAATATGAAAGAAAGATTTAAACCCACCAAGACTAGGTAGTGGGCACAGGGAATGGATAGGGGGTTGTGTGGCCACAATTAGTGCGCGCTTGACAACTGTCCGCGATTAGTGACATTTTGAACAAGATAAAGGCACTGTCAGCCAGTTAAAGCAAAAATTAAGTCAGAGTACTATGTGCATTGTTAGCATTAGAAAATACTGGAAAGACTAAATCGTGAGATACATGCAAAAGAAAATATGTACTCTGCAGTTGCAAATGCGTATGGCGCTTAAACACTTTTTGACATTCTGCAGTTGGCTGCACGTTGCGCACGTCAACTGTCGATAAAACTAGTTATGTTTGCTTTACATTTGGTGAAAAAGAGCAATGAAACTGTGTATTCTTTAAACAGCTAATTTATGGAATCATATTCTACGTCAAAAGATAAGTAATTGGTTTCCTTTCAACATCGTTACACAGCTAAGTGAGCTACGTGTACACACTGAGAAGAAAAATCAAATTGCTTAAAGTTATTTGACTTACGCACTAGGTTACATGAATAATTGATAATTTGAAAGAAAAACAGAAAAAATACAAGATTAAATTTGCCATACATAAGTTGCGTGATAGTGAAATTAATTAGCCTAAAGTGGGTAGCCTATGGTTTTAAGCGTCGATTATCTGTTTTTCACACGTGCACCATATAAGTTGTGGTTAGAAATCTCTTTTTCATAGAAAAGTTTGTTCACTTTTAATATTTTATCGAAGAACTTTGAAGTTCGGTTTATGTGATTCACTGTTCCTGTAATTATTTGTTTGAGCAATCTTATGATCGATCACCACTGAGTTTACTGACTTCTATACTACATCCGAACGTGCACTTATTTGCCTTACCAATTTTTATATTTGTTTGTGCCTATTACTACGTGTAATTCGTTTCCAAAATACAGTCATGTGCCCAATGGTAGAATAACTTATGAGAACAACCTCAATAATGAATAATTAATAAACAAGATACTTAACCAATACTATATCTAGGTACAATCATCCTTACATGCTAGTGGAAAATTTTTCGTACAAAATTTTATTATTTTTTTCGTTTCCAACAAGGTACACTCAATAACATACAAAATAGGCATAGAAGGAAGGAAAATAAAGACGGGGTACCCCTTATCCTACTTAAAACTAACACATTGGTCACAATTTGTGACTACTTTCAGGCGATAATAAAGGAAATTAAGTATACCTTTCCTCTGCTCACAAGGCAGAGCAAAATATGATTAACTTGAATAAAACATGCCTATAGACCTAAAATATGAAAGTATTGCTTGCTTGCCTGTAGGGCTAAGTAAACATAGTGACAAACATGATGGCAGCAAAACATACAACAGAAAATACTCCACTGGAAGAAGAATAACAGATATTATCTAACTTAGTAATAGTAAATGTGCATGGCACCAATATTAAACATTAAAAATGAAAATCTTAACCTAAAGGTACGGTAACACTTGTGTGTTTTGCTGCCATCTTCCCTCCTCTTTTCTGTTTGAATTAAGTTTTTTTGGTGTTTCTATATAAATATTTCTTTCTATTTTTTCCCCTTTTGTGTAAGAGAGGAAGACACTGATGAGCAATGGTAGTCTCAACTATAAAGTGAAAATGTGGCTGTCGTAACACTGAATATCTAGGCCACAATATTGTGAAATAAGAAACTACTCAATTGAGTAATTAATTTAAAGGCCACGTAGGCTTAAGCACAAAGTACTAGTCAAAGTGAAGCATCCCTACAATAAGGGCGTTAACTCAATGAAAGGCAATAACATTCTTATAATGTACTATAAACTGCTAAACGCTGCTTGAAGGGCATGTAAACGGTGAATATTGTAAACCAGAGCACTGTTGTAAGTAGTGTGTTCATACTGGAGTTAAGTAAAATAACTTACACTTGCCAGGTAAGACTGACAACTTGGTATAAAATACACAATGACTAAAGTATCAACACGTCGCAGTGACAACTTATAAAATGCTGTACAGCATGTATGTTAATGTAGAACAGTTATTAATAAAAGGGACCTGTAGGCCCAAGCACGATATTGTGAATCATAACATTGATACTTGTCAGCAAGTAGTAAACACAGTGAACTGAGTTCTAAGTTAAGGAGGGCACTTATTAAGGTTACTATATATGAATAAACACTGCACTGAACATGATTAATATGACAACTCTGAGGTTAATTAATGTTACACAGAAAAGTGAAGTCAGAGAGACAGCTATCTGACTTATTAGACAGATGCAGCAACGGGAGGCAATAAATATGTGTAAAAGATACTGTAACCATTGACGTCGAAGTATAGAGTAACAAAAATTGTATCATGATGCCTCCCTATGACACAGTGGTAATAATATAAGGCATAGACCCCTGGTCTAGCTATAATAAGTAAATTCGCTTCGCTGGAACAAAGACAGACTGCAGCCGCCTGGCTCTTGATTACACTGGTATACAGAACAAGTATTCTGGGATATGCCCTAGGTAAGGGATGTAAAAATAAGCACTGACTGGAACACATTAGACCTAAGGGAAAGATAGCCACAGTATACTTAATAAGTTAAAATTAATATGGGATGTGAAATGATACGGATAATGGGCAACATACAAGTAAAATATACACACATGAAAAAAATGTCAATAACACCATGTTGCAGGGGTCAAAATATAAAAGTATCACACGGGGTTACAGGGTAGTAAATAAAATAGCATAGAAAAATTTGGCAAAAGTGTTGGGGGGGGGGGGGGCAGTAGTCATGATAATGACGAAAGGAAAGTGAACGACGTAACAATACACACACACAAAAAGGGGGAGGGGATATTAGATTGTAAACATAGAAATAGTAAGGCTCAATAATATACCTAGGCAGTGAATACATAAGAACATTAGTTTATGTTTGACAAGTAAATGTAACGGCAATGAAATACGACAATTAAGTTAGCTAATGAGAAAGTGGTACACGCATAAGTGAGGGGAGACCACTGAAATTAATAAATGAGGCCGCACGACCTGGATGAGGTAAATATGACAAAGGCACTAAGGGCACAGAAAATGTGAGGGTGGTACACAATTGGAGAGGGGGATGAAATGTCTACAGGGGCGTGTGAGGAGTGTGGGAATTTTAATGAGTTTAAAATAAAATTATACCACCAAAAACATCAATAAAAGCATAACAGCTAGGGTAAAATAATCAAAGTGGATCGGGTCAACAAGAGAGAACAATTTAGGGGACGCGAAAGTGTCACGGCGGGTAGTGGGGTCAATGTTTTCAACGAGAGGGAAGGCGGCATAATTAATGTGCTAGTCCGTATTTAGGGGATTTGAAATGCTGAGAAAATGAATACCTTCAGATAGGGATTGCTGGGGGAGGTGAAAAAACTGCTCGGAGAGCCAATGCACGGGGACGACAGTCTGGTGCAATGGGATGACAGGAGTTCGTACATCACAAAGATGGGTGGTGTGAATGATGACGTCAGCAGGAGTGACGACTGTACAGCTACATGGAACATGGAGTTCAAGAACTCCGACAGGATGTGTTGGAAGAACAGTATTAAGGGACGTGTTGACACACGTGTAAACAGTGTTGGGAGGGGGGTTTGTGAGCACGAATTGTTTTGGGTAAATGTTGGTGACCGTGAAAGGGGTGGAAGAAGTGCAGTGATACATACAAGAGTGAAACAAGGAAGTGACATCCGTAAGCAATATGGCGGCCTTGATGCATTTGGCGTCGTCTCCTAGGAGAGATTTAGATTGGACGAGTAAAACATCCTGGTATGGGTGGGCGGACAGCGAGAACGGCTTTAACATCGCTTGGCAAGATCGATCGCAATGACAGGTGCAGGTGACTGGATCGTACATGAGTGATTATGGAACAATTAGGGGATGGATTTTAAGTGGTACACACGCCATTGAGAATTGACATTTATTAGGGGAACTTGTAATTTAATTACTAATTACTGGTCGGAAAATGCACATTCCCCCAATTCAAGGGAATAATATTTGTGCAAGTCATGAGGGGAGATACTTAGAGTGAGATTCAATTTCCTTAATTGCTGTTGCCATGCCACAAGGTCATGTGTTAATTGAGTTGTTGACCACCCCTAATGGCAGTTTGTGCAGCTGGCAAGAATGAATAAACAACTCAATGGAGTGATCAATGAACATATTATTAATGAGTTGCAAGACACTCATAATGAGTAAATAAGTTTGGGTTTCTAGGGAGCGTGCAGCATCAAACACTGACGTTCGTGATTTGAGAATTGCAGTAATACCATTAGTGACTTTGCTAAGGGAGTTTACTTTCGATTCCACTTTATGAGTAATGTCATTGATAATATTAAAAGATATATTGAGAGCCTTGTGTGTACTGTGTACGTTCGCTGCAAGTTCGTGAATTGACTGGTCGAGGCTGGCATCGTTTCGAAGAAGGGCATGAAGGTGTGTGTTTGTAAGGAAGTTAAACACCAGCTCCCAATGTCACCAATGATTTGGATACCGCTCTTGGTGCGGAAGGAGGTACTGACATCAGTATGATAATCTTGTATTACATTAGTGTCTATCACCTGCATGTAATTATAGAGTATTTTAGCATTTGCACACATTGTGGTATTCCTATCTTTACAAGCAACATGAATGAACTGATCAAGGGCCTAGGGAGAGGAGGGAAATAGTAATTGTAGTGTGTAGACCAGCAGTAGGCTGGTCTACACACTACAATGTCTCATAGAGCACATCTGGTTCAACGCCGACATAGTAGATACCAGCATGCGTCCTGAAGGTCGGTTCCCGGCGCCCTTCAGCTGTGAAGACAGAACAAAAACACATCGCCAAGATCAGGATTGCCAAGCAGGTGGGGATAATCCCCCACCCCCGCCGGCTAGCACACCGTAAGCAGCAAGGCCACGCCCACAGGAAGTGCTGCCAACCTGGATGGTCGGCATGATGTACGCTGCCGCAGCCGTGCGTACAGCAGAGGCCGCGAAATGAATTGGCACCCCTGGAGTGTGAAGAGCGACCGCTGGCAAGCAGCAGTTGAGCACAGGGCGAAAGGAAGGCACAGACGATGCAGGTTGGGCAGGCTGTAGGCTGTACTGGCCATGGAGAATGCGTGCGAAGCGGGAGATGCGTCAGCAGCGCCTTTTTGTCGTCCCCTTACGAGCAGCCGGCACTGAAGTGGAGCACGTACAATGTAGAAGCATGTAGAGGAAAGATTGCAGTACACTATAACACACTTTAAAACTGGCTTAAGGCATAGAACACATCATAGTTTAACAGGAGTAAGCAATTTTGGTATGTCTTATGGACACAGTGTCGTATTTTAGAGCCCCGGTTATGTTAACTTGAATTTGAATAGAGGATTCCCCCAGAATAGCAGTTACACGGTACGGTCCATGGTAACGATGAACGATGAGTGAGGGCCTTGTGTCTACCATGGTTATGTACCCACACATAATCGTTGACCTTTAAAGTGTTTTTGCGGTGGGTTTTGTCGAAGGCGGACTTTTGGAAGCTCTGAGTATGAAGTAAATTTTGTTTAGCTACTTCGCGAATTGCGAGAAGTTTTTCGCACCAATCCTGGGTGCGCTCAGAAAACTTAGTGGCAACCACTTGAGTAGGGAGAGCAGCTTACACACTGCGAAGAAGATAATATGGCGTAAATTGTGTGGAACTGTAAATGCTAGTACTAATGTTAAATTGGACAAATGGGACATACAGGTCCCAGTTTAATGGGTTAGTACTGGCAATTGCAGTAAATTGTTCCCCGATGGCACAGTTATTTCGTTCCACTAAACCATTATAGCACGGGTTGTAGGCCATGGTTGTGAGCTTTTTAATGCCTAGGGATTTAAGGAGGTTACCTATAAGCACATTTTGAAACGAGGTGCCCCTATCTGTCAATATTTGCTGAAGGCATCCAAACTGTAAAATTACATCTTTAATAAATTCAACACATGTTACGGCATCGATGGCCTGAACAGGTTTGGTAATAACATAGCGTGTGGCGTACTCTGACATTACTAAAATATATCTGTTACGGCATGCCGTAAGGGGTAAAGGACATTTAGCATCCAGAGCCCAGGTGTGGAGGAGGGATTGAGGTGGGAAAGGAGTGATTTGATCCATGGGCTGCGATGTGATCGCCTTAACTTTCTGATAAACAGGGCATGATTGTAAGTATTTTTTGACATTGTCAGCCACGGATTCTCAAAAATAAGACTGTTTGATTTTTCGGAGTGTCTTAAGGATCCCAAAGTGCCCTCCCTCAAAAATGACGTCATGTTGTGCCTGAATTATTTCCGGGACGTAAAACTGGGGGAGAAGTGTCAGTTTAATGGGGCCCTGGGGCGTGTTTACTTTCAGGAATATTTTGCAGTTGGTAGTCATGCCATAACGAGGACTTAAACACATGGGTGTACGCTTGATCTGGATGCACTAACACCTGTTTAATTTTGGAAATGTGAGGGCCATTGTCATATTCGCCAATGAATGGGGAGGTAGAAATGGTGTTGGGACATAAATAAAAATCTGAGTCGTCATGAATGTGGACGTATTCCTGTTCGTGTGCGTGCACAGGGAGAAAATGTATAATTCCAGCAAAGCAGATTACAAGAATGGTAGAATTAAGGATAGGGTCGATACATGTTGAAGTAACAGGGGAAGTGAAGCATTCCCTAATAACATGAATGTTTACGTGGTACAAGGTAGAAACGATTTTCAAGATTAAGGGTAATGGGTAAATATGTTCATCATGAATGGCCTTAACAAGGCGATCTTTGTCTGCTGGCGACAAATATACGACGAAGTAATGTTTAAATTCATCAAAATGCATTGTGAAGTATTTGGTAACATTAGTAGCCATTTTTCCCATTTATGTGTGTTTTGAAAGATAGCTTCCGTGAGGGCTGTGATATGGGACTAACATTTCATTAAAGGGAGTGTGATATCATAAACTTTTCCATGCACAGTTACAGACCGTGTCATCGTGTGTAAATACTTTAAACTTCCATGGTCGGTCTCAACAGTAAACTTATGGCCATACAGGTATTGACGGTAGTGAGAACATAAATATTTAGTGGCGGATAGCTCTCGCTCCTTCGTGGACCAGCGTTCCTTGTGAGCCAAAAACTTTTTGGACACGAAGGTCAATCACAAGCAAGAACAATTTCGTGGCCTTCGTGAAATTTCTGTAGAATTGGCACCTGAAGAATGGCTCATTTTCGTTGCAAAAAGGAATTCTGATGTTCCAGACCCCATTTGAAGGAAGCAGTGTGTTTCGTAAGGTCAATTAAAGGTTAGGCGATAGAAGCATAATTTAGGACACACCTTCGTAAGTACGAAGTAATGCCAAGAAAGGAACGAAATAGTTTTACAGTAGTTGGAGGAGCCATTTGTTCGATAACAGCAACCATATCAGGATTGGTGGACATGCCATAGAGAGTAATTATATGATCTAGTACTTTGACAGTCTGTTGGGCGAATAAACATTTATTAGCATCTACTTTCACATTGAAAAGTCTAAGCCTCTGAAAACTTTGCATATATTGTTGAAATGTTCATCAAAAGTATTGCCTAAAATAAAGATGTCATCTATATAGGTGATAGCGGCATTTGACCTGAGGGGACCTAAGAGTTTATTTATGAACATTTGGAAGTACTGTGGACTAGTTCTTAGGCCCATTGGCATACAATAGAACTCAAATAAACCAACACCATCGACTGTAAAAGCCAATTTATGGTGATCCTGGGGGCGAACAGGTATACTATAAAACCCAGAGAAAAATCTATGCTAGTAATGTAGGAGGAATGTTGAAGAGCGTTCGAGATGTCCTTGGTACAAGAGAGGGGGTACTGGACTCTACTTAGGTGTTGATTAAGTTTACGGAAATCTCTCAGGAAGCTAAGACCACCACTCTTATTAGAAATTACCAAACTAGGGGCAGAATAAGGAGAATCAGTTTCACGGATAATCCCACCATTAACCATGTCTTTGATTTGGCCTAAAAGTTCATCCCTAACTTTAGGGCTAATGCGGTAGGCGTGTGTGGTAACAGGCTTGTCAGTATCTAATTCTAATTTGATTTCAACATTTTTGGCCTCTGTGAGCTCGAGAATTGACATAGTAAAACGATTATGATATTCCTCAGTAATATTTTGAAGGGCATGTTTTTGAGGGGGCGTGAGAGATTAATTGATATGAGTGGTAAGAGGGGTTTGCTGTTCGAAAGCATCAAGGGTGTTACATAAATGCTCCAATGTCGGAAAATCGACGGTGTCGGTCAAAGTAGATATAAGAGGGATTTCAGTTATCCTATTCTCGTCGTGTGCATGCACAAATAAAAGATTATATTTAAGGAATGGGATGTCATATTTTCTTATAAAATCGTCACCTAAAATCAGGTCTTGTTAAAGATTGTCGACGACCAAAAATATCTGAGTATAAGTGGTACCCAGAATTTTCAGTTTTAAAGTGGTTTCAAATTGTGGCTGTGTCAAGAGAGATGTAGCAGCTACAAATGTATTGGGCTTTTTCAAGGGATAAAGGGGTTGAGTAGATAAAACGGTGCTGCAAACATAACTGCTAGAGCATCCCGTATCTAACAAGGCATGATAGCACTTACCCTTAATGGTGACTAAGATACGCGACATGGCTGAGTTGATGTGGACTTGGTGAGGAGGGAAAGGAAGCACAACGCACGTCTTTTTAACTGTGCCAATATGCGCTACAGCTCCGCTCAGTTTGCTGGTTTCATCATCGCAGCCTTTGCTGGCATTGTTTAAAAAACATTTGGCACGCGCTTCGTCGTGAGTGGGAGTAGAGCGTGCTACACAAATGGTCCGCGGACTTAGCCAGAATTTGTTTTTGAAATCCCGAAATTTGTCAGCTATGTCGGTAGAGAACTGAAAGTTTGCTTAGGGAATAGGGGACACTGTTGACTTTTATGCCCGACATAAAAACACAAAGCGCAAGTGTTGCTAGCCAAGCTGCTTAGGCCCTGAACTGTAAGCTGTGCGGGTGATATACGCTGCAAAATGGCAATGCTGCAGTTTGGCGTGCTGGGCGTGGGAGATGTGGCAATGGCGATCTGCTTTATGCTGGCGGGAGGAGTGCTACGCTTACACAGCCTGCCGAAACGAGATTGCGTGCATGGCGGCATAATGTGTGACGCTTGGTGTGGCCGCAATAACAGCGAAGGCTCGGGCGTATGTTTACGCTTTGGTTGAGAAGCTGGGGCTTTTAGCAAGCCAGCAAAAAAGTGTGCTCGATTGGGTTTTGTGAAATGTATGTGTGAGCGGCATCGGTTTTTAGTGTTACTAGGAACAAAATGGTGTGGCTCTGTGGAAACTGGTGGAAGGAAGCATGATTGAAAATTTTCACTCTTAGCATTGAATTTGGCTATCTCGGCATATGATCTGTTGGGCGTTAATTTGTTAAACAAGGCATTGCATGCGGCTCGCACCTGGGCGCTTTTATCATCGGGGGTGGCGTGTCTTACACCCTTGTGGGGAAGTTTTTTGACGGATATCTGGGCTGTTGAGTTATATTGTACGGGCGTGGTTTGGGAATGAAATGAATTGCCCCAGTAGTAGTGCGGTACATTATTCACTGAAGGTAAGGGGTGGGGGGTGGAAGCTGGGAGCATTTGGCCTGCTAGTGAAACAGTTTTGAGAATAAAGTGTCTATTGGGGAAAGTGTGTATACCCGTGTAGTGAGGAGTGTTGGGGTAGGAATTGGAGGAGTTGAGGTGTGCAAGTTGATAATATTGCCTGGGATAGTATGCCTTATACTGAGCTGTTTGTTGGGGTTGATAGGGGCGCCTGTTCTATTGTGTGTTGGCACGGGGTTATTTTTGACTAAGGGAGAGCTGTGCGATTTCCTGCTTTAGTTTAGTGATCTCCGCTTCTAACCTAGCAGAATCTGGGTGGGGGCTGGTGTGCATTTCTCGCTGTTGATAGTGGAAAATGCCAGTTTCAATGTTCTGCAAATTTCCAAGCAAATGGTCTAGAGTTTTTTTTTTTTTTTTAACCCAATTAACTTGTCCGCGATGGACGACAAGATACTCTTCCGAAAACATTAGTAAATCGGTTGTCTGTCATTGTAGGGTTGTATTTGGCCCTGTAGTTCGTAAGTATTTCTAGATGGTGCATAGTATTCTCGTCAATGGCCTGCTTCTTGTTGTACACTAAATGTTTAAAGTGTTCAGTGTCTGCAGGATTAGTGAATACTTAAATGAGCCCGGTTGCAATCTGGTGCCAGGTGATAGGCTGTTCATGGTGACGTGCAAGTTTTCGAATGTGTGGCACGCTGTATCTGAGAGGGAGAATTTGATGCGCTTACATTTGTCACCGTCATTCCACCCATTAAGCTCGGCGACTTCGTCAAATGCTTGCAAAAATTCGTCAACGTTTTCCCGTGTTGACCTGAGAATGACGGGGGTTTTTCAGGTTGCGTAAACGTAACATTAACTGGGGTGGGTTGTTAGGCATGTTGTGTGGTGGGAGGTGTGAAATGTTAGCGTAGGTGTGGGTGGTGACTAGGGGTTGGAAGACACGTGAAGGGAGGGTGAATTGCCAATTTCCTCGTATAGAGGGAAACCAAAAATATCGGTAAGGGTCGTAGGAGATTGTGCGAGTGTGGTTGGAAGGGATTGGGTGGGGGGTTGTGTGTCAAGGGGTTAGTCCTGTTCAGTACTAGGGAATCGTGTATCTAATGAATAGTTTGGTGCGTGGATAGTTGTAGGTGTGTCTGTAATGGGGTGTTGAATGCGCAGCCTATCGCGTTCGTCTAACAACCGTCCAAAGCCTTTGGTGTCGATCAAAACGGTCTTAATAAACTGTGAGAGTTTAGACTGTTTTGCCTGGCTTCTTGTTTCCATGCACTGGGTACGTGTATAATTCAAGTGATGGGTGGTGTAATGGTGTCGGCACTTAGAGTACTTAAAGTAAAGCAAACCGTGTAAAAGAAGAAAACACACTCCGATAGCACACACAAAACGGGAGTGATTAAGCAGGTAAGCGAACAATATGTTCAACATGTATTACAAGCACTACATATAGACAAACTACTAAAATAAGCGTTCTAAATGGGCTGTGGGTCGGCGGACGAGAACAGAAAGGCAGCAAGGCTGTGAAACACTGCTGCGTCGGGCACGTGATAACTGACCCCGCGCAAAGTCTGCTGACTGTACGAACTCGAGCAACTGGCTACGTGGTTGGTAGGGGTATCTGGAAGAGACGGGGGAACGATGATTTTCTCAGATAATTTCTCACGTTCGTTTCTACAATAAAGGCATATAAATTAAAATGTTATTCGTATTTATTAACTCGCTTGGCGTGCAGAGAAGGGAAAGACCGGCGCATTCACCAGTGTAACAACTCCCTACCTCCTATTTATAATTTGCTCTTTTTTCTCATGAACAGCCATTACAACAAGAATACAATGGATAACAAGTTACTTCTAGTCATACGCCGTATCCTTAATACAAATAGCAAGTTACGTTTGGACTCGAATCACAACATGTTAACTCCAATTACCACGTCGCAGCTAATCCTTATTCTTTCCAGTAATATTAATTACAATAGGGGTTGGGGACGATGTCACTGTACAGACATTGGTCACTACCGCTATGCGTAATATGATCACCCTTTAACTTCTGCTTGGTTGGTCTCGGTAACCCCTTTGCCCAGGGGTAAGTGGATGCTCGCCTCTTCAGCCTCGATCACACACTGTTCACACGTCGATGTTTTGCGGCCAGGTTGAAAAAGATAGCCCGGCTATATAGGGGCAAGTTTATAAAACAGCCAGCCCGGCTATAATCTATACTGCGCTCTACCTAAAATGTGTAGCGCCGCCATTTGACGCTACAATATAAACTAATTTCCGGATTTTTTATTCTACCCCTACGTAGGTCAAAGTGGGTAAAAATTTGTTTCCACGGACTCATTAATAACTCACTAACACACTTTATTAAAAATGTCTGGCTTCATAAATACTTAAATATTAATTTAAGCAATTTTCGAAATTCCAAGGTTAAGAAGTATTTTTCGAGAAATCCTTCAATAGCTCATTTATGAATATGTCTTTATGTTCTTTGTTTCGAATTGTTAGTTGCATAAGTACCAATAAACGAATTGAGTGATTTCAGAAATTTAAACTATTGAAAAATTTGCAAACGGGTAAAACAAGTTTTGCAACGTTCCATACATTGCATCGTATGCATGCCTGTATCTTTCAAACCAGCACGTTTTCCAAGATCTTATTAAACGACAAAATTATAATTACAAAATAAACGCGTATTTTACTGTTAAAGAAAATGTTTACTTCCCTTAAACTTGCAGGTAAAATTGTCAGAAATGAGCAGAATCAGTAATTAAATGTCTCATTTTCATAAATTATGTGGTTAGAGAATCACACTGTGCTATGTTTTTTTCTTATGACGCTATTTATACGTGTATAATTCACATTTTATTCCGCAGTAAATTATCTCACATGTGACTTTGTATGAAGAGTGGACTGGGATATATGCCAGTTGCGAAGTAAACGGTCTTTGTTTTACGACATTTAATTGATTTCAGAACTGTCGAAATGACGTGTTATAACGATGGTAAGGACGTTGATATTTGATTTTCCAACAAATCAGATTTTTTTTTCCACGAAAATAATAACTAACGGAACTTGAATATGTACCAGTAGTGTTAATACTAGAAATGGCCAGAGGACAAAACCAGTTCAGCCTATCTTTAGTCTGTAGTAAAAAAGAGAATCAACAAATAATTTAAAAAGATATATTGCCATAGAATATGTTACGAGGAGTGAGCATTTTTTATTAGTATGATAAACCATTAGTAGAGATGATGGTTTATCGCGGGAAAAGCTGACTTTTTGCTAGGATTCAACGTACTGTTCACATGTCCGACAGTTTTCTTTCCGTATTGGCTGCCATGCATGTATGAAGCTACTATCCCATTTCACTGGGCCAATGAGGATTCTGATACTATATGGCAGAACGTTCGTGATTGGTCTGCAAACAACTGAGCCAAGTCAATACTTTGTTCATCCAATCATGAAAGAATACACTAGTTACAGTGTTATAGAAGATATGTTGGGTCAAAAAATCTTCGCGATTTTCCATAATCTCTAATCATTAGTGTAGTTTTCCTTGGTTGTCCGAAGGGGTAGAACTGAAGTGAATCTGTTCTGGACACAGTTGTAAACATGTACAACAGTCCATCATCACCCTGCGGTTTATCAAAAGCATCTACCCTCGTGGCACATGCCGCCATACAAGATTCTCCTCGAAGTTATTAACGCCAAAACACTACTATAGCACCGGGTTCCAAGTGAAGGCATGGCAAAAAGATGTAATCGAGGCCACAGTCTTCAATGAATTGCACGAAAAAGGAGGGGGGGGGGGCGTTTTCATACTTCATACCGCGAGTACCCTTCCGAATTTTAAAATACTGTAATTCATCTGAAAGGTCTGTTTCGCTATGACAGTAAGTTGGGTCCAGGGACAGTCGCTAAAGGTGGCAGGGTGAGAGTTGAGGGAGGACTGCTTCCCATGTGGGCAACTCTATGTAACCTGGTCCAGAAACTGGCAAGTGTATAGCACATGAAGAACGTAGTGTAGAAAAAAAATCCTTCGGTAAAGGAAATTAATAACTGTTTGACGTAGTCCATGCGGGCGAAGCCGCGAACATAAATATTCTAATCACAGTTTCCTTGTTTTTGTTTCTGTTGTTTGCTTAGATACAGATGCATTAGACCAGGGTTAATTGAGGACTGAGGTGGTGAAAAGTAAGACCGCCTGCCTCCGACTACAGTGAACTGAGTTCGCCTTCCTGCGGGTTTTCGCACGCGCAATACGTGGCGGACGTTACTACAGGCTCTTGGTTCTCTCGGGGCACGCATAACCCCCCCCCCCCCCAAACTGCGCCAGCGCCGGAGATCTCAGCCTTACAGCATCACATGTGTCTATAGATTATTCACGGTAAAGTGAGAACTTTTTGAATCCCTTTCACTTGGAAAAATAATTAATAAAGTATATTTTATTGTAGCCTTAGACTTCAACTTTTCGAATCCGGTGAAATATATACACTGTGTTTATGACTTACATTGCAATATTTATTTTGAAAAGTGGCGGAAGGATAAAAAATGACTGATAGGAAAAAAAAATTATGGCCTCAAAAGTGCTTACTATACCGTGAACAGCCTATACGCATAAGACAGTGAACCAGTGTGCAGCCTTCCCGTCGGTAACCTGCCTATATGAGACCGAGACGTTAGTGTTTACCCTATAATTGTTGGTGTCCTATTAAAGATAAAGGTGTGATGCACGTCTCTATTTCCTTTAATATCTCACCTCAGAGTTTTTGCCCGTGCAAGCCATTTTCACTTTCAGAAAAAATAAATATAAATTAGAAATTAAAATAGAGAAAGAAAACTAGCATTTCGTAGGGAAAGGTATCTAAAGCAGTGTTCTTCAATGCGCGATTCTTTGATCCCTTTGTTACACTTAGTGAAAATCCGACAAAATATTTTTTTGTATAGGGCCAAAAATATATTTAGTTGCCTTAACAAAATATTTTGTTGAGTAACCAAAACTTGAAGGAAAACGAGAAAATTAACTTTGTTCGTCTAACAAAAGTACACACTTGAAGTAACAAAATCTCTGTTTTGGACCTAAAGAAATTAGACTGTCAACAACGTATTTTGTTGAATCAACTGTTTATATTTGTTTGGCTTGTAATTTGATTGCCTTAGTTCGGAAATACAGCCCGAGAGTTTATAAGTATTTTTTGTGATAGTGCATTTATTTATGCCTAATAACTTCGTGATAAAACAAGTTCAATAGGAAACTAAAAATTAAAGCTGCAAAACTTGAAATCTTTATTTGCGCATGTTGCCCGATATTCGAAATGTAAATATTTGAAAACATATATTTTCTTCAGTAGTCATTTCCGCTGAGGTAGCTCGGGCGTGTCGCTCGAGCGCAAATTATATACGTTCGAATCTCGGCTGGGCTTCCAGTTTTCCAGTTTTTTTAAATAACTTATTAAACGTCTCTGTTTAATCTATGTAGAGCCAAACAAATATCTAGTTGCGCCAATAAAATCTTTGCTTGAGGCGACCAGATAACAACAACAAATTAATTTGGTTTCAAAAACAAAATATCTTTTTGCCCCCTAAATAAACAATTAATTTCATTTGCGCTAAACAAACTTTCTTTAATTCAACAAAAAATTTCTCAGTGTATGATGCACATTTTGCAGGACCCCAAACGGTCTTTTTTTAACAAGCTAAGAAAATACTTTCATGTACGCAACCTATTTATTTTCTACTACGAAAGTGTTACCATTTCAAGATTACCAAGAATAAAAAAAAAAAAAAACAGATTTATTAGTAAGCTACACAGTTACAGTTTATAACAATTTTTGTGAAAAGTAAAATATATTAGTTTTTACTCGCTGACCCCTGATTATAGTCTCAAAGATCCCCGGGGTGTGAGGACCACAGTTTAAGAATGGCTGTTGTAAAGTGCTATTCACACACGTTGAACGGTTTTTGAGTAAACCGTTTTTTCACGCGTCACCCAAATTTACTGCCCCTCTCATATCTGGCTAGATTCCTGGTAAGGGGACAGGTAGTAAATTTATTCAGTTTGTAACGAGTTATTCCGCCTCCAGTTATCTCCGATAAAGTAGCGTGCGCCATGAATAACCAAGAATAAAATGAAACTGACAAAAAAGTCAATCATGTTAAGTGTTCGGCCGACGAAGGGCGCAGTTAATAAAATGCGGCCGCATTATTAACAATTTTTTTTATTCGGATAAAATACTTCTGCTTGGAAGAAAATTACTTTCCAGTTCCAACAATTTCTGTAAAATGCACGGCCCATTTTTTTTTGTTCCAAATTGACGATCCGCGGCATAGAGGGAGGGGAATATCTATCCCGAGCGCGAAAATCGGGCTGAATTCTCGATCAGACTGTCAATTCAGTTCTTTCGTATCTTCTGCGGCCCCATTGGCTACGAGTGTTCAGGCTGTGTAACAATTTCCTCTTACCGTTTCAAATCCCTTTGTCTTCCCATCGAGGATAAAACGCCGTGTTTAATTTGCTACCGAATTCATCCGAGGAGAAAGACAATTAATTAATTTTCCCCATTTGGTTTTTTTTTTCTCCCCCTTCCCGTCTCGTTCTCTGTTCGAATCAGAAAAATGGACTTTCGGGGTGATGTAGTTTCTTCGTTTCGTCGCGGGACAGATCTAGTTAGTTTTACAACTCTTAAACGGGAGGTGGGGCGCCATTTTTTCCCGACACCCGAGATGCTCTGGCGGGAGGGAGAGGTGGAAAGAACCGAACAAGGAAGGGAAGACAGCCGAGGAGACGGAGAAACAGCCCCGCAACAAGAACAGCGGATGGCATCTCTCGTCGTGTCCGAGGTTTTTTTTTACTGCATCGCTGGAAACATTTTAATCGCCGCAGACTCCACACACCTGCGTGTTTACCTGAAACTTCGCGACGATCCTCCCCAGAGTTCCCGAAAACTTGTTTCGCCAAGTGGAAAGTCGTGCGGTCTAGCTCGCTGTTATGACAACACACATCATTTACTGGGTACCGTGGAAAATATTTGTATAATGAACCTCCAGACGTAGGCCAATGTGCACAGATTTTAGATATGAATTCTAAAAAACCCAGGGAATTTCTTGGCCTTTATTTGACAGCATTTACGTTTCGCAAAACCGAGCAAACAGTTTGCCTATAGGCTATTCACGGTAAAGTGAGCACTTTTGAAAACCCTCTCATTTGGAATAATCGTCAGTAGATATATTTTATTTTAACCTTAGACGTTAACTTCCGAATGTGGTGTCATCTACACACTGTGTTTATTATTTACATGGCAATATATATTTAAAAAGGTGGTTAAAGAATAAAAAAATGGCCGAAATAAAAAAAAGTAACTAGGACCTCAAAAGTGCTCACTTTACTGTGAACAGCCGCCCATAAGAGGCAATATGGCATAGAACGCGCTTGCAGTCTGCGCATCCAATCTCTGTGTTCCATAATTGAAATTAGACGAAAATTTCAAAACTGTCTGTACCTTTTATTTTTAAATTTATTTTAAAGAGAGAGATAGTAATGGACTCTGTGTTAAATAACATTCCTACTCCTAGGGAATGGCAGGATTTGTTACGAAACCTTCATTATCCTTACAGAAAACTGAATATAAAACATAAGGTTTTCTGCAAAAGTTCCCTAATCCAGTATGATGTTTCCAACAGAACTTGCCTTATCTACCTGAAAAAGTTAACAGAAGAACTATCACCCTTCTACAGAAACCATTTCAAATTTCTTCTTAGATGTTTCGTGACCGACTGTACTCACAACATAGCACAGATATCAAAGAAAAGTCATAGTTGATTTTGTTCTCTAACGTTTTGGTTACTATTGTAAACGAGCACATTTTCTCTTAGAGATTATTCACTTTTTTTCAATAAATTACTGTGTAATAAATAGGTTGTTGGTTACATTGCACTAATATATTTTTGTAGGTTGCAGAGGATGTTGTTCCAAATCGCATTGTACCAGTAACTTCAAAAACCAAGTTAACGGGCAATATTATTAAAGATTTCACAAGATTTTCAAGTAAAAAAGGCTTTGTGGTAAATAATAATATGAGAATTGAAGCTGTCACTTTTAATGCGAGAAATCAGTTTGCACTTCTGAGATTATTTTTTTCTATTTGAGGTATTACTCAAACGAGTTAGTTAAATTCAGCTCTTCAGTCCGTTTTTATTTTCGTAACGATGTGCAATATTCTGCTGAGAATTTTAAACCGAAACTATGAAATTGCTTTTAATAATATTCAGAAATCATATTTATTCACAGTGCGTTTCACTTAATTAAGTTTTAATATTATACAAAAGTCTCCATATACACCACTTATACTTGATTTATTGGATTTTTGCTACGTTCCCAACAATTACTTTAGACAGATAAGGACAATTTGAATCTTGCTATTTCAGTTGCTCATTTTATCAGTATCATTATCAAAACAATGTGATTCATTCGTAGTTATAACCTTAAAACGTAATTATACTTACTATAACGGACTCTTATAATTCCTGGCACATATTTAAATTTTAAAAATATTATTTTGTGTAAAAAATATGGATTTGTTGGAATACTGAAAGTAAACAACCACCCATGGCATTGTCGGACTACGTTGCTCTGACATTTATGAAGGCAAAGGAGTTAGTCAGTATTGTAAAATGCTGATAAGATGAAAATCATCCTACCTTATCTTTAGTGTATGAATTGAACCTCTCCTAAACAAATGGTGTGCTCTTACCTGAGTCATGTCAGATGGCAGAGAGCAATAATAGCGGTTCGTCACTAGAGATGAGGTAGACCGATCTCTCTGGCTGCGCACAACCAGTCTCCATGTCCCAACATTGAACTGCTTCTCTGCCAGCACGTCTAGCGAAAATGGCGTGGATTGGGTTTGAGGTTAGAACAAGTGCTTTTTTGATTATGATTTTATACTTCGTCTAACCAATTTGTAATGCAGTTTGATTAAATTTAAAGAGGTAAAAGTATTTTATTAATATAATGGTACTTGTTTAAAAATTATGATATAAACAAACACGTTCATCATTGTCGACCACGTGACTTTGACAGCTGTCCTGCCTTGAGGTAGGCCAGTGTTGGGTACATGTGCAAAAGACGAGTAATCGCAACCGGTCTACCTTATCTTTATTCTATGGTCGTACGGATACCTGCTATCGATTAGTATAGTCCATTCGCGGTTTTTTCACACTTGTTTAAACCACGGCCGTAGAAGACAGGTCTGGACACTCGCCTATCTGACAGTGTTAGCTAATTGACCCCCTTATTTACTGATTTAATTCCATCTGTAGCCGCAGAGCGCTGGAAGCAAACAAGTGTTGTTAGCATTGCTGGTATAGTGATAACACCATAGAGATATGAACGTCATTGTTCCATCTTTTTTTAAAATTGCAATTCCCCTGCCTATGCTAGCCATGTCAAAAAGCACTACTTCAGTAGCAACGATCTGGGATTGGGTTCGTGAACTAAATGGGCCAATAATGGCGTCAACTTTTCAAGTTAGTGTCCATCAGGTGTCTGCGAGAGAGGCCTTGGCGGTACCCTCGTACGCCAGTCGTGCCGCATTAGAGAAGTCTCTAATGGTGAGTAACACGCCTATAGGCTGTTCACGATAAAGTGAGCACTTTTTAAGGCCCTCCCAAGAGGCATTAACTACTAATTAATATATATTATTGCAGCCTTAGGCATTAAATTTTGCTGGTGGTGAAATGTATACACTGTGTTTATTAGTCACATTGCAATGTTTATATTAAAAAGCAGCAGTAAGATGGAAATTGGATGAAAGTAAAAATTTACAAGGGCCTTAAAAAGTGCTCACTTTACCGCGAACAGCATATAATTGAATGTCATAAGGAGCGTAGGAGACAGAGGCCACAATCAGTATTAGAAACACTTACGCTGCTAATTATATTATTGAGTCACGGTATTATAACTCATATTGCTTATTACTTTGAATGTAAAGTCAAAACATTGACTTGTATGTTTTACAAAAAAGAAGCCAATTGAAGTGTCATATTTATTGTACTAGTCTATCTCTGAGTTAACGTCCCAGTCATAAAGTAAAGTGCCAGTTTACAACAACTTTAACTACTGTAGGACAAAACGTTTAAACTAAGGGAGGTAACTATATTAGTAATACATTTAGATTCCTGACAATTTGAAGTTTTAATTTGACTGACGCATGACGAAAGTAATCCGTCGACGGCAATATAAATTCTAGATCTGGCGGAAGAGTACACAAATAGAAAAAGGTAGATCTTATGCAGGGCTTTCAAAACTGCTCAATTAGCCACAAACAGCCTGTAACTGATATTGAGAAAAAAAAAAAACACGAAAATACCTAGTTGATGTACAGGCTATTCAAGAAATTAATTATTATTTCTGTTGGAGTTAACTGTGCAAAGTTCAAGGAAAAATGTTGTAGATTGTTATCAGGGCGCAATAAGTTTTGTTGCGAAGTAGTTACAATATTTTAGATACTATTCCGTTTTCAGTCATCAAAACTGTCATTTTGAGAAAATGCTAACCATAGAATAATAATTTTACGTAATAACAAACATCACAGTTATATTGTACGACTACATTTAACCACATGGAGAGGAAACAAACGAAGTTGTAATTCATTTTCTTAATTCATTAAAAACCTGGTTTGGGAATATTATTTTTCAAATTTTCAATTGTGTTGCAGACTGAAAATATGTGAAAGCATCCTCACAACTAACAATTAATAATTTCGCATAGAAGTATAGCCAGTGAATGCCTATAAGTATTATTTAATTTTTGCAGCATGTTGGATTTTTTATTCGTGTGGTATTACAACTGTAAAACTTTAATTTTTATAGTAATTAAATATCTGTTTATCCATATAAGGTTTTTGTTGAAATTCGCATTAGTAGTACCGCGAACACGAGTTTGAAATGCTTGGCAAAATTATATATATAATTTATATAATATATATAATTTCTAAACCTTATATATATATATATAAGGTTTAGAAGCCCTTGAGATAAATCAAAGCATTTCTAATGAAAATGGAAATAAACCCTGAATGCGCGAATTCTTCTCCAAACCTTACCCGTGTGTTATTTTTTAATTAGGTCGTACCTTAAAGTGAATAATGCCGGTAAAATTATGTTTAACGGAGTAAAAATCACGAAAACCAAAATAAAACTAACTCGTCGCAGTATTAACGTTAAAAAAATAATAAAGTTCTGTTGACCACGAATTTGAATGCACGTGAAGTTATTTTCGGAGTCATAATAGGAGTAATAAACCTGGAACGTTTGTATTGACCTTTCACCCTGAAGTAATATTAACGTACTCTACCCTTATATTTATCTAACTTTAACAAACTGCTTCGGTATTTCTAGGTTAGCAACCGGTATACAGACGTATGCATAGAATGTTGTCGACAACTTGTAACATTGCTGTGAGTACTAAAAGAGTATTGTAGGATTATAGCGTTTAGTTAAAATATTTTGATATAAATCACTGAAAAAATAACTTGTCAAATAATGAAAATCTGTGTTAACGTAAAAAATCAGTGGGGTATGTCAGCAGCAAATTGTAAAAATTGTTTCCAAGTTTTAACACGTTATTTTAGATGTAATTTAAAAATTGAAGAATTTTACATATTTTCTTTTCTTTTGACACTAATTAAAGTAATAATTTATATAGTAAAGATTTATCTGGCTAATTGCCTTAATGACCATGACAATATCAGTCTTACATATGGCGGCAAGAAGATACTGTACTCAATACGGCGGAAGAATAAACTTTTCAGGACTTTCAAAAATGCTCATTTAAACACTAACAGTCATCAGTAATGGAATTTTTAATTAATTTTAATATATTGGTATCATATACGTTTATATAATTTCTTGATCGTAAATTTACCTGGAATTATTGTTCCAAAAAAAATTCAATTCACCGCAGCTAATTAATATATTCATCTCAGAACTTCTGGGTCAAAACTCCATGGATCCGGTGAATTGCAACAAACCAAACTATTACGTTGACATAAATGATCTATTATGTTTGAGCTAGAGACTGCAATAAAAATTGTTACTCACTGATGATGTAATTTCGAATTATTGTCCACGTGCTTCAAATAATTTTAAACAAACCGAAATGCAAATACTATTTTTGTAATACACACGTTTATTGTCACTTATGTTAACGAACTACGTACCTCACAAAAGCAAGCCAAAGACTTTTGTTCATAAAACTTAAGGCTGGTCACGGTAAAGAGAGCAGTTATAAAATCAACATTTGAAAAATTTCACTGCCACTACCTGCATGTATTTTAACGGGAACATTGACTGATGGGCCCAAAGTTGGTAACGATAAATGTAAAGTAGTTCCGTATCATAACGTTGAATTAAAAATTTTGGCTAAACTTTCGTGAACACCGAAATTATTTATTTTGTTTTACGTTTTTTTAATTCGTATAATTTTTAAATTAGCGTGTTTGTGGAAATTTTATTTCACAAATATTTTCACATTTTCAGTTTATTGACGCATGAAGAAAGTGATCAGGCCCATGGCAATTTTAATTTTATATATGGTGGAAGAATACACAATGTTCATACAAATAGATCCTAAGCAGGGCTTTCAAAAATGCTCCGTTTATCGTGAACAGCCTATAGTTACGATTCTTATAGATCATGATACACCCCCAGCGAGGAGAGCAGTCTAGCCTTTGTCGGCTTACTAACCGACTCCCTATCGCGGACAAAATAATCATCTGATCGAATAACAGATGAATTGAACTATCTCTTAATGCTATTACAAATAACTCCAACATGTGTAAGAGTAAAAACCGTATTTACAGGAACCAGTTATCTTCTCACATTCACTCCACAGAAACGTTTCTATGCACGAACAAAATCACATTTGTCTCACGTAACCAGATGCGATATCAGCAGATGTTTTTAAAAATCGGGAAGCTTCGGGATTCTTGTAAGCAAAATGTATGAGCGTTTCCTTGCAATACATCTTATTGAACTCCATACTTGCTGAATTGTTGTGGTGGAGTGTAACGAATATTGGAGACTGGCCACGGTAAAGTAACCACTTTTGAAATTAACATTCAAAAATAAAATTACTACCAATTACTACACATTAGCTACAGCATAAACTAGTATGTATGCCCCTAAGTTCGTAGTGAATTATTAAAAATACACTGATGGATACTGAAACATTAACACCACCAAAACGACGACGTAGAAACAACTATACGTGCATGGGACACTGTTAGAGGGCAGTACAAGCAATAATTAACAGTGCTGTGCTATGGGCAGAGTAGAAACCGCGTACGAGGCATAACACCGCTGAGCCCAATACAACTGTAGTTGACTTGGTGAAAGAGAATTCTGTTGTTTCAAGCATCGGCCTGTGTGTATTAAGCATTGCAGACATGCCACGACGGCACAGACGACCACACTTCGTAAAATTAACGGACTTTTAACGAGGTCGTATAGTGGGCCTGAGGGAGGCTGGATGGTCCTTCACAAGTATTGCCTAATGTGTAGGACGTGAAGTGTCTGCTGTGCATCATTGGTGGTGCCGATGGTCCAACGATGGCGCACATGCTCGTCAACCTGGTTACGGACGGCAGCGGCATACGGATTCCCACCTGGACCACCGCATCAGACGAGCAGCCATTGCTGTTTCACCTGTGTCAGCTAGGACCATCGCCAGCCGTTTGCTGTACGCTGGGCTACTATCAAGGGTGCAGATTTCTAGGCTTTCTCTCACACCTCATCACCGTGCAACCCGCCCTGAATGGTGTCGCGAACGACTAAAGTGGAGGGCTGTATGGCGTGGAGTTGTGTTTAGTGATGAGAGCAGATTCTGCCTTGGCGCCAATGACGGTTGTTTGCGAGTGTGGCGTCGACCAGGAGAGCGGCAACAATCAGAGTGTATACGGCAGCGACATACGACAAAAACAATTTAATCTCTCTATGATCCCTCTTAGCATTTGCCATCCCGGGGTATGCCATTCTCTAGATATTCTCCCCATCTTGCGGGCTCCACCGGCGCAAGCCCACTCGGACCGAGGGAAGATATTACCAGGCCCTCGAGGCTTCACGTCAGCTTCTGCCACCAGGGTCATTGTCAATCCGGCCATCTCTCACCTGGCCTTTGCTTTCTCCTACATAGGAGAAGATCTACTACCACTGCGGATACCCGGGTTAAAACCTGGGCACTTCCTATTGCTAGCACGAGTCCGTCCTCAATCTGACCTCCGGGCACCGAGGTAAATGAGTGGTTCCACGGACACATACCCCTTTATGTAGGACTGTGTCCCCCACCCCCCAACTAAGGAAACCTCTATGGGAAAGCGAGGTCAGCCCGTGCTTCTCCTTCCTTTCCTCACAAGTTCTCCATCTCGGTGGGCTGATACCCCAACCCAAGAGTGGTCCATTTCCATAGCTTGAATTTCTTCACATTGACATTCAGCTTTTGGGCCCTGCTGACCGTAAAGGAGTCGACCGGCCCATCTTCAAGCACCGCCATCATGATCGTCCATAATTCAGGCTTAGTTTGAAAGACAGTTACCCCTTTCGGTTGCTACGAGGCATAGGGAACGCCTGGGGTTTCCCTCATTTTGCTAACCTCAATCAAGAGGTTATCCAGCGGTGCCACCAGAAGGCAGAAGGTCCCCTTGAGCATAGCTCCGGCTCTTCACAGATCAGCTCCCCCTTACACCAACCAGTCGCCAGGAAGGTACAGGACATACAGGACCAACACCTGGCGCCATGGTCTTGCGAGTAATAGCCTACAATACGCCTCTAGTGTTGGTTGAGGGAACTCTGAACAATGAACGCTAAAGGTTCGCCCAAACCGGCGCGGGACGGAGCGGGAACGGTATTCGCGCGGGATAGCAGCGCCCCTAGCGGGATATGAGAATACCCATACCACGGAGGAAATTTTCCGCGCGATTGCTGGCGAAAGCGGGAATGCTGCGGGATCCCGCCAGGTTCGCTGCACGCTCTCGATTTCCGCGCACCGCCAGGCGGTAGCTTGTAGTTAATCGAAAGTGTGTACTTGTGTCCAGTGTTGTACGATCAGAATCACACGGATTGCAAGAACAGCAGAAAGAAGGACCACATACGAACAGATATTGGGAAAGAAGTTCATGAACCCAGTCAGTGTACCAGCTTTTATTATTACATGTAAGCAAGCATATCATGTAAGCAAGGATATCATTACCGATAAGACTTAATATTTCGTTCGGAACGTGGTCATTCGAAAGTATATATAAAAGACTTCTCATGTTTTCTTAATTCAGGCATAGATGTAACAGTCTCTTCTGTTAATTTAATGCACCTTTCGGCGCACTGCCAAGCGAATCGCTCTGCTTCTGGTGTGGGTGCCTACAGTTCCCGCCAGAATTCCCCGCCTTATTCCCGCGTCGCCAGGTCCCGCGCCGGTCTGGGAGAGCCTCAACAGTGGCTGTTTTCCTCACCGAGGCTTCAGCAATTCACACTTCAACGATATTTGGAACACTTAGAGGGTGCGAAAAATTTCTATATTTAACATTTTTAAAATTCATTATCTGTTATTTTGTGATTACATATATGTCACGCGGTAGCCCATGGCATTTGTTTACTTTGTAATTTTTTTTCATTTGTGTGACTTGGTTAATATTTGTTATTACGGCTGCAACAAAAAAAATTTAGTTTATTCGAGGAAAATGCTATCACATGCAATGCGTGTGAGTTGAACAATGTTTGGTACAAATATAAAATTATTAATCTTCGGGGGCCCGACTCCCTTAAGAGCGTAGTATCCATTCAATCTTGGAGTATTTTTTTTTTTTTTTTTTTTTTTTTCAAATCTTCGTAATAGATATTTATGACTAGGCATAAAAAATCAAAGCTGGACATGGCATAGAGGCCTAATTAACGAATATTTTGAAACCAGTATGGTTTCAATTATACCTGTGTTTTTCCACGGGGGATTGACATTAATAAATAATTATGTAATAATTACGATTACATATGTGAATCTATCATGAAAGATAAGTAATTCGGATCTCGAAATAACAGTTAAAAATTTTTCTATGCCTTGACTAGCTTGGTTTTAAAATATTTGCTCCGAAAATTAAGTTATTCAGGAAAATACGTAAATCCAATATGGCAAGGACACTTCCCACGTAAATATTATTTTGTACGTTCAATCTGGTGGCTTAAGTTGAGAAAATTATCCTGAACGACTATGTTTGTAATATTTTTTACTGTCGACATCACTTCGTCGACACTCATTCCAGATTTTCAAGTGACAACAGTGTATCAAATACTCAAATACAGCACATTCAGTGTCACTGGTGGTCTAAAGTTAGTAAGAACCCGTGGTTAATCGACAATACAATTATTGCACACTATCAAACTGCAGTGTTGAGATCCTTCACGAATGAAAATTTCTGTCAATATAAACTATACCGAAAATAAGGTGAACCACCGAATATCGTTTCCTGGCAAGGAAACATTTTGCCACTGCACCATTGAAGCTATAGGCTATTCTCGGTAAGGACCTCCCATAATGCATTAACCCCCAATAAATATTTTTTATTACATCCTCAGACGTTTACTTTTGATTGTGGTGAAATATATACACTGTGTTTATTAGTCAAATTGCAATGTTTCTATTAAAAAGTGGCGGGAATATAGAAATAAGTTGAAAAGGAAAATCTAGCAGGGCCTTAAAAGTGCTCACTTTACCGCGAATAGCCCATATTGCACTGTCGTATAGCAACACAGTTATGAAACACTACAAATATCTGGCAGAAACATAAATGGAACGTCAATACATGGTTCCCACAATAGTTACTTTTACGGAAATTCTGGCAGAATTCTGTTTTCAATTTCAGCTCCATTCACTCGACACGTAGTCTACTAATGGGCTGTTCTAATTCCACCAAGCGCCGAAAATAGTGGAAACAAGCGAGGAGTGGATAGAAACTATTCGTGTGTTTACTTCAACATAGAGTTTGCTGCGCGGGTTACCTTGTCCAGTTATTTCTGCGCGTCGTTTTGAAACGTGCTTGAGGAGCGCCGAAATAATGTGAGGAATATATACCAAGACGGTGCGTCCTGTCGTTGAGTGTAGCTGCAGTCGAACGATCGTTATAGCTTTTAACTGGTTGACAAATAAATGAGTTATCTTTTTAACTTCAAAATAATACTTGTCTCTGGAACTCCACCGGTTATTAATGAAACCACTGATAGCCTCAACTACAGTTATGTCGGCAGTTATTTATGAGAAATATATTTAAGTATTAACGTTTTATTAAAAATGCAACTGTGACGGTACAACCTCACGAAGATCCCGGCTTAGTAACGAGTACTGAATAATGATTTAATTGGTAAGGGTTCTTGATGAATTGGTAATCTAATGCACGACTAGCTTTAGGTTCGTGAATAATAATGCCATAGTAGGAATTATTGATTTTGGAACCAATATGAGAAATTATTAGATACTAACATAATTTTGCGGGAACTTAACTTGTGAAATACTCGTTATCGAAAATAGCCACCAAAACAAATTTAGATCAACTTACAAACTTTCTCGGACTTCTTGTGTTCCATATACATAGCAGCTTTTAATCGTCAATAATAAAATTCAAATAAGAAAGAAAAACTTCTTCCTCCTTGGATAACTGCTTCAGTTTAATAAATAAAATCCCACTGACGAACTATTAAAAGTGACCACCATACATTACATTTGTTACACACACGCACACACCAATAAAAAAAAAACAAAAACCAATCACAGGCAGTCCATGTCCATCGAATATCGTTTCCTGGCAAGGACACCAGATGTCGCCCCGCACACAGGACTGCACGAGACAACCCAGCGAACAGCATCAGAAACACCAGCGTGTTACATAACACAAATTAATTTCCACTGAAGATTGCTTTGTAAATATTTAAATATATTTCATGTCTAGTAAGCATTGATACAGCAGTTAGTTTTATAAACGAGGTCATGGAATAACGCAGAGTGAGCATAAATTAAAGAAAATAACAGCTCTAAAACATGAACCAGCAGCACATCCAAGAGTGGGAAAACAGTGGGTGACAAAAATGACATGCCTTTTTCTGCTGTTATTCTATTGAGCTTCACATATAAAACTGTTCCGGGAGAAAAAAGGAACTCGTGGCTTAAAATTCTTTTAGTCTTCTTTTTATAACACAGACAACATTCATTTTCGGGCAGTGTTTTGAGTTTTACTTTAGCAACAATACGAGGGAAAGTATTTCCTTCGGCAACTTTTCTGAAAAGAGAAAATGTAAATCCTCACAAAACAGAGTTTTGGGCCCTACAGAAGTTGCTTATAACCCCGGAAATGGCGTTTTCGAATTCACTCTACACCCAAAAGTATAGATAGTAGGAAGCCATTGAAATTCAGGAAAATTGTTAAGGTAAAAAATAATATTTAAAACTACCACAAAAGTTTTATTTTCACAGACTTCCGCACAACAGAACTGCTTTGAGTATAACATGAATTCCGAATTTCACTTTTAAGCTACACGGCATGATGATATGGTGCTATTTAAAATTTGGGTAACGTACACAGAAAAAAGTCTAATGTTGTTGTAACCAAAAAAGTTACTATTGAACCATTTCTTTGAACGTTTATTTCGTAGCAGCATTGATACTGCTGTGACAACGTTGCTAATGTTATGCGTTTACATATGTTTACATTACTGCAATGAAAATTTACTGTTGAAGTGTTTATGTTAACAGGTTACCAAGTAATGTTCCCGCAACCAAATGTTTGTATTGCGTTAAAAATAACAGGTAAACAAAATGTTCGTGTTACTACGATATCATATTGATGTCCGGCCAACACTAGTTTATTCTAAAATGACATTAACTACTTTTGTTTCAAAGATATTCTGCAAACAAAATAATGTTTGCGGCAACATTTCATATTTTATTCACTAGACGTTACTCCAATGTAACGTTAACATTACTCAACATTGATGGAACAAAAAAGTAAAAGGTGGAAAAGGTGGGGATAGGTCAAACGGAAATTTTATGCGGAAAAAAAATATACCCGTAAAAGGTGTGTTTCCACCGAAACGAAAATACGCACAGAAACTTCCAGGTCGGTCGGTCAGTCAGTTCGCTTTCTTATTTATGTTCAAGGAGTTTGCGCAGAGATCGGTGAATAATTTTCCGTCAGCTATGGATGAATTCGTCAAGAAGGTTTTAACTGACTGGGATTTTCCACAACTAGTGGAAAGATTCAAAGGTATCGTATGACGTAGCGATAATATTTAACTATATTACATGTGCTTGGAATGGCAGAGAAAGAATACCAGACGGTAAAGCTGTGTTCCCCCCCCCCCCCGACGTAGTATTTGGTTACATTGTTGTCTCAAATGTCGGTAGGCAGATTATGAAACATGGTCATGTTTATCGTCACTTTAAATTCGAAACTTTCACACTGTTCAACGAGTCACAACGTCTGTCTGTTGCACGTGCGTTCGGAGGTAAGGTTTGCATTTTCCAACGGCCTTTTATTGTTTTTTTTTTGTTAGTTTAATATTATTGGTTATTTTATACTTTAATATCATACATTTAAATAAATTCCTGTTCTTGCTTAGTACGTTTTTAATGGCCGAGGCAAAGTGAATAAATTAGGGGTGGCCCAGATGACTGTGTTTATTCGACTTTGCGAAACATTTGTCCGCAAAAGTGAGTAGTTTCAGCCAACAGTTTTACATGTATAAAAGTTTAAAAAACGTAAGGAGGAACGATTGCTTTTCATTGATAATGCGAGTGTTTTTTTTTTGCAGCCGAGCATGGCTACTAATGTTTAACTTTCATCGTACTGTACGTAAACAACAACCTCAATTCAACGATAGTAAATGCACGTTAATATTCGAGCGTGATTGGCAATTCCGTAATTATTAACGACGCAATGTAAAATTACAGTTAGAATGTTTTCAACAATGATGTTATTCTTGTGACAACTTGACCACTTCAAGTAAAGCAATGCCTACTAAAGCAATTTTATTGCCTATTACATTCGTTAGGTTTAGAAAGAAAGTTGCGACACAGAAACTATTAAGCATTCTTTTTGTGGTAACATTTTTAGACAGCAGTTACAATCTGCCACAGTTAAGGCTTGGTTTCCTCCGAGCTGAAAACTGAACTAAACTTAACTAAAAATTTAATATTTGTAAGTAAAGTCTCACGTGACCATGAGCGGATATATAATCACTTATGGCAGTGGTTTCCTCCAACTGCAAACATAACTGAACTAGACTCGACTGAACGTAACTTAGAACTGAATTAAAACATTTTCAGTTTATCACTAACTTTTTTAAGTTTCCCACAAGAATTCTCGGTGGGGAAAATATCGGTGCGAGTGGTTTTGTTTTCAGTTAAGTTGAATTCAGTTGTTTTCTCGCTTGAATTTGCAAATGAATTGTGTGTTGAGATATTTATATTCTTCTTTCTAGTACATCAAATATGAGCAATGAGTGTTGCATGCAAGTTTAGTGCAGCAAAAGAAGAAAGGATAATTGATTTTGTTTTCCAAAATGAGTTTTTATACAGCGCACAGCATAAAGAACACAGAAACACTGAAAAGAAACAGCGTGATTGAAAGGAACTGGGTGAATAATTGAAAAGATCAGGTTAGAAAATATGAACTGTGTTGTATTAAAATTAAAGGGAAAAACACTCAATTATTTTATGTGCAATTTAATTTTACTTATTTCCACATGACAACTTCGAGCACATCTGTAGTGCAGGAAGAACTTTAGGTGGAAATGAACATTGATGACGAACAGATAAGCGTTCTTGAAGAACATACTTGTAGTTCTCCGCAGTCTGTTAAAGCGAACACTGTCGCTGAATCCTCAGTGTCTATAGTCCATTCCCGACTGGAAGCGACTTATGAAAATCAACCTTTGAAAAATCTCTCCAGGCATAACATGTCAACCTGTTTTTTTTTCTTCAATAACCTGTATTCCAGAAATATATAACACCGTGGTTAACTTTAGAGCACTGTATTATTTAATAAATTAACCTTTATCTTACTATATTCTATAACTTGTAACATTTTTTAAAATATGAATTAACAACAGCGAGAGCAGCGACGTGTTGGCAACGTCCAATAAGAAATAGTTCACAGATTAAATACTATTTTAACCTAGTTTTTTAGTATACTATTTGTAAATTAAACTGTGCCTATTGCAATATTTAAATATTTTGGTAGCCCCGATGGCAACATATCTCATTTTTAGAGTTTAAAATAACAGCGGAAAATATCGTGAGTTGCCCGTAATGGCATGGTGTAGTTTTATCGAGCGAGAAAGCAACTGTCTGCTGAGCGAAGCTTGTCGCTCTCTCTCTTTCTTTATCTCTTTCACACTCGGGATATTCCACTTCGCTAGTAACCATTGAAATTATAAATGTTTTCAATTGTAGCATATTTCATACTTATTACAGCAAAATAATGGTTTTTGAATTTGTAATTTACAACTGAAAAGATACTTTAAGGTTTGAATACTTATTTTAATATATTTAGATATGATGGCGGAGCAGTTACCAAGTGAAGTTGGCAGACATGGCGTGTTGCTTTTTGCCAAACGAAGCGTAAATTATTCTTACTCCGAAAAATACTTAAAATTACCACATCTTGTTTGTAGATGTTGTGTTTTTTAAACCTACCTAGGCAAGTTCCGATGTTGTGATAAATCTGTTTCCACGGCAGTAATAAATATACTGTGACGTGTGTTTCGTTTATCATCGCGTCTGTGAAATGGTGTGCCTTTGAGCATCGTGGTCGATACGCTGACCTCGTGTGTGCGTGATTTCAAATATTTGAATAGCACTATTTATACGTTCTATATGTGAACTGTTTTTATGACGAAGTTAATTATTTACACCCACGTCTATTTATTTATCACAACGTTGTACATTTGCCCTAAGGGGCTTGGAGCACAGTCGTGTAACGTAATTTGCCACAATCCCAGAAGAAAATACTAAGCCCAGCCCGATAAATTTCAATAAACCTAATAAACAGTAAGTAGCAATACATAGAAATATCAGCGGAATAAAAGTTACCGTAGGCTTATTTATGTGCATGATAAAAATGAGCGACACGAGTTGCCTGCTTGAATTTAATGTGCCTTTTTCGTTTGACTGGTTGTTCCTTCGTTTTAATATTTATTCCAACTGAGGCCGTCTTTTTAAAGAAATGACCCAACACATATCAATAACAAAAGGATAATTAGTACCACCTTGACCTCGCAGTTGTAACAGTATTAAACACAGTCGCGGCAAAATGCTAACGTGTATTACATGTATTGTGCTATGTCGTGCAAAACAAATATGTTAATGTAAAATAACCGTAAGAACTGTCGTCAATTAAGGCATCTTCAAAACGTCATAAAGCTGACCTAAACAATGTTAGAGGCCTAAACTGTGAATATTCATACGGAATGGATTTTGTAATATGACAAAATTCTTTGAAAAGCTGTAAAAAGTAAACAACACATTTGAAAGGTATAAAAGTATAAGTCACATTTCAAGGTTTATGTTTAGGTGTAGCGAAGGTATACGAACACACGTACACTCACAATGGCATGTAAGCATTGATTTTGACAGATGTTGCATGGCAGTCACATGCCAATGTTTGTTTGCATTTGACGGAAGGATACGAAACGGGCCTGCAAGTAGATACTTAGCAGGGCTCCGAGAAAGTTGCTTCCAGTGGGGAATGGACTATACACGAAAGAAGAGTAGGTGGTTCTCCAATTTATGACCACAAGACAATAGCGAGCAACTAAACGCGAAGCTTCTATCTGTTATTGATGCAGACCTGAAATTCCCGAAATCGGAAATTGCCAAAATTAAGCTATCAGTTTCTCGGCTAGTAGGATATGTCGAGCTTCAGCTCGCAGAAAAGGAAGAAGCAAGTCAGGCAACGCAGTGCCAGAATATATATATATATATATATATATATATATATATATATATATATATATATATAAAGACGGGGACAATGATGATGTCACAAGTTAGTTTGTTGTAAATACATAAACATAATTTAGGTTACGTATGCACATTTGCCCAATTTATGTTGTGGTGATGTTACGTACATCTTCGTCTATTGTTTTTTTTTGTATATGGCAATATGCGGACAGTAAGAAGGAAGACAGTGTGCATGTAACATTTTGGATACTAATAAATGTATCCATTCGAACAATAAATACAGTACCTATTACGAAATACCACTAGAATGAAAGTGATGTTTTATTTAACTCACGCAAGTGTTATACACAGTGTTTCTTCTGATATTACATGATATTTGTTCCTGTTGCAAGGATGCACGTAGTATATAGGTATTCCACAGTAAAGCGAGCACTTTTGAGGCCCTAGTTACTTTTTACTTTCAGCCATTTTTTTCCTTTACCCACATTTAAATTAAAAATAAATATTTAAAATAAATATTTTCATATAAGTAATAAACACAGTATGTATATTCCATATTCCACCGCTCTCGTAAGTGAACGCCTGTGATTAAATAAAATATATTTACTGACTATTATTACAAATTAGAGGGCTTTATAAAAGCTCACTTTACCGTGAATAGCCTATATCTGTTTATATATCCGTTCTAGGATGAAATGAAACAGCAAAGGACAATATTGTACAAATTTTGTGTCATTGTCTTTGCCGTGATTCTTTACTAACAATTACAAACGACGATTGGCAAGCAGTGTAAGTCCTTCTGCTGATCTTCGGCCATGGTTTCGATAATCTGTTACTTCATCGACCAAAATAAAATCAGTATACCCTCTTCTAGCTCAATTTCTACATTGTCATGCAACCAGCTCAACCTCTGTTCCGCCATTTTGACACGTACACTTTTAATTTACGTTCAGTATTCAGTTTTGTAGGAAACCAGACTTAACTGAACTGAACTGAACTGACAACTCAGAGCACCTTAACTTAAAATGTCTATTCAGTTTTCAGATTTGAGGAAACCTAGCCTTCGGGCCTACATCTAACATCAGTGTTGTCCAATTTACATTGAATTTATTTTCCAAGGATTAAGCACATAACACAATCAGGTTCCAAAGCAGTCAACTGAAGAAATGAAGCAGAAACCTTGATTCCAAACTACATGATGGTTAAGTTACGATTAATTTTTTTTCTAATTGTTCCAAAAAAAACATAACCTAATCTTGTCAGTGCATGAATTTTTCTCGTCCTTTTGTGGGTACGTAAAGACTAGAATTACATTTGTTTTGTATTTATTAAATCTTTGCAAATAAGGATGCATTATCTTAATGAAATGTGATGCATAGACCCTAATGCATTACTGCCAAGAATGTAATTGTATCTAATGATAAGATTTTGTCTACATGGAGAACACTTTGGGAATACAACAGCACACTTGATTTTTGTTAGCTTGAACAGGCACCTATAGTTAATTTCTGTAACTAATTTCTAACGTACAAATATTTTGTTCCAAAAGAAGTTCTTAAACATTCTCAGTCAAAAATGTACCACAATACAAAACGTAAAAATATCACATTACTCAGCCCAAAAATAGATCATTGAGCTATGCACAATTTCTCCAAGTAAAATTTTTAGAACTGTTTTCCCAAAAATGGGTTGATAAACATGTAACAACATTATTATGTAAAAAAAAAAAAAAAAAAAAAAAAAATCTACACAACTTTCCTTTACATAATATTTTTTCTTTTCAGTTGAAGTTCTGTTTCTTTTTGTATCAATTTTAGTTTGTAACACTCCATAATTAATTCCAGATTAAAGAATCTTCATATACTATGTTTCAGACATTGTTTTTTAGTAAACATATTTATTTCTTTTATTTTTGTTGGATAAGAAGATACATTACATTCCCTACAAATTATTTTCACCTGCACTGTCTAATCGTTTAAAAAATCTCACATATACTATTAATAATTTCTACATTTTAGCTTCATTATTGTGCAATTTAAAAGGTTTTTAAGCTTTTCTTTTTCTTTTCTTGTATAGTAGCCAAAAAACATACAAAATGTTACAGGCCTTGTCAAACATGACAATACAGTAATACTGAAAACAATTTATATATTATTTCCTCACTTTACTTTTTTTTTAAGTTAAGTTTTTATATATATATAAAAAAAAAATATGCTTCGGTTTAATACAAATTTTACGTAAACGTTTGTTCCAAATGAGAAGGCTTACAATAGTGTTCACTTTACCGTATACAATATATATATATATTTAAAAAAATGCTTTGGTTTAACACAAATTTTACGCAAACGTTTGTTTGAAACGTATCCCTTATTACAGTATTGTGATATCTGCAATTTATCAGTAACCTTAATCATTCTGTAATAGTGGCCATCCCTTATGCGCGGCAAGTAATTGGTTCATAATCACCTTCCCATTGCACAGTTACAACAAAATTTAATGATATAAGGTATTCAAAGTTGCTAATACGAAATATCAACGCAAAGCACATTGACGCACGTTGTGGAATACTAAATTCTTTAATAAATACCTGTATTACTAGTGAGTAACACCATACCAGTTTAGGCATCTAAGCGTCTAGGTCTTTTAGTGACACCAGGTTGTCGTTTATATTGGGACATATTAAGTTTTTTGTAATTAATGAAAAAAAAAAAAAAACTTTATATAAAGTTTCTAAACCACTAAAAAATAATTATTTATCTCAAAATTTCAATTATTTTCACTATTCTAAATGTGGTATAACGTACAACCTACGCCATCATGCGTCTCAAATACCTGAAATTTTAACAATACAATAAACGTAACCCACGCCCAAGCGCAGTAAGAAGTTATTTGGGCGATGGCTACAAAAATCGCACCACATCAAACAATCTAAAATTTGCTAATTATACAATAAACCAATTACAACACGCAGTCAGGAAGTTCTATCAATGAAAAACTAAGACAGTGTCAACGGTAGCAATACAATGGTGAATAATTTTAAATGGTTACACCAATTCGCTACGATAAACAAAGAATAAAGAAAGAAAACTCTCCGTCGGCATTACATGCAGAAGAACGTACAACATTAACTTGGCCAATATGGCGTCAACAAAGTTAGTAGAGTGCAGGAACACTGTGGCCACAAACGGGAAAAAAAACCATTGAAAGTTTCTCGAGTGTCACGAAGAAAACACGCCACCCTTTTTTAGAACAAGTTAGTTAATTCAACACGCAATATTGCCATAAAATTCTGTTTTACAAAAATGTAAATTTGTTTATTTGCTGGGTGCGTTGTATCCGCAGCAACTGGAACCAATGCGACTGTACATAAGTGTGTCACCAACAAACGAAGTAATTTTCTGTATTATATCGCTAGGAATTGGTGGTAATATTTGTCAAATATAAAACAGCGAATTTTTCCTATCTAAAGCTCCTAAAACATGTGAATTGAAGTTTCATTTTGCCTTAAGTTGCAAATTTACTTGGCATTCGTTTCACCAAACAGTTGAATATTACATAAGATTATCGCTTACCACGCTCAACAAACTAGGTTTACAAGCTTGAAGTTTACTCCGCCTTGCTGATCACTCTTAGATTCAGACTAGAGGAAAAACATTTTCTAGGACACCCTTCGTCCTTCACTGGAAGTCCCTAATCATCTTATTCCAGTTTTCCTTCGCATTTCATCACTCCCCCATACCCCGCGCCCATCGTGTCGCATGACATCATCATTATTTTTCCCGTCTTGCAATATCCATCCTTTGAAATACATCCCCGTAAAAATCCACCCCCCCCCCCCCGGGCTTAAGAAGCACTCTTTCTACGAGAACTGTCCTGCCCAATTAGATTTCATTTCGCGTTCTATTTCCGTCCTCCGTGAATCTCCTTATCGATTCCGCCTCTCTCTCTCTCTCTCTCTCTCTCTCTCTCTCTCTCTCTTTTCTTGTTCTGTGCTACCCTATCCCGAACATTTCCTTACAGATGTATTCAAAGACACGCAACCGTTTATCCTTTGCATAATGTTTTTTTTTAATGCTTCGGCAATTTTGTATGTAGTACTATGGTTACTGTAGCCGGCACACAGTAGCTTGTTTACGTTTAGGTTAGTTAAGCACTTCTGAAATAATGCTTTGAAAATAATCTTTCTCACGAAGTGCACATATTTTAATGTCAACACGCGATATTCGATAAACAATTTTGACTGGACACTAACGTTCAAATAAATCGCAGAACCCTTAGTGACTGAGTAATTTACGAAATAACTGTCAGCGCTGGATAAGGTTAGTTCTGCGGTACACAAAAATTACCCAGGGTTTCATTTTTTTTTATTATTACGTATTTTCAGTTTGTTGATGGCGAATAACTTATTTTTCACTACGATTCGTTAACACTTATGCACTAACAAAAGGCACTGATTCAATGAATAGAAATCCGACAAAATTCTTCTAACTTTACACAGATCAAAAGTTTTGTTTTATAAATAAAATTCACCAAACACCAAAACTTATTTGGGCGAAAGATTCCCACAGCATCGTTGCTTGAAATTCACCAGAATTTGCGCGAGCTGATTGGACTGGTGGTTCAGTTTTCCCCGCGACTATACCCAATTATTCTAGATAAACAAATCTACTGGTAAATTAACAGTGGTTTATTTTGAACTTCTGCACGTTCGTCATTTTAACTTCGCGCCACTGATTCGCGAATTTTGCTCCAAAAAAGTTACACTGTAAATGTTAATACGATTGCACTCGAACTCGACTGAAGGCACAGACATTTTCATTAGTAACTTATTTAATCAACAAGCCCTACATCAAGAGCTTTTATTGATGTACGTCTACGAAACTGTCACGCCACAACACATTCACAAGTTGTTAACGGGTAACAGCAATATTGGAAGCATTACTACAGGTTTAATTTTATATTTATTTTGTATCCTTCGACCATACGAAAATTAACACATCCACGGAACCAATTAATTTACTCTTGCTTTAATCAGGCGTAACTGTGAAGTCGTGGGAGGTGATAATACTAATACGCTAAGCCTTACGTTTACGCGTGTAAAATAAACAGAAAATGAAGTAATTAAATCTCGTGTCTCCTTTTTACTACGTCCTTGTTTAAGTTACGCGAAAATTAAGTTTAGAAATTGATAATTAAACTATCTGTATGGGTTCACAAAAATTTACAAGGGGAATGGCGGAGAATCGGTGTTGCACAGAAAAAAAAAATTGTTAGTGGCTACAAAAACTGTTTGGTTGATGCTTTCCAAGGCGAAATTTTGTTGCTTGTGAAAGGCGGATTGTGGTGCCCAATAACACGCAGATTGACTAAAGCTATTTAGTGCTCACTAACATATTTATTGAAATAAATGTTTATTGGCTGCCACCAAATGTTTAGTTGGCAGCAATATAATACGTGTCATCCACAGTAGAACACTTTTGCTACGACTACAAAATTACATCCGTTATATGCTGCGCATATGCTCTGGCATATTCGAAGCGGCCATATTCTCTCTGGCCAAAAAGCCGTATTTGTTCGTGTTATTCTCCGTGAATCATATTACAAACTAATTCGTGAGAGATATTCTTAAAAGCTTATGAACGTATTATTTCATTCCTGTATTCTATGTAAGTGAAAGTTACACCTAAATGACCCCAGAAAATTAACTTCCACGAGGTGAAGTACCCAAGCCTTGCCGTGTGTGCCATTTATTAGATTTATGTTATGTTCATGCTCAAGACAGCGCCTTAACGTCGAGAAAAGTGTCGCATTGGTAACACGCTGAGTTCGCGTTTCAGCGGCCCAAGCTCCGACTTCCACTTTCGATGACTTTAAATTTAGACATTAACGAATTTTAGACCATGACTATCTACAAAAGACTACAATCCGGAAAAAAATTATGTGAGCCTCTCTAATCAGTGTTGCATTTTCTCTGCCGCAAACGAGTACATTATTGGATTCAAACACACTGAATTATTGATGACCACAAACGTCATTTTGTAGTTTCCGCTAAATACTGGAATGACAAAAAATGTTATTGGCGCCACAAAATATTTTGTGATTTTTATATTGACGAAATAATTTTTCGGTCACCACTAAACAGTGTTTTTCAGTTTGGGCACACACGTTTCCACCAACTCCAACTAACTGTCGATGCCCGTACGTCAGTAAACACATGTCAGTGAAAGTCTGGGTCTTGAACCCTCACTAACAACACGTAAGAGATTAGTTATGTATATTAATTTGGCTTTCCATGCAAAACAGCAGATGGGAAACTAGACAGTACTGTAAACATTACTCACCGAAGAAGGTAAAGAAAAATATCAGGACGTAGAAATACATCTTGAACACTGGGAACTATCTTCACTAAATTAACAGCTGTGAAATACTACAAGCATTATCTTGTAGTATTCTGTACCCAGTATAATGCAAAATGAATCAACAAAATAACACAAAAAAAGACGTTTTTATGTCCTTACATCTGCCACAGATGCAGGAACATCGTTAATGCACATCATTCCGACTTCAGTTGCAAGCAACAGTCATTCAACAAATCGATGCGAAACATACAGGGATGTCACAGAAATTAGAAACGAAATTGTGACGATTGACGGAGCTACTTCTAAAATGCGTGGGGTGTCCAATTGGGACGGCTTACGTCCATGCCCGAAGCGAGAGGGCAACGAACACGTAAACAGGGGCGCGATTTTCATTATATTTTCTGCTTTATCTGGAGTAGATTTACGTCGTGTAAACAATAAGTGGAGTGGAAGTTGACATGAATGAAGTATAGTGGTCACCTGCCTGTACGAATATAGTCCATTCACAATTACTTCTAACTTTCTTGAAGCCATTATGAAGTTCTACTTTCAGGATATCTCATACAAAAAAAAAAGAGCTTAACCAAATCTAGGGAATTAAACCAAACCAAGACCGCACCGTATTCGTGCGCACTGAATCTAATAATATTTTGAATAAGAACTACACTAACGTTTGTGAAAAATGCAACACCAGGAAGGATACATGTGATTGAAATGTAGGTACATGACAATAGACAATTGTCTAGAATTACAGAACTGTGTATGATCTCTGTCTTTGAGAATTCAGTGTGGTGTGAAGCCCCCACTTGCTGCAATCAGAGCCCCTTAAACGTCGTGGCATGGAATCAAAGAGGATCTGGACAGTGGCGTTTATTCCACAGACGCAAGGTCAGCGATGTTTACCCTATACATATTGGAAATGTTCAACCCTTAATAGTTTTAGCCTTAACTTTAAATTCAAACACCTTTAATTCTGAGTTTCCCGTTTCCGATTCGAGAAACAGAGTTTTTGTAACTCCCGTACTGTACACGCATAGTGCTGCTATCTAGCATTTATTTCCACAAACGGGAGCGACTAGCGATGAATCGAACTCGCAAGCGCGTTACCCTGCTGCGTTCTTTAGGCAGGGTAAGCAGTCGTTCTGTTGGAGTCCTCTAGTCCTCGTTTTTCCTTTGAAAGTGGATGAAAGTTTGTTCGGGAAAACGGGAGTTTTCTTATAATATGTAATACACTCTCTAAATAATATCCAGTTTAATAATTATTACATTAATTTCGTTTCCGTTTTTACAACTAATATTAAGTATTACAAAATGGTAAATACGTGCAGAGGGTAAGCAACGTTGGAAGTTGCGTTTGTTAGTAGAAATTAAAAATGGAATTACAGCCCGGCACTAGCAAATGTTATCTAAAACACTTAAATATGCGGAGTTATTATATTGCTTACCCTGTAAAAAAACTCACTACACGTCACTGGACCTGGATATCTTTCTGGGGAATCTCCCTCCACGCGATTTGTATGCGATTTCATAAAGTATTAACAGTTGTTGCTGGAGGTTTCGTGACGAACAAGTCGCTGACCAATCATATCCTATACATGTTCGATGGGTGACATGTCAGGCGAACATGCAGGCCAGCGACCCAGGGGTACTGCCGTTCTTTGAAGAAGGCCTGCACATTCCTTGCCACATGTGGCCGGGGATTGTCCTTGCTGAAATATGGCATACGGAGTCGCCTGAAGGAGGGGCAGTATCTCGGGCTCTAAAACCTCCCTGATGTAGCGGTTACTGTTCAGATTGCCCTCATTACGTAGGAGTCGAGATCGCATGTTGTATCCAATGATGCCCCGCGCCATCACACACAGCGTTTGTCCGCTTGAAACCCCCAGGGTGAAGTGACTGGGGAGGGTCCAATCTACCTCACTAAGTTTTCCAAACAATTATACAAAATCCTCTCCCTCCCCCTCTACGATTTGGCCAGGAATCTCAATTAAAAAGAAAATTAAAGTGTGGGCACCGTTCCTTTTACGTGTTATTTTATTTAACTTATAATTACAGCTGACGTTTACTTTCCCAGTTGAATGCTAACTTATACAACACGTTTCCTTCAGGCCAGCTGAACGGCACAATGTTAAAATGCGTTCTCACAGTAAACTTGAATATTAACGGGCTTCACAGCATTATTTAAAACAACTTGAGTCGTAACGGGCCTCGATTCCAAATGGCCTCGTAAAATACGTTGCCAACTCAGTACCTGCAATTTCGCTGAACGGTGACAAATTCGTAGCTCCGTAGCCACGCTTCCACGCTTGAGCTCAGTTGGTAGACGCCAGCTGACGGAGACCGGCTGCCTGGATATCCGAAATGAACGGCCCCTCGGAGATGCCAACGTGGCGGCCCACAGCAACCATAAGGTTCTCGCCGATGTTCGGCAGCGTTTTTCACCAAAGAGAATTTCAATCATGTCGACCAAACCACAGGTGCCAAAATTAAACTTTATCCGGCGGCAACATTTTCAGCAACCAATATATTTTTAGCAACTTACCCGTTCCTCATACGTATTTGCATACATCGAGCTCACCACAACCCGAGCTTAAACTGTGGCCCATTCTGGTAAGCCGTGCACTCGCCCGCCACCACACACGTGTTTCACGGTCGAAGAAAGCTATACGACTCTCTCTCCTGCTTTGTGCTGCCACCACGCCAAGTGACCAGCGCTGGCATCGCACACGCTCAGTTGCCTTTTAACAAGATTAAAACTACACAAGATGCAATATAAAAACATAATAATAAACTATATATAAAACTGATATTCACGAAGAATACATATAAAATAATTACTATGGCTGGAATACATAATACAATATTACGTATGGCTGGCCAGCCTATAAAAATACCTATACGAACAGCATTACCAATCATAAAAGTTACGCCAAAATTTAAACGAGACGGAGTAACCGCCTCACGCTATGCCGCTCCACAATGCAGGCTGCCAGATTGCGGTCACCGTCGTAGCGTCTAACACGTATGCGGCCATCACTGTAGGACGTAATGGCATGCTTGCCACCAGTTCAGCCCACAGCAGCCGGCGTCGGACCGTCGACGCAGACAGGTCAATTTCCGTTGCAGTGCTCCAGTGTCGAGTCAACACTGTGGACGAGGCTGTACGGCCCGTTACGGCCATGCCGACAAGTTGACGGTCATCCCGTGCTGTGGTCACATTGCGTGGTCAAGTACCCGCTCGTCGCTGCATACGACCCTCTTCTATCCACTGGTTCCACACACGTATCACTGTCGTAGCAGCATGCCCTGTAGGAGCCAAAATGTCCCGGTATGACAAACGCATTTCCAGGAGGACGATCATTCTGCCCTTTCGAACTCGCTCACATGCTGATATGGCGCCCTTTGATGTCGACAAGGCATACTGGCACTTGCTTTCACTTCGTTTGACGGCTCTTCACCGACTGAGCTTGGCGTAATAATGACCTTTCCGGTCACACAAGAGAGAGCGCTGCTGGGCCTACGTGTAAGCCATCTCTCTGCAATCGTAATCACTTATTGCTGGTACACTATTCTACACATCCTCCGAGTTTGGATTTATTGGGGCCATTCTTTCTCGGTGTTGAAATTTTTCACAAACTATTGTGGCTTTGGCAACACGCCTATATTCTCTCTTTTTATATTCATGCTAATTTAAAATAAAATAAATTAATTTATAGATAAAACATAAGTAAAATGCCATTAAAAAAATAAGGTACCTACTTTATATATAACACGAGTATAAAAGGTTGTAATAAATGACATATTTAAGAAACAACCAAACACCGTATACATGGAGGGATTTTTTAAAGGTTTGATTTAAAAAGTATGGAGAAACCGCTAGGACTATCTTAAAATCAGCTACGCCCGGCTAACGTCGCTCACTTAGTTGTTGACTACCGACAAGTGCGGAAGTGAATCAGAATCACACACCAGGAAGTGATTTTCCCCCCAAAAACCCGCTCTGAAAGCGAGAGAATGCCAGGAAAACTGGAAACTTGCCGCCTGTAGTACTGAGGGTGCGAGGAAGGTACACATGTCTTGTTACCCCCTGAAAATATGAACGATTAGTGGACTACCTTTTGATGTATTGGATTATATTGGTTATGTATGTATGCAATGGGTGACAAGACATTTGCAGGGTGTGACAAGACATATCAACCATTCTGTAGCTCCATGTCTTAAAGGTGGGTTTACGATTAAATCAATACTATCGCTGTGCTACGATTGGATACTTCGTCTTGACTTGTACCGGTCCGGCCATCCTGATCTCGGTTTTCCGTGGTTTCCCGAAATCACTCGAGGCGAATGCTGGGGGTCTAAGCTCGAACTGCGCTCGTATACGAAATCTTCGAATTGCGGCTGTAACTCGCACGACTTTAGAAAATGGTAAGATCGAATCATACGAGAGCCATCGTATACGTCTCGACCGTGCGAGTGGCCACTCTCTCGATCATCGCCGTGCGAGATATGGAGTCGTAGACGAGTAGCGCATCAAAACAAACAAAATATTAGACATAAGATGACTGTTGACGCTGTGTGAATTCAATTTACACATTTATGCTGTACCGAATGTATAATCGTATGCAAATTAAGAACTTGTTGAATTGACAAGAATTAAAATGTGTGTTGAGAGTGCAAATGAGGTTATGAGTAAAATTGTAAATTACATAGGCCTACTACTGACGTTCATTATTGTTTAGTGACTCGTAGTTGGTTGGTTAGACGTCATAAGTTATTATTTAGTCAGTCTTGCATATAAAACTCTGTAAATAACATATGTTATTATTATTTCACAAACTTTCAATTTCACAGAAACTTCTTCCCACAACCGGCTGGCATCCTTGGCTGTCCAGTCAGCTGTCAGTTTGCCTTGGGCAAGTTTCTTGTTTCCTACAATTTGTTTTAATATTGTAAATTAATTAAATTCACAAGCACTTCAGACTACTAGCGAAAAACTACAGCCCACTACCCAAAATATCTGATACCTTTATTCTACGTGTGCAGTATTATTACACTAAAAGTATCTATGGACTTTACAGTTGCTCTTTCTCAAACACGTCTAGCAAAGTGTCATGTAGCTTCTAATACTCTCCAAACGATGTACAACTTATCATATACATTCACATGTCATTATTTATAATGCAATGTAAGCATTATGGCAATGTATGATACACAACTGTGTTCTCTTAAATAAATTGTATGTAATTTCCACAGGGAAGCATTTTACTGACCAATCCCTGCCATGTAAACTATTTGAAAGACAAAAAACAAATCTGCTGTTCCATGTAACATTTTATGCTCCATATTATTAGCTGTAAGGCATATAAATATTGCATAAGTCATGCTACTAACAAAGACAATAACCTAATTTCGTTGTTATTTCCAACATACGCAGAGGTTAAGTAAGGACAACACGGGATATTAATTTCACAATTAATTCTCTGTAAACATCATAGATGAACGGCACAACACCATATATTGAATTACGGAAGTTACTCTTTCCTTCTACGAATTCGAGAAGAATAAACTTCTGCTCGTTGGTTATTTTAGTAATTTTAGCCATTTGTTTATTCAACCGCGTACAATGTAAATAAACACACGCGCGCGATACACGTGACGCTTCTGATTGACTGGGTTCCGCTAATATTTGTTCCCGTCTCCCCGCAGGTTCACCAATATGACAAAATGTCACTCGTATGCGCTTGCCTGGCACTCCCCTCGCACACTGTAAACGTATGCCCGTTTTTGGGGTTGGAGCTTACAAAAATTGTCTCGTATACGTTGCGGACTGTGCAAGACGTCTCGTATACTAACTGCATTCGAACAATCTCGAGATTAAGCCCCCTGGAATGGGTCCCTGACAAAGGCTATGGCCGATTCGTTCCCCAATCCCTCTTCCCTGATTAACTTGCAACGTTTCTAATGACATCGCTGTCGACGAGACGTTAAATCCAACTACCTACCTACCTACTTACCTACCCACCTACCTACATACCTGAACTTATTTATGTTTGCTTTCTGTTTTTCAATTCATGTAAATGCAAGAATTTACAAACGTGTAAAATATTTACTTTTCTTAAAATGTCACAGTTTCACTTGCCCGAGGCATGACTGAAGTGATCAGGCCAATGGCAATGTTAATCTTATAAATGGGGGGAGAATACACAATGCGCATACAAGTAGATCTCAAGCAGACCATTCAAAAGTACTCAGTTTACCGCTAACGGCTTATAACAACAGCCAGTGGTTCTATTAAATTTGCTACGCTGTAGTTAACATCTAGTATATAAAACATAAATATTGCTCACAAGATTCTGCTCGGCTTGAAACTAACACGACTTTACAAAAGACTTGAAAACCACAGAATGAAATGAAATGAATTCGAATAGCCTGGGCAAATAATACAATAGTAAATGTTGTGACGTAAATTGATAAAAACAAAATTTGTAAGTAACTAGACGAGCTTTTAATCAAATACTAAACCAAAAAAATTTAAAGTGTTTATTTCAATATAAGTCGTGTCATAATTTAGTACTGCACATAATAAACTCTTGGAAATTAAATCAATTATCATACAAATGAAAAGTACAGGTATTAATAGCCACAATGAATCAAAGAATCATCGTTTGGCTACGCTTCAGACATATGTAACAATACAGTTCTATAACAGTTCCCAGTAATTTCATCTTAGACAGTGCGTTTGTCTGGACATCAATGTTGAAGTAAAGCAACTGACTATAGAACACTGCATTTAACTGTACAATGTGAAGAGCTCATAAAAATTTAGTACCAACACCATTAAAATTGTCAAAAAATTGTGATTTATGATATATATGAAAGAAAGATGTTTATATTTTGCAATATTATTAAATATTTTACTAAAATAAACTTTCTAAATAAAAAAAATTAATCTATCAATAGAGTACGAATTTTCAACAACATTTAAGCGTATTTCCAATTTGGATGCTTCGGAAAGCAGAATTTACAAGAAAATCATCTTCGAGAAAGATCGTCATAGTATTTACTGTGATCATATGTAGTAAAATCATAGTAATAATTTATCATATCAATTTTATGATTAACCTTATTTACGTCAGTTACAACCATAAATGTTTGTGACAAAAGGACCCACATAAAATCAAATATAAAAATTATTTCCTACATTACAATTTCCTTACACACAATCATACTAAATATTACGACGATATTCCATGACGGAGATTTTCTTGCAAATTCTGTTTTCTGAAGCATCCAGAATGGAAAAATGTTTAAATTTGGTTAAAAATGCAGACTAATTTAATGTATAATCTTTTTATATTTAAAATATCTATATTAGTAAAATATTTTATAACGTTGGAAAATTAATTCATATACAGCACAAATCGCACTTCTCTGAACATTTTTATGGTTCCTGTACTACTTTATCTACGAGGTCTTCATATTGTGTAGTCGGGTGCAGTACTCCATAGGCAGTTGAGTAGAGGACTATTGCAGATCTTGGCGCACCACAATAATTTAACTAAAATTCAGGCAAATTTCTCACTTTCAAGAATAAATTTTTCAATCTCTTCTTCAAACGCTTTTCATCTCGTCAATCTCACCCATAAATTAAAAATAATTAGACCCAAATCTTCATTCTCCATTACGTGGACTTTTTTTAAAAACATACTTTGTTCACTCTTTGATCAGTGGTCCATTTTCAGGGTGAATGATGCTAAAATTATGGTCACTAAGGTAAATATTTACTTTAAATTTGATAGCGAAACCAATTAGTCAAAAATAAGACCACAAGAAAAGTATGAAAATTCTTGGAATTTCATAAAGAAATATGATGATTTAGCTTGAAAATGAGTCTTTAAAGAACCACACACAAAGAGTGAACACAGGTTGAAAATTGATTTTGATTTTGACTTTAAATGTGATTGATTTTGTGTTGCGCTTTGGAAAATTTGACGGGGAATTAGAAATTTGGTGGAATTTAGGTTGAAACTGGTTGAATTTTAATTAAATTATTGAGTTGCGCCAAGATCTGCAATATACCTCTACTCAGTTGTTTTCCTTCAACCTTAAGAAATGATTCTCTGACCTGAGGAGTTGGCAGCCCGCTGAGAAACATCGCTCAACACAACGTGGACATTCTTCAGACAGAGACAGACACGCGTGTCACGTGTATTATGTACGACCGTTCGCCGGGCCGACTGCAACATGCCGTCAACGTCTCGTAAGAGCGGACGTGTCTGATTGCGCGGCTGTGAACATGACCAGCATTCGGGGGAGCTCGCGAGTTTGACCACGACCGGCTGAAACGGAGGAAAACTTAGAACAAAGGAATTGGGGAGTAGAACTGTGGATCGACCGCCATCTTGCAATTTTCCCGTTTTCCCTTTTAAAATCATTTATTTTACCCCAAAAAACACTTCAGAAATCAATTGTTTTACCCAAAATTCCCTTTTTTCCCCTCAAAATTTCTCGTTTTACCAAACATTTATGAATAAAGAGCTTGCTATTCAATGAATGTCGCTGACTGGAAGCCCCCGAAAGCCAATTTTCGATATATTTTAAAGATTTTGGGGGCTTCTTCTCCCCTCAGGCCACCACCCGTCTCACACCACCCGTAGCCAAGCTCACCTAAATATATAATTTTACATAATGACACAAATTTTTTAAATATAAGTAAGTTAATGGTAATTGAATATATATCACAAAAAATACAAATCAGAAATAATAATAAAAATAAGAATGCTACATATTAAAATAAACTAATCAATAATAACTATTTAAACATACACATATACTCTGATGTATCTAAATTGGTGATCATACCAACATTGCTAGGGCCGCTTGGATGTGTCCACCATGTTGGTTATAAAGGGCAACACGTGCATCAAATTGCATATTTTTGGTTGACCACAATCGGCTGAAATGAGGGAATTTACATCCTCACATGATTTTTCACAGATTTTATGGGTAATAGAGGGGGAAAAATGCATAGTATTCGCATAGTCCATTCACGGTTACTTCCAAATTTTCTGAGGCCCTGCTGAAGTTCTACTTTCAGAGTATTCCTCCACCTCGTGAAATAAAAAAGCTTAACTAAGTCTAGGAAATTGCACCAAAGATACAACGCAACACATTTAAGTGCACTCAGTTTAATAATAGTTTGTATGAGAACTGTTTGTTACTAGGCGTTAGCAACAAGATTTTTTGTCTCTGGTTTTTCCATGTTAATTAAATTATATATTAAATATTATAGTTTTAAAATAATATATAAGTAAATACTTAATGGGACCAAAAATGAGATACTTTTATGTTAATAGATGTATAAAACACGCGTGATGAATGACACATTTAGGAAATAATTAAAATCGTCATAGATGAGGTGATTTTACAAAGGTTTGATTCCAAAAGGGCGAAGATGATGTGAATGGACTATAGGTAAGTTTGCTTTCTCGCATCAGTTCGGTCTTAGGAGGCCTTTCTTTGCAACAAATATATTTCTTTTAATTTTTACATTAGAGATCAGTATCAACACTCCACAAATTAAAAATATTTAATAGAATACGAGAGAATTAAATGACATAATATTAAACTGTCACGTTTACTTTGCCTGCAAAATATTACGTCAGTTATAAGCACATCTATGTAGGAAATACTTTGAATTTTAATTTCAGAAAACGTTTGCCATAGGGTGCACTAACTTTTTGTTAATATACTTGTCTAAAAAATCATTCCACATTATCCGTAAGAGAAGAATTATATTTTTGATTGAACTGTTATAAATGAAAACGTGACTTTTTACAGGCAAGTGTTTAGCCATAGTTTAGGTGTTAGAAGACATGTTCGTGTCTTTTAGTTTTCATCGTAACCGCCAGTATAGCAGTAAGCTGCAGTTGTATTAATTTCCATATTCAGCAAGCCAGAAAGTTACAAATAACGTGCGATATGTTTTCTTCTATAATTTGTGAACATATAGCTTAGAGGTAATCAATTTCCGTATTTTTCGTTTGAAATCCCTATAAAGAGCATGCGCAGTAATGAAAACGGTACGAAAACTAAAAATAACTGACTGTAAGTGCTAGGCTTGTTTGCAAGGTACGTGTTGAATTTTTTGTCGTTTGCATCAATGCAATACCTGCCTATTCACTCCCTCAGCTAACGTTTAATCTGCATAAAAGTAAATCCTTTTGATCATGCTGATGAAGTCGTCCAAAGTGCTGCACCTGTAGATATGGATTACAATGAACTCAGTGTGGATTAACTCGGTCTTTCAGGACACGTTTCACGACTGGCTACCTCTGCCAAACGAAATAATTTCTGTGGTATCGGTTTTTTTCGCACATTATTTTTTGATGACTCGGTCCATTTATTCCCGAGTAAAAAATGTATGAAAAACGCACAGCAATAAGCTGGTTACTATACTATAGATGAACTTTTAACGTAAGCCTTGAGTAATTTGGGGGGGGGGGGGTGGTGGAACTGAATATTATATGAAATGGCAAAGGAAGTTTGTACATGCTAGCTTCGGCTAAGTTTCTAGGTAAGCGATGCTTCGAATAAGGAAATTGGCGCTGGAAATTTGGGGACTCCTCACCATGTAAAAAGGAGTAGCTCTGCAAATATGTGTTTTACTCGTGATATGCAATGTATTTTCCAACCTGCGTTATGGCGATCATTTAATGGGCTTCTTGGGTTTTCGTAAGCAGTTTTTAATTTTATATAGCGTATAATTCACTGAATCTGAAATACGTTAATTATTGATGTACTGTTTTGTACGAGAATGTGACATGAATGCATTGGATTTATTTACGAAGGCGATTGTCGTCTTTAACTACCTGTTACACACTGTCTTCCAAATGCTTTACAAATCGTTAGAATATTTTTACCTTTCTGAGTGCTGGCTTGAAAAAAGCGGGAAAGAGCCCAGCAGTGCATTTATTGTATGTATTATGGCTCACGTACGTGAAAACTAAACACTGAAAGTTTGCTACAAACAGAGATCACAACAACGAAGCTAAAGAATAACAAAGAAATACGATAAAGTTCCAAAAAGAGGATAAACTACAAGAGGAGATACACAAACAGTAAGTAATATGTTATATCATACAGTTCGGCGCTGGGTCATAGTGTTGTACGCTATTGTCAGATATACTAGAGGCATTTGATTTTGCACAAACACTTCCATACTATTTTGAATATAAACTAAGGTGTATGACGCATGTATGGGGTGTGGTCTTAAGTAAAGGCTGTTCACAATAAAGTGAGCACTTTTGAAATCAACCTTAGAAAAAAGTCGCTAGAACTACGTCCATATATTTTAACGGACGAACTTGGTGACATGCGCCCAGTAAAGATGGTAACGATGAATTGAAAGTAGTTCCATATCTTAACGTCGAACAAAAAGCGTCAGGTAACCATGTGTGATAACCTAAAGTATTTTTTTTACTTTCTATTTTTTTAATGCATCTAAGTGTAAAAATGAGAGTATTAGGAAAATGGGAAGTCTGGGCCAAGGGCGCGGGGCGTTGAAGCAGGAGCAGGGGGAGCCGCCATCTTGCAACGTCACCTAACCGCCATCTTGGATATCATTAACCTTTTACCACCTGACCCGTATGACCTTTGATCTTGACCTTGACCCTGTGGATCTTTGACCTAAAAAACTTAAAAATCCTCTAGAAATTCCAAAAAATCCAATCCAGAGAATTCTAATATATATATATATATTATATATTATTACAAATTATTAAAAGATATTTAAAAATTATTAAAAAGATTCTCAGAATTTACCCATTTTTTTTCTTCAGAAATGCTGACAGGGATCAGTGACCCAAGGGTCAGGAGAGCAGTACCTATGACCTTTGATATTGACCTTTGACCTTGAAGATGCAAAATCACAAAAAATTACAAAAATTAACAAAAAATTAAAAATCGATTTTAAAAATTAAAAAAATTAATTACTAAAATTTTTAATTAAAAAAAATTGTTTAAATAAATTTAATTTTATAAATTATATTTAAAACATTTCTTACCTAAAATGTCTTTAACCCCGGCGACCATATGTACCACGGCCAGACTTATTCGCGCATACCCAAACAGATGCTTCGCGACAACGCAAACATGTTAATGCTGTTTCGCATGGACGATAAAAATTTTACATTATGTTTACGATGATCGTGTTAATACGGACATGACTATCAGATTTCAAAGATATGTGTGCCTTGTACTGGAAAGAGAAATTTGGATTTTTTACGATCGTTAAGAACTGTCAGCTACATAGGGAGAGGTATATGCGTGTGTTCGATCAGTTCATCGCTGTCTGTCGAGAGGGTTCGTCTACTGGGAACCAGCAAGTGCTGCTATCAATACCGTTTTTGCAGACTATTATAACATCACAGTTAATGCTAAAGACAGAATTAGTGCAATGCAGTCGGTTTGTGCGGGAGGTACACTTGCAAAATGTTCGCGTGAAGTCGCAAAACTCAAAAATAAACTGTTATCAGCGCTAAATACTGATGAACATACAACTCTTGCTACACAGAATAGTAAACTTGATATTGAGGATGCAGCAGGAAGCAAAGCCGATCATAAAGACAGTATTGATGATGACTATGACGATAATGATAGTGTTGAAGACGATGATTATTCCCTCGACGGCCCTGAACATTTCCCCAACGAGTCTCCTTCGACAAGTGATGTGAAGTAGGAAGAAGACATCGAGTATACTGACGATATGTTTACCGAAGATCCCAACAAACTTGAGACAGACTTAAATATTTGATTGATAGGCAACATTGTGGGGATTACTCGACCATGAAAGAGATGGCTTCGATCATAAGAGCACTTAAGGATCGGGGATGATGTGATGAAGTTCTTTCTTCTGAGAATGTATTTACAAAATAATAATAAATTACTATAATAAAATCATTTGCTTTTCTTAATTCTTGTGTGTCGTATTCTCCTGTTGGTATTTAAGTTTTTAATAACAATATGTATTTAAAATATTTAATAAATTAAGCATGCAGTCAGTCATGCATCGTGCATGTAGCTATACCATTTATTCGAAAGAAAAAAAAAAGCATTTATAAAACAAAGGATGGAAAATTGCAAAGGCCGTCGCCTACCACGATGGCGGTCGCTTACCAAGATGGTGGCCTCCAGTAATGTGTGAACAAATGACACATGAAAAACACATTATGGCGGCCTCCAGTAACATATAAATGCAGATGGCTGCCTCCAGTAACATGTAAACAAATGACGAACTAAAAATCAATATGGTGGCCTCCAGTAAAATATAACCAAAGATCGTTGCCACCAGAAGCATGTAAACAAATGACGAATGATAAAATCAAGATGGTGGAATGAGTATATGTGAGGGGAGTGGAGGCGAGGGAGTCAGTCGAGTCGTCTGCTGGATTCGAACAGAGGTGAGTAATTGGTGCTGCTGGTGAGGGGGTGGAGCAGATGCGATTAATTATCTCCGGGAATGTAAGTTTTTTAATTAAAATTTTTAAAATAATTTTTCAATAAAACTATTTTTAAGAAAAATTTTAAGGGAAAAAAGGGAAATTTCGAGGGAATACAGGGGGAAATACCCGCCGGTGTTAACGACTTTTTAATAAAGAAATTTTTAAAACTATTTTAAAATAAAAATTTTTCGAGGGAAATATTTAAGGAAAAAGGGTAATTTCGAGGGAAAAAAGGGAAAATGGTTGCCGGGATTAAAGACTTTTTAATTATGAAATTAAAAAAAAATTAATTCTAAACGATATTTTTTTAGTTAAAACTTTTATTAATGAATTTCTTATAAACAATTTTAATCGATTTTTTTTTTTTTTAGATTTTTGTGATATTTTAAATTTGTTTGTGATTTTGAATTTTCAAGGTCAAAGGTCAAAGGTAATATGTACTGCTCTCCTGACCCTTGGATCACTTATCCCTGTCTTCTGTCTGACCCCGGGTCACTGATATTTGTCAGCATTTCTGAAAGAAAAAAAAAGGGCCAGTTTTGAGGATCTTTTTAATAATTTTTAAATACTTTTTAGTAATAATTTTTTGCGGAGTTTTTCTTGGATTTTTTAGAAATTCCTGAGGATTTTTTGGAATTTTTAAAGTATTTTTTTTAGCGTTTTGAGGTCAAAGGTCCACGGGTTCAAGGTCAAGGTCAAAGGTTACACGGGTCAGGTTAGAATATCAATGACATCCAAGATGGCGGTCGAGTGGCGTAACAAGATGGCGGCTCCCTCCGATCCTACTCCTACGTCCCACGCCTTTGTCCCAGACTTCCCATTCTCCTTCTATTAATGGGTAAATTTGCAAGATATTTTCTTTTGTATTAATTTCGCAATTGCACTTGACCGACGCATGAATAAAGTGACGAGGCCCATGGCAATGCTAGTTTTACATAAGGTGGAAAAATACACTATCTTCATACAAGTAGATCTTAAGCAGGGCTTTCAAAAGTGTTCATTTTGCCGTGAACAGCCTATAAGAATGATTTATTCCGAACAACGAGGTTTATTATCCGTTTGGTTAAACCTATCTTTAATGACTGTGAAGAAGACACGTGGGTTAGAAGGAGCGTGCTTACAAATAACTTTAAGAACAGTGCGACTGGCGCTCGCTGGACCAAAATGTGATGCGATAACGTGGCGCGCTGAAGGAGAACAATATGCGTGGAAGTATTAAAACGATTCTCTCCTCCTTCACCGAAACTCTCATGAAACAGGGTCACTGCTACGAGACTTACACATTACCTCAAATATGCTTTTCGATCGAGCGATTAGGTACATAAGAAATATCGAATAAATGTAGTTTACATATTTTATCTTAGCACACAAATTAATTGACTTCGGAAAACTCTACGTGCAAAATTTTAGCATATTTAATGGAATATACTCATGCTACCTCAGTTTACCTAATGAATATCAAGATACTTACCGAATTTGGTGGCGTTTTTTTTTTTAGGGGATTCTAAGATGCATAGTTAAACAAATTTTACTTCACATGCATTTTAAAGCTACAAATCTTTGGCATTTTAGATGCTTTAAGCTTGAACAGAGCGCGATTACACCGAGTTAAAGAAAAGTTGCCTAAAATTTAGCCACAGTGGGTAAATACAAATACTGACTTATGGATGATGGAATATGAAATGCAGATTTGCGTCTTTGCTTGGCAACATCCACCTTTTAGAAAATGGCAGAATCTGAAAGGCAGCCAAGCAACATGTAGGTATCTGCAATACGTATGTGCTCTGTTTACATGTGCTAATAACAACTGTACTTACTGCTATGGTTAATGTCGCTATTGTGATATTTTTTGATCACTTCATTGTGACCTGGTGCGGGGATGGATTCGAAGCGCACGGGATAGAACTGAAAACACCTTGACTGCAACGTCGAGTTGAAGACTGCTAATCGAGATGACGTGTCATCTCCTGGAAAGAGGTGAGCTGCCTAAAATGATTGTGTTTTGTATCTATTCTAATTCTATCTCATTTGTTCAACCATTCATTAAGTGAATAATTTTCGCGTCGTTGTGCTATTGTGTTTACGTAGTGTCTACTTATTATGTGTCAGACATACGAAAAGAACGCATTGCAGGAAACAGGTAAGTAATGTTCTTAACTTATTTTTATACAAAATACTTACAATTTACTGTACGTATATTATATAGACTTGTATACCGAAAAGGTACAGACATATGAACCAAGTTATTCAGTATATAACTGTTAGGTGCGTGTGATTAGGCCATATATTATTTTTGGGTTATAATATATAATTTGGGCATGTGGGTTTCTTTTCTTATCATTGTTGTGTTGAATCAACTGCGTAGTGGTAATTTAAGCATATAATCAGACACAAACTCGGCAAAAAAAGAAAGAAATATTTATTGTCGAATATTGTATCATAACGTAACGTAGATATGTTACATACACGTAAATTAGATGTGAAATATAGTAGTAGGTGTGCTGATCTGGAAGGGCGTATATGACAGTGTGAGTACGTATCGGGTTCCACCTTAAAAACTACAAAAATGTACGTGTACACCTGAGTAGCTCTTGTAGGTAGTGTAAGTGTACCTCACAACACCAGGCAATAGCAACTTAATTTGCATACGTGCCCTCTGCAGGGCCTAGTAGTACGTGATGCTATCACCTCTTTATACATTACACTCATATTCAAATATTGAGGTGTGGGAAATTAAAAAAAAAAAAAACATTTTCTGTATAAATTAAGCATAACATAACGGTCGGTTACCCAACCTGAGAAACAATGGTGCTAGGTTCCACTTAGACACAGGACAGCTGTTGATGGAGTACGACACTCGCCTTGTTAATATTTCTGCTAAGACACAAACCTTTTGTTTGTGAGCTGAAATTATCTTTCAACATAAACACTTATAAATAAAAGAAATATGTTTTGCCATTTAGTAAATAAGGGAAGGGTCATACGCCTACACTTACGAGAACGCAACGCACCTTATTTTAAGTTTCAGCCTTTCATGTTTTTATCTCAATTTCTTTTTTTTTTTGAAAATATGCAAACTCATTATGTACTGAAACAATAACAAAATAGAAAATCCTGTATGGCAATAAGAACCAAAACATTTAAATAAATACTATCTGCCATTAGGTAGTGGTCGTTACTGCTAGACGTTGTACCCATCTGCGTTACGTTAAAAACAAATAGAATGTTTCTGACTTAGAACTCAGCTTAAAATAAATAGTTCCAAATAAACAGTTACTGGCTTAAAACTTAAAAAAAAAACTTGCTTCACTGGCTTGCTCCTACTCGGTGAGACACTAAAAATCATTGTAGGGCCTTTATGGTTAAAGTCTATACTTATGACTCGTTTCCAATATGGCGTCGGTTGAGAAGTTCTAGAAGCAATTCCATTACGGGGTGCACAATAATAATGAAAAGGTCGAATACCAATACTTTCTGGTGTAGAGGGACTTTGCTCTTGAAGGAAAAATCAATTTATTTTGTAGGAATCAGTAAACGATGCTGCGTTCAACTGCCACTGGCTCGACTATAGTGTTGGGCGTTATCTTACCTGAGCTAACTGCTCACCGACGTACGTGTTCTAAAAAATCTACAAATCTCCTACAGCTGCAACGCGGAAGGGGCTAGCTTGTGCTAGCTGGAGAAAACGAACACTCTCACAAAACTATATGAAAATACCTGCGCTACTTCCACTCCGGACGAGCGTCCTAACTTAAGTCTACTCGCTATGAAAGATGGTGGCGGAGAAAGCGATCTTCCTAGCTGACTGGTCCAGGCTACCCTATACTAGTCTCTCCGGCCAATGGGAGCGCATGGTTTGAACCTGCCAGTCAGCCGGAAGGCTTACTATTTAAACTACCAGAAAACGACTCACACCAACAGCCTTACTTGAAAATACCGTAGAGTATAAGGTCTTCAGAAGGAAATAAATACATACAATACCCCGAAGCGTGAACAATAGTAAGAGACCAAAAATTCAATAAAATAAATATTGATTAGTATAAAAACAAAAATTAAAGCTATCTAACTAAAAAAATTTAAACATTAACTATTGCCATCCGCACATCTAGGATTAAAAATCCTACTATCAGAAAAATGTAATATATAAAAATAAAAATATGCAAATTAGTAACAATTACATAAATAAAAACATTATGTGACAAACAGTGTATAAGTTAAGTATATAATTATTACGACATGAAAATGATGGTGCAACAATAGCAAATTAAATTAAATATAATTATAAGCTCTTTGCGTCAATAAATTAATGCCATGCGTTCACATCATAGTAATGTAACATATCTTTATTTTCACTTTTTTTCTTCTGTGTGTTACTTATTATTCACACCTATACAATTTTTATTTCTGCGATTGTCAATTTTTCTGCTTACGTAATTAACACGGCAGTTTTAGACAGAGTAATTATTTTATGTGTCATATATAAGTATGAGTGTTTACTAATAAAGTTTAAGTATAATATTTATTCTCTAGGAATGCACAGTGGTCTGAGATTATTTACTGGTTGCTTAGCAACGAATTGTAACGCATGCGCACTAGCTTAAAAGCATAATACTTAAGCAAACATTTATTTTCTCGTTTGTTGCAAATCCCTTTAAAAAAAAAATTGGTTTGGTTTTGAGGCTATCTTGAATTTTAGGGCAAGGGAACCGAGTAGACTCAGTTGATAAGGTTTTATATTTTGAAGAAACTTAGTCCGTAGAAGCATACACCAGGCGAGTTTGATCTCAGAAGACGCGTGACGATATGAGGCATACGAATAAGCGTGATCAGGTGACGTCCGGGTTCCGATATAGTATAAAAATTGCGCAAGTGCTTAAATGGTTCACGGGACGGTAATGGCACCAAAGACCAGCGAGTCTCAGTAGGGAAGACACCGAGTAAGACACTCCCACACCATCCAGCCCCGAACCAGTCTGATTTGCTGTTGCGAAAGGGCCCGCCTACGGAGATTTTCATTTGCGACTACGGAACTTATAAAGCAGATAAGTTGTAATATTTTACGTTAGGCAGACACTAATTTCCTGTTCACAAACCTGAGGAGCACAAAATTTCACATACAAGTTGTGTCTACATTCCCATTGCACATTGTAAGGGCTTGTAGTGGGGACCTAGAGTTACGTTTTGTATAGGAACTTGTGTGCGGAAACGTACCGTTCCCCTGCGACAAACAAAACACCAGCAAATCACATGTTGACCTCTCCCACGCCTGCAAATCACTGTACGTTGTTTTTCTTCTTGGTTCCACTTACAAGAAGGGCTCGATGTGACGACCAGCGACGTCTACACAAAAACCGGTACCTACGTACCATGTTCTAGTACACACGATCACCAATACCTTGAAGTCTAAGATCCGCCGCAGCCATAATCCGCGCCAGAAGGAAGGTCCTCCTCTGATTACACAGGGGTCTCGTAAATAACGCCCATCATGTGGCCCCACAGGAAGTAGTCTAGCGGAGTCAAGTCAGGTGAACGTGCAGGCCAAGTAATCGGGCTACCTCGATCTATCCACTGTTGGTCAAAACGACTCCTCTAGACTACTTCCTGTGGGAACACATGAAGGGCTTGATTTACCAGAACTCTGTGGAATCAGAGGTCGAACTGCTGGCGCGGGTTATGGCTGCGGCGGATCTTAGACTTCAAGGTATTGGTGATCGTGTGTACCAGAACTTGGTACGTAGGTACCTTGTGTGTGTAAGACGTCGCTGGTCGTCACATCGAGCCCTTCTTGTAAGTGGACCCAGAAGTAAAACAACGTACAGTGTGTTGCAGACGTGGAAGAGGTCAATATATGATGTGGTGGTGTTTTGTTTGACGCAGGGGAACGGTACGTTTCCGCACATAAGTTCCTATGTAAAACGTAACCGTCTTGGTCCCCACTACAAGCCCTTACAATGTGTAATGGGAATTTAGATACATTCTGTATAGCCTACCTGCGTACACTTTGATAAGTCATTCTTAATGCTTCAGTAATATTCCTGCACTCTAAGAAATTATTCGTAAAATTAAAATATTAGTGTATACGAATAGTGAGAAAGTGCGAATGGTGAACTATTTTTCCATAAATATATGGTACCGTTCCTACATTCGCTCACGAAGCAGTCAAATGCGCAGGGAAGTCCCCAACCTTGTATAGTAACGACGCTCAACATGCCTATATTTGCTGTCTGATATGTGATATTATTTCCATACAATATATTGGTTAAAAACTTCCAGTTAAGAAGTTTGCAGGAAATTTTCTTACAGTAGGGACATAAACATCCATCAACTCAAAGTCAATTGCCAATGGGATTCTTCCATTCACAATTAAGGCTAGTGTCATGTGAAAACAAATATCCGTAAGTCAAAAATGTTAAATTTTTCAGCTACCCCATTCCTTATCAACGCATTAGAAATGTTGTCTTTTAGTAATCTAATATTTTATTATTCACTTATTAAATCACACTTCAGTATCTATTGGTGTTCCTTTTAGTAGTATGTTGGAAATAGTGGCAGTAGTTGTTATATGTTTTGGCTATTTCTAGAGTGGAGTTTATTTACAAATGTTATGTCTAGCTCATCACACCCACTCATACATTGCTACAAGTTCCGTCACAAAGTAAGAGCTTAGCTGGGAATAGTTCTGTCTAGCTTCGATCCTAATCGTTGCAGTAAGTAACTTGAAAATTAGAATTTTGTGGTTGAGCTTTCCTGAAGTTTCTTTTCGGAGAAATTTTTTTGTTATTCACAAGCCACTCAGTGTCTAAAAATAAGAACTTCCAGCTACGAGAGGGAATTTCAAGCGAAATGGACTTAACACGTTTTAGACTGTTTTCCCGAGATAAACGTGCAGGACTCGAGGAACAGAATTGTAACATTAGCGACCTGGTTCACGTGTTTGTAGGCAGTACGATAGATGTGTGTGAGACAGCAGATGACCGAACGCTTGGGTAGTTACAGGTCACTGGCCAGTTCCTCCGAGTGCGGCTACCCATGCGAAACATCGGCAGGCCCGTTCCCTGCAGAAGCCGACTGAAGCAGTTTTTTTTGCAAGTAAAATTAGCAAGGAATATGTCCCGTTCCCACGAAGGTCGTAAATAAAACACGTGCCCCATCCACGACCCGATGAGGCGGAATCCGAGCTACGGAGATGCATTTTACAAGCCTCATCTACATAGCGAATAAAGCAAGGCTGTAATAAAAATGCCGAGGGAAATTCTTCCCACACCCCCGCGACGCCCCACTCAGGCAAGCTCCCCTACAAGCGTTAATAATTAGACACTTTACTCCTTGTTTTACGGGGATCAGCTTTAAAGTGATGTCGGCGGCGGGATAGGGTTCCGGTACAGTCCCGTCACTACCTTCGTCAACTGGTATTCTCCTAGTGCGAGGCGGTAGTAACATTCCCAACATCGTGTCCAGAGAACATTTATTACTTTGAATTCAGTGCGGCTTCAGTATAACAGGTCTTCTCAAGTTACCAACCTAGGAATCCTTTGTGACGATCTGCGAATCAGTAACTCGTTAATATTTTCACAGTGTCATTTTCTCAGGGACCTAACGGGTTTTAAATTCAGAATTTATTTATTATTTTTTATTTTTTATTTTTTTTACCAGTCTCTGAAACCATCATAAACTTTTTGGTTAATTTTTCTTGGAATAAAATGTTTAAATTAGAGGTTCAAGCATCAGTGTATTTATGTTACAGCAATAAGTAGTAACACAGCTGAAGTAGTTGCCATCCAGAAACGATAAGCTTACCGCTTAATAAGAATTCGAGTGCAGATATTTGGGTGGCTCTTAACAACGAGGTCTTGAGGGCCGATGAGGGTGAAGTGAAGTGAGCATGGAGCAGTGTCGGAATCCAAGGGTGGGGGAAACGGGATATCCCCGAGAAAATCCGCCGACCAGCGGCATCGCCCGGCACGATTCCCACGTGTGAAAATCCGGGAACGACTCCGCCGGCAATTGAAACCTGTTCGCCTTGTTTGGAGGCGAGCAGTCTTACCACTACACTACCGCGGCCCCAATAAGGATTCAAACTCTGCGCTACACGTCGGTTAAGAGTTGAACGTTTGTTTGTAACTTCGTCATGAATTTAAGTTCTATAAGCTTACAAGACACATTCTCTTGATATCCTTCGATTACTTAAGTAGAGGGTGTAATAACTGCTGACACATGAGCAAACAAAATAATCAAAATAACTTGATTATAAGCATCAGTTATTTATGCAGAGATTTGATTAGCAACAAAGCTTTGGTTGTTGATGAGAATTTTTATTCTTCAGTGTTCTGAATTTGCGGCTGAACTCATTTCTGTTGGTGTTCCTCCTAAAAACCAAGAATAGCGGCTATATTGAAAAGTACCTATTGTGTACCAGTGCCACACTACTATGTAACGGCTGTTCACGATAAAGTGAGCACTTTATAAATCAACCTTACAAAAAAGTCACTGTCCCTACCTGCATATATTTTAACGGGTGATCTGAGTGAAATGCGCCGAGTAAAGTTGGTAACGACGGACGGGAAGTAGTTCCGTATCTTTACGTCGAATAAAAAGTGTCAGGTAACAATTTGTGATAACTTAAATTATTTCTTTTGCCTACTGTTTTTGTAATGCATCGAAGCGTAAAAATGAGAAGATTTGCAAAACATTTTCTTTTGTAATAATTTCACAGTTGCACTTGAACGATGCATGAATAAAGTGACGAGGTCCATGGCAACGTTAATTTTGCATAAGGCGGAAGAATACGCAATGTGCATACGAGCAGATCTTGAGCAGGGCTTTCAGAAGTGCTCATTTTACCGTGAACAGCCTATATCAGTATATCTGCCTGTGGAATAAAAATTTTCCCATGAGAGCTCTTGTCACCTAACTTTTTGAATCACCCTCGTGCATAATTACAACCTCCAAGATTAATATGGTCACCGAACTACTTGGAGCCAACGTGGTGGTCGTAAAATTAGCAAAACCAGAGGTTCGAGAAGAGTCATCACTGTCGCAGCCTCCTCGTCACGTAATTGTGACGTCCTAGCGTTCCTGTCGTACGAATATTGGTAAAATAATGGCAAATTAAATAAACATAAAATAAATGTATGTAATTTAAGACTAGGTTTATTTTTGCTTTTTGCGTGTCCGTCCCGGAGCGTGCTTGAAACACGAGCCGCGGCGGTAGCAACCAATTTATGAGGTTTCGGCATGGTGGTGATGGTGAAACAGGGGTTGAGTAGGGTGTGAGGTAGCATGCGAAACGGCACGACAAAAAAAAATAAATACTCTCGCCTCCGCTTGTTTTCGCTAATTACTGGACTGGGGACCGTACGGAAATAATCAGCGCTACCATTATTTGGCCCGCTGCGTCGTTGTTTCAGATTAGAGGGTAATTAACCAGAGTTTAAACACACGGGCAGACACGCACGCGTACACGCTGACCAGCGGAATTCCCTTTCCCAAACATTACTTCCAAACGGCGCGGCCAGCTTTGTGGCGAGACTTTTTTTTTTTTTTTTAAACTTTAGTGGCTGATGTCTGTGCAGACGTGAATCACCAATTCTCAGCATATCTCCAGATTTTTGGCGATCGTGAGTGAACTTCCTTAGGCAAACGTCCAACATGCCACGAAGACACTAAAGAAGGAGCAGTTCTTGGCCGAGGAAGATATTTAGAAATATTAGAGGTTTTAGTGCTGACGTAGGTAAATAGGACGAGTGTTTGTAAAGCAAATTACTCAGTGTCAAGAACGTTACGTTTTGATTTATTTATTGAATAGATTTGCTTTGCAGGGCATGGCAAGTAACCCAGGTAGTGGTATTTTGGAAATCTGTTTTTTTTTTTTCCGCCGGACTCATAATAGTCCGATCCCTTCATAACTTTATATTAATCAAATTGATGCTCGTGATATAATGTTTGCAGAGCTGATGTATGGCAGTCTTGCACTGTAATGTGTCTTCTCTAATGACACAGAGTGAAGTGACTTGTGACACTCTTGCACTCATTTATATTCTACATTTGCTTTTTTCAGGTTGCAATTTTTTTTTCTTTCACAATGGTACTACCCATATACAATACATCATTACAAATTGAAATGCGAATAAATTCGTAGTTTACTATTAAAACTTGCACAACGTGTATATCACCCACACTACAAAATTTTTGGGAAGTTCTCTAATATATGTACTATATGAACATGTTCTATTCTACACAAAAAATAAAATAATGTTAAATTTTATACAAAATCTTATTGCATTTTAGTACTTTTTGGGGGGAAGTGAAGCATTTGTTTGAATGTTGAATATTTTAGTAAATTATAGCTGGCCTGGTCGGGTTGTGAGCCTATAGTACTTTCACAGTTTCTTCGGATGTTTTGAAACGAACCTTGGAAAAATCATCCTAGGAGTAACATTTCAACCTGTTTTTTAAATAATTAGTGTACCAAAAATATATTACACTGTGATTGACTTGAAAGCACGTATTCTTGAATAAATGAAACTTTAAATTGGTATCTTATATAACCTATAATGTTTGTTTCGTATTAAATACGAATGAAAAACATTGAGAGCAGTGACTAGTAAGTAACAGCTCACAGTTGAAATATTGTTTTAACCTAGTTCGTTGGCATGCTATTTGTTAATAAAACTTTTCCTATTGATATATTTAAATTTTTAGGTAGCACTGAAAGAAACACATTTCATTGTTAAAGTTAAAAATAGCAGCGCAAATTACGGTGCGCAGGCCCTAGTGATTATTTTTTGTCCGAGGTTGGAACTTGAGCAGGTGGAGCGGAGCTGAAAACAGAACAGCGTATTTGTTGCATGATATTGTAAACGCAGTTTCATATAATTGTTATATTATACTGGATTATAAGGTCCCTATCAATTTGTGGGAAATCGCTAATATATATCTTTTTTTGTCTTATATATCGAAAACGTCCACCAGGATAGCGGTGGTACGTGTGCGTCTGATAGGACAAACATACGATGCAGTGAGAGCTGATTCCACACGAAGATTCAGGAAACCTGGCGACCATTCGCCATCGTGTCAACAAATTCAATCGTACAGGGAGTGTAAAACGTACAGTGGATTGTGGAACATCAAGCTTACGACTGAAACTCAGGGTCGATGCACGAGGTCTTCGTTCAATGGCTTCCTGAGTCCGTTGCAGTTGTGTCTTCAGGCACTGAGGACATGACCTGCCTGAATACTCTTCGTCCTTAACCCTCCCTGTGCGAGTGGTTTTGTTGACAAGATGGCGAATGGTCGCACATCTGTGGGGCCAGGTTTCCTAAATCTGTCTGTGAAATCAGCTCTCACTGCATCGCACGTTAGTCCTCTCAGACGAGCACAGATCACGGCTATCCTCTCTTCAATTGTGAACATTTTCAATACCTAAAACAAAAACGAGATATATTAACGATTTCTCACACGTGGACTTTATAGTCCCTTTGTATATACATAGGCCTATATGGTTGTAGTTTAGATTATTAGGGTAGTCAACAAAAACTAAGAGACCACTATTAAACATAGGAAAACAAACCCGTAAACTGTTCTTTCAGAATTTCCACAGAAAAATAAACTTTAATTTTTTTCCATTTTTCTTATTCTCTTTAATGATTTTTAACGTCGAATAGGGATGTAACATATTGTTTGACATAAAAAAAACAGTACCTACTTATGTTGCCTGAAGACTGGTATTTCTCGAAGTGCTCCTGGAATAGCTGATGCCTCTCTCAGTCCTTTTCATTCATAACCAAGGATCTTTGCGGTTTGGGTGAGCGTCCTACTGACTTCCTAGTAAACGGTGGTCGCCTATGGACAAATATTCAATGACAGAATATCACAAATGTATTTACGAATATCTTCTACAACGTAACCGCGGTGGTGCGATGTTTATGTCAGATGGTCGCCCGGTACTATTCTGGCGAGCCAGATTTTTTTATATACAGTATTCTGAAGTCGCCACCTTCACAACACGATTAGGCGTTGAAGGGGCCCGCCTACATGGGTCTAAAAGTACGTAGCAGCATGTTTGAAGTACGGGTGTTTTTGACGAAACTATTAAACTTGTACCCACAATGTTTATCAACTAAAAGAAAAAATGCCATGACAGAATGCTATCTTAAAGATATCACACATGTTACAAATATTCTCTTAGGGCCCTCCAATTTCGTTAAAAAAATGATTTTTCTAACTGCTGTACCTTAAAACATGCCACCCGGACAGAAACGACTTTAGGATAGAAGCCTATACTGAAACTTGCTACACTCTTTCCACTAGGGATGTCGATATCGGGAAAAAATATCGATATTTTTATATTGGCTATTTATAAAATTATAGTTTCACGAAACGATATATCGAAAGAAAAATATAGAATTTCCGTACATCGGAATGTGACACGAGACATTGCAGAAAGATGTGGCGCATGTTTGTGGTGCATGTTGCCAAAGTAAACATAGTAATTTTTAAATTAAATTTTTGTATTTTCAACAGAGCTTATTAAAATAGCATTTAAAAAATATTTATTATCGATACCTGGAAAAATATATTGACTCCGATAAAATACCGTTGAAATATATCGACGGTTTGAATCGATATATTTTCGATGTAATACGTTAATTTCGATATATCGTTATTTTTTCTACATGCCTACTTTCCACCAAAAAAATGATACAATCGCGGCTGAAGTCCCATAGGTACGTGCAAACCGACGAGAACACTGCACGCCAATTCAGAGCCTTGCGCGTAGACGCTACGGCGCACGTAATGCACGCGGCAGTGTCGCTGTTATTACTCGTGAGCTTCTGTCTCAAACAAGGCGAAATGTGGCAGGTAGGCGGGTCTCTTGAGGCGAATCCCTAGAAAAATTAATTAAATATCTCAAGTTCACGTCTGGCTGTTTGGGAAGCATTGCAACGGGCTCTCCCGAGGCAACGATACACATTCCCGGGTAGCTGAATTCCTCGCAAATTAGATCTGTCACACTAGAATAACATTACATGTTAACGAAAACCAACGTATTACATTACAGGCGCCACGTCGTACTTTTTTTCCTTTCCCTTGAACGGCGCAGGGAAGCGATAAAAATGACGTTCTTTTAAAACTATTTTCACATATTCTCTCACTTTGAGTATAGATATTTAATAAGATGAAAGTAAATATTGGCGGCTGCAGATAATAGTTTCCCTTTACCATTCCCGGTAAATATATATATATGTATATATTATTACCAGACCGTTTATTTTCTGAGATACGCTTATAAGAGCAAACGCTGATTCTACATACGGTAATTAAATACAGTCTTTTAATTATAGTAAACTACTTACAGTATTTTTACATACAGTATTTTACATCATACAGAATTTTATATTCTGTATTTTACATACAATATTTTACTCGAGAGTCCCCATAAGGAGACCGCCTGCCTGGATCGTGTCCGGCTAGTATGCTTTAAGATACGGGTGTCTGGAAAAGTCTATCAACTATATCGGAGGGACTCCAAAATAATATTTACAGCATGCGTGGTAACTTCTTCCTTCCTTGTCTGGGATATGGTGTCTTTTCGTAGGATAAGCGTGCCCCACGTAGACTAGTTTCGTCGAAAACCAGGCACTTCAAACCCTCTACAACACGTTCAGTGTCGGCGATCAATAAACATAAGTTACGGCAGAATATATATAAAAAAAATATTAAGGGGCTTTCATGCCGACACGGTTTAGTGAGGAGAACGTCTGACACGCTGACGTGAAATCCCGTTTCGGCGGTCGCGCAAAATACTCACGAGAGCAGGCGAGTTGGTGGCCGCGAAGGAAGGCAAACACATCAGGCCGGTGGCTCGGCGAACCGCGACGAGGCTTGCTCATCCGGCTTGATTGATCCGCAAATATGTCTGCACTGCAAAACACACACTTTTCTAAAAAGGCGAGGCGGAAAGCACACTCCAACTCGGATCATCAGCAGCGTCAACTCATCACAACACCTCCCGAATCGATAATCACTGTCCGACAACAAACCAGTTAAAAATGTTATTTACCAGAAGTCTCAATCGCTAGCTAATTCAGGACGAGTAGCATAGGTCTGATTCGGTATGAACCACTTATCACATAATTAAAATTTTTATTTATATAGGTCCTAATTAAAATCTATATTATTTTTAATTAATTTCTTTAGATATTAAATTCTAAAAAATTCTCTAAAACAACATTTATTCAATGTATTAAAAATTGTATTTACAAACATACATTTAATCATAAAAATTTTGATTAAGAATTTAAAATTAATATATTTATACGGACAAAATTTAAAATTGAACTTCAAAGTCTCAGGCTACAATCTAAAAAATTTTTACAAATCTAATTTAATAATAAAATTCACAAATAATTTTCACCCATTTAAATTTAGCGACTTGTACTCCTATAACCCTCAAGCAATTTAATTTAAATTATTAAATGTAGTTTTTAAGACAGATAATCGAACCTATTTAAGATTGAAATTATCTAGAAAAAGGTTTAATTACATGAAAGGTGGTTCGTGCTGTGACGGTTTGGAAATCGCCACAGTATTTTTAGTACTTTTAATATATATTTTTATTGTAATTTTTATAGTGGTTGGTATTACTGCACAGGTATCTTTTAGTATGTATGTTAATAATTGTAGAATGACAGGCCATATACTTATTCCTACCATTTAATCGTTTGCATGTATATATATATACAGTGTAATTATTTTATCCAATAATTTAAAGTATTTAATTGTATTTACTATTATTCACTACATAATAATCATCCATCAGTGTTATTTCTGGGTAACGATTATGATATAGGCTGTGAGTAGATTATGGCATATTTAGTTCCTTGTTCTACAGCTGCAATGTAAAGAGCGGCCACCAGGTGTCACTCTGGCGTGTCACGTGTGAGGTTGCGTGGTTGGGGCGGCGCCATAGCGGGCGTGAGGCGAGCAGTCGTACGCTGGAACAGTATAAGCACAGCGGGCGGTCGAGAGAGACAGCTGTGTGGGCTCCCCGTGTAATGTTATGGGAGTGTAGGGTGATCACATGGCCGGAACGTGTCTGTTGGTCGTCGCGGGAACTTACGCATCGGTGGGTCAGTTATGTGTTTTACCAGCCAGCGTCGAGTTAAAGAGAACGGACGGTGTGTATGTAAGGTCAGACTGCGACAGGATTTCCACCACTGTCGTCTCACTTAAATTTGGATTGCGCCTGTACCATACGATAGTGAGCCAACTGTGTCTTGTCGGATTGCGAAGAAATATTCTCATGATCGAGCGAGGCGTGGAACGAAATTTAACTTGGTAAAGTGGACCCACGCGGGGCTAGACTTACGCTGGTGTTTAATATTGCGTTAGACGCAACTCTCCCTGGAATACGCGTGTAAAACTGACGAGAAATATAGACAGATTGTGTAACGTATTCGTGGGGCATGGAGTTGGGGAAGAATTAACTGTTCGCTGCTAATAAAAGTTTGTGCTTAGGTTTCGAACACTGTTTAGAGACATTTGGGTATCGCCAAATGTCCGTAGCACTATTTTAACGAGTGACGTATTAAAATAACTTAGGTAATTAAAAGGATTGTGAAGTACGAGTTTACAGTGGCTGCATGGGATAAGGCCATGTCATGTTTCACGATAATTTTTTATTTCATTATCTGAAAGAGATTTACATAAGGATCACACAAATGTAAATATTTGTAGTCAAATGATTATAGTTTTTCAAAATATTGCACATAAAAAATCTAAAATTTTGGAATATCGGAGTCCAAGGTTCTATGCTCGTAACGAACTTTGATAAATAAATAATATCTCATGTGATCTATACGATATACACAACATGTTAATTAAGTACCAATAATAATTTAAAAATGAGTGTTCGGGTACTGGCATACTAATCTATTTTTAAATAGGTATTGATATTTTGCTAACATATTTTTATTCACCCGAGAGAAAATAAGAATAAAATCTGATAAAATCAAAAACATACAACCATCATTCGCTACCTAATAGCACCCACATAATTGAAAAATTTGAAATACATTGAAGTTCGGCGGAAAAAAAACATATGTGGCATGCTTCGCATATACATATTTCTTTCTCTCTTAAAAAAAAAACTACACGCCGTAAATTTGCGCTGTTCATGGAGCATGGTCTTTCTGGGTTTGAAAAGTAGGATTTTTTTTGGGAGGTGGGGGGAGGGAGGGGACAACGTGATTGTCATAGCACACTATTATCCCATATGCTGTGTATTGTTTAAGAATTTTGAAAAATCTACGTTCGGTGTTGCTTGGAAATCAAACATGTTGTCTCACTTCAATTTTGGTGTGTGGGTAGCCTTGAGTTGGCTGGATGTATCGAAGAGGAATGGAACGTTTGTCTGCTCTACTGTCTGATTCGCATGCAGATGTCTATCGGGTGAGCTAGGCTAGGCCAAATCATTGCTGAAGGGGTTGTCCTCATCTTCTATGAATCGATTTGTGCGCCACTCCTTGCGCTTGAAAATTAAGAGTTGCAAGATATGGGGAACACTTAACAACTTGGTCTTCAGTGCTCAAGGGAGTGAAGTGCTATGGGGATGGGAGAAGCGACGGAAAATGAAGGCGGGGGAATCGGGAGAACCCTATGAAAACCTAAAAAACACACCGGCCGATATCAACGTCCACCACGTTTCCCATGTGCTAAATATCGCCTGGAATCGAACCCGAATCGTCTGTATGCGAGGCCGGTTCTAAACAATGCGATCTCCCTGGGTATTCGGAATTCGAAGACTTCTCACACTTTGTTGGACTGAGCGTGTGAAGTGAACTTCCTATTCCTGTATGGTCTTCTATCTGTTTGTATACTCTTGTACTTTGAAATAAAAAAAAAAAGAACACTCACCACTCACACGATAGAAGAATCAAAATCTGATGATAAAATATATTATTTGCTGACGTTCTGAATAATCTGTGAAGTGTAAATCTATTTCAAAGTTTATGCCTTCCGTATGAATGGGCGCCGAACAACGTATCGCAATTTTCAGTAGAGCAGTAATCGTTTGACGGTATAAAATGCAATATTTGGGTATCTATTGCTTGTAAAACCAATTAATTGTGGGAAGTAGCACCTCTCTACCCTAAAATTATTCTGCCACACCTATACAAGCTCTGAGTTTTCTTTTACAGTACGGTATTCATACGGAAAGAGAAAGGTTTTGTTCAATAAAACAAAGTTGGTTTATCGCAAACAAGTATATTGTTTGTATTAAGACAATTAAATATTATTTTGATGAAACCAAATTATTTTGTAGTTTATATTTAATTGCCACAAGCTTGTAAAATTTGTTTAGTGCAACTCTAAAGATTTGTATGGATCGATGTACATACATTTAACAGTTTCGATATATATATATATATATATATATATATATATATATATATATATATATTATATATATATGGGCGAGTTCCGAATCCGAAATTTCACGCCTGAACACTACGCCTTAGTAACCACGGCCAGTTTCCCCTCCCTTATATTTGACGTTGATGTGACATTTGACGGCGAAGCTAAAGCGAGACCGACTAGCTGACAAATCCCCAGTGCGACAAGCGAACTGAAAATCTGCCGCAGAGGGGCCGGGACGCTAACCCACGACCCTTCGACTACAAGTCAGCCACCCTACCCCTGAGCTATGGTGGCAGAACTCCAAATGACTACTGGCCCAAAATACAAGAAATGTTCGTTAATAAACTGACTAACTGACTGACTGATTGAAGAGATTTGGTTGGCTCTAAACTTGGAGGCCTTGAGAGCCGATGAGGGTGCTTGAAATGAGTATGGAGCAGCGCCGGAATGAAAGGGTAGGGGAAACGGGAAATCCCCGAGAAAACCCGCCGACCAACGGCATTGTCTGGCACGGTTCCCACATGCGAATTGAACCCGGATCGCCTTGGTGTGAGGCGAGCAGGCTAACCGCTGAGCCACCGTGACCCCACGTTAATAAAGATTTTCAAGTTTTACGGCTTTACTATGTGCTTGTTCACTCGAAATAAAATTTTATTCTTACTCTGTCTCGATATTTATAATGCAACAGGTAAACAAACTGATTATTTGAAAATAATTACAAAATAGTTGTGCGCACTTAACACCCGTAGGTGATGTTGCAACGACAATATGTGTACATTTCAACAATTTTTTTAATGATTTTTTTTTTTTTTTTGGTTCAGGAGAACGAATGCAGATGTTTGGAGCAAGATCAGATACTCTTCACTGTAAACAAACACTCGTAAATTAAATTTATTTGGTGTGCTGCATTTATATCTTCCTCTCAGTGTGCGAATTCCAACCACTCGCTGACATAACTACATGCTTCTGTTTACAGAAATCACAGTACCCACACACCACGCTATTGACGTTTGAACTGGTGTTGAACATTTCCCCTTCCTCGCTGTATATATCCACGTCACACCGTGCATCACCCATCTCCCCACTAAACACGACCATAAAATCCACAGTTACACGGTCGTCCCGCCTCCCAGGCTCATTGATTTGACAAAATGCGCTCTGGGGCGCCGCTGTTATTAACAGACACCAATTGCGAGTTATGGACCCCCCTCCCCCAGCGGGGCCATAACGACTCCTTGTCGCAAGGTCCGTCTGTCGTAATTTTTACGACGCCACCGTCCAGAAGCAGTGCCACCATTACGACCTACCTCCAGTATTGCGATCGTTTGTTTTACCGTCCACGCGCTACGGCTGCCTCACTAAATGTGGCTACATTGGCTCGTAACAGAGGCTGTCAAAACCGAAAAGGAAAATATATTCGCCTCTCCGATTGAAAGTTCTTACGAACATCGTGAAGGCTGTTTAGGTTTAAGTGAGCACTTTTGAAAGCCCCGCTTATGATCTACTTGTATGAACGTTGCGTATTCTTACACCGTATGTAAAATTAACACTGCAATGGGCCTCATCACTTTATTTATGCGTCGGTAAAGTCAAACTGTGAAATTATTAGGAAAGTAAATACACTCAAGACCTCGCTGTTAAGAGTTTCTCAAATCTCTTCACTCATTCACTTTACAAATCTGCTCGTTTTTACACTTCTATGCATTAAAAAAACCAGAATGCGAGAGAAATAATTTTAAGTTATCACAAATTGTTACCTAACACTTTTTATTCGATTAAGATGTGGAACTACTTTCCATCCGTAGTTGCCAACTTTACTGGGCGAATGTCACTAGTGCGCCCATTAAAATATATGCATGCAGGGGCAGTGACTATTTTCTAAGGTTCATTTCTAAAATGCTCTCTTTATCGCGAACAGCCTTTAATCGCTTTGCTCACCAAAAACGTGCATCAGCATCAGAAGTTCATTCCGATGACTGAACAACGAAAAAGACGTGGAAATACTAACAACGTTAAATTGAAAACGACGCAACCAACACAATTGCATTTAAATTTTCTAACGTCTGTTCGTGCAGATAGGAGTAAATGTTACACTAAATATTCTGCAATGTCACTGTGGTGAGGGTTGAAGGCGTTTCGGTTGTTGTAACAGCCGCCGAGGGAGAAAATATGTGAATATGGAGCGGCTTCGGAATGGAAAGGTGGAGGAAACGGGATATCCCCGAGAAAGCCCACCGACCAGCGATATAGTTCGGCACGTTCCCCACGTGCGAAAATCCGGGAGAGGCCCTGCCGGAAACCGGAACCGATTTGCCTTCACCACTGCGGCCCCCTCCATGACACTGTAATAATCCGGCTATAGTACTTAATACATTTAAATTCAAAAGCTATAAGTAGCACATTGGTAGATTGAGGACAATCAATTTTTAGGCCCAAATTTCATGTTTTTCATCCCAAATGTCAAGCTTTTTTTCATCAATGTTCAAAGTTTTTGCCCTCCTCCCCAAAGTTCATGCGTTTTATCCCCCGAATTTCATGTTTTTACTCCGAATTTTTTTTTTACCTCGAATTTCACTTTTGAATTTCAGCCCCCCAAAAAATCTGGAGCTAATCGAGCACGCAGGATTTAGAACCAAAACCAAGCAAATTTAAGGTAAAATCAATCAAATGTCTCGATTTTCAAGCAAGCAAATTGAAGCCAAAACCAAGCAAAATAATCTAAAATCAAGTGAAATATTGAAAAGACAATTAATAGTTTAAATTCGAAGCTCTACTAATTTTTTTAAAAACTTTTTCTATCTTCTCAAAGTCGTCACATTTTATACGAAGTACATATTTATCGTCAATGTTTTCGAAGAGTGTTAATTGTAAACTTTGTAGATTTCGATGAAATTTGTAAACTAAATCTTGGATTTAGTTAGAAGCATTATCTAATTTATAGGAAGGCGTATTTGATTTACAACCATCTTTAAAAATGTTTGTCATACTGCAAGGTAACACAGGCATTTTTATTAAAATAAAAAATATTTAGAATTACGATTTTTTAATCAATTAAACAACTTAACAAAACATCTAAAATTTTGTATTAAAATATCGAAACATATTGTTTATTCTTCCATTTATTAATTTAAAAAATGTATATATCTTCAGTAATTCTTTTTTTTCTTCAAATAATCATAATTAAGATTTCGTTTACTAATTAAAACAACATTACAAACTCTACCTGCTTCTTCAAACGTTTTATTAGAATCGTCCCTAATTTTTATATATTTTTTTCTTTAATAACAGTTGTTTTTCTATACATACAATCTATAACATACAATGGTCTCCCCCCAAAAAAGAATAATAATTGATATTGCCTTCGAAGTTTACAGTTGGTTTATAATAAAGTTCATTATTTCTACATATAGTATCTAGTTTTGTTCTTGAATTTCTAAAATCACTATAAGCAAGGAACATTTTATAAAAAATACTAATTTTCAATATCTAGATTCCAATTTTCTTTTCGAAAAATTTCATTTCTACCATTTTTAACAGAAATATTTTTCACATTACAATGGTAAAACATAGAAGCGTGGACATACTGTTCAGTACGATTTTTTTCTATTATTTTGAAAGCCTACAATTGCAAAATCGGGTATGTCAAATTGTAAATTATTAAACTGATATTTTATATCAATGTTAAAAACAGTTGTTCCTTTAGCAACTTCTTTTTCTAAAAATTGCCAAAAGTCAAAACTAATAGGAATTTTAGGGTATTTCTATATTTTTTCTTTAACTGAAAAGGCCGTATTCAACAATAGGCCAAATAATTTCTCATTTTTCAATCTCAATTTTGCCTGGATCCGCATAGCTTTTCTGAACCGTATCATCGGCATATTTTGTTTCATAAACAAATAAACCGTGGTTATCCGATGAATTTCTATATAAAAAAAAGTAATTTTATAACCACCTATCCAATAAACTTCATTGTTGTTATGAATGAAACCAAACAAATATCTAAGAGGATACATAATTTCATTTGTTTTATGACTATGAACAGATTTTACTCGGTATTTATTATCAACAACAGAAAATTCTAAATAATTTTGTTCACCTGGGATCTTAATGAAGCATTCGTTATTGTTGATGTTATACCTGGATTCTCAACAGCTTCAGTAATATTTCCATGTTTTGAAATTTATTCCCTAGAAAACTGAAAAGGAAGAAAGTTCGAACAAATATCAATATTGTCTTCTTTTGCATAATTTGCCAAATCTCCAACCATATTTCTCTTTTGTAATCTATATTGCTCATAAACATAAGCATCAATTGGAAAGAAAAACTGTCTCCTATAGGAATATCAAATTCGATTCTATTATTGCAAACATTTAAATTCCCACTAGTCTGATCAGTTGGAGGAAAGGTTTGTCTATAGAAACTGTCAATACTTTTATAACTCATTTAGAAGAAGAAAAATCATATAAAATAAAGATTCGAAGAACGTTTCTCGAGTTAAATTACTCATCGAAAGATACAAAAAATATTAATAAACACAATGAAGTGGAATATCGAGAAAATAAGAAAAACGAGCTACCTTTAATTGACGAATTACGAAATATTGGTAAAAAAGTAAAAGCAATAAGTAAAGAAAATATAGATCTAATAACAACATTTGTTCCAGTTGCAGCAAAAAATTTAGGTTATCCACCAACACCAGAAGAAATATCGTTTAAAAAAGAATTATTCTGAGAACAAAACTCTCCTAATTTGGAAGAGTGAATGAGCATTTTACCCATAAAAAGTACCGCGTCTGTTTCAACTATAGATCTCGGTAAAGAAATTTCAAAAAGAATAAATGTAATTGATATTCAATATGGTTTACGCGCAGAAGGACATAATATTTATACATAGGTAATGCACAAGTAAAGTTAGACAATGATAAAATATCTGTTAAAAATAAAGAATATAAATTAACAGAAGGACATTCTAATTTGTTAACAAAAGAAAAATAAGAAGATCTTAAGAGCAATTTTACAGACAATGACTATGATAACTACACGAAAATTGTTTTAGATACCAATGTTGCATTCCAAGAATATCATCCAAGAAAGAAAATAAACTCGAATAGAAGTTGGAAATACAGAAAAATAATTAAACCAATTTAAGATCAGTATATAAGAGCATCAATATCAGAGCCAAACACCCAAAAATGTTATATCTCCAAGAACTCCCAGAGCTGAAGAATGTATAAAAAAAAAATAAAAAAACAATAATTTACCAAAAGAATATGTTTGGATGGATGATGTTAGAAATTTATTAATAGATGGTTAATTATTCATGGTGAAGAAAATGCTGGCAATAACATTTATTACAATGAAAAAGTAAGTATAATATGTAAATAATGTGTATAAATAAATAATATATAAATTGGACATTAACTAATTTAAATTTGCCCGAAATGCATTTGCCTGGTTATAATTATTGTGGCCCATTTACAAAATTAAACAAAAGACTAGAAAGAGGAGAAACAGGAATAAATAAATTAGGTGAAGCCTGCAAATACCACGATATTGCTTATAGAGATCATAAAGATTTAGAATCTAGACATAAAGCTGATAAAATTCTACAAAAAGAAGCAAAAGAAATAATGTTATATAAAGATACTTCAACTAGAGAAAAATTGCTTCTGTTCCTGTTGCTTCAACAATGTTTACAATAAGGAAATTAGGTTGGGGAATTAAAATGATTTATTGATTATATACATATTTTTTTACTTATAAATGGAGGTAACAAAAATAACTTTCGATATACCCTTTGAGGAATTAAAATATTTGGGTATAGATAAATTTTTAACAAAAGATCAAATTAAGAGAAACATAAAAAATTGAAGAAGGTAAAATTTCAAATTACCTTTATCACTACCAACAGTATTTTTGACTTGGCGCCTTAGCTGGAGGAGCCAGTGCAATTTACAATTCTGTTAAACAAACTAGAAAAAAAAAAGAATTAAAATGACAACAGAGACACAACTTGGCAATGGAAAATAAATAAGGAAGTGGTTAAGTTGCAAAAAAAGAGGAAAAAATTTGAATGTATCGCCGCTATCTAAGATCGATATTAAAAAATATGTAAAAATATTAAATAAAAAAAATTTCAGAAATGTTTATATGATTGACGAACTACCAAAAAGTATGCACAAAATGAATGTGATGTGGTTAATTTTGACATGTCAATAAATCCTGGTACTCATTGGGTTTGTTATTTTAAAGAAAACTACGATATTTACTATTTAGATTCATTTGGAGGCAATATTCCTACTGATTTAACTAATTATTTTATAAAAATAAATGTTTATTACAATGATAGAATTCAGAATTTTGATTAAATTATTTGTGGACATCTATGTTTAATCGTATATCATTTTTCGAGAGAATTTAAGTTTAACGATATAATTGCTATATTATTAAATGACAGATATATTTGGAAAACCATCAAAAAAAAAAAAAAAAAAAAACTTTAAAATCATATGTAGATTCACAATGCAATTCTAGTGTTTCTTATTTACAAAGTGAACTATCCAACTGTGTTGATTGCACAAAATCTTATGTTTTTTTTAGGACTTAGAATTGTTAATATAGGTGAGTATATAAATAATAAAGACGTGGTAAATAAAGGATTTTCTGATGTACATATAGCAGATTATGCATTAAAAAAGGATGTCGATTCAAAACATAAAACTATTGTTTCTGATTATACTTTAAAATAAGATATAAATTTAAAATTCAGTAACACTATTGCTGATTGTATAAAACGAATAAATGATGCAAAGCAGGCACTAAAAAAGGAAGAAGATTCAAAATATAAAACAATTGTTTCTAACTACGTTTTAAAATAGATGTAGATTCAAAATACAATACTAGTGTTTCTGATTTAAAAACATATGTAGATTCGAAACACAGTTTCTGCTTAGGCATTAAAAACAGATGTAGATTCTAGATACAATAATATTTCTTCTGCTTTACAAGATCAAATAAGTAAAGTTCGTACTTATAAAAAAATTATGTTTCTTTTCGAAATCGTAGAATTACTAGTCTGGATGATCCTATAGATGGAGATGATGTACTCAATAGAAGATATTTCGATAAAGAAATAGCTGGTAAATTACAAAATTTAAACAAGTCAGTTTTGAATTATTGTGATACACTTGTTAACACAAAAAAAAATTGAAGACGTCTATAATAAAGAATTAGATGCTAAATTACAAAATTTATACTCGAAAGTTGAAAAATTTAAGGAAGAAAAATCTCATATGTTTTATTTACATGGAAAGTGGAATAGAAATAATAATGTATTTCGCATAGACTGTGATGTGAATATATTTTCTTTTTTAATGGATTGTACTGTTTATAAAATAATTGCTGATAATTTACTTGATGATACTCTGTTTTAAGGGAGCTGCCCTTTCGATGTTAACAGAGGTGAGTTTCTAACTTTTCATACTAAAAATAATAAATTATCTAACTATCTCGTTAATGGAATGTTGATTATAATAGGAATATTCATGAAATATAAAGATTAACTATATATATATATAATCAAATTCAGAACATTACGTGTTTGAAGTGCTAGAAAGTCACCAAAAATAATAATATAAAAATGAAAATATAAAAAATGAATCAATATTTCAGAAAAGTAAATGTTCTATATGTAATTATAATAAATCAACATTTTAACAAAAAAAACCAAAGTAAGGAAAGAATAATCAATGAATTATATAAACCTGCAGGAAATAGTTTTCCAAGAAGAAAATTAATTTTGTATGGAATTGATAATTTATGGCAAATTGATCTTGTAGAGATGGATACCGGAAATTTGAAAGAAATATCACATATAAACAATATATGCGAGTATATTATGACAATTATCGATGTTTTCTCAAAACATGCATTTGTTATACCAATTAAAGATAAAACAACCGAGAATGTAGCAATTGCTTTGGAATCTATATTAGTTAGAAGAACATGGTGTAATTTTCAAAGTGATAATGGGTCCGAATTTTATAATAAAATATTTAATGAACTCATACAGAAAAATAAAAATTCAACCATTATTCTACATTCAGTGAACTTAAATCCAATGTTGTAGAGAGATATAATCGTACAATGTAGAACAAGGTGTGGAAGAAATTTGCTTTAAAAGTCAATTACAAATGGGTAAATATTTTATATGATTTAGTGAAAGAATACAATAATACAAAGCACAGAACCATTGGTGTGAAGCCAATTGAAGTTCATAAAAAATGAAAAAAATTTAGGACAAGATTTTTCGAATGTCATTGCTAAAGCAGAATACAAAGTTGGCAGTATCATCCACGTGAGTAAGAGTAAACGAATCTTTGAAAAGGGTTATACAGTTAAATGGAAAACAGAATTATTTACCATTTCTGAGGTTTTAAATAATGATGTGCCAACTTACAAACTGAAAGATGACAAAGGAGAAGAAATAAAGGCTATCTAGGTGAATACTTGGTTGAAAAAGTTTTAAAAACTAAAGGTACTAAAATTTATATAAAATGGCTGGCTTTCGATAACTCTCATAATTCTTTGATTAATAAAACAGATGTTTTGTGAATTTGAATATTAAAATGAAAATTATCTTCTTACTTAATTCGATGAAAATTATTATCATTAATTAATTGTTGTTGAGTATAATTATTTCCGGCAATATAGAAATTGTTACAAAAACACTCAATATGGCCATTCAATGTTTCTTCCATTCTTTGGTATACATTGATAGTATTTGAAATATAGTCAAATCTCAATAATTCGTCCCAATTTGGATGTCTATCTTCATTTCTGTACATTGTTTTTGAACATTTTTCTTTGAGTTATAATGGAATAGTAATAATATTCTCAGTCATCATCAAATAATTTTAAAAGAATGAAAGTTGGCCTTAAATCGTTATTTTGTGTTTGGGGTACATGTGGGGTGATTTATCTGATTACATCATTTCTGCGAACTATTCCATCTAATTCCAGATCAACTGACACTCTTAAATTTTCAGTATCACCATCTTTAATTTTATTTATATCTTTTTAATGATTAACTTTAATTTAATTTTATTTGTATGCTCTGATTGATTAAATGTTATATTTTTTAATTAAATTACTTTTTGTAATTTATATTCAACATATTTACGAATTGAGTGTAAAATTTCTTTAGTTACCCATATTTTAAATTGTTTAGTTTCTTCTTTTATAGACGACAGATTTATAGAAGATTTTTCGTTTCCTACTAACCCTGTCTTGTAGACAAGTGTTTAAAGTTTCCAAGAAAGCTTTATCTTCACTGTCTATATTTTTACGGATTTCTTTTTCAGAATCTTTATATTCTAAAATTTCAGCAATATCATTGGCTTTAAACCATGGATTATTATTCTCATCAACAATCATAGAAATTTGTTTACCAGAGTAATTAAGTTTGTTCTTATTTATGTCCAGAATTGACTCCATTTTTTTATATGCGAAATTATGTGCAAGAGAAATTGGTGAGTTGTAATAGGCCTTTTTACAAGTATTCTTTTTAAATCGGCAAATGAAAAACTAATAATTATAAATTTATAAACTATAAACCAAATTCACTGATAAATATAGCAGATGGTTGTGAAATTCATTTTTTAAACACTTGTTTTGTGAACTAAAATGTTTTTCTAAATAGGTAATGTTCCTAAGTCATTAATGAAATCCTTCATTTAGTTAATGCTTTCGTTATAAGGTTCACACTTTATACTAAACATGGAAATGCTATTTTTACCAACTCTAGTCAATTTGTCTGTAAATTCGTTATATTCGCTGAAAGTTTCGTTGGTAAAGAAATACAGTAAACCATTTGTGTATCTGAAAGCTGACACTAACATATTTGGTAAGTGAGGAAATTTCTTGCTAATTAGGCCAGTCTCTTTTATTTGGAAACAACATTCGTCTATTTCACCATAATACACCTTTTCAAAGAATATAAAAGTTTTTCCCGAATATGAAATAAAAATAGCATCTATTTTATATTCATCTCCTAATCCAAATGAAGGAAATCCTTTCAGATAACCATCAATTAGTTTATTATTAGGTAAGCAGCCATATAAATATTATCATTTTAAACAGAACCAACTCACCCGAAGGTCTTTGGTATATAAACAAATTGTTGAAATTGCTTGGTAAAAACTGAAACATTTCTGCTATCAATATTGGCCTATCGATTACTTTCTTGTCATTCAAACTTTTTGTTCAAACTTTTTATCGAAATAAATTTACAATTCGCTATCATAATTCAAAATTTTTTACATGTCCATCTTTGCATAAATCAATTGGTTCGCTTTCATTAAAATTATTTTGTTGTGGTGGACCATAAAATTTTTCAATGCTTTGGATGTCATCTAGTTGCAAATCAAACAAATCATTGTTAAGAATCGGTTACATGATCATATTTTTATCATTTGTATGTTGAAGACCTAATGCATGGCCGATTTCATGGGTCAAAACAGTCAGTATATTAATTTAATTTTCAGGAGCATTTTTTCCATCATTATATCAATATTCCTGAATATTGATATAAATTTCAACAAGGCTATTTTGTTGATTTGGAAAATTTGCACGTGCTAGTGCACTACCATGCGGAAATAATGTATAAGGACAAAATCTGTGTAACCCCTGATATCTACGTTGACCTTCATAGTAAGAAATAAGTATATCTATCAGAAACAAATTTCAAATTTGTATGCGTTTGCCAAATTGTAAAAGCCTCTTATGATAACTGTAAAATTGAATGAATTGAAAGTGCAAAATTCCATTTAAAATAACTTTTATTCCATTTGTTGTATGATGTATAACTGAAGAATATTTCACCCTTAACACCATATCTTGGCTTATTGATTAAATTAAGCATTTCTTCATAGAGTTTACCATCAATTGAAGAAATGTTTAGATGTTCTTGAAATATTCTTAAAGAACTCTCGAATTTTTCAGTATCACTTTTTGAAAGCAAATTTGCATCATCCTCTAGATATCCATATTTATTTAAAAAGTTGATAACACATACGGTCGGATTCTCTTATTTTGGCAGCACCAAATTTATATTTGTGATAGTGAGAATGATTATATTAGTCTTCATTTACAAGCAAAATATTTTCTTTAAGAAATTGCAAAAGTTTTATGAGCAACTTAATGCCATTGCCAGGGACCTTTTTTTTTAATTGGGTCTACGAGCAAGTTAATGCCAATGCCGGTGACCGAATTGTTTTCTTTTTCTGGCCTTAGCACCAACAAAACTCCATTGGAGCAACCCCTCGCCTCTCCGCCAGTTGGTCATTTTTAACTTTCTTAAGTAACTTATACATCTATCATACTACAAGTGTAGTAAGGAGATCTTTTTTTCTGGGAGCTTAAGAGTATCACTTAATTTGCATCAATACTCATATATAAAATATATGGGCAAGAGCAATGAAATGGTTTTTGGGTGGAATTTAGAATGCCTTGGTGATAAATTAACAATGCAAATATGGACACCTCATATTCACACAATTAAATTATAGTCTAGGGAGCGGGATCCGATTCCAGGACCTTCGACTTACAAGACAAACACTCTACGACTGAGCCACAGTGGTCGAGCAAGCAGTAAGGTGATACAAATGCTGCATGCGGTGAGCTGGAAGCCTGTTATCAATAGTCACTCAGAGTGTTCCCTGCATTGTGAGGAGATAGCTGGAAAGCCTCTTGTTCAGTGTCTCACAGTGAGTTCGCAGCTGCACGAGTAGAGGTAGTGATGCAGTTGTGTGTTAACACGCGTCCTGTTGCGCCGAGAGTTCACTGTCGTCGCCGAGAAGGAAAACTGTGCAGATATGCCTTTTCCTGTCGCAGACAGAGCTCGCTGTGGTTGGAAACATATGACTATGCAGAAATGCTTTTTTATGTCGCGATGAGAGTGTGCTGAAGTTCAGTTTTGGAAGAAGATAGATAATTCTCACATACAATTCACAAGAGAGTTAAAATATATAATCTTTTATTTGATTTCTGTAGATACCCCTATTCATTTTTCTGCTCAAATGTATTGTGATAAAACTGTAGTCTTCATCCCAACGTTTTGCACAGATCTCTTAAATTTTTCATAAGACATATTGCCACCGACAAAATCATTATAAATGTGTCTCTCACAAGTTAATGGGCACCCTCGAATATGTTTGTGCCAAATTAAATACATCTGCATTCTTGTATCTCTCCCTAGTAAAGTACTCGCGGATAATATTTTGATCATATAAAATAAGTCAAATATGACTAAAGAATTATTTTCACATTGATCTAAGGGAATTATCTTTCCATTCTTATTTGAAAAGGATGCCATGTTTCATTAAACCTGTTGTATATTACATCAAAGTCGATTTGTAACTGAATATATTTTGGTTGATTCAAACTTTTTGAACAAACATACAATTTATTAAAATTTAGCCATCCTAGTTTACAAATAAAATTAATCATCAGTTTGGTTTTTCACAGTGCTGCTGGGCCCAAAAATTATGACTTATGTTATCAGGCAAAATATAGCCATTTGTTTAATTTTAAGAATATTCCTCGAAAATTAAAACACTGATACCTCAATCGACTTTGCGCAGCATAGGCTTCTTTGGCTGCTGCTTTTACATTTAATAAGATAATTTTTGTAATAAATGGAGAATAAAGTATTTAAGTTAACAAACGTAACTCTGCACTAAAGAAGAAACTTCGCTATGATATAATTCATAAAGATAAATCGATTGCATTAGTTAGTTTTCATGCGAAATTTTTAGCTTCTAACATAGACAATAATACTATAACAACAACTGAAAAATTGAGCACTGTCTTTGATAAGAATGAAGTTATTACTATTCTTAGAGGCCTATATGATATTGAATCTTTAAAGGTAGCTATAAATTCAATCGATACATTTTCAACAAATAACATCGAATTGACAGAAGACAATGTGAAAAACAGAATATCGATTAAATCTAAGTTTGATATTAAATTTGATGATCAATTGTCCGATATTCTTGGCTTTGAGAGAAATATGACTATTGAAAATGACAAAGCTGTGGTTGGTACTAAGTTAATTAATTTTAATTCATTAAAAACAATAAATGTTCATTGTAATTTAGCCTATGGAAAGTTCATAAATTATGACAAATATAATCATTTACAAACTGATATAATTGCTAGTTTTCTACCAAAAATTATGGTTGGCTTTAGAGATGATATTAATTATGAGCCCGCATATCCAATTTTTTATAGAATCAAGAATGAGCGGTTTAATCACATTGTTCTAGAAATTATGGATGAAAATAGTAAACTGATTGATTTTGATGGTTTTGATATTGACATTGTTTTAGAGATTAAAGACATTAAAAATATAATACAGAAATATCATAAAATGTAAAATTATTTCTTTAACAACCCCATTGTAATGCATCTATAATATTGTCTTTTCCATTCAAAACCATGTGCTTGTCATAGTTAAAATTAAATACTTTTGACATAAACTTATTCAAAAAATAATTTTTGTTTTCTTATCTCTTGTTATATTGTATTTTATAATCACATTTTTTTTAGTTTTTTTGTACCAACTCAGCCATTAATTTCATGTTTAATTGTAAAATATTTTCGTTACTTAGAGTGAAGCCTTTAATATTTGTAACTTGTTTTCCCAAAAAAAGTTTTATAACATTTCTTTTAGGTCCTGTACTCGTACAGATTTTACCATTATCATTATTTCCAAATTCGTCTGTCCATTCACCAAGCATGCAGCCTGTTTTAACAGTATTTTTGCCATCATCAATGTACACCACATTGTCTGTGTCATAATATACTACTTTATCACCAAATTTATCTAACATTTCATATAAACGAAATCGTGCATTTGATGTGGTAAAAGTTGCTATAAATATATTTGTTGGTGTGCTTTCTTCTACATAATTATCGTTGAATTTATATGATACTTCAAATATTTTATCAGTGATATTAATTTACTTCTATTATTATATCTATTATATATTAACTATTTACTTCTATTCTTTCATCCAATAAAAATTCGTACCAACGAGATGGGGTAGTAATATATTCTGTTTGTGCCCAATTTTGTCTTTGTCCAAATTTTCCCCAAAGTGAATTTAAACAAATCTTGGTAACAGCATGTTTTCTGGATTTTGATAAATTTTTCAATATTTAAATCGATATTTTGTTGTTTTTCTATAACACAAATATATTCATCTTTTCCCATTCACTAGTTTCTAATTTTATTTTCATAAATGTTTTAATGTCGTCTCTAAACATCTTATTACTTTTTTGTTTGTAATGCCAAAACTAAATTAATTTTAATTAATTTGTAACCTTTTTCAAGAACGTTATATAATTCTAAAGTAGTCCATGTATCATATATTGCTCTTTCTTCGTCACTATGTTTATATTCTCCTTTTTTCTCTACAACACATTTTGAACATAAAGTAAGCAATATTTTTTCTTGCTTAATTGGAAGTACCGGATGATATAAATTTTGTGGTGGCAAAACTTTACGTTTGATTAATCCAAACCAATTTTCGTCGTAATTTTATGGTTAAATATTTTAATCGGTTGGCCTACTGGGTAATAATCACAAAACATCACTGTTGGATATAAACTACATATATATATAACTTTTAATTTTGAAGCATTTGTTCTACCACCAAAAATGCATCTCTAGCCTGTAATGGTTCTATCACATTTATAGTTTTTTCTAAATTACTTTTATAGAAAATATGATATTTTCCATTTGCAAGCCCGCATTTTCCTTACTTTGTAACCATTTTGTCTTACAATTGTTGTTCATTGTTTGATTTAGTAAGCAAATCATCCATACTTTCATTGTTACAATTATTTACTGTGTCTGGTGAATAATAATCAGGACATCCATGCCAAAAGCAGCCATGATATTGATATATTGTTTAAGTTTTGTCATCATAACATTCATCTTTTGTTCCACAACTAGTAATTTCTCGATCCTTTAATGGGTGTCAAACATTTGGAAATGAATTTAACCATGAACTTGATTCTTTACTAAACATTTCTTTTTTATCATCTTTAACTACTGCAATAGTATTTTCCTTAAGAAATTTTGATCTATAAACAGCCATACAAACGCCTGCGATTGTTATGTAGCAAAATGGGTCTATATTTGCTTTTTTTCTAAAAATGTTTTTCTAAATTCGAGACATCCACATCGTAAAATATCAACATCAGCATCACAATATTCAGCATGTTATTTTTTGAAATAGAAGATATAAATTTATTTTGTTTTTTCAGCATGCCACTTTAAAAAGTCTTTTCGTTGTTCTTCCTTCATTGTATGGACTCCAGTATTTTGTAGCTGGTATCTTTCCAATATAATTTTGATTTTCGGGTATATAAAAAAAGTGTGAAAAATATCCTTTTTTAATGTTCTTTTAATCCAAATGCATTTGGAAATGTTGCAAGACTTCCTTGAATAAAATTTAAACTTATTAATTATTTTGATATTTAGACTCGATATTTTAAGTTGCATAATTTTTGAGCCTTTGTTTGACGTTTTATACTATTTTAAAAACAATATTGTGAAATAAAATATGAATCGAAGCCTTTTGAATTATGTTCAATAAATGTATAACCTTTATTTACTTCAGATATTGTCCATTCGCAAAACTTATCATTTGTACTATAATGTATTCTGTTTCTGTTAAAGTCTTGAACATATATAAAGTTTGTTGTATGGAAACCAGTATCTTGTGTGGCTCATAGTCGAAAAAGTAGTATTTTTCTTTGTAAGAACAACCCATATATTTTTTTCTTGTTTTTGCCATTACAAGTACAATATTTAATACAAATACCCCCTTTTGGTTGTCTCTCTTGCATATAACATTTATGTTCATCAGTTTTCACAAATTCCTTACAATTACAACATTTGATATAACAACAGTTGTGTTTTATATTTCTCAAACATATTTCGTTACACGTTTTACACTTATAGACTGCCTTACACACAATTTCGTGATTAGTAAAACATTCCTGTCCAAAACAATATCTAATGCATTTTTGACAATATATTCTAATTCGATCTTTATTTTCGTACTGTGGTTTTCTTACATAAATTACATATATGTTTATTATTTTGATTACACTCATGTTGATCTTTATTATTGTATGATTTGTCACAATTTTTACAATAATAGACACTACCTAAAAATGCTTTCATACTATTAATTACATCGTAATGTTCGTCATGTAAGTACAAATAAATAGTTGTTGGTTTTTTAGTTAAAGAATTTATAATTGAATTGAAATGTGCAACTGAAACAACTTTAATTTGAATATTCGGAAAATTTTCTGCATCCATAACATCTTCTAAACTGAAGCCAATTTCACAACTTTTCCCCATTCTTTTGCAAAGTTCACGAGCCAATTCTCCTTGTAATTTTCTTCCTTTTCTAATATAAATAAGTGCCTTATTCGTTAATTCTCTATCCAAAATGATCTTAGTTTCATATGTTAAAGCTGTAATTATAGCTCTATAGGTTCACATAAATTACCATCAGTGTTAATTTTATTAATATATATTTTTTTCTTTATATCTTTATCTAATCTAACAATTTTTTGCCTCTTTTGCCATTGCCACTGGGTACTCTGTAAACATCAATATCGAAAGTAGTTTAATTTATATCTACATTTTCATTTTGATTTCTTTCAATTTGATTAAGTAAATCTTCGGCATTTAAATTGTTATTTCTTGAGGACGAAATAGTGTGGTGAAAATTCTGATTATTTGTATATGTTCTCATTTGATCACCTTGTTTATAACCAGTTAATTTTCTGCTTTCATTGCTACATGAACAGCATTTCGAGCAGAATTAGTTTTTTCTACTGGAGTTCCTTCTAAATTATTTAAACGAATACCATATTCTGTTTGCCAAATGTTGAAAGCTTCATTAAAATTACGACTAATTTCGCGAATTTCGAATAGTTGTCTTCTTCCTACACGTTCATTAAAATTTTTGTTTGATAAGAAAAATTTTGACCTAAAGTTTTTATTTTCTTCTTTAATTGAAAAGGGCAAATTTTTGTGAGATTTATTTCTTGGTTGTACAAATATTTGATTAAAAAATGGGAATATATTTTTCAATTTCTTTCTATCTTTCTTATGTAATTAATTGATTTTGGTATGAGAAAATGGCATATTTCCAATGTTTATTTTTCTTGCTCATTAATAATAGCTGTAATTAAATCTGCTTTCCTTAAATTATTTATATTTGTTATGTTAGAGCTTTTAGCTTTAGTTAATTCAGCAATTGTTAAATAATTCAGATTTTCTCCTGCTTGGCGAATTTTTGTAATAATGCTTGTAATAAGATCATCTTTACATAATTTTGAAATTTTTTTGTTTTGTTTTCTAGCTATGATTCTCAACTCCGTCACTCTCCTTTCGCTCAAATCTGCTACTGAATAATTCGTAGCCATATTTGTAATTTATAATAAATAAAAAATTATAAATACTTAAAAAATAAAGAAATGAAGAAATGAAAAAATAATGAAAATACTGTAATTAAGTTGGAAAAGTACTTAAATTATTTCATAATAATTTTTTAAATATTTAATCTCTTCTGTGATAATATTTCTCATTACAACATTTTTTGCATATTGTTGAATGCTTGTCTTTAGTGTTTTTATTAATAAAATTTTTTTTTATAGATTTATTCTCATTAAAGACTGTGCACGTATTTGTTGAATAATCATCATGTTGAATTTCATTACGAATATCTATTGATGTGTTGTGTAATTTTGTTTTCTTATGCTCTTTGAGATATATAATACAAACATATTTTCCACATTCATGTTATATTTTCTCATTAAAACATTCTTTACATTTTGTTGTATGTTTATCTATAGTTGCTTTATGAGGATAAAATGAATCGACAGATTTATTCTCATAACATACTACACATGTCTTAGTTGAATAATCATGTCGAATTTAATTTGTATTGTGCGATTTACTATTTTTATGCTTTTTGAGATATAGTTTAGAAACATATTTTCCACATTCACATGGTACCTTCTCTTTTTTTTTATTCAGTAGAAAATTTTTACATGTGTTAATATGTTTATCATTTGTGTGTTTATGTGATACAAAACATTCAATGTTTGATTCTTCGCCACATTTTTTTACACTGTTTAGATATGGTATTATTTTCCATTTAGAGCATCGGTTCCGTTATATTTATTAAGAAAATTTATTTATTAAGATAAATTAAAAATATTTTCCTTTATATATATTTTTTCTCTATAAATTACACAATACAAAAATGGAATCTCTCCTCAAGAAGTTGCACAATTCGTTTGAATTGACTAAACTGCAAGATCAAGAAAACAATTAATTGTTTACTGCTATAGATTTTGAAATTTATTAATCTAATTTTGGTAAAAAATTTAATTGTATTCTAGATTGTAAGTATAAAATCACTTTATCAGACAATTATGTGAAAATACTTGTTAAAAATGCTTTAAAACTAATAAATGAGAAGGAAGTTTCTATAGCGTATTGAGGCTTAACAGAACTGGAAAATGGAACGTACGTGGATGATATAGAGTTCTCTTAAAAAATATATAAATTTCTATTAATTAGAATCTAATGAATATTTTTTCTTTATTTTAGCTTAAATTTACTTGATTTTGGTTTAAGTTTGCTTGATTTAGATTGCTCGCTTGCAAAATTAGCATTTTCTAAAAAATATGAAAAATTGCTTGAAAATCGAGAAATTTGATTGATTTTAGTTTAAATTTGCTTCATTTAGCTAAATCTTGCGTGCTCGATTCGTGCCGGATTTTTTTGGGGGCTGAAATTCAAACGTGAAATTCGAGGTAAAAAACATGAGAATTGGAGTAAAACATAAAATTCGTGGGGTAAAAAGCATGAACTTTGGGGAAGGGGTAGGGGGCCAAAATTTGAACATTGATGAAAAAAAGCTTGAAATTTGGGGTAAAAAAGCTTGAAATTCGGGGTAAAACCATGAAATTTGGGCCTAAAATGGATTGTACTCAATCTTCCCTTATATTACTGATATAGGGCTATATTAACAAATATACTGATGTTTGGTGGGTGTACAGTTTCAATGACTATTCAGTGTTTAGGGAGGCATAGGAGTTTTATTAATGCAAACAGGAATTTCGCTCAAATTGTGCACCGTGGTCAAGTTTTTCCTTTCATTTAGACGTTATTAACAATATCAAAATTATAGACAGCTGGTGTTTGAAGTTATTCTATAGTTTGTGTCACTGGATCATTAATTTATTATATTTATAATTTAAATTTTTTATGTTATAAAACTAAGACAAAGAATAATTTTCGAGGAATTAATCAAATTTTTATGAATGGGTTGATATGAGTCGAGAGATTTGGGCAGTTCATAAAAAAGAGTTCTTGAGAGCCGATGCGTGTGAAATGAGGTGAGAATGGAGCAGCGCCGGAATGCAAGGGTGGGGGAAATGGGAGATCTCTGAGAAAACCCGCCTACCAGTGGCGTAGTTGGGTACGATCCCCGCTTGCAAAAATCCGGGATTGAACCCAGTTCGTCTAGTTGGGAGGCGACCATGCTAACCGCTCAGCCACCGCGGCCCCGATTATGAATGAAAACAGTTTCTTCTTCCCAAAAATAGGTTAAAAGTTGTCAGGATGGAATTTGGGCTAATAATAGTGGCACTAAATGCCTACCTGGTTATTGTACATGTTCGTGTGTTTTGCCCAAAAAATTAAGTCACTTTGTCGCATTTCGTTTTTCAGAAACATTGTTGCATGTATTGGAAAATGGACACAGAGCGCAGTAAATTCAGCTCGCCAATTTTCACTCATTTGTTGATGCTTGTATATATTTAAATTATGTAAGATAGTTTCTGAACGTTACTAGTGAGTTACAATATCGATCAACTATCGTAGACAAAATTTGTTATTTTAATTTACACGCCTGATTAAGTATGCATATTGTAGAATATTATGCTATTTGTTGTATGTATATTTTGCATATTGTTGGTAATTGTTATTGGGATGAAACCTTATATATAAGGAAATAACGTATGTTCGTATAGCTCGATAAATGCGAACCATAGTAATAAGAAATAAATTAATAATGAAGTTTGTTGTTACATATTTTGCAATGTTTATCTTTATTATTTTGATTCTGACAAATTTATAAGTAGGTTAGAATGACCAATCACTTTTTTTGTTTCACCACAGGGGTATTGTTTGCTATACAAATTTAAATGTATCACTAAGTCACGAGTATATGTAACAAGCTATTCGGATGTAGTGGCTCATCCACCATGAAGTTTAAGGGTTACTTGAGTCAGTCAGTGTTCTGTGATCTAAGATCGAAAATTGGGATATCGTAGTCGAAGATGGGTCTCAAAAGCCACTCGTATGCGCTTGAATTAGAATAGAATTTCACCAAAAATATGTTACACATTTACACGAGTTATTCTATTAGTATACTATGAGTGACAAAAGTTTGTTTCAGTCAATTATTTTATATTATTAGTATATTCGTACATGTGGTCTGAGTTGATTAAATATGTCCTGGATTTTGTGCGTCATTAATTCAAGTACAATTAACAAATGGTAACTGCGAATGGAGAGGAAGATTTGTAGTGCTACGTGAAATTGTAAGAGCTAATATTTTGAAAATAAACGAATGTTATGTTTATTTATGCCAAAATGTAAAGTGGACTAAAACTCAAATGGATGAGATTTCAATTTTAGTGAGCATTCCGTATTTGAACTTTAAATTACACATACCTGACTCTTGCACTAAACGCATGTGCGTTTTTCATGACAATGCAAACATTGCGTCAGCAGAAACAAAGGAAATGTAACGACTAATTTATAAATGTTTTTTTTTTAGATTCGCTCTGTTAGGGTCTGACGAATTGATGCATTTAGAAATATGCAAGGAAAACTCCTGCAAACGTGAAAATGGTGATGATATTTACAACTAAATTTCTTAGGGTAAGCAGCACACTCACAACAAGATTTTAATTACTGAATTATTTCAGTTGGTGCTGCTACACTCTCAAATGATTTTGGTGACTGAGCAGTCGTAACTATTATAAAAACTTTGCCTCAAAAGTAAGTTACATAATTTTAATGCGAATTTACAGAATGGATTCCAGTTATCATTAGAGGTACGCGTATTTCACATATTCCAGCCATTCAATTGTTAATTAATTGGCTACTGCCAGTGAATTAGATATCGATCACTATGAACGAATCGCGCGAGTACAACGAAGTTTGCCACACAGTATCGTCATAGACCGACTTGTCTACCAATATTCGTTTATGGCCAATGGTGCACGGAAGCAGTATATGTACCCGACTATCGTTATTACATGTTTTTCAGATGGTTTATCAAAATTTTTGGCACAAGACATAAATATTAATTTCTAACAACTTCTTGAATTGTTTAAATAGTCACTACCTTTATTACTATGTGAAAACTGATGAAAGATGAGAAATGAGATATTCTTTCTTATCTTCCATCAGTGATCCGATAGTAGTAATGTTAGTGGATATATATATCAGTGTAAGAAGGTGTTCGAAATTATTCTTTATGTCTTGTCGTGCCAAAAATTTTGAAAAATTTTCCTGTAAAACAGCTTTTGACTCAAATTAAGGTAAATGCACCGCTTTCGTGCACCATTCCCCTTAATGCGGTTTGCTTGCGCGGATGTGCATCTAGGGGGCATGCAAATCCCTTCATCATTCTTGGTTCTGCAAGACACTGAGTAAGGCCTTAATAGCAGCGTGCCACAGAACCACGTTTCGTGAACACGCAGCATGCACAGAAGGCGAATTTGGCAAGCCGTTACCCAGCTGGATGAATTTAAGAGAGGCCGCATCGTGGGCAGCAGGGAGGCAGGTTGGACGTTACGGGCCATTGCTCACAACTTGAACTGTTCTGCGTACACTGTTTGTCGATGCTTGACTTAGTGGGAACAGGAGGGTACACAAACCCATCTAGAACCCTCGGGTCGACCCCGGTGGCGGGACAATAGCAGGGGAAATCATTTCATCGTGCGACGGAATGTAAGCACTCCACGGGCGTCGCTGCACGCTGTCCAGAGACATGTCACGGCAGCTGGAGAAACGCCTGTGTCCACTAGTACCAAAATAGGGTCAAGGTCTAGGTAGTCTGCGTTTAATATGGCGGTAGTAGTCTGTAATGCAATATACTTGTTCACCTTCATGCATTTTTATCGAGTTTTTTTTCTCAAAGTTTTTCGAGGTCATAAGGTCATGGTCACTGCCTTCAAATAAGGCGGATGGGTGACGTCAATCAAGGTGGTGGCTGCCTACCAAGATGATGGTGGCCTACCAAAATGGCAATCCCTACAAAGATGGTAAAATGGGCATGGGTGGCCTCTGAAATTTAAGTTTTTAAAATAGTTTTTAATACAGTTTTAATAATTTTTCAACAATTTTTTTAGGAATTTTTCTGTTTTTTTTTTTTTTTTTTAGTTCTTAAATTTGTATAAATCTTTTGGGGGCTTTAGGGTGAGAGGTCAAGGCCAAAGGTCATGGGTCATGCTCGTCTGGCTCGGATTCACTGATCCCCCTCGCCGGAGGCACTGATCCCTCTCGCCAGAATCACGAGTCCCCCTATCCTGCTCCGGGGAGCAACTGGAATTTTTTAAGGAAAAAAAGAAAAACTTTTAGGACAAAAAGGGAAATTTTTAGGGTAAAAGTGACATTTTGAAGGAAAGAAGCGAAATTCCAACATGGTGTCCCCCGGCTCCGAGTCTCCGAATCCCGAATCCTTATGCCTCAACCGGCAATTCCCTACTACTAACTTTTAGTGTCTCAACGTGAACAGGTAGTATCACTGCATAAACAAGGGAAAAAAATCACGAGATTGTAAAAACGAACAAACCCAGATCTCGTCGTCCAAAAGTGATCACATGTCGGGAGCGACGAAATATTGTTCGTTTGGCGCAGAAGGACCCGTTCCATAATGTTGTATCTATCGCATCAGGACTCGCTTCAAGGACCGGTAGAAACGCGAGGTCTCAAACTAAAAGGAATGTATTGCACAGCGCGCATTAGCACGGCAGGTCTCCCAAGACAAAGTCATTTATAAGTAAAACAAATAAGAAAAAGCGTTTACAGTTCGCGAATGAGTATCGTGATCACACCACGGAATTGTGGAACACCGTCATATTCTCTTACTAATCAAAGTTTACTTAATTCGGATCAGATGGGAACAGGAAGGTTTGGTGAAGAGAAAAAACAGAACATGAACCTCAAAACATAATCCCCATGGCAAAGCACGGAGGTGCCAACCTAATGGTTTGGGGATGCACGGCTGCGGGTGGTGTGATACAGCTGGCATTTATTGATACAATGGATGCCAAGTGTTGCGCCGTAGTTTAGTTGGAAAAGCATAGAAGCTTGATCTTGAAAAGGTCTTCCAATTTCAACAAGACAACGACCCTAATCATTTTCCTCTCATAACCCTTAAATGGCTGTTGTATAATGCCCCCAGGAGACTTCTCACTTCATATCAGAGTCCAGATCTTAACCAGATAGAAAACTTATGGGATTATCTTAGCAAAGACATTAAAAAAACGATGAATTTCTAGTAAACAACTATTTAAAGAAGTACTCTCAGATGCGTGGTCCAAAATATATTAACATTATAACAGAAATCTAGTTAGCTCGATGCCAAGGCTTCAAGAACAGGTCATCCACGGTAAAGGATTGCACACAAAGTATTGAATCTGTGTAGAAACTAAAACTTTACGAACTGTTCGTTTACTTTCATAATCTACGAATAATTTTTGGGATGTTACAAGAAGGTTTTATTTGTCTACTTTGATGAACCCTGTGAATCTAATATGTGTTGTACAACGGTGTGTTTTGCTTTCGTTATATTTAAAACTAAATGTACCTGTGTTGCTTAATGTTACACAACATATAAGATGTATCTTAAAATGTTGGTTTAAGAATAATTTTTGTACTCATTAATAGAGCGCACGACCCACTTCTGGCTCACTGCTAGAATGACATGTGGATGGAACAGATAATCTATATGCAAATAGATTATTTGAATGATCGATCAATTGCTAATTAATCAACATATTAATCAAATTAATTAAAGAATTCCCAATCAAAAACATTTTTTATTATTTCATATCAATTTTTTATTATTTTATTGGTGTTGAAAGGGTTAATAGTCATAAGGGTTATATTGGTGGAGCGGCATCGATGTGTCCTCTGTGAATTTCTGGAGTCGACTGAACAGAGGGATGGGTTGAAATTTTTTTAATAGGTGTTGATAGCGGCGTAAGAGTGCTATAAGGGACTTTTTTTGTTTGTCTGTGGAGGAATGATCTATTCTAACGCATTTACGCCCAGGTCTGGTTTCATACTGAGGATTTAAATAAAACTTAGGTATGGGAGAAATGTTTTCGGCGAAGCAAATATTTTTTTAATGAAAAGAGTACATATTTAACATAATCATTCCACGAATACCATAAAAGCGAGTTATCCCACTTTAATAATGCAATTACCAAACACGTCACACAAGACATTAAAAACTACTTTAAACATGCGATTAGAGAATGGAACACAAAATTTATATTAATATTGTAATGAAATAGATTATATTTCAAACACCAGAATGAACTAAACATGCTAACTGAATTCATTAAGCAAAGTTAATCAAACAAACGAAACATCCAGCTAATATAAAATCACAACTCACCATTACTCCAGACAACTCTCCCCATGACAAAGATCCCCTCCCACACTGACACACATACACAAAGTCACTCGTACTTCACTCTCATCAGCTCTCAAAACCAATATTCTATACACACGTCGAAATACAAACAACTAATGCTTTACAAAACTGAATGAATACACCAAACGACTGTTTTTTAAAACACAAAGTATAAGCATTTCACAAATGCGTCTTTCAGTAGCTCATACGACCATCACAACACTCGCCTATTGCGAAAGCCTAGTGTGAAAACCCAATGCACGTACTTCATTATATCACACGCGGCTCATACAAAATAGTACGCCGGCGACTCTATCAGTCGCCTAATGTGAAAACCTGTTTGCGAAAACCTGTCGAATGTAACATTAATAATAAAAAAAGTTTCAATTAATAAAACCTAATAATTACCTAAACACACGAGAGAAAACTGTAAGTGTATTGTAGTATATGGGACGTGATCATCGCTCCAGGTAGCTCGCCTGCTCGGGTAAAACTAACCTCTCCCGAAACCATGCAGAATGCGCGAAACATACCTCGTGCCACACTCTCGCTAGGGACAAAGAAAGCACCTCAATATCTCACATTGTGACAGGTGGGGGAGCCAAATTGGTGAGGAGGAAATCTCACCTGTCGAGAAAAGCCTGGTTCCCCAAGTAACTTTCAAATGCCACACCCAAGTGAAATGAAAAAAGGAATTTATTTTTACAATATTTCCTAAAACATTCAATGTTAATAACACAATTCAGACCAAAATCATTTTATATTATTTTTCTGGAAATGAACAACGGGTCTCAACACTCCGTTAACATATTTAATGAAGTGAACTTACAAGTTGTTATTTAAAAAGCTACAAATTTAATTGACATTCTTATAACATTATGATAGAAATATTGTTAAAATATGGTTTCAAACATTATAATATAAAGTGTATATAATCCAAAAGTAAATCTGCCTTCCTTACTAAAAACTATATGGATTCACCAACGTTTCAAACCAAGTTACATAATTCAAACTCATATGTGTAACACCTACATTCTAAAATTTCACTCTGAGAATTAAAGTAACGAATATTAGTTCCACATAAGAAAAATACATCTAAATGGATTTAATTTCGTTAAAGATAGATATTTCTACTAAATATTATGCGAATCACCATTAACGAACCTATACAGGTATTATAAAAATATGCCAACATCTTTGTTATATAGTCAATATTTTAATTACTGTAAACTGGTATTGAAAATATGTTTTCCACCAGCCAGAGTGTTCGGTGTTGTGGTTAACCTGCTCACCAAGGCGATATGGTTTATCACCTTACCGGATGATCAACAAATTTTTCATAGGATTTCTCAAGATTCTCCCAATTTCCACAGCCCTTTCAATTTCATGTTAAAAAATTGACAGTAGTTAACATCGTATAACTGTTTCAGAGACTTCTCCCAAAGTTTTGTTCAGAATCAGGTTCAATTAAAAAAAAAAAAAACTTGTTTTTAATGTGTATAAGGTATGTTACAGTATTTCGTTGCAATATACAGACTTTGTATATACCGTCCATTTCAGCATATTGTTGAAGAATAATATCTCTTCACAGCAGACAGTAACGTGTTGCTTCACAGTCGTAGTAATCTTTTTTCAAAAGTGATTGTTAAAATTAATATTTTGGTTTGTTATAAGACAAAGTCGATGCCAGCTAGTGAGTATTGCCACTACACATTCCTTAGCCTTGCTCTGTGGGGCAAGAGTTCATATACCTGAAGTTCTCCCAAACTACTTTCCCTTCCAACAACCTTGCCCTGTCCCACCATTGTGTGTTTCAAGTTCAGCTAGGCTTTCAAACTCCCCCTCATTCCATTACCTTTAGAGTTAATTCACAAGATTTTCTCAAACACTCCCATCTCCCTTTACTTTCAGAGTTCATTCATTTCTGGACCACTTCCATTTTCATACTTGTTGGTTTTCAATTCATGTAAACCAGTATTTATTGCAACTCACCAACAAATACTTAACTGTCAAACACACTCAATCTCCAGTAATTCACAAAATATAACAAATGTGGCAAAAGGAATTCAAACTATCAAGTAACAAGTCACGTAAATTCCTTATACCATTTATTACAAACCCCATTGTAAACATATTTAAAACAACACATCAAACAAGCACATTAAACAAACAATCTAAACAGTTTCTTCACAACCAATCTTCTCAAATTTCTAACTCATCTTTAAAAGAAAATAAGTAAGTTAAAAGTCTTCCCTAGGAAGGAAAAAACCTTTCAAATATTTTTACACATTGGATTTAAAGATAATTCTCACTTTCTGTCAGGTGGGAGGACGGAAAACAGGTAAAGATGTAACAGGGATTTGAAAAGGAGAAGGGGTTCGAATGGGAGGAGGAGTGACAGGACTGTAACAGATTGGTCATGGAGACGATTTGAAGGCTGGTGGAGGTGGTGATTCTGTAACCCTAAAAAAAAAACTTCAAATATTTGGTCAATTCCGAAAATAAAGAAGGTTTAGTAATAGGTGTCTTGGTAAGGCTTAGGTCTAATGATTCACAGCATTTGCTCTTCATCTCCTCAATATTTTGGTGACTGGTTTTCGGACACTGGAAATCAAGGACTTCAACATACCTTGATGTACTAGATAAGGCCAGCAGGTATGTAAAAAATGTCATAGCTGCCGGGGTCATCATCTGAAATGTTCACGGTTCTGGAGGTGCCCTTGCTGCCGAGGCCGCCATCTGAGGCGCCATGGCTGCTGGGATCGGTGACATTGCAGATGCTGGAAGTACCATTGATGCCGGGGCCATCATCTGAAATGTTGATGCTGTTGGAGGCTCCATCACTGCCAGGATTGACGTCATTGCAGGGGCTGGAAGCGCCATTACTGCTGGAGCCATCATCTGAGACCTAAAAGGTGCTAGAGGCACTATCACTGATGGGATCATCATCTGAGATATTGGCGTGCTGGAGGCGCCTATGCTGATGGAGTTGGCAGTGTTGACAGCATTGGCGGTAACACCTCCATCTCTTTCTCCACCGATGGAGCTGGTGATGCCGATTAGGACAGTACTTTTTCCATTAATACTTCATAAGTTCACTCACAAGGGCTTGAGTGGACATTCCACCGAAATACTCATAGTAAAAATCAGACATCTTTACAACAAACACGTCCAACGATCACTGAAGTCAAACAGTATACGGGTGTAAAGGTTAAACCACCATTTATATCAATTTTCAAACTCCCAGGTAAACATGCAGGATGCAAGACATCCCATCCCAACATCAGCCTCTACTCCAAAATAGCTCCAAAATTGTCAAAATACACACCCCCTCCACAAAACACCTTTACTATTTTCCTCTCCCAGCCTGCTGAAAAAAATCTCCTTATCCAATGAAAATGCCTCCTTATCCAATGGAAATAAAATACTATCGATTTCACACTGTAAACAAACAAATTAAATATTTTAAATAAAAATGTTTTAACAAACAGAAACAGTAGAAAAATAGGATTTTATACAATTAATTAATAATATTGGCCTGGCTTGTATTGCAATGACCAGATCAAGACAGGCGTAGCAGTTTTTTGTTAGGTTGGGTCTGGTGGGGGGAAGTACGGGACGGGACTTGTGATCAGTGACTGCCGTTGTCAGGCCTACAAAATGTTTTTCTATGCTCTCGACAGCGCAGTGGGAAGACAGTAGTGGCTTGGGGTAGAAGACTGTGTCGGGAAGTGGACAAAAAAATTTACGAGTTTGGCTTTCGACCTGAAATGTCGATGGATAGCTGGACAATGTTTTCAGCAATCAAAACCTTATTCAACACAATGCTTCCCTCACCCCACTGTTCACCATCTTCTCGCCTCTTTCACGCAATGTCTCCGCCCCTCCCATGTTACCACAGAAGTAATTCTTGCAGCTCTGTCAGCCTCTTTTCGCCGTGCATGTCCTAGAGCACCTCCCTCACCCTGCAATCCACACACGACTTGTCCTTCAATGCTTTCACTGCCTGCACCATCTTCCTGCATGGCTCTAGCCTGGAGGTTTTCTACATCACCGTTCCTGACATGTTTCGTAAAAAGAAAAAACCTTGTCATGGTTTAGCACCCTTATGGGAAAAGCTCTCTTCAGCTCTGGACGATTCTCCATTTACATAAACTTTAGTGCGTTAAATATTAACGATTTTGTTGTGAAATCTGTTTGCATGAATATAATTTATAACAGTATTGGTTTCTGATATGGAAATGTGATAGAACAAAACAATATGCCAGTTATTAGACTTAGTTAAAAAAAAAGACGTATTTTGATCACGGAATACATACAAAGTAATTTTTTTGTGTTACATTGATATGCTTGTTCAAGATTAGTATTTAAATAAAGGTTACACTCACGATTAAATACATGGCCCTCACACAAATATTTTGTAAAGTTATGATCACAGATTGATAAGTAATATTTTTAATTTTAATGATAATAAATCACTCATTTCTTTAAGATATATAGTCTGTTTGATGTTAAATGAAACAAACTTTCAGTTCGGAATACAATTGATTGCCGTACAGATTGCATGATGCATGCTGTTTCCAGATGGCTAGTGGTTATCAATGGCCAAGAAATTATGCTGTGTTAACATAATAAGTTTATACATACAAAAACAAATAGCAAAAATTTTCAAACTGTTTAGTATTGTATAAATATATAATTGGGTAATTAGCTACCTACTGCAATCTAAAAGTGAGATGCACTATAGATGAATTGATGATTCCCTGACTGTCAGATTAGATGTAATCCACCATGTGCAAGATGACTCACACATTCTTGAGGTGTTTGGATACTTGATTCAGTCGTCGATGATATTATACCTCGTTGAAGGTGGCTGAGCTGAATTTATTGTGACCTCAAGTATAGTGTTACAGAAAAACTATCTATTTATCTGTGCATTGGAGTGAGTGAAGATAAATGATCGAATCTCGAAAGCAAGGTATTGAGAGCCAATGAGGGTGAAGCAAGACAAGTAATGAAACAGTGTTGGATTACATACCTTCTTATAGGCAATAACTTGAATTAACTCTGACCACCAGTGAACAGTCTATATTGGGAGATGTGTACATCCATTTTTGATATCAGATGTAGAGTCCAACTGCTTCCATGAGTATTAAATTCTTGAAGTCTGTTTGTAAGGTGAGGTACTATGGTAGAGTTATAAAGGTCATCAATATCTGTGGCATGTAGATTGGGGAGAGCTTGAATCTGAAAGTAGATGGATTTCAAATACTTATAGGATATATTTACACTAAGGGTTATTGGTGGAGGTGATGGTGTTGATAACTCTAGCAGAGGCTTCCTACGCCTTGAGAAAAAATCTTTGGAAGTCTACATCAGTTGTTGTTTGGTCGTTATGTATCCGTACATCGCTCAATCTGCCTGCAAACACAGTATTTAGTTTTTCATAATTGAGCTAGTCCAAACTCTTCATTAAGGAGTTGGAAAACAAATTACTTCCCCACCCTGAATTAAGGTAGCGACATTTTGGAGGAAATACAGTGGGTAGAGCAGGAAATTTCAACTGTGGTGCTAACTGTGTTATAACTGATGAGATGATTATGGATCAGATTGCAGAGCCAATTGCAGAACCAATTGTGGACCCTGTGAAGCAAGTGGAGCAGATTTCAGTGCAGATTGTGGAGCCAAATGCGGAGCCTGTGGAGCATGTGGAGCAAATTGTGGAGCCAATTACAGAGTCAATTGTGGAGTAGATTGCAGAGCCAAATGCTAAGCATGTGGAGCAGATTGTGGAACAAATTGTGGAGCCTTGGGAGCATGTGGAGCAGATTCCCGAGCAAATTACAGGCCCAATTGTGGAGCACATTTCAAAGCCAATTGCGGAGAACATTGCACAGTCAATTGCGATGTTTGTTGTGATGCAGAGAACTAATCGTGCAAACTTTAGAATCTCTCTTCAAAATATTGGCTCGAAAAAATATCTCTGACAGATATCACACTGAAACTGTTTGCTTGAATTTCTCATTCCACTGGTTGTTCTTTCATGTCGTCATAAGTTTCACAGAACTGTAAATTCTTTACAACAAAAGCAACACAGCAAAGTTATCATTGCTTCTGTACTCTTCCAAGTCTAGAATAGAATTGAAAAGTTTCAACAATTTTAAAGTCAGCTTTAGACAATTCTAGGAAGGAATTGGAGTACATTATGCGTTTGTAATGTACATTTAAGTATTAAATCACTTTCAAATTTACTATTGTTTAATCAATATCCAACCCACAGACCTTTATGTGCAAACATGTTTATTTTTGATTGTTAAATGCACATAATCAAAGGTTTTGTAATATTAAATTTTCAAAAATCATTTTGATATTCGAATTAGTTTATATGTGGATATTAAAATTAATGCAGTTGTAAAGTTAATAAAATACAAAAAAAAGTAATTTCAAACCATTCAGTTAGCTACAAATGTATTACGAAGTACATATTGAGAACAATAGATGTTTACAAAAAACACACATTTACAATATTTCTTCCCTTTGACAATATTTGCAGTGTTTCCATCTGTTTGATTGTCTTGCAGTAGTATTGTACATTCTGGTAAAAACAGGAAAAGTGTGAATACATGTCTTCGATGGTAGAGTTGTACTCGAACATATATGGTAAATATGACATTTTGTCTGATCTAGAGAAGATATTATATCATTACATTTTTCAGCTTCTAATGTACATTGGAAATTTTAAAAATAAAACAAACAGGAGTTTCCAGAGATGCATATAGCAGTTGAATGGAAAAAAAAATACATATTTACAGACACATTAAAACTGTTACTTTCCAAAACATTTTGTAAGATGTTTACTCCAGCATGCAATTAACTTGCTAATATTCAATTTACACTTTGATTTCTGTATGCATGAACATTTGACCTTGTTCTTGTCTTAATCCATCTTTATATAGTATTGGTTTGCATAAACCAATAACTTGTATATACTAAATTCCACTTGTTAGTTCTCTCATCCCAGATAATGCCATATAACTTGTATAATGTCCACTGGCGACTCAGGGGGAGACTCATCATGATCTGTTTCACCCCAGTCAGTCATCAATGTCCAATTTAGCATTAATCAAGAGTTTTTCTCTATAGAGAAGAAACTCGATACATAACTAGATGTTTTACACAATTGTTTGAACAAAGGACAATTGTATTATTTTTGAATATCTGTTTCATTTCCATTCCACACACTTTCGAAAATGCATTTTTATTCAACTCCACCCACATATATTTCACAATTATTTAAGCATTGCTTGCAAATATATTGAATACTCGCATAACCCATACATCCACTTTACCAGGTTAGACTGTGGTGGTGTTTGGTTATCCAACTATTAGTTTTCTTGTATTTTGAGTTAGATATTTCCAGTGGAATGGTGCTTTGAAGATGAATACCATTGTGTTCCTCCATATCAGCAATGGCCAATTATTTAATGATAAATTTTTCTGGGGATTGAAATCCTTGCACATTGGAAAATATCTGGTTAATACCACATCTTGTCATCGACTGACTCAAATCATAATCTTCACCATCTTATCTCTTATATTATGGTTAGCCAATTTATCACAAATTGTCAGAGCTTAAGCTTGTGTATTGATGGAATTGGTGCAATTGCAATAATTTCAATTCGAAATAAAATCACACTATTGGTAATTGTGTTGTTTTGTTTGCTTACATCAAATACAAATGTTCCCCTGGTTTTAAATGATTCAGGTTCTAGGATTGGTGACCAAATAAGGATTTCCCCATTTCCAAAGTTCACTTTTAAATCGGTATAGGGATAAGCTTGATTGTTTAGATATGGTTTAATATTTTTCATATCACAATTATCGAATACTGATCTATCAGCTTTTAAATTATTTTGTCGATTTGTTTGAAAACAAATAATGACCAACCGTGGTTTCTCTGATGAAAAACTTGATTTCACATTGCAAATGACTTTTTGTGATGTTGGTAGGGTTGGAAATGTCCTCAATGCCCATGATCTGAATGCAATATCTAAATTTTCCCTTTTTCGATATATTTTAAAAAATTTACATGTTCACGAGTGTTAACTCTAATATGTGGCATTAGCCATTCATCAGTGTTTAATTCAAATGTTACACCTTCCTCATTATTTGCTATGTTGTATATAGCATTCAAATGTGTGTTACAGAATACAATAACTAATTCTTGTTCAGTGTTTAATATTAGATGTCTATAGTCCTCAGCAAATCTAAGTACAATACTTAGTGGTATAGCAACTTTGTATAATCTGCCTGGGTTTATTTCTACTGTAAAATTATTAGAATTACAACATCCAGCCATAAGTCTTGTATAAAGATCATTTACAGTGATTGGTCTATTTCAACACCATTGAGCAGATATGCAATTCTACCGATTTAATGAAGTATTCCATTTTTCATTATTCCTGAAGTTACTATATTAGTTGCATCGGCTGTCTTTTTAATTGTTCCTCTAAACCTTAAAGTTGATTTCGATGGTAATGTGTAAATATCATCATTTTGTATATTAATCCTTATTTTCGATAGAAACATATACAGACCTGCTCGGAGTGTTTCATTTACATGTATTTCCGAATTTGTTGATTGCATCATAATAACGTATTGGTTCTTCAACATTAAGTATGTTTTCTATTTCTATTAATGGTATATCCTAATTACTTTAAAACAATTCTTTACCCTGTGTTAACAGGTATCTTGTTTAAAATGATCATTTCAGTCTTCTGTTTACGTATTTTTATAGTTACTTTCTTTGAAATATGTATTATAGAAACATAGTTTTTAAATTAAGCCCCTACTTAATGACCATATTGACTATTATACAAAATAATAATTTTGATTGTAATAAACATGGAATGCACATGTTTATATAGATTTTTTAATGTAACTGATCTGTAATTTCTTTGTTTCTAAAATTAATCAGTTTACCATCTTGATCGACAATTGTAACAACTAATTCATTCACTTGATTCACTGTTACTGGAAGATATATCAATTTATTTGGTTTTTCAATTATTTTGTAACCTGGAGCCACCGCACATGTGAATTCATGTATTGTATTTTCGGTTTTCCATTCAAATATGATCTGCCTACAATATTAACATTTATATGACATTCATTAACATACAAAATATTAACATGTTTTGATGATTCGTGCAATTGATTAGCTGTATATACTCTCCTTTTGTAACCTAACATATTTGCAATTGAATTGTCTTGTGTGAAATCGATATCAACATTACTATACATCACGGTTGTTAATGTATTTGGATTTCCATGTAATCAGAAATGTACATTTTCAGGTAATGTCGCTTTAATGAATATTTCTAAATCATCCAACTCCTAAGATCCTACTGGTATCGCAATCTTATGTTTTTTCACCTTTTTTTAATGTAAATTATTGATTGTCTATATCGAAGTTTGGTATGCTATTACAAGTAACAAATTCTATTAGTCCCTGTAACACCAAAGCCAAGAAATATATCGAGCCCAATTGTGATCAATTTACACTTAATATCAATGCAATTGACATATTACTAAACAGTTTTACAAATACATTGACATATATCCTATTTATAGTAAAAAACATAAATATAAAATAACACAATTGATTGTATTTGGTAATTGTTCTATTTTCTAATTGTATCTTAATTGTAAGTTTTTCAAATGATTGCATATTCAAATTGGAGGATGTAAATCACAAATACTGTTGTAATACAATGATTGATTTATGTTTTAAATTAATGCAACCCAATATCTTCCTTTGTTTTGTTTCGAATCTAAATAAACAATCATACATTCGCGAATGTTTGGTTTCTTTGGTAACTCGTCTCTCATATACACACCTTGGAAATATGGAACATCCAGATTCTTTACAAATACATTAATGTATTTGTTAATGGATGTTTTGGAAGACTATTTAGGACTTTCTGTGTTTCTTTCCAAACTTGGAATTTGTCATCCTTGGCCGACTTTATATGGTTTAAAATACATTATTTTACCACTTGATTTAGCAAGAGCGGAAATGCCTCCCATTAAGGCTCAAGAGTGGATAATGCTGGAAATACAAATGGTAATATGCCTCCTTTCCTGGTTTTTCATTTTGTTTTGCATTTTTCAACCATGCCTCTTTTTTACTTTTGCACACATATCTTTGTTAACAACCCAAGTGCCAAGCTTTTTACCTGTTGATATAGATGGATTCTTCCATATATTTGTTGCTTTATCAGCTTGAATTGTATCCACTATGTCTTTCTTTCAAATCGTTTGTTGGATCGTATACTATATGGTGTTCTTTACAAGTATTATTGAAATTGTTTATTCCTTGATCGTTTTGTGGCATTTGTATTTCAAGCTTAGTTACAAGTCTGCAATAATTGTAGTTTGGTAAATGTTATCCATATGGTAATTTGTTAATCAATGTATTCAATGCTCTGCATCCTTTTTTGCTACATTAATACAGGCCATTGTTTTCAACTGAGCACAAACCTATATATATACTAACATTTATAGTTCTTATGTTAGTATGTTATCTAGTACTATATAAATGAAGGTTATAAAACAAAATGAACATCTTCCTCTAATTATAAATATGGAAAAAAATGTAATTGAACAGAAACATGGCATTCATTTACCACCAAATAAATATTGTATAATAAACGGTCCCTCTTCATGCAGAAAAAAGGTGTTATTATGTCGATGTTGGAACATCCAAATGAGCTTAAGTTTGAAAACATGTATGTTTTTTCTAAATTAATTCAATAAGAGAAATATCAATGTTCATCGACTATTTTGTCATTAACTGAAGGCATGCGGTATTTTCCTTTTTTAATTAAAGAGTATATAGTGTCTCCGAATAAAGCAATACTCAATTCCATATTTATTTTTGACGATGTTTGGTGCGAACCTCAGGCTGAAATGCAGCAATACTTTAGTTTTGGTAGACATCCAAATGTCGATTGTTTTTATCTATCACAAAATAATGCAAATATTCCAAAATGTATTTTGTGTGATAATGTGAAGATGTTAATTGTGCATAAATGGAGAATATGAATCTACAACATATATACAATAATCAAATTTTAGGCTATGTGACATTTACAGAGTTTAAAGATATGTGTTTTTACTGTTGGAGAAACACGTACGGTCTTCTGGTAAAAATTGTACCAGTGCTTTTCCTAATAAAGGAAGATGTAGGTCTGGATTTGACAGTTTTTTACTTCCCAAAGAATAATAATGAGTATTTAAAAGTTTGGACATAGCAGTATTAAACACAATCATTAAAATTCCTGTTTAATGAGAAATCGCGATAGAAATTGTGATTTGAATGAACATATATTACACAATATGGGTATGGCTGTAATAATACAGATGTGGTAAATAATCATTATGTGGACGACTTAATTACTATTACATTGTATGTGTTTAAATCACAATCAATCGATATACAATAGAAATTAATAAACATAATTTAAACTATTATAAAAGTATCTACTAATATTAGTTATATTTAGGAAATATTGGCAAATGTGATGATTGCATTGGAAAATATAGAAACTAGAACAAACAAACATTTGGAAGATTTAAAAAGTGTAATTAATGAAATGGTAAGCTCTACAATTACAAAACAATTTGATACACAAATTGATGAAATGATGCAATATATAGTGTAGAATTGACCAACAAAGCATCTGGTTTAGCTATGCAAACGGAATTGAAAAAAGCAAATTGATGATTTTAAATTTCGATTAAACTATTTAGTAACAAATTGAGGATTACACTGTGAGTAAATTAGACATACTACTGTAAAGTTGATAATACTGAAATAGCTCACACCATTCGACTTAATACACCCATTAGAATTCCAATGAATTAATTCATATATAAGTAGTTGGAATTTAAAGTAAACAAAGAAAATGTCTGACTCTGCTTCAGAATTACATAAAGTTATATCTGCTGTAAAGGCAAAATATTTACAAGTTAAACACGCTCGAATGGAATGGGATGTTTTGAATGAAGAAATATTAAAACCTGTTACGAATAGAATGGATATATTACATTTCATGCTAAATATGTTTAATAAAACAGCAGTGAAAATTAAATTGGAAGAACCTATAAAGAAGAAAAAGCTGTCTCAATTAACATAATGTTATTTAGCTATAAAATAATCTTTGTCTATGCGTGATACGGTATTTGGCGTATATCATCATGGAAATATATGGCTTCTGGGAGATTCGGTAATTAAGTTTTTTCCTGAGAATAGAATACAAAATAGGTGATTATGTAACTGATATTAGTGAAGTATTGTTTGAATTATTATTTTAAAAAGTTCCAAATGGTTATTCCAAAATCGATTTGGAGAAATATAAGGACCCTGTTCGTTGAATGAATGTAACTAAACATTCAGATAATGATAAAAATCATCCGATACTACATTTATTAAGCAATAGTGTTGTACATGTAATATATAAAGATTAAGTTGGGTATCAGTTTTCTCCTGTATATTGGAGCAATCCTAATGAATTGGTCGACAGATTAAAACTTCTCATCGCTTTGAGAGAATCTGGAAATAATTCACATACAAGCAAAATAGTTTATATTGAAGAGTTGAACAAATATGGTTATATTACCAATGAAGTTAAGCAAGATTGCTTAAGCGCTTCCCACCCCTGCAAGGATAAGATATCCCAGAAGACCAGTTATTACTAAATGTTTAAATGATCTATTTCAAGCCGATTTGTGTGAAATGACATTGATTTCCAAATACAATAAGGTATGGAAATATATTTTAACCATAATAGATGCTTATTCAAAGTATGGCTGGGCATACCTTTGAAAAAGAAAACTGGGAAACAGATTACCAATGCAATGAAGATCGTTTTGAAAGAGAGAATGTCAAATTTCGCTCCAAACCAACAAACGATCCTAATTTTTTTCTGCACCATTCTGGAAACTTAAGCAGTTAATATACAAGCATTTCACATCGAGGGGGACTTATTAATGGGTGTATGTTTTGCCTGAAATAGTTAAATTTTGTAATTACAGATATCATAGAACTATCAAGATGGTGCCCGAAAAAGTTGTGGACAATACTTTGATGAAAACTGAGAATAATAATTTTAAAATATTCGACAAGAGAAAACCAAATTTAAAAGTTGGTAAGTATGTATGTATTTTGAGACAGAAAGGAAGCTTTGAGAAGATATTAACAGTTAATTGGTTGTACGAAATATTTAAAGTTATTTCAGTTGGAAATTCATTTCCCAGAGTGTATTATCTAGAATCCTATGATGCTCAGCCTATAAGAGGTGGTTTTTACAAACATGTATTGCAAAAAGCCAGTTCTCCACATGAATATTTGGTTGATAAAATTATTAAAAGGGAAAAGAATAGGTGTGGACGAGGGAAAAGGGAAAGGGGAAACCATACCTCTTGGGGCGATGCTTAGTGCAAGCTTAGGTGGGTGTGCATGGAACAGAGGATGATGGGGAAGTGCGCATGAACTGAGTTGAAAGACCGCGGTGGGGGAAGGGGATGATAGCCGATATATTGTGCTCAGCACTGACAAGTGTTCGCACAGGCGAGCGAGATGGATGGGCGGGGAAGGGGAAGATGTTGCCCGATGCCCAATACAGTTAGGCAAAGAGTCTATTACTTTCTTGGCAGTGTGAGAGTCTGATGTATTTTCTTTGCCCCCGCTGACAGGGCAAGGGAATAAAAGCATGTCGACTTGAGAGTACAGATAGCTGAGATTTATGGAACGGCTAGATTAGGCATGTGCAAAGGGGAGTGGAGCGATTTGTGTGTCTCTTATGCCCTCTGGCAGAGGAACTCTGAACTAGGCATTTATCTACACTTGCTGGTGTGGAGAGGATCAGGAGTAAAGCAAGGCTAGGTTTGTCCTGGTTGAGGGGTCGGGGAGGGGAAGACCAGATCTTCTCTTGTTTCCCCCGCACTTGCACAGTACACGTTGCCAGGTGAAAATGCATCTCGCAGAATTCTGGGTGAGTGGAGAAATTGCTACAAAATTAACATGTTCCTGGAACATGTTCTCACACGATAGAAAACTTTAGCATTTGTCGTTACATTTCCTTTCCTCCCACGAAACCACCAATTCACAATACTATTGTAAAGCCAGAGTTTAAACAATCGAACATCGGTTCTGCGAGCTTCGTAAACATGTGTATTAATATTATTATTCAATGCAAATAAGCTGCAAATGACAATCATTTATGGGGAAACTCCAAGCTTCGCTGACAACGAAAAAACACATACTGGAATTGTAAATATCCCGACTGTTGGCACTTTTCAGGATATTTAGGATGTGAATGTCGGTACAAAAATCTAGAATGGTAACAATTCTTACAATGGATACTTTTCAGGATTCAGTAACGCAATGCTTTGCTAGTAAAATGTGAATGGTTACCATTCCGGATTTTTCTGCGGAAGTATGGATGAAAAATTTCTGGAATGGTAACTATGCCGAATGGTAACCATTTCGATTGGATACTTTTCAGTCTCCGGCCACCCCCTCCCCCACCCGACCGACTCATGCACCAATGATTATATTTATACACATATTGAACGGTTATTCAAGCGATGCATGTTCCTCGCTCCCATCGAATTGTAATTACATCACGTTTCCTTTGTATATTCACGACATAGACTAAATAGTCATGATGGTGGACAGACGAGTAACGTAGGTATACGCGAAACATTGTATTTCGTTTTCATATATGAAATTGTTGCGATGTGTAAAATATTTTTATGATAAATGATATTGTAATTCTAATGCGAACGAATTAACTTTCTTCCAGTGACTCAAAATATTAATAATTAATCAATAAATTTAAATTTAACTAGTCCGTAAATTGTGCCATTTTTTTATAAACAAAAATTTTCCACACATTACCATACTATTTTTAAGTGAAAAGAAATAACACGCGGTTACAGATGTACGCGGTTACAGATGTATTTTTTTCACTCGTCAGTTTTCTTTATGAAGTATTTTCGTATGTTTACAATTACATTAAGTCTATGTCTTACACATGTGTTAGTATTTGGTTATGTCTAGGATCCATGCGCAATACTGCTAATTTATTTGGGCAGCTAAATTTGCTGGACTGCAAAGCGAAAAGCAGTACGAAATGCCACAGCAATGTATTTTTTTGCCACATATAAAAAAAGATAATAAATTCCCGATTTTTTAAATTATTTTGGTTAACTATATTTTTGTTGGCTAGCCACAGCTCAAGTGCTTTTTTGGATGACAGGCGATTCAGTAAAACAGCAAACCGACATTCGTAATCACACTGCACGAAATTGCATCATCAATAACAGAAGAGAAACGGTTATATGCGACCATTATCACAGATACTGCATTTGATCGCAATTCACGGTGCTTCGTCATCTCTTTCACTAAAATGTTGTTGGTCAAAAGAATTTATCGTTACCTTTCGATCGGAATAGTGCGACGAGAGCTATTTGCAACTACCTTGCAGGCCTTATAGAAACTTGTATAAAATATAATGGGAGTAGAGGGCATGACCCACTTCTGGCTTACAGCTAGAATGACATGTGAATGGAGCGGATAATCGATGTGCAAATCAACTGATCAAAAAAATGTATTGTTTGATATCAAATTTTTTTATAACTTTATTGTGTTGAAAGGGTTAATTGTTATAAGGGTGATATTGATAGAGCAGCATCGATGTATCCTCTGTGAATTTCTGGAGTCGACTGAACAGAGGGGTGGGTTGTAATTGCTTATATGTGTTGATGTTTCTGTATAACTGGTATAAGGGACATTTTTTATTTGTTTGTCTGTGGAGGAATGAGGTATTGTAATGCATTTACGTCCAGGTCTGGTTGCATACTGAGGATTTAAATAAAAATTAGATACAGGAGAGATGTTTTTGGCGAAGCAAATTATTTTATATGAAAAGAGATGATTTACGTTCAAACAGCAGTATACTAATTTAATAAACACGTACGAATCGAGCAAATATTAATCATAATCACTCCATGAAAGCAACGAGTTATCACACTTTAATAATGCGATTACCAAACACGTCACACGAGACATTAAAAATCACTTTAATCATGCTATTAGCGAATGGAACACAAAATGTACATTATATCGTAACAAAATATATTATATTTCAAACACCAGAATGAACTAAACAAATGCTAACTGAATTCATTAAACAAAGTTAATCAAAAAAATGAAACACCCAGCTAATATAAAATTACAACTTACCATTACTCCAGACCCCCCTCGCCCTGGCACAGATCCCGTCCCACACTGACACACACACACAAAGTGACACGTACTTCACCCTCTTCGGCTCTCTAAACCAATATTCTAAACACGCATCGAAATACAAACAGCTAATGTTTTACAAAACTGAATGATTACACCAAACAACTGTTTTTAAATACACGTGAAGTATAAGCATTTCGCAAACACGTCTTTCGGTGGCTCATAGGACCGTCACAACACTCGCCTATTGCGAAAGCCTAGTGCGAAAACCCAACACGCGTACTTCGTTATATCGAACGTGAAAATGCAGTACTGTGGCTCTTACAAAAGCATATGCCGGTGTGTCTATCACTCACCTAATACAAAAATCTGTTGCGAAAGCCCGTCGAACGTTAAATTAATAATAAAAAAAGTTTCAATTAATCAAACCTAATAATCATCCGAACACACGAGAGAAAACTGTAAGTGTATTGTAGTATATGGGACGTGATCACTGCTCCAGGCAGGTCACCTGTCCCGACGTTCCGGAATATAACGATTGCGTTCAGTGTTCCAAGACTTGGCGTTCCAAGATATAACGCTGGCGCATGTTCACTGTTGCAAGCCAATACGTCCCTAAAAGGAACTTTTACGCATGCGCACACTCACAGTCGCCAGTCGAAACATAAGTGAAACTTCTGCGGCTGCGACCAATCAGAACAGAGCAGTCTGAGTTGTTGGCGGGAAACTGTTATTTACAATAATGTACGTATAAATAATATTAAAAGGCGCGTGTGTGCACATGTTTACGATTGTATTTGTTCACAAAAATAAGCTTCTCTGATAGAAAATATCGACTTTGAAGTATGATTTGTTTAAATATAGTTGTGATATAGTACGTGGTAAGGTTAGGAACAAAGGTAAACAAACCGAGACGTTCCAGAAAATAACTTCTACGTATGTGCAGTAGTCAGGCATCGAGGCAATCCAAGACGTTCCAAAAATAACGGTATAAACAATGGAACGTGTTACTTGTGTAACGTGCAAATTGTAACAGTTTCTTATAACCGTTACGTTAAATAACGCCCATCTCTAGTCCAGTGCGCTGATCTACGAAAAGAACACACACATCAGACGAACGATGTCGAGTGCTTTCAAGACGTAACGCTCATTAGATACACCGTTCCAGAGCCGTAATGATTAAATATGTAGTTTAGTATTTTGATATATTTTTATTGTAACTCTATACGTTTCAATATTTTGGTTTTATTTATAACTAAAATTTTGATTAATTATGAAAAATAATGTGCTCGTGGGATGGCTTTCGTGATAGTTGCCATCTCATGACTCCCTGCGGTAAGTACGGGTTTTAATTACTATAGGCATTGGATCCATTTTATGACCTTGAACAAATCACGTCATACAAAATAATACGACGAGTAAAATATAAAACACTCTAAGGCTACAGGCCACCATTCCTAAGGGAACTTACAATGAATGCCTCTCTTGCCCGATATTTATAATTATTTTACTAATTCATGGATTTAATGCGTGACGATATCAGTTATATTTTACTTGGAAATAATTTCATATTTGTAGTGCGACTAGTAACTTTTGGCTCGGACATAGCTGACATACTTGTCCTCCAAGTTCGTGCCAACGTTAGAAAAATAAAATTGGCTGGATATCAAGATGACACTCGGGCCTACGGTGATCCAACGTCATGTTATTAGTGGGATGCCAAACAACTTCCTGCCATAAAAAAAAAAAAAAAAAACTAACAATTCTCTACAGTCGTTATGTACTGGAAAGTCGTATATAATGTAACGCCGGCCAATTATCCACATTCTGCCAACAAACATCGCCGTACAAAAATCTCTCCCATTAGTCACAATTTGCATACATTTCGCTTGTATTCATATAATGTATTTATTAACATTCTAGCAAAGACAATTCTTCATTTCAATTGACATGATCATCTGCTGCTCATCGGGCGTTCAATTATCAGTCCGAAGTGCTATGCAGTGTTATATTCAGTTTAGGTACTTTGAAAGAAGTAATTTTAAATTATACTACCGCTACCGTTCAATACATTATTTCATAATTTTAAAAATATTATATTAATATGTTAGGTTCTACCTACGTTTAAATTGTAATCAACAGTCGTCTCATGCTTTTTCCTTCCAAATTCACATGTTATATAGATTACATTTTCCGACTGGGCAACATAGCTTTATTGGATAATTTTATTATGAACAACTAATGAATAATAATTTGTTATTATTCAAATTCGAAAATGCTATGGATAATTAATATTTTCCTTCCCCTATACGCACATAATGCCAATAAGCATAATTTTACGTGATGCTAGAGGGGCGTATCTGAGTTCGTGAGAGATGCAGGTCATAATAACAATAAGAGAATTGAATTTCATTATTAATTTCTTTGCACGGCTATTATTTACAGCATTAAAATATCTATCTCCACTATTTACACTTATCATTCTTAGTGAGCGCATTATTTAATATCGATCTCCATTCTAATTAAAGGTCCTTCTCAGAGTCTCTATATTTGAATTTACACTCATTATCCCGCCTATTGTGACTTGTGCGCCCCTTCACAAAAAAAAAAAAAAAGAATTTTTGTGGAAACCAATAAAATGTTGGCGACCACAAAATTCTTTTTTCAATATAGACATGACAAAAGATCTTGCGGTGTCAACAAATTTTTTTTTTCTCATTCCAGTATTCGGTGGAAACTACAAAATGACGTTTGTGGTCACCCATAAATTCAGTGCGTTTGTACGCAATAAAGTGTACGTTAGACACAGCGAAAACATTGCTATGATAGAGGCAATACTGAAGTGAGGCCCACAAAGGCGTTTTACGAGTTGTGGGCTTTTGTACGTAGGTACAGTCTAACAACTATTAAACACTATATTCAAAGTCGTCATGAGTGGGACTCGAACCTTGAACCCCTGAACTGCGAGCTCAGCGTGTTACCATTACGCTACCTTTCTAAAGGCTTTGCGTGATAAAATGAGCACTTTTGAAAGACCTGATTAAGACCTACTTGTATGCACGTTGTGTATTCCTCCTCCTTAAGAAAAATTAACGTTACTATGTGCCTCATCACTTTATTCATTCGTCGGTCAAATGAAACTGTGAAATTATTAAGAAAATAAATCCTTTACAAATATGCTTATTTTTACACTTCGATGCATTAAATAACAGAAAGCGAAATAAATAATTTTAAGTTATCACAAATGGTTACCTATCACTTTTTATTCGACTTTAAGATATAGAACTACTTTCCATCCATCGTTACCAACTTTAATGGGCGAATATCACTTAGTGCACCCATTAAAATACATGCATGCAGGGGCAGTGACTTTTTCTAAGGTACATTTATAAAGCGCTGACTTTATCGTGAACAGTTTTTAGATGTCAGAGAACTGTCTTCAGCATGTATATATCTGAAATTTAATAAGTGGCACACACGACATCGCTTGCACACTTCGCCTCATAGAACGTTAATTGTACGGAATCATTTACGTGTAACATTTACTTACTTGGAATGAAGGATTGATACAATCCGTTCATGAATATTTAAGAATATCTCAAATGAATTAGTTCATAACCTGTCGCAAAGAACCGAACACAGACAAATATGGCGTTGTTGCCAGACATAATGTGGGTGCTTCGATTATGCCATAGCGCATGCGCAGAATATAACGGATATTGGTTTGCAGTCGCAGTAAAATGCTTTACTGTCTATAACATGAATGCTGTTGCTGCTAACTAAATATTTTGGGGCAGCCAATAAACGTTTTCTCAATAAACAAATATGTTAGTCAGCTCTAAATCGCTTTAGTACTAATCAATCTGCATGTTATTGGGCACCACAATCCGTTTTTTTACCAACAACAAAATTTCGCATTTGGAAAGCATCAACCAAACAGTTCTTGTTGTTATATATATATATATATATATATATATATATATATATATATATATATATATATATATATATATATATATACACACACACACACAGTATGACCTTCAGTTGATTGAAATTCTGAGGGTATCTTTGAAATAATGTTCTGGTCAATGGCCTGGCGTCACTCGGGGTGCGGATTTATTATGTTTATAACTTTGGTTACATGGCATCGGCCAAAATTAACAGTAAAACTTATTACTAATGTTTGGGTTTCCACCATAGTCCAAATAAGTTACCAGTTTAACTTATTTAAAAGAAAAAATATCTCGCATCACAATATGTTACTCACGTTAGTAGGAGCATAGTTTTCATTCGTAACCACAGTTATCTTTTGCTCATATAAAATGTTTTTTTACACAATATTGGCCAAAAATAAAAACATATAGGTCTACCAATTACCAACATTAAAGTAATCAGTTTTAAGCCAAAAATTAGCCAGCTATTTTACATTTTAAAAACATTGCAATTGCGATATTTTTTGGTATTTGCTGGCCTAATGGAGTATTCTACATGCATTGCTTATTTATATTGTTTACATTTTGCGGTAGAAATTATTTTACATAATCCTTCAAGTTAACGTTATATTGCAATCGAACCAGCAACCATTTCAACCAAATGCCGTATGTTGGGCCAACGTACGTTTATACTAGAAATGTGACTGAATGTAGCATAGATGACTATTTATATATAGTAAATCAAAGAACTCGGAGGTTGGTAAAAATGAGAGAGAATACAATTTCGCGTGTAGACAAATGCTAAGAAAAATATTAATGCCCACAAAAACTATTTCTGGGTAAAATTCAATTGAATCTCTAAAATTTGATATTTTCACTTGGTTTTAATATTTTATACCTACGTGTAGTAATCTTTGGCTATAAATTGTAGACAAGAATTAAATTTGGGCATAATTAATCTTACGATAAATTAACAACTTCAAAGGAAGAATATGAAGTACAATGCGTACTTTTGAAGTGAAGAAAGAAAATATACTTTTTTGAAAATGCGATATTTTTCTTGCATATTACTTAAATAGACAATTGTTAAGGGAAAAATAAATCTTCTCTAAATAATAAGTTAATCTAAGGTTCAATTTTTTAGCGAACGTGTAACTGATAATTCTTTTTATTCATAAGTATGGCACCTTATAGTATATAAAGTTACATTATTTCGAGTGCAGTAAAATTATTCTGAAAACATTGCTATTTAGCCATGTTCGTGCCTTTTAGTATAATTAATGTAGCCCCATTTATTCTTAAAATTTGTTAACACCTCAAAATTAGCTTTAATTATGTTACATGTAGGGATGAATTTAAAATTTCCAAAACAGCCGCCACCAGTTGTTTCAAAAGTCCTGAACTTGAGTATTTCCGCAGAGGCACTTTTCTTAAGCGTTACTAAATAACTAAAATCGACTGAAAGCAAATCCCAAATAATACAAATACCCTATACTTACAAATTACCACTTCCTGAAATCACAAATTACCTCCAATATCGATCTTTACGATTTCCTTTCAACCCCTCTAACAGGCAGTTTTATCAAGTCACGGCTCTGGTTTCACGTATCACATCCTACAACTCCCGTAGTACGTACGTAAAAATGTTAAACGCTGTTGATAAACTCGATATTTTAGTTAGTTTACAAAATGGGAAATTCTGGCATTTGTAGGCATATTTTATTGCGAATATGATATAATAAACATGCCATACTGTATTTCTTGCCTTTAAAAATAAATGTTTCTTTAGTTTTTAATTTGTTCTGCCATACAAAATTCACGTAAGGCGGCAGTTGCAATCGACATACCAATTACTCTATTTTTGATATGCCGATAGGTACTGTGGATATGAAGATTTTTAGTATCGTATTTTCAGAAAATAAATAGATTTTTTTTTTTTCCTTTTCACGTCTGTTATCAAGATATTGTACATGATTTTTGTATTTGCACATACCGAATTGTTTCTAAACATGCACTAACATACTGTAGCAATCTTGTACACGTTGCATTTGTAATACTGCCCTTTTAAGCGAGCGTCTCATTCTTTGGATATATTTAGTAAAATAAATCTATGAACATTTATTTATCTTTTGAATAATCTGCATTGGCATTCATCTTTATTCTCTTGGAATTGTTTATTTCAAGGTCTAGTACGTCGGATTCCTATCTCCTTTCTCACATCCACTTTAGCATGCTAATAGTAACATTGACGCCATAATTACATTTTATATAAAAATTTAAATTATATTCTTTCTCCTTTACCGTTCATTCGTGAAATCTGCCAGAACGTTAAAGTATCAGCAGTGGATACTATCTACAAAATGTTTTTGATTCCGTATGACAGCAAGATGGGCAAGGTTGTGAGTGTAATTACACTCATGTAAAAACTTGATGATTTTTCAGTGCGTTATATGAAACATTGAATAGTTTTCTACGTCGTTAAAGTATCAGCAGTGGATACTATCTACAAAATGTTTTTGATTCCGTATGACAGCAAGATGGGCAAGGTTGTGAGTGTAATTACACCCATGTAAAAACTTGATGATTTTTCAGTGCGTTATATGAAACATTGAATAGTTTTCTACGTCGGTAATGATCATAAACATACGGAGTGACAAACTGGGCTACTTATTTATTGATTTCTCACATTTTTTGCCGTCCGTACAAAAATAATTTTCCTAGGACTCCGATTGCTGCATTTTGCTAAGGGCGTATAAAAAAATCACTCAGTTATGAATTTTACTGGGATATGGGCCAAAGAATAATGTACTTGTAAATAAATGTCAATCAGTATTTCAGACAGAATAATAACAAGGTATATCTCAGGGTTTCTTTTGCAGATAGTCCAGTTAATTTCACCTCAAGTTTAAAGCCTTTAAATAATTTGTCGAATGGCGTAGAAATTCGCTGCCGGTTTTCATTGTACCGTGGAAAATTGATCAGCTTGCGAATTAATTTCTGCATATCGTAAGCTGATTTTGTAACAATAATAAAGACAGTCACGTAATATTAGCGAGAATTATTTCCGCAAGGCAGTAATGCGATTTATTTACGATCGCGTCGTTTAGTGCAAAGAAATGAATATCGTTGTGCCGTAAATTAGAAACTTACTCAGTGCATTACTTGATTTGCATTGTTGGAAACAATTATGGTTTTATTAAACTGATTTAATGTGCATCCCTCAGGAGTGAAGTTTTTGACTTAACTGGTTTAGCAGCTGATTGGAACTTGGGTGCTGTGTAATGCAAGTATTTTCCGAGGAGATAATATACTCGGGCATCCAGTCACACATTCAGATCGTCTGTGAAGTGCACGAAAATTTGCGATTGAATGTGAATTATATGAAATTTTCACGGTTCAAAAGACTATATTTAGTGCTAACTCGTACAATTTATTAGCATTCATTACAGCTAGGGCTTTTATTACCTCTAGAACAGTAATCCGGGAATTTGTCAGCATTTCAGACCGAGATGAGTAAAGAGATATAGAACGCACTTAACAGTTATGTCTTTAGCCTCCATGAGTGAGGGATAAAGTGAAACAGGATGGAGATGGTAGAGCGAAGGAATGCAGCATTAAAAATCAAAGCTAGACTTGACATAGAGGACTACTGCACAAAGATTTTTTTGAAGTTTGTACGGCTTTAGTTATATGCACATTTTATCATTTTCCACGTGACACTAAAATTATTAAATAACGAAGGAACCGTTCGTAAATGTTACACATTTGAAACGAATCAAGTGAGAAAAAATAAGTTGGATTTCGAAACGACTGTTAAGATGTTCCCTGTACCTTACCAAACATGGCTTTTAAAAACTGAATCTGGAAATTAAGTTATAGTGGAGTATACTTAAATTCTAGATGGCAAGAATATACTTCCCTGCTACTAGTGTTCAAAAAATGCCCCAAAGTTTTTTATGAGTCAGACACTTAATTGCAGCCTTCCCTTCATGCTGTGCGCATTTGGGAAATTCTTAAGTGCTGACCTGTGCGCTAACAAGTACGGATTGTGTACGGCAAATTTTGAATCATTTATAGCGCATTGATCGTCACTATGTGTGAAACTAATTTAAAACAAAAATTAGGTAAATGTTATATACAGAATGCTTGGAAATTCACCTTACAAACTACTACGACTTTTATAGGGGTCTGAGTAGACTATCTTTTGAATAGGAACCCATGTCTGGAAACGTACCTTTTCCGTGCTACAATAATTTCAAATCAGGTGTATCACTCGTCCGCTTCTGCTGAGGAAAAGATCAATGACTCGGATGTGCCTGTGTTGGTATGTAACCGGGTGGGCAGTACATTACTTCAGACAATCACGTGATGACCCTTTCTGCCACAGTTACGCAACGGCTCCGAGAACAAGGTGCCTTCACCACCGACAGGAACGACTGTGGTGCTCCAAAGAGACGCCGCACTCCCGAATCTGAAGAGGCTGTACTGCATCACGTTGTACAGAACCCTTCAGCGAGTACGCGAACAATTGCGCGTACAATGGGTGTTGCTCCCAGCGTAGTCTGGGAGGTTCTGTATGAGCAACAACTACATCCTTACCACCTCCAAAGGGTACATACAGTCTTTGGGTCCGGCCGATTTTGCACCACGTGTTGACTTCTGCACGTGGTTCCTGCACCATTGCACCGACGAGCCCGTTCCCACGTCGCGTTCTGTTCACAGATGAATATCAATTGACTAGGAACAGTGTTCGCGATTCTCGAAACAGCCATGTCTGGGCAGACGTAAACCCTAATACAACACTTGTCCAGGGATTCCAGCACAGATTTTGTATCAATGTGTGGGCAGGTATTCTGGACAGTCATGTGTGTAAAATACCTGATGTGAAATGGTTGTAGCACGGAAACGGTATGTTTCCTTATAGGCTGTTCACGGTAAAGTGAGCACTTTTTAAAGCCCTCCCAACAAGCATTAACCACTAATAAGTATATATTATTGCAGCCTCAGGCATTAAATTTTGAGGGTGGTGAAATTTATTCAATGTGTTTATTGGTCACATTGCAATGTTTGTATTAAAAAGCAGCAGTAAGATGGAAATTGGATAAAACGAAAAATTTAGAAGGGCCTTAAAAAGTACTCACTTTACCGTGAACAGCCTATAAATGGATTCCTATTCGAAAGACCATTTGACCACGTATTCTTGACATCTGTATGGACGAAGGGTGTGTCAAAGTTGAGGACAAGTGAGCAGAAGATAAATATCGGTCTACATCATCTTTAGTCCGTGTCGTGGGCAAGCCAGCAAGTTCCACCACGCATCATACTCCCATCATCCATACCGACGCCGCCTTGAAGGCGAGAACAAGCAGGTGGTTTTCTTATGTATTTCGTTTGCGACGTTTAATACTCGCAGATTCCCACACTTTCATGGCGTCTATCTTAACTGCTGGCGCTTATTATGTTTAGAACGTAAGGTAACTTTAAAGGCAATTTTTAGTGAACAACAACGTGCTCAACCTCAGGTCATAAGGCATTTCTTAACCGACAAGTCCACAATATTTTGCCCGTGTTGTTTTTGTAATCATGATTAACTCATAATTTAATCTTTTTAGTCTCACATGAGAAAATACAGGCTGAAGTTAAGTCCATTCTGGTTTCAGGAACACTGTAGAGAATTTCGGCATGTAACGAGAAGGTTTCGCTTTTAAATTTGAGTCTTAACGGAAAGTTAGAAGGAGATATAAAAGAAGACAATTTGATACGAAGTGAGTGAAGAGATATGGACGGCTCTTAAGATAAGGGTCTTGGGAGCCGACAAGGGTGATTGGGGTATGGAGAAGCGCCGAAGTGAGAGGGCGGGGTAAGCGTGAGATCCCCGAGAAGACCCGCCCACCAACGGCATCGTCCGGCACGATTCCCACTTGCGAAAATCTGGAGTGACCCGGCCGGGGATTGAACTCGGATCGCCTTGGTGGGAGGCGAGCAGGCTAACTACTCAGCCACCGCGGCCCCAACAAGACAATAAGGTTACCACCGACGTAAGTCATATTCGTAGGCAGGCGCCACTTTAAAGACGTTCAACAGTTTTACGAGAGAGCGACGCGACTAAGGCTCATCACATTGTTCGGCCGAGCCGGGAGGCAGCCAGTGCCTCGTTTATTTTCCGGCTGACCTCATCCCGTTGCTTGTTGAATTATTTGTAAATTACTTAGGCCGCGCGCGGTCGTTTATGTGCCTGTGGTAGCTCCTCGGGTATGACGCTTCACAAACGGAATAGCAATATTAAATACGCACAGTCCCAACGCAAGCGTCGCAAATTCTCTAGCATACTCCTCTTTGGAAAAAAGAAAGACTTATAAAATCGTCTTCACGTCTGTCTACATTTCTGAACGGTCTGCACGTGCGTCCTTTTGCTTCCCTACTCCACCCTCGATGGTAAAAATGTTAGCTTTTATAAAGTACCAATGGCGTAATTAAAATTTACGAATAAATAAAAGGCAAAATTCGCTTTAGATCAACTTCACTTCAAAAGACACGAAGTATTTTTTTTTCTTTCGAAATAAGCTGCATTTAAATAATCTGTTTCATCTGTGAGCCTAACATCAATAAAGTTGTCATGTAACAACTTAACAAAATTTTGTGCACAATATGGTCAGTGTTACTTTAATTGACTATTAATCATTTTTGAAATTATGAAGGATAAAAGAAGTTGATAAAGTGTTGTTTTTGTACAAATAATAATATAAAATCATTTATTGCTGTTTTATTTACCACGCAATGACACATATTATCTTTTTTATCCATTGGTAAAATATTTATATAGTCAAGATTTTTATAATACTTGAAAATAAAACTGAACCTTCCTTTATGTTTGTGGGCAAAATCGAGCAAGTTGATTGAAAACCGAATAATATTACTTACAAAAAGCCGCTGTATGTTAAAAATTTGTATTAAAAAAAACGAGTTTCCATTTCCTACGAAACCAAAACTAAAAAGCGAATGGCATTGCTGGAAAAAAAAAAAAAAAAAAAAAAAAAAAAAAACCTATAGTTTTACCCACACTACTACGTTTGAAATTACTCTCAGAAAATATACGCTCCATTTGAAGTACACTGTTGGACATTCTGAGCTACCGAGCACCAGAATAAAACCATATAACTATAATAATAATGCAGTGTGGAATAGCTAATTAGTAGACACAAGGAAAATTCTCGAAAATATCCGAGGACATGTTAAACTTCAACCAACTGTACGTTTGTGTTACTGATTGTATTGGATCACAGTTCATTAGAAACTCTTTGGACGATGTTCACCTGATAACGAACTTTCAAGGAAAGCAATCACCAAATCTGGTGGCACTTGGTCTTGTGTTAACACGTTCAGATCCAGTGTACACAATTGTGAACATTACGCTCGTGAAGGGATTTTGTGGTCAGTACTGCACACTGCGAAGCTCAATGACTAATGATCTTACATGTGGGTAAATGATTCGCAAACTAACCGTCTTACTAGTCTAGGTCATAATTATTTCGTATACCTGTGGCCGAACATATAGTCTGAATCTCATTGGCTATAACAGCAAAACAAGTGTCGTGTCAACTTATGTACACCACGCGTCATAATTTTTTTTTTTTTTGCAATATCTGAAACAGTAAATTACAATGGTTCTGAAAGGGTTAAATTATAGCAACAGCCAATGAACGACTAACTGAGGCTCTAATGCACAAAGGATTGTGGAGTCTATAGTTGTCGAACGAATCTCCGAAATTTCCGGGTCCCTACTAATTATGTACATAAATAAAGTGTCAGGTATGAGCACTTTCTTGCTTCGATGGGGTACACACCAGTGAGTGTCGCACCAAACATGTTGGCAGGTGCGGACAGGTCTGTACAAATAATATTATTCATTCCGTGAAAATATATTTTCTTCTGAGTTCACGAAGTCCGGCTGTTATAAGCTGTTCACATTAAAGTGAGCACTTTTGAGACCCTAGTTCCTTTTTCTTGTCAGCCATTTTTATACATTAAGCGCCATTAAAACAAATATTGCCGTGCAAATAATATATACAGTGTAGCCTATATATTCCACAGCACTCGGAAGTTAACGTCCAAGGCAAAAATAAAATAAAATTTCAAATGAAAGGGTTTTCAAAAGTGCTCACTTTACCCTGAATAGCCTATAACAAATATGATATTGGTATCTCAATAGATTTTACGGGTGATGAAAAGAGGATGGCAATTCCAGCATTTAAATTGGGACAGTTTATTTTGAAATTCACTTGCGTCTATAAAATGGCAGCTTTACCATTAACGTGTGAAATTAATTTTTTACAGCATAATAGTATTGTGCTGTTCATATAGCACCTTAGGAAGCAGAGCTCACCGTGAAATAAAATACTCTAGAGACTTATTCCGGACAAATTTATGCGAAGAATACATGCATGATTGCGAAAAACAAACTCACGGAAAGTGTTACCACTGCAATAAATTGTGTTAATTGATACACTATGCATAATGTTTATATTAGGTATTCATCTGATACATTTGACATGTTGAAGTAAGACTTTGTTATTATATTATGGATATTGACCTCGGAAAAGTGTGAGGATGGCGTTACTAGATAAAGAATAAATTTAATTATTCGAGTCCATTATGTTGGCATCATAACTTTTGAACAAACTGACTTCATTACTGAACTGAAGTGCTGCTCTCTGTTCGCTTGAGGTGGCAACACAGCTCGGCTTCCCCGCGAAAATGACGCAAGCTTCTAGGTGTTTCCCATCGTGTTTGGCTAAAGCATTCAGCGTGAACCAGCACTCGGTGAGCTGGCGAGCGAGAGTACAGGAAATAAGCAAAAGTTTTCTGAGCACTGGGTTGTAATGACGTACGCCTGAAACGCGAAGGAGGGAAGCTGCCCACATCGGTGGAGTTGGTGCTGTAACTGCCCCAAACAAAGGAAAAACCCCTCCTTCTCCAGCGATGAATAAGCGGGGTGTTTCTGTCGCGCACGGGTGGGTCTAGGGACGCTTGTTTGAGGTGGAAACGGTGTAAGTTCCTGTGCTTCCTGGTTCAGCCTACAGAGCAAGGCATGGAGATAGGAATAATCAGGAGATGGCACGACATGACGTAGTTGAAACTACATTTTCTGCCATCATCATATTATTAAACACCCAAAACAATAAAAAGTGGTTCCTAGTTAACGAATGTCAGTTGCTGCAGTTATTTTAAACAAACGAATATGCTGAAGCCAAACCTTCAAGTCAGATATAACAGTCTTGATGTAACAGCTGTATTGTATTTCTGACAGGTTAGGTTTTCGACGTTTTTGGTGTCAGAACATGGCGTACTGGCGTCATCATTTTCCCAAGCACAACTGTATACAATACCACCTCTTTGAGTAGGTACAGATAAGACCAAGTCACGTTTGGTATTTGTGCGAGGGCTTTGGAGGGAATATATTTGGTAGACATTGTACTGTTGTGTAGTTTCTTTTTAGTGAACTATTAGTCATCACTACTTCGAAACGCTGGCTGTATATATTTTTTCCTGTAGCTGGTCTCTCTCTCTGCCATATGTTTTATAAAAAAAAAAAAATGTTTTTGCAGCGCAATATATGGTTATTTCTCATTGACAGGTTGCGTCGCCTGCACTGTTTCCGTTACTGTTGAGAGCGCCCTCTATACTTGCGGTCTGTGGCGTACTACTTGCTCGTGTTCGGAATACCATCCATCGTTCTCCTTGCACTTTCTCTCCTCGTTTATCCCTTACCATACGCTTGCGTCTTACTCTATTTGATTTTAAGCCGTGCACATCAACTACATTGGTTAACCCTAGTTTTGACCAGAGCTGGCAACAGTCCTGGTACATAGGGTGGCAGAAATGTGTATTGATAAAATGCAACTTTTTTTCACAAACACCATCCGGTGAAACGACCGGAGAATAAGAGCGAGGCCGCACCCTGACTTTTCAGTGCCGCAAGGCCTGATGTCCCAAGCAGGGTTGTCGAGCAGCGACTCGGGTTGTAGGGGCTCATCGACACACTACACACGAGTCTAACTAGCCACTTGCAAACAACACTACAACATGTTCTACAGACATCACGACACTTAAACACACCAGTCGGGAGACTGGTGGGCAACTTATTTCCCTCGCCGATTGCAACTACACGTAAATATATTAAGATGGCAGCAGTGGTTAAACAGCTATAAACACGGGTCCGGTGCAGCTAAAACATATACACAGCAGCCCGCCGCCGGCTCAATGGATTTGACCCAAGTCTGTCGGGCTGCATTTTCTGTTGCAACCCACCATACGAGTTATGGGAACTTCTGTTCCTGGTTTCTTCAAAGTACGGCCTGCCTCCGGGGGCATATGAGAGATCGCCAACGGTTACATCACTGTTCTGTCCCATGCCGTCTGCACGTCACTTCGCTTGCTCGTGCTGTATTTCCACAAGAATTATGCTATGCTGATTTCAATCGACGACAATATCTAGTCGTTGTTTCATAGCGTATAGTTGCTTGGGTGTGCAGTAGCTGCTTCCCGTTTCTGAATTGGGTTTCTGGTTGTCCTTCTAAACTATGTTTGGCTTTAACTACAGTGTCGCGTCTGCTGTGCCTCTTGTTTTAACGTGTCGTGATCGTCCCAAGTTTAATAAATTTTTTTTAATGTGCATTTTCCATTTTCATGACTCATTTGTCAGGGCATTCCTTTTAAATTTCTAGCCTTGGTATTATCGCTATAAGTTTTTAATGGAAAGAGCTTTTGAGGGTCACTTGAGCGCCTCCCACCTATACTACATTTTATTCTCATTTTTTAAAAATAATTTTATTGGATTGGAGGCTCTGATAGGTCTAAACGACTGCCCTCCATTCCTAATTCAGTAAATGTGTATTTTTAATGAACGTTTGTATTGTAATCAATTTTTGGTAATCTCACAAGTAATTGTTTTATATACCTGTGCTGTGAATGAAAGCTCTAGGTGAAGTGTAGGTTATATACAAATCGTACAAGTTTAAGTTTATACTGACATTATTTTGAAGTTGTGTAAATGCAATTTGTATCTGTTAAACTCAGTAATGTATTTTCGAAACAGAAATGTTTTATGAGGGTACTATTAAATACTGTCAATTCTGATTTAGAGCTATGCTACTTATTCATGCCTTGTCACAAGGTCGTTAGTAAGTAATCAGATAAATAACTGTAGTTAATTGTGAAATTTCAGTTTTTAATATGAACAGCCGAATACTAACTACACGTTTTATAATGCAAAAAAATTACTGGCAACAATCTGTAAACCAACATTTTATAATTTTTTGTATTGCTTGTTGGGGTAAATTCTCCACTTTCAAATTGTTTCTACTGGGGTTGTTTTCCCGTCTTTAAAATTGGATATTGTTCTGAAAAAAAATATCAGAGAGAAAAAAATACGTCTACGCGTTTAAAAGGGACTATCAAAGCAAGTGTGTTTATTTGTTAAAGGAGACAACACAACTAGATTTCCACGCGGAAATGTGCCATCTGTCTGTAACACATTTGGGCAAAATAAAGTGAGACATCGGGATCATTTCAAACATTGTTTTAACTAGACTATGTTTGATTGAAATATAACTTAAGTTCCACTGTTTTAGCCAACGAATACTGCTGCCTGGAAATCTACATTTTTTTGCGGTTGTTGACAGGAACTGTTCATCAGTTCTTCGGATCAGAAGAATTCACCGTAAATCAGCGGAAGTCGTCAGTAATTCAGTGAACCCGTATTAATGAAGTTAACAGTAGCATGCAGTTGACACCGATTAAATTAAATTTTTTTTGTCTTAGTAGGAACCATTTATGTGCGGAAAATTTTTCGAACATCTGGTAACAAATATTGAAGCCGAGCCGAAAGGAGCTATGGAGGGATATATATATATATATATACATATATATAGATGGATAGGTAGATATATAGATATGAATATAAATAAATAGATAGTTAGATAGATATAGAAAGATAGAAAGACAGATCTGGATGGCACTTTACACCCGGGCGTTTTCAACCGCCGACTGGAATAAAGTTACGCTGAGATGGCACAGTGACGGAGCGCAGCGTCAAGTTATTCGAACCCGGTTCATCCTGGTTACAGTCGCGTTGGCTGACCTCCACACCACCACGGGCCTTACGTCCATAGATACCTTATTGTATATTAAAATTTATGATTCGTGATATCATCCAGTGTAAATACTATTCTGGCAGTTAAAAAATAAATTACGTTGGTTGTATCTAAAATGACATGCTAAAGAAAATTTGTGTTGGACTAAATTTCTGTAAAGAAAAATACAAATTTTGAAGCAGTTATTTTGAAGGACTTTTTTCTTCGCAAACACCGCTCCTGGGTCAAAGAGGGCGTGGAGGACAGTCAAAGGGGAGGCATAGAGGGAGTAGGTAGGAGAAGGAGTGAAGCAAAGAGCGAGGGACAACACGGTAATGCGCGCGATGCTGGGCGTATGGGCAAGACCACACTGCCGGGCTGGGAGCCAGGCAGATTTCCCTTGGAAGTATTTCATAAAGCTGTCACAAGTTTTTCCCGCCGCGCGGCGCTTCTGCATGTGCCAAGAAGTTTTCAAATAACAGCCCGCAGGGAGCGCGACCCTGAAGGATTTGAAGAATGAGGTCTTGCCGGGGAAAGAAGGAAGGAAAGGAGGCGCATGCTCGTGTTTCCTGCGTGGAGAAGGGCGTAGAATGGGTAAAGTGGGGCAGGGAGTAGGGGGCGAGGGCGTGGGGTTGATGGGAGTCTTGCACTAAGGCTGAAGATATAGTCTATTCGCGGTTTCTTCGCCCTTTTTGAATCAAACCTTTCGAAAAATCTCCCCATGTATGACGTGTTTAGTTATTTCCAACATATGCCATATATCACAAGCGTTTTATACTTGTGTTCTGTTGAACTTAAATGTTATTCATATTTTATCTATAAATTGTAATGCTTAGGGATATGGAAAATTCGCGTTATTTTTTGACATCAAGCTAAAATTCACAGTACTATATATACTCGAGCCGGCGTCATTTCTCCATTGGTTACTTATTACATTTTAAGCCATGCCCTTTCTGAGTGAACTGCACGGGCAGGCAATTGTGAACAGTTCATTTATTGGCGCACAGTCACTCAAGGCGTGTCAAATAAAGAATGGTCCAATGACACACGTATTGCAAACGAAAAGTGTTTTAAGTTTAAGATGTCATCAAATAATTACGCGATTTGTGCAGGTCTCTAGTAATGCTTCATTTATAAATAATTCGAATAAAAAAAACAGGGAGAAAATTGGTAGATTGGTAGCGCCTGGTAAGAAATAGTCCTTATACAAAATACTGTTACACTGAGTGCGCACGAATGAGGTGCGTTGTCCTTTGGTGTAATTTCTCAGACTTAGTTAAGTTTAGTTTGCAGGAGGCGGAGGAATAACCTGGCAGTATAATTTTAGCAGGGTTTCAGAAAAGGCTGACGTAACGGTGAAATGATTATATAACAGAAACGGCGAGACTGTCCATGATAAAAAATTTTTGCCTACACAATGAAAACTAACTTACGTGCAGAAACGAGACAATTAACCTAGAAAGTAGACACTATGAAATAATTCAAGACGTGAATGAAATCGTTAAGGAAATGTTTTTGAAATTTAAAAGAACTGTGGAATAAAAGGAAATTCTCCTAATTTTTAATCTGTGGCTACCCCTGATATTTGTAAGATAAATTTTGCAAAGAATACCTTAAAATGACCTCAATACATTTCAGTTGCTCTTGTTAAATTTTCTACTTATAGTTTGGTGTATTTTATTTATGCTTTAAAAGCAGTAACATTTATAACTTTGACATTATATTTTGCTAAAACCAGGCAAGCTAAAAGTTTTTGATTTGAGGATAAAGTATTCACAGATAATGTCTACAAGTTGAACATATATGTGGTACAAACATAAATTAACAGACTTTTTCCCGGCCAGCGCAGATATAAACGATGCTTTGTCCTGTTGTGTTATTCTCACTTTTGTTACGTTTGTGTATTCTCAAGTAACAAATGATTTGTTTGTCAGGCGTAGTAAGATTTTGCCGTTGATATAATTTTATTTTTACAGAAAACCAGAATAATTATTCCCAAGTATCGTGTAAGAAAATTCGAGGAAAAAATCACAGTAAACATGCTACTATAGCTTTATAGAAAGAAATGAAAATGAGAAATTGACGCGTGGTTCCCGCTCGAGGCAATTACGCCCTTTAATGGCCTTCGGCTTAACGGCGAGAAAGAAAAAAAGCCTCCCTTAATTGAAGAATAGCGTAACATATACGAAGAGTGGCGCAAACAATAATTACTTAACACTGGATTTCGAAATCTAAACATCGCAATTTTAGCCACGGAGCTTGTAAGTTACAATATTGACACATAATGTAATCTCTTGTCAGTACGAAATATAGCCATTTATTTCTGTGAAATGAGAGTATTTTATTATTTCTTATTCCATTTTTTTTACATGTTATGTTTACACATGCTGGAAAACACTTTAAAGCAAATTGCTGTGAACGCTGATAATAAATAGAATACAAGCTCACATTAATTTCAGTAGCATGTTGACCCTAAATAAAGAGTGCCGTTTATCTCAGTTTATAAGCACCAAACATGCAAATGCAAATGCTAATGGAATCTCCATTGTAGAGCAATTACAAAATAAACAACATTAAAGACCTTAATAGTTAATCACTTTTAAAGGCTCACACCACGAAACAGTAGCCTGTCTGTGCTTCAGAAATTAATAATGGAGTGCAGTTTAGTAATTCCGGTATTATGATAAATATTGTGCAGTGATACCATGCATTAAGGTCATATTTCTCCCCCTTTTTTTTTTTTTTTTTTTTTTTTTTGCGATCTGAGAGAGGTTTCGAAAAGTAACCCTTAATGCAGTTGTTAGTTGTCATATCGTTATAATTTTCACAATATAACACTCAAGTTACTACACAAGAGTGCTATAGACATGTTAAAAGTGTTGAATTAGAGTCTTAAGTGCGCCATACTTCAGTTGTGTTACAAGCTACGAAAGGAACAAAAAAAAAAAAAACTTTTCCTCTACAGTTTATAGTTTAAACTATTTATTAAATGAATGTTAAAAGTTTTGCTTTAATGGCCAAAAATATCTTTACGATAAGTCTGACCCCTATTTTCAACCAAATTCAGAGTACCAATACTCGCTCATCTGTTCACAAATCACACTCTTACTGAATCAGTATGTTCTGCACACAATACCGATTGCATAAAATGCAATTTGACTGGAAAAAATATCTAGGAGAAAAGCCTACTGTGCTGCAGAATTCGAGAAATCAAGACTTTTGAGTGTTATATTTTGAAAACTATAATGATTTGACAACAAATTACTGCACTTAGGGAGCACTTTTCGAAAGTTCTTTCACATAACCAAATAAACAAAAAGAGAAATATGACCTAAAGATAATTGAACAAAAAACCTTTGGAACGCAATGCATTGGAAATATTCTTCATAACAAAAAATTAATTCGTCGAAAAAAAGACTTAGTGTTGAACGTACACTGTATTTTAAATAATAATCCGCTATACGTTATTGCAGTTTTCATCAAATGGAGGTAACTTATGTCAGATGACCTATTTACAAAAAATAACAGCATTAAAATAGGAGCGTGTTAAGTACTTAGCTTCTACTTCAGTCGAGAATTAATTTGTAACCCTTCTAAGCCGTATCATCAAGCAACTCTGTTTCCAGAATTGTAACGCCACTCAGAATGTGTTGCACACAGCGACAGACAGTTTTTTTTATACGTGGCTACGTATAGACCATTCAATGTTATTTCACACTTTTCTGAAGCCCTGCTAAAGTTCTCCTTTTGATTACAGATTACGTATCCTTCCGCTACATGTAAACATAAACACTGTCATGTGACTTCTATGTTTTAAATGTTAAATGCTTTGTTTACTGTTTTCAGCAGTTCAAAGAATTTTGTCAAATTAAAAAAACTACTTCGTACGAATGTTCACAATTTAGGCCTACATCTATAGTTAGGTCTCCTTAAGGACTTGTTAACAATGTCTGTATTAATGATAGTTCTTACGGTAATTTTATATTTTTAACGTATTTCTTACACACGATGTAGCACCTTACACGAAATACATGTTAATATTTTGCCGTGACTGTGTTCAGCCCTGTAACAACTGCGGAGGAAAGAAATGTAGTATGTATCCGCTTGTCATTGATATGTGTCGGGTTATTTCGTTAAAAGTACGGTCTCAGTTGGAATAAATATTAAAACGAAGGAATAAACCAGGCCAACGATAAGCCACAGTAATTTCAAGCTCGCAACTCGTGTCGCTTATTTTTTATACTTAGCAATTGTTAACAAACGTAAAATGTAGTGATGAACATGCACACAAATAGGCCTACCGTAACTTTTATTCCGCTCATGTTTATTTACATTGGTACTTACGGTTTACTAGGTTTGTTTCATTATTCGTTTGAAATATTTATCTCGTTGGGCTTAATGTTTTGTTTGGATTGTGGCAATGATTCAAATCCCATAAACGTAAGCACAATGTGTTTCAAGCACTTAGAGGTCGCAGTTACAACGTTGTGATAAATATACAGACGCAACTTTCAAAAAATTAATTTCTTCATAAAAACAGCTCACGGTAGAACGTATAAATTTCGCAGGTACAATATTTGCAATCTCTCTCTCTCTCTCTCTCTCTCTCTCTCTCTCTCTCTCTCATATATATACATATATATATATATATCACACACGATCACTGGCACACCGGAACATGGAAACAATAATCTTTCACACACAGCGGTCATGACCTATATTTCAGTATATTTATTCCTGCGTGGAAAATCAGATTATCACAACATCGTAACCTGCCTAAAGGCTGTTCACGATAAAGTGAGGACTTTTGAAATGAACCTTAGAAAAATGTCACTGCTCCTGAACGCTTATATTTTAAATGGCGCACTGAGTGGAATTTGCCCAGTAAGGTTGGTAGCGATAGATGGAAATAGTTCCATATCTTAATGTACGAAAAAGTTGGAGATTGCATAGGATGGAAGTGTGTAATTTATAATTTAAGACGACTCCAATTTTCCGATTAGTTTAACCGAAGCAAGAACATCTGGCACACTATTTAAATAAGTGTGCCTAGTATAAAATCGTCAGTCATAGCTAGGATCTTCAAGCCTACAGCAATATACAAGGTCCTACAAATTGGATACAGAAGAGTGTTCATTATATCATATGATGGTTTTCTTTCAGTTCATGTTAGCAACAATATAGAACATTGGTGCTACATTTCGATAACTCTCTCGGCATTTGTTTTGGTGAAGGAATAGCATGCAACGATTGTGCTGTGAGATATCTTCGCCCCGACAGTGACTTATTTACAACTTTAGAAGCTTTTGATGATTGCCACTCTAGCAAGGAAATAGAAGAGGAGCAGAGATATGGAGTAATAGATTTCCAGCTCACCAGACATCACCAGGGGATCACCATTCGTTGGAAGGAGACCTGCGATGGAGCCATCCACAAATCGATTTTCGAACAAGGAGGATTGGTTGTTCCATCGCTGTGTATTTTATATGCGTGTGAAGTGGTTAATTCAGAATAATGATCTCAATGTTCCCATTGTGTCCAATGAAGTACAAGTATACATTTATTTACTAAAGGTTTGCATTCTGTAACTTACAGCTTATTATATTCACATTTTGTTGTAAAGGAAATGTGTGAGTCAAACATTCATTTCAAATGTATGTATTTCTCTCAAGCTTTGTCAGCATGTAGTTAACCAAATACTTATGATTCTACTTTAACTAACTGTAACAGTTCTGAATGTCTTGTATACCAGTACAGACCTCATGTAGTAAATAATAAGCATAAACTTAAGGGCAAATGCATAGTAACTTCATATTGTGAGGAAGAGAAATATTTGAAACATCTTGTTTATAATACAGACACTGTTTTACCTTATCAGTATTCTGAAGAATGTGATAATAATCTTCATAATTTATATCATTATAGGAGACACAAGTTTGGATATACATCTCATACTGGATGTGTTTCATCAAAATATTACCTGCATCGAGCAATAAAATGAGCAAACATTAAAATTAGTCCTAAAACATGATTCAACTTGCAAATTTAGAGAATGAATTTTTCAAATATACATACATTGTTCCTTGCTAAATATTCTCAGTCGAGTGTCTGATCTCATAGTGGCAACATGACAAATTTTCATCCTGCTAACCATTATGTCAATGTAAACAAGGAAGGTCCAATATAACTTATGCCCTATGGTGCCAGGGAATTTTGTGAGAATTTACAGGAACCTGTGATAATATTTTTCATTTTAAAGTAATTTACTTTCCTCTAGGAGACAAAAAGGGTCACGAACTCATACAGTGCAGTGACATTAAGAAATGTCCAGTGTTTCATATGACTGCAAACACACTTCTTCCATCTAGTATTGAAGATGTGTACTCTCATTATGTTGAATCCTATCCTGATTTGTTTGAAGCATTGTTTTACATGCCCCCACTTGTAAAGATGTTTGTGTGCAAACAGACAGAATAAAACCAGTGTGTAAGAAACTTTTAATCCTTGAAAGCAGAGGTAAAGCATGGGATCTTGATACAATTTTATGAAAATGGATGAAATTTTGTTCACCAAAGTTGCTAACAGTTTATAAAAAATATTTGTTTTTAAAGGAAAAAAGTTGTTTTTTATAATGTTAAAACATTTTTTGTTATCCTGTAGTTGTTTCAGAGCAAGGTGTAATTGTTGCACATAAAGTTTTGGATCTACCTTGTATTTTTGAGATATTTTGTGTAACATGCTTTTATTTGCATGTGTTAAAAAAAGTTGTAAATATTTTGAGAATTCACTTGTGTTTGTTTAGCATGGAATTGTTTGGAGTAAATTTTACTTGATAATATTGAAATGTTTAGGATGTCTTGTACTTGATTGTGTTGAAATATGTATGTGTAATTTGTATATGTTTTGGAGCAAAACTTTTCTACTTGCATAAATACATTGCTTCAGTGTTAAAATGTTGTACATCAATTTTGGATCAGCCTGTGTTTGTAGATAATTTTTTATAAACAAATATAATGTAAAATGAATTTCTTTTTTAAAATTTATTTAACCTAGTCTTTACTAACAGTGTACTTGTTTTGCTATGAAATGAAAAATAAATATTGATGAAATTTGTCTCGACAAAGAGAGAGAGAGAGAGAGTGAGAGGGGGGGGGGGGAGAAAGAGAGAGATTCTTAAATTCTTTATCAAAAATGTGTTGTGTTAACAAGAAAGTGTCTTGTAAAGAAAAGATTCAGATAGCGAACAGACTATTATGCTTGCCAAAACAATATACTAATCAGGCAAAGTTATTTTTGAATCTAACAAAAGGTGTCTGCTGTATATATATATATATATAAACTAAGTTGTTAAATGTCACCTGCATCCCTAGGGTTAGCAGATTATGCAAGGAGGCTCTGGATTGGCATACCTGGTAAGGCATGGTAAATTCTAATATAGAGTGCGCAGGTTCGATTTCTAACTAAAATGATTTATCAATCAAATTACAAATAAATGATAGTAAAAAAATCGTTATTATATGAAAAAAAGTGTTAAATCAAATCATAGAATTGATTTCACCTCGTAATACAAAAAGTTTGTATTGTAATGACAAATGTTAATGTAAGAAGTAGTTAAATAAGAAAGTAATTCAAACCTAATGGCTTAAAAATTGGACAATTACATGTTAAATTCACATATAAGGTTAAAATACAGCATATCCATAATAAATTTAAAAAAATCATGTTAAGTTCTTTTAAATGAGTTAAAATTGTTTTAAATTGTGTTAAATTGTCTTATAACATATTAATCGTCTATTTGATATCCATTCCAGGCAAATAGCATTATTTTGATTTAGCGACAAGGGAGGCTGGTGAGGGTATAAATAGCACCCCCCACCCACTGGAGCTCATTTGCTCCTGTGACTCCATGGAGGTAACACCTCCCCTCCAGTGCATGGGTATGTATCATCGCAACTGTGAACTGGCCCACAGTGCCTAGGTCAAGGGCACCGGTCGCCCGTCCACCAACCACTAACAGGACCTGATGTTTCGGGGCTTTGTGAGCAGGGGACCCACTCGCCCTCCCATCAGTCCTGCCGCAAAGGTGAAACCAGCACTCCTCGCCTACCGGACAAGTTAGCTACAGAGTTTGGTCGGACGCACATCTGCTGGAGCAAACCCCTAGGACTTTTGTCTTCCTGTTGGGGTAGGCCTGCACAGATATTCCGGGGCATTGCAAGCGGCCACCTGCCCTGATGCTTACATGGTGGAGCAGGGTAGCCCTCATACAGCTTCACCTGGGTTCACTTCTCCTTCATCAACCACCATCTTTGCTACAAGAGTTTAAGTAAGTGAATAATTTTAAATATAAAAAAGTTAGGGTTTTTCAAATTTTGATTGAATTTTTTTCATATTTTCTTTAAATTTTGAGTAAATTGTATGACATTCGTTAAATTTTTAACAAAATTGATAAGACTTGAAATAAATTTTTATCAAACTGAATGATTAGTCTTTGGAATCGTTAAACATTTTAATGAATCCATTAAACTTTTAGCAAAATTGTTACAAATCAATGAAATTCCTTTATGAATCGTTACAACTGAATGACATTTCTTTATAAATTGTAAAAAAATGAAATTTCTTTAAAAATTGTTACAACTTAATGTATTTCTTTAAATTTTTAAGACCAGAATGAAATTTCATTAAAAATCATTATGACTGAATTAATTTTTTAAATCATTAAAACTGAATGAAATTTCTTTACAATTAATAACATAAATTCACACTTCAGAATATTTGTTAACATAAGTATTATTAAGGATGTTTAGTGATGTTTACAGGTGCATGTCAAAGGAGGGTTTGGTCTATAATTGGGTGTGAGTGCAAGTGTATAACTGAGTTTGCGAGTGCAGGGGAAAAAGCTTGTCAATTTTATTCCAGATGTAATTTTTTTCATGTACTTTTGAGTTTATTTAGCAGAGTTGAGAGTAGACATATACCACCAGCAGTAGCATCTTGCACTATATGGAATTGGGCCATGTCAATAACATGCACCTACAGACTCTCTTTACTGTCTAAATATTTTCAAAACTATGTGAAAAAGCATCTAGAATGTATGGCAAAGTACTCTGAGAAATTTTGCTTAGGCAATTGTATGACTGAGGGCTAGTGCAAGGAAAAAGTCAAGTAAATTTAATTCCATATGTAATTTTTTCACATAGTTTTGAGTTTATTTAACAGATTCGAGAGGACAGGTATGCCACCAGTAGCATCTTATATTAAATGGAATTGAGCCGTATTTATAACACGCACCTATAGCTGCTCTTCACTGTTTAAATATTCACAAACATTTGTGAAAAAGGATCTGCAATATATGGCTAAGTACTCTGAGAAATTGTGGTTAGGTAGTTGTAGGACTGAGTATGTGAGTGCGAAGGAAAAGTTATGTATATTTAATTCCAGATGTAATTTTTTTCATATAGTTTTGAGTTTATTTAGCTGAGTTGAAAGGAGAGGTATACCACCAGTAGTAGCATCTTGCACAATATGGGATTGTGCCATGTCAATAACATGCACATACAGCCTCTCTTCGCTGTTTAAATATCCGCAAAACTATGTGAAAAAGCATCTAGAATGTATGGCCAAGTACTCTAAGAAATTTTGGTAAGGTAGTTGTACGACTAAGTGCATGAGTGTAGGGGAAAAGTCAGGTAAATTATAGTCAGTTTTACATAGTTATAAGAAATGTTAAAGGGAGGGATGATGTGTGTATAAGGTATGAACTATGAAATTGCTGAAACAAGAGAGAACTATGCCCCTCATGCAAAGTGTGATTTGGGAGATGCATAATCTCAGCTCACAAGCTTGTTCAGGGTAGCTGTCTTGCAAAGGATGTATGATGAAGAATATATGTGTATACATATTTCGAGTATTTTGTAAGTTTCAGAAAAATTTTACTTCTAAAAATGCATAATTGTATATTAGTAAGAATATTAAATATGTATGTAGGTTTGATTTTAGTACTGCATGTTTTGTTTATGTTTTAATGTTTGAATTTTCACTATTTTTTTAAAAGAATGTTTAGTTAGTAACATACATTATGTTCGATTTTAAGACAAGTCTTTTTAATGCTCTGAGTGTAACATATTAATTCCCCTTGCTAAAACTTTCATTATTAAACTTATTTTCGAGAAATTTATAAAATCCATAACATTTTTTTAAACAGTGTTAAACTACTTAAAATTTTTGGCTGTGTAAAATGACTTAACAGTTTTTGATAGCGTGTCACTACTTAAATGTATTTGATGGTGTAGAAATGTGAATTTTTTAAAAGTTTATAAATTTGATGGTCTAAGATAAAAAAAAACATACAAGTTTTTTACTCACAAAAATAACATTTAATGTGGGCTTAAACTGAAATGCAATATTGTAAACACATTCTTTGTGCTCCAACCATTTGTGAAAGGTAGAAGAGACAGGCAATAATGGATGGTCAATTCATTACTGGAGCCAGGCTGTGGACTGAAAATCGCTAGAGGGCTGGGCTGGAGGGGAAGTGCCCAGTCTGCCTCCCACTGGGGGGACAGAAGGCTTCACATGTCGGCGAGTGAGAAGAGGAAGTTGTCGGGCAGGGTTGGAGGAGAGAGCAACTGGATGGTGGTGCTAACAGAAATTTAGTGTACTAGAGTCCTTTTCTTTTCTTGCCCTGCTTCACACCTTGCACATCTCCCACGTGTACAGTCTAAAACTCCAGCCCAGCCTTGTGATTCTCACTTTATTTGTCATCACTGTGGACACGACCTGTTGGGTATCCAAGACCTTAGCATGTCTATTGTGTTTCTCCCCGCCTGCTAGCTACCTGACTCTTGTCCACTTTTAAATATTTGGGCTTAGCTGCCTTTTTAGTCACAGCTCTCACTTTTCACTAACAAACACAACATTTTTAAAATCAAGAAAAACATTTTGTCTAGAATATTAATAATAATAATTTTTTTTAAAATTAATATTGTGTATATGTGTGTGTTATTAAGATTGCTTTTTTTCAGAGCAAGGATTCACTTCGATGTATTTGTTGTGGTGTTCAAACTTTTATATCGGGGAAACTAAAGAAAGTTTTTAGTTAGGTGAAAATGAGTGAACGTAAGCGATCCTGTACTGACATCTTGCTTGAAGATCTTTACGTAACCAATTCCGATTCGGAATTGCAGATGGAAAGACAAACATGCTGTCGAGACAGTGTCCCTTCGCCTAAGCAGACACAAGTTAATTTATTGGTGGATGATCTCTACTTAAGCGTTTCGAGCACAGATTCGCTTACAGAGAGATTGTGAAAACCAAAAGGTCAAAACATGTCTGCTTCCCCCAAACATGAGAATGTTGATCTTTTGAATGATGACTTATTTGTATCAGTCTCGGAAGATTCTTGTGATTCGGAAAGTGCTCCAACCATTTCGCAACCGGTTTTCGAAATCATTAGAGATATTTCGCCAAGTGAGCTGGAAAATAATTCCTTTTATGATACCCAAGCCTCAATGGAACCTTAGCCAGATTTAATGTGCCAGCTATTGGCTACGGCATTCACAGGAAGAATAAATGATGTGCAGATACATAATGATCAATTAGAGTCTTACATTGATTGTTCTTGTTTCTTTGAGTGGTGTAAAATCCTTTTATTAAGCTTATTAATGGCATCACCCTGGCCAATTAGATTATCCGTTTCTGTAGCAGGCAAGTACTTTAAATCCCCAAAGGTGCTACAGAATCCATTTATTTTTAAAGTAAAACACTCCCTGTCGTCCATTCATCTGATGTGGGTTTAATCTATGAAGGGAGCTTCATTCCCAATCTCACAAACAGACTTGAGGAGTTTAGTGTGCGTAGTTCTGGCTGGAGTCTGCAAATGTTGACATCTATGGACGTACATTCGAGTCAATATTGGCAGTTCACCATCGGTGCTATGCACACAAAACTACCCAAGTTTATTGCTGATAGGAAAACTTGTGTCGATGTACAATGACCATAGGGAATGTGTTTCCACTATGCTGTCGTATCATCTTTGTTTCCTGCTACACGACATGCCAAGAGAAATACTTCATATCCAAAACCTCACAAGGTTTTGAATACCGAAGGTGTGTCGACACCTTTAGTCATACACAATATTCTTAAGTTCGAGGAGAACAATTCTATTTGTATCAATATCTACTGTGTGGTAAACAAGCATAGCAATATAATTGACGAAACTTGCAAAAAGGGTGTGGTTGTAGTACCCATGCATATTTCTCCTATATGCCATGACAAACGCATAAATATTTTGGCGATTCACACGAGTGGAATTGCCACTCATTTGCATTTTGTCTGTATTATAAATTTGTCACAGCTGGTTGGTAGTCACCTGAGTAAAATGAAGTGTAAGAAACATGTTTGCGAGCGGTGTCTTCATTATTCCAGAACTGAGGAGAAACTCGCAAGTCATACTATTCTTTGCCAGCAACAGAAGGCTGTTTGCAGTACTTTCCCCACTGGGAATGACAAGTAATTGTAATTTAAAGATTACAGCAAACAGCAGAAATTGGGTTTTGTAGCTTATTGCTACATAGAAAGTTGCCTGAAACTCGTTCGTGTCCACTTGCTTGCCTAGTGATGAAACAAGTAATACAACTACCATCAAACAACATGTTCCATATACTTGTACCATTTTGTTGGTGTGTTGATAGAATCCAATTTTATCTCAGTATTTAGAGTTTGTGGGTGCTGATTGTATGTACAAATTAGTTGATAAATTATTTGAATTCACATTGTGGGTTGCAGGAATTTGCAGCGTCATTGTTCCGATGAAGTTAAAAACCCCTGCTGATGAAGCTAGGTTGGCGTCTCAGAAAAGTTGTCACATTTGGAAAGAAATGCTTGGTATAGATGATATTGTGGTCGACCATGATAGTCTAACAGGAGAAATCAGAGGCAGTGCACATAATAAGTGCAACTTGAATTTCATAATGCCCAAAAGATAACTTGTCGCTGTTTTCTATAACCTGCATAATACGATGCTCACTTTCTTATAAAGCCCTTGGCTGAACGTCAAATTATGTTGCATGATGGAGCCATGGTAATTGACAATCCTGGATAAATTCAAGTAATTGGAATGACCCTAGAGAAATACAGATGTATAACAAAACAGATTCCCAATGAGATTGATTGCAATGGAATGGCACAATATTTCAAGTTAAGATTTATTAATTCATTCCAATTCATGAGCACCTCTCTGAAAACTTTGACAGGCAATTTACTACCTGCGCAAATTGAGTATCGCCTGTTCGATGTTTCCAGACAACACACAGTCTGAATTGGCAAAATAGAAGGGAGTTTTCCCTTATGACTTTGTTAATTCGTCAGACTGTTTGATGCACAAGTCACTCCCACCAAATGATGCATTTCATAATGTGATGACAGGGGAAGGCATTAGCAATGAGGATTGTGCTCATGCCCAAGCAGCATGGAATGCATTCAACTGTATAAACTTGATGCAGTATGCCATTCATTACTTATGTGTGGAGACTTGTTTGCTGGCTGATGTTTTTGAGAATTTCAGGACTGTATGTTTGACTCATTATGGTCTTGGCCCTGCCATATACGCCACAGCTTCGTCTCTTTTATGGGAAGCTTAATTGTTAATGACACACATGCGGCTAGAGTTGTTGACTGATCCTGACATGTATCTTTTTAAAGAATGTGTGGTTAGGGGCGGTATTACCCAGGTTTCAAAAAAACATGCGGAAGCCAATGATATTTACATGGGTGAGGACTACGACCCCAGTGTGGCATCGAAATATATATGCTATTTCGATGTCAACAGGATGCACAGTCATACATTGTGGCCCAAGCTTCCGATTGGTAATTTGGAGTGGGTTGAGAATGACGTGTTCTCTTCATTGGATTTTGCAAACACGGTGAATGATGGTGACACTTGTTTTTTCGCGGAATATGATCTGTCATTTCCAGAGCAGTGTCGTGACAAACTATCTGATCTGCCTTTGACCCAAGAAAATGGTGTATCCCGTACAGCTTGCATGCAAAACTTCTTTTAACACTCGCACCACAGAAAAAATATGTTATTCATGGGGATACACTAAGTCAGTACTTGAAGTACAGGGCCAAACTTGACTCTGTTGGTTCTTTTTTTTTTGCGCTTTGAGCAGAATGCATGGTTGGCTCTGTAGATCGATTTTAACATTGATAAATGCGGCCAGGCTGCAAACGCATTCAAAAAATCGTTGTTGATTCATTTCGTTTATGGAAAAAACACTACAGAATGTCCACTGGTAAAGGATGTTGATGATTGATATATCGATGAAAACTCAGTCCTCATCGAAATGTCAAAGAGTTCTGTCACATTCAGCAAACCTTTGTACACTGGTTTTGCCATTCTCGACCTTTAAAAATTAACACTCTCTGTATTTCACTATAGGCTGTTCACGGTAAAGTGATCAATTTTGACGGCATGGTTAACTTTTTCTTTCAGCAATTTTTTATCCTTCGACATCTTTTTAAATAAATATTGCAGTATTAGTAATAAACACAGTTTGAATATTCCACCGCTCTCGGAAGTTAACGTTTAAGGTGAAAGTAAAGCATACTTACTGACTATTATTCCAAATGAGAGGGCTTTCAAAAGTGCTCAATTTACTGTGAATGGCCTATATCAGTACATGTGTAAAACATTTCTTTCACCAGCTTTGCATCTCTTCCTTGGTATAGTCTATTACTTGTAATGATGTATATAAAGAAATTACCTCATATTTAAAGGCAAAGTTTGATACATCTATTCATCGATAATCCACAGGGATTCTCTCACAAGAACAAAATGCTGTACCGGGGTGATGAAAGATGTATGTGTTGGCTGCATAATCACACACTTTTTAGGTTTATGTACTAAGATTTATGTATATGTTGTGAATGAGCAATGATTCGTAAGGCAAAGGGTGTAAAACCCAATGTGTTGGAATCATTCAGGTTCAAGGATTATCGAAATTGCCTCGAGAATTGCAGAAGGGTTATGGGTACCAAATATCAGTTCCGTTCACGTGCTCATCAAGTCTACATTGAATGCATAAGAAAGGTAGTGTTGTCAGGTATGGATGATAAGAGGTACATTGAGGCAGATTAAACCTTACCTTGGGGGCACTTTCGAATACCTGAATATTTTTTTCCCCTTCCATATAACAGTTTCAACACCACAATAAATTTATAAACCTCCCAAACCACACAATGCCAAGGACACCCATATGCCCACACCACATGCAATTCCTGTTCCACAAACATTGCAGGTGTATGCAATCATCATCACAGCTGACTACAATCGTCATCACAGATGATTACACCAACTATAAACATCTAGAACAAACTTCATCACTTCTGTTGCATCACCATTCAATGCTGCTTCTCCCTGTTTTCCCTATCTGTAAGGCAATGCGTAACTTTAGTAACAACTCTCTTGATACAAGTGTCTTCGATCCAATTTCCCTTGTCAAAGAAAAAATCAAATTCCTAGTGGAAAATGTGTGTGTGTCAGTGTTTTGCCTGTCATTTAGCAAGAATGAGTGAGAATTGCCCAGATGTGACAAATGAACCCCCCTCTGTGCATGTTTGCGAACACGCCTCCGATTGTGTTTCAATTTGTGTAAATATTTTTAAATATTGTAATATATGTCAAATACTTTTGTAACAGTACTACTACTGTTAACAATAGTGTAGCAACAGTATTTTCAGTAACAGTAGTTGTAGTGCTAAGTAATGATGCAAAAAAGAAAGTATGATGAAATGTCTGCAAAATGTCATTGATAAAATGTTATTGATGAACTGTCTTTTAGTTTGTAAGTTGATAGTTGTTAAAATGTTATTGGTGAAATATCTTGTTCTTGTAATTTAGTTGTAAGAAGATTGTTTTTAAAGTTTGTGCAGGATTGTTTTGTATATATTTGTATACAAATTGTGACTGAAAGATGACTTTTACTGTGCACATATGTTTGTTGTAAATCCACTCTTTTTTGTGTTATATTGTAAGTACTTAACATTAATGTTGATTTTGAAAAGAATTTTTGATAGTAAAATGTTGAAAATGAATAGTTTAAAATTTAATTTTTTATACCTCATTTCTCTAACTTTTTTCAATAATATCTTATGTAAAATGAGTGATGGTTTAATAACAGCAAAGAGGAATGAGTATGTGTCTATCAGTAATGGTGAGCTGACAACTTGTATTTAAAAAAAAATTCAGGATAACTTTTTGTTTGTTTTGATGAAGAAAAAACTTACAAACTTTTAAATTAAAACTTGATCAAAAACTAACTTACTTTGATGGGACGAGGAGTAATTACAAAAATTATAGAGGAAATCAAACATAGCAAAATGAATGATTAAATGAAGTTTTGCAAAGGAATGAGGCAACAGGTTAGTATATTGAGAGAACCTTGGTCCACTCATGTTAGAGTTGGGCGCAATGCTCTGCTGACCAACTTTTGTGACACCCAAGGAGAATATATTGAATTCAAGCTCTCCCGAATAACTTTTACAGAGGCAGGTAGCAAAGATGTCAGTCCCTCCTTGGCTTTAATCTATGACTGCATTCAACAGAAAAAGCAAAAATCTAATTAATTAATTTTACATACAAGAACACAGATTACAAGAGTTCCTGTTCAAGATACAAAAGATGATGTCTGGAGAAGAAGATAAACATAATATATTTAAACTAGTTTTTAAATAAAAATTCAACTCAAGTTATGTCAAAATACCATTACATTTTCCCCATAAATTTAGAAGAGTCTGACCTACCTTTATCTCTATAGTGCTACCCATGATTTAATGTAAAAGTATTTTATCAGGAAAATATAAAATTTTCGTGTTAAATTTTTCCTTTTCAGATTGTTATGCTGTGTTTGTGATAGGTAATTAATTTCTGTGTTTGGTCTACGATAATGCCATTTGTGTTAAAAATGTAGTGAATTTCATACATAAAAAAATTCCCTTCATTTACGATTTTTTGCCATAATTTGAACACAGTTGTCTATCGGCCGCACTAGACGTATCTACTCACAGCTCGACATAAGTGCTACTCATTCATACTTCGAATGGACTTATTTTAATATCATTTGGGGTAAGATTTTTTTCTAGCATTACATATTTTATTTATTACAATAGATGTACGCTATTGAGCCTGGTTTAAATCATATTCAGAGTTATTTTGCCATAAGATAACATTTACCAGGCTGAATTGTGTAAGGAATGTGTAATTTGTATGTATAAACTTGTTAATGTGTTATTTACTCATACTGATTAGCTGGATTTCATTTAAAGAGAGTACTTGTTCATTATACTTGTCTCTCCTGTTATTAATTCATATGTAGAACTCCTAGGCTCTCCTTTGTGTAATTTCATAGCTGGATTTCATTTAGTGAGTTTGCACTTGTCGACATCAGATGTTATTCACGTAGTTAAAGTTCTCTCTCGTGTAGATTATATTTCTAAGCTCGAGACTCACATTACGTTTAAGACTCACGTAATTCCACTTATTATTCACATAGTCGTTTGAAATTTCCGATTCGATGCATGTAATTTATTCATATGTAGAACACTCTGAAATTCTCTAATATTTAAATGCATTCCGAAAGCAGATCGTTTCACATGTAAATCGCATCTTTCAAAGTCGCATATCTATCATCTATGAGTAATATCCACCAAAAAACATAAATTTACTCTTAGGAAATTCTTAGAAATCGTTTAAAACACTCTGAATTTCTCTTGTGTGTTAAATATATTCGTAAAAATCTACTATCTACCACCAACATCCATACAAACATCTTAAAATTAGAAGAAAAAAAAAAAGAATATACTTAGCACACTATTACACTCAACTCTACACCTATATAAGACATTGCAACCCATGACTCTGGTCAGTCGCCTTCAGGATACCACACCCTCTACATCGTGCAGAGTTCCTGCTACCCCCTACCCCTTCCAAAAAGAAAGAAAGAATTACAAAATCAAGAAAAAAATTATCCCATTCAATAAATTTAACCCTTTAATATTTGAGTGGATTAAGATCCGATTAAGAAGCTTTTATCGGATTAAGATCGGATTAAGAATTATTGGTCGTGTTAAAATTGGATTAAGGATCTACCCTTTTTGATTAACCCTTTCATATAATTTGATATCAGATCGATAACCCTATTAATCAAAAGTCGGGTAGAACCCCTACGCCCCTACTACTAATAAGTTGTAGTTTGAATTTGAAATTTGGCTTTGTATCGCCCACATGTTCTCTCTCTCTCTTTCTCTCCCTCTCTCTCCAAACTACACCCATAAATATATATAACTGTTATTACATTTTATCAATTTATGCGACTCGTACTGTCCGCACAATACTGCACCAAAATACATTTTAAGTTTAAATTGAAAAGTGCTTTGTATTTGCTCACGTTTTAGCTTGCTATTTGCCCAATACAAAAACCATTTATAACTTAGTATAGTTTTTTATATTTTCCCTCTGTCCATTAATTTATTTCATGATGAATTCAGCAAATTCACTAACAGTACTTTTATGTTAGAAGCAGGTGGATCTGTTCATATAGGCCTACCCAACTTCTGAAAGTTACACTTATAGTACCGTACTCTACTGTTGGTCAAGACAGTGCCCTGCGTGTTCACAGTAAACTTTTCCAACTTTCTTACGATTCTTCAGAAAAGAAATTAATATTTACATCTCCCGTCTACCTTTAAAAATAAGCGGAAAGCGGTGAAAAATAAATCTTGCATTTATTACAGAAAAACAGCCTATCACTTCTGTCAGAACTTTCTTGCAAAATCTACACGACAAAGAAAAATAACAAGAGCTGGCTGTTACGAATTACGACTTCCTAAAAGGAAGTTCAGGCCTGTATGCAAAATATCGACGGAAGAGAATGCATGTGGAAAAAGATGGGATGAAAAAGTTAGAACGAGTTTTATTTTAAAGAATGTATAGAGATTCAAGTTGTATTATTTTTTTTCGAACACTTATATTTCTTGATTGAAAAGGATACCGTCTACGGAGTAAAATTCCTGGAAGGAGGGAAATATCGATGGATAGGAGGGACGAAGTTCTGTAAGCTGCGGTGAAATGTTTCTTTACTTTGTGACGTTACGTGAAGTTTAGCATAGATTTTCACGTGGATTCTTGTCTTTAGGACGAGGCATTCCCCAAGAAATACGATGTTTCGGCAGGATTTACACTACGAATGATGCTTTAGGTAAGAAACGTTGGATGAAAATTGTCATTGCAGAATGCCAAGTAAATCACATACAGAGGAGTTTCACTTCGGTAATTTACCAGAAATTTGTTTGCAAAAATATTTTGTATGTACAATTTTGAAGCAGCCACAAAACAATCGAGAACAGACACCTCGCAAACACGACCTCGCAAAAGAATTAAACAATAAAAACTACTTCGTTTTGGAATATTTTTGTGCAACGTGAAATATAAGATTGATACAATAAATATATAAAAGAAAACATGAATCTGGTTTTAACGGCTTGATTTCCTTTGTGCCGTGAAGCTTGTATTTATAGCCATCACTAAATGGTTGAGATGAAGCAAGTGGTTAATTGAACTATTTTGCACCGTTAGGTAGAAAAAATTATTCCCTGCCCATGTTTATTTACGTACTGAAATCGATTAGAATTTATATTATTATGAAACGAGACGTGAATCCAACTGACAAGTATTACAAATAAACAGGGTAGTTTGCTTGTTATACAAAATTAGCATTAGATTTAATTTGGTGCAGGAAAGTGACAGTTTACTTCTACTCTTTAGCTGTGTTAGTAGGACGCCACTTCGACTCGAAAACTGAGTCCAAAAGAAATTATTTTTAAGAAGATCATATTATAATATCCACAGTTAAATGAATTGTGATGCGGGACAGTTTTTTTTTTACCTCTGTACCTCTAGTGGCATTTAATAAAAATTATTGAAAGCAGTATAGACGACTCACGAATTTCGTTCGTCGCACGACGGGATGTAAATAAGAGGAATTATGTGAACGAAAAGCAATGATTTTCGTGTAACCCAAAATTATGAATGCTCAAATACACTTAAAAAATACTGAATACAGTGAAAATTTATTAAACAAGAAATTATAACAGCAATCCGATGACGCAGTTTCTGGGAATGCAGTATTATTCCCGGTGACACAACTTGCTGTAAATAAAAAATTGTCCATTTAGACATTTTTAGTTAGAGAACATTAATCATTAAGAGAAACCAATAGAACAAGGAAACATTCTGTTTTAAAACAGTCCTTAGCGACTGGCACAGTGCAGAAAATTACACCATTTGAACGCAAACATATCAGTACTGTAATTTCATATCATATACTAAAGACGAGTCATGATACTTGATTGTCCAAAATGAATTACAAATAATATTATAGTCAAAAACGATTCTTTAGTATAGTCGGATTTTTTATTTGAAGCCCTTCGGCGACGTTATTTGATCTACCACAGTTCCTTACAACCACAACAACAGCGATAAAGAACATATATATTGTTATCATCCAATGTATTCTGGGCGACGAATGGTTTATGGCTGGAATTCTTAGTGATAAATTAAACGGCAGGCGAAAGGAGTAGCTGTCAATACTGTCAAAAACTTTTGATCTTTTACTCTCAGCTAGTGGATGAGGATTTAGGGTGTTTGGGAATTTAATAAATTAATATGAAGGGATGGTAGGCCACACCAGGACGATAATTTTTGGTACAGGAACACATGGTCAGAAACAATTCGCTACTGTGCTACAGTCGCCGAAGGAGCCGCGCACATTTTAAACTTGGCGCGCGCATTGTTACGAACGCTGCCACGAGAGCTTGGAAGCAGCCTAAGGTGGAGCCAGCCAGTGGGGACGTGGGTGCGTGTTGTGAGAGGACGAGTAAATAGAGCTGCGGCAACGAGGACATCCCGTCATATAAAAGGTCCGGACCAGAGCGGGGCGTCGTCACACTACGTCACCGCCGCCGCCGAGACGCTGGGCGTCCGTGGCTGGTGGACGCCACCTCTGCGAGCTGCTGCTACTACGAGTTCCCACGCGCGTTGCGACCGATACACTTCCTGCTGTGATGTAAAGAAATCAGTTGTAAGTGAAAGTCCGTCTGAGTATTAGCTGAGTATTAATACTAGAGACTTGACATTATTACTTTTATCTCAGACATTATTAATCTAGCTTGAATTGAGGTTAATAAAGACATAATGAGAAGCCTATAAGAATACACTAATTACTTTGACGCTATTAGAAAGCTAAAGGATATTGTAAAAAGTAACTGATAAATATATATGAAGACTGATTTTATAAACTGTCCTAGTAGAGTATTAATTTGTACCTGCATGCTAAGGTAACAGCATGTTGCGAGCACTTGCAGCGAACGGACAGCTCTGGTAACAGCTTGCTGCATAAATAAACGTATGTGGTTGTGTTTCATGGTGGTTTACTAACACACAAATGTGACGCACAATCACAGCAGGTGTTCGAAGTGACGACATCCCACCTGTGTGCAGGCAGCGTAGCGACGTGCCATGTTATGACGCACTCGATCTAAAATCCCCGGAATGCTTTGCACTTCCTGACAAGCGGACACATATTCGGGCTGTCAATTCTTTTCTCGGAATAATGCCCGGAACGGTGCCTCCCCGAGTGAAAACCCATAGTGGGATCATCTTGAGAAGTGGTTCCTCAAGGTAGATCTGATAGTGAATTGAGAGTGGATTGAACTGTAATTGGTATAAGGTGATGCGGCACTGTGCTTCCCGCCTCTGCGTGGCCGGGTAGAGTAACGGACTACAAGATCATCAGTCCAGCGGACTGGTGCCAGGAGGTCGTGCTGCGTGGCCATAATTCTCTCTGAGATTCCTTGTAGATGGCTAAGAGGGAGCGAAAGAACAGCGCTGACTTTGGGCTAAGGCCCCTGGTCCAGGAGGTTGGGTCCTTCCGGAATTGGCAGAAGGACAGAGTGAACTTTACATGTGTGCTGTAGAATATAATTAATTGAACATGAACTGTGTATAGTGTTATCGCGATTTGTGTCGTGCAGGACTTTGACGAAAGTACACGATGGCGTCAGGTTCAAGCCCATTTAAATGGGCGAAGACCTCAATGAAGGATGCTCTGTTGTTCAGCGTGAGTGTGAAGCCGAAGCCCTTAAAATAAAGGCGAAAAGACTGGAGGGGCTTCTTGGTCAGGGCAATGTCCCAAAATCTGTGGCTATGGACACTGAGTTTGATTGGGGACAGTTTGAAATGACACTAAAAGGCAAGAAATAGCACCAACAAATTCGGCATATGGCAGGAAATACACGAGCAAGTAGAGGAACATGAAGGATCTGAAGGCAAAGGAAAATGAGAACCTGAGTATATGCAAGTGGTGTCAGGTAAAGGATTAGAAGGCATTGAAGATTGTTCAGGTGAAAAGTCAGACGAAGATGCTGATCTAAGATCAGCAAGGAGAAAAGCAAAGGAGCTCTCCCTGGTCGGCAGGAAGGGGAAACTGGCAAGACCGACGATATTGACACCTCCCGAGATGGCTGCTCCAGAAGTGGTTCCTGAGGCAGTACAAGACGATGCGGCAAGAAAAGAAGTAGTTCCTGATCCTACTTAATGCATCTTGAAAGGGTAAAGGTCCAAGGCCAAGAAGCAGTTACGCTTTGAAGAAAAGGAAAATGGGAGTGACTCATTGGCTGAGGGTGATTGCATTAAATGGATAGAAAATTAAATGGAAAGAACATATGAGGATGCCTGAGAGCTTGTCTCAACTATGATAAAGTGGCTATTGAATAAGAATAGCAAAATCAATAGCACACAGGCAAATTGGTTTGTCCCACGACTTACCGATCTGCAAGGGTATGTGGACAAAATACTGATATAAAATGGTAAACTAATTGGAAATTTGCAATAATATGAAATGTCTAGGCAACAATCACACCAGAGATTCCTAGGCAGGTACAAAAGGAAGTACCAGGAATCAAAAGTTATGCACAGGTAACCATTAAGCCAAGACCTGCAAAGAGAGTGTTGCTTGTTTATCCAGAAAAAGAGGGTACTTCGAGTACTGAAACCAAAGGAAAGTCAGAACAAGGATTTGATCCAAAGGTCGAAGGGCTTCAGATCAGGTATTTGAGAGAAATAAAGAATGGCGGCATCCTGATTGAAGCAGGAGACAATAAAACCCTAGAAAGGATGAAAAATTAGGAAAAGATCAAAGAACTGGGTTTAAAATTTGAGGCCCCCAAGAGAAGGGATCCCAAGGTGGTGGTATATGAAATACCATGAAGCATTGATAACAGGGAGTTATCTAAGACAATATTTAGGTAGAATTTATGCATGGGAGATTGCAGGGGTTTTATCCTTGAAGAATTTATAGAGCTGTCACAGTCAGTCATAGGACTGGAGAAGAGATACAGACAGGGTCAATGTGGTTCTGGAATGTGACCCTAAAGTGCTGAATGCACTTATTGAAAAGGAGAGAATGTATGTCGGCTATGAAAGCTGCCGAGTTCGTGACTACATCTCTGTCTAGGTGCTATAAGTGTCAGCAATAGAGGTACACTGCAAAGAAGAGTAGAGAGAAAGAGTCCACCTGCTCAATACATGGCAAAGTTGGGCATGAGTATGGAAATTGCCCAAAGAAAAGTGATAAGAAGTATAAGGATAGCTGCATCAATTGCCACAAGAAAGGACAACCACATGAACATAGGGTGGATTCGAAGGATTGCCCTGCATACCAAAAGGCCCTGTCTGTAGGACTTACAAGAATAGGCTGTGGACTGTGATAGCACTCTCAGGTGCGGGCAGTTGAATATACAGTGGTCAGCAGTGGTCGCTGCAGAGCTGAACAGGATTGTGATGGAGCAGACGTTGGACATATTTCTGTACCAGGATCCTTATGTAACATTTGATACTGTTGTGGGACTGCGAGGCATTGTATACACAAGTGGGGTTCGTCCCCAGGCTAGGGTATTGAGGGCCAACATGAATATGGATGTATTTATGATGGCAAGTGTAACCAACATTCATCATGACTGTGTACAAGTTTGGGATGAAACAAATCTGCACTTGGATAGATGGGAAATAATGACTGATACATTAAGAAGCAAGCCATTGGGGATTGGTGCCGATGTCAATGCCAAGTCAGAGTTGTGGCATTCCCCTGTGACAGATGAGGCAGGAGAACTTATCAGTTGATTCATTCTTACGAATTACTTGGGTATAGTTAATGAAGAAGGGGAATTACCAACATTTGTCTCGCAGGCACATATTACAGAGTCATATTTGGAAATAACAGTGACAAACATGAAGGCTCAGGACTATGTTCAGAGCTGGAGAGTCATAGATTAAAGTTTTAGTGACCACAGACTCATTGTTTATTAAATACATTGTGGAAGGAGAGAGAGACCTTCAATAACAAACCAAGAAATCAGATATGTACACAGAACCACGCACTGGCCAACTTTCGACTGGGCCCTGCTGAGTAAGCTAAGGTCGAATCCTGAGCTGCAAGATGAAGATGTTGGAACAAGAGTAGCAGCACTCACGAAAATTATTCAGGACACATGTGAAGAGAACCTCCAGAAGACCACACAGGTGCTTCCTAACATATCTTGGTGGGATGGGGAGCTGGAAAGGGAAAGGAAAGATCTTCGGAGGGAGAGAAGGAAGTTTCATAGGCTACAGGGTGAAGAAAGAGAGCAGTTCTCCCGAAGCTATAAGGCCAAGAAGCAAGCTTACTTCGGCAGGGTCCATAAGAAGAAAGCCAAATCATGGTAGGAGTTTGTTACACAGACTGGAAACGAGGATCCATTTGGCCTTGTGTACAAATTGGCAGCAAATAAGATCAAGAGGATGACTCCTCCACCATGTATAAAGATCAATGGAGTGATGGTGTCTGATTTGAGTAAGTCGATGGAGGTTCTGCTCCACACATTCCTGCCAGATAACTCCCTCGATGTATAGAGGGAGGAGCATGCCGAGAAGAGACAGTAAATGAATATAATTCCAGATGTTCAGGATGCTCCAGAATTCGACATGGAAGAACTGACTGCAGTAACATATAAGATGAAAAATGGTAAAGCCCATGGACTTGATGGTCTGACTGCAGAAATCTTGAAAAGCTGTTACTCCAGGTTTAAGGACAAATTGCTGAAGATCTGCAATGACTGTCTTTGGATTAGTGTGTTTCCTGCCCCTTGGAAACAAGGGTGCATAAGAATACTGTATAAAGGCAATGATAAGATACCTGCTCACCCTAAGTCATACCGGCCACTGACGTTGATTCTGGTGGTATGCAAAGTTTTCGAAAAATTGGTCAACAGAAGTTTGCTGAAGGCACTATGAGTGAAAAACAGTATGGATTTCGCAAAGGAATGGGCACGGACTTCGTATTGTACGACACCATGAATACCATACAGGAAAGCATTGGGAAGTACGTGATTAGGATCTTCCTTGATATCTCTGGTGTCTTTGACGATGCCTGGTGGCCGGAAGTGATGTATCAGCTTAAAATGAAAAGATGTCTAGTGAACATCTATAGGGTTATTCAGGACTTATTTAGATAAAGGCGAAGTGTTTATATGGCAAAAACCATGCAAATAAGGAAGAGGTTGACAAAAGGATGTCAACAGGGGTCGGTCCTAGGACCGATCTTATGGGATATCCTCTTTGATGGATTTCTTGAGCTGGGTCTTCTGTCGGGGTAACGAAGACGTTACGATCGGCTGGAGTTCATTGCCTGAAGCAATACAGGTTCCCCATCACATTAGCTGCCCAAGGCCACACTACTCGGTGCTCTGCTGCTTAGGGACAAGGTGACCCCACGCACACGCAATGCTCAGAGTCGGATAGCTGACTGCATGAGCGCACTGCTGTGTTGAGGGTTGCAGACATCCAGGCAGCTTTTGTCCGCGCTCCCAAGACTAGAAGTGAGGACTTGCACGTGATTGGAAGCACACCGTGAAGCCATCCCACCATGGGGATATGTGTGTTTTCATCGCCGATTGGACGCGCATAAATGAGACTTTGTTATTGGTTGTGCATTTTGTATTAATTTTTTGTTGCTAAATTTGTATAAATAGTACCATGTACGAACCAGTCGCGAGAGATAGATACTCCATGGCTTTAAGACGGCAGTTTCTACAGATAAGTGTTTTTTTTTTAACTTTTATATGGCCGAAAATACCGAAGCCCTTTTGGCATGAAGATTAGGACGGATCCGAGGGAAAGTCCTGGTAGGAGATGTTGGGACATTAGGAATTTTGAAAACAAATCATGGATCACATTTTTCTCGAAAAGTAAAGATTTTATTACATGTACATTTCAAAGTTTTTAAATGAAGTTTTAAAGAATGGCCTTTAGTTAGAAATGGTTGGCTAAGTTGATATTTTACAATCTTTGTCTTGAAAACCACAATTATTTCCAGATCACGACATTTTTGTGGATAGTTATCTTCAAGTGGTAATAATTTCAAATATGCATCTTATAAAAATATTTTTAGGGTGGTGTAATTGAGGCCGATTGTGGGTTAATTAAAAATATTATATTTAATGATATGTAAAATTGCCTTTAGGATGTTTGATGTGGCCAAGTGAAAATATTTAATATATTCCATATAATAAAAAAATTACTGATATCACACAGTACTTTTCCTGTTTGAGTAAAATTGCTTTAAGATGTTTGCTATGGCAAAGTGTAAATAATTTAACAAAATGCTAATAATATCCTATACTTACTGTATTTTCATGTTTGAGTAAAATGGCCTTTAAGATGTTTGGTATGGCCAAGCGTAAAGAATTTAATAATATCCTATAAGTGACAATTAGTTGAAAACAGTGTTTTGGGCTACCCGGTAGCCATAATGCTAGACATTTCAAATTGAGATTTTCCTTATCAAATATTGTATTTAGAAGTTTTCATATGCACTAACTAGTGTGTTTTAGGATACTTCTTATCAATGGAATTAATGATTTAATGTAAATGAATGAAAATAAATAAAAGAATATACTCTTATCAATCATAATTCTGTTTCTTTGTTGTAGTCTGGTTTTGATTTGGTGCCTCTTTGTTTTTCTCCGCGCCACACAAACCAGGGTTGCTTAGGGCCATTGGATTGTCGCCTTGTTGGATCCTCAGGACATAGAGGGCGCCACATTGTTAAAAGGAAGATTGAAGAAACCACCGACCGTCCGCTTCGGGGGGAGCTTAGTGAAAAATGTGCATGAATTTAAGTACCTGGGAGTCATCATGGATGACAAGAAGAGCTTTCTCAAACAAATTGAGTATGTGTCAAGGAAAGGAGTAGCTGTGTTTCAAAAACTGAAGAGTGTTGGGAATATGTCCTAGGGACTTAAATATAGCACCTTATGTACTATACATAACAGTGTGTGAAACCATACTGGCTTATGGAGCTGCGATGTGGTATCACAGGGCTGAGTTGGTACATCACAAGAGGAAGCTCATCTGTGCTCAAAGGCTTAGTTACAGCCAGCACTGCTGGCTGTAACAAAGGCATATAAAACTGTGCCGAATGAGTCACTCCCTGTGATTGTGGGTGTGCTACCTGCAGATTTTCTGGTGAAATACAGGGAAATCACAACGGAGAGAGCACAGGTTGCGGGGCTGACACACGAAGATAAGGAAGATATCATGAATGATATCTTGCAAGAATGACAATACAGATGGGATGGTTCAGATAAAGGAATAACCACGTACGAGTTGCTGCCCAACATCAGGGCAAGAATAAAGAATAAGTGGTTCAATGTGAACCATTACAGCATGTAACTCTTTACTCGCCATGGTAACTTCAAGGGTTACTCAGCTTCCGGCTCGTGCAATCTTCACTGTGTGACGTCTGTGGAGTGGATGACACAGTCCAAGATGTAATCATGGAATGTCTGAAGACCGAAGACGTCAGACAATGGCTGTATGGCATAGCAGAGAGAAAGGGCATTCACTTAAGACCAGAAAATGTCATGGTTATAAAACTCTCCATAATATCTGGGAAGAGTTTGCCACTAAGATTGATAGAAGACTGGAGGACTTCGACAAGTGGCAAGGAAAGTAAAATTCCGATGATCCATGATGGGGTACTCGGGTAAAGGCTTCAATAATGCAAAGTCGGAGTATCTCAGATTGGAGAGGAGGGGAGGTTTTACAGAGAGAACCGGTAGAATACTGTGTAATGGCACAAAAGAATAATGAATGGCCCGAAAAGAGAAGAGGAGAAAGTATGGAGCACTGTCTTACTCATCAGAGTACAGTCACAGTGTGGGAGGATGGAGGGAATGCCGGCCTTCGGACCGTAAAACCTGCCAGTTCTTCCATCGTGTTAATGATGGGTGTGACGTACACTACGCTCTTGACATGACCACACAGGAAAAAGTCTAATGGTGAGAAGTCCGGTGATAGTGACAATCACTGCCGCATGACCGTCGTTTTGGATTACTTTAGCGCCGTCCGCAAAGAATCGCTCCAAGTTTAAAATGTGCGCGGAGCGTTCGGCGTCTGTAGCACAGCAAGGAAATGTTTCCGACCACATATCCCTGCCTAAAAATTTTTCGTTCTGCTGTGGCCTACCACACCCTTAATATGACTGTATTGAATTGCCAAAATGCCGTATGTATTGTGTCGAGATATTCCGAGTGCTGGAAAATAATTCAGTTTTATTATTTTTAAATATACTGTTATGTACTGTAGGTCCCACAAGCCGCGAGCTCCCGTTACGCACGCACGGACCCGGCTCTGTGGAGGGTGACCCACATCGACCCTTGTCGCTCAACTAGGGGGATGATTGACAGCTGTGACCTGGCTTGCGTCATAGGCCATCCCCTTCCCCCTGCTGGAGAAGCCTATAAGTTTAGATAATGCGTAAGACTATTCTGGGAACTAGGAACCTCGGCGCAACACGGCATTTAGAGAAACGTTTGGGCGATTACCTTCATCACTATAAATACAAGCCACAGCTGGACTGTCGGCAGTCTTTTGCGGATGCCATCTGGCTGAGTGCGGCGGGCGAAAGATAGTGCGGTGAGAGATGGACGACGACGGGAGATTGCGAGACGACAGTGGATGAGGTGTTCGTGGTGTGAATGTACGAGAGGACGTGAAACCCGACGAGTGAAGGGCACTGTATGTAAGGGTGCTCGGAGAGCTCTAGTACATTGCGGACTGGTGGAACATGGAATAAACTTAGATAGGGCTGAATGAACATGTAATAAGGATTTTACTGTAAATTTTTGAACTGCCAAATATGGGCATATAATTTATACAAATAACTGAATATGTTTTGATAACCTGTATATTAGCACTGATTTCTAATGATTTAATTACATTAATTTCTTTAAGGTAATTGTAAATTGCATTGATTGAATTCATTAATTGTAAACAGCAAGTGATATCAAATTATTGTGAGAATTTGGGTCTAGAGAATTTTGTTTTTAACTCTTGTAAATAAAACTAGGGAAACCATAATTAATTCCTTTATTTAATTAAGACCTCCATCCATTAAAGAACCTGGTTTAGCCCACTGACTTTTGAGGAAATTGTAACAATACTCATTTTATATCTTAATTTCCCACCGAGTTTTGTCTTGCGCGTAGGCTAGTGTCACAAAGAACAATTTGTACGAGATCAGTAGCACGTTTGTCATCTGAGATGTTTCTTTTTTGTACGCAGGTTGCACCCTACGGACATAATTTTGTCTTTTTCACTCACTCACTCACTCTTCTGGAGAATGAATGTAACATTTTTATTTTATTAAGTTATATAATAGTCCCCCAGACTGCCTACTACTTTAGGAATTATGTACTTGGTGTTTTTTTTGACTAATGAGATATAAGAAACAAAATAACCATTTTCAAGGTACACATACACTTTCGAGCAGTTGAATTAGATACACCTGCATAAGGTTGTTCACGATAAAATGAGCACTTTTGAAAGCCCTGCTTGAGATTAACTTGTATGTACATTGTGTATTCTTCCGCCTTATGTAAAATTAACATTGTCGGGGACCTCATAACTTAAGTCATGCGTTGGTCAAGTGAAACTGTGAAATTATTAGAAAAGTAAATATTTTACAAATCTGGTTATTTTTACACTTCCTATGCATTAAAAAAGCAGAAAGTGAATGAAATGATTTAAGTTATCAGAAATGGTTACCTACCACTTTTTATTCGACGTTAAATATGGAACTACATTTCCATCCATCGTTGCCAACTTTACTGGGCGCATGTCACCCAGTGAGCCCGTTGAAATATATGCAGGTATGGGCAGTGCCATTGTTCCAAAGAAAGCACTATTTTGTTTAAGAGATATTCGTGTGTTAAAAAAATTTTAATAACTGCAAAATTAAAAAAAGGAGGGAATAATCACAGCCTTGTTATGTTTATGCGCACTGTACAAATAAAAACAGCTCAATTTGGCCATAAATAAAGCAGCCGTTGAGAGTATAGTGGAGCGCACAGATATGTTCAAGGGAGTGAGAAGATAGGCGAAAACTTACAAACAATTGAAGTTTGAAAGGCATCCAGTACTGGCAATTAATCTGATATTTTAATAAAACTATTTCCTACACGAAAGATTATTTCTTCCTTAGAAAAGGTAGAACTCAGAAATGTTTCAGTTAGCATGCTGCATTAAATGAACTCCAAAAGACAGCATCGTTCACATTTGTTTCAGTCATTTGAATCGCATATTAAATGCAGTGTAAACATGCAAACGATTGAAATGCTCCTCCGGCGTTTTACATATATTAACATTTTGCAGTAAAACCTGCCTTCCAGTGGCAGCAACCGAAATTCACATCGGTGTTTTTCTAGCGTATTAATTTATGCAACTGTAAGTTTCAGACTTCCTGGTAATTCTGAAGTAACACAGACGTGCCTTTTATTTTAAAATATTTCAAAAAGTCCGATTTCTGGGTTTTTCGACTTATAGCACAAAATAGCTTTGCTATTCGTTTAGAATTTATGTCCTAAGTATTACACAAATTTACACACACTTATATTATTTAAATAATTATTTTTCTAGTGTGGTAAAATGCGACCGTGGGAATTAGTAACATCATTACCATAAAGCATAGAACGTTTGTCTCAGACTGTCATATTCACTGTATGTTCAGCTACATGCCAATAAGACATTACCTGGTGTTCAGTTCTGTATGAACTCTAGATATATGTTTTTGCCTACTTGACTACAGAGCAGTTTTGCAAAGCAATCAATTGACAGAAACAAGTAAGTTTATCAGTGAATTTTTAACCACTCTGTGCGTTTGTTTAGAAGAATTGAATAAAATTTAAATATGTTGCCTTTACAATGTAGTTATCGCCAAATCAAAAGTTCTATATCCGGTATAACTTCCTTTCAATTGAAGCTTGATTAATAGATACAGAATGAAAGGGACTGCCAAAGTTGTCCAAAACCAAAGTTTGAATACCATCACGGCCGGACAATAAAAACAGCGCACACTGAAACTTAATAGAGGCAGTGATAAATACGAGTAAAAGCTATTCCCGGTAAAGTGAGCACTTTTGAAACCAACCTTTGAAAATGTCACTGCCCCTACCCGCGTATATTTGAACAGACTCACTGGCTGTCACGCGCCAAGTAAAGTTGGCAGTGATGGAAAGGAAATAGTTCTACGTGTTAATGTTAAATTTCAAGTGTTAGGTAAACATTTGTTAAAAATAAAATATTTTGTTTTACATTTTTTTCGTTTATTTTTAATGCAGGCTAGTGCAAAACAAAACCATTTGTAAAATATTTGCTTTCCTAAAAAAAATTATTAGATTTGCCCTTGACCGACTCGCGAATAAAGTGATTAGGTCCACGAAGTATGGCGGAAAATTACACCATGTGCATACAAGTAGATCTTAAGCAGAGCTTTCAAAAGTGATCACTTTATTTTGAGCAGCCTCATAATCATAAAAACAGAGCCGTAGTATGATTACATATGGATCTGTGATACGCCGTTCTGTCATCTTCAGTAGTGCGTCGCGCACCCTCGCACTGCGATACACGGTGCAACGTGGTCCGGTATGGAGTCAAGGAGGCGCCACATGTTGTTCTCGAACCCCTGTCACACTGTTCAATTTTACCGTCAAACTGCTCACAATAAGTTTGGTCAAATAAAATTGGACAGCTTTGATGCCATCAAACGTCTTAAACGCCGCCATTTTTTTGCATGAGAAAGTTGGATAGCTTCAGTTTCCATCAAACATTCGAAAATTTGACCGGTTCAAAAATTCGATGTTTAACGGTCTCAGCCAATCAGAATCGTGCACGACAAAAACGGACGCCAGAAAACTTAAAATAACGAACAATTGCTGGAAACGAAGTAAGTTATGACGATAGTTAATTTATGTAGAAGCTGCTGGGCAGGAATGCAATTTTAAGGGAATATTGCACATAATATTATGAACTCGGAGGAATCTATTTCATTGGACAAGATACACATCTTATAAAAAAATTTTAATTTAGTAAAGAAACAAAAACAAATTACAGTATTACTTACATTTCTTCCTGTAATGGACCACATGGAAAAACAAAAGCAATATATCACAATGAAAATAATTTAAAAATAATATTTCAAATTAGATTCTCCCAATAAAAAAATTTGACAGTGTGACACATTTTCAAACACATTCAAGATTACCTGATAAAGCATGTTGGAAGGAAAAATTTTATGGCAGTATTTTGTCCTCAAATTTTATTGCCAAATATAGTTGAAGGCAAAATTGTTTATTGTGACAGGGGCTTGAGGCAGACGGGCCGACAACTGTTAGGCGGTTTGTTCCTTATCCCGGATATTGTGGCACGGCGGAAGCTGGCGTTTGAACTGGTCCCTCGTCACGGGCGGCACTATGCCGTGTACGGTCGGGCGTAATGCTGCTGGAATATCGCACCTGTAAACCCGGCCAGAAATGGGAGTAGATAACGGGCGCAGGATCTCATCCACATACCTCTGGGTAATCAGCGTTCACTCAAGGGGAATGCTGAATGGAAATCAAATATTTATGTAGTTTTTATCACAATTTATTTTACACATTATTTTTCGAAATGCTTGGTTCGAGAAGACGTAATTAACCATATTGAACACCTTAATACATGGTTAAAAATTCTCTACGTTCGTTATTTTCGGAGTTCTGATTGAAGATTTAAAAAAATCCTTTCTTTAATTCCATCAGTGCTCTGAGAATAATGAAAGCAGTGAAATCTAACAACATAAAAAGGCGCCGAATGTTATTATTTACGTCTCGCTGATCCAAAAATTTCAATAAACCCTTTAGAAAACGACTTATATCGAAAATTGGGTGAAATAATTGAGTGAAAAATATCAGGAATTACTCGCGATTTAGCAACAAATCGGTCAATTGTAGAATGGAGATTTTACACCTATAAAAGTGGGGTTGGTAATTTTGGCTGTTTCCGAATTCAGTGGATGCGTCCATTGCTCACGCATCCATACATCCCTTCGTACAAGCATCCACTGTGGAAATGGCTGCACTGAAGGGATTAATAACATCCGAATTATCCTAAGAGGAGAAGAGAGAGAAGAGAGAGAGAGAGAGAGAGAGAGAGAGAGAGAGAGAGAGAGAGAGAGAGAGAGAGAGAGAGAGAGAGAGAGAGAGAGAGAGAGAGAGAGAGAGAGAGAGAAGAACGAGAGAGTAACGACACGAGTAGTTTAGAAGCGCGAGCTGTAACACATCTACTAGTTTAAGTCTTATCTTTATTTATGTTATCTATGGGATCTCGGTGAAATGTGTCAACAATTTACTGCAGACGAAAATCTTGTTAGAGTTAAGGTTTTATAATTTCTGCTTGGCGATGGCTGCAAACAGATATCGAGATTTCTTGTAAATAGGACATTTTATGTTTGGTGAGCATATACAAATTACAAACGTATTTGTTGAAATGATTAATGTGTATAATGAAGTTGATTGCTCAAGTGGTCGGTAATTTAAAAAATGACTTTATTTTTTGCGATTCTGTTGGAGTCCTATTTATATACTTTAAAAGAAAAAAATAATAAAGTTTTCATCTATTTTAATCAACAACTAAAAGCAAACACACAGCCACATCACACGCGCGAAATCAGTGTAAACAACAATATACAAATGACGAACGAATTCGATGGCTAAGGGATGTGTGGAAGCGAGTGTCGTATCCCTTGGCAGTGAACGCGTGAAGAGATGCGTCGGCATCCCTGGTGAGAATTCGGAAACTAAGCCAATATGGCAGCATCCACTAGAGTGCACTTTCTATGGATCCCTTACCCTAAGGATTTGTTGGCATGACTTAATAATCAGCACACAGTAACGAACTAAAATAGGTCGTCTTGTCGGAATACTCTCAGGTGAACCGCTTTCGCAAAATCCGTTGGTGAAATATCGCTTACCTCGCTGGCCACTCACCTTCACGGTGCTCAAGAGTGGTTAGGCGGTCAGGCGCCAGCCTTCGAGATACCAAGCTCATTACAAAACCATTCCAATTATCTAATGATTCAGTGCAATTTTTTTGGTGTGAATAGTGAGGCGGACAGACTCTGTTTTGTTGAAATAGTGATGTTTAGATTAGTGGCAAATCAGATCATTCTGTTCCTTGTGTGTGCTGGTGTGTATGTGTGCGTGCTCGCGCGCGTGTGCGTTGGTGTACCTGTATGTATATAACAGATCAGAAGAAAGAATTCGCATGCGTGATACATATTTATGTTTCTAAAAATGTTTTCGTGCCTCTGTAATTTATGGTTGTTTGTAACTTCTTGGTAGGCCTATTAGGTACATGGCAACGTTAATGGTCACATTTGGTTAGGAAGGCTGCACAGTGGGGCTTGAAATTAAACAGAGCAGAGCTACCAAAATGGTTTAGCCAATTGTGTACCATTTGTAAAATGTTGTGAACAAAGCAAATTTTCTCCTCTTTCCGGCCACACACCAATTCTCATCACTACTGCAATGAAAAATTTTCTTCCCACTTTGTTGATGTTATAAGAAATAAACTTCCCTGTTATTACTAATGTCATAATATATAATATGCTTTATTTTAATAACATCCAAAGCCATAATTTATTGCTTCATACGAAATACATGTAAATACCTTGTATTAGGTGCCACAATAAAAAATAATACATATCAAACAATGTAGTTATATCATTCCTTAACTAATTTTAATGCAAAATACATATTTATATATTTGACATTACCTACAAAAACATTAATTACGGAGAATATAACTTTAACATATGACTAAGATGATTTTTATTTATAGAAATACCAATTTTTTCCAGGAATATTAATAATTACATTTCTAGGCTAGACGACCTAATAAAAATGTTTTACAATGTAACATTTTTACTTCCTACATATTTCTTTTCCTTTGGCTCTTTCTTGTGCCTCCATTATGTACGGTGGCTCCTATACACGCATTCCTCTGCTTAATCAACTGTCTGCCAATTCCGGTAACAAGCATTCTGTATAAAATCTACGCAGCTTGGGGAACATATTTTCCCTCCAGAATTCGCCGTCTTAGTTCTCTCATTATTTGGATCCCACTATCACAACATATTACTATATCACACAAGTTCCCGTCTGCTATGTGAAGCTACCCCTGCATTTGGCACCAATACTTGTGCGATTTTCTAAATTGTAGTTTCCCATTTTTTTCTTCAATAAAGAGTTTCTTAGACTTGCTGCTTCGCGAATAGGCACACAACCTATTAGAAAAATATGCATTAGTAGTGTGGCAGACCATGTCACGTGAACTATGTCCACCTTTACACGAGAAAGGTCGCGTCGGTGAAGTCAAACTGCGAAATAATTAGAAAAAATTTTAAAATCTCCTCATTTGTACATTTTGATGCTTTAAAAAACAGAAAGCGAAAGAAATAATTTAACTTATCACAAATGTTTAACTAACACTTTTTATTCGACGCTAAGATATGGAACTACTAACTCTGTGCGCCCGTTAAAATATATGCAAGCAGGGGCAGTGACTTTTTCTAAGGTTTATTTCAAAAGTGCTCACTTTATCGTGACCCGCTTTTACAAGTAGAAGTGTATGGTTACTCACATATGTTGCTTTTAGTAAACCAACGTTGTCTATAATATCTCCTTTCTGAAACGGCAGTTCTTTTTGGATATTTGTTATCCAGCCTAATGTCTATTCTACTGAGGTTGGGGAGCCCAATGCGTTTTAGTTTGGCAACCAAAATTTTTCGCCCCTAGGTAAGCGTTAGTGTCTAGCAGATGTTCTCTATTTTCTCCATTAGAAAATGGGGCGTGGCTGTGGTGGGGATACGGCCGTTTGTTTTGCGTGGATACGTCAACGTTGACGCACTCGGACGACTTGATGTTTTTTTACGTTCTCAGCACCGCTTCACTCAGTAAGATGGGGGTTTTGTGAGTATCACTGGGTTGGTTTTGAGATGCCCTCTCCAACCGTATACGATTTTTGTATTTCGACTTGACTTTTTGACGAGTATATGCCGACATTGAGTTACGTTGTCTTAATTTTTACATTAAACTCATACAATTTCACCATAACCATACTACACAAATGTTTTTATAAACCCAATCGATTAATATTGATGAGAACTGTCTATTGAAATCCAAACGAGCGTCGTAGCTTCTCCTAGCCAAAAGTTATACTAGGCAGAAGTTATGAGACGCGACGAAACGAGCTCAAAATTGCGCTCCCTCTCCCCCCTCCTCTATCAACCCACGCACGATGCTTAGCAGACCTCACTCAACATAAAATATTCTTTGACCCTTTGGCAAACGAGTGGTGTAATTTAATTTTGAATGTAGACGAAAAAAAAAAAAAAAAAAAAAATTAAATGAACATAAATCAAATATAAAATAACTACTTAGCTAAGTAAAGTATTCCTCTTTTATTATTCACGTAGCTTAAAATTTTAATTAAAAGTGGCCTCTTTGGAACACTAGCACTTACTTAACGGCGGAATTTTACCTATGCCAAACTCTCCCATAAGAAAACTCGTTGTGTTCCTAACGTGAGTATAATTAACCTTAACCAGCCAGAGAAATTTCGTATCTATATTCGCCTGTTGTACTTTGTCCTAATATTTCGCTTTAAGTGTGATTTGAGTTTCTGTAATTTCCGATACACAGTTTTTCTAACAGTGCTGATAATGATCAAGATTTGATAACAAATAGTAATTAAAATTTTTTTTTTAAACATATTCCCAAAAGGACTATATAAGATAACCATACTACGTAATAGATAGGGAAATGCTCATCTCTCATGAAATCATTTGTATTGTTAGTTTACTATGTATCCCCAGCATTATTTGTGCTTCTCTCTATTTGAAATATCCCAGGATCCATAGCTTAAACAACCCAAGGTGATGAAAGATTTTAAAAGAAAGTCACCCAAGATTACCATAGAACTTATTGAATTGGGTGGTCGACATAGATCTAAAAGGGTGCGAATTAGTAAGTAAGAAAATAGAATTCAAATAAATCAAGCGGTATATTTGTCCATATAACACGAAAAAAGATGAAGGAAGTGTGTAGCATTTATGGGCGGGCTACGTATCTACAGGTTTTCGAATGGAAATAGGAGGAAGGTTCGGTGACATTACTTGAAAATCAGAAAATTTCTTAAACGGGTCCCGGTGTTAATATTTAATATTTTTAAAGTATGACTACTGAGAAATGTCAAATGAAAAATGCATAAACTTAAGGTTCTGTAGACCTTCTGAACCGTTAAAAAAATATTAAAAAAACATGGCTTATTCCTAACGTTGATCTCTTGATGCAGCTGCCAAATATCAAACGACGGTATATACTGCATGGCTGTGACGAAGAATTTTTTCACTTAATTTTTTTTTATTATTGCCTGTAGAAAATGAATGGGTAGAAGAGGGGAGAGAGAGAGAGAGAGAGAGAGAGAGAGAGAGAGAGAGAGAGAGAGAGAGAGAGAGAGAGAGAGAGAGAGAGAGCGCGCGCTCACTCGGCTATTGGGACAGTGCTTTCAGCGCAGGTCTGTAATCACTTCAAATGCCGAGACCTAATTATTTATTTATTTTTCAAATATATGAGAGTAGAGAATTTTCGGCCGAAGTTCTGTCTGTTGTATAGACATACTATCTTCAAGGCCTCTGTCAACGGAATCCAAACTCTCACAAAATGAGCTGTTCTAGTCACCGAATCTAATAAATATTCTGCAGTTGGGATAACATAATAGCACGCTTGAAAAAATTTTCTTCATAAGATAAATTTGCCATTTTTTGGTAGCAGGGATGATGGGGAGGAACCAAAAGAATACTGTGTTGTCCTTTTTGATGCCGTAGACAAATAAGTTTTTTACTGATATAACTGAATAGTACCTTAAAATATTTTAAATATTTTAGTGTGTCTATAGACTTAAAAACTATGAAAATATGAGTTATTTCCTTCTTAACCATTATCATTCAAATTGACAAAACAGAAATCAGCTCAAGATACCGTGTGTAGACAAACGTGGTGTTTTATATGTTTTCGTCGTAGAAACCCTACCCCTATAACGAGGCGAGTGAGTGAACATTAGAGATATTATCATTTCACCATGGAATATATTTCCGTGCAGTAAGCATGTGTTTACCATTGTCAGACTGGCGACATTTCTGTTGACTTATTGACTTTCAAACTCTCCGAAATATGAGAAAAACTTCTATAACTACTGGACACTCCATTAAATAAGAAATAGGAAAATATATTACTAATTTGTTTCATAAAATATTTGCTCGTGCAGTTTATTTTTAAGTGTACAATATTTTTTTCATGAGACTAGCTCCAAGAACATCCGTTTTTAATATGTGCAATATGATTTTCAACGGATTAAATCACATGCGTCACGGCAGCCCTAGTCATAAATATAAATATAAAATTTGAAAATGGTTAAATTTGCTATAGGCTGTTCACGGTAAAATGAGTACTTTTGAAAGCCCTGCTTACTATCTACTTGTATGCACATTGTGTATTCTTCCGCCTTATGTGCAATGATATCGCCATGGGCCTCATCACTTTATTCATGCGTCGGTCAAATGAAACTGTGAAATTATTAATAAATTAAAAACTTTACAAATTTGCTCATTTTTACACTTCAATGCGTAAAGAAAACAGCAAGCGAAAGAAATAGTTTTAAGTTATCAGAAATGGTTAACTAACCTTTTTTATTCGAATTTCGAATTTAATGTATTGCACTACTTTCTATCCATCGTTACCAACTTTACTGGGTGAATGTCACTCAGTGCGCCCATTAAAATACACGAAAAGGGTCAGTGACTTTTTCTCTAAGGCTCATTTCTGAAGTGCTCACTTTATCGGGAACAGCCTTTACTGTTGAGTATGGTTTCGTACGTTCGCTTCTTGAGGGTAGCGTGCTGAAAGCACCGACTCAGTCTGCGTGGCGTGTGGTGGTACATGCCTGTGTTTTTCGTGGATGGCCAGCGAGTGACCTTTGCGTGCTGTTGCATAAATCGTCTAATAAAAGCTCTTGTGCAGCAAACCGGCTGCTCGGTCCGTTTTCTTCAAGAACCAGGAGTAATCACTGAACCGCAGGGACGGGCAGAGCTGATGTATTAGAAGGTCATTGAATGTTCTGTACTCTAGAATATATGTAAATAAAAGATCATTTATATTATTTTTCGGTGTGTAAGACATTTTGGTTGGCCAAATAGGAGCAGCATAACAAATTTCCTTATTTTACGATGCACACTCATTGGCATAAAAATACGCGCACCCATGAAAGTTAGAACGATGCCATGTAAACGAATGGATTTTCACACGATGGCACATGTACATACGTCGAACGAAGGCATTGCTGTCGCTCTTCGTGTGGTGTATATAAAGAATACTCAGAACAGTGCATAAAAGGCGGTATATTGAACCCTTGCCATATGCGCGATTATGAACGACTGCGTGAAGGCAAGATGCACGATTCAGCCGTACGAACAGCTGATGGAAATTGAGACAGGCCAAAGTAGGGATGCGAGAGATACGATGGATAGCGCGCCGAATCGCGCTTCAAGGCCCGTCTACAATTGCGCTATCCCAACTTGTGTCGTAAGACAAGTAAACTCAGATTGGTGCACGTGACCCTCTGACGTTAATGTGCTGTCCCAACTTCCCGTGTCTCAAGGTAACCTGTGTCGCAAGTCAAAGAATTCAGAAAATTGAGCTTTGGTCCAAAATTATATCCTAAAATGATAGAAGAAGAATACTGAATGCTTCAGATACTTTTTCGCTCATTCGTGGAACGTTTACGTTGTAAACGTCGATAATGGACGGCCAAGCTCAGCTTACTAAGATAAACGTGAAAAAATGCTAATTAGTGCTGCATGCATTCATATAATATCAAGGATGGAAATTGTGAACACTTCAAGTTCAAAGAAGATTCCTGGACATCAGTTGGCGAGATTATTTAAAATCAAACAATTATATTGTAAAGATAAATAAACATGCAAACTATCTATCTAGCAAATATAACATAATCAACACTTCAACAATATGACAATCACCACCATACAACAATATGTAAATATCGCTTATATAAGGCATGCTGAATACACTGCGGTCTGGTATCACATTCTGAAAGCTCACTTTTGGACCACGCAGTCGTAGACAATATTTGTACTGCGTCAATGTGACGTCACTTGATGTTGGGATTAGGACACTTCCACGTCCACAGGAACTGCCGATGGTTTACATGCCTTAATTTGGACAGTTCGGACACCGTAGCCAGATTGTGCTTGGAAATGTGGACATGCGAAGGTTCCCATACACGATGGAGTGATTCTGGACAACGCTAACCTTCTACAGAAAAAGCGTTCCGTCTGTCGTATAGATACGAACACAAACAGTGGATTCATTGTCCATCATCCAGCAGTTTCGCTACTTACTTGGGCACCATAGCTCTTCGATGAGATTTTCCACACCATAATCCGGGTAAATATGCTATTCCGACGACCATTATATGTTATGCTATTAAAACCTCAACGCCACCGCTTTAGATCGCATTGTTGTGAGCAGAAAGCAGTACCGAATGTTACGGACTGGCGACTTCTTGTCTTCAGTAGCGAATCACGCTTTCCTTTGGGAATGGACGAGCACCGAACTAGTGTTTGGAGGAACGCTGGTGAGCGCTATCAACCTTGCCATACTTTTCAGAATCACACGTTACCAGCTATCGGTGAGACCTGGAAAGCCATCGCGTATGAGGTTCATTTACCTCTGATGGTGAGCGAGTTGTCGTTATCGTTGCTGTTGAGAGATTTGGACGGTCTTAGAGCCGAGGTGGTGATCGAAACTCAATGAATGCACAGTGGTACTCCGAAGACTTTCTGCTGCTCTCGTACTTTGCTGGTTGAGATACCAAAATATATTAAATGCTTAAAACTGATATTAGACTTATAATTGCATGTTTTGGAAACTACTAGATACGAGTGAATGTCTAAGGAAACCAGATGAGACGCCAATTAATCAGTGTCCAGGAGTTTTTGATTTGGAGCACATTTTCAACAACCCTCGGAAAGTCTGCTGCAGGTTAATATATGGCGTCTGTCTCATGCAACGCCCGACCGTACATTGTAAAAATAATTGTGTAATTGTATACTAAATGTATGTGGCAGCAGTGTCTCCACTCACATCGGTGTAATTTTACATGTGCATATGTCGATGTATTTTTACTCGACATACATGTAAATTTATCCTACAAATTAGAAAAATAGCCTATACTTTGTACAATTAACATTACATAGAATGGTTTAAAATTACTATTACTATATAGCATAAAATAAATGCAACATTCGTGTATTTTCTCTTCATGGCAAGTAAATTTTCACAGTCATCGCAATTGTAGTTTACCACTGTGTATGTGTATTTTATCACTAACAAAAAAGCAAAATTGCAGAAACATTATAATTGTAATTACACAATGTTTATACATTTTTCACAGTTTTACTAAGCAATTTTACCATCAGCATATGTTCTATTAAAACTGCATCATATTAATTCACATACTTTGTATGTGAATTTTTTTTTTTTTTTCGTGTTATTTAACTCAGTTTTGTAACCCGGTATTTTAACAGAGTTGAAAAAGTTATCTACAAAATGTGGGTAACAACTGACGTCAGATATAGTATAGGTAGTTATACACAAAAGCCAGCGTATTCTATCAGTGGGGGTTTAGATTTCATTTTGAACACACAAAAGGAGTTCGAAGTATTTCTACTCCCTACCGTTAGATCGCAGGTTTTAAACAAATACTTGTAGCTATAAGTTACTTAAATTCACAGGAACATTAGTGTAAAATTACAAATACTGTACTCATTTTAGAAAATTTCACATAAAAATGTAAAATTATCGAAAATCTGTACGTGTAAATATACGCTCACAGATACTCCAGAATGCAGTGTAGGTTTACACACACGCGATCATTGTAAAATTACATAATCAAAGATGTACTACTACACTGACGTTGGAAATCGTTGGGACAACCGAGTTATGTGTACCATTATGGCAACTAGTCTCGCCCTCTCTAAATACTGATCACTGACATTGGCATCATACAACGCCTATGAAGCAGTAAAACTACATAACTTCAGGTTTTAATACAGTGAGTGGGTGTATTTTTACACATGCTTACTTCAAAATGTGTTATTAAACCATACATTTATGTATTTTCACCAAAGAAATGTAGTACTTTCTGGATTAATAAGAAAATTTGTGTAAAATTACACAAATTACACATACAAAATGTAAAATGATCAAAAATTTGTATGTGCAAATATACACTTATTTTGTACATTGTAACAGTACCATCTCTTCAGGTGTAAGGATTTGACAAGGTGATAAATGCCACCTTGTTCTGTATCACATAAGTGCGAACATGGTCCTGATGCAGTGATACCGGAGTCACTTCTTTCTTATGTCTTCACAACCTCACTAGTAAAGTTTAGTGGTAAACCTAAAGAGGTCCATTACAGCGCGAGATATCGCAGCGTTGGTCTCGTATTCGGAAAGACCGGTGATCGAATCCCGCCCGGACGTTCTAATTTCAGACTGTCATTGTTTCCCGAAGTTACTTCACACGAACGCTGGGTTGGTACTTGACTGTGGGAGATGAAAAGCCAATTGGCTGACATTTAGTGGTTGATTTTGGAACTCGTGGAAAGGGTGATCAACCGTTCAGTTTCACTTTTCACGTGTGCAGCCGGGAAAAAAAAAAAAAAAAAAAAAAATGGTGCCAGGAAGCAGAAAATGGTGAACTATGGTCACGAACGTCATCACTATTATTCGCAGAAACTTCCACGAAACTGTACTCGCACATAACTAATAAGAATTAAATCTTACCAAATATAAAACGTATGTATACAACATTCCAGATTATATGTTGTAATTTTTAATACAGACAGTAATTTTACCCAGTAGTGACATCATTATCAAATAGTTTTGAAAACTTAAAATAGTTTTCGTGCGTCCCAGTTATCTCCGTAGCTTTCATAAAAACTTATTTTAGGAAGTATGTTCGTACAATATAAAATAAGTTGACATTAATACAAGAATGTCAGTATGTTAGGTAGAATAAAACACATATTTGAATCAACTGACTGGAAATTAATTGTGAGCATTCTAAACAGTCATAAGGTATTTATATTTTAGTGTTACAAGAAGAAAAATATGACTTTTCAATAGGTTCTAGTAATATAAAGCAGTATATTGAATAAACGAATGTTTAACTGGTACCCGTATTTAAACTCGTTACGGGGACTGTACGATTCACTCAATTAATCTTTGGTTATATTAGAAACCTGAAACAAACACGGAAATACTGGGTTACTTAGTACATATTTGACTGATAAAATTATGTTTTGGTGCTATTAATTCCGCTGATTTTTGGAACGTATGTTCAGGAAAGCAGTATTATCAGGCATGTAGATCCTTGTCTACATAATATATAATGGTAAATTTTGCATTGTGCACAGTCTAATAAATTTAATGCGATAATTATTTATAACTCAATCAGTCCTCGTATCCTCATGAGAGCATCTTGAATCGAGCTTCACGAAACACGCAGTATGTACTCTCATAATAGTTTTCGCTATATATATAACAGTTTATCCCTTTTAATGTTTATTCTATACCCATAAGCTACGTGCAGAATAAAATCCTACAAGTCACTGGAAACAAAACTAACTACCCATTTTTTATTGCCTAAGACGCTGAAAACACCATAGAGTACGTAGGCAAACAAATATTTTATCACAAAGGCCGATTCCCGCATCGTTTCTGCTTCGCTGAGCAAAGGGTCACCTCACCTTACAGTGCGCCAATTTTTATGGCAACGAGTGTACGAAGAATTTCCATTGTTTTTTCTGTTCCTGCCCGTCATTGCACCGAGATGCTTCTTGGAAAACGCCTCATGCCATTTCCCACACCTACCCTCCTGGAGTGTCGGGAGAAGTGTTTGCTGGCAGACCCCTCGGCTCTGTCGCCAGGGGGTCGCCGATGTGTGTTCGGAGCGAGGGGCCGCGCCACCGTTGTTAATAAAAGCGTCGCGAACACAACAGTAGAAAACACCGAGGGAGCCCTAGCAAGACGAGGGTGGAAGCAATATCCGCTCTAACGACCCCCCGAGAAGCGATGACACCCTCAGGCATTCCGGGACATCCCCTTCTACCACCACTCTGTCGCACCCAGGCTCGCCTCATCGCCATACTGTCATCGTCCTCTCCACGGGGGCAGGGGCCGAAAATACTGCGGGGTCGTTACACGTAATGGATTTCTCCTGTTCGAAAATATTCCCGCTTTCAGCGACAATCATCCACCCCTGAGCCCCTGTGCGACGGATGTATGATGGCAAGATTGGGCGGTCGTGTCGGTTGGAGAAGTTCTCACTCATGTGTCTCCTCAGAAACATGTCGATAAAGTTTGCTACGCTTAAAAAAAAAATACTCCGCTGTATACACAGTAAGAAACCTTGTTATTTACTGTTATTAGCTGTTACTTGCACACACACGACTGGCTTGTAAAATCTGCCTGGCATGTAGGTAGGAATGTCAAGAAAGTATTTTTTTTTTCTAATCAAAATCGGTAAACTAGAATAGTCGATATAGATCTCCCTTCCCTCCTTTACCAAATTTCGATGACAATTTTAAAACCTGGAGATTCCGAGAAATAAAATTCTCTTTTTGACTTGCCCACGCAAAATTACGATATTCGACAATACGACATGATTATTAGTTTTTACTACACAAATATCATTTTTCTTTCAGTCCTGGCAGTACAATTTTTACACAAATATTCCAGATTAAGGAACAATGATTTAATAATACAAAGAGAAATTCGTAACTAGCTCTACCGCGTAATATAAATAAATTGAGATTTTTACAGTTATAAGAATTAGCCACAACTTTAAATTTAAGATAATTGTCTAGATTAAGAAAATATGATTTAAAAAAAATTTATTTTAAACTATAAAATTTACGAATAGAAGAGAAACTTTATAATATAGCAAATTTAATTTTGATAATGGTACTTTTACTTAAAAAGAGCAAACATTTAATATTCCATTTTCAAAACTTAATAAGGAAGATATAATGAACGAATCCTAAAAAATAATAAAGTTAGAAGAAAAGATACAGCTTTTGAATCAACGATAGAAATATTCGTAATAGAAAGTCTGGAAAATGATATAACTCCTGAAGAATTTTTATAATCAACTAAAAAAATTATAAAAAAAATTAATCATGTTTTAAACAGAAATAATGCGATAGACGCTATAAAATTTGTAATATTTGACGTCTCAGTTATAAATCGCCACGAAAATATGCAAAAATTTGTTGTAAAACTCCTAAATCAACAAGCTGTAAAAAAAAATGTTATTTAGCTGAAGTTCTAAATAATAATTTCACTATTTTTTTTTCAACAAAAATGAGTGATTTTTTCTTACATTTCGTAACCAAATTACTCTAGGTGGCCAAGTTGGTGGTTCTGTTTAAGTTCAAGCTGCCACAGGCAATGAATAAATTTCACAACAGTTTGGTTTATTAGTTTTAAATCGACAGTGAATTACCTACTACCAATAGCAATGAAGCCCTGGGGTCAATGACACAAATATTTCCTCCAAAACACCTGCGTCACCATGGATTCAGGCGAGGCGAAATTAATATGAGATTTAGAGCAACTTTCAACCGATACAAATTTCCGATTACATTACTAATTTCAATACTACACGCGTGTTTGTACTCGCAGTTTGTCGTTGATTAGTTGCGCCTCCGAAGCGCGCTGTTGTTTTTGTTGAAGGACATCGCAACAGAATGCAAAAAATTTCTGTTTGGGCCTGCCATCGCTACGAGTGCGAATGAGTGGTAGACTGGCGAAGCGTTAACTGGGGTTTCCACCTCTCTGGGAATATCTGTCTGACTCTCGTCACACACCATCGTCGTTCATTCAACTGCCAGTTAATTATACTCGAAACATGAGTAATGAATGAACTGGTAAATATTCCCTCATGTGAACGGAAAATTGCAAGGGAATGCGATGTGTATACTACGCGCCAGACATCTGCGAGCTTGAGGAACGTCGCAAGCGTCACGGACACCACTGGCTATTTCTGGAACCGACTAGGCAGAGCGCGAAAGGTGGCGGTGGAACTAAGTAGATTAGAGCCTCCTTGATTACGTACAGAATAACAGAAATCACAGTCCGTGGCGGCTCATGTCTCTTCATATTTTTAAAAGCCTTGCACTACTGTTGACGAAATATACACTACCATCGTTTCTGCTGTCACTATTAACATTTAATAGATTTGCCATTACTCCGTTGTTGATTGGAACTTTGAAAAGTAATTTACCTTCGCAGAGGTGCATTTATTGAAGTAGTTATTGTCAGGTCAGTTATTATAGGAACAATTTCTCGCTGTGATCTCAGGTTACCTGGTCCTCCCACTTAACTCTCTCCGATAGCAGAGCTGTTCGCGAACGTCGCCCAGGCTTGTAGATATATGGCGTGCACAGTATAAGTAGTTAACACGGAAAATATCACTATCCAAAGAACTATGGATCTCTGTGGCTTCGTGTGTCGCGGACGCCCATTGGCGAGACCTCACGCAGTGATATTCGCTGATAGCGCCCGAAAACGGTCGCTACTGCCGCAGTCAGATCATTCACGCCCACGTACGGCCTTTTCAAGTTGGTAAAAACCACTCTTAAGTGTATGCAAGTGACATAGTCCCGGATTAAGATTTGGAAAGCCCCATTGGCCAGGTTCTTGCCCAAGCTATCAAAACAAGGGCTTAGTAAATTTTACAAATGATAAAAAAGTAAAATTAAAGTAAATAAAATACACTTACACATATTCGTGTTTGCTGTTACAACAGTGCGGATAAATATGGTTTTTTGACGCGAACACGTATTTAAATTTGCAACCATAGTGGAAGGCAATCCAGTAAACCCGATGATAACAAAATCTGGGGATACAGTTTGGCATTGCAGCTCTGGATCTATCGTCTACATTCAAAATTCAATTACACCACTCGATTGTCAAAGGATCAGATAATATGTTACGCTGAGTGAGAAATGCGAATCATTCCTGACCGGGGGGGGGGGGGGGGGCATTTCGAGTTCGTTTCGCCGCGTCTCATAACTTCCGCGTAGTATTACGTTTGACTAGGAGAGACTACGACGCTCGTTCAAGTTTCAATCGACAGTTCTCGTCAATCGATTGCGTCTATAAAATATTTGTGTGGCGTGGTAATGGAGAAATTGTATGCGTTTAATGTAAAAAAAATCAAGAAAATGTAACACAATTCCGGTCTATACTCTTCAAAAAGCCAAGTCAAGATACACAAATATTACCTATACGGCTGGAAAGAGCATCTCATAAGCAATCCAGCTATACCCATAAACCCCCGTATGATCGTGTGAAGCGGTGCCGGGAACGTAAAAAAAAAACGTCAAGGCGTCGGAGCGCGTCAACGTAGACGTGTTCACGCAAAACAAACGGCAGTGTCCCCCAACACAGACAAACCCAATTTTTTAAATTATACAAATGATAACGCTTTTTCCGACACTTGGTTATCAGGGAGCATTGACAGAAATCAGATTGTCACAAAGATGTCGCTACACGCCATACTTGCCTTGAGATACGAAGAAAAATTATGCGTGCTGCGCATCTGTACAGCGCGAAGAAAGCCTGGTTTGTGCGCAGATTGACTCACAACCAGCGGGAGATCCCCGAGAAAACCCGCCGATCAACGACTACATCCGGCAGGATTCCTTCATGCGAAAATCAGGAATGAACCCGGATCACCTCGGTGGGAGGCGAGCAGGCTAACTGCTCAGCCATTGTGGCCACCAGTGTGAAAAGGATAAAAAAGGGGTGAGGAGGAGGAAGGAGGAAAAATTTTGTAAGGAACAGTAAGATCTTCAACGTGTTGACATTTTTATAGTTTTACCCCATCACACGATGTAAATAATCCATAAAGTTACAACTGATATCGAGGCCGCGGTGATGTGTGTGGTTAGACTACTCGCCTCCCACTAAGGTGAACTGGGTTCGATTCCCGTCGGGTCGGGCGATGCTACTGGCCGGCAGGTTTTCTCGGGATCTCCTGTTTCCCCCTCCCTGTCATTCCGGTGTTGCTACATACTCTACCTCACTTCACTCTTTTCGGCTCTCAAAATATCGATATTACGAGCACAAATCTCTTCACTAACTCACTTTTCAGTTCACTACAACTGATATCCTCATTAATAAGCATAGTTCAATGTTTCAATGTGAATAATTTTTAACATAACGTAACTTTACTGTTCAGTACTAAAATAGAAAAGCCTATACATGCGTGTATATATTTATATAAAATATACATACATACATGTAAATACAATTTTTAGGGTTTTTTTTCCCGCCTCGCTGAAAAGAACAGCGAAAGTACTTGTTGTTTTGACAAAATCTATCTTTAAGTTAGTCTCATGGTAAAACCACTTTCGAGCTCTAATAATCGAAACACTTCTCAGTCAAAACTGATGCTTTATTTACTTACGTAATGATAAGACATACATTTCGAACATTTCGTAAGTTTTATTTTGTTTAGTGCAGGCGACTTGATCAGAATTATTTTTAACATTTGGCTGCAATGAAAATGCTGTAAATAAATTTCAAGGTGGAAGTACAGTTGATTTTTTTCATGATGATTCCTGCAAGTAATTAAATTAAATATTACTATCAATGTGGGGGTATACCTTTGCAGGAGCTATGTAGTAACATAAAATTCAAACGATGACCTAGAAACATATTTATTGAACACTAGGCAATATCACTTTCAGTAAGCCTGATGGAAGGAATATATCAGATTCCGAAACGTCGCTAGTAGTTCGTACTCAATTTTTACTTCCACCCAGTTTCTATCTCCTGCTGCTTTTAACTATAAACATTGCAGTGTGACCAATAAACAGAGTATATACATTTCACCACTCTCATAATTTTACGCTTACGGCTGCAATAAGATATATTTATTACTGGTTAATGCCTGTTAGGGGGGCCTTAAAAATTGCTCACTTTACCGTGAATAGCCTATAAAAGCTGTTCACGATAAAGTGAGCACTTCTAAAACCAACCTTAGAAAAAATCACCGCTCCTACCTGGATATTTTTTAACGGGTGCACTGAGTGACATGCGCACAGTGAAGTTGGTAACGATGGATGGTACGTAGTTTCATATCTTAACGTCGAATAAAATGTGTTAGATCACCATTTGTGATAACTCAAATTATTTCTTTTACTTTCTGTTTATTTTTTAATGCCTGGAAGTGTAAGATTGAGCAGGTTTGTTAGATGTTTACTTTTCAAATAATTTCACATTTTCACTTGACCGACGCATGAATGAAGTGACGAGGCCCACGACAATGTTAATCTTACATAAGGTAGAGTAATACACAACGTGCATACAAGTATATCTTAAGCAGGGCCTTCAAAAGTGTTCATTTTACAGTGAACAGCTTATAACAGCATGTCGGCGTACTCTCGGTCTCCCAACATCATGAAGTGACGTCCCTGGCGATGAAAAATTCTGATCAGGCCATCAAGGGAGAGGTTTTGGGGGCGGGTCGTTGGGCGAAGAAAAAAATCCCCTTTCGACGAAGCGCGCGCGCGGGAATTATTCGGACGGGGCGTTTGAATATGTCGCGCCAGCCAGAATTCAGCGCCTCGTCAATCACCAGTCGTGTGACGTGGTGACATGTGACAGGTGACGTGCCTGGCCGTTCCCTCGACAGTCCGGGTGGAAGCGGCGATCGGTTCGCCCCCCCCCCCCTCTCTCACCCTCGCTCTCTCTCTCTCTCTCTCTCTCTCTCTCTCTCTCTTCATGCCGTCAGAGCCACCCATGGCTGCGCCATTGCTTGTTCGTCTGCTGTCAATCGACCATCTCTGGAAGCAGTTGTTATCAGTGGTGCGTGTGGTGAAGGGTTGCTGAAGGTTGCTCACGGTAAACTGAGCACTTTTGAATGCCCTGCTTGAGATCTATAGGCTGTTCACTGTAAAGTGAGCACTTTTGAGGCCATAGTTACATTTTTGTTTCAGCCATAGTTTACCCCTTAACCACATTTCTAAATAAATATCGCATTATAAGTAATAAACAGCGTGTGTATATTCCACTGCACTCGGAAGTTTACTTCTAAGGCTAAAATAAAACACATTTTTTGACCATTATTCTAAATGAGACGGCTTTCAAAAGTGCTCACTTTTTCGTGAACAGCCTTTACTTTGATGTACGTTGTGTATTCTTCTGCCTCATGTAAAATTAACATTGCCGTGGAGCTCATCACTTTATTCATGCGTCGGTCAAGTGAAACTGTGTAATGATTAGAAAAGTAAATATTTTATAAATCTGGAAATTTTTACACCTCCTATGCATTAAAAAAAAAAAGCGAAAGAAATAATTTAAGTTACCACAAATGATTACTAACACTTTTTATTCCACGTTAAATATGGAAGTACTGTAAGGTGTACGATGCCAAGCAGAACGAATTACATAATTGCTAACATGTTGCGAAGCCATTGGTAATAAGTGGTAAAAGACATATGAATTAGGACTTTGTCAAAAAAATAAAGGATAACTTCGAAAATTAGAATATCCAAGAAATAGAAATAAATCAAGTAGATTTTACTACTGACAAAAATTAACACACATAATTCACAAACGAGACAATTATAAACCCTTGAAAATCAATACTTATCCTAAAACATTTAAAACCTTGCTGTCAGAAATTATAATATTACTGAGTTTGAATTTAAGATTGTAAAACAAAATATTCTCTCGCAAATATTACATGTATGACACAGCAGTGAAGGTTTTCATAATGGATTTTTGCATAGTATTCAAATTAGTTCTGTTAGTTCGAGACAATGACGTTATTCCGGCTAGTTATCAAATCAGCAGTTCATGAAACCCCTTACACTTAGACCACTGGGTTTCGCTGATAATTGTTCAGGAAAAATCTTCTAAGAATCATATTAACGAATTTTGAATATTGTAGAAATTCTGAATTATTCATAGTTTCGTTAAATTCTTGAAAGAGCTCAAAGTAAAAGTTTTTGAGTTTTAATAAAACGATTTCATTCTCTAATATCTTGAAAAGGTAAGTCTGGACGATAGTAATTGACAGCATGACTAACTGGCCAAACGCTGATCTTACTTGGAGACAATATGTAGGTGGAGATGGCAGCTGGTATCCGACGACCTGGAAGTGGTGATGTTTTCACTTAATTAGGAATCCTTTCCCAATTCTGCATCCTCCAGTAGTGGATTGTTGAACTGCGCATCTGCAACACCGGCATCAGGTCTCCTGTCGGACCTTGGGGTGATACAAGCTGTCGCTCTCGTCATAACTGCGTCGAAGACATCCTGCTTCCAAGACTTCATTCGAACGACTCCTAAAACCTTCGCTAGCCTTCCTGCGAACGTTCTCCTTTAGCAGGAAGTCTTTAATACATTGTTCTTGCGTTCCAAACAAACAAATTTTCTAAGACAAATTAGTTCTCTTCGTTGCCTGAATGTCATACACATGAATCATACTTCTGCAATAACTTGATCGATTAATAAAGTGCAACTTGCATATAATTGTTTGTTTCACTTTAAATTAAAATAATATATAAATTTTAGATTTAACGCATACGGAAATATTATGGTTAGAAACCATTAAATAACAACTTTGACAAATTATCCAAACATATTTTAGTATTAAATTAAGCAATGAAATTTTTAATCAATTTTGGGTAACCTCTGGTAAGGCAACTCCTTACACTACTTCCCGTCCATCGTTACCAACTTAACTGGGGACATTGTCACCCAGAGAGCCCGTCGACATATCTGCAGCTAGGGGCAGCGCCATTGTTCTAAAATTGATTTCAAAAGTGCTCACTTAATCGTGAACAGCCTTTAGGTAAGCTGATGCTTGGTCTTTGCCGCACACTCTCGGTGAACGCAGCAGGAACCAATAACCATTGTGGAGCCTAGGGTGAGGGAACGCATTTCGACCACTCACAACGAGCAGGCAAGGGACACGTGATTGGTCCGTGGCGTCACCTGCCAAGCTGCGTTTTAGTGAGCAAGCAACAGGTTACAGTACAGAGCTAGCGCCAGCTTACCTTGACACAGTTCACCACACGCCCACTGGTTGTTACACACCAGTACAGGAGGTATATAGTCTTCTGTAAGGTGGAGAACCCAAGATTGTAAAAGAGATAGTATCGATTCCATCTTCAATTTTTCCTTACAAATCTTCGTAATGAAAGTTCACGACCAGACATACAAAATCAATGTTAGACGTAACATAGAAGACTACCTAATCGTTTTTTTTTTTTTTTAATTTATATGGTTTCAGTTACACCTGCATTTTCCAATGTGGGATTGACATGATTAAATAATGAAGTAACATTTGATTACAGTTACATATGTGAAACTATCATGTAAAATAAATATGTTGGATTTATAAATAAGTGGTCAGATGTCTACTGTGCCTTGAATAGCTCGGGTTTTAAATATTGATTCTAAAAATTAGATTATAGAGGGAAATACGTAAATCCAAGGTAGCAAGGACACTTCCCCCTTAAGAATATCAACAATTATCACAATAAGATCTTTATTATGTCACACACTACATCAAATACAAGTTGTGTTGTGGCTCGAGGGTTTGAGAGTCGGAGTTAAGTTATATAATGGGGTCTGAATGTCTAAAGCTGGTTCCACAATACAGCGGTGCGTTGCGATGAGCGGTAGCCAATCAGGATGAAGCAGATTCCGTCGCAGCGCGTCGGCGTCGAGTGCGTTGTACGAAATTCTTGCGGTGCGATTGTCGGCGTCAACCTGTGACGGAGAAGAAGAATAAGCGTTTCTGCACGAGGAGAATAAAAACATCAATTTTTTTTTTTACAAAATGGAAACGACAATCACGTTTACGTCGATGTTTTTGTATTTGATTTTTTATTATTGCTGCATGGATGTGCAAAATAGAAGACAAGGCTACTTATAGAAATGGGCAATGTCATAAAAATCGTTTATTAACGTCAAAATAATTCTCCTTCGTCTTATTACGTCTCTTTCCCGTTGGTTTTCGCATTGCGTTCATGCTACCCTGTTTATTTTCTACCACTTACCACATACAGTTTCAACTTTTTGCGCATCTCTTTTATTACATCTCAGACGAAATCCGTCACCGACAGATCATCACTTAATTGTGAAACAGTAAGAACTGCTGGTCGCAGCCCAACGCATGACAACGCATCGCTGCATTGTGGAACCAGCTTAAGGAAGGACAAAGGCGTAAGATAGGTATAGGCTGTTCACGCTAAAATGGGCACTTTTGAAAGTCCTGCTTAAGATATTCTTGTATACACATTGTGTATTCACCCGCCGTATGTGAAATTAACATTGCTATGTGCCTCGTCACTGTATTCATCCGTCGATCAAATGAAACTGTGAAATTATTAATAAAGTATGTACTTTACCGATCTGCTCATTTTTACACTTCGATCCATTAAAACCCAGAAAGCGAAATAAATAATTTTAAGTTAAGACAAATGGTTACCTAACACTTATTCGACGTTAAGATATGGAACTACCTTCCATCCATCGTTACCAACTTTACTGGGCATATGTCACACAGTGCGGCTTCTAAAATATATGCATGCAAGGGCAGTGACTTATTTCTAAGGTTCATTTCTATAGTGCTCATTATCGTGAACAGCCTTTACTGGTCTCTCTCGCTCCAACATGAAGACACGGTGTCCACCACACTTCGATTCCCACTGGCTCTACCTTTCAGCCTAGGCGGGGTTACCGACGCCAGAGGTTAAATTGCTGCAGCTCCACCACGTGTCAGCCAGACCCAACTATTCCATGAGCTTTGGCAGAGTCCCGTGTTTGTGGTGGCCGTCGCGTTATGTTTTCAGTTGTTTATAAACATTGTTGTAATAACATCTATTGGCCCCACTTCTGTCCCACCTGGTGCCGCACTTCATATAGCAATCCTAACACAGCCTTATAAAAAAATCACTGTTCGTTACTGCACTCATTTTAGCAGAGGCGTAGGAATCCCTCATAACTAGGTTAAGGAGAAAGAGTTAGTGTAGAATATTTGTCACTTCTAGTGCTGGGAAAAGTATCCCTTCTCAATATTTAGTTTTTAAAACCATTATGCCAGTGTTTACACACACATGCGCGCGCGCGATGCTAGGCTATCCACAACTTTCACACAAAAAATTACCAATAAAATACTGTATGGTATTATTTTGTTTTAAAAACTGAATACGGGAAGGTGAAATCAGTGTAGTTAAGATCAGGGATTTTTTCAAATACTGCTCAAGTCTCCCTTGCTGTGGCATGGAAAAAATTTTTTTTCGTAATTGACATACAAACATATAGAGAGATGTTTATGCAATTCTGCTTTGACTTACTTTCGCTAATGTTGGGAGGAATGATGTAATGCCTCTCCTTCTGCAGAAATAATTTCTTCCCTTGCTTCTCAGGGGTAGTTACAAAATATTTGGACGGTTTCTTTATATTCTTTCGTTCGCATATCTATTATATTTTCCCGTCTATTATCATAGTCGACATCCAAAAATATAGAAAAATAGAAACAAAGACATAACTTTTCATCCCATTTAAAACAAGCCAAAAACTTTATGAGTTTTTATTATTTTTCTTAAGCCCTGTTTAGATTTTAGGCACAGGCAATCTTTCCATTCACTTTAATTCCATCCATTCCTCATATCAGCTGGTGAGGTACGTACGGTTTACGACTTTTAGTGCATTCAAGGAGAAGGACAAAGACTGTGACAGCAATTATTTTCTTTAAAGTTAAAACTGATTGAGAATTTTAGGAACAGAGCTTCATTCTTCCAAACTCCAGAGAACCTCCTAAACTCTGATTTAGAAATGCACCATATATGCCTACCTGTTGGAGATGAAATCTTTAGAAGCAGCATCTTTAATATACGAGAGGAAATAAGTTTATAACATAAGTACTCGTTGATAATGCGATTAACTATTTGGTTTATTTGTTAAAGTTTCTCGAATATTTCGCATTCGGCCCCACCTCTTTTTGTAATGAATACGTTAACATTATTGCAGACGGTCGTCACAACATGTTACCCGAGGGAAATCTGCGGTTATGCAGTAAGGGAGTTTATCAGAGTAAGTTCTTAAAGGAAGGAGGCACTCCATAGCAAATCTTCACACAGCAAGATTGAACGTAATGAAGTAGAGCATAAATTTTTCTCCTGAATTTTATTTTGACTTGGCATGTTTTAGCATCATAATTTGATGTGTGAATATGAGGATACTAAAAACTGTTTTCAAATGCCCAATGACCGTAATTTAAAGCCACTTATTTGTTTTTATTTCCCGCCTTAAAATATTTGCATATACTGTATATATGCATAATGTAAAATATAGACTTTTCTTTAAGAACAGAAATCGATTATGCGAGGAAAAGTTGTACAAAATGTACTGAGAAAATGATTATTATGTTATAAAAAGCTAAGTGAACTCAATTCCATTGCTATAAATATTTTATTTAATTTAGTATTCAGTATTGCTTAAATTTATTCCCATTTATTTTCTCCCGGTAATTTTACTTTGAATTCGGTTAGTTGGGAAATAATTTAAGAAGTCGTTTATGCACGCAGGCAGGTATATTTCCATTAATTTTCTTTCCCTTGTTGTATGTGACTTAAAAGTAGTAGGCCTACATGCTAGTGTATGCTTCTGTCACGAAGGCGTTCTGAATTTTACCTTTCCCCTATCGAGAACGTCAGCTCCAATGGAAATTATTCTCTGCAAACCAACCAATTAATTAAGAACATAAAAGTGGCTCCCAAACAAAACTGGTCAATTGCCGGTAAATCCAAACTCAAATTACTGCCATATACAATACAGAATTGATATTCCGTTGCGTTGTTTACTTTGTTTCCAATTCACATCGATCAGTATCTAATCTCGGTAGGAATTTTATTGCAAACAGCACGGGATATTTTTCCACTTCTTCAAAAAGTTTGGCATATTTTGTCGCAAAAGTAACTTTACTTTCGCGAACATTTCGGAAAAGAAAGCACAAAAAGAAGCACTACTTTTGGTCGGGTATTTCCCCAAACCAGGAGCATAGACGCTCGTTGTACGTGCGATGGATTCCAGCCCCACCAACAACCTACCATAAGCCCCTGCAACTCTATCAAATTTTCGCCTTCAACTATATCTGACAATACAATTTGAAGACAAAATACGGACATCAAATTTTTCCTTCAAACAAATTTTACCAAATAATCTTGAATGTGTTTGAAAACGTGTCACACTGTCAAGTTTTTTTTCTGGGAGGATCCAATCTGAATTATTATTTTTAAATTATTTTTATAGTGAGATATTGCTTTTGTTTTTCCATGCAGTCAATTGCAGGAAGACTTTTAATGAATTATGTAATATATTTTCGCTTCTTTACTACATTAAAATATTATTAATCAGATATGTTTCCTGCGCAATGCAATTTATTGCATGCGAGTTCGTAATTTTATGTGCAATATTTACTTAAAATAGCATTCATGCCCAGACATCTTCTGCACATCTACATAAATTAATTATCTACGTAACCTACTTCGTTTTCAGCAGTTGTTCATTATTTTAAAATTTCTTGACGCCCATCTTTGTCGTGCACGATTATGATTGGTCGAGACCGTCAAACATCAAATAAATTTTAGAACCAGTTCAATTTTCAAATGTTTGATGGAAACAGAAGCCATCCAATTTTCTGACAGATATGGGGGCGGTTAAGACGTTTCGATGACGTCATAACTGCCCAACTTTATTTGACCTAACTTATTGGAAGCAGTTTGACGAAAACACTTGGCAGTTTGACAGGGGCTTTACGTTACATAGTACCTAAAACTCAGTTTCACTCAAAATGTTGAATTTTTTCAATGAACCAACTGAATATTCCATATTACAGCGCATTTCCATTTCCCGAATTCCTTCAAATGTAGTCGCCAAATTTTATCCACGCGTTACCTGGCGTAGTCCAGACGCAGTTACTTCCAACTTTCCTGAAGCCCTGCTAAAATTATGCTTCCATGATATTCCTCCGCCTGACGCAAACAAAGCGTAGGCAAGTCTTGGAAGTTACACTAAAGGGACAACGCACCACATTCGTGCGCACTCTGTATAATAATATTAAACATAATAACTATTTCTTGCTAGGCATTACCAACATATATATCTTCTCTCTGTTTTTATTCATTTTAATTATAAATCAATTATTATAATTTATAGATAAAATATAAGCAAAAGTTTAGTTTAACCAAAACTAAAGTACCTTTATCTTAACACAAGTATAAAAAGTTTGTGAAACATGTCTTATGTAGGAAATAACTAGACATGCCATACATGGGGTGATATTTCAAATGTTTGAAATAAAAAGTGTGAAGAAACAGCAAACAGTCTATAATATGGGGAAGAAAGTTTTAGAGCCCTTAAGTACGAGGTGCTTCACACCTTCCTAACCTTCGTCGGCACGTTAGCAAGAACCATCATACCTCAGCCTTGTTAAACGGAGTTGATTGACTTGACAGGGGTTTTTGTTTTTAATAACAGCTCCTTGCGGAAGGTGGAGGGGGGAGGGAGTTGGGAGGGGCGAAGTTTGTAAACAAGACGTGCTACATCGCAGAGGAGCAGGTTAGCGCGGGGAACACAAGTCGCCCTCTTCGTCTGCCTGGAGCAGAGTTGCCGGTGTCAGGCAGGCCTGCCTGTCTGCGAACAAAGCTAGGGGGTGGGATCTCGGGAAGTTGAGATGGTGCTGTGGAAACTGTTTCCGAGGGATGATGTAGGAGGGGGGGGGGGAAGCTGCAAGGGTTAAATGAAGTTATCATATTTTCGTCGGCAAAAATCGGAGGGATGTCTCGCTCGTGACACAACTTCGCCCCCACCACCGACACCCTCATCAAGCATCGTTCGCGAGGTGGAGGGTGCGAAACCTCACCACCCTTATTCCAGTCTACCACATCCCGAGTCAAACTTCGTACAATATCGGAGTAACACTGGGGGGGGGGGGGAGGGAGGAGAAGAGGGAGAAAGCTGTTAGTCAAAATTAATTTCATAGAAATTTTGCATCATCACATATGATGACAAATAAAATTAAATGATGTTACTAACACAAAAAATCCAGAAGAGAGTGGGGCCGTATATAAAAACATGTTAACACATTAACTGACTTTGTAATCGTCTAAGAAATAACTGCAGTGGGCTTAATGGTGTATTTTATGTAATGCTTTAAAATGTACGTCGTGTTGCCAATATTATTGACATATAATTTTATTGTCTATTTTACACACTTGCAGTTTTGCATATTATTTTCAGTACGAACGTATGTAAATTTTGTCACACATGTAATCCAAGTAATTTTAATCTATGGATTTATTTATTCTCTTAAATATGTTATTTTTCTTTTATTTTCATATTTATAATTTTTACGTTAGATGTACGGTGGCAATCAAACATTGTTTAACTTAACTAGGTTAGCTAACTTACGTTTTGTATTTTTCTTACAGGTAATTATTTTAATTTAATCTATGGTCTCGTTTTTGTGAATATTTCTGATTTCATTACATTGTTGTATTTGCTTTGAGACCCTATACTCTAGGATTTAAGTTGTTAGGCAGTTTTAAAGTGGTCCATGAGGGGGGTTCCGTTGTTCCTAGCTTATTATTGGCCCTCAGGTTTAAACCCTGGCGTGTGATTGGCTGCAATGTCAGGCCCCATATATTAGCTTCAGTCGATCTGCCCTAATGCTCTCTCTTCCTGCAGCAGCCATCACGTACAGATTAAGGCGTAAGTAGTATAAAAATGCCGATTCGGGGACAAACGCAAAAAAAAAAAGTGGCTCAAAAAGTTGCGTTTGGTTAGATCGTAGTCTTTAGAAAAAAGTTACGTTAAACTTTGGTTTGAGTGCATCTGCAAAAATACGCATAAAAAGTTGCAGATGAGCACAACCGCAAAAAAGTGACTCAAAAAGTTGCATTTGGGAGCAGTTGCAAAAAAGTGGATTAAAAAGTTGCGTTTGAGCACAACCGCAAAAAAAAGTGACTCAAAAAGTTGCATTTGGCTAGATCGTAGCCTTTAGAAAAAAATGTCTTAAAAAATTTGAAAACATAAAAAATATATATATATATTATGTAATAAAGATGGATCAGTTGCTAAATGTACTAAACGGAACCAAACAATTTAATAAACTTTCTGAACATACAATTGGGCAGTTCTATCCCAAAAACCATGTTGAAATAAATGATACATGGTATGGATACAAAGTGATAATTACTTCTGGAAATTTTAAAGTAACCTTACCAGACAGATATGTTCAGATTTTCAGAGAAAAAGTTTTAAATGTTGTCAATCGTGGAGGTATATGTTTTGCATAGATGGAATGGTGGATTGTGGTGTTAAACAAATGCATTCTATTCGGTTTCGAAACGAGTAAATTATCGTCATCTTATAATTAGACATCAGTTTATTTTTATTTGTGCTCATATCTCTATAAAGTTTTAATGGTTATCCAATCATTAAAACACAATTACTGCTCTGACTTCGGCAATGTGCTACAACATAATCTAATTAAAAATTTAGATACACATCTCCAAATTCGACATATTAAAGTAGCCGAAACATTGCATTTATTTCTAAATCTTTCATTGCACTTTCTATAGAAATATTATTCATCTTTATCACATGAAACTTTAATAGTTTTTAAACTATTAAAGTTATTATTTATAGAATATGACTACTTCCAAACCAAAAAATATCTATGGTCTCATCTCTAATACCACTGTTGTTTCAGACAAATCAAAGTTAATCAACTTACCTTTTTCATCCTTAATTTCAACTATTATTTCATTAACTTGATTTGTTTGCACTGGAAAAAATAATGGATAAGCTGGTTCCTAATAGATAAGCTGGTTCTTGGTTTAAAAGTGGTAATTATATTAGTTTTTTTATGATTATATTCATCATGATTTAATATCATACAATTTACTATATTACAGTGAACTGAAATTGTGATAGTCATCCCTTTGTCCTCCTTTAATTTCTTGTATTTATGTTCCAGTTGGTCTTTCGTTAGGAAAAAATCAATATTCAAACCCTTCAACTCCTCGTTAGGAACTTGAAATACAATGTTTTTTACTTTCATTTATTATAACAAATATTTTGTCATTTTATTTTAATTCCCCAGCCAAGCTTATGTTTAATATGCATCGCAGATCCAGTAACACCAGCCCACAATCTCTCATTGAGATCAGCATATGAACTTAATCTTTTGAATGCTTTCTTTTCTAGTTCTTTGTCAGCTACATGCCTTTCAGCTAGATCTTTATGATGATAAGCTATATCATGTTCCATTGCAGCCGGATCTAGTGGATTAATGAGTTTATCACCATGCTCAATTCTCTCTTTTAGTCTGGTACCCGGACCTAAGTACTGATAACTGGGTGCATGCACCTCAAAATGTAGTGAATTTATTATGTCATTGAGTAACCCTTTTCCTTGATGCTCCGACTCCCAAAAAGTATGTGGTATTGTGTTTAACATTCTTATCAGATATGGTATACCTTTTCGATTATTCACAACAAAGTTACTAAACTTACTGTTGAGCATATTCATTATTCCAGCTTTTTCATTGTAATAGTTACCATTCCAGCATTCTCTTTGCCATAAATAATGAGAAGTCGATCAATAAGCATCCTAACATCATCCATCCATATGTATTCTTAGGGATAGTCTGTAAATTTCTTTATAGCTTTCCCCTAATTTAGGTGAGGGACATTTCTTTTTGAATGGTTTGTAAATAGGTTTAAAAATAATTTTCCATCTATTCCCTTCACTCGATTTTGGTGTTCCCAAGTTTGGATCATTGTTTTGAAAAACGACTATAGTGTTGATAGTCGATTGCAGTATAGTCACTTTCTGTTACTTTCTTACTAGTTAATAATTTCATCAAACCATCAGTTCCAGTGTATGTTCGGCCTTTTACAGTAAATTTGTAATTGATGAATGTTACTTCACTATCACCAATATACAATCTACCTTTATCAGTCTTTAGTACAAAAACATTGTCTTTGCAGTCAATTAAGAAATTGGCCACTTTCTTATCAATAAATGTTGTTTTATAGTTAGTTAACTATGATATATCAGTTTTCAAATGCCCCAACACTTCGTCATAGCATTCATCATCATCAATGCATTTAATGCCATCGCCACAGCATTCATCGCCATAGTGTTCATCATTATAGCATTCATCGTCATCGCCAAAGCATTTAACACCATCGTCATAATGTTCATCATCATAGCATTCATCGTCATCACCAATTCGTTTAATGCCATCGTCATAGCATTCATCGGTGCCTGTTTTACCAAACAGTTTTCTTTCAAAAGATGTTTCTGTTGGTGTCTGTGGGTAGTCTAAATTCTTAACAGCAAATGGAACAAGTTCTTTTATTAAATTCCTATTCTCATTTGTTATGTGTCCAATTTTTTGTCCCAAATCTTCTACCGCATCTATCAATGGTCGTTCGTGATTTTTATTTTATTATATTCATCTTGGCGAAATTTTCTAAAAGTTTTAAACTTTTCAGTTAGCTGTCTTCTTCTCTCTATATTCTTCTCTATATTGTTTACAATTTTTTGTTGTCTTATTTATTATATAAATAAATAAAATGAACAATGATAACTTAAATGTATACTGTCTCATATGTATGAAAAATACATTAAGGTCATATGAACATACAAATAATATCAAGGTAAGAATTAAATGTGTTTGTAAGTGTTATGTCGATATTGTAAATGAAATTCATAAACAAATGCGAAAAAACTTCCCCAGAAGAACTGTTCTATATTTTGGAATCGAGGATCTTTGGCAAGTTGATTTAGTTGAGATGAATTCTGGGTCTTTAAAAGGTATACACAGAATTAACAAAGGGTTTAAATATATGTTAATTGTGATAAAAAAAATTTTCCCAATATGCATGGACAATGCCAATCAAAGATAAAACTGGTGAAAATGTTACGTTAGCATTTAAAACTATTTTGAATGATCGCAAACCCATGCATTTACAAACACATGAAGGTAAAGAATGTTACAATAAATCATTTGAGACATTAATGGCCAACGACAACATAACACACTATTAAACATAAAGTGGAAAGAAAGCTAGTGTTGTATAAAGATTTAATAGAACATTGATGGAGAAAATGTGGAAGATATTTACTATGCAAGGAAACTTATTAAACTTATTAAAGGTATTCTTTATGAGCCAGAGCTGCTTAAGACCAAATATGATAAAGACTACTTAGTGGAAAAAGTTTTGCAAAGAAAAGGAAATAAGCTGCTAATTAACTGGCTAGGTTTTGAGAGTAGTCATAATTCTTGGGCTGATAAGAAAATTGTAGTTGTTTAAGAAATTTTTTTTTCTATATAATTAATGAATCAACAAAAAAATTGAAAGTTATGAGCGTCAGTCGTTTCTGCCAAACCACCAAACAAAAAATAATTTGAATGAATACAACAAGCACATTGAGTTTGATATTCCTATTGGCGAAGCACTTTCACATCCGAATGAAACTTATGTTTACCAACAGTATAAGCTAACAAAAAGAGATACAAATATAGATTATGAAAAAACTTCAACTATTGATCTTAGTGAGAATTTCTTTCCATTCAAGGTCTCAAGCATAGAGATCTCTAAACATTGTTGTATAATCGAGAGTATTGACAACCCTGGCATCACTTCAGCAATGATGCATACATTGCTAGGTTCGGAATCAGAATCAGCATACTTCCAAATGTCGGGGATAGAACTAGGTAAATATGTTAGGAAAGATAAGCTTAACGAAATTACCTATCCATTAAGATATTTGTTTGGGTTAATGAGAGATTTTAATGAAATATTCTGGAAAGGTGGGTACAAGATCACATTCATTTGAAATTCTAGTGACGATGTTTCGCTTTACAGAAGACCTCCAAAGAAAGCAGATGGATCTGATGATGCAGATAAAATACCAAGTGCTGGTAAAATTGTTATTGAGAAATTGGAAATTCTGTGGCCAATTGTTGAATACAATCCTGTATATGGAGACGAAATTAAAGCAAAATTATACATACACCCTAAAATTCCAATTGGTTTTAATTATTGGCAATGTCTTGAAAAACCAGTACCTACTAATGCAAACTTATTTCAGTTTGATATATAAGATCAGTTCAGTTCTATACAATTCGGTATGCCAGAATTTGTCATTGTTGGTTTTCAGTAAAACAGAAAGAAGATCCTGGACATTCACACATGGTTCAATGTATGATTCTTGTTTTGCCAAAAATATTTCTATTAAGAATGGATGGAATGAAGTGTTTCCCACAGAGAATTGGCATTTAAACATTGATGATAAAATTTTCGATAAGATGTATATTGCTTACTCTGATTTTAGAAATTCAAAGATTAAACTAGAAACCCCTTATCGTAATAATGAACTGTGCTTCAACTCTGGGTCATTTATTGGGAGAAGGCCATTGTATGTTAGTGATTGTTCTTACAGAAAAACTGCTAATGTAAAAGATCGAAATAATCTGAAACTTATAGTTGATTTTAATTGAGTAATATCGGCTACAACAATTTGTAATGTGGTACTAGTAAGCCAATGAAACCTAATTTATGATGTTAAAAGTGTAAGAATCACCAAAATTCAGTAGTGTGCAAACATGCATGGTTATTAGTCTTTAATGGATGGTTATCCATTAAAAACATTTACTGTTATATAATATTTCACAGTATCACTCTTTTTCACTTTTGTAGTGCCTCCATGGTAGTGTATTAATACCATCTTTAAGAATAAATCTTTTATCATCGTTGGAACTTAATGAATTTTTTTCTCAACTCAATTGTATAGAGTTCATGTTTCTTACTTTTAATAAGATTCATACTTTTGTACAATGCTTTTTTACCAAACAAACACTTTTTGTTGTCACCAAAACTAATCTCATTTCTGACTACAGTGTTTTTCACACCTTTGCTCTTTTCTTTACACCACCTTCCACATTTATTGTATACATTTTCGATTTCAATCCAATAAATTCTTCCATTATTTTTCCATTATATTCATCTTTCATTTTGCCAATAATATTTTTGGTAACAAACTGTATATTATATGAATTATCTTTTTTATAGTCAGAGGTATCAAATGATCGATCATTTCTTTCATGTCACTGTATAAGTCTGAGCTTTTTATATGATAGATGTATGAATCAGTATCTTGGTAGCACAGTTCAATATTTTTCCAATAATTTGGTTTCATTATATTATAGTGAAAATCATACATTAAGACTTTCGATAGATCAAGCATACACATTCCAACATAAATGGATTTGTTAAAGCATAGTTTTGTTTTAATTATATGAACTGCAACCAAAGAGTTAGTAAATATAGTTATATATTTAAAGTTTGGTTTAGCCACTAGTTTATCCATTTGCTTAGAACTTGTGCACAACTGTATATCCACTCTGTTTCTAACATCTTCCATTGTTTTTCCAAAAACAGAATTGCTCATTAAATTGTAGAAATCATTTTCTAAGTCATTTGTAGACTTTGTTCGCATATTTGTATTTAGATCAGTATAGGACTTAAGCCAATCTGCTCGATCAAACTCCAGAACTCTATGGATCTTTTTCAACTTCATTCCGAGAGATAGATATTGCTTAAGATTTACATAGTGTAATACATATTTTTCTTTACGATCCAGACTAGTCAAGAGTTTGGGATTTTTTTTAACCTTCTAGTATTTTATTCACTGGTGCCAATGTCAGAACTTGTGGAGATCGTGTAGTTCATGTGGGTATTCCAAATCAACTTCCAATATATATAAGTTTTTCTAGAATCATCTAGAATTTTTGTTACATCTATATTTGTATTTCTCCACTTAACCCCACCATAGGGTAAATACTGGTTCATAGCCCATCCATATAAGTTATTGGCATCCAGATATCTAAGATAAAAGAATTCCTTTGTACTATCATAAGCATTCATATATTTATTATTTGCTTTAGCATATTGTTTACAACAATGTGAAATTCCACCATGAACACCTATTTCTATCATCAAAATCATGTTGTAATCTGTTAATAATTCTAGTTCTATTTTAGTATGTTTGAGCATAGCATCCCACGTTAACTCTGGGGCTGTGAAATACCATGTTGGATCTAGCTTATATGTTTTGAGACATACATCTCTAAAATTTTCCATTATATCAGACAATATCAATACATCAGATTTGTTATAGAGTTCTGTGTACTCTCGTAGAGATTTTATGTTGAATTTTTCCCACACCTTTCTCGCAAAGTTGTACCTTCGTCTGTAATGCCACATTTATTGAGTTTGTTGTAAACTACATCTTTGGATGGAAGTGATGTCTCACAAAATTTTTCAGCACTATCCATGTAGTCATATGAATAAGCACCTTTTCTTATAACAAAGTCAAGAAGTTCATTGGAAAAATGCTTACACGTTTCTCGGAATTAACTTCTGGAAAGGTTGCTAGAGAGTTTATCGATACTACGAGCCATAAATTTAAATGCGTCAATAAATCTAAGATTTACACTTTCACATACATGTTTCGTAAAAGAAATATATATTTCTTCAATGCTGGGAATTAGGTCAATTTTATTTTCATCGATTCCAAGACCTCTTATGAATAAATGTGTGTCATAACCAGATAGATTGTGTATAAACACTGGGATAAAATATGGATTTCTATACGCTAAGTTACAATATCTATGTGCAGCTCCCCTAAATTTCCCAGTAAGATGATCATGATCTCTCACAGAATCACCATTCAAAGACATTTCACATATATGACATTGGGTAGCTGTATCATAAACAATTTGTTCTTTCTGAGTTAGTGGAAGCATTGGTTTTTTATTTGTGTATATACCACCAATAGACTTTGCTTCTTCCATTAGCATTTTAACGAATACAGTGGATGCATCAGATCCTTCATAAGTTACTGGTGGTTTATAGTATCCATGTTCGTATTTTACATAGTAACAGAAGCTAATAGGCTCGTGTTTTTGGTATGGTTTCGTGTAGCATTTGTCGGGGTTTGGTTGGCAAACTTCAATTTTAGTCAACAAACATTCAAAATCAGCATATATCACAAATGGAATTCTCAAAGAATGATTTTGGTTTTTAAATCTTAATATGCCATTTTTTCCTTTAGATGGTAATTCAACTCTAATACCATCAGGTTCTCGACTGTCTTGTTCGTGATCTTTTATCTTATTTACAGAGTAGAAATGTTGAAAACATCTATCAGATATATATGTTTTGTGACCATTATTTGTTACTTGTGACGTCATAAGTCTCGAAAGACTTTTTATCCAGCAGTAGTGATTCTTTTCGTCTTTGATATAGAGTAGGTTAATGTGCTTATCCGTCTTATTTTTTGTTGTTTTTAATGGGAGATTATATATTTCTTATCACTGTCTTTTGCTTCGTATGTGTATACATTAATAGAAATTTCACTTCTTTTCTCAAAGGTTGGTATGCTATCCAATTTCATTGGAAATTCCATACCCTTAAGTGCATGATCAAACTCATTTTCGTAAGCTATGTATTTATTCACTCTTTGGGGGTTTCTTTGTACTTGATGCAATGGAGATAGAACAGACCACAAAAAACATTTTTGATAATTGTTCTTAACATTAATTACCGCCTGCTTAGCTTTGATTTTTCTGGGAGACCGACATAAGAAATACCCTTGAATGGAATGCATTTATTTATTCGCACTTCTAGTTTAAATATTCTGTTGAGTTCCCACTGAGATCCCTTGTCTTCGAAAGCCCCCATCTCAGCTATGATTTTCGATATGCTGTTGGCATATTTTTCCAGATTAGTAGATTTCAGTATAATTTAGTTCTTTGTTTTAAAAGAGCTTTCTACATATTCAATATTCTCACCAATTCCCCTTTTGTGCTCAGTGAAGTGTTTCATGTTCACTTTGAGTGATTTTAAATGTTTATTAATTAGTCCCATGACAGTTTCTTTTACATTGTTTAGGAAATGATTTGGGTCTATGTATGCATTCCCATTCTTTACAGCAAAAGTCTTGATCCTACTTTGAAATGCTGTTTCGATTTGTTCTACACTGAATCCGAGTGTGTACTTATGAATTTTACTTCTCAAGTGACTTCTTACGAAAGACGGTTTTTTTTATAGTGATAACAAGTTTCATATTTCACTTGTTTCTCTTGAGGTTTCTTCTGTTGTGATATTAAATGTTGTGATATTTTTAAATTTCCCATGCATTTGTTGGTTCATGTGATTTATTATAAATTGGTGCAAGACCTTTGTGCAATCTACTTTTAAGATGACTTCTAATGATAGATGATTTGTAAAAGTGATTACAAGTTTCACACTTGACATACTTCTCTTGAGGTCTCTTCTTTCTTTTCACAAAATTATCTTTCTTAAATTTATATTCTTTGCAAACATTACCAGTCGCGTTAGACTTTTTCATTGCCATGGTCATCATCATATTAGACACCAGTTGATTTTTATTTGTGTTCATTTATTATATAAAATATTTTATTTTTTCGTTTTCAAATTTTTGATGCCACTTTTTTTTGTGGTTGTGCACAACTGCAACTTTTTACGCGTACTTTTTTCAGATGCACTCAAACACAAAGTTTAACGCAACTTCTTTATAAAGACTACAGTCCAACGAAACGGAACATTTGAGTCACTTTTTTTGCGGTTGTGCTCAAACGCAACTTTTTAATCCCCTTTTTTGCAACTGCTCCTAAACGCAAATTTTTGAGTCAATTTTTTTTGCAGTTGTGCTCAACTGCAACTTGTTATGCGTATTTTTGCAGATGCACTCAAATGCAAAGTTTAACACAACTTTTTTTTCTAAAGACTACGATCTAACCAAACGCAACTTTTTGAGTCACTTTTTTTGCGGTTGTGCTCAAACACAACTTTTTTAACCCACTTTTTTGCAACTGTCCCCAAACGCAACTTTTTGAGCCACTTTTTTTGCGTTTGTACCTGAATCGGCATTTTTATACTACTGGCGTAGGATCCTCGTTCGTAAGTGAACGAGGGGTCGGGTTCTTAATGTAGTTTTAGGATGTTTTAGGCTTCTCCCGACATATATTTTGTGATTTTAAGGTACCAGCGTCATAAGATCATTTTAAATTTCCTTTTCCGCTAGGTTTACTGTCAGGAGGTATAAGTCCGTTAGGCTGACGTCACGTAATTTTTCTGGATTTAATTACACGTCGTACAGCCTTAATAATAAATTCCTTACACCATGAGAGCCTCCTACGAGACCTTCGTACATATTAATATCAGATACAGTTGCGAGAGCGCCGAGTTACCTGTAGAACCAGCTGAAAATATTAACTTTCATTTTGTGGCGCGGAATCGACGGCCATAACGATGCGTCCCAGCCGCCATATTTAGTGGCACCCGTACTGCATAAGCCAGCATTAACATGTGCTCACGGAAAACCTGAGTTAAATTCCCTGCGCCTACCTGAACTAGTTACAATACTTAGAATATTTGAATGTAGTACAGAATATTAATATTCAGACAGCTGAGAAACAGTAACTTTTTATTTCGTTTTTATATTACGTGTGAACTTGGACTGGGGACCCGGAAAATAAATACGTTAACCTGGGGACAGTTCATTCTAGGCATCGCCACTTATCAGCTGTAATAGGATTGTTTGATTTCATTTATTTCTTGCTGATTGCCACCAGAATTTTTCTAACCCAGTTGCTAAAAAAACTTTGAAAAGAATTCTGAATAAAAATTAAAGCTAAAGAATTTCTGCTATGAGTCCTAGTTTTTTAGTTGAATTTTTTCCATGTTCCTCACTCAAGTGTTTGTGTTAATTTTTAAATACTTAGAAATTTATAAAAAGAGTTTTCGTACGCAAATTGTGTACGATAATGTGTGTGTCAGTTGGTTAAGGCGTTAAGCATCAACGGAGTTTTTCCTGCTCGGCCCAGGCTAGCACCGAGCATAAGTAACAACTAACTGGGTCTGTCGCACATACACACATATGCAGTCCTAATTATATTTCGCTATATACCATGTAAAGATATTTACTTTACACCCATTTTCGTATGTATTGCTAACCGCAGTACTACAAACACTAACAATAGTTTATTCGAAGATCTTATCTGCGATAAAGTCCCAGTTTACGAGCTGTTTACGTTAGGCCAAATGATTTTCAAGGAATACGGCCCACAAATTAGTATTTTGAAATTTAAAATGCAACAGGCAGATGGATGGAATGTTATGTGTATGTATGAGTTATATGCAGATAGGTTCACATATGTTTGCATATGCTTAAGCGTAACAAAACTTTATGTATACACATACTTACTCGTGCGTTATGTATATGCAGTCATATTATGTATATATCCATGTACACTAAATGTACATTAATAACTCACCGATGATTAATTGCTAATTAGGGGTCAGCCGAAACACTATTAAGTGAATTTTACTAGGTTGCACTTCGTTGGTCCGAGGCCTAGGTGTGTGGGAGCGCTAAGGTCGAAAAAAGCTCACACATCATATGCGTAATCACAGGTAATCGCAAGACTTGCCATTTGCACGTGTGTTTTCCTTCACAGCTCCCTCCATGAGACTTTCAGTAAGGCGAAGGCGTGCCAAACGTCCCTGTGCCGCTTTAAATGACTCCTGACGGAATTTTCACGCTCATAAATGTTCGTGAAAACGCCCAGTTTAGTAATTACCGATTACAAAAGTAAACACTCATTAGGGAAACAAATAGAGTGAGTGAAGATATTTGGACGGCTTCTTATCAGTGTGGTCTTGAGAGACGATGAGGGTGATCGAAGTGAATATGGAGCGGCGCCGGAATGAAGGGGCGGGGGAAACGGGAGATCTCCGAGAAAACCCGCCGACCAATGGCATTGCCTGGCACGATTTCCACTTGCGAAAATCCTGGTGACCCGGCATGGGATTGAATCCGGTTCGCCTTGGTGGGAGGCGAGCGTGTTAATCGCTCAGCCACAGTGGCCACCGAAACAAATAGAAAACTGGAGGTAGTTTTCATGTAGCCCTATGAAAAGTTTCTTACATTCAAGGCTGACATAATTAATGACATCTTAGTAGTTTCTGATTGAAATTATTATTTTTTCCTGAAGCTTTGTTCACAGTATGGCGGCCTAGATAGCAGCAGTCTTAAAGTATTGTATGTAGGTTCCGCGTACTAGCAGACGTAAAGAAGAAATGCTTGTGGTCCAGTAGTTTTGTCCATACCTGCAGCAGTAAAATTGTATTAAAATATGCACTCGCTTGTATTTGCGTTGCAGCAAGTATCGTGTGGCAGGTTATGGCATAGAAACTTCCATACCTGCTTGCATGTAGGCTCGGATGGCACATGTCGTCGAAGCTTGCACCCGAGCTTGTGCGATACATTGTGTTTCGGTACGGTGATCACCATTCCCAAATAAAATTGCAATTTGTTCGCTAAATAAAAACGAGTCGCCGGTCGCCGGGACGGTATGTTACTCTCTGCAGACACCACTGCAAACCAAGGCGAAAATGTCGAGGTGTTATGTTGGAGTCGCAATACGCCGACGTACTCGACACTAAAACCACGACACAACGAAATCTGAGTATAGTCCATTCACGGTTTCTTCGGACTTTTCGAATCAAACCTTTGAAAAATCATCCCATGTATGACGCGTTTAGTCATTTCCTAAATACGCCCTGAATCACAAGCCCTTTATACTCGTATTCATAAAACTTACCTTTTTCCCTGTTAGATTGAAATGTTATTCATATTTTATGTATAAATTATAACGCTTCATTTATCGATAATTTGAATAAAAATAGGGAGAAAATAGGTGTGTTGGTAGCCCCTAGTGAGAAAGAGTCCTTATACTAAATACTGTTACACTGAGTACACACGAATGCGGTCCGTTGACCCTCTGGTGTAATTCTTCAGACTTAGTTTGCACGAGGCGGAGGAATATCCTGGAAGCAGAACTTTAGCGGAACTTCAGAAAAGGCTGAAGTAACCGCGAATGGATTATAGCAGCCAATGAAAAGCAACGTCACTGTGGTGCCAGTCCAACAAAATCGCAGCCCCGACAGCCAGACATTAGGAGGTTCTATTTCTACATTCCGTTGCTCGTCGGAGAGTGAAAAAAAAAAAAATGTAAAGACAACATTAGAAAACAACATTTTGCTCGTATTTCCCTACTGTAGTAAATAATAAACTAACTTGCGCCAAAATAACGTTCCGGTATGTTTTTAAATACTTTTTTCTCTCTCATATAAATTCAAATACTGTCAAAAGCAAAATAATTTTTCTCTTTTATGGTGAGTTTTAAAAGGTAAAAATTTTGGGTGCTATTAAGGATTACTTGCCGTTTAAGGACTTTCAAACAGTTAACTAGCACACTGGTCGGGAAGATTTTGCGTGGTATTGCGAATACTGAATAAAATATAATATGAAATTCCGTCCAGCTCTGAAGTCGTGTCGGTCTGTCTTGTAGTGTTCGTCGGGCTATTGTGAATCCGCTTAAAGGGAAATCCTAGTAGAATTTTTAAACACGTCATGGTCCAAATTGGATCAGTAAGAGTTGAATTTTATTACACGCAGTGGAAGCCAACGTATGTATTACTTTTCCTACAGGGTTTGTTTGAGCATTTCTCATATCCTACCACTCCTGCATACGTCAAACAATATGGAATTTGACAAACGATACAAAATGAAATATACAAAACACACGCTTAATGCAAAAGGTTACAATACAAAAGTCGACCAATTTGAGTACAGGTGAAATTGAGACAGAATATGTTTAGAAAACATAGAAAACAACAGCCGCGAATATTCAATAACACAAGGAACATTTAGTAGATAAAAATGACAGACAATTGGTAAATAAAGTTACATCAAGATTTAACAAAGTCTTGCACAGTAAGGAGAAAGAAATTATAATCAGATTTATCAGTGTGTGCAATGAGGAAGCGAAAAATTAATGCTTACTTGTCCCTCCGAATCAAGCAACAGAGAGAGAGCAGCTAAATTATACAGGCCTGGGCATGTCTTCTGTCGAACGACTTCGAAGGCAGAGTTGAGGAAATCCCTGTGAACAGCAAAGAACTCCAGGGAAACGAAAGTCAGTACAAGATAGGTTTCTCTTTGATTTAGCATTTACGCAAATATCTTATCACCCACCTACGGAAACCTAACGCTGTCGGTTCATATTGACGAAAAAACTGTAACATAGTTCTGTCGATGCTTAATTAATATATTCATAAAGCTTTTTCCAATTCATTAACTGCTTTAATTCGCTGTCAAATTTTATCACTTATTACGGAACAAAATAAAAAATATCTATTATTTTTGTAATTTGATTTCATATTTAATTTTAATAGAAATGTTTTTATAGACATCAATTATAAATTTTTTTTGTTGGAGATGATTAACTATTCACGACGATATTTGCTGCTCTATTTGTAAAACTCAACTCATGTTAGTATAAGAAACTTAATGAACTTGCTTTAAAAGTTGGCTTAAAAGGTTTGAAAGACAACAGGTAACAGCACGGCCTACGGGTTCACTCACTTTACTACATTTTTATAACTTATATCTAAAACCAGTTATAACTCCTGCAGTCAGAACTAAAACCATTAATTCCCATATAATTGTTTCTACTTTTAAGTTGCCCGCCTACCTTGCGCATGAGCTGCGTCGTAGCCGAGTGTAGTTTGAAATACACGTTTTACTAAGAAAATACGCCACGTGCTCGCCATCTGTTTTCATAGGAAATGAAACGACACTTCAGACTAGGGTGTAATAGTTTTTCAAATACATCTCGCGCATTACAAATATTATTCTGGAGCGATTGAACATGGCCGAAAACGGCTTTTCAGACTGCTGTATCTTAAAACATACGGCATGCGTGTCTGCAAATCTACCATAGGAACCTGCACTGAATCTTCCTGTAGACTCGCGTCCCACAAATTGATAGTGTCACCGCCTAAAGTCCCATAGTTACAACAGCACAACTGTAAACCTGCACGCCAATTCAGTAGCTTGCGCGTAGAGGCGACGGGGCACTTGATTCGCGTACCTGCGTGGCTCTTAATGCCCACTCCCTTATTTGCCTCAAATATCCCAAATAGCTTCAGGTAGGCGGGCGGACACCTTAAGTAGACCTTACTTTGAAGGAACGAATAATGACATTGTTTTCCTATCTGCGAGTACACGAGTGTATATGCACATGAGATTTTGTTATTTTTTTTTTTTCTAAAGAGAGAATAACGACTAGTAAGTTTCATAATTATCGATAAAAATGATACATGTTTTCAAAGTTGGCAGACACGCCAGCTAATGCATCACTTACGAAGATATTGTATACTTTTTAACTATGCAGTGTACAATGGTACTTAAAAACAACTATTTCCTATAACGTTAACGAAGTTTTGAAGGGCAGTGATAAACTGTTTTTTTCCCTTTTGGAATATAAAATTCAACTATCAGGTTACCGTGTGGGTTACATCGCATGCATGCGTAACTAAACCCTTGCCACGCCACTATTACGATTCACCTGAATTGCTCTCTGCTATGACCACACAGAGAAACGACCCAAAGTTTCGGAGCACCGTAGGTTTATACACTGTGCGCGAGAGACAGACAGACAGATAGATAGTTACTGAGCCGTAAGCACATTTTGAGTCATATTTTATATGTTTTATGCCGGGTCACCATGAAAACAAAGATTTCTTTCAATTTGAGCAGGAAAATTAGAACCAAGTTTCAAAATAACAATACAACCGCAAGCCCCGATAAAACGAATTGGACAATAATCTGTCGCTAGTAATCACCTCTCGAGTGTTGCGGCTATTATAATCGTCTTCACAGAAAATATATTTTCTTTAGAAGAAAATATATATCGCCTTTTATGATAGATATTTTATTGACTGGTCCAGAATTATTATGTCAGTGCATTTGGGTATTAATCTTTGAGCTGACAATTCCTATGCCATTAAAATTCTAACTTGTAAGTTATTTAATTCTTTCCGAAATAACCAATGTAGTGCTACTAACTTTGGCTGACATATTTGTTAGAGGAGCCAACAATATGATTCCATAGGAGGGAAAAAAAACGGTAGCATGCTTTAGTCATTAACGATCAGCCTTCTACTATCCAAATGCCCTATCGAACATATAGTCTAAATGCTGACTAAAATAAATTATGAAATAATAGTTAAAAAAGGTGTTAGCCATAAGCTTAGTTGAGCAAGAAAAAATATGTATGTTACACACGATGAAAATAGTTTTCCCAAGTATGTATTTCAATAATTTTAATACAGCAGTACATAATATTCTGTTACTATTTATTAACTCTTTGCAACTTGTCCTCAACTAGTATAACCTCGTGATATAATTTATTGAAAATAGAGAACATAGGCGAAGATGTGGCACGAGGTTCGGTGACACTCTGTTTTCATAGTATACGTAACATTATAAATTTATGCAAACAACTTAATGTCTTAATCTGTGTTTATTGCAGACCAAAAAAGACCAATAAAGTCGATGTTGACAGTTTCGATCGATAAGTTATTAGAGACGCTATAGCAGAATTCTGTTAGGTGAAGAAAGTTGTTTGGACAGTAGCCAAACTTATGCCAATTCTTCGCGAAAGGATTGAAATGGAAGTGGAGCCAATTGTCACTACGAAGACTCCTGAAAGACGTGGGTTTCGTGTGGAAGCGGTCCCAAAATTACCGCAAGTTTTTGGGAGAACGAGCCGATGTAGTTTGGCGTTCTAAGTATCTAACAACGCTGAAACAGCTTAGAAGAGAAGGCCGTGAAATATTTTACCTAAATGAAACGTGGATTGATACTAACTTAAGATTTAAGAAGTGCTGGCAGAAGGAAGGCGAGGTTGAAGGTGTGCTATGAAGTGGAAACAGACTAATTGTTGTCCTCATAGTATCCCGTGAAGATTTTATTCCTGGAGGCCTTTTAATTTATAAGGCAAGTGCCACCACTGGTGACTACCATGGGCAAATGAATGCCGTAAACTTCGGGAAGTGGATTACGCAGAAAGTATTGCCAAACGACGGAAACTGTGGAATATGTGACGAAGGAAGACTGGGTTGGATTTTGCACCAATGTCAAGAATATTGAAGATGAATACTGGGAAAAAGACCACCTCCTCGAGACAGCTGTCGACGAGTTCCTAATTCAATTAGGCGATGACAGTAACACTGATAACACAAGTGATTCCTATTCCGATCGGTGACCATGGAAAATGTGCAATAGCAGCGACGACTCAAGTTTGGCTCAACCATTGTAATATGTCCTGTGTATTTTCATTTGGCGTCAATAGTGTAAGGAGATCGCAACAAGTTCTTTCAAATGTTTGTTTCATCACATTTTCCTGGAAGCTTTTACATAAACATTAAATCAGGATTTCTAAATACACATATTGCAGTAACATTTACGTTCATTTCAAAGATTCATGTTACCAACTTTTGCGCAGTATCGTGTTTGCAGAAAACAATAATCGCAAAAGTGTTTGTAATTCGTTTTCTCCCTTGGGTTCGGTAAAAAGTGAAATGTGATATTTTTCTTAGCTCCCTGCTTTTTACTATCAGAGCACCTTTGAACAAAAAATATATTTTGAGATGTCTATGTATTATTTACAATTAATATTGTATGTATTGTTTATAAGTTTGAAGCTTTTCTCTACTTATATTGAGTATGCTAATGTGAAAAAATACGTTATATTTCCTACATATCTAGTTTGTAAAACTTTCCATTTTTGGTGTGAATTTTACTAAAACTAATTTAATGGTTGTATTAATAACAACAATGTGATAATTTTTATCGCCACTAAAGAATGCTGGCTAACTTATGTGGTAAAAGAGGCTAGCAGTGTTTTCATTTGAAGTTGGTAATTCGTGCCATATGTATGCTTCAGAATACATCACAGTAGGTTGTTCACGACAAAGTGAGGACTTTTTAAGGCCCTTCTAAATTTTTTCTTTCGTCCAATTTCCATCTTCCTGCTGCTTTTTAATATAAACATTGCAATGTGACCAATAAACACAGTGTAAACATTTCACCGCCCTCAAAATTTAATTCCTGAGCCTGCAATAAGATATATTTATTAGTGATTAATGCCTGTTGGAAGGGCCTTAAAAAGCGCTCACTTTACCGTGAACAGCCTAAAGTCCTATGTTTGCGGAACTTAAAAAGGGCTTAGGGATGCACGCCATATAACATGCGAGAACATTGCTAAAATCGAAATGCGGTGACGTGCGATTATTTTTCAGTTCCGAGCTAGTATTCCAATGACTAATTATTAGGTATCTTGCTTATAAAATGTTATTTGACTTTGTCTTTTAAATTAGTTAATATTACACGAACATTTATTACATACCAAATATTGCCTGATGGCTACCTTTGTACTCGAAATATTGTCAGTGATGAAGAGTTGCAATATTTGCGAAACAGACACATGGAAAGGTATTTCGCAAAAATTGGGAGCTTTAAGAGGCTATGAATTTGCGCAAATTGGTTTAACATCTTGTAGAGGAATGACTGATGACTGCGTTTATCTCCCGTGCATCAATTATCACGTTTGATGGACGACACGAAGTGGGTGAGAAATTATGACTAATTTTTTTCGACCTGATGGCCGGAAAATTGGTTCGCGGACGCGTGGCGGATCGCGCGGGTGATGGATTGGAAGCGATGTGCGAGCGAAGGGTTGGCGACGCGAAGGGGAGGTAGTACGACGGGGGTGGCATGCGACTCTGGCAGTGTTGCAGTGACGTATGCCGCTGCCCGTCCCGTGCTGAATGTTACGTATGCCCGCAGGGTTACGTCCGCGCGTATAAATTTCCCCTCCCCACTCCAGCCCGCCCATTTATCCCCTCCCTCGCACCCCCTCGGCCGTGCCCCCCCCCCCCCCCCCTGTAACGTGCGCGTTGTGCGTCGCTGCTGAAAATATCCGCGCGTGATATCGGGAGCGATACACGAAATGGAACGCACCCCATACCGCCGTTCCAAAACGCCACCCAATTTTTTCCAGGTCGGCCTTTGCAACTCCTCTTTCACCGCGGTAAATCAAAAGCCCGTCCGGCCGGAGTTTTACGCCCACCAGGACGATAAATCTCCGCAAGAAACGACGTTTATAATTTAACTTGCCCCGCTCGGAGTCGGTGCAGCGATGGCATTTCGCATATTTGCGCCGGAGCTGCTGCATCCGTAGATGCCCCTGGTTCCACAACAGCCCTCGACAACGTCGCATGGTTCGGTGATGGCCATAGAGTTGAGATGAGGTAGACCGATCTCGCTGGCTGCGCACAACCAATCTCCGTGTCCCAACATTGAAATGTTTTTCGACAATCCGGCTACCGAAAACAGCGTGGAATGGTCTTGAAGTTAGAACACTGTCCAGTAAACAAGTGCCTCGTCTAATCAATTTGTAACGCAGCTAAGAGTAAATTGAGATTGGTGAAAGTATTTTATTCGTATAAAAGTGCTTGTCTTTTGAAAATTAAGAAATAAAGAAACACGCTCATCACTGCTGACCACGTGACTTTCGACAGTTTTGTTCTTGTAGGGTAGGTCAATGTTGGGTACATGAGCAAAAGGCGAATAAGCGGTCTACCTCATCTTTATTCTATGGTGATGGCGGAGGGGTTGGAAGAAAGAGAGAGCGAGTGAGAGAGAAAGGATTTGGGGGTGGGTTGGGGGGGGGGGGGGTAATCCGTGCGCCTCACGCGTGTTGCAGTTGTCAACACTTCTCTCCAGACCGCCACGGTTTTCGCGAGTCCAGTATTGCTCGCCTGATACAGGCTGTTCACGAGTAAACTGAGCACTTTTGAAAGCCCTACATAAGACCTACTTGCAAGCACGTCGTATCCTTCCACTATATGCAATATTGACATTGACATGAGACTGATCACTTTATTCATGCCTGGGTACAGTAAAACAGCGAAATTATTAGAAAATTAAATATTTTACAGATCCGCTGATCTCTACATTTATATATATTTTAAAACAATTGGAAGCGAAAGAAATAATTTTAGTATCCACAAATTTTTGCCTATCAATTTCAATTCCGCCGTTACCAAATTTACCGGACGCGTTATACAGTCAGTGACCCCTTTAAAATATACGCATGTAGGGGCAGTGGAATTTTTCTAAGGTTGATTTGAAAAGTGGTCTGATAACCGTGAACAGCCTTTAACTACTGTTACTGAGCGGGACGCACAACCTCGATATATTTCTCTTATAGCTTACCGAAGGGATGTGGGGGGAGGGGGGTGGTCACCAGAAAATTTCGTTATTTTAGGTTTGTTAGAAACACCGTTCAACTTTTAAGTACTATTTCCTTACGTAAAATAATTAATAATTTCAGTTTGTACAGGTTTTGTATCACTACATGTCAAAATCACAGTTCTAGTGTTTTATGAGACGTGCATCTATGCATAGTATAAAACAAAGTCGCCCGACCGCATGTGTCTGTGTATTCGGCTAAGGCTTCTAAGTACTTGATTGATTTTGATGCGGTTTTCATCATAATTTAGAGAATTAATTGAGGAAGGTGTGGATGTATAATACATTAATATTTTATGTCAGAATAGTAGAGAAATATCATCGTGTTCTAATCCAGTCGGAAAAAACCGCGTTACGGGCGCTTACATGGCTTAGCAGACTAAACCATAAGAGGTACGCCAAATTAATGTACTACAGCACTGTAGCATATGTTTTGTCTTTTAAGGATGACCCACAGTAATCATTTTTAAACAGTTCCATATTTGTAAATCGCACCCGCGCGAAGACGGGACAGGTTGCTAATTTTAAATAAACGAAAATACTGACATAAAATTTGACAAAAGCATCTAGAACGTCATGCCTTAATTAATTTTAAGGTATGATTAGCAAAATTTATTTTATAAAAAACATAGACTACTATAAGAAAAATATGCGAACGTTTTCCTATTTTCAGAAATTTTTAAAATTTCGAAAAACTTTAGCGTGAAGTGTGATTTTAGCATACTGTAAATGACACTGTCTGATTACTTTTCATGCAATGAAATAGTACGCGTAAGTAATTTCTACAAGTCTAACAATATTTTGTACGTAAATATAATACTGAGTTTTTAGGGGACCAGAACCCTTAAACAAAAACCTCTGGTTAGAATACAAGAGGCGAGAACAAATTCAGTGTCCTGTAATTGTCACGGGACCGAGGTTGTCCATTAAGGCAAGGTTTCACCATGCATGGGCGTATAGGGAATCAAATGTTAAATTCGGGCAAAGCTCTCTCAGTCGTTTCTTGTGGTGGTGTTTTCAACTAAAGATTTTTTTTTTTTAGAGGTTGAACTCATCTAGATTGGTAAACCTTCCAAATTTTAATTTTTTAATTTCATATGTATATTTTCATTACTTATAAAGTTGTGACATTTTACAAATAATTAGAACGTGCATTTCAAATTTAAAAATCAAAATTCGAATGGGTTTACAAACGTATATACGTTCAATCTGGGAAAAAAAAAATCATAGTTGAAAATACTAGCACAAAAAATGACAGAGATCTTTGTCCGAATTTAACCTTTCATTCCCTATACGCATGGTGAAACCTGACCTTGACCCTAGCATTTCGACCGTGTCTTCACTAGGCGCATAGATTACTTGAAAAAATAAAGAAGCCGATGAGCTACCTCTTAAAGTTAAATCGACTGACGTGACAAACTTTTTGTTCAATCCGGCGAGACCACCGCAAATGTTCCTGAGTACCTGGGGTAGAATGAGGTTTGAAAATTACTTTTGTTTGTAAAATATTGAATTTTACTTCCCAGTACCACAGCTCGTGGCATTACAGTATAGGGATACACATTTCAGACTCATTAATTTAAACTTCAAGTTAATAACCGTACAATATTATATTTCCCACAATCCAATCTTATATTCCCCACGGCACAGTATTCAAAATAACTCTTCTTGCTCCTACGTTGACTTGAATACCTTGATAGCCGTGAAATTATTTTTTTTTTTCATTTGTAGAATATTTTAATAACTCACCTAATGATTAGAAAAACAGAAGAGTTGATGAAATCACGGATTATTTAAAGCCGCACACTTTTCGGTATCGTGTAAAATCGGGGAGAAAATCATAATTGCGATCATATTAAAAATAATAATGCGTATTAAAGTTTTATTTTAGTAAGGCTAACAAAAGCACTCTTCAGGACCATTTAAATCCATAGCTTATTTATAATCGAGTGATTTGCGAAAGGTAGACGAGAAAGAACGCATATCTTGGTCTAAAAAGTTGTTAAATTTATTCTGTAGAAGTTTCCACCGCAAAGAGTTTTATAGGATATTTATTTTGAGAATTGAAAACAGGGAAGGTATTTCCTTTGGCCTTGGGCTAGTAGGCCTATACGCGAATGCTACAGCTTCAGATTTTATTGCGTATGGATGCTTGCATGACTGTTATCAGTTTGATGGCATTATGATTGCCGCGGCGCGGGCAGTGTTCCCAGAAACAGAAATGCGGTCACTAGTAGTTGTAGAGACATAACCAGTACCATACAGTGAAGACCGATACGACACAACAAGAAGGCCGGAATCTGATAATATTCAGGGATCCAGGGGATAATTGGGTCTGGCTGACACGGTGTGATTGCACCAAAATATCAATATTTCGCAGTCGTAGCCTCACCCAGGACCCGGTTGAAGACCAATAATAAACGAGGATGAGAAGCCAAAGGGGCGAAGACGAAAAAATTGGTAAGAGCCCATAGATATCAAGGTATGGGACTGTATACTGATAACGTCATGCATCTTTACCACAGTATTCCGTAACACTTTCTTTAAGAAAACACGCACATTAAGCCACGGAAGAAAATTGATAGCTTCCAAGAGTATTGTGCGTGATTGATCAAATAATAACTTACGTAAATCTGGATTTAATATGTCCAGCGAGAAAAAAATATAATGTATATTAGAGCGTAGGTTCAGACGAAATATTTATTTTCTATGGAAAAGGGAGCGTACAACATGACAACATATTGTGTGATACGAAGGAGAGTACTAAAGTATTGCTACCCGTTTCTTATTTATGAAACTTGGCATATCTTTCTCAGATAAACCTCAGTTACAAATAATGCCATGCCACTTCATGAAACTTTCTCAGAAATTCACAAACATTTCGCCCTCTCCGAGTGTGACCCTGCACTTTAATCTCCCAGAATTCTTTGCACCAGAGAGCCACAGTTCTTGACGACACATTCCTTCAGCTCATCGCCTTGCTCTTGCTAGTATCCGAGTGTGAATCTTTCAGAGGACCGGGCAAATGATAATCAGAGAGTGCTTTATCGGGACAATGAAGGGAATGAAGCGGAACAGCCCGTCCCATTGGCGCAATTCTACCTATCCTGTACACAATGGAATAGCATCAGTCGTTGTTACCGCGAAGGAACTCATTGAAAATAAATGTGTAGATCCGTATTTTCAACGCGTGGAAAAAGAAAGATAAACATTAATAAATTAATTCAGTGCTCTGGGAAGTACATATTCAATGTTGGGATCTTCTTGAGGGTGTGATGATTTATCTTACACGTATTACATAATCTTTAAAATATTGAAATAGGAGAGCTTCACTGCATATACTCTTAAGTGGTATCCGAGTAAAGTGAGCACGAAACATATGTGAGGATTATCATAACATTGCTGTACAAAACATAAATGTACTACTTAAAAAAATTGTTGTATCCACACGTTGCATTCTCAGCAAATATCAGTTGCGCATATTCCTCCTGCAGCTATCCAGAACTGCAGACCCGGAATTTCTGCGAAATATTGAGGCTGTATATTCCGTAGTAGTTGATGTATTTAAAAAAATATATTCCATTATAATCCGTAGTGTTTCCATTAATTAAATTATATTGCCTACAGCACTTACCTAGTTAGTAATCTGAACTTTGCTATAGACTGCGTTTTGTTCCCCCCTTCGACCCTCTCTGCACAACAAGTAGTAGGTTTTCGAAACTTGTGAGCCACTTAACGAACAAATCATTACATTTAATATCTTTTAGATTAAAATCCATTAAAACTGCTTATTTTAATTTATCAGCAATATCCCATGTAAAAGATAAGTTCAGAACCACATCTAGAAATTTTAAAAATAATAATTATTAATAGATTTTAGATCAAAATAAAATAAAATCAATTAACACATCAAGAAATTAAATATAATACTGATAAATGGGATGAGGTCCGAAACCTCCAAAACTTTCAAAACAGGATAGTTACAAAACTGTTAACCGTACCTGGACCAAATTTGGCAGGGTGCCTTTTACGGCTACGTCACAATACCCCGACAAACCCGCCGCAACGACCCCGACCCGGCGAAATCTGAGTAGCAGCCAATAAATAGTAAGGTCACTGTGACGTCAGCCCGACAAAATCGCAGCCTCGACAGCCCCACAAAAGTAGATTCTTTTTCTTCTTTCCGGACTCGTCGGGGCTTCGCAAAAATGTAAATACAACGTGAGCAAACAAACTTTCGTGCTTATTTCCCTACTGCAGTAAATAATAAACTAATTTGCCGCCAAAACAACGTTCCGGTTCGTTTTTAAATACTTAATGTATGTCGTATAAATTCAAATATTGTCAAAAGCAAAATTATCATTAACTTTGCGCTAGTTTTAAGAAGGAAATATTGAATATTACAATGATAGCTAGCCGTTTTCGAATTTACCAACAGCCAATTAACATACTTGTCAGGCTGATTTCGTAGGGATAATGTGAAAACTGCATAATATTATAATATGAAATTACGTCGATCTCTGACGTCATGTTGGTCTGTCGTGTCGTGTTCATCGGGCTATTGTGACACCAGCTTTAGTATAGTCCATTTACGGTTACTTCAGCCTTTTCTGAACCCCTGTTAAAGTTCTGTGTCCAGAATATACCTCCGCTTCGTGCGAACTAAGCTTAACAAGTCTGGAGACATTCATGCGCACTCAGTTGTAACAGTATTTTGTATAAGAAATATTTCTCACTGGGCGCTACCAACATACATATTTTCTCTCTAATTTTTATTCAGATTATTTATAAATGAAGATGAAGCATTGTAATTCATAAATAAAATATGAATAACATTTCAGTTTAACAGAAAAAAAGTAACTTTTTTGAACACAAGTATAAAATGCTTATGATACGGGGCGTATTAAGGAAATAACTAAACACGTCATACATGGAGATATTTTTCAAGGGTTTGATTTCAAAAAGGCCGAAGAAACCGTGAATGGACTATATCGAACTTAAAATACTGTTTATGACAAAATGGGCTCTGGCACCTCATTGGACTCGAAATACCTTAAATGTGATCGAATATCTCTCATAGTCCCCTCTATATCCGCACAAAGCCAGATATTTCTGCTAGTAATTCTTTACTTTTTTTGAAACGAAACCTTTTGTTACAGGCATTCAACAGATATAATTATTTAATTGCACGTGTACTTTATTCCGCGAAAGGAAATCTCTGTAATTACAAAGGTGAAATTGTAGGATTGTTGGAAACAATGGCTTATCTGAAGTGCACCATTTTTAATGGTTGCAGTATGGTTCAATGGGTGATAAAAATAGTATGAGCAATTTGGCAGTTCTCTAATGAACCCACGGATCAAAACCGTCTTTAAGTATAAGGGCACTGGGTAATTACGTTATGAGAATACGAACCTTACTGTGCCAAATTGTAGATCTATCTTAGGCTATTATAAAATTCACATTGACCATGTGGTCTGCTAAATAATACAAAAATCATGTCGATTTCACGCCTTTATGAGGAATTTGTACTGGTGTTATTGTCACACACATAACTTTTAAGATTGTAATTCCGTAGGTAGGGTAGCATTCGCTTTCTCGATGGAAGGTACCCCTCTTCAGGACAATTATTTTTCAAACGTTCTACATACGCCCATACAAGTCTTAATCCTTCAGGAAACATTATGCACTACGGAATATCCGTTTCTTGTGTCGCTACTTCAGGGGAGTGAATTAAGAGATTTGGGTGGCTCTTTACGTCAAGGTCTTGATAATCGAAGAGAGTGATGCGAAGTGAGTGCGGAGCAGCGCTGGAATGCAAGGGCGGTGGGAACGGGAGATCCCCGAGGAAACCCACCGCTCAGCGGCATCGTCCCGCACGATTCCCACATGAGAAAATCAATCGAACCCGGTTCGCCTTGTTGGGAGGCAACCAATCTAACCACTTCACCACTGCGGCCCGCTAATTCAGGTATTTGATTTCTTGGCTCGGAGTAATTTTTTTTTCTCCGTAGTATTTACTTGTCGAACGTGCGTGAATGTAGCTGGCGGATCTCAGGCTCATCAAAAAAGAATAAATTTTGTTTCCAATTTGTCTCGCACGGATGTGCACGGCTGTATTTTAAATTATGCCCCTGGGGCCAGCGCATTTTATTTAAATTTGTTGCCAGCACACACATTTTCCCGGACGAATTAATTTCAGTTTGGGGAGAATATTTTCACGCTAGGATACTTTTGTTGCCCCAGAAACTCAACAACAATGCGAGTTAATTTCTGTTTTCCACGCGGGTCGCCTTTATTATATGTTTCCTTGATTATGTTAAACCAGGAATCGTGGCTTTTCAACAGTGGCCATGTACACCGACTGGGCTAGTCAATTTCTCTAACTTCCCAGGGTTAAAATTTTGATATATTTTAAGTCCCGTTCGCTAAATGAAAGCCATACACATACACAAAAATTTTATTTTAAACTTTTTACTCTGAAAGAATTTTATAAAATGGACTTATTTGTGGTGTTACAATGAAAGACTGTAAACGTTAAATGAAGGTTAAGATATTAATAATATTAATTAATTAATATTTCAGTTAGTGATTTGGTACATCAGGTTTCCAGTGACCATCTTTGTCCAGTGACACAAGACTATAAAGCACGCATTGATAATAAATGAATGAATAAATAAATAAAAAAAATAAATAAATAAATAAATAAATAAATAAAAAAAAAAAAAACTAGTCCACAAAAGAAAAATTTTGTAATACCAAACGAAAAAAAAAATCCTTTGTACTGAAACAATAGCAGATCGTTCGTTTTCTTTGTTACGTGCTAACCAGCTAATAGCCAGCATCGACACGAGTTCATTATTTAAAGAAAAGGATTTTATTATAAATTTTTACTACACATTCAGCACTTCGAAAAGTAACTTGCAAGCTACGAAAACTCGTTAGCATTCGCTGTTATTTTTAATACGAAGTTATATAAAATAAATTGGAAATGACACATATCGGCACGTTATAACGAACAAAAAACGAAAAAAGAACACCGGTTAGGTATATCCTTGAAATTCTTTTGTGAAAAAAAAAAAACGTGTGCTTCGCTTAGTTGCATATATCACTGTCCAGTGCTTAAAAATAAATCATGTATCAGTAAACGAAAATTCAAATTTTGTTTGTTGCTAGTGAAGGGTGCAGTTTGGCTAGAGTTATGCTGACAGTCCAGCCCTTCCCGAAGAGTGGGTTAGATAAATTAAGTGAGCGACGAAAAATGGTAAACTAAATACAGAGGAACCCACACGGCATGAAAGCGCTTGCCACGATAGAATTTCCGCTGCAAAAATTCTTGTCCTATCCACGCTTGGAATTTCCTAAAAGGCTAACTCTGTACGTTTACAGCTGTAGGTGGAGTGAATGTGGTATCTAAACTTCAAATAAAATCGTTGGTGAATGAAACCCTATTCGTATTGCAGGTGAAATGCCTATTTTTGGAACAGCATTAGGTAAAGTCTGTTCACGATGAAATGAGCACTTTTGAAGTCAACGTTAGAAAAAAGTCACTGCTCCTACCTGCATATATTCTAACGGGTACGCTGAATGACATGCGTCCAGTAAAGTTGGTAACGAATGAAGGGACAGTAGTTCCATGTCTAAGGTTGAATTATAAGTGTTAGGTAACCATTTGTGATCTTAAATTATTGTCTTCGCTTTGTGTTTCCTTTTTAATGCATCTAAATATAAAAACTAGAGAATCTGGGTTATATCTTTTCTAATTATTTCACAGTTTCACTTGACCGACGCATGAATAAAGTGGCGAGGCCTATAGCAGTGGTAATTTTACATAACGCGGAATAATACACACCGTGCATACAAGTATATCTTGAGTAGGGCTATCAAAAGTGCTCAGTTTACCGTGAACGGGGTATAGTAGATTTTTATCTGCAGTGATTTACAAACGGCCCGTTACTTGAATCGCGGGGCAAAAATTGTGATACACTCGGGGAGAATCAGACTAGGAAGTTCTCTTGTTCTTCGTGAATTTTCTAAGAAAAAAAAGCAGGCGAAGTTCGCTGACGTCATTCACTTGTTTCGCGCCATTGTCATCCATGTGTTCAGTAATCCAGGTTCTTTCGACAGTTTTACGAAAAAATCCAACCATCCAAATGTTATAAAAATAGCCGCTTGAACAAGGTTATACACGCATTTTTAGACAAAGGCAAAAAAATTGTAGTTGGCCCCTGTATCCCTGTGATGGAAAACAGGACCGGAAAATTTAACTTAATACATATCTGGTAACTTTCGATGTTCATCTTAGTTAAAAAAAACTCATATTCCTTAACAACTTTTAATTATGCAGTCTTTGCACAAATAAGCGCCTCGAAGACAGGGCAGGAAATATTATGCACTGGATAAATAAAAATATCGTCAAAAAAGAATGCGTGAGTTAAAACAATATTAATGAATAGATAAGACTTTTATTAATCGAGTTAAACAATTTCTTTCGGACGGTGAGATACTTTTATACACCAATATCCTGTTTATAATGTCCATAGTTGTTCATTGTCTCTCACATATTGTCGATGTCGCGTTTGTTTTAAATAAACGTATTGAGACTCGCACCACATTAATTTACCTCCAGATAATTTCAGAAAATCCACGCGCTGCCCAGGCTACGCAGCGTATCGACACCTGGGCGTAACGACCCAACTGGGGGAAAACCGCAAAATGGTGGTTTCTATCTTGCCTGTTCAACGGCTGTATTACGACTGGGCGGTGGGCTGGTTCAACACATGAGTGCGTCGGGCTCACCTGGGGAAGACATACTACGCCAAAAAAAAAAAAATACTGTCATCTATGCGGGAGCGAAAGTGTCTCATGTGTCCCGAACAACAAACCGCATGCCTCGACAAAATGTCGTCACTCAGGCAACATTGGGGGGGGGGGGGGGTTGATCCGCCAATCAGCGCCCAGACGCCAGCTGAACCAACAGGAAACGGCCCGCAGCAGGGCGGGATCAATTATGGCATCTTCCAAGTGACTGCACTGGATGCGAACTCAGGCTGTGTTCCAAATAGCCAGCCCTCACACACTCACTCTCACTGGATCTCGCACTTACACGCCTTCCTTTGTGGAACTATCGTCACTCGCACTCTTTCAATCAATCGACACGGTCTGCGATCGATTGTTATTCTGCATTAACACAATAACATTTACTTAAAATTAACAATATATACATTTCACTTGACAATGGAGCGATTAATAGGGATTATTAATGTATGAAGAGTTAGATAATTATACACTTTTTCTGCAATCAACAGTTTGAGCTCGGAATTTTAGCTCCATTTATTCTAAAATTATAAATTAATAATTTTCCGAATGTATACATATATTAAATATTTATTGAAAATATTTACAGTAAAAGAAGACTTGTTCCTGTGCCATTGCACTGTTTTCAGTAATGTAGTCTTGTTTTATCAATTCGCAAGTTGAAATGCGTTACCCATAATATGCCTATATATTTGTTTACGAATGTCACACGGAGGAGAATGAAATCAAGTCGGTTTATTTATTTTTCCTGGTGTTAGAAGTCAAATAATAGAATGGCGGTTGTTGCGGGTATGAATAGAGAATGCATGTGCGCATACTCGTAAACAAGCACGCGCAATCGTCTCTACGAACCTTTGGAACAGCACACTGTGACGTCATTACCGGATCACGTGGTCGCATGAAGCGAGTGCTGGTTTTTCGCCATATTCGCACAAACTGCTGCACTGACACTGGAGAGAGTGCGGGTGAGACTGCACTCAGCGCGGCCATTTTTCTTTGCGGTCGACGATTGGAAGATGTAAGAACGACTGCACCCAGTGCGAGTTCCGGTAATTGGAAGACGCGGCACCCGACCGGCGCGCACCGATGCAGCCTTTCCAGTGCAGCCGTTCCCACTCGACGCGCCTAAGGTTGAAGTAAAGCAGCTGCCTATGGAGCACTGCGCCCGACTATACAACGTGAATAACTTTTAAAAAGTAGTACAGACACCATAAAAATGGCCAGAAAAGTGCGATTTATACTGTATGTGAAAAAAGAATGTACATATTTTGCAACATTATAAAATATTTTTCTATAATATACTTTTTAAATGTAAAAAAATCGATCGATCGACAGAAACCACATTTTTAACAACATTTAAGCTCATTAACGTTTTGGATGCTTCGGAAAGCAGAATTTACAAGAAAATCTTCTTCAAGAAAGATCGTCATAATATGTATTATGATTGCATGTAAGAAAATTGTAACAATAATGTAGGAAATAATTTTTATAACTGATTTTATGTACGTCCATTCGTCACAAATATTTATGGCTGAATCTGACGTGAATAAAGTTAATTATAATATTTATATGATATATTATTACTATGATTTTCTTTAATGCAATCTTGGTAAATAATATGACGATATTCCATGACGAAGATTTTTTTGTATAGTCTGCTTTCCGAAGCATCCAAAATAGAAATGCGCTTAAATTTTGTTAAAAATGCGGACTCGATCGTTCAATCGATAATTTTTTACATTTAAAAAGTATATTTTAGTAAAATATTTTATAATGTTGCAAATATATACATTCTACTTTCATATACAGCATAAATCGCACTTTCCTGACAATTTTAATGGTGTCTGTACTACTTTTGTTATGAGTTCTTCAAGTTGTATAGTCGTGTGCAGTGATCCATAAGTAGTTGCTTTACTTCAACCTTAAAGCCATTGGTACATGAAAGCAATATACTTATATAATTTTTGTCAGAACTAGTTTTCCAAGGGTTTGTAGAAATTTTTGGCTCGTCAAGACGTAAATAACAACTTTTAGCACCTTTTACGTTGTTACATATTCACCGCCGTCATTATTCTCGTAGTACTGATGGAAGAAAATAAAGAATTTTTGTTTTCTTATCTGCTATCAGTGCTCCGAGAATAACGAACATAGCGGATTTGTAACAATGTAAGAAGGTGCTAAAAGTTGATATTTACGTCTTGTCGAGACAAAACATTTTTCGAAAAATTCGCTGGGAAACAAGTTATGACAAAAGTTATATAAATATACTGCTTTCATTCACCAATGTCTTTAAGAGTAATTCCTAGTATTTGTAGCCTATTCACGGTTTCTTCACACTTCTTGAATATAAAACAATTGAAAAATCATTCCATGTAAGACGTGTTTGGTTGTTTCCCAAGTATGTCACGCATCACGAGCGTTGTTTACTTCTATTAATATAAAAGTACTTTACTTTTGGTTAAATTATAATTCCACTTACATTTTATCTATAAATTATAATATTTCACTTATAATAAATATGAATAAAACAGAGAGAAAATAGGCGTATTGTTAATGCCTATAGTAAGAAATAGTTACTATAGTCTATTCGTGGTTTCTTCAAACTTTTCGAATCAAACCTTTGGAAAAATCACCCCATGTATGCTGTGTTCAGTTATTTTCTAAATATGCCATGTATCACAAGTGTTTTGTACCTCTGTTACAATTAAATTATCATATTTTTCTTTAAACTGAAATTTGACCAATATATTATTTATAAATTATAATGTAAATTTTTAAAATAAATATTTATAAAAACAGTGAGAAAACATGTGTGTTGGAAACGACTAGTAAGAAATAGTTCTCATGCAAAATACTATTACAACTGAGTGCGTACGAATTCGGTGCGTTGCCCTTCGGTGTAAGTTTCTAGACTTATTTAAGCTTAGTTTGTACGAGGCGGAGGAATGCCCTGGTAGTAAATCTTTAGCAGTACTTCAGAAAAAAGGATAAAGTAACTTTGAATAGCTTATATGTAAGGAATTATTGAACTGAGAGCACATGAATGCAAGGGATTGTCCCCCTGGTGCAATTCCCTTGACTTGGTTAAGCTTTGTTAATTCGAGGCGGAGGAATATCTTGAAATAGAACTTTAGCAGGGCTTTTGGAAAGTTGGAAGTAATCGTAAATAGGCTATAAACAATATTAAACGACTCCAAGCCTCATCCCGCCATGAGGAAGCATTACTATAGGCCGTTCACGATAAAGTGAGCACTTTTGAACCCTTAGTTACTTTTTTCTTTCAACCAATTTATATCCTTCCACCACTTGATAATGTAAATCCTGTCATGTGTGTAATAAACACAGTGTATAGATTCACCACACCCAAAACCAAAAGTCCGAGACCACAAGGAAATGTATTTATTGCTTATTATGTCTGATGATCACTTTACAGTGAACGGCCTATACTTAATGTAGCCGGCAGATATATGGGCGCATTGTCGTTAAGGTCAAAACACTGCTTCACTGAAGAATAAATATCGTAAACAAAGCACCACTTACTGCAGCCGGGAGGCATATGGGCTTTCACTTTCCAGATGTTCTCAGTTTACCGCGAACAGCTGATAGTGGGTCGAGGAAGGACGGGCTGAGCGACGAGCAAGAAGACAATGGACCCGTCACACCAATGAGTGCGAGGACAGAAATATGATGCGCGTGGCGACTACGAACCGTGCAGGCACTTCATACACCTTCGCTCAGGAGTTCAGGCTGTACCGTCTCTTCACGGATAGCTAAAACCAGTAAGCGTTGACTCAGCTATTGCTGACGCCGATGCTTACTGGGAACTCTCATTATTATTGGCTTTAATTTTCAGGTTCTACTGGTGAATCGGGGTGGGGGGGGGGGGGGGAAGCCGCACAATAGCGCCACTTCCCCCACCAGAGAGGTGTGCAAGCACCTCTCTAGTTACAGTGTCTCCCTCCAATTGCCAAGGCGAAAGGAAATATAGTTCCCATCCCCTCTCCCTACTAGCTTTTTCATTTCTACTAACACGAGCATGTTACACACACACACACTCTGTCTCCTGCAGCATTTTTGTTTAATGCATGAATAATTTTTAATTATATTTTGTCGACTGGGTTTTTACTGTGTCTATGCCGGTTTTTCCCAGTCTCTTCTAGTGATAGCTTAGCTATAAGTACACTTAGGGAGGTAGTCATGGCCCCAATTGCAGGCCATAGCTGCCCAATCTCTCTGCACGATTTCCTATCCGTGTTGTTGGATCCTGAGATGCATTAAATCCCGCTCTAACCACCGGGCTTTCACTTAACACTTAGTAATAGGGTAGTTAGAAAAAATGCAGGCATGTGGCACATCAAATTGTGTTCTGGAGATGAGCTAAACCAGTATTTCTCAGGAACAGCCCGTACCTGTTCCTGTACCCAGACGATACGTGTTTCTGATACCTGTTATTCTCGAATTCCTGTTATTTCTACTGGGATGAAATTTTCCGCTACCTCTATGTAGCGCATACCCTCCTGGTAGTTGGTTTCTTTCAACTACCATCTGAAAATATAAAAAAATAAAAATATAAAAACTATTTTAAAGTCCGTAGTGTGTGTGTGTGTGTATATATATATGTTTTCATTATATATATATATATATGTAATGAAAACACGACTCCGGTGTTCAAGAATCAATTAGCAATGTGTGTGGGATTCCCTGCAGAGCTAGTAAACGTCGTCGGGAATTATGATTGTCCTACCAGGAAAACATGACACACGAGGAAGTTAGGTATGAGGAGGTATACCTCCTCGCGTCTCATGTTCTCAAGCAGTTTCCGGTAGCTTTTAGTGTTAAACATTTTACAAGTATTCTTCTCGCCCTTAAAAATTATTGGTATTCGGTATTGGATTCTAATATCAGACGGTAGGAACAGGTACGAAATGATATCGCACTAGTGTCGAATAACAAGCGAGTTCTACTTATGATTGTTCCTGCTTCGTGATAAAGTATCATTAACAGACAGGAGAGGTGGTAACAGGTATTTCCAGAAGCTAGGAACCACAGACTAAGATGAGGTAGACCGCTTATTTTGCGCATGTACCCAACATTGACCTACCCCAATCCTACACAACTGTAAAAATCACATGGTCAATATTAATGAAAGGTTTTGTTTATATCTTAATTTTTAAATGACAAGCACTATTATACTAATAAAATACTTTTACCAGTTTGAATTTAATAAAGAAATATCACAAATTGATATGAGGAAGTATATAAACATTTCAGAAGCACTTGTTTACAGTGTTCTAACCTCAAATCCAAATCCACGCCTTTATTGCTATATACGTTTAGGCAGAAATACAGTTCAATGTTGGGACACGAAGAATGGTAATGCCCAGCCAGCGAGATCGGTCTACCTCTTCATTAGTCTATGCTAGGAACAGGCTATACCTTTTTCTTCTTAATACCTGTTACTGATAACCGGCATTGGAAACACTCCCCATCTCTCCGCACGCATGGTTCGTCCCTGAGTGCAGCATCAAGGCATTCTGTCCAGGCTTCTATTACTGCAACTGCCACTGACTGGTCACCACAGGCACCAGTGGCTGCAGTGCTATGCGGAATGTTTTGCAGCAACACATTGGTCGCACTCATGTTTGGTGACACCGTGGCGTACATCTGGCCAAGTGCACCCTCATACCAGCCCAGCACCTGAAGTTATGGTAATGGGGTGCTATCGGATTCTAATCCCGCAATCCCTCTCTTGCTTAGCCCACATCGCTGTTACACTGACCAGCTACCATTATATCGTGGAAGTGTTGGTGCCTGTTGTTGTCACCTACCTTAAGTGCCAGCTCGGGACCCTGTAATGCGCGACTGCATGTAAAATACACTGATTCCACTTTCCTCCAGAAGTGAATGAAATTAATGCTAAATCAGAAATAATAATTTTATTATAGAAACTTATTTAGCAAATCAAGGGTTTGACTAATGTCAATGCTGGTGTAGACTGTGGTAGTTATGGAGTCAGGCATGCTTTTGAAAAAGTTTGACGTATTATAGTATTGAAAGACGTAGTTGTGTTTTCTAATGGAGTTTTCATAAGTAATACGTGGGATTTGCTATGTCGATGTGGTTTTTTTTGTGTAGTAAAGCTGTATTAACATAATCGCAAAGTGAAACATTCAGTGGGTTAGTATTAAGTATGAATTTTTAAATAATTTTTAATAGGATGAGGATATGCATTATTTGTACAATGCTACGCTTTTATTTCGGTTTATTCCCGTAAGGATTTCATCATAAGCCAAACCAAGTAGTATATTAAAAAGTGAACTGTGCTATTATCAGTATTTATAGTCCGCATTTTTGTAACATCGCAATAGGCTGTAGTTTTGTTTAACGATCTTCAGCACTTAATCTATATGGACGTGGGGGAAATGTTTCAAGATTGGAATGTTTTGGAGCGTTATTATTTTACTTCATCGTACGTAAAAATTGAATAAAAAATTTATGTTTCGTATCTATTTCCTCAGCAGGTACATCCACTTTGGTTTTGGCTTGCTTAAGTCTTTTACATTTTCTCGTGTTTTATGGATTGAGTATCCTTTCCTTAATAAGATATTTCACCAATGATGAAAATTATAAAAATTAACCACAGTAATGGGATACGAAAAGACATGTCACATTGGAACCTCAGGAGACAAGAGGCATAACTTCGCATGGTCACGTGAACCAGTTAGTACTTATTGTCCTCTGGACAAAGTTTTGGACAAGTCGATTGTAGCATGTCCATATCATGCTCACTAAAACAAACCTCTTGGGGTGACTGTAACGAAGGAAAGGCGAAAGCGACTAAAAAAATAAATGGCGGCACAGATAAAATATAATGGTTGACAATACCAATTTTCCTCTTACTCCCGGGAAGAAATGTTCAAAATTATGAAAATAAATATGAACTTAAAGGCTTGTGGTACGGAAGGGAAAAGGTGCATCTTATGAAGTTCCGAGGCGATAAATCAAGGGAGCGGAATGACGCCGTCTCGACATTTCCTCTTTTCCTTTTTAATTCCGCACAAGAGAACAGTGGAGGTCTTACAGATTGTCAGAAGCAGCAGGGGTGGGCAGGAGATATGGTTTAGAGGCAAAGGCGAGACGAAACAAAAAGAGGAGAAGGAGGGAGAGAGAGAGAGAGAGAGGACGTCGTGCGAAAATGGTGCCTGGTATCGCCAGCCCCTCGCGAGCAAAGAAAAGCTGCAAAGTGACTGCCAAATAAACGCGAAAGAAATGTAGGGGTAAAGGGGGAGGAAGAATATTGCTATGAGGGTGCTTTAGCACCAAAGTTCATAGCGGAGGGATGTACCCATCGACTTCCGTCACCTGCCGAGTCGCCGGTGTAATATATTCTCAACACTCAACACATAACAATCACACAGAATAAACGAACCGTGAAGGGTGTAAGCCGTCGTTTGTAAGCAAAGATACGACACACTCCCTGTGCTGAAAAACGGAATTCTTCTCTTTACGTTGATGTCTGAATAATATTTTCAGAAGTACATGTGATTTTATTTAGAGAGTTGAGTACACGTTTGCGGAATACATAGACATGATCCTTGTGTATGGCGCAGCTGAGGGTAATGGAAGAGCAGCTCGTGTGACACCAAAGCATGCACTTTTTGCCACAGTTACGAAACGGCTCCGAGAACAAGGTGCCTTCACCGCCCGCAGGAATGACTGTGGTGCTCCAAAGAAACGCCGCACTCCCGAACTGGAAGCGGCTGTACTGCATTACGTTGGAAGAGAACCCGTCAGCGAGTAGGCGAACAATCGCGTGTGCGATGGGTGTTGATCCCCTCATAGTCTGGGAGGTTCTGCATGAGCAACAACTACAGTACATCTTTACCACCTCCAAAGGGTACAGTCTTTGGGGCCAGCCGATTTTGCACCACGTGTTGACTTCTGCACGTGGTTCCTGCACCATTGCACTGACGAGCCCGATCCCAAGTCGCGTTCTGTTCCCAGCACACATTTCCTATCAACGTGTGTGTCGGTATTCTGGACGGTCATGTGTAAAATACCTGATTTGAAATGGTTGTAGCACGGAAAAGGTATGTTTCCGGTCATCGGTTCCTGTTCAAAAGATCATCTACTCAGTCTCCTCTGCAAGTCCTAGGAGTTTGTAAGGGTAATTTCTGAACACCTACCTGGAGCCACGGTATTTTCCGCGTTTGAGGCGAAGTGCGGGAGCGATAAGAAAGACACTGCCACGCGCATCGAATGGACCTTCGCCACTAAGCGCAACGCTCTGAACCGGCGTTCGGCGTTTACGTCGTCTGGCAGGTATGTGTGCAACTTTAAGCAGTGACCTTGTAATTTAATAACTGGTGGAAAGTTTGTAGCAATGCTTATTTCACGGCCCTTAAGTAATTTTTGTATTTCTCTGACGAGTATATTTTGAAATTCAGCGTTTTGAAAAAAAAAAAAAACTTTTTGATGTGAATGCATCTTTAAGTTTGCAATTAAGGGGATGAGTTCCAAATCTATTTTCATCCATGTAAAGTGATTTTCAGTAAAATGCGAAAAACTGATTGTGACTCCAGTTTGAAATTAATAAGTACAACTGTTGTGTAAATATGGAGGATTTACTGTCAGTATTGTAAATATACAATGAAAAATGTATCCACCCATTGGTATTAGAGATGTGTAATAAAATTAATTCGATTAAATGAGTTTTGCTACAAAACAATGGAAAAGATCAGTTATGGAAACAAACATAGGGAATTAGGTCAGTTTTGATTCGAGTACTATGAAGTAATATATTTAGAACGAAAATATAGTACTATACAGCATAACAAAATATATAATATCTGTTTTAGAAAGTAAAATAATGTTGCTGCAGTACACAATGTTTTTCAAATTGTCACTCAATTACACCAGTTTAAATAATGTAAGATACTTTAAATTCTAAACTCATCCTTATCTTCAGGACGTAGTGGTATTTGTGCTTCATCAATATCATCCACATCACATCCCGAAAAAATAACCTGCCTATAGTAGTCCATGTCTTCTCGTTGATCCCATCCTTCTCCAAAATGTTTGTATAACAATTTTTTGGCATCTTCAATTTTTGCTGCTTTCACTGGCACTTGGGATGGTAGCTGCTCGAGACTGATTGAAGTTATCCTTTTAACTTTCTTCACAAATGGTTTGAAAGTTCCTATATCCACTCTGTTTTTAACTTCACCTTTTATGAGAACAGTGCTCTTATTGGTTTTCGTCACCACCACTCTCTTTGGTGTAGCAAATTGGAAGCATATCTATTTCCTCAATATCAGTGAGCTCTGCATTACAAAGGTAATAATACACAATATATATATCATATTTGATCCTTTCAAGCGCTGCCTTTCAGACCAAGTAAAAATATGCAAATTGTCCGTACTTTGCTTATTCTTTGAATGCCCTTTACAAATCGTCATGTTGTATTTATAGAGTTGCCTAGAATAGTAGGCTGCTTGATCAAGAACTTTCGGCAACAGTAAATTCTTCTGACAGTCGAAAGAGAATCTGAATACCTTATCATTGCCTGTGGTTCTCATTATCCAATGAAATGCTTTCGTTTTTAATTTATGCACCGTATATTTGGTCACTGATTCAGTTTTATCCCGATCGGTTGTGGCATTAATTGCCGATTTCAACCTAATGCACTCGGACCATGCATCCGTCACTGGAGACCTGAAACAGGTATTGAAATCGTTCATAAAAATATTCCAAAAAAAGTGATACTTGACCTGGTTCTGCCCATCTACTCCATTGTTATAGGCTTTCCACAAGTTATGGACACTACTATCACTAGGAAGGCATTGTCTAACACACTGTCCACGAGTGTAGTACGACTAAACACATTTAATACATAGTATATACTTGTGTACTTGACGTCTTTTTCCAAGGTATTTTCGCGACTTCGGGTCCCCACCACGCTTTTCTGAAGGAGATCTCCCTGTCTTTAGATGTTGTTTACGTATGTTTTCCACCCTGAATTTAGAAACCCCAAGTATTGACAAGAAAGATTTACCACATGCCTGCGTAAGGCCACGGTTTTCAGACCTTATATAATATGACTCCTTTTTCTGGGTCTTGTTTGCCACTTGGAAGTTTACGTTTGGGACTATGCTGAGCTGTGTTTTTCAGAATGAAATTGTTCTGTGACACTTTATCTTTGTGCAAATAAAATGCTTCTTGAGAGCATCGGTCAGAATGTTCGCACATGTCCTAGCGCTTGTGTTTATACTCTTCTGTGATGTTTTCCTGTACTCATATAACTCAAACTTTACAAAACCCACGTGTGTCGTGCATGATTTCAAGGGCAGAGCCATCGCTTTTTTACAACTGATTTGCCACATATTACGCTGTCACTCGATTAACAAAATAATTTTACATGTTCACCCAATACTGTCATCAGTCATGGACGCGGACGGGTGTCCGACAGCCGGCCACTTGTGCAACATTCCTTGAACTCCTCTGGCCATTGATATTCACTTGTTGGCGACAAAACACTTTATCAGTACCCTGCAAACATTCGTTAGTAAATATGGACAAAACGCATCCTCCGACCAGAAAAAGAAATTGTATCACTGCATGTTGCTCTTCTTTCGTGCAAATCACAAGTGGGCCAGTCATCGTTTCTCGCAATACAGTTACAATTAACTGACGTCGTGCTATCATACCATTAATACGACAGGCAGCCAATATATGTAATATAACAACAGTGCAGATAGCTTTTCTTGCCCTTGTGCTCATCTCATATATGCTATTAGGGAGACATGAAAAAAGAGGGACAGTATGGTTAAAAATAAGGGACACTAAGCAATTTTCGCGGATATATTTTTGCGTAGCGGATTAGCCGTACTGATGGAACTAATCAATAAAATACTTTTTTCGCATTCTTACTTTTATTTATATATAATAGACAAATGATTATATTTACAAGTCCAAGCCTAAACGAAAAACGTACCCAATTTAAAATACTATTTCACAAAAAAAAAAAAAAAAAAAAACTTATATTGTAAATTTGAATATTCATACCGTTTGTAGCTTTGCTTATGCATTTCTAACGTTTGACCACCCAATTATATTTTGGATGGAAGTCCTCTCCTCATATGTATTCACTGGAAGAATTGAGTAAAATAACGGCTTCAATTTAGAGAAACTATTACCATTATATTTTTCTGCAGGCAATGAGCTTGTAATGTTCATGCAGCCTACTTTTCTAGACACGAGTCTTCACTGTAACTTCCCAGTTGGGTACACAACATGTAAGTCTTAAAAGAATGTATAAATAAATAAATATATATATAGGAAATGTAATATTTAAGTAATATTATTAGAGTTTTTAGATATTTATTTAATATTTGATATAAATGTTTTAAATTAATTTCTAAGAACTTTGAACATTTTTTAGTATTTTTTCCGATTTTGACAATTGGGAGGGAGTATGATAACAGGTAGGGGGAAGCTGGAAGGGGTGGGTTTGTGGTGGGGGGAGGGGTGGGTTGGCTTGTTACAGCATGGTGGTTATGGGCCATGACCACTGATCAGCCTGATCCTCTAGCCATGGCTCGGAGACTCGAATCCACCCGCTTTACTGCTCTGAGGACTATGTGGCTCTTACATCGAGGAACCTCGAATGTGATTTGCTCATTTAAGGACAAGATCAACATATTTTCCCATTTGTTTGGACGATTTTTAGAGGTAAGTTGGTTTTGGGGCAAAATCGTCAATATCTGATGTGATTTTGTGTAAAAGTGACAATTTTGTCTGTAACATGGTCAACCGACGTCAACGGAGTTGTCTGGTGGCTCCTAGCTCTCAGTACCCGATAACTGTTCCCGAACCTACTTTTATATACTACTTATACTGCCTAAGAAACGAGTCTAACCAAGACTCGCTCACCCTCTGTCTACAAACCATGTCAATCTGAAGAAAATCTTGTACTCAAGAGAAAAATAGGCGAATCACATTCTTATTAGATTATTTATAGTGATATAAGCCCGGCAAAAATAATAATTATGCATGTAATGATGCGATAGACTAATTGACCGTAACAAATGAAAGATTAAGTAGGCCTATATCAGATTAAAAAAATTTATTCTCAAAGTCTTTTTGATACAGTTTACATCATGACAATTTATTTTAGTTTTCACCTAAGTACATGCAAAATATTTACATTAAAGTTTAATATTTAACGCCACACTACTTGCTTCTTAAGGAGACAAGCTATGATTAGGTATTTATACAAACCATATATTATCGTGTGTGTGTGTGCTCGTGATTGTAGGCGTGGATAAAAAAGGTTGAACGGGGTGTCCTTTGACTGAAAAGAAAACTGGTTTACTGAGTTAAAGTAATGATGGCAAAGGAAATAATACTCAAAGTGAGATATTAATGTAACGAGTCTCGTTGTAAGAAAACTAAAAAATAATTTTGTTTTTAATGTTTGAAAGTAGTACATTTCAATGTAAATGATATGTCCGGTTCACTGAATTTGTTTACTGCGTCCATAAATTAGCCGCTTTGTTCAAATCAAAACGCCCTGTACGTCGAAGAGTCACGACAGGGAAACCAATTTCTTTTGTAAAATCACGGCTCTGTCGAAATGAAAAGGAAGCAAGAAAAAGTTCAAAAGGAAAACAGTGGAATGGCGTCCTGCGGTGTTTTGACCCCACTGTCCTTAATGGCTTCCGACTGCCGCCAAGGAGCTCTCAAGAAAATTAGATTTATTCTCTCGGCTACTTTTTGAATAAAGTGTGTGATTAGGAGCTAGTGCGAGTGCAATAAAAAGGCGGGGGAGGGGAAATAAAAGAGTCAAGGGGAGAAAGAAGAGCCGGGAGAAACAAGAAGGCATAACTTTTCCATATTACTTACTGGAATTCGACCAGAGGTGAAATATCTAGAATGGTAAAATTGATGGTTACAATTCTTTTGGGCCGGGGGGGGGGGGATTGGTGTTATTATTTACTTAACTTGTTAGGTACATTTTCGGTTAGGACTATACGCTTACTCTGTACGTAAGGATTACTGATAATAGTTCGCTCGTAATATTTATGGTGTACATAGAAATACTATGATACAAGCCCATAGTTTTACATGTGCATTTAAGAACCTGTACTTAGTTATTTCTGATAAGTTTGTAATTTTGGCTTTGGTGGCAATTGCTATCGATAATTGAGGTTAATTATTTATGCCGACTAAGCGTTTGAACTCTGTACTGCTTCTGTTGAATGCTCTTTAACTAGCGAGTTGAGCGTGATGTTGTACTTGAACGCAAACACATTTCTGTTAGTGTATTGCTTATTTGTTAGGTTATCAATTTCGTAAAAAGGGAGGCAAACCTGTCCAGGATTGTTTATGATGAAATGAAATGCAGACTTTCAAGACGCAGTTTTGCTCTTTCCAAAGCACAAATTTAAGTGATTTAGACAGTAAATATTACAGCTTGTTTTATGTGTTCACCTCTGGTAAATATACAGCTTGCAAAAAAATATACTTACGAAAATGAATATGCACTTGTAAATAACAGCGCTCTGACCCATCTTTGCATGTTAACGTATTATCTTCTGACCTTATATTCATAGTCGGTTATTTCTATTGTCAAATTTCCCATTTTTTCATACAGTAGTGTTTTTTATAGCTTTTATGGGGAATGCATCTGGAACGTTTACTTTTTCGTGCTTAAAATGATGCTGGACAAATGCACAGTGCTAGATAAATGTGTGCGGGTAATTTGAAAGTGTAACTAACCTCTACGACCAGTACCGGACAAATTAATTATTTTTAAAATTAGAAGTGTCGATGTTGTTACACAGAAGAGTAAGCTGATTTAAAGTAAATTTTGTAAATTATAACTAGCCTTGGTGCTCAATAAAACTTTATGTTTATTTACCAGAACAAAGGGTTTGGAGACTCAGCAACATTTGATAAAAACGTATCTCGAAACACGTGGGTATATTTTCGTCTCGAATAAAATCTGCCATTTTGGATATAACTCTGTTTAGCACACCATACAGAAGGGGATGGGAACTAGTTTCTTAAGATATTTAACATCCTCCCTCAGAAGGCCCCTTCCCCACATTTTTGTTTCAAAACCTCCCACCCATTGCCCTAAGGATGATTTAAATTCAACGAGTTTACAAGACTGACTTGGAAAATATTATTGACGAAAGAGCGCACGCGTTTAAGTGAAATTTAATGCAGAAAGAAAGAAACTGCTTGAAGATGCATTTCGCCACAAGGAAACAGGATCTTCTATTGGAATGACAATCATCACAGGTCTGAAAATTCCCCGGGATTCTCTCATGCAGACTAGAGATATTCTTATTCAAATGAGTAAATCAAGATGCCAAAACTACAGTAGGTTACCATTTAATCCAATCGACCCTGGGTGTTAATAACCTCTTTAGAGACACGAGTGAAATTCCTCGTGGCACTACCTTGTTTAATAACGCAGAATTAATATGGGAGTCCCCTTATGAACTGAATTTAACGCGGTAACCATGGTATATGCCAAACTTAAACCAGCTTAGCCTCAAGTTGTTGCCATGGTCAAATTACTCTGCTACCTTGTGGCACAGTTCCTTAAAGGGCAGATACTTATCAAAGAAGTGCGCACATATATTGCGTTTTTTTATAATCTGAGCTGTACAGTGGTTTATATAGCCACAATTTATAAGTATGACGCGTTCTCAGAAAAGATGCGTTAGGGTGAAAAACTAATTTTCGGGTTTTGGGCTATTTTGTAGACAATTATACAAGTTCAATGTAACAAGCCATACCCTTGTAGCGTTTATACGCTTAGAATATTCCGTTCATATCTCGAAAACGATAATTTTTTAATTTTCGACCGGTTTTTGAGTCTCCTGACAAAAGTATGTTTTCACCCAAGGTACTTTTTCTTAGAACGGGCCACAAATTATTTTAAACCATGTTAAAATTGGCACATTTTACAGGAAAAAAAAGGTTTAAACAATTTTGCATGCGAAATGATTAAATGCGAAGTTTTGCATTAGTAAGCTATCGAAACATACAGAATGATTTCCGAAAAAAATGAACTCCCAAATCACTGTCATGTCACAAACACAGACGATAGCAAAGCTTGAAGTAAAAAGATGAACAGGGTACTATGTTTAAATGTGCATGCGTGTGTATAAAATCTTAGCATGCAAAATGTCCTTGATGTTTTCTGTGGTTAAGTTGGAAGACGAGACGGTTTTGCCTCAACTTCGTCCATGTAGAAATGAGCATTAATGTAAATAAACAAGAGCGAATCGTTGTATGTTAATAATTTTATTGAAATATACCTGTGTTCAAAGTAACATTTATTGTTTAATAACTCCTGGGGAGTTAAGATATTAAAACAAAAAATTGCTTTTGTTTTAAGTTACGGGCTTTCTTTAAGCTCGCATCCAATTATTTCAGCTAGTAACGTATCGATGTGATGCACGAATGTAAAACAAAATGCTACTGGCAATATCATTAACGATTACCAGCCATATCTAAAATTTGACAACAGAAAAAATAAAGAAGGTCAAAGCGTTAATTTTAGATATGATATTAGCCCCTCACGTTCGTAAAGAATTCATTTAGTATCGAAAAATTTGCACCTGGGAGTGGCAAACTTGTAAGATGTGAAAGTTTTGCCTTTACTTCACTATACAGTAATATCCACAAAATAAATAAACTGCCAAATTTGTGCCGAGTATTTGGATCACATTTGCTGAATACTATCAAACAGCACTTTTTAGATAGTAAGGTTCGCTTACATGTATATGACAGTCTGGTTTGAAATGGCGTATTCATTTGAAAGTACATCACGAAACTTTCGCCATACTTCTTATCAACTTTTTGCAGTTTGCAAGCTAATAAATTTTGTTTGTTCTGAAAATAAATTATGACGACAATCGTATGACAAGTTTTAGCAACCAAAAATTCGTTATTATTATTTCCAACCAACCATTTAATAAAGCAATAAGTATAAATAACCAGCTAACGCACACCTAGGTGCAAGAGTTTCCCTGTCGTAAGAAATTAATTCCTTCCGTTATCGAATCCTTTATTCTTTATTATTCTTTTAAACACGTTAATGGATTACTACGCTGTAAATTAGCATCTCCTAATGAGTTATTGCCAGTTGCACTATCGTGGTTCGAAACTCGATCCGAGATCGGATCTAATATCGACATAGAAAACTGTTTGCACCATTCGAGTTCAGAGTATGACCGGAGATCGAGATGAACTTTACTCCGAACCGCCGAATTTGGCGTTTCGAAATCTCGATCCGATATCAGAGAAGAATACAAATCTGTTGAATATAAGTTGTGTGAGTTTAAAAGCAATGATAAATGAACTAGAAATAAACTTAGTAATATTTAAATCGTTTAAAAATGGATTCGGTTGTGGTTAACTGTTGTAAAATGTAAATTGAGACTTTTACAAAGGTCTAATATCAAATGCATTTATTTAATTGAAGATGCATTAATTTTTGCAAAGAGAGCACGAAATTCATGCTTATCCCTCCTAGCAAACACAACGTAAAACTGGAAAAGCCATTCAGAATACCATAAACTGTCCTAATTTTCCGCACAAGCTAACTAAAACATCGAACTATTTTGTCACGAATGAAAAGCCGTTGCCGACAAATGTAGTTTGAAAATACGCCAACAGATAGGACTAAGTTCAATTGTTTTCTTGGTAAATTAAAACAACATTATACGCACTTGAATATTATTCAGTAAAATTTGTACAACATTAATTCACTTAAAATAGATGAAACATCGCACATATAGTTCTATGTACGCTACCTTCTTCAATAACATTGGTATTAAAAATAACGAAAAAAGTGTGTGCATAGTTTTTCCAAACAAATTAAATAACAGAAAATTTTCAGTGCATTCAACTAAATGTTATAGTAAAACATCTTCTAGGGCCTTCCATTTCTCATCTTTCTGTTCCGAATAAAACGGATCCGTTTTTTTACAGTCAATGAGATTCAATTTGTTTTCTACCAAGTCAACGATTACTCTCTTCTCCTTTTCTGTAAAAATATTTCATTTAGAGCCACTTGCAGCTTCATCCACATTTTGTCTCCATAAAATAAAATAATTAGCAATTGCGGAGACTACTAAACACACCGATTACAATATCAAAACAAGTAGTCGGAACATCTATAGTGAAGACTACGCCAACATTCATGACGTCATATGTTACGAACCAATAGCAATATTTGTCTCATATTCAATCTTGATCTTTCACTTTGGAACTAAGATCGACGAATCGGAGAGCCAGAATCGTGCAATTTCGTTGGTGCAACACTTTTACAATGGAACCAAGATCAAACTGAATCCTGGTTCGGAACTAGGATCATTCGATCTCGGATCTGGGAAGATGTTGGTGCAACCGGGCATTAGAGTAGGAAAAAATTGTGCCCGTTTAAAACTCTTTTTACAACTTTTCAACATACCATATTATGCCTTCGGTCGTGGAGTTTAGTACTAGAGGTACGCAAGTGCTTATAGAATATTCTGCCATGAAAAATATCGCGACGATATATTTTTGAAAGAAAATTTGTAAAATCGAAAATAAAATTCTGTAATCGTGTTGGTGGGTGAGCGTGGTTGAAGTTAAAACGGCCACCTGTATATATCTACCCAACATAGCATAGATCGTGGTTTCGTGGTCAGTGTAACTTGAATTCCGGCGATTTCCGTGTGGCTGGCATCACACAAAAAATTAATTTTGTATCACGAGGTTCTGGGATAGAATCTTAGCAAGACATGGAACTGCTCTTCATAGAAGTAATGTTACGTAAGCATGGCACAGAAGTCGTCGTCCATTTAGTCTTATGTACTGAAGTAGGGATATGAATAAAATAACAAAAACAAATGACGGCGAAGCATGACAACTTTTGGAAAAATACTAACATTTGTTATGACATCAATTATGAATGAATGAATTAGAACACTTCCGTCTTATTTTACATGCTAATTAAATGGTTATTGTCCGCGAACCTCTTTATTTTTTAGACTGCAACGATCTGTTAGGTATGATTGTACAGCTTTTCTAATACTTTTAAGCCACAACATGAATTAAAATTTCAAAATTTCGCGTATTTTAAAATTTCTGAAGTTTGTGTTAGGTAAGAGGCTATTTTAAATCTACAGGCCTTGAGTTTGAAGAAGAGGAAACCTGAAAACATATATTGTGATAAAGCCTTATAGATACAACATATAGCATAAGTGCCACATAGAATTTTTGTAAATTGCAGACGTAACTTTCGATCCCATTAAAAAGCCAAATAATATAGCAACACTTACAATGAACGTTTCTAGACTAAGTTGCAATCATTACGTGAAATCATATTGCAAATATATATCAGGTGAAAGGATGTTTGTAACTGACAACTGAACTCGACACAGAGTTAGAAACTCAGTCGGGAGTCTAGCAAAACCACCACGTTATCTCGTTGAGATGGAAGACCACCCATCACGCTAAACAGATGCAATAGCTGATCGTCCATGGTTCAATTGCACCACTATTTATCTTTATGTTCTCCCTAACCTAGCTCAATTCATAACGTGGCGATGTTCCAAGTCCAAAGCAGTAATGGACCTACATTCTTCTCTTGGCTAAAGTCCAAACGCAAGTAAGAAAGCGTGCTTAGTGATGCTTCAAGAATCAAAATCAACCTCTGATACTAAAAAAGGGCATTAAAAACTGGCTGATAAAAATAAGAAACACTACTATAAGCCTTACAGTAATAATTCATACAATAATTAACTGGTAGAATGGAATCTGGATTTCAAAGAGAGAAACAATGCCTCGAAGTTAAAAAGAGGTAATGATTGTCTTCAATTTTGGCTTACTTTGATGATAAGGTTTACGAAATAATAAACGAATGGTTATTTAAGGTTTTGCGAGCAGTACTTAACAGATATGAGGTGGTACAACATTACATATTTGAAAGTTAGGGGTTCCCTTTCCTACATAGTTCACAAGTGGGCTGATTTATTTAGGGAATTATTCCGGCAAGCTGGTCGGTTTGTATGTACGAGAATTTTGAGCAATAATATTTTATTTTACTCCAGTGACCTCCATTGACCAGGTCACTAAAGCGTCGCTTTCAGGCTGGGTCACAATTGATATCTGACAGGTGACTGTCGGGAAAAGAAGCCGGCTGTTCCACCTGCGCAGCAGATCTAAAGCTCGTGCCAGCAAGGAAAAAGAATGTGACCTGCGGAATGTAACGATGAGGAAATTACTGGAGGAGTGGAAGGGAGTACCCTGAGAAAACCTACCAACTACCGGCAACGTCCGCCACGTTTCTCATACGCGAAAATAGTTTTCGTGCTTCGCAAACCGGCCCAAATAAACCCCTCGAGCTTATTTCAGTGGGCATTGCTGCGTTACCTCCTGTTTTACCGTTCAATTTGATCTTCAACGCCCCCATTATTCTTATAACAAGCGATTCATACAACAGAGCGTTTGAAATACACATTTAAAAACAAACGAACTAATATACATGTTTGCAGTCCGTTTTCACAAGAAAGTTAACCACCTCTCCTGCCTAGTCAGGAATACAATATTCAACATCACATCACGAAATGGCAAACATTATTTGGAAGGCATCCAAGATTACGAAAAAGTCTTTCCAGTCAGGAAACATCAGGGCTAGGTATAAATCATTCTGAAACTAGTATAGGACGCAGCACTAAACATTTAAGTAGCACGTTAGGTGTACAGTACTTTTTAAATCAACATTAGAAAACATTTCCACACATTATGACAAGCGCACTAAGTTGGCAGTGATTTACGAGAAAAGTAGAGCGTTGCCTCAACGATTTAAACATATGGAAATTGGTAATTTTAAAAATATTTCTAGTATTTGATGCGCACAAGAGCGTAATAACTACCATATTAGCGACATGTATAGACTGGTAAATTTCCACTACTTCGCTTCATCGACGCATGAATAACGTGGGCATTGTTAATTATAACGTATGGAGGATGGCTACAGAAGAAGCAGAAAAGAAGATGGTCTAGTGGTTAGACTGCTCGCTTCCCGCCAAGGTGAACCGGGTTCGATTCCCGGTGGAGTCAACCCAGATTTTCGCATGTGGGAATCGTGCTGGAGGGTCGGCGGGTTTTCTCGGGGATCTTCCGTTTTCCTTGCCCTTGCATCCCGGCGTCGCTCCATACTGACCTTGATTCCCCCCTCATCGGTTCTCAAGACCTCGAGTTCAAAGGTCACCTAATTCCATTCACTCACTCACTCACCCTAAGCAAGACGTCCACAAGAGCTCGATTAACAGAAAATAAGTTATACAAATTTACCAATAAATCTACATCTAGGGTCACCGCCGTTAGGCTTACGGTTGCAAACTGAAAACCTTGCACGCCTGTCCAGTGTATTGCACGTAGCGAAGAGAGGCGCTTGCTGCAGTCCTTATAACACTCTTGCTTCTCTTCCTCACAACCGTAAAATTGCTTCAGGTTATCATCCAGCTCAGCAGCACTCACTGAAAATTAAGTTAATAATCTGCTGTGAGCAATTAACTGTCAATGAGCGTTTTCGAAAATCCTGCGTAGGCTACTTCGTTGAGCTGACTGCGCAATGCACACCACATGCGATCACTATTATTCACGCTTTAGCCGAATGGCAGCGTCAAATTATTACAAATGTAGGCATGCTACAGTTGCCCGAATTTGTACTATGGGTGAATGAAACACAAAAGAAACAACTTTAAGTTGCCGGTAAATTAAACCGTACGGTTTGAATGAGACGCCAAAGCATAGAAACAATATTTAATATTCTCTACCAAAGTTACCAATTATGGCGCATGTTTTTGAACAGCACTGACCAACTCCAGAAGATTATTCGTCACAAATATTTAAGACGGAAAGATTTTGGCTTTACACTTTCTACCTAAACTGATTTTTAAGGGAGCTCTGTTCCCTCACAAAATTCGAATTTAAAATCCCTTCCTAGGTATCGTGCATTGCCCACGTGTCAGACAATACACCTTCTGTTTTGAAAGTTACGTATGGATGTCTCGAAAATTGTTCACCGGAGGGTGTTCCGACAAGAAGACTTTTTTTTTTCCTTCAAATTATTCATGCTGATTCATAAGATGTCTTGCAAAATACTGTACGTCGTAACTTTCACCGAAAAATAATATTTCAACATTCATTTTACCTTGAAGGGGGATGATACTGACAACTGTTTTTCCACAAGTGTAAAATCTTCGTTCTAAAACACATCGTCCACCCACTTGTTGCTTAATTCTATGTAGTTTCTTATATTTTAAACAAAAGCAATTAAAAATTCAATTTTTGAGGGTGCATAACATCCTTAATAATCACTTTAGGGGATGTATTTACGTCTTATTTTGGGGACCACGGTGGCTGAGCGATTAGCAGGCTCGCCTCCCACCGAGGCGAACCGGGTTCAAACCCCGGCCGGGTCTCCCGTTTCCCCCGCCCCTTCATTTCGGCGCCGCTCCATATCCACTCACCCTCATCGGCTCTCAAGACCTCACAGTTAAGAGCCGCCCACAATCTCTCTCCAGTACTTTTTTTTTCTCGTAAGGAATAACCTGCCGGAGTTTTCCGGTGTTGGTGAGAAACATCCGGTGTGTGCCAGCCACTGTTATTATTAAAGGCAAGAGATTTTTTTTTTGCGAAGACTGCGTCAAAAATCAGTCAGATGTAATAATGTTCTGAGGTGCAGTGCCCCTGACAAGTATAATTCATTGGGAATAAATGAAAATCTCAGAGCTCGGCGGACTCCCGCCTCGGCAATCTGGTTCTGGTAGCTTGGTGGACGTTGTTGCTGGACAGCGCGTTTCCTATTTACTACATTCCTCAGTTTCGACTCTTTCTTCTGCCTAGGGATTCAGCTATATTCTATTCGGGGTTTCTTCACACTTCTTGAATAAACCCTCTGGAAAATTACCTCCCGTATGACATTTTTGGTTGGTTTCTGAATATGCCATGTATCAAAAGTGTTTTATAGGTATGTTGTCATAATTGATTAATTTGAGCTTTTATTTATATTGTATCTATGAATTATAATATTGAATATATAACCAATATGAATAGAAACGTAGAGAAAATAGGTGTGTTGGCAATGCGTAGTAAGAAATAGTTCTTATGCGAAATATTATTACACTGGAGTGCACACGAATGCGGTGCGTGGTCCCTTTGGTGCAATTTCTTAGACATGATTAAGCTTCGTTTGCACGAGGCGGAGGAATATCCAGGAAGTAGAACTTTATATCAGGGCTTAAGAAAAAGTTGGAAGTAACAGCGAATGGACTATTGCAGAAGTATGCTTTTACAAACCGCTTTGCCTTACAATATTTTGCGTGTCTATTTGCTAAACCATTATAGAGCCCTGCACTGCGGTGGACATCATGAATCATACCAATAAAGTTTCAGGGTCACGATACACGCAGCGTGACGAAAAGCCTGCTCGCCTTTACAGTGCTTTGCACATAGCAGGTCTGGGTCACTTGATAGGCGTGCTTACGTCGCCCTTATCGCCTCTCTATACCTGTGCCCCACGCGTACAAAATAGTTTCACGCGTGTCAATGGATTTTTGTAAACATTTACGCACAGTGCTGCAAGTTCGCTTTTACTACTAGACAAACAATCCAAACGTCGACTTTTTAAATGGACGGGATGTGTGCCAGCTTTGATGCATCGGAAACGTCGCTTACTGGACAGAGTACTTCACGCAGTCGTTACCTTATTGTTTTACTCGGCAGAATTCGCAGCAAATGCCGAGGCAGCATTTGGGTACACTTAGAGAATTCGCGCAATTTTTTCGATAAAAATAGGCTGGAATTGTCAACGCGGTTTGCTGTGGCGATACAATATGTGATTTTATGAACTCGGAAATTTTCGCCTAAAGAAATACGGATGTGTAAAAGAAACTAGCACTAAAAATTGTGCAACACAAAATCTCTTAAATCTGTTAAGTTACGAACTTGCCAAATTTACACTGTAAGTGAAAGACGAAATATTAGCCTGTAAAACACGTTTAGAACGATTTTCAAACAAGACACACACACACACACACACACACACACACACACACACACACACACACACACACACACACACACACACACACATACATATATATATATATATATACACACATATATATATCAGTTTATTATACAACCTGTTCCAGAAATCTGGGGAATTAAGTGTGGTCATTAAGTTCGCCAAATGTAAGATATATTATATCTTCCTGTGAGAGATATCAACATGACATTCTCATTTTCTTAAGTCCTCAGTATTCTCCTTGCATTTATTTGTGACTTAATCCTTTCTTGACAACTTTTTGCATGCAAAATTAATTTCTCTTTATACTTTTTTTTTTTTTTTTTTTACATTTTTATGTTGATATTTCCAACGTACCGCGTCATCCAACAAATTGCTTTCCTTTTGCTTACTATTCATACAAAATTCTTATCTTATTTGAACTTAGCATTTTGTCAAACTTATGTGTACTAGTAAAAGTATTTATATCGTTACTTTCCTGAAATCCATCTAATGATTATATTTGCTACATGTTGGTGAATTTTCGTATTTATTTTTGTTTTGCACTAGCGTTACTATTCAGGTTATGTGTTTCCTTCAGTAATGAAAAGTAGGACAACTAAAATGACTACGGCTGACTTCTTCATGGTATGTGGCAAGTCGTAGTCAGGGACGTCCTTGTGGTAGTCTTACCGAGAAGGGGCCGCAAATAGGGGGGGGGGGGGGGGGCTAAATCTCTGAGGTTCGGGACCCAAGAAGCCGGCTGGGCTTCGAGATTTTATTTTAAGTTGTTTCTTACCAAATTTGATTTTAAAATCGGTGTCATAAACGTGTACATTTTCAATGTTCCTCGTGTACTTAAAAAAATTATTGTACATAATGGGATGGAAACTATGGTGTCCCAGCAGAAACTAATTGTAAAATATTGTTAAAATTTTCGTCGGAACATATGTCATAGTTTTGCTGTTCACAAAATGATACACAGAAATACCTATAAATGCTCGGTGTTCGGTCTTTGAGGTGCCCTCCCTTTATTTGAAGGAATGTAAAGGGTTCGAAAAGTGCTGCATTAAAGTAGAATTATGGGTCCAGCAAAACTATTTGTCCCCGCAACCTTAGAGGCTGTCGTTGGCCCTGCTATTAGGTATTATGTTACGAATAACCAACTTTGGTCAGCGTAAAATTTTGGAAACGCAAACAGTCTGGATGATGCAAGATCAAATGTTGGGTGAATTCCTTATCTAACAACAACAAACTTAAACTATATCTGTTCCGTTTTCCAAAAAAGTTATTTACATCCAGTGCCATGAATCCAGAATCCACGGTTTAGTTGTCCATATATAGAACGTCTATTCACATGTAATACCTTGTGGAATTCACGTTCGAAATTTGAGCTGCAAATAATACACACATTTCTTTTCCACCTCTGCGACAATTTCAAACGCTACTAGTGTCCAAACCTGACAGATATAGGCTCTTCGCGATAAAGTGAGCACTTTTGAAAGCCCTGCTTAAGATCTACTAGTATGCACATTGTGTATACTTCCAAAATATTTCAAATTAATATTGTCATGGGCCTTATCACTTTATTCATCCGTCGGTCAAGTAAAGCTGTGAAATTAATAGAACAGGATATGTTATACATTTATACTCATTTTTACAATTCAATACATTAAAAGAAACAATAAGTAAAATAAATAATTTAAGTTATCACAAATGGTAACCTAACAATCTACATTCTACGTTAAGATATTTAACTACTCCCCTCAAACATTACAATATTTACTGGGCGCATGCCACTCAATGCACCCGTTCAAATATATGCAAGTAGGAGCAATTACTTTTTTTCTAGGGTTGATTTCAAAAGTGCTCACTTTATCGTGAATATCCTTTACCTTCATGAACGTTAGCGAGCTACGTGGCGCAGCTCAACCAAAGTGAAAAGTTTCTTTCAGCTACCTAGAAGAGCGCAATAATTCATACGAATGTAATCTCACCAGTGTACGTGCCTGTGACAACTAACAACACAGTAAACAGAGCAACGAACTTGCACAGATCATTTGCGCCCTGCTGATAGAACGGAGTAACGTGCCACAGTGGTAACACACCGGAGTCGCATTCGGGAGGCCACAGGTTTGATCCCCGGTCCAGCCATCCTGATTTCAGTTTCTCGCGGTTTTCCGAAATGATACCAGGCGAATGCTGGAATTGTTATTTAATACAGGCATGGCCGATTATATCCCCTTACACTCTTATATAGGTAACTTGTCCCGTCTCTAATGAAATTGCTGTCGAAGAGAGCTTAGGCCCTACCTACGTAAAGGCTGTTCACGGTAAAATTGAGCATTTTTGAAAGTCCTGATTACGATCTACTTGTATGCACGTTGTGTATTCCTTCGCCTTATGTAAAATTTACATTGCCATGGGCCTCGTCACTTTATTCATGCGTCGGTCAAGTGAACCTGTGAAATTATTATAAATGTAAATATTTTACAAATCTGCTCATTTTTAGACGTCAATTATACTAAGAAAAATAGAAAGCGAAGGAAATAATTTAATTTATCGCAAATGGTTACCAAACACTTTGTATTCGACGTTAATATACGGAATTGAATTCCCTTCACCGTTACCAACTATATGGGCGCATATCACTCAGTGCGTCCGTTAAAAAAATACGCAGGTACGGGTAGTGACTTTTCTCTTAAGGTTGATTTTAAAAGTGCTCACTCTATCGTGAACAGCCTTTACCTGCCGGTGAAGTGTAATCGCCCTCAAGTGTGGAGGGACCCGGTGACTTTCGTAGACGCCTCGTGAATAAAACGGACGTTGTTATAAAACGCGCACGACGCCAGTCCGCTGCTACCGCGGTCGGTGGTAATGTTAGGCTCGCGTGCCAGTAACGGGAACAAAGTTTGCCGCGAAAGGACTATGGTAATCGCAGGTAGCTATAAACAGACCACTACACCACTCACCTACCAAATAGTGCCCTGCAAGCCCTTGTCAAATATTATCCCAAGCGAGTACTGATTATGATTGCCGTCGACTAGCTGATTTCCGAAGGCGATTTCCTTATTCCCTAGACACCACGTCGAATTCAACCCCCTGTATATTACAACTGTTTAAATATGGCGGCGACTACAAATGCAGGATCTTCTCATTTGCACTACCACTGGAATCAATCACTATTAAGAAAATTACGGAAAAGTATTGATAAAAATTTATCCAGAGGTGTCCGTAAACTCTCCATAAAAATACGGAAACACTGATTTTCAAAAACGGGCTTTCCGTAAAATTCACGGAACCTCTCCGTTTATTCCTGAGTTAGTTTTCTGTACTTTTAGTTTAAATAAATTTTAATTATTATTATTTTTTTAAATTTTTATTGTGTGAGTGATCTACTGTGTACAAAAAAGGGAATTTAAAAAAGTTAAATTTTTTTACACTTAAGCAAAATTTGAATTCCAGTCAAAAAGTTGCAAGTTTACGACCCTAACCTCTTACTTACAATGCTCACGTGGTGAATTTGGTGTAAATTTCGAATTTCCATATAAGTCACATTACCAACTTTTTTAGTTTCTGTTAAAGTTAGTGTATTTTAAGTGTTGCTAAGTGTTACATACGCTTGTTCCTACTTTTTAATGTTTGAAAGAACAGGTCTTAGTGACATGGCTAACCTTAACTGCCGCAGAAACGATAATTTTGTGGTTACAGTGGCGAAGAAAGTTTCGTGTAGACGCGGCATTGCTCGTGCCCGAAACCCGAAGTTATAGGAAAAATTGAGATTTTCCGTATGTTGTATTTACGAACTTAACTACTTTTTTCGTCACTACGGATTTCGTTTCCGTATATTTACTGTGCATTCTCGTAAAAATTTCCGTAAATATGCGGACAATTTTAACAGAGTAATTATTTGTCACCGCTAGTTAGCAGTCACGGAACAGTCTGCAGGTAACATATTTCTCCCCCTCCTCCCTTCCCTGTCCACCCCCCCCCTCCCAAAGCCATCACTTCAGTAATCTTATTGTTTCGGAATGCTCGGCAGTGATTTCTATATTAACTGAAGAAAGCAGGATTGAACTAGGAATTTCAGTTTTGAAGTTTTATTTACCTGCTGATTTAAAGGAATGCTTATGCATTAAAAAAATCTTATACTTGCGGTAGTGAAGAAAATTTATTTTCCTTTACAAGATCATTTCTTGTTATGATGTTACATTTTGCGGTAATTCCACAAATTCTTCTTTTATATTTAATGAATTCTACCCTTCGAATTTCTACAAAATTCTTTGAAAATACATGCAAAATTGAACCGCCTGTCAACATCGCGTTTTATTCAATGCACTAGACATACTTGCTCCAGCGGTTTTCAGCGTTCCCGGTGGTTGTCGTAGCCTCGCACAGGGTGTCAACCGAAAAAATTTTTCAGCGAATACCAGTGCTCGTCAGCAGTAACGGAACAATAACCAACGTCACTGAAATTAATGGCCAGTGAAATCAGTGATAGCGGGGAAAATATTCAGCGATTGTGAGGAGATCTTAATTCCCGATACGATTCAGCTTATTCGGCCAGATGCGAAATTTTTTCCGAGGCATTACAGTGCCACATAAAAGCCGGTGGTTTAGGTTTTGAAACTTGAATAACAAGACTTGTACACGTATAACGAAGCTGAATTCGGAATAGTACATACGACGTTTGTGACATCGTGTTTTCAGTCATATCGGATAAAATATTTTTTAATGGAAGATACATTATTTTACATCTAAGTACAGAACATATTTTGCGAAATTTATTTTATTTCTGTAAGGTACGGACGTTGAATTTAATTGAAATCAACTATGTTTTAAAATAAATATGTTAATTGCCATATTTATCTTTTTTAGTAACTTTAGCCAAATAGGCTGCTAATATTAGAGAAATGATTTTTAGAATCGTATCCGGTCTAATGCATAAAATTTACATTGACTAATATTTCACAGTTTACAGCTTTACTTTTTGTTTCCTGTTGAAATTAATCATCAATGAATACACTTACGAGAATTGATATTATCCTAATTTTCACATAAATTATGAACAAACTCTCGAGCGGTAAATTCGAAAGAAATCAGTCAAATGACCCTATTAGCATACAGTAAATCAAATAAAGGCTGGTCCTGGACAAAGCCACTAGTTCTGCAATAATAGCCACAGCCTGCTTAAGCTAACCAAATTTTTTGGTTTCGCTGCGGTAAGGGTTTAATCCTGGCTAATTTGACTATAAATTTTATTTCAAAACTTAAAATTGAAATATGGACGAACTACTTAAATTTTCAAGAATTATTCGTTTCGATGTTCTAATATCAATTATTTTGAATTTCAGGGTAATGCATTAATTTTGTCCTATTCTCAGTCATGCAAAAAAAAGATATTAATTAAAAATTCCTATGACATGTTTAATTATTTTATGTAAAGACAAGTTTCTCTACTATCATACCTATTTTATACTATTATTTCATATTAAAACGGAAAAGTAAAATTATGTAATATACTAAAATGTAGAAAATAATTGTAGCTTTTCGAACACCTTAAAAGCGGACAGTTAAAAAAACAGTAAAATAAAAATTTAAGCATAAAAAAAGACATTTACTTATGATATGAGGCATGTCATTACCACGTTTTCTATTTACGTAAAAATACGAAATTCTCCTATTCTTGAAAAAATTTCGCATTATTTTCACATAAAGGAACATTCTGTTGTTGTTCCCAAAGGAAGGATAACTTGGCATCACATTATCTTATCGTCAAACATCGAAAGAACCGTTTTAAATTGCCAAGAATAAAATTATTATATAATAATTTACTTAGAATGCATTTTTATAAAAAGGAGGCATAAATGAAAATTAATACATTGTCGCGTAACTTCCGGTACGTCTAAGAAATATAAAGCACTAGGAACAGTTTTTAATTGTATGGGTAGCAAGTATTATTTTGTACTAAACTATTTTTTTTTCGCTGGTCTAACTTTCCAACTATCCATAGTTGTATAGACAAATAACATAATTATTTCTTACCAGTATTTGTTGATAGTTTGCTCTTTGAATGCAGTAAAATATTCACACCAGTGAGGATTTTTTTTTTAAATATGGATATATATATCCATATTAAATAGATATATATATATCCATATTATATATATATATATCCCAGCAAAACAACCTGTCTGCAAAGTGTCTGCAAAGTGTCGGCAAATTGTCGGCAAAGTGTCGGCAAATTGTCGGGCCGATACCTGTACTGTCGGCAACTGTCGTTCAATGCCAGAAGATAGCCATCTGACAACGGCGTGGCGTCTTTTTTGAGAGAGTATGTTTGCCGTTAGATAAAAGACAACGGGCCGCTTGATTTTTTAGGATAACGGATGGATATCGCCTAAATTATGTCGGCATGATATCTCACAGCCAACATGTCGCCAATAGTAAAAATAATATTCTCGTCAGATTCCATATAGCAACTTTGTTTTTTCGGTAAGCTGGCCGTCATCTTATTTATTCTGGCCCGCTAACGTTTCCGAGCCATGGCTCTTTACCATAATAAAGGTACAAATATTATGTCTTTTTGCCGACAAACTTTTGGAAAGTGTTAATGAATAGACAAGACGTTAGCAAGCCGTTAATGGCATTAAGTCTTTTTTGAGATCAGGTGTTAACCGTTAGCATGTTTTTTTTTCATAATGATATGTGTGTCACGTGGTAGCCCATGGCATATTTTACTTTGAAATTTTTTTTCATTTGTACAACCATCCGACAGATATATTAAAAACTAACAAAAACTATTTTGTTTGCAAGCCTTTGAAGAAATGAAGAAAGAGTTTTTAAATAATCAGTGTTGTACAATTATTTGTTATATTGTTATGGAATTTATACATTCACTTATAATAATTTGTCTCCTGATAAATTTGAAATTACTGGAGAGTATCAACAACTTACCCCGTGGTGTGTAGGTTAGCATGCTGGACTGTTGACTCAAGGTGTCCTAGGTTCGAGTCTCGAACTCGGCAAGCAAAATATTTTCATAACATATAATGTGTTGAGAAGTAAATAAAATTAACATATGTACAGAGGTGTTTACTACTTTTTTATATAAGCAAGTGTGTAAATATGTGTTAGCGGGCTTTGTGATTGGGCGCATGAATACTTGGTCTTGGAAGTAGTGCGCGCCACCCCCGGAAGATCAGTGGAACTCAAGATGGCGTCGGGGTAAGTTGTTCGTAGTGACGATCTCTCTATCGTTGGTTGTGCGGCAAAGTTTGTGTATGTATTGCATAACATTTTTGGTTCCCCGGGACGGATTGCATCATGTGTGATACCCATTAGTTATAATGTGTTTGTTTCGTTACTCGATTGCGTGTGCTACGTAATTGCAATTTGCCGCGCTCGTCAATCGAGTACCGACTCTACCGCAGAAAATCACCCGCTGTTCAGACATTCTGTGAAGAAACATGATATCTGCCCTCATTTCACCATTTACAAGGGATCCGACATATTTGTGATCGCTTATGCAATGTTAATTGCACTGTGCTAGTTTCCATTTTTGTGATGTTATCCACTCATTCGCAAATTAGTTCGCCACGTGGGTGAGTAATTCTACCCATTTTTCTCTTCTCAGTTGTGCTTGTTACTTTGTGTATTTTTTAATTAGCCAGAGTATTTCCGATTTTTGCACCTAATCAGATATACATAACCTCACTTGTGCTATGAGACGATAGGTTAGTACTTTGTCTTCTCTGTAGGCCTGTCATTTCTTTTTTTCACACTTTCTTCATTGTAGAAATTTTTTGACATGGGGTTCAAGGTATGTTTACTGAAATAGAAACTTCAGGAAACTAAATTACAGTACACCAGTGAGCGTCTTCAGACATTAACAAGTGCTCCAATTATTACTGTAGAAATTGTGCATGAGGTAAATGCACTTGGTGTACAACTGGAGGCAACTGATAGTACTGTAAATTCAACATATGACATCTAACTGCGGTCAGATCCACTTCCTGATGATTTGAATGAAAATATTTTGCCCTCTAAACATAATGAGCTATTTAGCTTACTGTCTGACACTCGTGGTATTGCGGCTTCGTTTTTGGGAAAGCATGCTGTTCAAAGTGAATCAACTCCGCCTGTTGCAGGTCCATCTGCAAATGTAATGCTTCCCAAGATCAATTTGCCTACTTTTTTTGATCAGTGGGAAAACTGGCCTATGTTTTCGCAGTTGTATCAGACCACCATTCACAGCAATCGTTGTGTGTCTAATGTTGAAAGTTTCGAAAGTTTCAATATTTAATGGGCTGTATCACACGAGAAGCCATACAATAAGTCAAAAATCTTCCAATTTCTTCTGAGAAGTATCCTGTGGCATGGAAACTTCTTACATTTCAGTACCAAAATTTGAGAAAGCTGACAACATTGTATACAAACAGAATCCTCAATTTGCATTCTGTCAACATCACAAATCACAAATTCATCAGGCAATTTTTCAGCACATTCAATGAAAATGCACGAGCCCTTAAGGGATTAGGCTGTAATGTAACTGAGGAAAATCCTGTTCTTGTCACAGTCTTGATGAGAATGTTGGACGTGGAGCTGCACACTCAGTTTGAAAGCTTGTGTGCAGAGCAGACTAATGATATGCCTAAGGTTTCAGAACTTGTAGAGTTTCTGCTTGAAAGGGTTTCTACTATGGACTGTGACATTGCTATAGCAGTCAAAACAAGCACAAGCCAAACAGACCAGAGGGCCAACTTTCAAAAAATAGGTCGTGTAACACAACCACCCAAATCAGTATTTGTAACTAATCCTGAGCCTAATCAGTTAAAGCCGTGTATTGTCTATCAGCAGACCACTCATCCTGTATATAAATGTTCGAAGTTTGGTAATGCCTCACCATCAGAAAGACAGTCAATAGCTCGCAGTAAGAAACTCTTCTTCAACTGCCTGGGAACAGCCCATACTGTAGTGTCATGTTCCTCAGCTCACACGTTTTTTCGATGCAAACAGAGGCATCATACTCTACTTCATGTTGATGGTCAATTTAGGCCTAATCCAATAACTCATGTTGAAAATTGTACTTCAAGTGTTGATGTTAAGACTGAACAATTTGTGGGTGTCTTTTCAGCTTGTAGCCATACTTCAGTATTGTTATCTACTGCCCTGGTAACTGTGCATGATGCTGACTGTAAACCACACGTGGCTCGATGCTTACTGGACAGTGTAGCTCAGGCATCTTTCATGACAGAGGGAGCTGTAAAAGTGCTGTCTTTACCTGTTCAGAAGGTCAAGGGAAGAGTCTGTGGTTTCGCGCATTGTACAGTCAACTTAAAGGGAGCTGTCAGTTCTAAAATCCAATCCTCTGTTGTATCTCAATGTTCCTTTATTCACTCTCTTTTTGTGGTCTCCAAAATCACCAGCAATTTACCACGAGCAACTATGGATCCCTGTGTTAGTAAGCAGTTGGGGTCTCTTCCATTAGCCGATCCCCAGTTTACAAACCTGGTCCTGTTGACATGTTGCTGGGTGCTGACATCTATGCACGAGTTTGTATGAGTGGGCGACTTGAACTAGGTCAGCACATGCCTGTTGTGTTGGAGTCTAAGTTTGGTTGGATGCTCCTGGGAGAATACCCTGAACTGAATTTCAGCTCTGATAAAGAGCTGATCTCCATGTTTGCGATGACTGAGGATTCGCTAGACTCAATTCGCAAACAGTTTCGGGAAACTGAGGAACCCCCTCATGTAGTTGCGAAACAACTGGATGCTGACTTCTGTGAGACTTTCCTGGCTACTCACTCTCGAGATGAATCGCATAGATACAAGGTTCACCTCCCATTCAAATCTGAGGGACAGCATATTGGAAGTTCATATGTATATGCAGAAAACAGATTCTATGCTCTGGAGCGCAAATTCACATCTCAACCGGACATGAAAACAATGTAAAAGGACTTCATTGCTGATTGTGCTACTTCAGGTCATATGGAACCCTATGCCCGCTCCACCCAACAGATAAAAAGTCGAGAACACTCTGAATGGTTTATCCCTTGCCATGGTGTGAACAAACTGGCTAGTTCAACTACCAAATTGAGGGTGGTTTTTGATGGTAGTGCCAGGACTTCAAATGGTGTATTCCTTAACGATACTCTACTCTCTGGACCCAGCTTCAAAATGAGATATGTGATGTCATCTTATGGCTCAGACAATATAATGTGGTTTTCTCTTGCGACATAAAGCAAATGTATCGGCAGATTCTAGTCCATGAGGATGATCGACCATATCAACTTATTCTGTGGCGTGAAGACCCCTCTCCTTCACTTGCAGTAACCCACCTAAGACTGTAACCTATGGACTCACACCTTTTCCATTTCTGGCGATTCGTACCTTAGACCAGTTTGCCATTGATGAGGGTCTCCACTATTCCCTGGCACAAAATGCTATTCAATATCACATTTTTGTAGATGGTATTGTAATTGGTGCATAATGAGAGGAGGAAGCATTTATGCTAAAGAATCAGTTGATTAAACTCTCATGAAGGGTTGGATTTGAACTCAGGAAATGGTCGAGTAACCAGCTACAGTTATTAGATGACATTCCTGTATCTCATTGTGAGAATCCCAAAGTACTTGACTTCTTATCTGAGCTTGTAGCGAATATTCTTGGAATATTCTGGGAATATAAGTGGAGCCCAGAGACTGATGTTTTCTTTTACCATTTAAATATCTGCAATGTGTCCCAACCAAACTTTTTGTTTTGTCACAGATAGCTCGCATTTATGACACCATGGGCTGGTTATATCCAGTGGTGGCGTGGGCGAAAATTCTGCTACAGTGGTTGTGGACCCAAGGAGTGGGTTGGGACGACCCCTTACCGTCACCAATACAACAGAAGTGGAATCAGTATATTGAGGGACTTGTCTGCCTTGAAACCCTTAGTTTGCCATGTTTTGTTTGTCCTGATGCAGCTTGTGTAGAGCTACATGGCTTTACAGATGCATCTGAATGAACCTACACAGCTGTCATGTATTTGAGAAGTAGTGATTCTGATGGGAATGTGAACATGCATCTCATACTGGCCAAATCTAGAGTAGCTCTACTAAAACAAGTTTCGCTACCTCGACTTCACATGTGTGGTGCTCATTTGCTGGCAAAATTGATGCACTATTGCCATGCCTTCCTCACTCAACATTTAACAGTCCCTGCCAGTGATGCGTGGACTGACTCTAGTGTAGCTCTCACCTGGATCAAGACTCAACCCTGCTTGTTAAATACCTTTGTCTCAAGAGTTGCTCAAATCCAGGAATGTGTTCCACCTCAATGGTGGAAACATGTTGTTTCTAGTGACAATCCTGCAGATTGTGCTTCTAGTGGTCTGATTCCCCATGACCTAAGTTGTCACTGTCCCTACTGAATGAGACTTCAGATGTCCCAGAACTTAAGTCATACCAGCTGGTTCTTGTGAGCACACACGTTCTCCCTGAAGAGCTTCCACTGTTACATAAATTCTCGTCTTGGTCAAAACTTGTTCAATTCATGGCCTATGCTATGCATTTTGTGAAGCACTGCCAGGGGCAAACTCCTAGCAGCAAAATCATATAATCTATTGAATTAGATCAAGCAACTTCCATAGTGTGTATATGTATACAAAGGTCATGTTTTGAAGATGACTTGAAACAATCCCAAATTGGGAAACCTTGTTCTATGCGACTACAGCATTTCACACCATTTTTGGATCAGCAAAGTGTTCTCAGGGCGGGTGGGCTTTTGTCACATGCAAATGTTGAATATGTCACAAAGCACCGTATCATATTGCCAAAAGACCATAGTGCTGTTGAAGCTTTGGTAGACTATCATCACATAAAGTACTTAAATGCTCCACCAGAACTACTGCAGTCTCTTGTGTCTCAACAGTATTGGATTTTGTCCGCTCGATCCTTTATCCAGTCTCGTGTCTTCAAGTGTGCACATTGCTTCCGGTGCCGACCTGTCAACAGTCCTCCACTAATGGCTGATTTACCCAATGAACGAATCACACCTGCTGAAGCTTTTGTACGGACTGGAGTGGACTATGCTGGACTGATCTCCATCAGAGTTGATAAGCTGTGCTGGTGTGCTACCCAGAAGGCATACCTATCTATCATAATATGTTTTGCCACAAAAGCTATCCACATTGAAGCTGTAACCGATCCGACTACAGACAGCTTCGTTGCTGCTCTTACTCGATTTGTGTCAAGATGAGATTTATGTACTAGTCTGTATTCCGATTGCAGCACCAACTTCGTCAGTCTTTTAACCAGTTACTCAAATCCCCACTACCATTGAAGCTACACATTTGTCATACTGCCAAAACAACCGAACATGTAATCAGGCCATAACAATCAACATAATACCAGCCATGCAAGAAATTAACTGTACAACTAAGTTATAAAGATAGGTTATATCATCAAAATGTACCATCCATAAAAATAATCAAACCCCTGGAAAATTTTTCTTTGTCTCATGACATCAATGTTCATTTCTTGCCTCCTGCAGCTCCTCATCGGGGGGGATTATGGGAAGCTGCAGTTAAATCAGCCAAATACCATCTCAGGCATACAATCGGCAATCAAGTTCTGACACTCGAGGAACTGATAACACTCACCACTGGAGTTGAGGCTGTCCTAAAATCACGGCCCCTAACGCGTGTCTCTTCTGATCCATGTGACATGGTAGCACTTACACCCGGGCACTTCCTCATCGGTAGGCCTCTTGGTGCTATACCCCAATCGTACGAAGTTGACGATGGCAATATATATTTGTCCAGAAGATGGAAAATGCTATGCGCACTAGCCAACCAGTTCTGGATACGTTGGTATAAATAATACTTACAGCAACTACAACCACGGGGGAAATGGCAAATCCAACAACCAGGACTCACTCTGGGAGAGCTCGTTCTGGCTGGAGAAGAGCGTGTTCCACCCCTGGGCTGGTGTTTAGCGAGGGTCGTCAAGTTCCACCCTGGAAAGGATGGCATTACTCGAGTGGTGGATTTACGTACGCAGAAGGGACATCTGTGCAGACCTGTACACAAGCTATACCATCTGCCAGTTCAGTAATGTTTGATCACCAGTTACGACTTAATTGTACATAGGTAATGTACACTGTGACTAAAATTTGGATACCTCAGTCGGTCTCGGTCTCGGCGGGCGGTAATGTTCAGTATTTTTTTTTATATAAGCAAGTGTGTAAATATGTGTCAGCGGACTTTACGATTGGGCGCATGAATACTTGGTCCTGGAAGTAGTGCGCGCCACCCCCGGAAGATCAGTGAAACTCAAGATGGCGTCGGGGTATGTTGTTCGTAGTGATGATCTCTCTATCGTTGGTTGTCCGGCATAGTTTGTGTACGAATTGCATAACAAGAGGAAATAAAAATTACTAAAATTGTTAATAGAAAATTTAATTTTTCATGGTTATACTTGTTATTTCTGGACATCATGCCGTTGGAGGCCCGGCATCGTAATGAGATCCAGCCGCCGCAGGCCCGGCATCTGTGCCACCCTCGTGGCACCACCTCTGTTTGGTTGAATATGTTTTATTGTTAGTGTTTCCCGCTAGTAATAATATTGTCTGGCTTTCGGCAATACCTGTTTGGTTCCAGCATGTAATGAATTTTGGCTAATTTTGTTGGATATATATATATATATATATATATATATATATATATATATATATATATATATCTGTCAGTTACTGTTACCATGTTAATTTCCACTTTATGTATTTATTTGTTTGTGTTAAAACAGTAATTTCATTTTTTCGTTTTCTTTTGAATGTGCTGCGAGTTCTGTCAAGCTAAATTATTGTGTTTTTTTTTTGTTTTGAAAATTTGTTCGCAGCAAATAAGTTTTAGCTTTCTTTTAGTTGAACAGTAAGATAAACTAATTATCACAATTATTCTTACAACCTTTTAACTTATTATGCTAAATTGTTGTCCTTAGTTATTTATGTTTTTTTTTTTTGTAATGTTCAACCAATCGCATTGAAGTGTTCGAATGATTTTATTCGGACCAGTTGTTCGTTAACACGTGTGTCAAACTTTTAAGATATTATTTGAAATTTAGTCCTACATTCAAAATTATATGACGTTTCGTATAAAATTTTGTTAAATACTAAACATCAGTAAGTTTGTTTTCCAATTTCGTTTACCCAGATAATTCTCAAATGTATTTTTAGAGTATTTTGACTGTAATCATCAAACTGTATGTGTCAATTGTAACACTCGAACGTCGATACACGCTTTTTTTACGACTTCGGGAAAAGAACTTATGTCTACACTTTCTTCGGCAAGAACATGGCATGATCTTCCTTAAGTTTCTCTTCTTCTATTTATCCGTATCTTCATGTGATATTTTAAATCTCACCGCTGCGGCGGTTCGCGGTTGTACCAGATTTAGCCTGGATTCCTGACCCTGTGATGGCGAACTTTGGTCCTGGCGTGGGTTTAGCTGACGGCTTCCCCGCCTGATTTACGGATCTATTCCGGATGTGCTTCTAACTTCTCCCGTCACTCGGCTGTGATTTTCTCGCCGCTTCATCAGGCCATGCAATATTTTTTTTTGTTTTAGAAGCATGTGGCTTTGTATGCAATCCATGTAGTTTTCGATGCACGAACTTCAGTTTGGTCGCAAGCATGTATCGACCTTAAATGAACAAAAAATTTTGTAATACCCTTTGTAACCTAATTTGTGTGAAATTATGAAATTTGGTGGCAATATGCATTCGACGCCTTGGCCCCCAATGTCAATTAGGGCAAACTGCCATCTTGAAAACCTAAAGGGAACAAATATTAAGATAAAAACGAGTACTCGTTAAGTTGTTAGGGGATCACAACTACATCATTTTGTTTTCCTTTATCCAATATAACATCAAATAGATAAATACAAAAAAAAAAAAAAAAAAACAATTGATCGAAAGTTTTACTCAACTTAAATTATATTAATCATGTATGCTCTGCTTATGTTAGGTCCATGTCACATTACCTGTTTTTACTTATATTGTTATTGTTTAAAGGATTTTATTCAAAAGAAAAATATTGAGAGAAATTAAATAAAAGACACGTTTCGAATCTGATTAGTTTTCACATTACCCCTTGTGGTAAACTTTTTATACTTATTGCGAAAACTTAATTTTTTTTTACTGACTGTTATGCAGCTATGCCAATACTGGAGCGACAACTTTATTTGATCCAATTAATTTGGATGCTGGATACCATGTCAAGGTTCGGCCTTCTACTTTCATTATGGTTTATGTGGAAGTATGCGCTCTTGTCGCGACCTGATCCGCGTGTTTGTGTTTTTCTTATGGTCTTTATTGGGAGTTTTGAACTGGTGCTCCTTTTGGTTTCACACGCTTCCTCTCACCGATAAAGAGCTGTAAGACGTATTGCCGCCATCCAGCCGCCGCAGGCCTGGCATATTGCAGCCATCCATCGGGCCGCTTCCGACATAAGACAGCTGACCGGCATCATCTGGCCGGAATTTGTCGGCTATCTTTCACCGACCTGATTCGTGCCCGTACCTTTTGTGTATGTCGTGCCGGAATACATTTTGTATCTTGCCGTTAGCGGTACGGTGTATCTTTGACACTGTCGGCAAACAGTCAGCCGCCGGCGTGTGTGTATATATATCCATTACAAAAAAATTATTCATTTTCGGTGATGTAATTGTGTATTATTTGCCTAGAAAAAATGACATTCGCTACCTGATAAAAAATTACCTGTGTAATAAGGGAGAAATAGGTTTCTGAGTTTTTCTAATTCTGATTATTAGCATATTTTTAAGCATATTTGTGTAGTTTTAAGCTGTGGCCATTCCTGAAATTTCTTAAAAATGGTTTCTTAAGGATAACTAAATATTAAATAAAGAAAATAAGTTTACAATTTTCTTCAGTTAATTTCTTTAAACGGATTGGATTAATATACACAAGAAACTTAAAAAAAAAAAAAAAAAAAACATCATTCAAGCAAGTCATTTGAAAACCCAAAGAGCATATTTTTTCTTCTTTCGTAATGACTTTTCGCGAAATGAATACGTGCTTAAAGTATTCGCGACGATCTCAAAATATCACAGAAAAGTTATGATTAGAGACACGCAAAATTCACGTTCTTATCTGGTACCATGCCAGACTCCACTTCCCTATATCTACACGAGAGCAATTCGTATTTTCATTGGGTTTTGGCGACTATTTTGCGTAATTAACCCGTGTCATCGTTCCAGTGTACGTTGGTTCCTCAACAATCGAGCCTTTCCTACTGGCTGAAACCGTCGTTGAGACGCGCCACACATGATTTTGGCAGATGACAGAAGACAAGCAAGAACACAACATCTTGAAGTTTAGTTTACAGATTAAAAATAACGCGAAGTTCGCAGGTCACTAGTTATAATGAAGTGAACAGCGGAGTTGCGCAGTGCACATCGCATGTCAGTGCGCTTGTGTTTGGCAGTGGTATTCTTAGCGCATGGCCGAGGCGAAGGCGCAGTTGAAACGGTACGTGTCACGCACGAGAGATGTTTTTCTAAGTAGTACGGCCTGAAGGGCGAGATGGTTCGCCTTCAGTCTGTGACTTGGGATGTTTGCATTGTAATTTTGTAACAGCAAACGCTCTGTGGGGGCTGGAGAATGTTTACATACGGAGGTAAGTAATGCTCAATTTGTGTGCTTCCGGAGGACAGGGATAGAAGTCTCCTTGCAGACGGGTTGGTCACAAGATTTTCTGATCTACGGCAGCTGTCTCGGAATTCCTCAGTTTTATCATTATTTTTTTGGGTCTGTGAAGAGCTGTTCCCCGAAAGTCTGTATGAACATAAGTTGGTAGTAGGGGCGAGGGTGTTCTACTTCACGTTTGATTAATCGGATTGACCCTTTGATATAAAACTAATCGAATAAATTCTTAATCCGGTCAAAAAATTTACTCGGATTTAATCCGATCAGATTTTTTTCATTAATCCTTAATCTGACCTTAATTCGATCAATTTTTTCTGTGGAATCGTATAAAACTGGATGAAAGTTTGATTGATTGATACAAAGAATTAAATTAAATTAATCAATCAAAAATTGCTGTGTGATGAGTGTATAGTTTAGTGTAAGGCTGTGTTAAGGCACTTTATATATTTTAATTTTTTTGGGGGTCAGGATCAGCTCTTGTACATCCTCACCCTTGGAATTCTGGTGTTGTATGAGGTGTGGTGTGTTGGGTAAGGGGTATATATATGTGTTGAGTTTTGTGCAAGAGAGGCATTGGTGTTTTTTTTATTTGGAGGGGAACATTGCTCGTAGATGGTGTTGGGAGATAGGCGACTCTGAAAAATACGATTTATGTCGTGTATTATTCGGAATGCAATTAAACTGCTGATGTTACCCATGAGAGAAATTAATGGAAATACAAATTTAAAAAGAACACAACCATATGAGTATCCTGTAGGAAATTAATTAACAACCTACAACAAAGCAAAAATGCCCCTATCGATGTATAAATTAAATGGCAGTCTTCCTAAACATAATAACAAAGTATTCGAAAACACAGAAAAATTACACTACTTGACGCCTCAGAGTTGTACACTTATGTTAAATGATTTTAAAACATGTCTGTTTGGTCGGGAGATGGCTGAAGTAATGATTGCAGTGTATGGCGAGCACCAACTTATAAGCGGTTAGATACATGGTGGGCAGCTGGCACCTGACAGACGACTAAGGCTATAACTACATGGAAAGAGATGTGGATACGTGTTATGTGACTATCGTTAAACAAATTACGGAACCCAGCTGTCCTTTTTTTTTTAATTAATGAAATTGCACGATCACCTCTCCCAAAACACACCTGTCCGGCTGTCAGGTCAGTCAAGGAATGAGACGTGGAGCTTCCGGATGAGTTGAAATTATGGCAAAAACTCTGAATACGACTCGCATAATTGAATTTTCAAATTAATTTATATTTCCCTACAAAACTCGTTTACTACCCATTCTGGCATCTTTAAGACGTAAGCACATTTTTTTACCAATCAAAATAATTTCCGTAGGAGCTGAACATCGCACAGAAAACTTTTCACAATACTAAACGATTTAGCACAAACATACTAGTACTGAGAATAACTTACCCTGTTGCCATGTTTGAAATTCACAATCTCACTTCCCTGGGAAAAATAAATAAATAATTCACTCACATTATTTAACGATGTATCCAGAGAACTGGTTTACCACTGCGAATAAATGTTCCTATTGTAAGAAGCCGAATTTTAAAATAATTACTTCTAACAAGCAATCAAAGTTCCCCGAAGAAAAATAATTGGAAATAACTGATACACTACATCGAGCCAAATGAGGTTAATACAAATTCCGTTACGTCTGGGAAATTCACTACACTTTTTAACCAAATGCGAGTTGAATATTGTATGAACTTTCGTCGACCGAGCTTATAAACGGAGTTTACACAATAAACACTTATAAAATCATTTTTAATAATGGTTGCACTATATCGGCTTAACACACAAAAATATTTTCCCGATAAATAAATGCTTATAGAATTTGCTGAAAAATATTTAGAACAATATTGGTATGAATACAGTGAGCAGATATGTCGAGCGAGATCTGAACCCAGAGCATATAATATCGCTTAACGAGAATCGCGGCTAGCAGTCTGGAGTATCATATGCCTAGGATCTCTGAAGCTTGCGGGCCGTGGGTCAGATACCCCTTCGAACGTCGCACAGGACCCCGCAAGAACGCCAAATGCAGGATTGCGTGTATCCAGGGTGAGGCTTGTCATCAACCCAACATGGCGATTCTGAGCTGCGTGTACAAGGACCTCTGCCCTGTCCACAGAGAGTGCTACACCCCTCCCCTTCCCCAACCCTTTCACAAAATGTATTTTTGGTTAGTTGGAGCACTACTTGTCTCGGCTAGGCCCTCCTATCCCTTCATAATGGAACACATCTTTGTGCACCATGTTGCAGACTTTTCACCTGCCAAACACACCCTCGGGCCAGCGAATTTTGAACACACCCGAAAGCATTAACCTGTTTGAAAAAACTGACCTCTCCCACGAATTTGAAGTGGACTGGTCTGCTTACCTTCCCTCATCCCTCTGCTCCCAAATGTTTCCATGTTCACATGGACACTGACCCATCGAGAAAATTGTTTCTCCATTCCTAAAACCCTAACTTACTACCAGCGTAGTACCAAAGTGCCGCTCTTATAATATATTCCCTCAACATTAAAAGCTATATAAAAATAAGTAATATCTGTATATATGTAAATGTCTTTATGGAATTGCAATTTATCGATTCCTAATAATTCTAGCCAACATGATAAATAATTTTTATCACCTCTTCTATCGAAACCTATCAACTCTCGAATCACGTAGTGAAAACTTTTTATAAATATTTTATTAAATTTTTAGAAAAGTAATTTAATTTATTCCAGTGTTAAACTTTCATTTCCTTCGTAGCATTAGATTCACTACAATAACATTGACAGCTAATCCTGCATATAGAATGTTCTAACCCAGTCCGAATGTTAAACGGAAACTAAATGAAATTCTTGTTATGAACATGCAATGGACACCGACTTATGTTTTCTCTTATCTCATGTGTTGTCCTCCCCCCTCTCTATTATTTTTTAAATCCGATCATTAATGCAGAATCAATTAGCCCTTTCATTTGTCATACACATATGTTTGTAAAAATTTGAAGTTTCCCATAAAAAAAACTTTTTTCTGGTAAAAATAGAAGTGAAGAAATAAATAACTTTGGTAAATTACATATTCATCACGATTTAAAAGAGTAATTCAATTATAAATGTTTTTAACTTAAATATTTTTCCAAGAATTATAATAATAAAAGGAATTAATGTAGCGGATTGCACATAAATGCTATAATCCAATGAAAGATAATCTAATCATAAAGTGGATTGGTCGCACAATAAATTGCTCATCCAAACAGCATTGATATAGATAGGTTTATTAAATAAATTGACATATGTTGTTAAAAATGTTTTTTATTTAGTGTCATAATTTTACAAACATTGTATTACAATCATTAAAGATCTTTATTCGTGACCCACGAGTCGTGTGCTTTTGAGAAACCCCTCCATCGAACCAATGACATATCTTTTTCCTTTTAATGATTTTATCAATCAAATATTAATTTAGGGAACTATCTTCTTTCAGTTCATGTTCGTAAAAACTGCCTTTTATGGGTTGTCCATCATAGGTTTCTAGGTTCTACACTCTGGGATATGATTATCTAATTGAAATAATTTTATGTATTTCGTAAGACCAATTAACGATCAAATTTTTCTTAAAGATTCATTTCTGTTTCGAGATATGTATATATTCACTAACTTTGAACTTTTGTTTTCTCTCGTCCATTTATTTAACATAATTATAAATTGCTTTCATCAAACTATTGTCCGTATCTTCTTTAGGTGCCATCTTGATAGTTCTATGATATCTGGAATTATAAAATTTAAGCATTTCAGGTAAAACAACCGCCCATTTGTAAGTCCCTTTCGACATGAAATGCTTGTATATTAACTTGTATCATTCCACAGCACTGGCTTTAAGGTCTGAATATGTTGCATAGCGATTAATATCATAATCTTTCATAAGTTTCTGGAATGGTGTAGAAAAAAAATCAGATTCTCTGTCGATTTGGAGCGAATTTGGTGTTCTATCTTTCAAAGTGGTCTTCATTCCATCTCTAACATGTCTTCCAGTTTTGTTTATCAAAGGTATAGCCCAACCATAGTTGGAATAAATGTCTATTGTGGTTTAAATATATTTGTATCCCTTATTGTACTTGGAAAGCAATGTCATTTCACACAAATTGGCTTGAAAATGATAATTTAACCCCTTAGTAATAACTCTTCTTCTAGGATATCTTATCCTGACTGGAGCATGAAGTTCTTGAGAAATAGTACTAAACTTCATTGATAATATAACCATCTTCTTTCAGCTATTCAATAATAGAAACAATTTCATTTGTATGCTAATTATTACCAGATTCTCTCGAAACGATGAGAAATTTTAATCTATCGACCAATTCATTAGGATTTTTCCAATATGCAAGAGAAAACCAGTAGCCAATTTCATATTTATACATACAACTTCCGACATTATCTCCTATCAAATGAAGTTTCGGATGATTTTCACCTCCTGAACGGTTATACCCATTCGTACAATGAAGAAATTCTTTATATTTCTCCGAATTGGTGTAGGAATATCCATTTGGAATGTTTTTAAACAATAATTCAAACAAATCTTGACTCATATTAGTTATATAATCACCTATTTTAATTCTATTGTCAGACAAAAATGTAATTACCGAATCTCCCAGAAACCATTTGTTTCCATTTCGATATACAACAAATGTTCGTATTGCAAATAGGAGAAGTATGTTTTAAAACTAAATAATGACATGTTAAATGAGAAAGAGGTTGCTTCTCTTTCTTGAAATGCGTTTTTTCTTCCGATTTTATTTCCAAAGGTGTTTCATTAGGCGAATTCAACACAGAATGTAATACATCCATTCTACTCATAATGGGTTTAAATATTTCTTCATTTAAAACATCCTGTTCCATATGGGCTTGTTTGGCTTATAAATATTTCTCCTTCACAGCAGATATAACGTTATGTAATTCCGAAGTAGAGGCAGATGTGTTTGATTATATTACATTTAATTTAAGCTATTTATATGTGAATTAAGTCATTGATTTTCTAACTGCTGCAGTAGGTCGACTAACTGTTACACTAGATCGAATAGTTTGCTCTTTTTCAATCTTATCGACTTTACTAAAAACAGAATCTATTTTAGTAGTTCAAATTCTCAAAGCAGTAATGAAATAATTTATTCGTGTTACCAAATCATTATTATGTTTTCTCAGATCTGTTTGTGTAACTAGACCTTATTTTTCATTAATCAATTCATCACTTACATATTTCATTATTTATTTCATTCATGTTTCAAGTTGTTTTGTAGTACTATTGCTTACCACTTCATTAATTACATCTCTTAAACTATTTTGCATTTCTGCATGTTGTGTTGTAAAAATTATGTTTGTCATATTATTAAAGTCTTTACTAAATTCATTACTCTGTAAATCATTACTAATAATGGTTCAAATGTTCGCAATTAGACTTGTATTTTTATAAACATTATTATTCACATGAACTAACTTTGTTAATTTCTCTCAAATATCACTCGATTGTGATTTTAAAAACATTTTGTGTGATGGTGTTTAAGTCTTCCACATAACGTTTATTTACCGAATCAGTATCTCTCACAGCCATACCCACATTATGTAATATATGTCCATTCAAATCAGCATTCCCATCGCGATTTTTGGTTAAACAATTGCAATGATTGAATGTCATACTGCTATGACCAAACATTGGCATACTAGTTATTATTGCTCGAGAAATAAAAAACCTATATCTGCCTTTATATAGGGGAAGCATTGGTATAATCCCCAGAAAACCATATTTGTTTTTCCAAAAGTAAAAACACATATCTTTAAACTTTGTAAATGTCATATCGCCTAAAACATGGTCATTTTAAATATGTTGCAGGTTCACATTAACCATTTTAAACACAATTATGATATTTCCATTATCGCACGAATTATGTTTTGGAATACATGCAGTAACTTTGTGATAAATAAAAACAATCAACACTTGAATGTCGCACAAAACATATTCAAAAATAAATATGGATTTGGGTAATGCTTCATTCGGAGAAAATATACCTTCTTCATTTGTAAAAGGGAAATATCATATACTTTCAATTCATTGAAAATACTTGCTAATCATTGCCATTTCTCTTATATTGTTTAAAAAACACATAAAAGTTTTCAAATTTAAGCCCATTTGGATGTTCCAACAGCGACATAATAACACACATTTTCCCACATGAAGAAGGGCAGCTTGTTATACAATGTATGTTTGATGGTAAAAGAATACCATGATTCTGTTCAATTACATTTTCTTTCATATTTACAATTTTCAGAAGATGTACATTTGGTTTTATAACCTTCATTTATACAATATTAAATAACATAACATACTAACATAGAATTATACATGCAAGTCTTGCATTCAGTTGAAAATACTGCCTCATTCTAGAAGTATCAAAAAAGGATGCGGAGTATTGAATACATTGATTAATGAATTTCATTTTAGTTATTGAATACATTGATTAATGAATTCCATTTACCGAAATACAATCATTGTGGATCTCGTACTAAACCTGCAAAATGTGTGGCATGGAACGATCAAGGAACAAACTCTCTGGATAGTGCTTGTAAAGAACATGGTATAGTTTATGATTGAACAAACAATTTGAAAGAAAGACATATAGTGGATACAATTCTAGCCAATAAAGCAATAAATATAAGGAATAATCCGTCTACATCTACAGGTGAAAAGCTAGGTGTTTGGGTCGTTGACTAATTCATGTGTGCAAAGGTTAAAAAAAAGGCATGGCTTTAAAACTTGAAACTAAGGAAAAACAAAGAAAAAAATAATCATTCCATTCCTATGGATAAATCCTTGGAGGAGTTTCGGCTATCAGTAGAGCAGTTAAATGAACGGTTAAAGGAATGTATTTGAGACCCTATATTGTTGGACAAGGATGAAAAAACTGGAAATGTGGAAAAAGAATGCAGAAAGTCCTAAATAGTCTTCCAAAACGCGCATTAACAAACAGAGATATTCATGCATTTGTAAACAAACCAGATACTCCATATTTTCGAGGTGTGTATATGAGAGATGATTTACCAAAGAAACCACACCTCCATGAATGTATGATTGATAATTTAGATTCTAAACAAAAGAAAGTTACACATTGGGTAGCATTAAAAAAAATGTAAATCAAATATTTTACTATGGCAGTTTTGGTGATTTACGTCCTCCAATTGAATTATGTAATTATTTAAAAAACATGCAATTAAGGTACGATTACCAAACAGAACGATTACCAAATACAATCAATTGCAGGCATTTATGTCTACATTTTCGTCTATAAATAGCATATTTAAGTAAGTGTAATACTAAACATATTAGTATTATGTTAATAACATTGATGTTAAGCGATAATTCATTGCAATTGCATGCTGTATATTTCCCTGTGTAGGAGTTAGATGGTGAATGGCAAATAAGTCTAATCGAATTTGTTACTTACAATGCCATACCAAACATTCCAATTTACAACCAATCATTTATGGTTAACAATGGTGATGAAACCTACAAGATTGTGATACCAATAGAATCTTATGAGTTAGATGACTTATTAAAGCGGCATTACCTAAAGATTTGCATTTCCAATTACATGGAAATCCAAATACATTAACTAGTGTGGTGTACAGTAACATTAATATCGATTTCTCGGAAGACAATTCAATTGCAAATATGTTAGGTTACGTATGGAAAGTGTATCCCACTAATGAATTTCACAAATCATCCAAACAGCTTAATATATTATCAGAAAATATATGTTGTATAAATATTAATATTGTAGGCAGTTCATATTTGAATGGGAAACTGACAAATACACATGTATTCACAGGTGCAGTGGCTCCAGGATATAAAATAATTGAAAAACAGAATACATTGATAAATTTTCAGTTGTTACATGATTTGTTGTGATTATTTTAATGAAATTTGAGGTATAATATATAGTCTTTGTCTTGTAAGTATTAACTAAGATGTTTTTATGTAATTTTAACATAAAAAAAATTTATTATAAAAAGAGTTATGTAACTTTTATTTATTAGTTTGTCATTCTTCATGTCATAATTCGTGTATGATTGGATAACAAATGTAATACTACTAAAGAGAACTTTAATACAAAAAAAGTTGGTAAATTTGAAACGAGTGGGTCATTAGTAGTAAGCTTTTCAGGTGTGGTTTTTATTCAGGCCCAGGTAAGTGGATGCCTTTCACAAGAAAATACAAATTTCTCACTTCAGTCTTTGTGAGGGAGAAAAAATATGTTTATAAATTAAACTAAAAAATATTTCATTTCAATTAAAATTTAATAAAACAACTCTGAAGGGCTTAGAGGGAAATATATTTACAAAAGTGATGTAGAAAAAGTAATGCCAGGTTGAATTAATCATGAATTAAAGGAGAGAGCAGTATATTGAGAAAATATCCATCACCACAGCTCAACTTGAAGGACATAAGAAAGGGAAAGTCGACTGACAAAAATGCCTTTTTTAGAGGCAGGTACAAGACCTCTCACCACGCTACCTACAAGAACATTTCCCACTGTCTTGAGTCTCTCGAGCAGTTATTGGCATAGCCCACAGAACTTTTAATAGACATATTTTATTACACAAAACAGATTACAACTGCTGCTGGAATTCAAGACTTTGATGTGTGGTGGTAAAACACAATCATACTTTACACAAACATAAACATCATTGAACAATTTTTTGAACCAAACTTGTGTTAAAAGTGGCTGCCATTTTCCTTTAAATTTGCATAAATTTGGACATTTTAGAAAATAACTTGAAATTTAAAAGATTTCATTATCGATAGAAGTTATTTCAGGCTGTATTCATGCTATTTCATTAATATTATGTTAAAAAAGTAGTATTTGTCTGAAAATAAGTTTATATTTGTTCAAATATACACTATTTATGTTAGATAGTATAGTCGAAATTTTCTAATGGAATATTATGGTGAAATCTACATGTGGAATACAAATTTTTCTCTGCTGTGCACAAATATTTGAAACAGATGGAATATTTATGTTTTCCATTCCCCTGAATTTAAAGACATTTGGTTTTAACAGTAGCTTATTTAACATAAGTTTCAATAGGCGAAAAAAACTTTTACTTGTGTATTGCTTAAATCGAATTATAAGTGTTTTTCATTACTTACAAATTTTAGCAAGTGAAAATATCACTTGTACAAAATTTTTTTTTCATAGATGCCTGGATTACTTTAAACTTAAAATTAAAAAGTTTGCAGGAAAACAGGATGCACTTAACATTTATTGGACAAAAATTCATTTTTGGATTAAAATATAAAATTTCCTAGAATTTTATCTAGAGATTAAAATATCGGGTAAGATTTAATGCCTAATGTTCAGGGATATAAATTTTCTCATTAGGACTTCGGTAGCAAAGTTTTATTTCGCTGGAAATAAGACAGGCTTTGGGTTGAAGAAACCTCCCTTTCTGAACAAGTCAGCGGACAGGCGAAAGTGAATGTTTATGGTGAGGGGGGAGGTAGGCAGATAGGGTCAGTTCAAAATTCGCTGGCCCGAGGGGGTGCTTGACAGGGGGAGAGTTCCCGATGTGGTGCACAAAGACATGCCCTGGACAAAGGGCTGGAGGTGCAGGGGGTCCCTAGCCAAGGCAGGCAATGCTCCAGCTAACCAAAAATGCATTGTGGGCTGGATGAATTCCTGTGGGAGGGGGTTGGGGAAGGTGTGTGTGTGGTGGTAGACAGGAACTCTCGTTTCGGACAAAGGCACATTCTGGACTATGGTGTTTGAGGGGGAGGGGTGCATGCAGGAGCATTCTGACCACTTCTCGCAGGATGGCACCATATTTAGTTTGACGAAAAGCATTGACATGGATACATTGCTCTCTCCTCTGAAGCACCTCTTCTGACATCAACGGTCGCACCATCGTTTGGCAGAGAGTATGGCTATGACCAAGGGGCAGTGGGTCCCCGACCAGCTGGCTTCACCTTTTGTTAAACATTTTCATCGATTAGTATCTGCTCTGGGCATCATCTATCATTTCAAGATAAACAGTTCTCAAACTTTAAATTTATCAGGAAAATAATTTTTTCGTGTGTTAAGGCAATGTAGTGCATCCGTCATTAAAAATAATTTTGTAAGCGTTTATTGTGTAAAACCAGTTTCTGAGCTCAGTAAACAAAACTTCATAAGATTTTCAACTCACGTTTGTGTTAACAAATGCTGCGAATTTCCCAGACTTAACGGAATTTGCATTAACCCTATTTGGCTCGATGTAGTTTGTCCATTATTTTAAATATTTTTTTCGTGGAAGTTCGATTGCTTGTTAAAAGTGAATTATTTTTAAATTCGGATTCTTACAATAGGAACATTTATTCACAATGGCAAACCAGTTCTCTGGATACATTGTTAAATAATGTGTGTGAATTATTTATTTACTTTCCCCAGGGAAGTGAAATTGTGAATTTCAAACATGGCAACAGTGTAAGTTTTTCTCAGTACTAGTATGTTCGTGCTAAATCGTTCCGTATTGTGAAAAGTTTTTTTCTTTGCGATGTCACGCGCCTACAAAAATGATTTTGATTGTTAAAAAAATGTGCTTACATCCTAAAGATACCAGAATGGGTAGTAAACGAGTTTTGTAGGGAAATATAAATTAATTTGAAAATTCAAGTACATGAGTTGTATTCAGAGTTTTTGCCGTAATTTCAACTCGACTGCAAGCTCCGCATCTTATTCCTTGACTGACCTCACAGCTGGACAGATCTCTTTTGGGAGAGGTGGTTGTGCAATTTCATTAATTAAAAAAACAGGATATTTGGGTTCCGTAATTCGTTTAGTGATAGTCAAGTAAATAGTACTCACATCTCTTTCCAAGTAGCTATGACATTAGTCGCCTGTCAGACACCGGATGCACTCCATTTATCCAACAACTTATAAGTTGGCACTCATTATACATTGCAATCATTACTTCAGCCATCTCCCGACCAAACAGACATGTTTTAAAATCATTTAACATACGTGTACAACTCTGAGGCATCAAGTAGTGTAATTTTTCCATGTTTTCAAATACCTTATTATTGCGTTTGGGAAGACTTCTGTTTAATTTATATATTGAAAGGGACATTTTTTCTTCATTGTAGATTGTTAATTAATTTCACACAGGATACTCACATAGTTGTGTTCATTTGAAATTTTATTTCCATTAGTTTATCTTGTGCATAACGTCAAAATAAGACAAAAGTAAAGTGTCTTAGCACACCTTTACACTAAACTATACACTTATCATACAAAAATATTTGACTGATTAATTCAATTATATTAATTTGATCAATCAGTCTAACTTTCATCCATTTTATACGATTACACAGAAAAATTGATCGGATTAAGGATAAATAAAAAATTGATCTGATAAAAATCGGATTAATCTTTTTGATCGGATTGAGTTCGGATTAAGAAGTAATCCAATAATTTGATATAATTTATATATCGAAGGGTTAATCCGATTAATCAAAAGAGAAGTAGAACACCCTCGCCCCTACTACTACTTAAGTTATAAGGACATTTATACTTACAAGAGCTTTATTTCATCCTTTAATTAAAAAACCTGTATAGAATTGCAAACGAAACCCGTTTAGTACACAGCTCCATATAGTGTAAACACGGTTATAGGCTGTTCACGGTTAAGTGAGCACATTTGAGACCTTAGCTACTTTTTTCCTTTCAGCCATTTTTTTATGCCTTAACCACTTTTTAAAATAAATATTACCATGTAAGTAATAAACACAGTGTGTATATTCCACCGCACTCGGAAGTTAACGTCTAAGCCTAAAATAAAATATATTTATTGACTATGACTCCATATGGAGTGGACTTTCAAAAGTGCTCCTTTTACCGTGAAGAGCCTATGCGAAAATGACTGATTGTGCGTTCCGCTATCACGCACCTCTATATCTAAAAAGTACGGTAGCGTGCAAAAATTAAGAATGCGACAGGTTTTCACATGTAAAGTCGCGTAGCAGTATTTAAAATAAGTACAACGCAAACCATGACATGTAGGACGTAAGAGTATGGGACAGGTTAACAACTCTGACCAAGTAAGGTATGCAAATGATACAAAGGCACATGTGACAAGCGGCAGGCAAAGAAAAATCAGTTCTCAGTACGGGAATTGGTCACCCCCGAATAGAATGCATGATGTGCACCGTATTTTCATGCTCTGAACAAAGTTGTACAGTTTTTAGTTAAGTTTGGTTTGCACGAGGCGGAGGAATGCCCTGGAAATAGATCAATAGCATGGCTTCAGAAATGTGTGACGTAATCGTGCATGGATTATAGACACGGTATTTGCGACTCCAAACTTCTCGGCAAAACTAGCCACGCTCTGACATTATTCCATCTTCCTTGGTCAAAATCTTCTAGATGTTGTCCACAGGACTGCCGTTTGGCCACATCAGACATAAGACTACAACTCGGCGTCATTTGAGTTGATGTGCATTGTGCAATAGCTTATACTGCAATGCTGTGCGTGCATTGCGCTCGGGAGTTATGATGCCCTTAGCAAATGCCCACTGCAAGTCATGCTGCGCACATGCACACACACTACCGTACCGGAACCTACACTAAACATTTATTTCTGATATACTTCCTAAATTGTAATGGAAGTTTTTAACCTGCACATAGTTTGGAAATAATAACACATATTACACTGCGAATGTAGGAATGTTGAGCGTCGTTACTATTCAAGGTTGGGGACTTCCTTACGCATTTGACTGTTTCGTTAGTGAGTGTAAAGGCTTTTCACGGTAAAGTGAGCACCTTAGAAATGAACCTTGGAAAAAAGTCACTACGCCTGCATGCATAAATTTTAATGCACGCACTGAGTGACATTCGCCCAGTAAAGTTGGAAACGATGGAGGGGAAAGTAGTTCTATATATTCACGTCGAATAAAAAGTGTTAGGTAACCAACTGTGGTAACTTAAAATTATTTCTTTCGCGTTCTGTTTATTTAATATATCGAAGTGTAAAAATGACCAAATCTGTAAAGTTTTTACTTTTTTAATAGTTTCACAGTTTCATTTGACCGACGGATGAATATGTTCATGAGGCCCATGGCAATGTTAATTTCACATAAGGTGGAGAGATACACAACGTGTATACAAGTAAATCTTAAGCAGGGTTTTCAAATGTTCTCATTTTAACGCGAACAGCCTATAATAACGTTGTCTTGGATGTTTAGGAAAACAGTTTACTATTCACACTTTCTCACTATTCATATACATCAACATGGTAATTTTACAAATAATATCTTAGAGAGTATTGGCGATCTCCATATTGTTATCTCGATCTGTTTCGCCTGTTATAATCATTTCTCCATTTCGACTTAATTTTTTACACACCGTGTGAAAGAGACCTCTTTTTCCGCAGACACGAAGGCGCAAGCTCATGGCGCACGCTCCCGAAGGGAGCAGATCACAATTTCCGGAAAGTCGTGTATTGTTTGTTTGAGGTTTTTGTTTCGTTAGTGATTTGGACTTTTTATGTCTTATTTATAGTTGTGCTGTTTTCTTTGATTCGGATCATTTGTTGTATGCCTGGATCACTATCCTTGATTCATATGCACGTTTATTCTTGTAGTCTTCTGTTCAATTTCTTATTTCAGTTTAGGTTTTTCCATTCAGTTTGGTATTTGTATCTTCAACTTTATGATCAAGGTATAAGTGCAGTCAGTCTCTGAACACAAACCATGATAATGAAGACACTTTCGGACATCGCTTGTAAGCGCTAAAATTACTATAAAAAATCGGTACATTAATGAATCTATACTATAAAAGAAAGGACTGGAGATAGACGCAGGGATGACGGGAGTACAGTGAGTAAACCCATTAGCAGTCAGAGAACATGCCAATTTCTCCCATGTGCGAAAATTCGGATTCGGATCTGCCGGATATCGAACCTGAATTTCCAAAGTTGGAAGGTCTTCGCAATAACAGCACAGCCACCGAACTTTGATATTTGTTATGACAGATTGGAAACCAAAATTTTTGACTAATAAATAAGACTGTACTAATAGAACCCTAACGTGTTACATTGACGCATTGAATTTTTTTTTGTAAGAAATGATCAGATATCTGTACAAGCATAGATAAAGTTAAGCCTTCTCTAATATATTATCAGGTAAGCAACGATATGCCACTCGTTATTTCTAGCCACTGTTTACTCTCGATATAGAATTTTCTGAACTGTTTACACGATCTGTCGGCTTAGTTTGAGACGCCTATCCGACCAATACGGAAATGTATGCACTGTTAATTTTGGGTTCTGAGAACAGGAATTCCATTTCATGTATGATTTTGGGTGTAATTCGTGATTTGTGATTGAGGATTAGAGACGCCAACGCGTGATTTAAAGCAGATACAAGAATTTTTTTCCCTAGCAAAATACCAACCACGTATCTCGGCTAAACTGGTGTTTATTTCCACTGTGGAAAACCAGTGAATTCGGATTTTAATCTTCGGGTTTTTCCTCTCCTTTTATATCCGTAATGTACCAGGATTAGTTTGATTGGGCAAATATCTTCCCTCGTATTTCTACCGTCCTTTCTTCCTCCGTTTATTCCAATTTTTTTTCTCTCCTTTCGTACACCCCAGTTTACTAGCGCGTATACCACGTCTACACACGCAAACTGCTCTGTAACAAAACAGTATTAAATTGGTATGGAATTTAATTCCCGATTCAATTTTCTTCCAATCGTTCTCCCTCGCCTTTTTTTTTTCTACTTCCTTTGATAGGAATCTACAAACCAGATGAATACAAACTCTGTGTGAAATGTGGATTTTCCTGCAGAAAAAAAAAATACATGTTTGGCTTAGGCTTGTTGATTTCGTATAAACAAAATGTTCCGTTTATAATGCTCTATGAATATTCTACAAAAACAAAGTGTTTGTTCAGTCGCTTTCCATAAGTTGATTCTGACTGGAACTTCTTTATTTCCAAACTCAATTTTTCATCTCCAGTCAATAAAATTCTTACGTACTTCTTAAATTTGACTTTACATTTGTATGGTATCGTGTTAAAATACTTGCGGAATGTTCATTTCTCATGAAAATTATAACTGTAAATTTGTTTATGAATATGTAGAAGCAAAGGGCGAAAAAAATAACATCGCATAAAAATAAATGAATTTTGTTAGTACAACGAAGTAGTCTGCCAAGTATTTTCCGATAACCTCTAAAATACTATATGTTAAGGCAAAAATTTATTTCGAACGATGCGTAGTTTAAGAAGTTTAACGGCCGGAAAAGGGCACACTAACTTGAACTCTGTATAGCTGAAGTAAATCGTGTTGAGACAATGGTGGGATGTCGCAAACCAATAATATTACCTAACTGGCGCTTAAACTCGGCTTGACACGTTAAACGTGTATGGTGAAACCAGCTCTTAATGCTCCAACTGTAGGGCTATACAAAATATGTAAACTAATTTTAATTCATTATTTTCGTGGCAATGCTTCTAGACACTACTGCGGCCTTGTAATCCCTATGGCATACGTGCAGTTTCCCTTTGGTTATTGGCTACGTGCCTTTGCCGGGAGACAGTTTCTTACCTGAATGGGCCAATCAGAGTTATATAACTCTGACAATGCGTGTCCGTGATTCGCGGGTAGACACCTACAACGTTTGGCATTGCCAGTTAAAATCACCTAATCACGAAAGTGGATCTGAGCTCTACTGCTGTGGAGTACAAGAAGTCCTGGAATTTTTCGCCATAAACAGGTGGCCTTGTCTATATGTATTTAGTACACGCATCTATTTTACAAGTTCGATATACTAATCGGTTTAGTCACTGCAGACATTATATGTATCACGGTAGAGTGAAATCTATATTCCGTTTCAAGCGAATAAAACATTTGGTTACCCGAAACACTCCGATGTCTATTATTACAGACATTTTTGTGGAAACAAAATCAGCTTTGCCCAGAACTTGCATTTATTTAGTTGGCTGTGAGGTAATCGGGTCATTTGATTGCCTTCATCCTGAAATACTGTAAGAGAATTTGTTTGTAATTTTCGCGACAGTTTTTGTTTGTGAATTTCTGATGATTTATGGTGGTATAAACAATACCAATGAAACAATTTCCAGAAAAAAAAAGCAAGGTTGTAAAACTTGAAAACATTCATTAAAGCACACGTCCTTTATTAAAAGAATATGTATTTACAGACATTCCAACTCCGTAGGAATAGGCTGTTCACGGTAAAGGCAGCACTTCTTAAGGCCCTTTCAATGGGCACTAACCACTAATAAATCAATTTAATGGCAGCTTCAGACGTTAACTTTTGGGAGTGGTGGGGTGCTTAGACTGTTTTTATTTGTCACAAGGCAATGTTTATATTAAAAAGTGGCTAAAAGATAGAAAGTTGGTAAACGGAAAAAAAAATTACAAGGGCCTTAAAAAGTGCTCACTTTACCGTGAATACCGAGGTTTTTAAGGCGCAGAATATTAAAACAAACGTTTCCGGATTCGATATTCGGCTGTATTCGCACTGATTTTTACAATAACCGGAGTGGTTTAATGCACCTACGTAAAGTTATACAAATCTTCAGTAGAACCATCCAAATCTTAATAACCAAATAACTTGGTTTTAGCAACATATTATTTAATCGATGTTACGTCATTAGTAGATGGACTATAGAGCAAAGGTCGCTTGCAGTTGCACAATTTTTTTTTGCCTTGGAAGTTGTCCAAACAGTCACACGGAATGATGATTTACTGTTTACACAAATACGTGTTTTTAAATATTGATACATTTCGTCTAAGAGAGTTTTAATGCAACTCGCATGTGTACAAGTTACACATATTTGTTTTTTGTAATGTCGCTTGTCTTTTGGGAAGCTATATATGTAAACGGAAGCCCATCATTAGTTTACCACAGAGTTCGACAGCTCTACTTGCAACTTTTGATCCCGTGAAGAGGACGTGAGTAGAACCCGAAAACGAAGACTACCTCAATTTTAGTCTGTGGTGCGATCAGTAATTTGGGATCCTTCCAGGACGATCGTTTGTTCTATTACCAGCCGATATAAGTGCCTAGAATTCCCCGATGAGAAAAGTTTTGTGGGCGGTGCTGAATGGCAATGGGTTTTCTCAGGACAACCCCGTTTCTCGCATCGCTAAATTGCATCATGTCCTCACCCACACAGGTTTCGTTTCCTTCCCCCCCCCCCTCTTTACTGCCAGCAGCTGAGAATAGTGACGAGTGTCTTTTATTTACCGATTCTGATGAGTCACTGACAAGAGGTGTTTTGGCGTCTGTGTTGGAGGCTACACTTCCTTCTGAGACCACTGATCTGCAGGACAGGTGGTCTCAGCGCTATAGTCTCTTCACAGTTTACTCACACTTTGTGAATCAAACTTTTGAAAAATCTCCCCATATATGACGCAATTAGTTATTTTCTAAATATGCCATGTACCACAAGCATTTTATTTCTCTATTAATACAAAAGTAGGTATACAATTTCCATTTAAATTGAAGTGTTCCCAATATTTTATACAAAAATTATATTGTTTCACAAATACAACTAAATAAAATAGAAGTGTCTGTAATTTTTTAATCTTACGCTTTTAATTATTTTTTTCATATAGTATAATTGATTACTAAGCCATATCTAATGTTCATTTTTTTTGTGTGTCTGTCTGTCTGTCTCTGTCCGACCGGATTTAACTCAAAAACCACTGAACGTATTGACATCAAATTTACACAGTATATATCATCGAGATATCTCAAACTGTTCCAAAAATATAATGATCAGGGATTTACATAGGTACTGGATTAAGCTTTCCTTAGGATTACTACATAAAAAAAGCATTTTATAAAAAGTTCCGTCATTTCTCTTTTCTTTTTTGTCTATGGGCTGTCCTCCTTTCCTCCCCAAGAGTGATTCCAAATCCTAAATGGCATGCGTATGAAGTAGCACAGGAAAGCTAGTTTATAATAAATGTTTATAAAATAGCAAGAAAATGTGTGTGTTGGTAGCGCCTAAGAAGAAATAATTCTCATACAAAATATTATTACAACAGAGAGCGCATGAATTCTGAGTGCATTATCCTATGGAGTGATTTTCTAGATTTATCTAAGCTTAGTTTGCACGAGGCGGAGGAATAACCTGGAAGTAGAAGTTGGGCAGGGCTTCAGAAAAATGCGAAGTAACCGTGAATGGATTATAGCAGACGACCCAAAATGGCGGTGGTACAAATGGTGATTACAACCAAGAATCTGTAGCATTGCTGTGTTCTGCCAAGGATGCGAGGAGAGTAAGAATGGATTGGCGTTAGGATTAAATTATTTTAATCGGAATTGAATGTCCGTACTATGGTTTTTACAAATTTAACTCATCATATAAAAACACAACTACTGCTAATTACATGACAACAAACTCGTCGGGGTATTGTGAGCTCTATCATTTATACTGATGGCACTACTGAAAAATGGTCTTCCACTGAGCTCGCTGATTGGCAGTTGGCGTTCCTAGATGGTTTACTGCAGACGAGTAACCTCAGCGCTGTCATTCGGAAAATAAATTCAGCCACAGTCGACTCACCTTAGCCAAACTCCAGGCTGTCTTCTGTATCAGGCAAGACAGGTGACTCCACTAAGCTCCAGACTATCTTCATTTAATCAATTATGATCCTTCGGGTATCACTTGCAGTTTTTACTTTTCATCATCAAATGTCGTGTGCTGTTACACCCTCTCAGTGTCCTTAATTCATAACCGAAGACACGAAACGAGATACTTCAAGCGATAGCTCTCTCGTTTCCGAAACATCCTGTACATTCAGCACCATAAAACCAAAAATGGTTGGATTCCGTGTATGTAGCCTACCTCTCTCTGGAGTCTTCCCCCGACCTTTAATAGCCGCAGCAGTGTGTTACTGGGTATTGTGCGCCCCCCCCCCCCCCTCCGAAAGGTATTGGGAAATATTATATTTTGAAAGTAAAACACGAATTACTCGAAAACGGCGAGGCTTTGGGTATTTACACTACTTGACATGTGTATTTTATTATTGTAACAAGGGATATTTAACTATCCATCTTTTAAATTCCAAATTTGCTACCGTGTCATAGAGGTTCGTTCGAAATAGGGTTAGTAATCGTGATTATTTACATGGAATAATTCGATGACAGCGACAGGTTTTGTGGGGTTTGAAGATCTTTGTCCAGTTAACCATTATCCAAACAATCGGTGTTTATCTTAAATACTCTCCTCAATATTTGCGCAGGTCGCGTGTATGTTATTAATTTATTATTTCGTGATAAACATGCAGCCGAAATTTCTAGGCCGAATGTAGATACATTCTGTATATAAGATGTTGACGGTTCACAAAACAATTTTGAAATGAACGTTTGAAAAATGCCACTGCCCCTAGTTGCATACACTGTAACGGGCGCACTGTTGGTAACATACAGTAAGAAAGAAGTTGCAGGTCTTGACTTTTAAATATAAATTTTAGGTAAACATTAGCGAATTCTGAAATAATTTCTTTAGCTTCCTGTTTTTTTTTACGCACGTAAGTGTAAAAATGTGCAAGTTCGTAAGAAATGTACTTTTCTAATAATTTCAGGGGCCATACTGCTCGCCTCCCACCAAGGCGAACCGGGTTTCGATTCCCGGCGGGGTCGCTCCCGGATTTCCGCATGTGGGAATCGTGCCGGACGGTGTCGCTGGTCCACGGGGTTTCTCGGAGATCTCCCGTTTTCCACTCACCGTTCATTCCGGGCACTGCGTCATACTCGTCTCGCTTCAACCTCATTGGCTCTCAATAAATATCGCTCTTAATAATTTCACAGTAACACATGACCGACGCTTGAAAACGACTCACGCCTAACTTGAAGATACCGTACAGTACAGTGTCTCGAAACGGAGATAAAATACACAAAATACCCTGAAGCATTAACAAAAATGTGGGACCAAAAATAAAAATGAAATAAATATTAATTCATATACATACAAAAATAAAACCTATTTAACTAACCCATTTAAATATTAAATTTTGCCATCCGTACAGCTAATATCAGAAATCCTATCACCAGAAAAATAAAATAATAAAAATATGCAAATCAGCAACAATTACATATGCGACAACATAACATGACAGATTTGGGAAATAAAACATAAATTGATCATATAATTTACACAAGCCTGCAAAATTTAGAACTTAAAAACTTTTTTCACAATTGAGGAATACACAACCTGCATTCAAGTACATCAAGTGCTCAGTTTACCGTGAACAACCTATATATGGGTGCGATGCACTGTAGCAGGATATTGTCCTCCCGCCGCCCTGTACCCAACAGTGTTGTTACTTCAAACATTTCTGAAGCCCTGCTAAATCCCTAGATATTCCTTCGCATAATGCAAACCAAGCTTAATCATGTATAGAAAATGACACCTAAAGGACAGCGCACCGTATTCGTGCGCATCCTGTGTAACAATGTTATGCATAAGAACTATTTCTTATGGGCATTATCAACATACCTATTTTCTCACTGCATTTATTCATATTTTACGCTCTTAGATTTAGCGTACAGATTATTTCCTACCAGGAGTAGGACGTTTACTTCTCACCAATAACAAGTACCCAAATTACACTACACAAGACCCACTGGTTTATTAACGCACAAACGATACCCAACTTCTCTATAATTATTAACAGATGCTCGTACACGTTGCTGTGACCACGCTTTAGCTGACAGGCCACATATTCATTTATAAGGGGGTTGGTGTAGTCTAGTAAAGCAAATACTTTTATTCCAAAACACTAAATTTTATTGAAACCATCAGTGATACAAATAAGCAATAGCTAAGTCGTCATATTACTGTTTTTGACTCAATATATCTCAGATTAACTGGAAGTCGAGCCCAATAATAGAATATAATAGATTGCTCCAATAAAGCTCTTAGTTATCGCCTCACTCGCCTTCGCCTCACGATACTTTAACACACCCTAACGGGAAGGATATTTACCCACTATTGATGAGTCGAATTCGCTCAGACTCGTCTCGACGGCTGCACTCTCTCGGTGTCGAACCCTGGCCCGCTGGACTGGCGGACCTCACGACGGGGATGACGCAGGTGGCCCTCTGGCGTCGGCAGGAACAAATATGGCCGTGAGCCTCCAGCGCTCGCGCCATTTATACTGCATCGCCCGATCTTGTTTAGGATACATTATCCCCGGCTGTTGCCACAACTAACGTCGCCATGGCCGACTTCCTTCGCGCTCCTTGCAAGGCCTGCAACCCTTGGTCCGGTAGTGCTCACAGCAATGTTATATAAAATACTATTCGTTGCTTTAACCAATCAATAATGATGATGGCAATCTCTTACAATAATGCTAATCTGACTTGATAATACCGCGGCCTACGCTTTAGACTGACAGCCCCGTCTAGCGCTTATGTAGGATTTATCCTCACCTCTGACCACTGTATCAGTATTGCAGTCACGTTCTGCTGACGTGTTGACCTCGGCCGCGCCTCAACGTCACGGTATCCTGGTGACCTCAAGGGGTGAGGGGGCGTCCTCGCAACGCCCTCTTATAAAGGGTGAGTCCTTTAAAAGAGACCTCGTGGGACATGTGTGTAACGGAGCGAGGGAGGTAAAGCTATAAAGTGGAATATAAAGAAAAAGAGAGTTAGAACAGATTAATACATTTTGCCTTCTCGAGAGTAATCAATCGTCTACCGGTAGTTGTATACACGATGAACTGTGAGCACAGATCTCACCAAAATGGTTTTATTATTTCCAGCTCTTTTTAGAATAATGATTGTTTTTTTCGAACTCTCTTGGTTTCTGACGATTCTTTTCACAAAGTGGTCAGTGCTTGCGGGAGATAAGAAGGAACGTCGTGGGAGAGGTAGGATGGTAGCCATCCTGCGGGAGAAGAATAAGAGTTGGATAAGGAAGGCAATTTTTTCACATGTTAGGTTAAATTTTAGGCTTCCTATTAAGTTGTTGTCACACTAGACTGTATTTCCTCATTCCCTCGTTCCGTTACACACATGTCCCACGGGGTCTTTTAAATGACTCACCTGTATTAACGCGCGCCCGTTGGCCTCCTTTCTTCTTACCGATCCCTGTTTAGGACTCGTTATCCAAAACACCGCCGCTGCCCTGTGTGCCTTCGTTACAATATTAATTACGAATAAATATAGTGGCTCTAATTTGTAGATAACTTATAAACAGCATTTTAATTTCATCGAAAATAAGGTAGTTTTGTGCCAACACATAAAGCTTGTGATATATGGCATATTTAGGTAAAGGCTGTTAACGTTAAAGTGACCAAATTTGCAATCAACCTTAGAAAGAAATCACTGCCCCTGCCTGCATATATTATAACGGGCGCACTTAGCGACATACGTTAAGTAAAGTTGGTAACGATGGATGGAAAATAAGTTCCTTATCTTAACGTCAGATTAAAAGTGTTAGGTAACCATTTGTAACAACTTAAATCATATGTTTCGCTTTGTATTATTTTTTCGTGTATCAAAGGACAAAAAGACCAGATTTGTGAAATATTTACTTTTTTTTTTAGTAAATTCAAAATTTCACTTGATCGACGCATGAATAAAGTGACGAGGCATGTCGCAGTGTTAATTTTACATAAAGGCGGAAGAATACACAATACGCATACAAGTAGATCCCACGCAGGGCTTTCAAAAGTGCTCATTTTATCGTGAACAGCCTATAACAACCAAACACCCCGTACATACATGGGGTGATTTTGATTTTAAAAGTGTGAAGAAACCGCGGATAGCCTATACCTACCCCTCACACCTAGGGTTCATATCGCGATTACCGCACCAGGAAGAAGGAGAGAGGTTGTGTGGGGGGAGGAAGGGGATGGCGCCAGGCGCCAGCGGCGATCGGGACCTGCGACCGCGCGCGCGGCGCTGATCAAAGAGCTGCTCGCCCGAGGCGGGGCGCCCGAGGGCGGTGTATCAGGTCGCTACGCACAACTAATGAGTCGAAATTCCCTTCCCCGGACATCATGACCGACGCCCACGCAAAGCGCTGGTCTCTCTCGTGCGTTCACGTGCGGGGCCCCGGCTCGTGTAATAAAAAACCCCGCCGACCCCGCGTGCGTGCGGGAAAAAACCTGCGAGGAAGAAAAGCGGAGGTATAACAAGTGGTTTCGAGCCACCGCGGCTACGGAAACCTTTGTCGCTACCGGGAGAAAATATCACAGGAAAATTGGAAACACACCCCTCCACACCAACCTAGTTTAACGTATTATTTTTACGTCGATTTTTCGGATGCGTGAAAGACTACCAGATATTTAGAATTGGAGAAAAGCTTAAACTCTATCATAAAACTGAAAATACCGTCAGCATAGATTTATTCTATTCACGGTTACTTCCAACTTATCTGAAGGCCGGATTCATGCTCACTGAGTTAAATATCATTTTACATAAGAACTATTTCATATAGGCTGTTCACAGTAAAATGGGCACTCTTGAAAGCCCTTGTATGCATGTTGTGTATTCTTCCGCCTTATGTAAGAAAAACCATTGTCATGGTCCCCATAATTTTTTGATTTGTTGGTCAACTGAAACTGTAAAAATATTTGAAAAGTAAATATTTTAAAATATGTTCACTTTTATACTTCAATGCTTTAAAAAACAGAAATTGAAAGAAATAATTTAACTTATCACAAATGTTTACCAACGCTTTTGTTATTCGAGATTAATATATGGAACTACTTTACCTCCATCGTTACCAAATTTACTGAGATCATGTCACTCAATTCACCCGTTAAAATATATGCAAGCAGCGGCCGTGACTTTTTTTCTGAGGTTGACTTCAAATGTACTCTCTTTATCGTGAACAGCTTTTACTAGGCATTACCAACACAAATATCCCCCCTCCCCACCCTTTTCCCGGATTTTATTTATAGTATTTATAAATTGAAAAATTATAATTTACAGATAACATACAGGTAAAACTTCAATTTAACCAGAAATAAGAAACATTTATATGTTGACAATGTATGAAAAGCCTGTGATGCACGACATGTTTAGGAGAAAATCGAACATGTTATTACAAGGGGTAATTTTTCAAAGGTTCAATTCCAAAAGTGTGAAGACATCGCGAATTTACTATAAAACCAAAGTTCATTCTTACTGCTGAGGAGTAACTACCGCTTCAGTTCTGGTCTTGAAACAGATATTCCAGCTCAGTTTTCGAATGTGCTAATTATGAAACAGGGGCAGTGCAACTAAAAATGCCGACCAGAAGTTACTGATATTCGTGTAAAATTATTAGTATGCCGTTATAAACACATTTTGGAAAAACCTGCGACCAGGGTTATGGCCAGGAGGAGGTGTTATATTTTCTCCAAAAGTGCAATTTAGCACCAAGGTCTTAAGCCCCGGCTACAATCACCGTAAGAATTAACAATAAAAATTGAATCCACACTAGTGTATGGCACCAGCTACAACACAAGGTAATGGCGTGAGATGGTGGCTTGCTCGCGGTAGCGGCGTTAGAGGATTGAATATTTTCAATTCTTTTACACCTAGTTCTACGCAGGACAATCACGAGACAACATTTCCAACTACGAGAGTCAGTGCAGTGCAAGCTTATAACAAGAACGTCGTTATTAAATTCATTTGGTGGTACAGATGAGATTTCCGTTTATTTAAATAGTCAACGCAATTATTAACATGTATACCACACTTTAAATATCCCGAAACACGATTCCCGCGAAACTTTTTACACCACAAGTAGATAAACAAAAATAAATATCAGGTTAGCCAACACACTGTTTGAAAATATCCGCGATACATGTACAGTCTGTCTTTTTTTTTTTTGTGCTCGTTTCTCAAAAGTCGCGTAGCAGTTTTCTTACTGCGATTGTAGCCAGTTCATTTTCATACGTCCATGGTAACGCCACTGTTATTTTGTTACGGGAACGCTACGGTGATTGTAGCCTAGGCTTCAGTGAGTCAGTAGCTATAGTTTTAATTCAGCCCAACATGTTAAAAAATTTCACATAAGGAGAGAAAACTACAATAGGATATTATTTCTATAAATGCACTTTTAGGGATAATAAAGGAACAACCCTATGGTTAGGTTAAAATGTATAAAAACTTATTCGCCAGCATTTTAGGTTACTTTGGGTAGTTTAATTATATTAGGATACATTGTTGAACTACAATGGGTGAAAGACGCATACACCGCAATGATATCGATAATAAGCGCACATGTACCAACCACTGCCAAAGTGGTCCACAGGCATACTTGTGACAACATTTCTTTGTTTTTACCTACCAACTTGTGCAATTATAATTTTTGGTGTGAAATTCTCCTCTGAATACATTAAAAACTATTCAGTTTCAATATCTCAGAACCACGCTGCAGAAACTTGACAAACTAACACTCCTCTAAGAAAATGCATTATCGCTGAAGAAATTAGGTTCCTCTCCCCTCTTCCCAAGGGGATGGGGGGCTGCGGTTGGCATAGTGGTACGACGCTTGCCTTCCAACAATGTGATACATGTTGGTTTACCATGTATGAATTGTGCTGATTGATGTTGTTGGCTGGCATGTTTTCTCGAGGTTTTCCACACCCTTGCATTTCAATGCTGCTCAATATCTGCTATATTTCACCCTCATTGGCTCTCAATACTTTGGTTGTTACAAACCACCAAACCTCTCTCAACTCCTCCCGTCTTAAGATGATGGAGGCCGTGGTGGTGTAGCGGCTAGAGTATTCGCTGTTTCACGAAGCACACTTTTTTTTTGTATCCCATATACATCCAATATACTTTGGAAAGGACTTCTAAATTATCATTTTTTTGTTAATTTTTGCTATGCAATATGGATATTTGCACACAATTATATTAACATAAAAATATATAACAGATAAATAATATAATTTAGGCACATATTAATTCTAGCAGTACAAGTTGTCACAATTCTTGTACAGATAGGTATTTAAGTTAAAATATGTAAAGTCTACATTAGATTGAAAAGAGATATTACACGAAGTCTCCTTACATCAGTCTTGTTATGCATTATAGAAATTTATCTTTATGCAAGTATTCTTCTACGGAATAGAAGGCACTATTTAAAAAGGATAATTTAACAGCACTTTTTAATTTCTGTAAACCAATAATTTACTTCAAATGACTGGGTAGGTTATTTATTAGTTTTACCCCAGCATAGTTTAGATTTGATGTAAATTTTGAGGTTCTGTAGGAGAATAGGCGAAGACGATTAGCTTGTCTGGTGTAGTAATGGTGCATATTATTATTTTTAACTTTTTAAATGTTTTCCACGTAAAAAATAATTCTATGGCACACATATATGCATGGAAGAGTGAGAATTTTGTTATTTATAAATAGCAGCCTACAATGGCTTTTTTTCTTCTTATTGCTTATTAAGTCCGCTATTTTCTTCTGTAATCTAAAAGCCTTTTTCCATTTTGTCGATTTACTCCAAAATATGATTCCATAATTTATTATAAACTGAATATTTGAGAAATAGTATGCAAGTATAGTATTATTATTAGAAATCTTTTTTAAGGTATGTACCGCAAAACAGATTGAACTCAATTTTTTACCCACTATCAACATGCTCATTCCATGTTAAATTACTGTCTACAATGTGCCCTAGAAATTTAGTACTATTTACTGTATGCAACCCGTCTTCTTCTATTGTTGTGCATCTTTAATCCTGCATTGTATGTTTATTTCTTTGCATGAAATTCATGAGCACATATTTGTTAACATTTAATAGGTATTAATTTATTATACTGGAACCAACTGGACATCTCAGTCACTGTTTATTTTATATTTTCTTCAAGAACAGCGTTATTTGATCTTGTTACCAAAACGTTTGTGCCATCCGCAAACATTATAGCTGAGCCGTTGGTTATTTGTTCTGTAAAATAATTAATAAATATTAAGAATAAAATTGCTCCTAGTATTGATCCCTGTGGCACTTATACTCGAGTAGTTGTAGTATTGGACATAACATCTGTAATGTGATTTTTGTCATAATATCTTATGGAGGTGATCTGTTTTCTGTCTTCATGGTATGATTTAAACATATTATTGGTTACACCTCTTACTCCACACTGTTCAAGTTTTTGCAATAAACTATTGTGGTTGACACAATATCAAAGCTTTTGAAAGATTTGCGAATATACCAGTTGAGAATTGTATTTTATCAAAAGATGTTAATATTTGCCCTCTACAAAGCCATACTGATGCAATGAAATAACCTTGTTTTTTTCATTAAGAATTGTGTTAGTTTATTTGCTATCAATTTCTCTAAAATGTTTGGTAAAAGGACATATGAAAAGCAATAGGCATGTAGTTATCCATCAATGCCTTGTCACTTGTTTATGTATTGGTGCTACTTTTGCATATTTGAGTCTACCAGGAAAATTCCCTGGGCAACACATTCATTGAAAATGTAAGTCAAAGGCAGTTTTATTAAATAAGAACACTTTTTTAGCAGTCACATGTACCTCATCTATTCCACAGGAACTTTTACTTTTGAAATTTTTAATTACATTTATGATGTCTTCTTCAGAGATAGATGTGAAAAACAGCGCGTTAGCATTCCAGGGATGTTTGTGAAATAGTCATTAAAACTATTAGATATTTCCTTGCTATTTTCGATTTTAATACCATCAACTTTCAAGGAAAGGTTAACATATCCTTGCCTAGGTTTCAATTAATTATTAATAATGTTCCACGTTATTTTTGTTTGATTTGAGAAGGAGGCAATTTTTTCCCTGCTGTATTTATGCTTTGCTACTCCGAGTAACTTGTTATATAATTTTTCGTATTGCTTAAAGTATAATTTTTGTTTTTCCCCCTGGGTTCTTAGTATTTTATGTTTTGTTTTAACCTCTGTCCTGAGACTGTCAGACCTCCACTAATACATTTTACTTTCGAGCTACTGCTACATTTGAAAGATTTGAGTGGAAAAGCATGATTAAAATGACAAAGAAATGTATTAATAAAACTGTTCCAGGCAATGTTTGGTTCAGTTAATGTATAAATGATGTTTGTTCTGGAGAGGAGGTTCGTGGTTGTTTCGGAAATTTTGTTCGTGGTTGTTTTGCAGTGTTCGTGGTTGTTCTGTAAACATCATCCCATTTTTCATTTACAAGTAGGCTTTAAAATTTTTTTAACATTATCATCTAAATATCTATGATTCATCATCAATATTAAAATGAGCTTATGTCCAAAACGTTGCCCTCAAAATTAGAATTTTAGAAATCATTAAGAAGGGATGAAATAGAGTTTAAAGAAAATCACGCGATGTTTTTCTATTTTGCAGGAAAAGATTGGCTTTTTCTCAGTTTCTACGTTTCGAAAACGGTAAAATGTATAAACATGTAATTTACTGTAATTATCACAGTCTACCGTTAAATACATAACCATCTAAACACACAAGTAAACTTTATTTATTTAACTTAACATCTTGTCGACAGCAAGGTTCATTAGAGAATGGTAAACCAAGAACACAATGAAGGGAATACAAGGAAGGAATTGGTCAAGTTGTCTTTATTGAGTCACCCCAGAAATTGCATGGAGTGAGTTTGAGAAACCATGGAAATTGCAAATCATCAAGGCTACATTCAGTAGCTATTAAACATATAAGAACTGATTTGGTTGTAGGCCTATATTCTTGTATTGACAAACAGCTGATTTCTTGTTTGTCACTGCAACTCTGCTAACTTTGGGAGAAAATAATTGTAAGAGTGGAGTTTTTATAAGCTGTAGCCTTGTATTGGTTTACGAGATGATTTGCCATTACTAACAAATTAATTCCGTAAACTCCTACACTGAAATAGCAAATTGGCATTTGGAAAAATACGTATCTGCAGTTTTACAAAAGTGCCTCTATCTCTAACGAGTCCGCAACTTACAGGTTAGACCTTAAATTCACAGCACGTTAGTAATCGCAACCGCACTTGCAAAAATTATACACTCTGCAATTGTTAATTTATAAACTTATGCAGATAAAATATCCCTATACACACAATAATTGTGTCATATCTTTCACGAATGCATCCACGGTATATACGAATTCACTAATCACTGGACTCGCATGGCCCGGCTCGTACGCATTTTCATACATTAATATTAGTTATCGTTCGTCGCCGAATAAATAAAAAATAGATTATAGTTTTAAGGCGTGTTTCCATGCCGAATTTACATTTCACAAATGCAAGAATAACACAAATTTAGAGAAAATTCAGAACAACTACTGAGTTCATATAGCACTCGCAAGGTTGTTCAATTTCAATGTAAACAAAAGTTGTCTCTCTCCCGCATGGCTGCTTCACTTGTAACGCACTCGCAGACGACTTCAATAGCGTATTATATTAGATTTTTAGTACTGTTAAGTTTTATCATAGCTTTTAAAAGCTCCCATAGTCGTCAGAAAATTATTTCCTGGAATATTTTCAAGGCAAATATATAGGTAATGGGAAGCACAGCAACCAAAACACCGTATACAACACTTCCACATATAAATAATTCATAAATTTACATATTTAACGGCGAAATGATATCTGGTTATCTGAGACAAACTCACTCACGCTTTATGTATATTATAGTTTAGGTAAAAAAAAAGAAAAACGGTTGTATGTTAATTTATGTCGATTTTAAAACTCATCAAAATACACATGAAAGATAGGCCCATGCAATGTTTTTGGCAACTGTTGATCACGTGACCTTTTTTACCTATAAACAACCGTCTAACTCCACGCTATAAACTGGCTTCACTTGTTAACACTGCCCGGTATAGGACATAGCCACCCCCTGGTGTAGGAGGCCTACGCCGTAAGGAACTGTGGCAATTCTCTTCGCGGTGACTAAACCACGATTGACTCGTGCGGTACAGTGTCTGCGGTAAGTTTGAACTCCCTCATAACTTGTCGAGCAGGATGTGTTGCCAGTGCTGTTCAATCAAGACTACGTTACGTGGGATTCAATCTTTCGAGTGGCACAGAAACGTAATCAGGAACTACTATGGATCGTTATGCAGCGTTTCATTTGGAAATAGTTCAACTGAAGTGTATATACGTTCGTGGTTACTGTGAGGAGTAAGCAGTTACCCGATTTTACCATAATTAACCCTCTAATGGCAGTGGCACATTGCTACTGCCATTATAGGGTTAACTATGGACGTTCGACTATTGGTTCCTCGATGAAATATGCTCAATCTGTACTTACGTACGCCACTCTGGTATTTATTATACTTTGTTCGTGAACATTCCGTATAGTAGGAGTGTGTGATGCCGTTGTTGCAATTGTTATCATGCACACTCCTCAAATTAGAAATAGTAATTAAAAAGGTACAGCAAAACAACAGATATGAAATGTGCTGAGAAATCCGCGGTAGTCTCAAAGTCACCTTTACCATGAAAGTGGTACGGCAGCTGAGAGTAAGGTGATTAGTATAAGCAAGCGAAACGGCATCTTTTGAATAGGATGCAATGTTATACGAAATGAATAGGATAATTAGAAAATTGCTATCAGGAACCGCATAGTATAAATGCGACCCTGTTGAAGGGCAACAAAGCGTAGTCTCTCATCCGACAGACACCAGAGCAAGAAGTACGACAGAAGGAAAATCAGTAAAAGAGGAAAATTTGAAAATTAATGTCTCATTGTACTGATGTTAATGTCATTGTAATCTGGTCAGGCGAATATCATCCGCCACGAATGCAAACAGTGACATATAAATGCTCTCACATAAACAGCACACCACCTCCAAACCCACTGTTTCCTTTCCTACTGCGTTTAGCGTTTATGTTTTCTCTCAAATGAACTTCTGTCGGGAACCATCGAGTGAAGTCTCTTTATATTTCCTCCTTTTCCGTAGAACACTCCACCCTTTCCATTTCTTCCAATTCTCCTTTGTTAAACCTCACTCTTCTCCCAACTGCTACGCTCAAACATCTTGAGCAAATAAACGTGTTAACACATATATTTTCTCATTAACGAGCATTTTTCTCAACTATTGGTAACGTCTGAATGAAAATAATTCCATGTATTAACGCCGCATTAAAATTGTCGACTGAATACGTGTGAAAAATGAAATGATTAATTTTTCATTTTTGTCTTTTTAATGCATATAAAAATAAGAAGGTGCACATTAAAAAAAGTTAACTTTTTAAAAAACTTCATAGTTTCACCTGACCGACGCGTGAATTAAGTGATCACGCCCAAGACAATGTTAATTTTACATAATGTGGAAGATCGCCTCCCACTTAGACGAACCGCGTTCGATTCTCGACGGGAGCGCTCTCGGATGTTCGCACGTGGGAATCGTGCCGGAGACGATGCCGCTGGTCGGAAGGGTTTTCTCTGGGATCTCCCGATTCCCTCAGCTTTTCATTCCAGTGTTGCTCCTTAGTCACCTCTTTCACCCTCATCGACTCTCAAGACCTCGATGATGAGAGCCACCCGCATCTCTTCATTCCCTCACTCACATACTGTGGAAGAATGCGCAATATGGATATATAGTCCATTCACGGTTACTTCAGCCTTTTCTGGAGCCATGCTGAAGTTCTACTTCTAGGATATTCCTCCGCCTCTTGCAAACTAAACTTAACTAAGCCTGGAGAATTACACCAGGGGGACAACGCACCACATTCGTGTGCACTAAGTGTAACAGTATTTTATATAAGGACTATTTCTCACTAGGCATTACCAACATACCTATTTGCTCCCTGTTTTTCATTCAGATTATTTATAAATGAAACATAATAATTTATAGATAAAATATGAATAGCATTTCAATTTAACAGAAAAAAGTTACTTTTATGAACACAAGTATAAAATGCTTGTGATACAGGGCGTATTTAGGAAATACGCCCTGTATGTGCGTATTTAGGAAATACGCCCTGTATGTGCGTATTTAGGAAATACCACGTCATACATTGGGAGATTTTTCAAGGGTTTTATTAAAAAAAGGCCGAAGAAACCGTGAATGGACTATATAAATAGATCTTACCAGGTATTTCCGGAGTTATCAGTTTACCACGAACAGCCTTTAGTGCGAAATTGCCTTTGATTCCTCCGAGGCGGCCTCACGTTCCTGAAACACCACGTTTCTTGGAAATGGATGGCCTCGAACCTTAACGTTCAGTGGTGGAGGAGAGGCGAAAGAGAGTGGCTCCAATAGCGATGTGTTCCCGACGAAGCTCGCGCCTCCCCCAGGGACCGCAGGAGCCAGGATGTGTCGGCGGCGCTGGGGCCGGAGCTGCCTCGCGGGTCACGCCGAGGGCAATACATCACAAGGCTGCGGGCGCGAGGTGCCAAGTGGCTTCCGACGGCAAACACCTCCTGAAAGCTTTCCCATTACCACGCGGCGAGCTCGCATCGCAGACTCCCTCCCTTCCACACCCGTGTACCAACCCCTTCAACCCTATCCCGCAGGGGACACCGCTCCACTTCAACCCCTCTCGAGCACGCACGATGCGACCCTCACACACGTCGCCGACCCCCTGATCCGCGGAGTGTCGCGCCGCAACGCGGACGGGCTGTTGTCGACTCCCCTTCAAAGAGCATGCCACATAATCTTCGCCCGTTGAGGTGCTGTAGGATCTGCAAGCTAAGCCGCGTCGATTACCTCGCAGCAGCCGACGTCCCAGGCCTCATGCTATCAATATCAAGCACGACACCACAACCACAGTTTCATTTAAGAGCAGTGGAGAGACTCGGGTGTCTCTTAACATCGAGGTCCTGATAGCCGATGAGGGTGAATCGAGGCGAGAAAGAAGCAGCACCGGATTACAAGGACGTGGGAAACGGGAGATCTCCAAGAAAATTCGCCGAACGGTGACACCGTCCGACTTGTTTCCCACATGTGAAAATCCGGGAGCGACACCACCGGGAATTGAACACGGTGGCGGGCGAGTAGGTTGCTACACCACTACAACACTACACCACCGTGGTCCCTGTTGCAAACAAAAAGGTTTTTTATGAGTGTTGTACTAAAGTCGACACAGCACTTGTTTCGTTGTTACAGACATGTCCGTGGCTTCGTGTTTGGTTCAATAAAGTACTATGAAACAGGACGGATTACTATAGTTTATTCGTGGTAAAATTAGCTTTTTTTTTTTTTTTTTTTTCAAAGCTCTGCTTAAGATCTTGTTAAGATCTACTTGTAGGCACGTTGTGTATTATTCCGTCTTATGTGAAATTAGCATTGCCATGGGCCTTATCACTTTATTCATGCGTCCGTCAAGTGAAACTGTGAAATTATTCGAACAATGTATATTTTGCCAATATGCTCTTTCTTACACTTAGATGCATTAAAAAAAAAAAAACAGAAAGCGAAAGAAAACAGCTATCACAAATAGTTACTTAAAACTTTTTCTTTGACGTTAATATGTGGTACTACTTCCCTTCCATCGTTACCAAATATACTGGGTGCATGTCACTCGGAGCGGCGCTCGTTAAAATATATGCAGGTTGGAGCAGTGACATTTTTCTAATGTTGATTTCAAAAGTGCTCACTTTGTTGTGAACAGCCTTTAATCAGTTTCCCACACAATAGGTCATTGAGTATTTAGACTTGCCATCATGTACAATGCAGACAACATGTTACCTTCCTGTGTGCTATGTACCCGCTTGTGAACTGCAAACCCGCCATACCTCACAACTTCATGTTGAATCCCAATAAATCTCCATATATTCGGTACTCAGCGCCAGCTAGCTCAGGGTGAGTCATGAGAAATCTATCGAAGATACTACCATACTTAAAAGCTACAAGAGTTATTTTTATATGCCCGCAAGGAATTATCGCAAAGGTGTCCTAATTTGATTCCGAGCGTTTAATTGCTTCGCGCAAGCTCCCCGCTTTGGGCCTTCAGTATGTAAAAAGTTTCTCTGGCCTCTCGCGAGTGTTCGGCACTCACGTTTCCAAGTTTGACGAAACAGTATGTACATGCCTTACAGTCCTTTCGAAGGCCTGCACCTCCAATTGCAGTCACTCTCCTTTCTCTCTGTCTCGTCCTGGCGACCACAGCTACCTCCTTGCCACTCGGGTTGACCCGAGGATACCCGACGGGTGTACTCTCGGAGCAAAACAGAGAGGCGAACCCTCTAAGTTCCGCATAAACCGTCTGTGATCCTTCCCGCCGACACGAATTTATTTATAAACTAGCTTTCCTGTGCTACTTCGTATGAATGCCATTTACGATGTAGGATTTGGAATCGCTCTTGGGAAGGAAAGGAGGACAGTCCATAGACAAAAAAGGAAGGAGAAATGATGGATTTTTTTTAACAATGCTTTATTTATGCAGTAATCCTAAGAAAAGCTTAATCCAATACCTATGTACATCCCTGATCATCATATTTTCGGAACCGTTTGAGATATCACTATGAAACAAAGCTTGGGGTTATTATTATTAATATTATTACTATTATTATATTGATGAAAATTGCATAGTGTTCTCTGAGGAATGACCCTAAACAACTTATTAACATTACCTAAAATACCATACCTTCACAAAATAATAATTATTCGATTGTGGCTTCACCATTTACGCTTGTCACTACACCGGGCAGGAATAGGTTAAAAAAGAAGAGCCTATCAATTACAAGATATATGTGACGTGAACCCGACATATTCTGTCGCACGAACAGCAGTTTTGGAGTAGAAATTATCTCTCTCTTCGTCGTGTTATGATGTACGACAAATCGTACTTACAACCTTGCAAAACGAAATTTTTTGGCTAGCTTTCCCTATAGTGTCAAATATGCAGCTTAACAGGAAGAAGAAATCTGGAACTCACTGGATTTAACTCGTAACAATAACAATTTCACTTAGCATGTTTTCTAGTTGTCCCTTCACTGTCCATCGCCTTTGAAACTGCACTGAAAAAAAAAAACACAGTTTTGTAGTGACCAAAAATATTCTGTTCGTGACCACAAAATTATTTTGTCTTATAGACATCATAAAAGATTTTGTGGTGCCAACAAAATGATTTTGTCATTCCAGAATTTAGTGGAACCTACACTAAACTCAGTGTGTTTGTAGACAATAATGTTTTCTTCAGTAACAGCGAAAATATTACGATGACAGCAGCAATACTGGCTAGTGAGGTTCACGAAAGTTTAGTGTGGGTGATAGGCTTTGGTAGGTGGGTATGGTCTAACAACAATTAAACACTAAATTCACAGTCGTCATGAGTGGGATTTGAGCCTTGTATATGTTGATAGTGAGCGCAGCATCTTACCATTATGCTACTTTTCTCGACGTTAAAGCATTGTCTTCAGCGTGTAAATAACTTAAATTTAGTAAGTGCACACACGTCAACGCTTGCACACGTCACCTCGCATAAAGTTAATATTTTGGATTCATTTACTTATAACCTTTAATTACTTAAAATAAAGTGATGATATAATGCATTCAATATCCCTCATGAATTAGTTCGTAACCTGATGCAAAGAAACAAACACAGACAAATATATAACCGATGTAGTTTTGCAGTCGCAGCAAAATGTTTTACTGTGGATAACGTGAATGCTATTGCCGCCAACTAAATATTTCGTGGCAGCCAATAAAAGTTTTTTTTTTCTTTTCAATAAGCAAATATGTTAGTGAGCACTAAACAGATTTTGTACTAGTCTTTCTACGTGTTATTGGGCACCACAATCTGTTTTTCACCAAAAACAAAATTTCGCCTTGGAAAACATCAACCAAACAGTTTCTATAGCCACTTTGAATTTTTTTTTTTTTTCCAGTGTAGCTTAGTCTAGCAGCGCCTTCTAAATTGTTCCGAAAAATTCTACTCTTCGTGTCGGGTGAGTGAACTGCTTTACATTCAAGCAGTCCCATGTTGCGGCTTTGTCGTGTCGTGGTCGCGGCTTTGTCGTGTCGAGGTCGCGGCTTTGTCGTGTCATGGTTGCGGATCTCTGTCATTTCATTGTTGCAACTTTGTGGTGTCATGTTTGTTGGGGCTGTCTGACTCTGGCATCACTGCTAAAGCCGCCCGCACACTCCTTCCTGATGATGGCAGCTGTATTATTATTTCTTGAACGTTTACTGTTGCGAGAAATCCAGAGGCATAAACTATAAATAAAGACGGGCACTCTAGAAGCGTGAATAAACGATCTGGAGACTGATTCGTCCCAACTAGTCAAACAATGACGCATATTCTCCATGGACTGGATGCGTTTAATAACATACTTCATGCGTTCGCAAATCGGCAGCACCACATCAATAAACTCCTATTTACTTATCATAGTACATTTGTATGTTAATAATGAACGTGATAGGACAAATTCAGATCGATATTCGCTTGTGACTGAGTTCCTGCTATAGTTCAAAGCATATTTATTAAATTTTTGGGCAGTCTAACAGAGCACTCGGGCGAGCATTTTGAGGCAGTGACCCATCCTATCGTCGGCATATTTCGGCCTTCAAAAATATCAGTGGGATGTCTTAAAGTCTTAGTACACATAGTTCACAGTACCGAAAATTGTCTAGTATTCGTTAGTACTGATAATTACTGGGTGAATAATGTAAATCAGCAACCGCTGAACAGCAACTGATAAGTATTTTTTCCCCCAATATCTGGCTACTTCACAGTCAAAAGGTAAAGTGCTTCGGCAAGTTAACTTGTATTTGGAGTTACATATATGGACTCAATTTGTCAATTAACTCCCGTTTCGCCAAATTTTGTGACATTCCACTATTCCATGTGTAACATGTTAAAAATGAAATTATAATTCAGTTGTTTAATTTGATAACGATACTATACTGGTATTAGTATGACATTTATTGTAACAATAACGATGCCACTAGGGCATCCTCTACAGCTATTTCTATCACGCATGGCTATATACCCATCCCATTTTGTTATACAAGGTTTTTCTTAATTTATCCTTCAAACCTTAAAAAAAAAAAAGTATCTTTATTTGCGAGCGCGGTTGCTTGCGAGTTTTGATAAGTTTTATTATTTCAATTTTGATTACATTTGCACGAAAAAGTTCGTTATTCATATTTTGCAATATTTCCTGGCTGTGTGATTGCGACCTTTTCAATTCGTATACTTGCCACTTAACGTTTTATGTCCTTTTGATAAAAATAAATAAAAAATAAAAGGAAGTATAGCTCTATAAATAATTACTTACCTTAAAGACATTCAGTCTACAACTAAAATTTGCCGCAACTTACGTGTCTAACGATATATTATTGTAAATTTAGTAGCATAGAAATAATGAGTTACAGAATTACCACCACTGTGAACTACCTTACTTTTTTGTACTATACTCTTATGATGTTCTTGTATTCGTGCAAATTTCTGATGTACTATAATTAAGAATAACTTATATTTCCACCATGATAACGAAAATTATTACAAAAACAATTATTAGGTGACCATCCCCCAAACCGCCTCCGGTGCATGCACTGATGGTAATCCTGAGGAAGCGCAATGTATACAGCCAGCATTATGTACCCGCTTCCACAGCTCACGCCATGGGCCATACGTCGTGGGCTACGCGCTGCAGATGACATTTCTAGCGGATGATCACAAAAATGTGATTCAAATTCGTATATTGATGAGGTAAATTGTGGACAATTTCTTAAGGGTGTAATAACTCTATCTTAATTTAGTGTTATTATTCATTTTACATTTTTTTCTAATCTACCTTAATCTAAGTGTTAGGTGGAATGGAAGCCCGAAGGCAGGACGGGATTTTAGTGCTTCTCAGGGCTAACCTCATACGCCTACAAGGAAGGAAATCATGCAAGGAGACATGCATCGGGGTAGAGAGGGATTGGACAGCCATGACCAGCGATTGGGGCCATGACAACCTCCCTAATTTTGCCTATAGTTAAACTATAACTAGAAGAACATGGAAAAAACCGTGAAGAGAGACGTAAAAACCCTTGCGACAGGAAAGAATTAAAAAAAATGTTACATGTATTAGAAAGAAATGCTACAAGAGACAGAGTGTTTGGAAACATGCTCTTATTAGTAGGGGAGAAAAACTAGTAGAATTTTACATTACTTAGCTCTGCGTGTCTACCTTTACATTTAGCTGATGCATGGTTCATTCTTCATAAAGCAACTCCGAAATATATGTTAAAGAAAAGTATTCATCCTGTAATACTATATTTTTGACGTAAATACTAACTGTAGGGCACTATAAATACTATGTATAGTCATCCGCCATTTTTTTGTCATTTTGGCATTCACTCCAGTACACGTCTAGTAGCGCAGCTTTTAATTCTTTCCAACTTTTCCAAGACAAATGTACCGAACAACTGGTTTACTTTTAAATTAACCTTTTCCAGTTCTTTCTGGTTGTAAGCTGGTGTTTAAATTTAAATCCTGCGTCTTAGTCATCCACATCAGGTGTTCATGAACAAATGATAATAAACACCAGAGGGGGTAGATAAGTATAAATATAGCATATTTAATCAAGGAACCAACAGTCTAACGCTAATGTCAGTGGCTATGTGCAGGAGCGGGTATGCAACCTTGTAAACGTGGCATTGTAACCAGCCTGTGCGCAGTTCTGCGTGCCTGATAACACCGCACAGTACCGCACGGTCGCAGTATCGGAGGTGCTACGTATCTACAGTTCCTGCAGGACGTGTTACCGGAATACTCGGAGGAAGTTCCTTTAGATGCTAGTGAGGCGATGTGGTTTCTGCGGGACGGGGACCTGCCCCATGTCGCCAATGCGGTTCGCCGGCACCTCGACATGCATTTCCCGAACTGATAGATATGTAGGGGAGGCTCCATAGCATGGCCACCACGCTCACCTGACATCACACTACCTGACTTCTGACTGTGGGGCCACATCAAATCGACGCTGTTTGTCACACCACTTGACACGAGGGGTGAGCTCATTGCGCCGGAAACCTTTGCGCATGTGCGTCGTAACATGCTTCAGCGCTGCACCGCCTGTGTGTATGACAGTGACGGACAGTTTGAACATATACTTAGAACAGAGACATGGAACAGATATTCTGTCCCCATGCCTTCAGCCCAAATGTGTAAATAAAGTGTAATTTCATTGTACTGCCTGTAGCTTAGTTGTTGTGATTGCCTACCCGCCCCTGCACATTGTCACTGTCATTAACAGATTAACTATGGACGTTAGACTATTAGCTCCTTGATAAAATATGCTCCCTTTGTACTTATATAATCCACTCTGGTATTTGTTAACATTTGTTCGTGAACTTCCGTTATAGAATGGAAGTTCGTTTACAAAATTCGCCGTTCTTGGCGATTCATCGAAAAGAAGCCGTGAATTGTATTGACAAGCGACCTTGACCAAGCTAATCTACCATCTTTACTCTGCGTATTGTGCAGATAATGAGGTCTACAGCTTAAAAGCACTAGGAAAAAATGCCTTAAATGTCTGAGGTGTTTACATTATCATAGGCGGCGAGAAGTGAAAGTAGTCCTTTTATCTTGTCATTTATTCAAAAGGCAATACTAACTCATTGAGGTTGGTATATATTTACACGTATCTAAGCCACGCTACAAGTGAGTCTGCACAACTGCAGAAACACAATTTCGGTATGGTACTGTGTTCCCCAATCACTTCGTCCTATTGGTTCGCAATGTACAGAATATTTTTTTAATGAGTGCAGACATTTTGGGGGATGCAAGGGATTGTCAAGACGAGTGATTTTTTATGTATTGACCATGGTGCCAGAAATGCATCCTTATCCTACAAGTAAATAAATAAATAAAACGCATGACGCATATGCTGTAAGCAATACGTATTATGCAAAGAACATGTAGCAGAATCGCTCATAGCGAGTTGACATCAAAACCGCTAGTACAGTATTACAACAATCGTTCGAAGTGATGGTCATTGACCTGGTAGCACGGTGGCATACGTCCCACCAATACCGCTCTACTCGAATAAGCACATGTGGTACAGGCTTTTCACGGTAAAGTGAGCACTTTTGAAGCCCTAGTTACTTTATTCTTGCAGCCAGTTTTTTTTCCTTTAACCACCTTCTTAAACAAATGTGGCAATCAAAGTAATAAAGACATTGTGTATATTCTACAGCACTTGGAAGTTAACGCCTAAGGCTAAAACAGAATGTATTTATTGATTGTCATTCAAAATGAGATGACTTTCAAAATTGTTCACTTTACCGTGAATAGCCTATAGAAGTGGCGGTGGTCGTCGTCGACTTGACTTTGCCAGGTAGTTCATGCAGCAGCGCATTATTATTCCAGAAGAGGACATCTCCAACAGCAACAGTGCGTCTTGCGTTTCATCTTATTTGTTGCATAAGGATGCATTTCTGACACCATGTTCACTTCATAAAAACACCCGTCTTGACACCCCCTTGCATTCACCAATTCACCAGTTCACCAAGATATCTGCACTCATTTAAAAACATCCTGTATAGGACACACTTGCTGTATTGAAAAAAAAGCGTTAATTAGCTACTGACCTGTTCTTAGCCAATACAGTAACGAATTTACAGTGTCCCATTCGTATGTGTTTATCGGACGTAACATAAAATACGACCCACCACGTACATCTGAGTTATTTACACTTGCCAATCTAATATTACTTTGCAGTGAAGTTAATGGAAACAATTGGTGATGTAATATTGCGTCACCTATCTCCCAAGAAAGCGAATGTCGTCATAGGACACATAATTCCTAATAACTCTGTCGAATTCACGTGAAATAATAATACGTTGAAAGTACGGAATGTATTAAAATTGCTGTCTACTAAAACCGATTTTTTATTTTTCGTTCTATACACACCAGAGAAAAAAATATGACAATCGTAACAAAAACGTGTCCCCAACGATTTCACAGCGTCAGTGTCTAGGTCCGCGGAGATGATATATATATATTTTTATCTGGTGGAAGAACACGCACAGAGATTAATCTAAATTATCCGCGAGGCCAACAACTGCTTCCTGTATGAGTCACGGTAACATGGCCGAACTTGTTGTCGTGGCACATAAATCCCGCAGTGACTCGGGCGAAGTTATTCGAGTTTGTGTTTTATGACGGACACAAAATGAGTTGAGCACTTTCGGAAGCGCCGTTTGAACTATTTTTCAGCTCAGTGCGTATCTTTCCGACACATTTTCTTGACTTGGCATTAAAAAAAATCGGGCAAGTAGAAACATGGGAAGCTGTTTTAAGACAGCATGTTTGACTGGCGCTGTAGGCTTAGTATGTTTGGTCAGAAAGTCACAGATAGAATAGTATCCAAATATAAAGTCACGTTTCTCAGTTTTCGTCCTCGGTGCAAGGTTGTATCTCTGTCTTGGGCGCTTAGCTTGGTTACCTGAGAGAGGACCAACATTCTTCACTCCACGTTTCACATTTAATCCTGTCTCCTTTCTTACCGTGTAAAGAATTTTGCTGTCATCTTTTCTCTGATTTTCGCCAGACATCAATGCGAATCTGCACATTTTCTGCCTGCTCTAATTGAATAAGAAACATGTTTTAGCAATATATTTATATATTTTTTAATTAATATATACACATGCCTTTATATAAATAAATATGAAAACGTACTAAGGAAGATTTGATAGGTTGGTTTTCAAAATTTATTTCAAATATATTTACATTTATAGGAATGCACTAAATGTAAATCTTCTTAAACTGAAACCTTCGTTATCAGGAACCTTTAATGTCCACCGGAAAATATTTGGTTTTCTTTTTACTCTTGACGAAGTGGTTTTGATGCCTGCCTATGCTATGACCGACTATTGCTTGTATTTCCAGTACACTCTAAATTTGAATCAGTGAGAATTTCACTGTTTCTATCAGTCAGACGTATATAACTGATTCAACAGCCACTTCAGTGAATTTAACTGATGAATCAGTGAAAAATGCCAAATTTCCTTCCCTTATTGATTTAGTGACATTTTCCACTGATTGATCAGTCATTTTTTCCAACTGTTTATTCAGTGGTGTATTTTTGACTGATAGATCAGTTAAACAGCTTGTACAAATAGCAGGAAAATAATGTTTAAAAATGGCCGTTAAATAACGTGTATCAAGTGAAATAACAACGAATAAACTAATAAAACCAATACAAAATACTTTCTAAATATTGCTTTGTCTCTCAAAACGCCATTTGATAAGGTAATAGAAACACACAGCTATTCGTTCCGTTTTTACATCTTTCATTTCGTTTTCGTGTAATCAGCACAGCGCTCTATTTGAAGGTTTAAACTGCATATAATGTGATGAAGAAAGTTCATTCATATATACTATTCGCTTTAACACTCCTAACGGTACCAATTAAACTAAAAAACGAAGAGTAAGAGCATAAAATTTAAATCCTCACGATTTCGCGATTAAAGTATAAGACAAATAGATTTCCCTTTCGGAATTTCAACTTGACTTCGTAGCACAGATGATAAGGTATCGATCTAAAGATGAAAGGTTTGCAAGTTTACTACCAACCACCTACAAAATATTGGTACTTTTTAAATTACAGTAAATTGTGCAAAATAAATAGTAAACTATCATAAATATGTTTATTTCTTGTAATTATTTGGCTTCATTAAATAAAAACAATATTTAATTCGCCACTGTAGTAGACCAGCACTTATTCAAGCAGTAAAATGATATTATTTCACTGATTCAATCAGTAACATTTTTTCACTGAAACAATTAGTGGTTTTCCACTGATTCTAACTGGGGCCGTTTTCACTGATTAGAGTAGTTGAATTTCACTGCGGATCAGTGGGTTCCCACTGATTCGAATTTAGAGTGTAGTGCACATATGTGTAAGTCTCATTGATATGTATATTTATCTTTATTTAAATGTACAAGCTACGGTTTACTAACCTACTGGCAAAAATTCGCTGCCGTTAGTAAGCAACAACAAAAAAATTAAATATAATGTAGCATTTATCTGCTCCATTTACGAAAAAGTTCTTCCTGGAGGGACAATTATTGTAATTTAGTTCATTGTCGCAAAAAAATCCCGAATTTGACGTAGAAAAATATATTTAGTTTTTCGCCTGCGTAACTCTCACTGTTGCTTCCTTATCTGTCTTAGTATTTTCGTATCAGACTTGACATTTTACAAAATATCCTCTGCCAAAAAATTGTATATCACTTCTTCACTTAATACTTTATTAGATAATACACTAATTCATAGATAGAAATTGTGTTACGAATATATACAAACAAATTTATCATGTAGCGTTTTCCACAAAATACTTACGTCGTCATGATAATGCAGAGAAAAGAGGCAAAAGTTGCAGTATCTTCCAAGAAAATGCTCCATTAATAGAAATTTATTTCCTGAATTGTACGGAAGCTATGTTCCCTCACGTGCGGTAAAATATAACTTTGCATACAGTTAGTATTCCGTCTCAGCTTTCGTTCTGCCGCAATGAATTGTATTTTCTTAGCGTAACAAGCCGAGCAGGAACAGCGCATGACGGAAAAAGCGTTACTTAGTTAACGTAGCGACGCAGTGATCTCATTTCACAACGTTCATCAGACTTCCCCGACGTGGGCTTGAGCCGAGTGAGTGAGCGAATGAACAAATTTGGGTGGCTCTTAAAAGTGAGATCTTCAGAGCCGATGAAGGTGGTTGAAGTGAAGATGGAGCAAAACTGGAATGCAAGAGCGGGGGGATACGGCAGATCCCTGAGAAAACCCGCTGGCCAGCGGCATCGTCTGGTGCTATTTCCACGTGCGAAAATCCGGCAGGGACCCGGCCGGGGATTGAACCCGGTTCGCCTTGGTGGGAGGCGAGTAGTCTAACCGCTCAGCCGCCGCGGTCTCTTGAGCCAAGTAATTCAGCATCATAGCAACGCGTTTACGTTATAATTGCAGTATTACGAATTATACCTCTCGGCCACCCACATAAATAACCTTTCTGACAGGACGAATATTTCATTTTCCTTTGCATTGTAAACGGGAGAAAGTGAGGAATTTTGACTCAAAATATACCACCTTTACCTTTCACAACTTATGTTATGGGGTTGAACAATTAGTATAAAATTGCAGTCAAGAAATACACTGCAAAGAGAATATGCTATTTAAAATTCAAGTTGTTGCTTTGCCATAAATTCGGATTAAACAAGTAAAAAAATATAACTTAAGTATTTCGCGGTGGTAACGATAATTATGGTAAAACCTTTGCGAAAATTTATACGTAAAGTTCAATTATACTCACGAATGCCGCGTTGTATACCCGTACTATTGATTTTGGCTATAGCATAAGACTAGGAGTAATCGCAGTTGTTCGGTGCAGTGAATGTATGCATGTTTGTGCTATGTCAGGCGGTCTCTTATCACGGCCATTCGTAAACTAGAATTTCATCTTTTAGCAGCCTAACCACTTCTCACTGTATTTGTTATTTTGTGACATTTCACGTATAAGAGTTCGTAATAGAAGCGTAGCTACACAGGATTACGTAATTGTCGGTTTCGTTAACGGGTATGTTGTTTGCTAAGAACACTACGTTTGTCGAAACCATCTACAGGAATTCAATTTTTGCTCTCGCATTTCGAGTTCTTTAAGAGCAGTTCACTCCATTTCTGTTCAGGAGAGCATGACAGCATCAAGGGAAGAGCGACTGCCAAGTGCATTGATGTATTATTAATTCAAACCTTGTACTGCTCGACGTTTCTAGGGCGTACTGAAATATCGGAAGTGTGAGATAGAAAAATTGACAAATTCAGCTCCCGTGCCACAGGGAAGTTCGACAGTATAATTTGTGCACATACGCGAATCCATTTTACATTAAACTCTTCGATTATTTGCGTATTTACAGTCATGATTAACACTTGTAGGAAAAATTCACAACACTGAGATTTTTCAGTTCTCGATTCGTCGTTTTTACTATCTACGATAAACATATTGTATTAATGATTGCGTTTAAGGATGTCTAATTGATCCAAAAAAAAAAATTAACCGCCTAACATTCCTCAAAAATATATTCTTTGTATTCGTAATACATCTAGAAAAATGTCGTTGCTTATCAGGAAATACTTTAGACACGAACTAGTTGTTACAAATGATCAATAATGCAAAAAATACGTAATTCAAAACAAGTCAATTACTTTTATGAATGACGTGCGATTTAATTATAATAATTTTAAAGTAGCGTTCCCGCGTATAGTTCTTTCGTGTTTATTGAAATACATTTATTTGTATCTTTAATAAATAGGAAATGCGGCTCATGCGATCATGTGGCTATAAGTATTCCCCCTCGCCCAATAAGTTTCGTAATCAATCGAATAGACTGTAACAATATTTTGAATGCATGTAGTGTCAATAATTGTCGCTCAAACACTAAGTTTAATATCTTTATATATTCTTCAATTATGAAACCACAGTTGTGCAGATATGTAACTCGCCTGGAGACTTTTAATGCAATTCTCATGCGCAGTAGTTATCTAAATCACTAACAAACATTCTCCTATGACGAAGCGGCTGAGAAGTAAGATGCTTGCGATTGTAAACCAATGATTGCTGGGTCGAGTCTCAGTAACCCGAAAGATTTATTATTTTTTCCGTCATTATGATTTGAAAGCGGTATATTTTGGAGCCAAATTTATTTATTCACCACAGTTGCTTGCAAGAGCACTGAAAAACTCTTATTTCCGTTTCTCAAAAAAGGTTCATATGCGAGCCAACAAAGTTTTATAATGCAGTTATATGCCTTATTAGCTTATGAAATAGCTATTACATTTTCGCCAAGAAGATCTTAGTAGTCATACAAAGGATGATACTCGCAACAGTGTTTCCAAAGACTTTTTTTCAGAAATAGAAAAAAAAATACAGTGTATTATAGAGGAGGGATAACTGATTCTCATAGCTGTAAAACAGACATTTCGTAGCAAATAATGATAAACATACTCTACTGCCGCAGAGTTATAAGGCGGATTTGAAAAATAAACACTGATGATCGTTGTAGTTATAGCCTACTTGACTTTGTTTTTAATTTCGGAAGCACGCATATAGGAGTTGTAATGAAGGTCATATAGCTTGCCTGGGGGCAGGGCCGGTGCAAGGTATCGGGGAACCCTAGGCCAAAGACCTGTAGACACTATGCTTCCCCTACAAATTCCCCTCGGTTAACATACTTTTCTAAAATTATTGGAGTCAACGAACACTGGAACACCTTCGATACTAGTAGATCGATATGCTCACTCATGTTAAATGAGCGATAGATGTTAAGGTTCCATGACAGATTAAAATTTGCAAATGGTAAAATATAACAAATGTTAATATGTATTAAATTATTAAATATTCCTCCTTATGTTGAAGTAATAAATGATATTCCAACCAGTAATATTAATTTTTATTTTAACTAATTTTTCCTAATGGAACTGTAAAGCTTCTGCCGTCGAACGTCCTGATGCCCTCAGCTTCTTGGCGCCCTCAGCTTCTTGGCGCCCTAGTCGGTCGCCTAGTTCCGCCTATATCGCCACACTAGCCTTGACTGGAAGTATATAGTACAGTCACGGTTACTTTCAACTTTTATAAAGCCCTGCTAGAGTTCTACTTCCAGAATATTTCTCCGCCCCATGTGAACAAACTGAACCAAATTTAGAAAATTACACCAAAGGGTCAACGCACCGCATTCGTGCGCACTCAGTGTAATAATATTTTCCTTAAGAACTATTTCTTACTAGGCATTACCACCACCATTGTTCTCTTTCTGTTTCATTTGTATTAATTGTAAATTAAGTATTATAATTTATAGATAAAATATAAGGGGGAGGCCAATTTAACGAAAACAAATTGGGTTTGGCTGTGTTGAAGACGCGGCCATTCGCTTTTTGTGTAAATACGTACGCAGCGAAACGAACTCAAAATTGCGGCGCCATGCATTATCCACCCCCCCCCCCCCCATCGACCCACCTCGCAATGCTTCGTGGTCCTCACTTAACGTAACATATTATTTGATCCTTTGGGCAATCGAGTGGTGTAATTGAATTTTTTTTTGTAGACGATAGATTCGGAGCTGTAATGCCAAACTGTATCCCCCGATTTTGTTATCATCGGATTTTCTGTATTGCCTCCCACTATGGTCGCAAATTTAAAGACGTAGTCACGTCAAAACAAGGCACTTTATGTAAATAGATATTAAAAAGAGCTTGTGATACAGGAAATATTTAAGGGAGAAATGGATACGTCATACATGAGATTTTTTAAAAAGCTTTGATTAAAGATGTGTGAAGAAACCCGCCAACAGACTATAGTTGGGAGACGCCAGTTGCACAGTGGTTAGTTAGTACAGTTGCCACTTTCACAGGGATGTTAGTTAGTACAGTTGCCACTTTCACAGGGAGTTAGTTGTCAACGACGGACGCTGGATGTCGCCGGTATTATTGTAATGGTACACTGGGTTGGGGTGGAGAAAGGGGGGGGGGAGCGACGTAGGACCACTCACCGCACGCTGGAGTGTTGTGACAGCAGCCGAATGTCCATCGCCCTCCACTCGCCGTATCGCGCGGCGTCGACCGCTCGAGTGGCGAGTCAATACAGAGTCAATTCCTGGAGGCTGCACCAGAGGGTTGGCGAGCATCCGGAGGGCGAAGACGGGATGGAAAGAAAACATGGCCGAAACCTCGCCGACCTCACGGGGTCCGACCTGAATTTTGTGTACCGTCGAAGCTGTCATCACCTGGGGGTGGTTGATGACGCATCGCATCCGGCGTAGCTTATTGTAGCGGCAAACAGGCGCCGTACACATACCAACTAAAGTACTACGCACTATACTTTGTGGCCAAGCGAAATGTTTGGATAACATGCCCCACATCGCACGCCTGTTTAGGCGCTATCCACCACCCAAGGCGTGACCCCCCCCCCCCCCCCCAGTTACCCGCAGACGACAACGCGACGCAAGATCAGAGTCAGAATGTGTAAAGGTGTCGGAGGTGACACGAAGCAGAAGGCAACTTACCAGACCTGGCCTAGAGGAGCTCTAGGTCCTTGCTGCAGTGAGTTAAATGGCGAGCATAACCCGCGTTTCTTAGAACTGATTACTGCAGAAAAAAATACAGTTAAAAAATAAAATTTCGTCATTTCTCCTTTCTATTTTGTCTATGGTCTGTAAACCTTTCCTTCCAAAAAGCCTTAGTGGTCCAGTGGCTAGCGTTATTCCAAGTGGGGCCGCAGTGACCCAGTGGATAGGTATATCAAGTGGGACCGCAGTAGCTCAGTGGGTAGAGCACCCAATAGTGTGGTCGCAGCTGGTCAGAGACTAGAGCACCAAATAGTGGGGCCGCAGTAGCTGAGTGGCTATAGCACCCAATAAAGGGGGCCGTAGTATCTTAGTGGTTAGAGAACCCAATAGTTGGGCTGCAGCTGGCCAGGGGCTAGAGCATCCAATAGTGGGGCCGCAGTAGCTCAGTGGCTAGAACACCCAATAGTGGGGCCGCATCTGGTCAGGGGCTATAGAACCTAATAAAAAAATGTGGCTAGATCAGTTCAAAGTACTAAATATCATGCTAACATAAAACATGTGCGAAGCGATGGCAGGGTGTAATTTAATAACTCCATTAAACTTTAAAGGAAAAAATATTAGTATTTTAAACATAAAACCACAATGAAATTATGGCAGGCTTTATTTTAATAACTTCACAAAAATATCATGGGATCGAAATTTAGATGCACCGCGATTAAGTAACACGACGAGGCTTAGTGTCAAAAAAACTTCATTATTTATCCCCTATAAACACTCAAGCGGAGCCGCGGGTAAAAACTAGTAATTACTTAAAGATACTTGATGTTTGTTCCTTGTCGAGTTGATGGATTGTAGTAATTCAAGCTTAATAGTTGTTATAACAAATGTGTTAGTAGCAACCTCCCTCCTACAGTGACTATATTGTGTTAGTAAGGTCAAGTGGCTAGGGGAGATATATATATTATATATATATATATATATATATATATATATATATATATATATATATATATATCTGAGATATAAGAAGGAAGGAGGTTTGTTACAGTATGCGCAGACCCATGGAAAGTACGTTTGTTCTTGTCTTGGGGATGGCCTAGTGGCGAAGTGAAGTTTAGGGTCAGAAGCAGTGGCGTGGCGCAAGATTCTGATGCTGGATTTACAATGCCACGACGAGCTCGTCCCGACAGACCGACACGACTTGTCAGTCCAACCATTTCCGCCACCGAAATTAGTTCAGTGTTTACAATACCTTGACAGTTTCCGTCGGACAAGTGTTGCGTGGCTTTCGGAAAGTTCTGGAATGACCAGTAACGTCATTTGGAATGCAAAGAAATCACAAATCATTGTACACTATCTTGTTTTGATAAAATTAGTAAATAAAGCATTTGTAGATTTTGGAGCTGTTATTTTTTTACGAATATTTATGTATGTCAATTTAACAACTTTCTTTTACAGGATAACCAGGATGTACACATAAATAAAATATTTCTAGTGTGAAATTTACCACAGCAGTGCAATCCTCGCGAAATTTTGTGTTCTTAGGTTAAGTTAGTTTTTTTCCCTGCTGCTAAGCGTGTCCGACTGGTCCGACACCCGACGAAAGTAGAAATAGAATCTACTTTTGTCGGGGCTGCCGGGGCTGCAATTTTTTTCGGGGATTTCCGTGCTCCTGAATGGCTGATGAAAAATTCTCGTTGGTGTCTCGGGGCTGTTTTTGTCGGACTGTCGCGTTATTGCGAATCCAGTTTGACTCAGCTACGCCCAATGGCGCAGGTTCTTACCCGAGAAATAAGACATGTGAAAAAATTCTCTCACCCCCCCCCCCCCCAACAAATGTAAAATTACAATTAACAAAGTTTATCGAATAAGCATGTTCGCATTCAATGTTCGCATGCGAGTTGTGTAGGCAGTATTATTTCAAGCCCGTCAGCTAGGGGGCCGTGGTGGTGTAGTGGTCAGACTACTCGCCTTCTCACCAAGGCGAACCGGGTTCGATTCCCGGCGGTGTCACTACCCCGGAATTTCGCATGTGGTAATCGTACCGGACATAGCTTTGCAATGATGTAAGTATTTTCGAAGTAATTCTTAATTTAATAACTTACATGCCCCCCCCCCCCCTGGGGACAATTGCAAATGTCATTCAAAAATCTTATCACCGTAATGTGATGGACAAGAGTCTGTTAGTGCTTGTATGGTTCGTGGAATTTAGGTCCCTATATCGTTTTCAAACGCTAATTGACCACGGATTCAGCTAAATGCATGAATGGCGAATCAGTTTGTAGTTAAAAAATTAAATATCTATTGTTTTTTCCCATATCCCTTTTCAATGTGGCTCTCCATTTTCGGGCGATTTCAGAAAGCGAAGCGAGGATTTAACAGATGACGTACACGCCTCTGCAAAATAATGGTAATCATAAGGTTGTCTGCAATAATAATTTGTAAAACACATTGGAACTATGCCCTATTGTGTATACGTATAACCAAAGGCTTGCCGCATTTAAACACATTCATTCTGTACCTTGTTCCTTAGATCTAATAGTATAAAAGTGATTTTAACCATTTAAATTACGTTTAACCACGGGGCTCTATACTGACTGGCTTATTAACTTTAATGTTAAATTATTTTATTCCTTGAATATAAACTTTTGCGGTTTAATGTCAACTGATGACATAAGATTCTGTTATCGTCTCTGTCTGGTGTTTCACAAAGTAGGATAATATTTTTTAACTTCTATAAAAATATTTCTGATAAGTTTTAAATTGCATTGCCAAGTCAAGATATTGAGGTTTATCTGTGATTTAAGTTCTGGCAAAATTATCAGAATTTCTGATCTAGCTGGAGATTACTTTAGAGAGTACCGAACTTCATATATATTCTGAGAAGATTCTGAGAAGTTAACTGAGTTTTTTCTTCAGATACGAGCTTCCCCCTTGCCAGACTCATTCAGATCTTGTAATTGGTCCTCTCTCCACTTATTTTTCTCGAAGCAGACTGCTCGCTCGACTTTTAAAAGCCTTCTTCCTCTATCCATAACTAAGTAGATGATTGGATGTTTCTTATTGTAAAATGAGGAGTATGTTTCGGTTTTTATTTTTATTTCACGCCGGTGAGATATTTTAGAAGAAGAAAACAGACAGAGGAAAGGAAACGAATTCTTAAATGATAATTAATCATAATTGAGGCGATTTGTCTCCAGGAATAATAAATTATTGTCCTTTCAGGACAGACTTAGGAAAACCGAATTTCTTTACAACGACGGACAAATTCGTATAGCTAATTTAAATGTTGTTTCTCAATAGGGAATACATACCGACGTTTCATTTCCATAAAAAGAAACATAGCTTACCTCTACAAATTTGGTTTTGGAGATAGTAATATTTGCGATATACGTAAGTTGTATATTGACGATATGTGATTGGCATAATGGACCTAAGTTATCAGATTTTGCCGTTTGGGGCGTTATATTAATATTAATAAAAATATGAAATTTATTGCTTATAACCAGATTGGTTTTGAATTATACATAGCCTTCATTAAATAAAATGTCCAAGCTTTCTGACAAAGTTGCGCAATTTTTTTTTAATGAAACCAAATTATACGTAGCACTAGCTTAAAAAGGAAAGTGTTTAGATTATTACTTTTCATAGAGATTGATTAAAATCCACTTTTAGGTTACTTTTAAAAGGCCACAGCGTGCGTAATTTCTTACCATGATGCTGTGCACTTTTGTAAGCAGTGAGTATACCGGAATGTTACCATTTATTGTAATTATGAAGTGGTAAATTCTGCTTCATCATACAGTCGTGTTGGGCTTCTACAGACGATCGACAAATATGCGTTTCTTAAATAAGATCGTAACAGTTGATGTATTGAAATAAGTGATAACAACTCAAACCAAATAATTGACAAAATTTTCTTTGGCCTAGATAGAAGCGTACTGTAGAAATGCAGTAAGTTACAAAGAATATATTCAGACGAAACTACATGTTCATTGGATTTAAGAGCATTTTAGAGAATCACTTTCAGACTGGGATTTATTATACTGGCGAAGATGACATATTGTATCAATAATAAATAAACTAAAGGAGTACAGATAAGCCAAGGATGATCAAATAGAAAAAAAAGTCTTCTATTCCTTCTTTGTTAGGTATACATTTGTTAGGTGACTTACGTAACGCTACGAAAATATAAACACCTGGGAATCAAAATAAATCACACGATAACAAAAATATATTTACATGTTAAATAGACGTTTTGGTCTGACAATTAAATAATAAAAAACACGAATACTGATATTAATGATATTTCCTCCAGAAAATATCCTCGTGCTTTCTCTCTCTCTCTCTCTCTCTCTCTCTCTACATATACACAGTGTGTGTGTGTGTGTATATATATATATATACACACACACACACACACATATTCCACGATGCAAGTTAAGCTGTCAGATTTCTGAGAAGATATACCAATATCCTGGAAACTACGGACAACGACTATAGGACCTGTTTGAAGAACATATGAGATTTTTCTCTTACGCTATTACGCATCTGAGGAAATGTTTCAACTGAACCCTAAACTCAATGACAAATCGACGTAACAAGAATTTATTTGCTAATTTTATTAAAAGCCAAGTTATAAGTTTTTGATAGATTGAAAGTGTTACAAATTCGTTCGACTTAGAGTATGGCGATACCATATGTTTAATTACTATTTTTTCTTGGCTCGAAAGTGATTGCATAGTATTAAAGAAAACTGAAAAGAGAATTTCATATGTGCGTTGGAAATAAATATACTAAAAATAAACTAATTAATTGAACAATTTTCGACGTTACTCCTTATAGAAATAGCACAAACTTCACAAGACATGTAACGTAATTTTCATGACAAATTGTTTAATATCAATGTTACTATTAAGCTCACTAACGCAGCCAAATTTGGCACACTTAAGTTATAATTTCTGTAAAACTAATAAACCAATCTACACGAAGCCTGGTAATAGGCAGCTACCACAGTTTTGCTGCTGTAGAATAAAGGAACATTCCTGAAGTCCTCATTGTTAAGAGCATAAATAGAACAGAGATTATATGCCAGATCAACAATTAAGAATAGAGGCGATATAGCATTATATATCAATGTTATTTTCCTTCCTGTGCCTGTAACACATAGAATAGCCTCACGTAGACGACCCTAATTATGTTTGTACAACAATTTAAATTACATAGTTTTTGTTATTGTAAATTTTGGATGCCCAAGAATTCGGTGTAGTGGCGAGAAACTAACTGGCTTAGGAAATGTTTTAGCAGAGGATGGGGAACTTAATATTTACTGTTACAGTAGCAAATTATAAATATAATGCAGTTTTCTCCGGTAGGAAGAGTTGGTCTGGTTGGGAATTTTTCAAGCGTATTTGCACAACGTATGTATGCATTCGGTCGAAAATTCGTACTGTACAGTAGTTATCAACGTCTGAATGAGCAGTTTCCAAGTCATAGGTGTTTTCCAAATTGTCACTTTATGGAGAACTATATTCATCTGCACACACTGAGAAGTTATTCACACATTTACTACGACAGAGCACACATATAGCGAGAAAGAGCAATTGGTAAATTACGGTAAATTAATTTCCCATGCATCTATAGTAGTGTTGCTACTCGTATATTTGCTCACGAAAGAGACATACGCGTAGGAAAGTTTGCAGCCTAGTATAGCAGTGATGCTATACATTCCATATTTCCATAATGAATTATGGTATTATGCAGCTATTACAGTTAAGCATGGGCACTAGAAATATTTTTACAGTGTAAGTACAGCTTGCTAATTCACTGAGACAACAAAATTCCCGCTATTTTTTTGTAATATTTTAGACTTCACTGCCATTATTCATACAAACTAAGTGCGATTCGCGATTTCATTGACTACTGACAACTATAAGAAGTAATTTACCTGTGCGACCACCTTACTGGAGATCGGTTACTGAATCATTGAGTCTAGACTAACATATATTATTGATTGAAAATGCCCTTGCGGTGTAGCACTCTAGCTGTCGGCCAATAGCATGAGTCAAACGAATATAGCCCACTCACAGTTACTTCACACTTTTGTAAAACCCTGCTAAAGTTCTACTTCCAATATATTCCTTCTCCTCATGCAAACAAAACTTAACTGAGTCTAGAAAATTACACCCAAGGACAGCGCACCACATTCGTGTGCACTCAGCGTAATAAAATTTTGCATAAGAACTGTTGATTACTAGGTATTACCAACACACACATTTTCTCACTGTTTTTATTCATATTAGTTATAATTTATTGATAAAATATACGTACAAGTTAAATTTAACAAAAAGTAAAGTAATTAACACAAGTATGAAACACATGTGATTCATGAAATATTTATGAGACAAACAAGTTCATAATTCATTTTGTGCGTTTTCAAAGTTTGATTTAAAAAGTGCAAAGAAACCGCGAATAGACAATGTGTAGCATTCTGGAGTTTAGTCTGCGGCCACACGAGCGCGTTTGCCTCCGTTTCGCCCCCTGACCATGCCCCAGGGCGATAACTCCGCACAGCGGATCTGCACTGCCAAGTTGCGTCGCTCTACTGGGGAAGGGGCAAAGCCCGTGACAAATGCAAACCGAACGACAGAGCTAGCTCACTCGCACCACCTGCGTGTCGCGAATGAGGCTCACGAGGTAGGTGGCCAACAAAAGGGCTGCTTCAAGCGGTAATTGTTGGCGGCGCAAGAGGAGAAGATGTGGAATTCCATTTTCGCCACAATGAATACGTTTCACCGGACCTGAAATAACACAAGTACGCGCGTTTTTCGTCTGAAGGTTTGTTCTCCGGGCGTGGAAAATGTAGGTACGCTCTTTGCGAATGGAATTTTCGAAATTTCACGGGTTGCTTATAACTAAACCATTTTCAAATCTTTACAGACCTCAGGAGCGCGTGTAACGTGCATTACGTCGATTCATCACATCCGAAAATATTTTACTTGTGCTCGGCTGTGGTCTGATATCGACTTAGCAGTTTCTCGCTGATGTCACTATGAATGACATCACTAGTATACTTACTGGTTTCTGTGTCCCCGACTGCTTATCTGGGCTGCACTTTTTAACTTTCCATTATTCTCGTGTAAGGTGTGCAATGCCTTCGTAAAAAATATCTTCTGGAAATTGCCAGCGACGGCACATGGGGATAAAGCGAGAATAAGTTTTATTAATATTGTAACAGTTCTTTTAAGAAACAAAAATCGATAAATAAATAATTGGAACTTGCATCAAATTGGCGGGATAGACATTAAAACCTGTTGATCAAAATTATTTATAGGAAAATTCTCTGCTGATTAACCATTATAAAACTTTCCTACATGAATTAAGCTAGGTTTACTTGCGCCAATAACCATTTCTAAAAAAACAGATGCAAGTAGAGGTTTATGTATACATGGGGTTCTAACACGACCAAGTTAACATAGCACATATTTTACTATAAATAAATGTAACAGTGTGTACTGACAGGAATAACTGATGAAACTTAGGTTTTTGTGCATGTTTCAACGAGCAACAGAAGAGTAAACATGCGCAATAACAGCTACCACTCAAGTTGAGCCATCACGAAGTTTGTACACCAAAAAAATCACGTCACCGTCTTTCTCATACACAACTGGCGTGGCCAGGAATTTACGTCGGGTGTGGGGGATTGCAATTTTTTATTTTTGAAAAAATATTGAAGCTATAATAGTAAAAATAATTATTTGAAAAAAATATTTACTACCGATGGGCTAATATACAGACACAGAACTACAAGATGCTATATATTTCCTTCGTGTTCAAAGAGAACTGCTAATTTCTCATATCTGGAAAAAAAATTAAATATATCAGTTTACTTTTGTTTAATTAAAAATATGATTTATTATCAAGAGGCTTATATACTGATACGGGACCACAAAATGCTATAAACATTGTTCATGCTTAAGAGAGATCACACTTTTTTTTTTCGAATATTTTATTACAACTTTTTTTTTGGGGTGTAGTGGATGTATATCTCGGTATTGCGTACCCTGGTACACCCCTGTAATAAACCAAGGTATGTCAATAGCACATTAAATTACATTACGGCCAATAGTTCTGTATTTATGAGCAAACATCAGGTGCAGTTCTCCTTTCGGCCGCGAGTGTACAGCCGGGCCCGTCGCGCATTACTCGCATTCCATTACCGGCGCGCTCGAATTTACTAGCAACTTCGGGGCTGGACGGAGCAACGGCGCGCGAGAGTTATTGTCCGTCCGCGAGCCCGAGTGTGGTCGGGCGGAAGGGCCGGAGAAGGGAACACTCCTACACGAGTCGCCCTGCGCGAAATTGCCCTCGCCGGCGAAAAAAGGTCTCCTGAACCCTACCTTGCGAGGGGGTTTTGTTGTTGTCGGACACGCGGTTGATGGTAGAAGGGGGGGGGGGGGGAGGACGCGAAGCCCTCCCGAAAGCGCCCTCTCTTCGCAACTACGAAATTCACACGCTGGCATGGTCCCTGCGCGGAACACATTCCTTCCACGTTTTACCCGCCGAGTCGTTCGACTGTCTACAGTACTCACCGGGTGTCGCTGTGACCGGCCTCCGGAATGAAACGCGTCGCTGAGCCGCGGATGAACTCCGCGGCAGTAGCCAACGTCCGGGCGGGGAAGGATGAAACCATCCGACCGTTTGAACTCTGTCCTCTTCCCGCGCGCGACATCGCCTTAAGCGGTGTTCACAATACAGCGTCGCGTCTGACGCTCGCCGCCAGCGACGAGCTTTATATGCGTCTTCACAACGGAGCGACGTTCTGACGCCAGCAGCTGATGACAGAGACCGTGCTGCCATCTGTTCTCCTGCAAGTAAACTTGCCATAAAATGCTAAAAACGAACGGATTACAGTGGGTTTGTTTGCCATTTAGTTGTTTTTTTTTGTATGCAGCTTTCTTTACTGAAAATACGTTATATACCAAAAAGTAATTGATTGGGCACCCGTGAATAAAGGTTATTCCTTACGTCAGTTAACTTGTGTTTCACGGCCTTCGGCGTAGGACCGCTGGTGTTTGTCCGTCTTAGCATGAACACAGAGGCCTATTGTAACATTCTGGATAATGAAATGCTCCCAACACCGTGGCGTTTTAACGGAATGGACCCATGTTACTTCCAGGATGACAATGCCAGGTGCCACGTTTCAAGGGCTACTATGCAGTGGTACGCCGACAACAATGTTTGCCGATTGGACTGGCCTACCCAGAACCCCGACATCAACCCTATAGAACATCTTTGTGACAAATTGGATCGCCGGGGGAGGGCTCTTCAGGCGCGGCCAAAATCCATTGCTCAACACATAGAATGGTTGCAAGATGAATGGCGATGAATCCCCGTGGATGTCCTGCAAACACTCGTAGTGAGCATGCCAGACAGGGTGGCTGCTGTTATAGCCACAAGAAGTGGCCCTACGAGTTTCTAACGGGGTGACAACCACTGAGCAGACATTGCGGACAGGTGCCCAATTACTTTTTGGTAGATGGTGTATATTAAAATTCTAAATTATGTTTTAGAACATAAACGACTCTTCAGGCATCGGGAAACATTATACTTTTGTCTTCCTAAAGGTAAGAAAAATCTAAATAAATTTAGACTATAATTAATACCTCTGCTAACCATATATTATGTACATTCTCATTTATTCTTTACCTCAGCTTTTTGCCAATTTATTTATTATGAAATACATAACTGTTATTCTTCTTATTCTCTGTCGCCGGCGACAAGCGTCAATTCCAACGTCGGTCGCTCGTGCAATGTTCCCGACGCGTCGCAAGCGTCAAGGCTCTGATTGGCTGATGTTCGACGCGACGCTCTATTGTGAATACCGCTTTAGTGTCTCGCCTGGTCGGCCACGGGGAGGGCGCTCATGCGAATACTTCCACAACGTCAACGTTTGTTTATTCATCTTTTATCCCTACCGCGTGAAACGACCACGAAAGAAATAAACCAACCAGAGAGTTAATTCATATTTCGCGAAATATCGCGCGTGAATACGGCCATATTACTTCAAAAATTAATGTTTTTTTTCGAAGCACTTTCAGACAAGTCTGTTTAAAAGCCCGTGTTACCCGCCATTTTGAATTATTTATTTCTTCCTGAGTAAAATTCAGGAGGACTTATTAAAAAATACTAAATAGAAGCTTTGCTTATTATCTTACCCATCATTACGGACATAACATATGAATTATTAATGTATATTTATGCAACAAATAACCTAATACTACATTTATGTAATTATTTATTCCCACCTTTAATTGACAATCAGGTAAACAAATTTTGCACAAAAACATGAGATCTAATACTTCTTTAACGAAACATTTTCAGTAATTATCCCGACTCTCCTCTTATGACACTCAAACTAATAATTTATGTATAAGGTGTGATACAGCCTCTTAGAAAGCCGCCGCCGACCCTCATTTGCCACCGAAATAGCGTGTGCAGTGAGACTGGGAGCCTTAGCTCCCATAACTCACTAGGTGTTTGTAAACAAATGCACCCCGACACTTGGCCTAATCATAGGGTCCGCGGCGGGGGCAGTGTAAGTGTATTTATAGGGCACAGGACCCACAGTTAGGCTGGTTTAGTTTTGTCTCCTATTTTATGTAAATTTACGTGTTTGTGTTGTCGGCGGGGGAATGAAGCTCCCCTCCAGCCTCCCGGCTGGAGTGAATATGAGTGTCATGATGCCTGTCTAACGTGTTGTTCTGTTGTATGCAAGTGCAAGTGCTCTAGTTAATCTCACGTGTAGTATGTAGGAGAGTCCCTAGTCTCCCGGGCAGTCTACGGGGTACGTTTCATCGTTTCAGTGTGTTGTGACATTGGATAGATATTCAGTGTCAATGTAATACAGTAGGGAGGACCCTTGGGACCAGAGTTTGCCAGGCTCTAGTCAAAGCAGAGCCCCCCCCACCCCCCTCAACCCCTCTTCAACGAGGATCGTCTTCTTCCTGACCTGAGACAAGCTATCACATCGGTGCGTTATTATATGTAAGTAACAGTGATAGTAACACATATAGCTATACATGTTTTTAGTTATATTTTATAACATTTAATAAGAGCATATTATAAATTATATTTGTTGTATTTTTGTTCTTATACGGTTTTGTATTTTTTAATTTTTTTCGTATTTTTTTTTATTTTTAATTTTTTTATTATTTTTGTTTTGTGTCAGTTTATTTTAATCTGCTTTAATATAAATAACTCAAGCTAAGCTATGTTAAGCAAATTAAACTAAGCAAAAATACGTTTGCCACCCGACCCCTACCTCGACTGTCATGTGTCACTTGACCTTGAAGACGAGTGGTGGTTGGGGCTATTTCCCACCTTTCCTGAGTTCCCACATAGCCAGCCTGGGAAGTCGCCCTACTTTATCAATGCTGTGTGTTTACTAGCGATAAAGTTTTGTTTTGGGGAATTCTTATAGTTAGCACTATCCTCAACTACTTGTTCGTTTAGTGTGGTAAAGTGGCGAGTGTTGTGAGAAGCAACATCGGCTTCTCGTGTAATGTTGTCAAGGCTTTCGCTGGTGTAATTATGGAACTAAATGGTCCAATAGTGTTACAAAATGTGTTTCATGTAGAAATGCGGCCAGTCCTTACAACTCTGAGGACATGGTCGCGCTTTCTGTTGTGCTATTGTCCGTTCTCCTGTGTATTTGTGACTTGTCCCTCTGTTGTGTAGGTGTTTGTTTCCTGTATGTATTTCCCTGTTCAGTCTGTTTTGTCTGAGATTGAAGGGGAGGAAATTCAGCCTTTGACGGAATGTTTGGTCGTGTCTCATGCCTTCTGTTCTGTGTTTGTTGGAATTAGTTCCCAAACTTTTTTGCGTGAGTTCTTCGCACTGTCTCCATACCGCAGAGTGTGCGGTTTTATTACAAAGTGTACATGTCCACTTTGACTTGTCTTGTTCTTTTAATTGAAAGACTGCCTTTGTGTGCTATCCCTCACACAAAGCGCATGCCATCTTAAGTGTGCAGTATTTCTTGGTGTGGCACAGCGCACAACAACGCATGCACTGCACCACGTCCTCAGTGCAGTTTTTATACAGTTCTGTACGAACTGATGTGTATTGAAATTCGTGAATTTTTAAAACGTTGAGCTCTTCGTGTTGCTGCACTACAGCCCCAAAGACTGCAGCTGTGTCAGCTGATGTTCTAAATTTACATACATGTATAGGCATAAAACCATATTGTTCGAGCCCTTTCTTAATGTGTTGTTTGTCTGCATCGTGTATTAGCCCTTTAATCACTACTTTCATTGGTCTTTCCTTTTTTGATGCATGTGTGTAGTATCGGATGTTTATACTCTCAAGAAACTCACAAAAGTCGGAGTGGTCCTCTTCCTTTAAAATTACCCCCAAGTATTGTCTGTTAGTGACTGTTATTGTTACAGCAAACTTTTCAGGAAGTAATTTCATCAACTTTCCTAATGCTGAATTGTCAGGAATGTATACTGGAGGTGGGAGTGTTTCTCGATGTGTGGCGTCCTTTGCTGTGACTGTGCTAGTTATGTCCTGACTACTATTTGAAGTGTTTTCTTCTCCCAAAAAGGGAGAAGGAGTTGTGTTTGTGTGAATCGCACAGGACTGTGTCTGATTCCCTAATTTTACTGTTTTTTTTTTTTTTTTACCAGGTTTGTGTCAACCTATATGATGTGCGTCGTGTTGTGAAGTACTCGAAATGTCAGAGGAGGAAGGAGACGGAAGTACAGCAGTAGTAACCTTTCACCCTTGCTCCTTCCCTCCGACGTCTTCTCGTCCTGAATCTGACATCGCCTAGTCAGTGTTGCCAAGTCGTTGCCGACTCGCCTACCACCCAAAGCCTTGGTGGCTGACCAGTTCCCTTGAGAAGGGAAACAGGCTATACCTCTTGGGAGGCTGTCCTCCCAGTACCGAGGCACAGCGCAAGCTTTCTGAAGCGATATATAGCTTTTTGTTATGTTTTCCTTCATTTTTACAATATATTCATACAGCATAAATGGGGGATACTTACAAGAGTAAAGACAGGACAAGGTGAACGTAAGCACTTAATGTTAATTATAAAATTATAGAAGTTTTCAAACAACAAGACAATTATTGTACCTTCAGGAACATATCCAGTAAAAAGGCCTATGTTTAAAGTGTTCGAGAAAATAATGGGTGCCAGGATGAGAGTAGCTCGAGAAGGATGATGAGGAATAAGGACTTGCCCGAAACTCGACACACGATCGCTCGCAGACGAGGGAGAGAGGTGGCGTCCAGGTCGCCAGTAGTCGACCGACTGTGATGTCCTACTAGTACGGAGTCCTTTCCACACTTCTCACCTCTCTCCTTCTGCCGTTCCAACTCTTCACAGGGGATTGGTTCAGACGTGATTTGTGGCGGGAATTTGGCTTGAATTTTCCCGTAGTCTTTCGAAACTTCAACCGGTCAGCCAGGCCCATATCTTGCCCGCGCTCCAGCGAATCGACAAACTTGGTTAGTATTTCGACCCGTGTTCAGGTGTGTTTGGTAAAACTTTGTACAGGCTGTTCACGGTAAATGAGCACTTTTGAAAACCCTGCCTAATATCTACTTGTATACACGCCGTGTATTCCTCCGCCTTATGTAAAATTATCATTACCATGGACCTCGTTACTTTATTCATGCCTCGGCAAAATGAAACACTGAAAATATTAAGAAAGTAAATACTTGACAGAAATCTGCTAATTTTTACTTTTCGATGTATTAAAAAAACAGAAAGCGGAAGAAATAATTTTAAATGATCATAAATGGTTACCTAACACTTTTTATTCGACGTTAATCTATGGAACTACTTACTCCTCCATCGCTACCAACTTTACAGGCCGAATGCCACTCATTGCGCCCATTAAAATATATGCATGCAGGGACAGAGATTTTTTTCAAAGGTTCATTTCTAAAGTGCTCGTTTTATCGTGAACAGCCTTTAAACAGTGTACTGCTGTATTTTCGGCCCCGCTTGTGGCTTTCATGTCGCGCAAATAATAACGAGGAGAGCAGAGCACACCATTATAAAGGACTGAAGTAGTATCGTGAATATCGCTACGCGACCTTGCCAGCCCAAATATCATTACCATCTTTATGAACTCAACATTCGTCTAACGATGTCCTGAACTATTAAGCACACTTTTCCATGAACGCGAGACTTACGAGATTGACATTCGGCATCTTGTGAGCGCATCTGTGAAGCTAACAACAATAGCCACGCCAAAACGATTCCGGTAGTACTTACTAAAAAGTTAAAGAAACAGGTAAGTACATTTGGCCGAAGAAAGTTTAGAAATATGCTGGATCGCTAAAACCTTACAAGAACCACCGATAATCTTTCGAAATATACATCCTGCATTCAAACAATATGACAACAACTGTTCTTTTATTATGTATCAATATTTTTTTGTTAATTTTTTTTTAAATTTGTTTTTTAAGTGCAAAATATTCTGTTGCTATGATTTTTATTTTATTAAAATCCTTTTGTCACGTTATGTCACATAACTCGGATTATATAAGTAACGGTTTAGTTCAGCTTGAAGCACTATTTTTACAACTTGTTTATTGCTTGTACGAATTAAATTTTTGTTCGCTCCAAAAATCGAACTGCTTTTAACTAATACTATTTATGTGAAATATGTTGCGGTTAAAAAATAAATGTGTTTAAAAGTGTGAGCTTTACGTCGACTTAAAGAAAGTTTCCCCTGGGAATGTTTTTAACTGCTTATATTTATTTAGCACAAGACTCTGCGATTGTTACTTCAGTAAACTTCACAGTTAGGCTCAGTAACATTGCATGGCTCGCCACACGAACCAGAGTATTAAGTCGTATATCGCACAGGGTGCGACTGTCTGGGGTTAAGTTGCGTAATGTTCACCACGTTTAACTATGCTGACGTCACGAAGCTGGCCGGAGGGGAGCGGAGAAATTTGAGCGGCGTTCAACAACGGGGTCTTTGAGTTTGAGAGCCGGTGAGGTTGAAGTGAGGTGAGCACGGAGCAGCGCCGGAACGCAAATACGGAAAAAAACGAGAGAACCCCGAGAAAACCCGCCCGACCAGCGGTATCGTCCGGCAAGATTCCCACAAGCGAAAATACGGGTGCGAACCCGCCGGGAATCGAACCCCGTTCGCCGCGGTGGGGAGGGGGGGGGCGAGTTGTCAAACTACTACACCAACACGGTCCCAACATGAATATAATCTAACCAACAGAGAGAAAGTTAAAACATAACACAGCAATTATAAGATGTTCACGGTAAACTGAGTACTTTTGAAAGCCCTGGTTAAGATATAACTGTAAGCACGTTGCGTATTCTTCTGCCTTATGTAAAATTTACGCTCCCATGGGCCTCATCACTTTATTCATGCATCGGTCAAGTGAAATTGTGAAATGATTAGAAAAGTAAATTTATTACATATCTGCTCATTTTTGCACTTTGATGCATTAAAAAAAAAAAAACGAAAAAAAATTATTTAAGTTATCACAAGTGGTTACCTAACACTTTTTATTCGACGTTAAGATATGGAACTACTTTCCATACATCGTTACCAACTTTAATGGGCCCTTGCCACTCAGTCCACCCTTTAAAATTTCTGCAGGTAGGAGAAGTGACGTTTTTCTAAGGTTGACTTATAAAGGGCTCACTTTAACGCGAACAGTCTATACTTACATAAACAGTATTGTAACCACGTTGTTTTTAATAGTCATCCTGGCAAAAAAGCAGTCCAATATTGGAACACGGATATTGGCTACTCTGCAACTTGCGTGCTCACATCACCCCATTTCCTCCCCTATGCTTACACCTGTACCAGAGGAATGGCCATGCCATTTCGCTACTGAAAGCGCGTTTGTTCTGTGTTTACAGCTAGCTCCCATGTCCACGTCACGACGGCAGCCGCCCACTCCAGTGTATATTCCATCCACGGTTACTTCTTTTTTTTCTGAATCACTGCTAAATTTCTACTTCCTGGATATTCCTCCGCTTCGTGCAAACAAAGATTAACAGTGCTCTAGAAAATTACGCCAGAGGGACACAGTACCACATTCTTGCTCACTCTGTGTAATAGTATTTTGCATAAGAACTATTTGTTACTAGGAATTAACGACACATCTATTTTATCACTGTTTTTATACATATTAAATATAAATTGAATACTGTACTTATAGAGAAAAAATAAATAAAACTTAATTTTAACGAAAAATAAGGCACCTCTGTATTGCCTCACGTATAGAACGTTTGTGATACGTGTAATATTATGGAAACAACTATATACGTATTACATGGGATGATTTTTCGAAGGTTTGTTTCAAAAAGTGCGAAGAAACCACGCGTAGACTATATCTTGCAAACCGGAAGTGTTCGGCCGACATGCTCGTGAGGTCAGTCAGTTGGGAATCGTCGCGTCGCGTGTCGAACGCCAGCCTCCTGCCAGGGGAAAAATGGCGTGAGGTTTTTTTTTTTTTTTTTTTAAGTTGCTGGAATATCAACTGAAATTGCTGCATTCTGCGAATTACAATATCACGGAAACAATGCGCTACATCTCCTAACAGAGCAGAAAACAATACCACTTCCTGGAAATGTCTCCAGTGTTTTTATTTAGCCGGTAAAATACTACGTAATTTAGACCTCAACTTTAGTCAAATTATTTTAAAATCTAATATACTTTGAAATTTTGGATTTTTTTGTTTCTGCCAAAAAGTGGACATGGTTATCATACTTTATCGTGTCATAAAAATGCTGTACTTCCAGTGTGACATATAGCTCATATTTAATTGATCGTGGAACTAATAATTTCATTCTATAAGTGGCTACAAACAGCTTGCTGCTTAATGAATTAAAAAATTACTTTTAGGAGATTATTTCTTATGACACACAGGAAACACTCATTCCTGTTTAGATCAGTTTTTCTTTAATAAGACAGTAATTCGGGAAAATTTAATACTCTAATCATGATAATTATAACGTGTCTGCGATTTTTCTTTTAAAATTCTTAGTAAAATTTACCCAATTTAAATTAAACAAAGTAGTTAAATACCACTTGACTCTGAGATAGCCAGAAAAATACTGATCTACGGTTCCACGAAACATTTATCCTTCAAGTATTACTTTGAAACCAAATTATTGACAAAAATTTTCAAATTAATTTCCGTATTATTAATTATTTAAAATTTACCGATTTCATTAGAAGTTGGATATTAAATTGATTAATTACGCTCAATTTGAACATTAAATTTATACTGAAAAACACAACGTTTGGTTATTTTGATATATTCAGGTGTGGTACATTCGTGATTAGCAAAGGTAGTATTTTAACACACGCAACTACTATAGTAAAACTTGTCACATTACTTGTGTATCAGTAAATCTGGTAAATACTAACCCCGTTTTCCACATTGCTGTGGGTTTTTGTTTTTATTATACTCATTTCTAACTCGTTGTGCTGAATGTAGATTGGAACCCTTTTACGGTACTTATCAAATGAAATCTAATGTGTGAAAAATATTGCCAGTCTTTAGATTGCCAATTCAGTATGAAAATTTAAAAGTTGAGTTTTATACAAATATACAGAGTATTTGCTTTATTCATGGGAGCTCCAAAATTCACGATATTTTTTAGGGTTACATTCCTCCGGGAGTTTTGAAAAAGCCAATGTTAAAATTATTTATGACAATATTTTGCCAAGACTCTGTTTTCTAAGCGAGGAAACAATTCCGAAATAACGTCATCAGATAATTTATTCAACGAAATACATAAATTTGAAATCACTTGTACGTATTTTTTTTTCCAATCACAACACGAATATGGTTAGAATTTATTTTCCCACCAGAGCGTGATAGTTAAATGTTTGTTATTATGAAGGGAAATCCAATAGTCTCAATAAATGATTATAAAATAATCAGTGCTGGGAAATTGAAGGTTGCAAGTGTTACTCGCCCACGTATCACTGGGGCTCCAAGTGTATTTATACGGAAAATACAATACGTTATAATAACTTCTCTGTACACGGTACCGTGTACAAAAATACAATTCCATACATAATTTACGTCTGTTTTATGCATTACCCAAAAATTAATAGTACAATCTTTTGACAGTTAATGTATTAATTTTAATAGGATATCACAATCATTCATGTAAACTCATTTATCTATTATAAAAATTTCAACTGTGTTTCTAGTAAACGTCATCATACAACAATACCAGGGATATTTGTTTATTTTCACTTTGCTCATACTATAAAAAATTATTTGTATATGACGTGTGAGAATAATTTTGCACGCACTGCTAAAATGTAATATATTCTAGAGATGGTGGGATATATGTCGTTATAAAAACATAGTTATTGATTTGCCGCAGCCCAAAATTATTGATTTAAAAAACTGAGTTAAAATTTACTCTCGTCCTTTTTTAAGAGTACAAGAAAAGCAGAAAGTAATCCATTGCAAGATATTGAAGTATATAGTAAAACAATGTAACAGCAAGCATGTAGCAGGAAATTTTGACGCTGAAACTGCCCTTGTCAGCGAAAACTACAATTATACAAAAGCTCTCTTTTCAGCTAGCCCAATAGATTAGAATTTCAGTGGCACTTGCAAAAGCTAAACGCATTGAAAAGTGCTCTGCCCGAACAGAATCCACAGCGTTTTTAAGCAGAAAGATACATAGTACAAAAGTAAACGTATGTCTGGAAAAGTCATCTAGCATGCACGTCACTTATGGAGGCGACTTACACCTTCGAAAATGTCAGCATTGTCTCAAATTTTGAGGAACGTCTCGATTCTGAATACGGCAATCTCTTGGCGTGCGTAGGTGTGTAATAATGCTGAAAGTATTAACGCTGGTATAAATACAGACCATTATACCCCACTTTTAAAAATAAGTGTAAATTTACACATAAAAATTGTTGTTTATTTTACATTTTGTATATGCACTTTTGTATGTTTTTTTTTAATTTATAAGTTTCATGGATTATAGTTAAATGTGGGGATTATCTCGAGGCTTGTATTGGGAACTTTATTTCAGGGACTTGTATTTTTTTTCATTTCGATGCTCGTGTAGATAACTTGTTACATAAGGTTGAAACGACAGGGAGTCAGGCGAAAGCTCTCGGGGTACGCATTCAGAGGGCTACGGGGCGTTGAGCCGAAGCGGGGAAGCCAACACTAAAAAAATGCATTCTGAATACTGTAGCGGAGGAGGGGTGCGTAACCATGAAACAGATACTGCGGGGGAGGGGTGCGTAACCACGAAACAGATACTACAGGTCGCCAACTCACAAAAAGAATACGATAAAGCATCACCAGGGCTGAAGCTGGGGTGTGTAAAACAGGTTTTTTCTTTCTTTCGAAAACCAAGCTCGATCGACAGCAGAGCTCTTCAGAAAAGTAGAATTTCAAGGCAAGTCACCTTCTTGAATAGGGGTGGGAGGGATGCGTGGACAGGGGCACATTCCTCTGGACTCGGGCCAGTTCTGAGGGCGAGGGGTGTAAGGTACGGGTGGGAGGGGTGGCTACAAGCAAACGGTCTCCGATATGAGCGCAAGTAGGCAGTTGTCGCCATCTTGAGTAAGTTGCGAAAAATTACAATCGCGGGCAGACGGATGAATGACCTCATAGCCTCGCTGACATGGCTTTGGTTGAGTGGGTGTAGGGGGTGGCTGACATCCTGGACTCAGGCCGATTCTGAGGGGTGGAGGTGGGAGGGGTGGCTACAAGCAGGAAGGGCCCTCTCTATCTGAACGCAACTAGGCAGTTGACGCCATCTTACTACATTGCCGGAAAAAACTGGCAATCGCAGGCAGAACGGAGTACAGTCTGGCGAGGGGTGGGAGGTGGGGTGGGAGTGTAGGGACTTCGGGAGCCATCTGCACCCCTGTATCCAGTCGGGGCCATCTTCAGTTGGTCATTAACGCTCGGACTAGACAGACGTGTACCTCACCAGCTCTCTCTCTCTCTCTCTCTCTCTCTCTCTCTCTCTCGTATTCACCGCACTTCTAGGCACTTGGCGGACGACGAGGCTACGATCGCGGGTTATCGCATCTACAGACCGGCGACCATCTCTACTCTAGATTTACGATATAGATCAAAAACAACCAACACGCAACCATAAATCTGTTGTCGGCAGAGTTGGTATAATGGTCTGTATTTATACCCGCGCCAGTCCTTTCAGCATTGTCGCATTTATGCACGCCAATTTTTAAAGGCTGTTCACGATAAAGTAAGCACTTTAGAAATAACCTTAGAAAAAGTCACTGCTCCTACTTGCACTCATTGTAACGGGCGCACTGAGTGGCATGCACCCAGTAAAGTTGGTAACGATGGAGGGGAAAGTAGTTTCATATTTAAACGTCGAATAAAAAGTGTTAGGTGAAAAATTTAAATTATTTCTTTCACTTTGTGTTTATTGTTATGCGTCGAAGTGCAAAAATGAGCGGATTTGTGGAATATTTACTTTTCTAATAATTTAAGTTTCATATGACAGACGCATGAATAATGTGATGAGGCCTATAGAAATGTCAATTTTACATAAGACGGAATAATACCCAATTTGCATACAAGTAGATCTTAAGCAGGACTTTCAAAAGTGCTCATTTTACCTTGAACAGCCCATCAAATATGGTAATGTTCAGAACCTTAAAACGCGTCGGGTGAGTCAAAAGAGTTCACTGCCGCTGCACGAAGGGGTGGACTCGTTCAGTTCAGTAGAGACAGAGACCGCTTATGGTAAAGGCGAGAGTTGCTCCATGCGTGCGTATTACCTGTCGAAAACAATATAGGTCGTGCCAGCTCTATTTAACAGTGCGGTACAAGAGAGCGATTTTATCAGTTTGGTATGTACAGCGCAAGCAGTGACGCGTTGTTTCCCTCCCCCCAACAGCAAGCGTTCGGAAGCGCCTTTCTCCTACATTGCTTCCCCTACATTCCCGCACTTGAACCGGAATCGCATAGCCGCGACAAGCACTGCACGACAGCCCCGACACGACACTTAAAGTCAAACAGCCAATGAAATACACGGAAAATCTGACGCAAGCCCGACGATTCTGTCGTCCGATCAGCAATTTTTCATTAGAAATTATTTATGTTCTTCGTCGTGTCGTGCGGCACGACGCACAGAGTGTAAAACCTTGCAAAATGAGATTCTATGACAAGCTTTCCCTACAATGGGAAATACGCAGCTTAAAAGAAACCAAATTATAAGAATTGTTGTATTTAAATCTTTAGAATAATAATTTACGTTTGCTTGCATTAGCTATATATCTTTGTCACCATCACGTATTCCAAATTCCCCGTCTGCCCACCGCCTTTGAAACTACCGTAGTTAATCAGCGCCTTCTAAATGGATCCGAAAAATTCTACTCGTGTCGCTTCGGCGAACTGTCGGGCTGTAATTTCGAGCAGTCACATTGGAAATATAAAAGTTGTATCGTGGTTGCGGTTTTTGTCGTGCCGTGCTGTGCTTATCGGGCTATGCGAATCTGGCTTTATAGCTGCGCTTGGATTATTATCTGATTCGAACATTACTCTACCTGAGCCGCCTTTAGCGCTTCGCACTTCTGGAAACAAGACGCAAACTACGATGCCAAACGACGAAAATAGCGCACCACGAAGGGAACATTGCCGGGTCAGCTGAGCTATATATATATGTGGCGGTGCTCCTCTGTGTCTCGGGGAGTCTGGAGTCGTGGACGGCCATCAGCGCCAGGTGAGTGGTATCACTGGGACGAAGGGCGATGACGAGGTGACCAGCGAATGGGGCTTCTGCGAGCTTAGAAAGAGGAAAGGAGGGTGAGGGAGGGAGGAAAGGAGGGAGAGAGAGATAGGGAGACCAGCTAGACTGTGGAAATGGGGGCTTGATGCGTGAGTGGGAGACATTTGGAACCATCGGTATAGACATTTCGATCCCATATGTGTAAATAATAAGTTAGTGTGGATTATTTGACTGTAGCTAGTACAAAGTCAGTGAGTGAAATAAGGACTTTATTAGAATTAAGATTAGCATTAAATATTGGGTTCACGGAGAATTATAAGTGTTAATAATATAAATAGGTAGTTTAATGTCGTAAATAATAGCTGTGTGTATTTTTAGAGCATTATAAATAAATAAATAAATTAAATTTTGTTTTAATTTTTATTAAGACCTCGATCTCCCAGCGAAAAAAAAAACAGATGGCCCTATGTATCACAAGCCAAACGAAAAGTATGGAAAGTGCTTATGAGTCATACATTTATCACACATGCATTGCTATTACAGGTATGTATATTCGTTGCGAAACGAATAAAATATTCTCACAAATATTCACATATTTCCCCACTCTTATCGAGCACGTAAGACATTGCATACATTCAACTGCACATAATTAGGTACAGTTACAATATTAAATCTTACCTTATCGTAATGCACTGAGTCACCGAAATACCTCGTAGATTGACTCGAACTATTATTGCCTGGCGCCTCTGAAGGTTTCCTCTTCCACATATTGTCAGTTCAGCTATAACGTGAAGTACCCTAGATGTATCACCTCTTCACATGTTACACTTATCGATCTACAGGTTCGTCGATTACTTCCAATCTGCGAAATTAATCCGACGGGACAAAAGCCATTTGCAGCACACCTCTCAAAATCGTCACTCACTTGTAGCATTTCATCTATCCTACTTGTTTGTTTTTTTGGAAGTGCCAAACTGGAATTATTATAGGTTATTTCGCAACTGCTTTTTATTCGATATTGCAGAAGACTTGATATACTACGAAAAACAAATTACCGTTACCTCTCAATGTTATTTTATTTTTTACTTCATGAATTTCGTGAGAATCTACTACTATCTCCCTAGGGACTTTTGAGCAAAGTTTCGCTTTTTGTAGTGTTGGACTACTACTTAGCCAAACGTAATCTGTCTGTGTACACAAACAACATTGTCTTGGCGAACATGCTACTCTGGCTTGGAATAATGCCCACAGGGAGTGTTGAGCGTATAATTTCAGTGGCGGTAGTCGTCTCTGGCTGGAATGAGAGTTGGGAAAATCTACACCGCCGGATAAATTGGAGCACTAGCAAACATACCGCCATCGACGCCTGCCCGACTGCGGGATGCATCTGTGGGATAAGCACATAAATTCTAAAGCGTTGCGTTCTTGGTCACATATCTGCCAAATATTTACGCTTTGATGATTTACGATGCTGGCGTGGATGTTTCGGAACGAACATGGAGAGTAAATATGTATAACTTAGTGCCTCGTTTTGCGGATTAGTGATTTACATTCCCAGAGCTTATTTGGAAACATTAAGGAGTAAATAAAAACGAATCCCTGTTACGGATGGAGTATACCAGACCACGTCAATACCGGGAATATGAAAACAGGAAAAACACAATTCCAAAGTGTTTTTATTGTGTATTTAAAGTTAACTCCATCGCTCAGAGTACATTAAACTATCTATTTTACCACAGAACTGTAAATAAACTAATCACCTATGCTCAAGGAAATAATTAAAGCATAAAATTAATTCATTAACAACAATTTTAATACAGAAACCGTACATTTAGATAAACATATTATATATACTGCTACCAGAATGTAATTAATCAGCAAATGTTAGCATAATGAAAGTCGAACACGTTTAAATGACGAACTTATTGCTTTATATTTTTATTATGTATTAACCAGTATGGTCACACAGATCAGGACTATTCAAATACAATCAAAACGAGGGCTGGGTATTTGTATATCGGTCGGGTGAAAGGCCATACCCAGAGATAAAAACTGAATTTGTCTGGTAAACGCCCGTGAAAATGAAAACGACGATGATTTACACATTTATAATTTGGCTCTAGTTAATATAAAATGAGAATGGTAATAATCAACTTACATATTTTAACATTATGAAAACTCATACATCGATACATTTTTACAACGATAACTGGCATTCATGCCAAATAAATCGATACAATCCTAATGAGAGTAAAATTGTGTTAGTGTGAAAAAAAAGTGGAGTCGATACAAAGTAGTAATGTCCACTTCAATGCCAGTCGCAAAATTACATCCGACGCACACGCATTATGTTTGTTTTTGAAACAAGAATCCCACAAAACTGACCGAGGACCACGCGTCACTTCTTATCGAGCAGCCCCGATAAACATATTTCCAGTAGTTTAAATATTACTGTTCAGTTTCTCAGTGCTTCACTGTTCCAACAATAATGTTGCACGTGATTAATAGCCACACTCTTCTGCCAAACAGCGTATATCCCACACAAATTTTACACCTGTTACGCACTGGTCAAGGGTAGGAATAATACGAGATGTGATGAATAGAAACGACCTAAGGTCACTGCCACTGACTTACAGCTGCGAAATTTAAATAGAAAATCCCATGATACGGAAATCTCGTGTCAGTGCGTTAATGTTAAAGACAGGCGTTTCAAACAAAATGTATTCTTCTGGAGTTTTTTTTAGGAGAAATTCCCTACAGCAGAGATGTTTCCATAAAGTGTATAGCCTGCTTGCAATGAATTTTGTCAATTTATTTTTCTTATAAAAATTACATACTGCTTATCTATATAAAAATATACGCTCGTAGAAATCTTTTCCTAAAAAAATCGCGAAGAATATGTTTTGTTTTAAAATTAACGCACTCAGTCTAGATTTCCTTAACATGAGATTTCTTATTTAAATTTCGCAGCAGCCTTAAGACAGTACCCTTAAGACTAATAACCATATAGAATATTTGTGTTAAGAATATGAGGAACGTCGGAACTTTGTACCTGTTACTCAGCAAAATAAAAGGCAGAAATAGAAATACAAGGTATCGCCTCCTGTTTGGTTGCCTACCATGCACATTAAAAAATTCCGGTCTTTTCAAAGCCTATACACGTTAAATAACTATGATGCCATTAGAACAAACTCACTCGTTATTTAAATAGTATATACAGACCAGTATGTTTATAAATGTCAAATTTATCTCGCCTATATATTTACAGCATTAAATAATTACCCCTGTATTGTGCACTACCATTTGTGCAGAAGCTCAAATATTTAATGAGATTCCTCTACTAAAGAAATATATTTTTTATGCTTTATTTTGTTCTAATGATATCGATGTTGATGTAAAATTAGTACAAAATTACAAGAGTTAAAAAGGATACATCACTGTAAAGTCTTTATATTAAATTTGAAAGACTATCCTTTAACAGAACTATGAGGAACAAAATCATGACCAGTAAGGAGTGTATCTGAATGCCAGATCCCTTATTTGTGGAACTGTACGACCTATTTTGTGACATAGACTTAAGACTGTAAATAACATAATCATGTCGGATTTGTACATAAACTTCTGAATTGGGTGGACTTGCCTGAGTTTCGTGCAAGTCAAGTTTTCGTAGAAGTCTCTTAAAACATAAAAATTATCTTCAAATCGCCTATTCCGACAATAGGCCATGGAACTTTTTTTTTTTTTTTTTTTTTTTTTCACGGGGAAGTAGAAGTATAAATATTCTTCGTCACAGTGTTTTGAAGGAACCACTTTTCTCAGGTTCCGCTGAAAATCGAGTGGTTAAAAAAAAAAAGAGTAAAGTTTAATTTGCTTATTTTACTTATGGATTCAAGCGTGTTTGAAATTTTCGAGTGGACTATTGCAATCTAAAACGTAAAATTAATCAAAGTTTCAAGTATTCATCAAAATAGTTAAGTCATTTCTCTAGTGATGACCGTATTTATCATAACAACGCATTGGATTTATCAGTGCTGTAGGGCCTCGGTAAATAATATAATGCGACATTTTAACATTCTGTTAGAGCCATCAATTCACCTCACCTATGGACACTACAACCTGTTTTCGCAAGTAAATGGAACTGTAAAAGTTGGCACTTCGAATAGATGCATGGTTGGTTTCCTGTCGACACACCTCTCTTCTAGGTAATGGTTAGGGCCACCTGTTTATCGCGAACAGATTTACGCGGTGGCTAGACTCAAATATTCTATGCCCACAGTCTCAGTCTTAATTTGACTATTGGCCGCTCGTCTTTGTGTGAAGTTAGTATGTCACACGAGTGAGCCAATCAGAGTTAACTTTCTTCGATACTGACCGTCCGCGATTCGCGGACAGACGTATAATGTGCCTAACAATTCAAATGACCCGCTCGCGTAAATGGTTCGGAACTAGAGGGCGTTGGAACACAACTTGTCCTGAAATCTTTCCGTGAATGGCAAATGCCCGTAGCAATGAGCACACGAAATAGCGATAAATAGTAATAATAATAATACGCATACAAGCAGCAGAGTAACTACGACAGAACGAAAAGAATAGGCACAGTGACGGGAAATAAAAATAAATAAGAATATTTTTTTTGCCAACGTAATAGCTTCCAGGAACTAGGTGTAAGTAAACGTCGACGCTAGCCATCAACGAAATCTCATAGCCCAGGTTACCTTTCTTCATGAGATCAAAAAGTCAACGTAACACGGTAAGGGCTACAACAATAACACAGTGATTTTTATTAGCGATTTTTTAAAGTTAGCTTTGGCGACAATCATTTCCACTTAATTGGTTAGGTGAAAAAGTTGGGTGTTAAAATAGTGTTGTGTATTACATCTTTGGGCACGTGCGGAGGGACAACAGCTTTGTGAACTCCTTGTCATTGAGCGTGATCGGAGTGATCAGAGTCAAAGATATGCTGTAGGGGAACCTCTATAAACATTATCAGCTCGTCTTCCTCACAACATGAACGTGGCCTTTCTAGACTTTGCATTACAAAAAGGATCATATGCAACATGTACAGTATAACTGCGTCCAGTTTTTTTAATTAAATAACGGAACTGATTTAACACTGCTATCTGGTTATTTGGAATTTCAGTGGCCCATAAATCCAGAAGACTCTGAGCAGCTGAACATACACGAGACTGCGGCGGTGTAGTAGACACCTCTTAACATCGTGATCTAGACAGCCGTCGAGGGGTGAAGCGAGACGAGTATGTAGCGGTGCCGGAATGCAATGGCAGGGGGAAATGGTAGATCCCCCAGAAAACCCACCGACCAGTGGCATCGCCCGGCACGACTCCCAGGTGTGAAAATTCGGGAACAACCCCGCCGGGAATCGAACCTGGTTCACCGTGGTGGGAGGCAAGCAGTGTGACCACTTCACCACCTCGGCCTCGGAAGCTTATACAATGGGGATTTTGACAACAATAAATTATAATGCGAGGAACTTAAAACTTGGTGCATTTGAATGAGCATGTTTTTCGTGGTCTGAGTTCATAACGCAGAGTGCCATCATGTGAGATGACCTTACACAGCTAAAATAAAAGTACTTATACATGATCGAACCAAAGTTGATAGTAAAAACTAGAATTCAAATCAATGAAATTAGAAAATATTTCGAATTCAGTTAATGAAATAAATTCGATGAAGATCAAAATAATACATTTGAAAAGCATTTCACAAAAAAAAATATAAGCGAAATTATAGCATAAGGTAAGCCATTAAATAAAACGCTTATTCTTTATCACATCGAAAATAAAGTAAGTGTGAATATTATAAAACACTACACATTAAAATCTCTTACACTGCGGTACTACTATACTGTATTTATAGGTAATAATAGCAGTTACCATTCTAATATTTGACTGAAATACTGCAATAAAACTAAAATTGTGAAGAAATTAAAAAATTAAATATAATTGAATAGCTAAATGACCGCGATTGTAATGTTCAAATGGCCGCGATTGTGATGTTCAGTGGCGTTATATATCATCCAGAAAGTTTAATTTGATAAATTTAAATTTAATTAACAGATATATTTATTTTAGAGGGTTAGCCTTAATGAAAACCAAAGATCGGTGAACAATCCGGGGTAAAGATCGGATTCGGTAACGTCGTGGACATTATCCTCAACGCTTGGTTTTTTGATTAATAGAATGGCATAGAATGACCAATAAACTGGCCACCAGAATGTCCCAAAATTTTAAAATATGTAGTCATTCTGTACGTTCTTAAATAAAATTGTGTACTACAAAATATCTCAGTGTGTTACACACTGATTCGCAGTGAATTCAACAACTCGAACCAGGGAAAATGGCTCCACAGACTCAGTGGAAAACCACTGAGTGCTTCCGTGAGAAAATTTCAGTGATTTAATTAGTGACGTGAAACAATTTCAGTGATTTAATCAGTGACGGCCGACTTCAATGACGAATTAAATATTATTTTTATTCAATTTATCCACATAATTACATGAAATAAATATACTTAAGATGGTTTACTATTCATATTAAAAAAGTAAAAAAAAAAAGTCGTTTGTGGCCGGGATTGATCTCACACATCCTGTCCACTTCGCTTATATGCTGTTTGTTACTGGCCGGGATTGATCTCACACATCCTGTCCACTTCGCTTATAGGCTGTTTGTTACTGGCCGGGATTGATCTCACACATCCTGTCCACTTCGCTTATATGCTGTTTGTTACTGGCCGGGATTGATCTCACACTTCCTGTCCACTTCGCTTATAGGCTGTTTGTTACTGGCCGGGATTGATCTCGCACATCCTGTCCACTTCGCTTATAGGCTGTTTGTTACCTTACCATTTGTTTTTTTGTTATTGTAATAGTTGACAGAGCGTGATTGACACTTTTGACGAGTGTGGTTGCCGTTTTGACGTTTGATAGTGTGTATTAGGTGTATGCCTCACGCAGGAGGACACTGCCTGACGTACGCACAAATATACACCCATGCCTTACCCGGGACTCGAACCCGGAACGCCCTCGCAACCAACTGCGCCACGGAGGTCAGCAACTGTGCTACCAAGTCAAGTTGAAAAACACGAGGAAAATATATGACGTATTGTCCTTATCGATATGTGAAGATTTAAACTGCATGACTTTAATTTTTTTTTGGTTTAATTAGCACCGTTACGACTGTTAAAACGAATAGTATGTATGTGTGCACTCTCTTTGCCACACTTTAAATCTTCAAACAAAGCGCTGTGATGATTACACGAAAAAGAAATGAAATACGTAAAAATGGAATTAAAGGCTGAATGCTCATATTACCTCGTAAAATAGTGTTTTACGAAGTACAATTTAGAAAGAATTTTGCAGTGATGATTTTGTTAGTTTACTCGTTGATATTTCACTTAATACATGTTGTTTAACGGCCATTTTCGAACGTTGTTTGACGGACATTTTTACACGCTGTTTAACTGATCTTTCAGTGAAAAACAAACCACTGAAAAACAGTGAAAAACATAAAAAAAGACCGATGAATCAGTGGAAAATGTCAATGAATCAATAAGTGAAAGAAATCTTAAATTTTTTTTCACTGATTCATCAGTCAAATTCACTGAAGTGATTGTTGAATCAATAAGGCACTGTTGACTGATTAAAACAGTGAAATTCTCACTGAGTTAGATTTTGAGTGTACTACAAAATAGCGTGGAATGTTACCTCTTGGGGTGAAATCCTGTAGCAGCTATCACTTCTCTACGAAACTTACGTTGTAATTGGATTACGAAACATGGTCTGCAGCAATCACTCACATTGAACTGCATCCAATATAACTCTTGAGGAAGGTGGTTACTGAACATAATTTAAAAAATCGACATATCAAAACCAGTTAATAAATATTCCGCTCGAGTAATGGGATTTCTTTTTGGAGTTTCAATAATAAGTAGATGAAAAACCATTCGTGAAAAAAATATGCGATTGCGTTCCCCTCTACCTGAAGATACCTCAGGGGTAAACATGTTCCGAAGCAGAATTTATATTCGAGGGCACATTGAGGATGTGTGAAAGTAGGTAGCATTGCACTGAAAGGAAAATAAAAACCCTTCAAAGTAACATGAACTTCCTGAGGATAAAGGAATTTGTAAATGATGGTATTCTGAAACACGAAAAAAATTTTCGTTGCATGAACAGATTATTTATCCTGCGCAACTAGCTGCCATCGTTGTAACTAGAGACATGCAAAATTCGCGTTATTATTTGGTACCATGCTAGACTCCACTGCCCTATATCTAGAAACCAAAAGTATTCGCGGATTCATTTCCAGACAAGCTAGAATTCAAAACACGCCTGTTTACATTTCTTTATCTATTGGTCCACACGGTGTTTGACATCTCCTTTAGAGTGCTGGCCCAATTGTCGCCTTCTAAACGACACCAGACACAACCAATGTGCAGTTAATATCGGCATATTTGTACATAATACTGTGGAGTCTAGCCAGTAGGTCATTGAACTCGCGAATTTTTCAGGTCTCTGCCTATATCTGCACGAGAACAATTCGTATTTCCATTGGTTACTGGGAACTATACGGCGTCATTAATCTGTGTGACCGTTCAATTGTAGATTGGTTCTTCAACAATCGCGCCTTTACTATTGGCCGAAAGCGTCGTTGAGACGTGCCATACAAGTTTTCGGCAAATAACAGAAGAAAAGCAAGAATACAATGTCTTGAAGTTTAGTTTACAGTTAAAAAATAACGCAAATTCGGCAGGTCTCCAGTTACAACACACAAGCAGTTTCCACAAAAAAAAAGTTTCTCTCGAGTACGTAAATACGTGTGGATATAAATGTTAGTGATGCCATGTTACTGCTGCATTATCCTGAAGTGCCCTCGCTGGAGTAAGTGTAGTTCGTTCCGCAGATGTGGTTGGAATGAAGTCTCAAGCTCAGGACATGCAAGAAACGAAGTGCCGCTCGGTAATTCCCGCAACTCTCATCCTCCCCTCACGGACATTTTATTCCCGTCGTTGTTTTGCCAGACGATTGTGGCTCTCCTATTAAAGGCTTGCGAGCGCGTATTTCTACCACCGCGCGCCGTTTCGCCATTTTTCCCCCCTCCCTCGGCGCTGTCCCATCTCGTAACTCGAGTGCTGGTGTCGGCCAGGGACCTCATTAAATTAATTAGGTAGCCTGATTAACAAACGAGACACTTTAAGGGGCTGGGGAGAAGAATGGCCGTGGGAATAGATAGAGAGAGAGAGAGAGAGAGAGAGAGATAGAGAGAGAAGATAGCAGACGCGCCAAAGGGGAGGTGCCCGGGAGGTAAGGAATTATGGGGTCTGATACAACCATGTCTTTATTTTACTACGTCCGACTAGGTCCCGCTGCGGAGAAAATTTGCTTGCAAAGGTCAGTTCCAGTGTCACGGATTGAAATGGATTTCTTATTGTACAAGACAAATTAGTTTTGTCAGTTAGAATTTGTTGAAACCGTCGAAGCACCTCACTCCGTAATAACTTTTAAAAATTTAATTAATAATGTTCTGGTAACTGCATCGTAAAATTGTTTCAGTTCAAATATTTCTGATACGCGTTTTTTTTTTCATTATTGCATGTATTCCAATAATTGAACCATGTAAATATGTTGTAAAAATTATGCTATCTTGAAGAAATATTGGTAAATTATTTTTTAAGAGGTTACTTTTGCATACACTTTGTAAAGCTAGAGAAATATGCGTTTTACAGTGTGACAGGCATCCCACAATTCTGAATATTTTACGATAAGCACTTAACATTTTGACTAACACAAAAATATTTTTCATCAAGCTATAAAAATCTTGCTATAAAAAGTGTGACATGGGGGATATTTGGAAACGAGATGACAGTTTTTGCATACACTAGCATATTTTTACTTCAAACATACGTGAAGATAGATATTGCACAAGTGCTATATGTGCCAAATATTACTATGTGATGACAAACGTTAAATTAGATATACAAACAATTTTATTGGTTTAATGTACAATCTGACAGACAAGCTCAGAAGAATTTAGAAAAAATGACAATACTCACCATATTTTCTTTAGATAGTCGGCATTTGTGGAGCAGTTCGCCTTGTCTAAGAAACTTACCTACGTTATTTGCCTTTTTGAAGAATGTTCGAAGCGATGGAAGATGGGGTGGTGTTAAAATGTCCTTCATAGGACTCAAATAAATATTTGTTCAGTTGTTTCTCTCAGAACCACCTCAGATGCACAAAGCCAGAGACAAGACACACAGCCAGCCGCATACAATATAAGTAAATTCAGAAGTTTTGTTATTTATTCTCCCCCATCTTTACTTAAGTGTGGTTCGGAAAAAATGCAATAGGTCACGAAAAATATTGCCTGGTTTTCTCGCAGTGCCGCAGTTACACTCACAAACAAAAAAAATTAAGCTACTAGACGGAGCTCTGAAAATATGATAAAACGGTATGCGTCGACAAGTTAAGTGAGTTTACAGCTGTGATTAGTAATATCACATTACATGGCCGAAAGATTTTCCAGTAAAAGCATACTGCTGTTGCCACATCAGTAGGATGTAGCATCGTCGTCTCGATTCGGTTCGGTACAACCAGGTTTCCTCTCTTGATGCAAGTCTGCCCATGGCTACTGTCGAGTTCGCTTTGAAGCTTAAACGGTAGTAAACTAGGGTAGGGATATGCGAAATTCGCATTATTATGTGGCATCAGGCTGAACTTCACGGTACTGTATGCACTGGAGTTGACGTCTTTTCTCACTGACTGCTGCATAAACCTGAATCAATCCCCTTTCTGACTGAACTGCACGTGATTGGGGCACATAATTGTGCAGTGTTCATTTATCGATGCAGATTAACCCAGGGCGTTTCACAACATTAAGTATGGTCCTATGACAAACGTGTTGAAAAGCACACGCGTTTAAAGTTTAACGTCTCCCCAAATAATAAACGCGAATTTTTTTATGTCTCTATGTATCGGTTATAAATGGGCCTACATCATAACTGATACCCTTGCTCTGAACAAGAGACTGATGCAAGCATTTTGGTGCCCAGATCGTCGTCATAAAAATCCATACCACAGTCATGTTCTTCTTCAGAAGCGCAATTTTGATTATAAACTTCACACGAGTAATTTCTGTCTATCTTAACAAAATGAGAAAGAACTGGATTTGTTTACGCGTATATTAGGATGCAATATGTACACTGGCTGAAACGCATGGACAACTGTCGCAGATTTACGATAAACTGTGCTCTAGCAGGTAAATGGCTAAGAATTTCTGGAAACTTTGGGTAGTTTCATCTCTGACTTGACAATAATCCATTGCTCCTCATTTAAAATTAATATTTCCAAGTGCTCTGAAGACCTCGCTGTTAAGAGCCCCCCAAATCTCTTCACGCCAAGTTAATAACGGCGTTTTTCGACGCGTTGGTTAGTTGTGAGGTGTAACAACAGGAGACAATCATATTAGGTTGGTTCTGGATAATCTTGGGTAGCCTGATTCTAGTAATGTAAAAGTTGAGCCACAAAGCGTGTTTCAAACAATTCCAAGTCAATGGTAAACTTCTAAGATAGTTACAAAACTCACCACGTCCATATGACTTAGCATCAATACTGGCCAGGTCCAGAAAGTATTCTTTTGAAATATGGCTGTGCGAAATATTAATATCTAAACACGCCCACGTTAAGGTTAAAACTGTATTGATTATTAAAACGAGAATTTTATCTTAGAAAATTATAAGAATACTATAACTACGTTAAGAATTTAACGACTTCATAAATGCATTATTTTCTGAGCACATTTCTGCTCATTTGCCCATAAAATATGTGTTCTTATATATTCTTATTGTTCAAGAGGTTGTAGTTTTTCAAAATACAGAGAGGTTTTTATGTTACGCCTGGAAAAATTTCAAATTAAGTTCATTACATCAGATTTTAATAATTGATACATCAAGAAATGCTTAGTTTCAGCCTGAGAAAGGAGATGCGACAGAAGCCCTTATCGCTGGAAGGCACAAACGTCCAAGAAAAGATAACAGTTATTACGAAACCGTGAATAATTAGCTGGAGTAAAATTACTTTAACAAAGGAACTGCTCTGTTTTCCTTCTATGTATTTTTTTTTTTAAATAAACTTTCTCACTTTTTAAAGAAACCTAACCTACCACAACATTACGCAAGTCTGTTTGGATTAAGCACCTATCATTACATAATAGAAAATAAATATATATTTTTTCAAGCATTCGAGCAGTCTACCGCCACTTACGCCTATATGCGGCCACAAGACTATAACATACCACTACAGAGAGTTGACAAAACGTGGTGTCAATTATTTCCACTAGGCACTTGTACTTCCCAAACCTTTTAAATCGAAGTATGTCCAGCAACATTAAATCTGTTTTAGCACAGTGTCGCACAAACGGCAAATAAACACCTGATTCGATTAATTCCCCGTATTGTTGAAATAAAACTACATATTAAACGCCATTTACGGTTACTTCACACTTCTATGCAGCCTCGCTAAAGTTCTACTTCCAGGATATTCCTTCGCATAATGCTAACTAAGCTTAACCAAGTCTAGAAAATTACACCAAGGGAGCAGCGTACCGCCTTCGTACGCACAGAGTGTAATAGAATTTCGCATAGGAACTATTTCTTACTAGGCATTATCAACACACATATTTCCTCCCTGTTTTTATTAAAATAAATGATAAATTAAATATTATAATTTATATATAATATACAAGTGAATGTACTATTTAACTAAACATTAATTACTCTTATGTTAACACCAGTACGTATCAAACGCTTGCAATACAAGCATAAATAGAAAACAATCAAACGCGTCGTGGATGGGGCGATGTTTCAAGGTTTGATTTAAAAAGTGCGAAGAAACCGTGAACAGACTATAATAAAATTAACTGCAAATAAAAATATCCTATCAGTGGGTGACGGGCGTAGCGAAGTTGTAAATATTTGAATACCACTTTCTTCGCTTTCACGCAAAGCCGGACGCTACCAATACATGAGCTGACGTGAAGTTCATGTTTATATTGTTGCTCACCACTATCCCGGCTAGCTTCGTCCCAGTTAGAACCTGAAGGCAATAATGGCACGCGCAGGCGCTGTCTGTTCGCCCGTACTCCCGAGGCACCGAACTGGCGTGCAGTCTCATGGTCGTGCAGCATGCAACACGGGGTCTAAAGGACGGCTCCTGCAATTTCACGGCGTAATGATGCTTATCAAGGTGTTCTCCACTCTCCTAAACTGCTTAAAATTTCTGTGCAGGGTTTATTTCACCTTAAAATTGTCCTGAAAACACCCATTATAGTCATTTCCATTTAAGAGGCGTAAAAAATTGTTTGAAACTTCTCGTAATCAGGCGTGACTTAAAACTGGGCTACACTATTATCTTAAAACGGAATTCATACAGCTGAAGTTCTGCACACACGCCACAATCGGCGTGTCTGTATAGTATGCGTACAAGGAAGTGTTATAAGGTCAATCCTAAAAATGAGAAGTACAATACGGTCTCACCGTTTCAGCAGTTACCTGCAACTTACGTGGGTCCGCAAACGAAGTAACATTTCGTAGAGCTTTGTACTGTCACCGTAACACTTTTAGGTGAGGATGATGATAGTAAAAATAGGCCGCAGAAAAAAAAAATTGGGAATTAATGATGTGGTGTGGCCATCCATTGCTTAGGCGCTTGCGTGAACCCACCAGCAGACGACAAACGAGAGCGAGGTCGCGAGGGCGAGAGGCCGCCGCGAAGTTATGGAAAAATATCAGACAGTTTCCAAACAGGACTCGTTTATAAGGCCTGTAGAGCATCGGGCTTGGGGCTTACTTCACCACGCAGAGGACGAGCAAGATGGACCAGCTGATGGGTTCGAGCCGCCGTAATCGCAGTGTATTCAGCCTACGGTGACGAGACAGGTAACGCCGATCCCGTAGGACCAACAATGGACATAATAGATAAGCGTGGCCGTAAAGTAACGTAATTACATAGATAATGCAGATACTTGCAGAGTTAGGTTAACTTCGAGTCATACGCTCCCCCTGCGCAATATAGAGTATTGAATATAAAGTAATATGTTGTGCGGATTATATTGTATCCGATTAACTAATGGATTCTAAAAATATTTGACGTAGAAATGAAATAATGCGTTCTACTTCTGAGATGCTTGTTCGATAGGCCATAAGGCAAACCATAACAATGTGTTTTTGTTAAACATCTGGAATCACAGAATAAAATTATTTGATATTTATTGTTTTCTGCATGACTAAACTTTAATCGCGCTTGACGAGTATATAGGTGAAAGAACTCTCGACGCATGTTGTGCGAGTAAACTTTGCATACCTTTGTCACTCACGCTACCCACTTCTCAACGAAGTTTTTGGCGTGATTCGTTATAGCCCTGTTGACACGCAGAGAGTTCTTGAGTATTAAATTCGGGGAAGGAATGTATGTGTGTGACGTGTTTGACGATAGTTTGGTGCTAATTTAGTACCCTAAATGCCCCACGGTTAGCGTGAATGCGTAACAGCGATACTTAAAAGTATCAAATAATATGGAATTAATTACACCTTCCTGGGTCTTGCAAAAAGTAAATTTATGGTGTAAATAGTACTTCCGAATACGTTGCAGACACTTTTGAACAAATGTACAGTAAAACCCCCCATTTTATTTTACACTTTTCTAGGGATTGAAAAAAATGTTGCAAAATGCAGGAAAATGTAATGAGGCGATTATGCTGCAAAAACAGGCATTGGAACGAAAAAAAAAAAGATGTATGTAAAATGCAGGAAAGTGTAAAATCAGGGCATCTAATACAGGGGTTCCACTATAAAGGGTTTCAGTAGATCCATGGCACAAGAAATAACATATTATAAAATATTTGGTGAGTAAGCAGCAACAAGTAACACTGCCCAAAGAAAGGGGATGTCTCTATTGGCGCTAGCTTCTGGCCTTGCACAGCACAGACCATAATCTTACATATTCTGCAACATGCTAGACGTGAAAGAATATACTCGGGATAATATGTGAAAGAGTTAAGGTGGCAAGGTGAGGGGGTTATTTGTGACACCCCGAATAAAATTTATTTTCATTTTTTTTATTGACTTGCCAAATTTTAAATATTGAAAAAAAGTCTTGCCAATAAGTGCCAGGAGGCGACTTGACACTAACCTACCTTAAATTTACGTTATTAAATGTCACGAACGACCGCAGCTTATTCTGTACCTAGCAAGGTGGCGCTGTGGTACAACTGTGGACTCGCATTCGGAAGTTCCTGGGTTCGATTCTCAGTCCTGCTATCCTGGTTTCAGGCTTTCCATGGTTTCCCAAAATTACTCCAGGCGAATGCTGCTTCTCCAAGAGAAACGTTTTCCGTCTCTAATACCCTCGTTGTGGATACAATATCTACCTTACCCTGTATTTAAAACCAGAACCTCATTAATTGGAAGGCAAAATTACACTTGGTCTCATTGGTGATCATAAATAACGGTAATAATATTATTGATTTGCATTTAACTTTCCTTTAATTCTTTTAAATTGTCCGATTTGTAGGATTAGAAGGGCACGTTTAAATGTTTCCCAAAAAATAAAGCCTAGGGGGGGGATTAATTAACGTGGATTGCAATATCTGGAGCTTAAGTTGTGGTCTAGTTAGGCTTACACTTGTCCCCCTGGTCTAAACGGTGAAACCTAGTCAGGTACGGGTCAGAGAAGCTACACATGATTAAGTGTTAACCGAGTATTTTGAAAAGACTTAATAAGTTCAACTTTACTGAAGGTGTGTAACCTTCAGTCTTATGCAAAAAAAAACTCACTCTCTCATGGGCTTATTGACTACCATGCACACATTCATACATACCTTACTGTCATGGGCTTATTGACTACCATGCACATATTTATACATACCTTACTGTTATAAAAAGGGTCAGAAACAAATATCTTGGTATTGGCCAGTTCTCAACCTGCGTCTTCTGCTGCCACTAATTCCCAACGTTACAATGTTAAAAAGACGCTAAAACGCAGATCCTTCATTGAATTTACAGATGGAGTCACGGAAGTATTTGCGGCATTCTTTCCTCCATACCGTATGTAGCTACATTCCCTATAACTTCTATATAAATAGGAAAGCATTACTACAGCTCCAGATTACCTTAAATGTAACCTCGCGAAGATTTTATGTGTCTTCCGTGGCTTAGACGGTAAAAGAGTGCTTACTACTGATCAGTCAAGGTTAGGTCGTATGACAGCTTGCATGCTAAACTTATGTTACGTTGAGTATATAAATGTAGTATTACATATCTTCAGTGGCACTGATTTTCTATTTCTTTCACGTTGAATGACAGCTTCACTATGTGATGGGATTACGACAGTAGAGACGTTGTATATTTGGACTGGGGGGGGGGGGGGCGGGTTACCATTATTGTTAGGTTCGCTACTCAAGAAAAATGGAACAAGGAATCAGTGATAATCGTTGATTCGGTGAACATCGTACTTTATGAACGATGGCCAATTTGTAATTGTTCGTATATCGTGTTAATGGAGGTACACTAGTTATCTAAAAGCAAGGAATCTGTGAGTCATTTTCTTTGGTTATGTTTAGTTATTTTTACACGGATATAATTTAGTTAAATGATCCTGATGCAGGGAAGCATTAATATCTGATTGAATTTCAGGCAGTAAAAAATTGTTATAGTATTGGGTATTACAAATAATCTTCTCACCTTGCTGCCAAAATAGGATGTGTTTTATTTCATGTTAATTGGTGCTTTCAGTATTCCGATTTATCCGACCCCAATGTATTAGATCTATAAGCTTTTCCGTTTGTATGTGGTGCCATATCAAAAAAACCGACGAACTCACTGAAACAATTCAGAACTCAGAAACACAATTAAAACATAGTTTTATAACATCTATAAAAAGGGGGAAATAATTAATCAAACCATTTTGATCAAGTTACATGTGTTATTTATACTTCATTTTAATTTTATAATACAACGCAAATTAAATTTTAGATTTTAAAATTCGAATTATTCTACATCGTTATCATATTGTTACGCGCTTACTTCTATGCATCCCTTGCAAGAGCGGACATGTGTTAACGTCACGCATGTAACCCAAGAGCGGGCGGCGATCACGAAAATCATCTTAAACAGGCTTTGCCGCCGCGATAAACCATTTGCAACTTGCACTCCTGACCTTCATTTGACTGAGTTTCCATGTTTATCTCAAGAATGTTTTGTATTATTTACCGAGTTTCTCTCAGCGTAACTCCGGGTGCGTTGAACCCTCCAGATGGCTAGGGCGACCGATATTTAAGCACAAGATCTCCAAGCCGGGAGTTTATGAGGGTGAGAGTCGGTAATCTGGACGATTGTGCGATGTTAAGCAACAGAAGAGGAACGAGAGGCGTCGAAAGTGACCAGCGGGAGGAAAATCTGCAACTGCGAGCGTCGGAGCAGTGAAGGGTGCGGCGGGCAGGCTGGACTATTGGACTAGATGCGTAGATGAAAGACATTACAAATAATGGCAACAGACAGCCTGAGCATGCGTTTATGATAAGTATGAGTTAATTCACTGTAACTAAATATATGCATTAAGAAGGACGTTAATTAGAGTTGAAATATACATCAAATATTGCACTCACAGAGAAATACAAAGAGTAATAGTGGAGATAGATAATTTAATGCTGTCAATAATATCTATATGAAAAAAAAATCAAATTTAGTTCCTTTATTTTTATTCTGACCTCCATCCCGCACAAACTCAGATATGACCCTCAGGCGTCTTGTAACAATTTGAATAAATTTTCTATCTACAATAGTAAGGCCAGGAATATTCCTAATCCTCTCGCCCATCAAAAACATTTAGGACCAGATTGAACTACAATTTCGGCCAGCGACAACTACAATGGGTTTGGAGGGTCAGCTGTGGCTAGATATTCCTCAGGAGAACATCCGACATCTGTATGCCTCCATGTACGACCGTATCGCTACTTGCCTCGTGCTGCGGTTGGGCCAACACTATACTAAGTACATACTGGAAGCGTTGTATCCTCCAATACATACTTGTGTGGTACGATATTTTGACGTTTTCTGTGCATATACTACCATATCCTGTGTCCGTACCCCCTTACGTGCATCTGCGATGGCACCATCAGGGTGACAAATTTTTTTGCCAATGAGTGTACTTTGACTATCTCGAATGTATTCTAGTAGGATTAATACTAAGTTAAAATGCGTGTAAAAATTCCTCGAAACACTTGCTTGAGTAATATTATACATTAAGATACTACCGACGTTGTTTTTGATGGTGCTATTTGGCAGAAACGCATGTTGGAACACGGAATGTGGCTACTGCGCAGCTAGGATGCGCATTTTATCTCATGCTTCCCCCCTCCCTCCCCGCCGCTACGGTCGCGTGCGTTAGCCGACCAGGGACAACACACTCGCCACGATCCACATGCCGATATTATCGATAGTAGAAGAGTAAACTTTGCGCCGCTGCTGGCCCACCGCGCAAAATGCCTTGAATTATGCACCTGCGTGACCTCTGAATATATCAACGCAGTGGTGAGCGTGAGTCTGCCTGCGAAGTGCCTGTACCGTACCTGTGCCTGCAGAGGGCGCGTGACTTCACGCAGACATCCACAACATATTTAACGCGCTCAGTGATAGAATGAAGAATGTAACGCAATCACTACTTTTCGTCAGAAAAGATTTAAAAAAAAAAAAAAAAAAAAAAGAACAATTAAGTATACCCCAATTTTTAACTTTTGTCATATTAAATGTATTCTTGGAGAAAAAACTCATAGAAATGGTTAATTATAGTATTTTAAAAGCTTGCCTGTGCAGTTTACTTAAGAGGCAAGAGAAACGTACACAGATATGAGTCTTTCATAGCTTGTAACAAAACCCACCTGTTACAATCTAATTTACACAGTACAGCGATACGACGGAAACACTGCATGCTTGCGCGTAGGAGCGATGAGGCACTAAGCATACGGCTTAGTGTCGCCCGTATCGCTCCCTCGCTTCTTGACCTAGGACATCGGGGATATATCCCACTCTTATGGTCAAGAGAGTCGATGAGGGTGAAGCGAGGAGAGTATGGAGCAGCGCAGGAATGCGAGGGCGCGGAGAAAAGGGATATACCCGAGAAAACCCACCAGCCAGCGGCATCGTACGACGATATGTGGGAATCCCGGGGAGCGACGCCACCGGGAATCGAAACCGGTTTCCCCTTGATGGGAGGTTAGTAGTCTAGCCACTACGCTACCGTGGCCTCTCGATGCGTTCAGCTCCAGCATCCGCAATCCTGGACATGTTGCACATGAATGAAACTATGTCTGGTTCTAGTACTCAATAAGATATCGATTTCTCGTACTTTGGGCGTCTTCCTCGCTGTTAATCTGATTTGTACACACTGAACCCAAATCGCTGATACCAATAACTGAAATAACATTCACTGAAGGTCAGTTGATAAGCTACTGCCAACTGACAAACTGGGAACAAGTGACTTATGGCTAGGGACATGCAAAATTCGCTTTATTACGTAGCATCAGGCTGAACTTCACAGTTCTGTATGCACTAGAGTCGACCCTTTTCTCCATTGGCTGCTGCACTAACCTGAATTCACCCCCTTTCTGATAGAACTGCACGTGATTGAGTCATACAATTGTGAAATGTTCATTTATCGGCACTTAGTTACCCAGGGCGTGTCACAAAAAGTATGGTGCAATGACAAACGTGTTGAAAAGGAACACGCGTTTGAGGTTGAACGTGTCCCCAAATAATAACGCGAATTTTGGAGGGCTCTATTTATGGCAGTGAAACTCTTAGCATTCAGTAGGAATCACAAATAATACAGTGAAATTGAGACATTATGTCAATTAATTAATTATATGGTACTGACTATCAGTTGCACAATTTTTACTGATTTGGGTCAATCCTCACTGTTTAGGGTGCAGATTTGTCTAAAAATCTCCGACGAGATGGTTAATGTCATCGCTGAGAACGTAGCGCGTCGTAAATTGGTTGTATGAGAAAAGCTCTAGGCTGTTCAAAGTAAAATGAGCACGTTTGAAAGCCCTGCTTAAGTTCTACTTCTTAACCCGTTATGCATTCCTCCGCCCTATGTAAAATTAACATTGCCATGAGACTCATCACTTTATTCATGCGTCGGTCAAATGAAACTGTGAAATTATTAAGAAAGTAAATACTTAACAAATCTGCTAATTTTTACACTTCGATGTATTAAAATAAAACAGAAAGCAAAAAAATAAATTTTTTTTAAGTTATCAGAAACGGTTACTAAACACGTTTTATTCGACGTCTACATATGGAACTACTTTATATCCATCGTTACCAACTTTACTGGGCGAATGTCACTCAGTGCACCCGTTAAAATACATGGATGCCGGGTCAGTGACTTTTTTCTAAGATTCATTTCAAAAATGCTCGCTTTATCATGAATAGTCTATATACACAAGTACAACACGTATCTAAACAATACGCGATTGCAACTATAAAATTAATGCGTGACTGAACGGACTAGTGTTATAGGAAGTTCAAAGTTAATTGAGCACAATTGAAAGACCTGCTTCAGATCTACTATTTCCCTTATTCTGTATCCTTCTGCCATGCGTAAAGTTTATAAACTCCCCCGCATAGGTGTGACCAGGCACACTCTAATTACCACCATATTTATTAATTTTTAAATCTGGTCTTTGAGATCCATTTATTACTATGGAATTTCCGTACGTCTAAGAGCAAGCTGGTATGTATGAGGCATTCTTAGGAATACCGAAACTGATTCGCCCATCGCATCAGAGCAGGATTCGCCTTGATTTGATTCATGTCACTTTACAAATCTATTGAAATGAGTCTTTCACAATCGTGTTTGCTCATAAATATTTTAGGGAATAATGCGAAATGTGTTTTTTTTTTTAAGTATCCAATTTTGGCAACTTTTGCGTAGCTATCGCCATTTTAAATTTTAAAATAAAAAATTCACCAAAGAAAAATATTCCGCACCCCCACATTTATGATGCCATCGGCGGTTATTTATGTCTGTGAATACCCTAATTTTGACGGCTGGGCACGTCTGTGTTGCCATGGGCTTGCATGAATATATCCATGCATCAGCCAATTGAAAACGTGATAATGTTGTGAAACTTATATGTCATTTCATACTCAAATGTGTACAACGAAAGAAAAAAAAACTAATTTTAATTGCTACAAATTTAAATATTATAATCAAAATACAACGACAACATTTCGAAATATTTCTCTTAATTCGTTACCAACTTAACCGGAAGTCTGTATGCCTCTGTGTACGGTAGATTCCATGCAATTAACGGGCAGTAAGTGTTTTTCGAAGGCTGATTTCAAAAATACTCACTTCGCCGTGAACAGCCTTTATCACGTTAACTAATATGTCGCGTATTGTATATTTTTTTTAAAGGAATGGACTGAATGTTTTTTTGTAAGCCATAATTCGTGAGGATTTTAGTGTGTGTATATATATATATATATATATATATATATATATATATATATATATATATATATACATATATATATATATATATACACACACAGAAATCTTTGCTATATATTTATCAGTTCGTACATTGACATGGGGTTTATTAAACACAGGTTCTAACTTAACTAGAAAAGTTTCACTTCAAAACAACAAACTGTTGTAGAAAACAAAGATACATAAACACGACTCAACAAGAACATACTATTTTCGCCTTTAAGTGGCTACCTGGAGATATTTCTCACGTTTGAAACCGCTAAGCGCGGGAGCTATGAGGGGTTCATTGCTATGCGCATCAAATACAACATCGCCACTAAGCGCAAGGCTCTGTAATGGCGTGCAGCGTTCTCGTCGTGCCGCGTGTACGTATGGGACTGGAAAGCGGTGGTACTGTCATAAGGCCCTTGATTATTTCGACATGTATCTGACTCGTATATGTTGAGACACAGCGTTTAAAAAGGCTATTCTTTTTAGTTGTGGTGTCCCTGAAACAGTTTTTCTAAAGCGCGTGACGTCTTGAAAGCACTCAACAGACCGAGTATGAAATATATGTTCTTTTCGTAGATCAGCACATTGGAGGCACTTTTCATAGTTTCGCGGGAAAAGTGTCTTCTCAAACACACTGCGACTCAGTTCAAGATGGGCGGATCTCTTAACGTAGACTATACTCGAGTGTAGCTCGAGTAATGCTAATTTTGGAAATTTCTTTGTTGTTCAGAACAAAACTCGCATGGCTAGTGTTTAACACGACCTCACAAGACAACCACCACGGTAGAATTTATTTATTTTGTATAGACACTTCAATGAACATGATTGATTGTAAGTCCTTTTAGTACGATAAAGGACATTTGATTAGGTCAATATCAGCTCGGCTCTCCGTTGGTCGATGACCGGCAAATAATGAACACTGTAAAGTACAGGGTAGTGTCCGGTGTGGTGTCGGTGATGAGTTCTAACACAGGCACCAACAAAGCCGGTGTTCTTGCAGTAGTGGATATAGGTGACTCACTTCTAATTCGTCTTAAGTGCCAGTAAATGTGTGCAGACCTCAAAGTCTTAATAATATGAGTTACATCGAGCTATCAGATCTAGAAACGTTATAAAATTGTGATTTTTCCCTTCCTACGTTCGCTACCGCCCTCTGCTGTTTCTACCTCAGGAAATGCAATACACAGTTTACTTGCCGGCTCGGGAGCGCCCAGGGGGCAAATGCGGCGAATCTCCTCTCCGGACGGGGAAATTACGGTGGCCGAGTAGAAACAACGTACTGGCAGGCATCTCTTACCAGGTTTATTTGCTCTTGGCCACGCCGTTTCGTTTGGTGCAGACTTAATTGAAACGCGAGAAGCAAGCCTCTGTGTGTTTCTTTTGTGCAGACAATGGCGCCGCATTACTTCTACATAGGGTGGAAATGTTCGTTTTCTGGAATATCGGTTTACTCCCACGGATGTGCCTCCGTTTTTTTTTCTCCTATCACAAACCAGTATACCTGAAATTTTGTTTGCCGTGATATTCCCCACCCATTAACTATAATGATTATATTAATTTATTTCAGTTCTACAAACAAATAGCAATCAGTTTTAGACGATGTAAATTAAATTTTTAACAAATGATATTAACTTACAAGAAGTTGTACCCTTACCATAGGAGAAAGATTTTAAATGACGTTTTCTGAATACATTAATATTTTTGCTAGTCCTTACTCCTTAATTATTCAACGAGGTAGGAAAACAAACACTTTTCATCAAAAAACCTTTCTTTCTTTATGTAAACTCTATTCTTTTGCTTTCTTTAGCAATGTGTGCTTAATTTTTCAATCATTTTATTCAAGTCGAGAACGCATCCAACAAATTTAACGGACATAAATACTTTACTAATATAATACACAATGATTTTATTTAAATGTTTATATTAAATAATTTTAAATTACTCAGTTATTTAATAAAAGGTGATATTATCATTGTTCAATTTCGTAATTTAAACTTTGAAAAAAAGAAAAAAAAAATTATATATATATACATTCACTTAAAATGAAATAGTATAACAGGAAATAAATTATTGTTGATTCCTTAAATATATAGTATATTACTTGTTCTGAGAGGTAACGTATGAATTTTAATGATAACATCGTGATGTATTTCTGTACATATTTGCCGGAAATTTAAAATCACTACTTAAACGAGGAGCAACATAATGCAAATTTACATAGTGTAATTTTTTTTTCATATCTAAGGCACTAAAACACAATTTGTTGGTAGAATTTTTAAAAATTAAATCGTTTAGAGCGCGTTTAATAATACTTTTAATTGGCGAACGCACGATAAATATCTACGTTTAAAAGTTGGCCCAGTTACATGCAAATGGGAACACTTTTGAATTTATAACATACATGCGTTACATTACATGAAGGAACCTAGAATTATTTTTTTGTTACACATAATGTTCTAAACGTGAGGGGGTAAGAAATAGAGTTTCGAGGTGAAACAGAATGGACTGGATTCAAGCTAGTTTGCTAAACAACATCGAGCTATATCAGTGTCGAAAATTCCTTGGCCACAGCCAGCAGCTGGCACTTTCCGGACATGACGCAAGACAACTCACCAATCACGGCCAACCGGTCATCGGTCAGTTAGCCGGAAGCAACTACCAGCAAGGCAAACAACCGCGATAGGCTCTCACAACATGGCGCAACCAAGTCGCGTTCAGGTGGCAGATGGCCCTTCCAGCCACAGGTTCAGTTACTAACACAGGCGAAGGACGATGTTTATGGGCGTTACTAATATCCGAGGCTTTCTGGCCTAAGTCGAGCAATGCGATTATTGAGAAAACACGTATTCGTGTTACTCATATTGTCGAAAAAAACATAATATACAATACAGATTCAGAAATTATCATAGCTAACATGAATATAAGTGTACGAATTAAGATAAATATTGTATTTATTGTGCTGTAAAAAAACAAAATAGGAACATTACATTCAGCGGCAGCAAGACAGCTTTTACAGTTTTCATCAATATAGGGTAGGTCAAAATGAAAGGAACTGTGGTAGTAGTAGGGGCGTGCCGGTTCTAACCCACAACAAGAATGATAAGTGGATGGGGGTGGTCTAAAAATAGATTTTGTGGATAAATGGCTAATCCGGATAATTGGCTAAACCTAATCCGATTAAATTGCTACTTTGGGTTGAAATAATAACATTCGCGTATCATTGTTTCGTAATAAAGGAAAAAAAATACTTTTGTTAGTTTACCACAAAGAACGAGAAGTTATTGATTTAACTAATCGCCAATTTTTCTACATGGGTACAAATAACTTGTAATGAAATTTTTCAAAGCTTAGATGACATGTAGGCCTTGACGTCTTGTTGACAGCAATGTCTTAAGAGGTAACCCAGAAACATATACAACAGTAGTGAGACAATTACAAATACACACGTGCCTTACCCGGGACTCAAACCCAGAAGGGGCCACGGTGGCTGAGCGGTTAGACTGCTGACCTCCCTTCCAAGGCGGACCGAGTTCAATCCCCGGCCGGTTAACTTCGGATTTTCGCGAGTTGGAATCGTGCCTGATGATGCTGCTGGTCGGCGGGTTTCCCCGGAGATATCTTGTCCCCCCCTTTTTTTCATTCCGGCGCTGTCCTTATTAACCTCACTTCACCCTTATCGGCTCTCAAGACCTCGCTGTTAACAGGCGCCTAAATCTCTTCACTCACTCACTCGAACCCAGAAAACCTCATACAATAAGCTGGCATGCAATCAATTGCATTACGGAGGTTGGGTTTGGAGCATCGACTTAGGTGGAATCAGTTCAACGATTTTAATCGTAACGTTTACTAACCTCAAATATTTGCAGGTCTGTCCTTTTGAAAATAAGCGCCTAGACCACATAAAATTTGTAAATTTACATGGCCTACCGTAGCGCTACTTGTATAAAGAATGGGGTGGAAATCGGTTGATTGGTCTACGATATATGGCACAAAAAATTAATTTTATTTGGAACTATATTACAAAATTACCTAGAAAAAGAAGTTCTGTATACGATGTTTCAAATAGATACTGTCAGCAAATAAAGTTTGGTTTAATGTGGTTAAACTGTCGAATAGATTTATAAGGGTCGTCATTTTGAAAATCAATATCTGACCGCACATAAATCATGTAAGTTTACATGGCCCTCTGTAGCACTTAGGATACTCAAAATTTGGCGGAAATCAGTTGAATTATTCCGGAAATATGGCAAAATAATAAATTTTTCTCGCATGGTATTATTTTGCAAAAAGGCCGGCAAAAGAAAATCTCCATTTGCATGATTGATGCGTTTAATGACCACTGCTCGTGTACAAAATTCTGTTTAATTGTGTTGAATTGTTTAATATATATATAACATACTAGTCTAAATTATTTATTTCAACGCCATTAAAAAAGGCCTGTTGCACTTGAAACATGTTAGTTTACTCGCCCTATTATAGAATTAAGTGAATGGAAAATTCGGCGTGATTGGTCGTATTAGCACATTCGATATTTGCCATAGATACTGCCAGTATACAAAGTATAGTTAAAATCTGTTACATAGTTTCATAGATATAGTATAATAAGCTTATAAGCTTAAATTTGTACGTAGTCACCATTCAGAAAATAAGTGTCTAACAAACTTAAAACATATAAATTAATATTATGGCATACTATATTACAAGTTCTCCGTCAAATCTAGGAGCCGCTGTGGCTGAGCGGTTAACCTGCTCGCCTCCCACCAAGGCGAACATGGTTCAATCTCCGGCTTAGTCATTCCCGGGTTTACGCAAGTGGGAATCGTGGCGGATGACGCCTCTGGCCGGTGTGTTTTCTCGGGGATCTCCCGTCACCACCCCCTTGTATTCCGGCGCTGCTCCATTTTCACCTCATTTCACTCTCCTCGGCTTTCGAGACCTCGTTGTAAAGAGCCGCCCAAATATTTCAACTAAATTAGAGAGAAGAGCATTACACAGTGAGATGCTGCGTTCTGTTCCTTGTGCTCCAGGTCCGATTCTACGAGATACCACGGCGACGACAGTAAGAAGAATTATATACAAATCAGGAGTTATCACATCGTTGGCAGTGACGTTAAATAATTATTGTGGCTGATTTTACACTGTAATTTAACTCGAACATTTCTCCGCCTTATAAAACCCTGAGATTTTTTAACAGGATTGTCATTTTTTTCCATCAGCAGTACATAATCCAAGCTTGTATCGGTTGCCTATGGAGAGTGAGAAAAAAGGGGGGGGGGGAGAGAATGAAAGAGTGCGAAGTTTATAAATAATTAATCTTCGAACAGTATCTAGACTGAAGTTCAAACCTACTTTGTTTCTACTATTTTCTCTCTGATAAATACACGATATTTTCTGTGTTAGTTTCATTCCATTTCAGCAGCGTTTTTCTAGTAGTATCTCATTTTACGTACATTTTCGTTAGATAATTTAGCTGCCCTTGCTATGCATGAACTCACCTTAGGACTTCATCAACGAAAATATACGTAAAATGAGATACTACTAGAAAAACGCTGCTGAAATGGAATGAAACTATATATATATATATATATATATATATATATATATATATATATATATATATATATATATATATATATATTGTACAAGCAGTTGTACACTACTGAGCCGGGCCAACTCTCAGTTACGAATAAGCTTGTACCACAACGTTATAACATTGCTTAACACTTTTCATTGAGGTGTCATCAGCACATTTATCATCGTCAACTAATATTTAAAAATAACAAGACTTGCGAGAATTCTTGAAAAATTCGGCATACTTCATAAAAGCTACAGAGAACATATAAAATTACTTGTGATCCGGAACATCATTGTACATATTTCACCAGAAAAACTTACAATTTTAAATTAATGTTATAAGAATAATTCCCTGCCGTAATTTAACGTACTGAAAATAGGCCTAAAGTATTGAAAGGTGGTTGCCATTTATCTGCACAAGTTTTGTTATCCCGCACAATTTCCGTCCATTATTCTGCGTAGCATCTGTGCGGGGATCGGTGCTACAACTCTTTGGGAACTGCATTATGTGAATAGCAATATTTCCGAGACACATTGCGTTTTTCTGTACCCGAAAAGAAAAAAAAAATGTTACACGATGGGAAACCGGGTCATGTCCCGAGACGATGTCTTCGGAGCACAAACGTCTAGTTGTGTGGCGTTTTGCTCTATGAGGAAACCCTCGTTCCTCTTTTTGTCTCAATATTTGGAGCAAACTCGCGAGTCACAATGCAATACAGAACTGTAATATCCCATTGCAACGGGCGCAGACTCATCGGTTGTGTTGCTCTCTTAAAAGAAAAACTTCCCGATAATATATGACGATGAACTCGCGCACGAGGCTACTATAATAATATTTTGAATGGAGCAAGGGAATCTTATTTTCCATGTGATTAATCTTAGTCAAATATTGTTAGTTTGCCTTATTACGTTGCCTACCGCTCGGAAATAGGCCTGGCGGCGCCTTTAATATTAGGCCTTCCGTCGGACGGTTATGAGCTGAAATGCTAAAGATTTAGTGAGTGAGTGAGTGAGTATAGAGACTTGAGCGGCTTTTAACAGCGAGGTCTTGAGAGCCTGCGAGGGTGATTGAGGCGAGTACAGAGCAGCGCCGGAATGAAAGCGTGGTGGATCCGGGAAATCCCCGAGAAAACCCGCCGACCATCGGCATCGTTCGGCACGATTCTCACACGCGTGGCCCGGCCGGGGATTGAACCCGGTTCGCCTTGGTGGGAGGCGTCAGGCTAACCGTTCATCCACCGTGGCCCCAAATTTTAAATACAACGCAGTGCGTGATAGACTACACACAGTGTACATGTGATAGGCTAAAGAACGGCGTGAAGTACGCTAGACGGCTTCTATAAATGATTTTAAGTTTCTATTATGGTGCATTCACAGCTACTTCCAACTTTTCTGAAGCCCTACTAATGCTCTACTTCCAGGATATTAATCCGCCTCAGTTGAACAAAGCCTGACCGAAACTAGAAATTTTCACCAAAAGGACAACGCACCATATTCGTGGGCACTCAGTGCAATAATATTTCTCATAAGAACTATTTCTCACTAGGCGTTACCAACACACCTGTTTTCTCTCTGCATTCATATTAATTATAAATTAAATACAATTCACAGTTTAAATATAAGTAAAAGTTAAATTTAATCAACAATAAGGTACTTATATTTTAACAGATGTATAATTAGGAAACAACCAAGCACATCATATCATACATAAGACGATTTTTCTAAGATTTGATTAAAAAATCGTCAAGAAACCTATGTATTAAGAGCGCGCATCACAGGAGGCCCAACTCAACTCTCCTGCGCTCCTACGATGTGATAGAGACGTGTGAGCAATGCTTTCGTTTTCGAATGATGATTCGAAATTTACCGCTGTGGCGACGGATAACAGAACGACAAAGTTTATTGTCAGTAACGAAAGGTAACGACAAAGTCTATTGTCAATAACGAAAGGTTGGTTCTATTATGACAGAAAGGTGATTTGTGCACAATGCCTATAGGCTCTTCACAATAAAGTGAGCACTTTTGAGGCCCTTGTTACTTTTTTCGTATCAGCCATTTTTCATTCTTCCGTCACTTTTCAAAATAAATATTACCATGCAGGTAACAAACACCATGTGTGTATTTCACCGGCCTTGAAAGTTAACGTCGAATGTTATAATAATATGTATTTATTGACTGTCATTCCAAATTAGAGGGCTTCAAAAAGTTCTCACTTTACCGTGAATAGCCCGTACCTATAAAGCCATACCACAATGGTAAAAAACCGGCCTCTTCAATGCAGTTATTATCAAAAAATATTTCAACAAGACTACATTTTAGAACCTTCTTTTAACACTTTATCTCCGTAAATGTTTAATCAGCAATAATGCCTGTGTAAGTTTCCTAACTCTGACAGACTGCATCACTGAGTAGAATGGCGTGTGATGTACACTCCTAACTGTCATTGATCCATATTTTAATTGCACTTACTGGATTAAATCACAATTTTTTTTTTACGAGTTGCTAGGTGCTGACTTCGAAAAAACGCTACCACCATTTACGTTTAGCAAATTGACAGTAACTACAATTATCCCCGATTGATTCGAGTTATGAATGCAATGCGAATGTTCCCCCTCCTCCTCCCCTTTATCATTGCTTAGTGGACCCTGTACTTGTACATGCATCTATGTACGCCCGACACGTTTATATAAACCTACAAGGTATTTAAAATTTAAGTTGATGTTAAAATATTTATTGTTTAACGTATACAGAAAGAATTGAATGTGTTATAAAACTAAAATTTTACTATAAAATTGTATGTTAAGTAGGTTTAACATTTTTAGTACGAAGACAATACCCTGAGCGTGTTTTTTTTTTAAGTTGTAAAGATTCACATTTTTGTCCGTAGTTTTTTGTTGTCTGTAAATGTAAGGTCTTTCGTTCCACGGCAACAGTGAACAGCTGATATCGACAGGAAGCAATACATTGCGCTGAAGGGCGGCGAAATCGTCAACACGATATTAACCTCGGAGAAGAGAACATGCCTTTCGCGGTAAGGTAGATTTCCTTGTAGTTCTCGACCCCCAACCGCGCTCTATAATAATCTTACGCTACCTACACTCATATTGCTGGAGGTGAAAGAATAAAATGGTTTGAATTGTTCCCTTTATCTACCCGGGCATAAAACGTTGAGAGTGTATTGCTGGCCCCGTGGGCGTGGTTGCATCTTCAGATAAGTACTTAGAGAGTAGACTGTCTTTTGCTTTTCGCTTATGGACATAAAAGTGTGAAGGTTCAAGAAGCAACAAATACAGAATACTTGGACTTCATAGTGAAGTCTATATCGTACATGAAAGTCACATACTATTAAAAATAAAAAGTTACTAAGGAAATGAAACAAACACACTGACGTGCCAGTTTCAAAACACCGGAAAAAGTAACAATTAGTAAAATACGATGTGTAATTTTCCATTGTAGTACGTTTTTAATTTCTCTGCTTGTTTTGCGTTAATTTTGTTACTTTCAGCGATACAATGTTCGGATTTTTAATGCATTCCCTATTAAAGGTGGTACACTAAAATGTTCGTCGTAAGTACTCTAGGCAGGCCTATAAATACAAGAAACACTGCGTGAAAGTGAAAATAAATTAGCGTTGCTTTTTCCAAACTTTAATTCTGAAGGGGACCGCGGTAACTTAGTGGTTAGACTACTCACGTCCCACCTAGGCGGAAATGGGATCGATCCCCGGCGTGATCGCTCCCGGATTTTCGCATGTGGGAGTCGTGCATGACGATGCCGCTGGTCGGAAGGTTTTCTCGGGGATATCCCGTTTTTCCTCCCGCCTTTTCATTCCGCCGCTGCTCCATCCTCCCCTAGCTTCAACCTCACCCGCTCTCACACCTCGATGTTAAGAGCCACCCGAACGTCATCACTCACTTGACGAACAGTGAGGCGACCAAAGTAGGTATGGGCTGTTCACGATAACGTGAGCACTTTTGAAACCCTGGTTACTGTCTTGTTTCAGCCACTTTATATCCTTCTGCAACTTTTTAATGTAAACACTGCTACATGAGTAATAAACGCAGTGTATACATTTCACCATACTCAAAACCAAAAGTCCAAGGCCACAATGAAATTTATTTATTGGTTAGTGTGCCTGACGAGACAGCCTCAAGAAGCGCTCACTCTACCGTGAACAGCCTATAGGGGGGTGTGTTCTTGGTGGAAAGTGTTGCAGTTCCGGAAATTATCTATGTTGTAAATATTGTGAGTACATGAACCTTCTGTACTGTGTTAACGCGAGAAACTTCCGGATCTGGGTGCGTTGTCTCCGCCGTTTTTCCTCGGCGCGCACTTTCCTTCTGGTTGCAATCTCTGCTCTACCACGATACGTGATGCCTGGCTTTTTCAAAACTTTCATTTGCCATTCTTTTACTACTGTACTCAAGCTTCGCGAGAGTTAAATTTTCAATTATTTCACCACGTCGTCTGCCTTCACCCAATGGTTCTTTTTCGTTTAAGTGTCATTGTTCATCGGGAATTTTCCTGAGCTAGTTGAGGATGCCATCCGTGAAACAGTCAATGTGGAGACACACATTTATTTCGCTTTCTAATAGTCGTAATAAATTACTTATAAAAGTGATCCTACGCTTCCTCTTTTCTTCGTGACGTTACAATTAAGTACACATACGGAAAATCGCCCTTTCAGCCCACCAAAAATTTGTTCTAAAATATTCCCTTAGTCTTATTCCCTCACGGAATAACTATCTTCAGCCTGTTCGGCGCCCATTTCACTCGCCTCCTTGCATTTGGTTTGCCTTTCGGTCTGTATCTTATTGCTTTAGCAGGCAATATGCTCAATAATATTCTTCTCAGATGTTCACGTTTAAAAATATTAGACGAACTGGAGATCAAAATAGAAAAATTAAATGCGTTCATGAGAAGTAAACAAACTCCAGTATTTGCTACCAGTTGTTCACAGGCATAAGAAAAATAGTCCTATAATGTGTTACAGCTAAATATAAACGTTAAATACCATGTCATCTGTAATGACAAGGTTGTTTAAAGCGAATGGTTTGGAATACATGAACAGGAAAAGATTTTCTGACAAACCTGAAATGAATTCCGATAAAGTAACTATACTGTAGGACATTTGTTGGCGATGATTTATTCTAAGTTTTGCTCTCTTGCATAAATGTCTATTATTAGTATAAATGTGCCCCTGTGTCGGATGACAATTTATAAAAATCTTACTCAAATATTTTGTAAAGTTTTAAGGAGCTAAATCTATATCTTGTATCACAGAATATATACAGTACAAAAGAGCCTTTGAAAAACGTTCTTATTTTACCGATATGCACTCAAATACAGTGGAAATTAACTACATGGCAAAATTACTTACGGGATTTCTTGTTATTGTGCCATCGTAAACAAAAATCGCTCTCCCAGTCTTCTCGCGCTTCTTATTACACTCTCAGCGCAAACTTCGAAATAATGCAATGTTAATTAAATACGGACTCTTAAGCCTAGTAATTCTTTAAAACTACATCTGAAATGTTATCAAGTAGTAATTTTTATTCACAAGAGTATGTGCCTGTGACACATCTTCCTTCACTGCTACAATTTCCCCGTGATTTTCGTGCACATTTGCCTGCAAATACTACGTTGGAGCATGCTTCTATTTGCAAAGAACGTAATGGATTGTCTGCACATCTATACCTAGAGTTACGTACGCGCAGACCTGCTTGCGAGTATTTATGTTTACGTTATAAGCAAAACTTGAGTGTTCTGATTCACTTCTACAAGGGGGTGTTACATAATAAGGTTTAAAATTCGATAATTGAAGGCTGGAAACTCCCAAAAACTCGTGCCTTGTTCAGGATGATACAAAATAGTACAACTAGGAAATTTTTGGTAGGATATTGTAAGCGTAAACTACGATGGACAACAGACGTTACACAGTTGAAGAAAAAAAAAACATTTCATTTAGAATAAACAAAAGATGATGCAAAGGGGCGTTGTAATGCACGGCGTTTCATTGTCCTGTCATGATTATTTTGGGCAGTCCTGCGCTCGCCAATGGTGGACCGAAGCTAGTCGCATCAGACGAACCCGACGTAGTCATTTGTTGTGTAATTCTGCTGATGGCCAACATCCATATTTCACGACTGGCCTGGCTTCCTTCTGGTAATGCCCAGATAAGAACTTCTCGGCACGCATCAGCGGCAGGACGACGGTACGGGAGGGAGGGGGGCAGAGCCGTCGCATTTGCGCGCCAGGACATGAATAATGCTGCGCTTTGCAAGTTTTGTTCCCGGCGAAACATTTCGCAACTTAACTGCCTGGCTACCCTCCTCTACCCCGCTGCATTTCTCCCTCCGGCCTACAGTTTTTTTAGAGACCAGTTTCCATTTCTGGCAACACTCCATCCAGCAAACCACGCAAAAATTTACTGATGCCAGTCCAAGATATCGTTCTGCGTATTTACCACCGTAATTTGTCTGAGACATCTTTCATTTTCTCTCTCTTTCTGTGAGTTTTGTTCAAACATAACTATATTTTCTCATAAATATACTTAACATAAGTCATGTTCCAAGTACAAAAAATAACTCGACTACATTTTGCTCGAAAGCTAATTCCTTTATTTCTAACTGTATCCATACCCAAGACATAAAACTACTCAAAAACATGATGGCATGGGTGACATTTAAAGGGATCCCTTTACAGTTTTAAATGCTACAATTTGTAACAATATTTATTTTTTGTTTTACCACAGTATATTCACGAACAATGCTGAGGCAATTTCGAACGCAGCACGAAAGAATAACCATTAAAGTTACTGTTGAAGGGTTTTTCTTTAATATGCTGTAATTTATGAGCTACCGATACAACTATAAATGTTTGGCGTTCAATGGATACATGAGACGTGAAACAAAAAATTTTATTTTTAGAGAGAATTACAGCGACTTTCTTTAAAAGGCGCTCAATCATACGTTCTTCCTGAAAAACGGATTGGATGAGGTAGTTGTGGGGCAGTGCTGGAGTTGACAGGGGCACCTCGATACAAATTCCTACTCAGAGTCACCGCCCAAAACACTAGTCTTGTTACAATCCTTAATATCAAAATTTACAAAACGATGGATTTGTATTTTAACCCGATACCTCAAAGGTAATAGGTTACTGCGGAATTAATATTTATTATTCAGGTTTTTAATTCAGATGCACTCTATATCGGAATCAGCAAACATTTACTGATTACTAGTTGAAACTGCTCCATCCGGGATTTGAAGGAGGCAAAAACAACTTATTGTTTCATTTAAAAGGAATCCAGTAATTATAATGGTAGAAAACCGGTTATTCATAGTTTATTAATAAATGAAAATCAGGATTTACTTGAACAGTAATTACCTACGTGAAATAAATTAAGTATAATTATTTTTGTCAAAAGATACAAATATTAATTATACAATATTTTTTGGATGCGGTTAGGAGCAAACCTCCGCCCAAAATACACTACCGGACAATAAAAATTGCGCACACAGATGGATGCATCGGATGGTACAGTAAAATTATGTAAGTAGTGATACAGCTGAGTAATACACATGATCCTAAAAACAAAGCAGCAAGATAATAACAAACGTATCTATGTTACGCCCTCCGGCAATCTTCAATAGCGCGTACCCCCTCACACTGCGATACACTCTGCAACATATTTTGAAATGGAGTCCAGCAGGCGTCGGATCTTGTACTAAGGCACACGGGCCCCTCAGTCGTTAGATTGTACATTCCAAATTCCGGATGATGTGGCACGAAGGAAGCTGGCGTTTCAACTGCCCCCCCCCCCCTTCTCCTCCATGTGCTCGGCTGGGATCGTCAGGGAAGCAGGCAGGCCTTGGCAGTGTATGGATATGACGGAGGCAGTCCCGGCGACCCATGCTGTGTGCGGTCAGGTTTCATCCCGCTGGAATATCGCACTCGGAGACCCATCCGTAAATGTGAGCGGATAGAAGCGTAGTATATCTTCCACATACCGCGGGACCGTTAATGCTCCACGGAATACAACAGAAGCGGATCGGCTATCAGGGGATATGGGTCCCTAGACCATAATGTCTGACATGGGAGAACTACGCCGGTCGATATCGAGATCAGGTTCGTGGCGTTCGCCAAGGACCTTCCGCACCCGGGTGCGATAATCATCAGTCCTTATAATGGAATGACAGTCATCACCAAAAATCACACATCTTCAGTCTGTGGCATTACACGTATAGCTTTCATCCGCACTGTATAAAATAGTTGGAAAATTACCTGACAAATGTAAGGTAATATTCACAATCTTTTGGGAGAAACACAGTTTTCCTTACACATAAGGTAAAATCACCGCACTCGAGAGTAAAATTCACGCACATGGTAGTGGAAAATCCCATACATGGATGGGAAAATTACCTTAAGACGCGTGCATCTCTTCAAAATTATCAACAGTTAAATTGGGCGGCAGGGGGACGGGTGGAAGAAACAATCCTTTAACACGTTAGTATTCACTAATACTGTCACATGGTGTAATGGATAGCGCATCGACCTATCGTATTAGAGTACCGTGGTTCGCGCCCACCCACCAGGAAGAGATTTCAGTTACTATTCATCAGATATATATATATATATAATATGTGTGTAATTGAACAATTAACAGTACTATTAATACTCTGGGTTATTTTAAAGTACAATTTCATTATACAATAAAGTTAATTTTCCCTTACATGTATGGGATATTTCCTCCACTTTTATCAGGTACTTTTTCCGTGCGGATAGGGAATAGTAATTAACTTGTTATTCAAATTTACTCTACATTTAAGGGGTAATGTTACCTTACATGTACAGGAATTTTACCTCAAATTATTTTTCCAGTGTGCGGCAGCACTGCAAATGCAGCCGCTGCTGTTGCAGAGTAAACGGCAGCACACACAATGGGCGCTGGAATCGCAGATTCGCCTCCACGAGGCGACGGGAAAAAGTTCTCGGGCACACATGGGCCCGAAAACTGGTGAGTTTCGTGGACTGGGTCAGCAAGGAATCACTCCGCGCCTGGTGCACGATCAGTCGATTCTATCATCGTCGGGTAGACAACCTCGGCCCTCCTTAGCCGATCCTCTTGGTGTGCGTGCCTTCCACTTATCTACTGCTCTTGTCATCAGCAAACTGCGTGGCCCGGAAGTATCTAGACGGCGGGATATACAGCGATACGACCACTCTGCGACATTTCATCCTGAGCGTGTGTAATGCCAGGTTGCACCAACATCTTCCCCAATCCGAGATAGAATGATCCTAGTTCCGAACCAGGATCCAGTTTGATCTTGGTTCCAATATAAAATTGTTGCAGCAACGAAATTTCATGATTCTGGATCTCCGATTCGTCGACCTTGGTTCCAAAGTGACAGATCGAGATTAAGTATGAGACAAATTTTGATATTGGTTCGTAATATATGACGTCATGGAAGTAGGCGTGTTTTTCACTATAGATAGAAATAGATGTGCGATTTTTTGTATGTTTTAAGTGAATTATTGTTGTACGAATTTTACTGAATAATATTCAAGTGCGTATAATGTTGTTTTAATTTCCCGAGAAAACAATATGTTGGCGTATTTTCAAACTTCATTTGTCGACGATGGCTGCTGATCTGGCATCGAGATTTCGAACCACTTCGGCGGTTCAAAATTAACTCCATCTCGATTTCCAGTCCAGTTCTGAACTCGCATGGTGCATCAGTTTTCTGTGTCGATCTTAGATCCGTTCTCGGATCGAGTTTCGTACCACGATGGTGCAACCGGGCATTAGTCATATTTTGAAGCCCGTCAGTTGGGTGGAGCGACGTCTTTGACGTCATATTAGGATTCTTCGTCACTCTGTAAGCTTGCCGGATATCGCCTTACGTTTCTCGTGTTAATGCGGCTTCGATTACACCCCAGGCGCTACAACCGCTGGTCGTGGTGCTTGCAGCGCCACTGCCGGATGTGCTGTCAATTGCACACGCACCAACATGTGTTCATGTGCATAAAGGCTGTTCACAATAAAGTTAGCAATTTATAAATGAACCTCAGAAAAAAAGTAATTGTTCCTTCGTGCAAATATTTTAATAGGCTCGCTGAGAGACATTCGACAGTAAAGTTGGTAACGATGGATGGAAAGTAGTTCCATATATTAACATCGATAAAAAGTGTTAGGTTGCCATTTGTGATAACTTAAAATTCTTTCATTCACTTTCTGTTTTCTTAATAAATCAAAGTGTAAAAATTAGCAGATTTGTGAAATATTTACTTTCTTAATAATTTCACAGTTTCATTTGACCGATGCATGAATAAAGTGATGAGGCCCATAGCAATGTTAATTCTACATAAGGCGGAAGAATACACAACATGCATACAAGTAGATCTTAACCAGGGCTTTCAAAAGTGCTTATTTTAGGGTATACTACACATAATATGAGCGTATTTTGCATCATTGCGAAGTATTGATGTTGGTAAGGTGACAGACAATGATGTAGTCTTTTGTTTTGTGTTTTGGGCGGAGGTTCGATCCTAACCACATCCAGAAATTCGTTCAACTTGAAATATAATTTTTTGTGCTAAAATAATGGTACTGTATTTATTTTGAATCGGAATTCACTGTGTATAACTATAGGGCTTATTCATTACTCAACTACAAATAACTTATTTTATACTTTTTCAGTTAGTGTTATGTTACCTGAAGGATTACAGCTTTTCCGAGCAATTTCAACAGACCACCCGTAAATATTTATTGATTCCGATTTAAAGTGGGTTCAACAATTAATCATGACTTTTTTTTTACTGTTAAATATTAACGTTTTCGTTTTTTTGTTTGGGTTCCCAAGCTGTGGCGCCTCGTACCGAAACTCTGGTTGGTGCAACGGAGGGTGGGAATATTTTTTTCTAAGAGGATTTCCATTTACTTTACTAGCCGTTTACTCCGCCGCTGCTGCATTCTTGTCATTCCACCCTCTCTTCTGGAGTAGCGACCAGCCTGATCAACCGGCACTGAAAGATCTGCGGTTTAAACAAATTTGTATGATGTATGGCCGTGGCAATAAAAATTTTTTTTCGTTGTTATCAACTCGTATGACAGCCGAAATAGGGCAAAATTTGGAACCAATAAACATCTTCGTAGTAGGCATTAATACAAATTACTGTGTTATGTCTACAAAACAGTTGGTAGTGCATATTTTCTGAAAATAATTTTTTAGTAGCTCCAAATATTTTATACGCGATAATTCTCAATTAGATTGACTTTAGGAGGTGACACCCGACGACAAGATATGTTGAAAATGTACATACGACTTATGGCCTAAAACTATTCCTGATGCGGTACACGCTCGTGAAAGGAATACAATGGAAATAGTTTATTTGCAATAAGTAATAGTCTATTGTTGAAGGGATAACGCGGGTCTGTATTGTGTGTTATTGTAGTGTATGTCGTAGTAACAGTTTGTGCTGGAAAATAAATATTCGTAACTAATTAATGCATATGGGACCGCTGATAACAATATACCGTGCCAGAGGCAACAAAAAGGCGCCTTTTTGTTATGGTCTTGGCCAGGCCATTTTTGAGATAACAGCACACAAAGTTGTGGGGACGCGTGAGAATTAGCAGGCAGTCTCACGCTCCCCTTCAAATTTGTGTGCTGTCCACTCGAAAACGATATGGCCAAGGCCATTACGACAAAGGTGCCTTTTTGTTGCCTTCGGTATGCTGTGTTGTTGTCGGCAGTCACATATGCTTTAATTCGTTACGAACCCTTATGTTACCCGTACAAGCAGGTTGGTGTCAATAGTAAATAGGTGAACCACCTACATAACCTCTTACAATATCACTGAATACAGATCCGCATCGTCACACATACCATAGTTTTAAAATCATGTATTATATACGAGTATAATTCAAAGTTTATATGTATGTTTGTTCCTTATACAATTCTACACCGTTCGACGGAACCGAACCAAAACCCTCCAGTATCCTTAAAATACTGAGTAGTTCAAACGAGATATATCCCTTCTCAGTTGGGACAAAACTCCACAAAAGCCGTAAAACGGTGCCATCCTGCTTAAGGAATGTGCTCAAGTTCGCAGCTTAAAATACTACCCATGACAAGATGGGCTCCAGGTCCGCATTGGGTCCGAAATCCCTTAACACTTGGTAGTGTATCTCTTATTGTCCTAGGGGCCGCGGTGGCTGAGTGGTTAGCCTACTCGCATCCCATCAAGGCGAACTGGGTTTACTCTTGCCGGACGATGCCTCTGGTCGGCGGGTTTACGCGGGGATCTTCCGTTTCCCCCGCCCTCTCATTCCGGCGCTGCTCCATACTCAATCTTCCTCATCGGCTCTCAAGACTCCGCTGTTAAGAGCCGCCCAAATCTCTTCACTTCGCTCACTCTTATTGCCCTATTATAGCCGGTAAACGCCGGGTAGTTCGGCTAGTTGTAAATAAACTCTTTCCACCGTAGCATGTTCACGTGGGTGTACTACCGTCGGAAATAGTTTTACGACATAAGTCAAGATATATCTTCTCGTTGGTAATCACCTCTCTAAGTTTAGTACAAACGTGTTCTCCCAAGACGACGACTAAGTAACAACACAATCGTACATATTTTACTTAGTTATTTTAATCGTTCACAATCAAATGAGCACTTTTAAAATCAACCTTAGAAGAAATACAGTGCTCATACCTGCATATATATGAACGAGCCCACTAGCGACTTGCGCCCAGTAAAGTTGGTAACTATAAAGGAAACGCAGTTCCAAATCTTAACGTCGAATAAAAAAAAAATGCTAGGCAACCATTTGTGATAACTTAAATTTTTATTTCGTTTTGTGTTCTTTCTTAATGCACCGAAGCGTAAATACCAGCAATTTTGTAAAGTATTTACATTCTTGATGGTTTCACAATTCCACTCGACCGACGCATGAATAAAGTGAAGAAGACCATGACAGTGTTAATTTTACTCAAGGCGGAGGAATTCACGACGTGCATACAAGTAGATCTTAAGCAGGGCTTTCAAAAGTGCTCACTTTACCGTGGACAGCCTAAAGGTTTAGTTATTATTTATTAACTATGCGTCAGGCGCGACGTCATCGTGGGGAAACCACGACGAACACGCACAAGGACAAAATATAATAAAAGTGGTTTGAGTGGGAGGACGTGCACTGTATGACGTTATTTTCCCCTTTCGCCTCTACGCGGTCGGGAGGTGTTATGCGGGGTCTTCTAATTGAGCCCACGCCGCCGATGATTAACAAACAGCCATTATCAATCTGCCGACAGCGAAGCGCGTTATTCAAAACGCTGCTTGCCACCGGAGTTAGGAGGCGAGGGGGGCGTTAATTACAAACCAATTTTTATAAAAAAAAAAATCCCTCCCGCACTTCTCCGGCCTGGAAAACCACCGAGTAGAATCGTGTTCGCCGTCGACGTTCGTGCTGTAGATGGGGATGGGGAGGGGGGATGTGCTTGCCAGCACGTGCGCGCCCATTAATCTTGATTATTTTGAGCGGCGATCGGGGGAACATTTTTTTTTTCCCCCGTCCGGTGAAAGAGCCTTTAATGTAAACGCGGGATAGAGGAAGCTGCTTGCGAAAGGAGGGGAGTTAAAAACACGACCACAAATTTTTTCTCATAAAAAAAAATAATAATGATAAAAAACCAGCCTTGCTCGATCTTTTTCACGTCTTGGCGGCGTTCATCATTATTGATGGAAGAGGTCGCGGGCGGAATTGTTTTCCCTGCCGCAGCGGCGAGACGATATTGCTGCGAATATATATATATATATATTTTTTTTTAACAACTACGAGTTTATAATTTCCTCTTCGCAACGGCGCACGCAGGACGGTATAGCGGTAGAAGATGCCGAGGTGCGAACATCCGGCCCCGACGCGCACACACGACGTAACAGAATTTTCTTCGTCGTAATCGAAATTTGGCTGCAATCGCTCTTTCCCCTCGAGTCACTTCAACATTGCCCGTTAAATGAAAAAGTTCACAGCATGCGTGGTATGTAAGTAGATAGATAGTTTTCAGCAGAAACAAAATCAAATGTACAAACCTTTTTTTAAATAACATGTCGAATTTCGAACCACATTATCTGTGGACTAAATTTAAACAGAACCTCTTAGTAGAGGCTGCTCACGGTAAAATGAGCACTTTTGATAGGCCTGGTTAAGACCTAATTGTATGCACGTTGTGTATTCTTCCACCTTGTGCTAAACTAACATTCATATGTAGATCAAGAGAAACTACGAAACTATAAGGAAAGTAAATAGTTTACAAATCTGTTCATTTTTACACTTCAGTGCAGTAAAAGAACAGAGAGCGAAAGAAATAATATATGTTATCACATATGGTTACCTAATACTTTTTATTCGCCGTTAAGATATGGAGCTACTTTCGATCCATCGTTACCAACTTTCCTGGCCGCATGTTACTTAGCGCGCACATTAAAATATATGCAAGCTGGGGGAGTGACTTTTTTTATATGGTTCATTTCGAAAGTGCTCAATCTATTGCGAACAGCATTTAAAAAGTTATTCAAAATGTCAACTAGTATTTTTAAATTTAAGTTGAAGTTAGGCTAAATAACGCGGGGAATCCGCAGCTATACGCGCGGCTGCTTGCGCAGCAGGTTGCATACCACGAAGGCAAACAGAATTGGCACTCCAAGCTGGTATTAAAATGCAAACACTTCTGACAGTCTTTACTGCTTAATTGCTAATCTCCCATTGTCAACGAAGTATGACACACATGTAGTAACTAGTAACCATGGCGCCCACGTACCTTTAGTTTATAGTGTCCTACGTGCAGGCACTCTCTGCATGGTGCTCTAGTTCCGTTCGCCTTCGTGTTATGCAACTTGTTGACGCAGGAACGTACATTTTTGCCTTACTGCAACTTAGGTAGGTAGGTAGGTAGTCGGGCTAACCGTTTCGTCAACAGCGAGGTCATTAGAGATGGTGCAAGTTGCACAGGGAAGAGGGCTTGGGGAAGGAATAGGAAGGAATCGGGCATGGCCTTTATTAGGGATCCGTCCCAGCATTCGCCTGGAGTGATTTCGGAAAACCATGGAAAACCGAAATAAGGATATTCGGACCGGGAATCGAATGCGAGTCCAGTGAGTTACCACTGTACCACCTCGCTCGGCATCTTCAACTTAAATTAAAAAATACTAGATGACCTTTCAAAAAAATTTGATTACTAGAATTTTTTTGTTTGTATTAGTCCACATATGCTGTGGTTTAAATTTCGACATGTTATTAAATAACACTTTGTATAGATCGCATCGCAAAGTAAACAAGATTTTAGAATCTATTGTCTTTAATTGTTCACAAAATAAAATATTTTATGAATTTTTCAAAACTGTTGAATTTTATATTTTGAGTATTAGATTTGTTTTAAATGCCTGTAAATAACCTAAAGTAAGATGTACGTCAGCTCAACATAAAGCTTGTACCCTAGAGGCATTGCTTCAAGTTGATATTTAGGGAAAACTTTGCGAGATGTTGGTCTTACTTCGGCCACAACAAAACACTGCAATCAAGTAACTAATTAAAAGAAAATTCGCTGAAATTTTCCTGGCAATTCTTCAATTGCGCTCTCTCAAATTCTAATATGTCTCGCAGATTTTACAATACTATGTACTCCTACTTGTACACTTACACTTGGCATACCTGAAACAGATAGATTCGTCTTTATAAATGAAGTTAAATTTACGATATTAAATATTTACTAGAGGTATCCAAACATATTCATATGATCAGGGGGCTCAGCGGAGAGTTTATTGATATATAGACAGAGTTAGATCAATATTATGCTATTCAGTTAGCTATTTTCCTAAAATATCGTTCATTAACTGCGATGTTGGAAGTAAAAATGTTATTCGTTCGGAACAACGTGACGTGATGATTATAAAAAAAAAAGTAACTTTAATAATTTTATGCTTATTAAATTCCATGCATTTCAAAGAAATAAATGTATACTTTGAAGAGAGACCGTCTGCGACACATCTGTGGCATACCCGGAATTCCAAATCGGAATATTGTGAGTACAAACAAAAATTTCAACCACCTCAGCCCTCCAGATTGCCAGATAAATATGCAGGATGACGGAAACAATAAGATGTGGAAGGGTCAAATGAAATCCCACCTGGTGATGTCACCACAATTGCCCCTTAAATATTTTATGGCACAAAGAATTTAATGTTTAACAAATTCAGTACCATTGTTTCCCTTCCTAATGTTAACTCAATCGACGAGTTATTGCATAACCAACAAGAAGTTACTGTTAGAACTAATGCGCCCACTTTGCTCTACATGGGTGAAAAATCTTTTTAGCGAGGTTCTTAAAAGCTTGGATTGTAGGTAAGCATTGATGCTGCGTTGACAGCAATATCATTAAAGATGAAATCAGAAACATATGCAACTGCACCGAGACACATACATACACATATGTGCCTTACGCAGGACTCGAACCCAGGAATTCCCGTAAAAATAAGTCTTAGTGTTGAACTAACCTAAATATTTTCATAGACATAATTTTGAAAATATAATGTCTCATCAATTTGAATTGCATATTTTTACACGGCCTACCATAGTGTCACGTACGTGCCAAATTTGGAGAAAATTGTGTACTTTTCGTGATATAATGTAAATGCTTTATTTTTTTATTTGTTGGTATCTTCCAAAATAGTCGACCATCAACCATATTCATCCCTAAATCCAATGCTTATACAATACGCTCTCAACGTACAAAATTTGGTTTAAATCGTTCGAATGGTTCCCGAGATGTATCATATCACCTTACATTTTAAAATGACCGCTATTTTGAGTTAGTGTCAGGCGTGGTTTAAAACTGTAAACGTTGGGAGTTCTTACTGAGTACTATTTATGTGCACCGAGTTTGGTGAAATTTGGTTCACGCGTTCAAAAATTGGAAGAAAAAAAAGGGGGGATGGGGTGACAAACATTCACACAGGCGCACACACATACACACACAGGATAGTGATATCATAAGCATTTCTTTTGTTTGTAAAGTAGGCTAAAAATGAGGTAATGAGAACTAGAATGCTGTAGTTCCCTTTCTTTCCTCTAAGTTTCTCGCAAGCGATCATCTGGTTGAAGAAAAAGGGCTTTCTAAGCTTATCCTTTCGACTACAGACCTATAAAATAATTAATTTTGACTTTTTTACTATGCGTAATGTGTGCCCCCGAACGACGACAAGGCCTTAATGGAAACTATAGATAGTGACAAATGTGGAAGGAACCGGATGGAGCCTGTTGTAAGAAACCATCCTAGCATGCGCCTGGAATGATTTCGGAGGGCCAGACACATATATTCAAAATGGCGGCTATATAAACATTTCTAGCTTATTATGATATATATACCGAAACCATAAAACCATTGACAGTTATACTTTGTATACTGCCAGTATCTGTGCAAGCATCAAACAGGATTATACATAAACACCTTTCTCCGCCATTTTATAAAATAGTACAATAATATGCCAAAAAATTAACGAGGGCCAGACACATATATTCAAAATGGCGGCTATATAAACCTTTCTAGCTTATTATGATATATATACCGAAACCATAAAACCATTGACAGTTATACTTTGTATACTGCCAGTATCTGTGCAAGCATCAAACAGGATTATACATAAACACCTTTCTCCGCCATTTTATAAAATAGTACAATAATATGCCAAAAAATTAACGAGGGCCAGACACATATATTCAAAATGGCGGCTATATAAACCTTTCTAGCTTATTATGATATATATACCGAAACCATAAAACCATTGACAGTTATACTTTGTATACTGCCAGTATCTGTGCAAGCATCAAACAGGATTATACATAAACTCCTTTCTCCGCCATTTTTATAAAATGGCACACCATGCAAAACTAAATTTTAATGCCCTTTCTCGGGAAACGATTATATAATAACCACCACATTCATGTGACAAGGTGACAAGGTATACTTTTGTAGTCGATCTAAACTTCTATGACTAAAAGGTTAGCTACATAATTTCATAATAACAGCCATGTAAATATACTTTCTTAGTATGCTATATGTCGCAAACTATTTCAACCGAATTTTATAAGCTGGCAGTATCTTTGACAATCATCGAATGTGCTAATACATAAACTTTTAGTCCGCAATTTATGAAGATCGTCACATGAAAGAGTGGAGGTTTTATGCCGTATTCCGAGGATCAATAAACCGATTCGCACCAAATTTTAGACGCAAGTTTTGGAACTGTAGGCCATGTAAACTTATGTGTTTTAGGTGGGGCAGGCCTTTTAATATTGCTTTAATATGAATAATTTGTATTGTTATGTTATATCTACTAAATAATTCAACAAAATTCACCCAAATTGTGTGTGCTTACAGTATTTATCACAAGCGTCACGTATGCACACATAGGTTCTCATTAGCCAGTACTTATGTAATATAGTGCCACATGATAAAACGGAACAATTATGCTATATTTCCGGAACGATTCCCACAAAGTTCCGCATAAAATAGTGCTACAGAAAGCCATGCAAACTTATATGATTTAAGTGGGGCAGAAAATGATTTTCAAAAAGGACGTCACATAAATAATTCATAAAAATGAGTAATTCCTACTAAACAATTCAATAAAATTCAACTAAACTATCTAGGTTGACAGTGTCTGTTAGGACCATCGTATACAGCTCCTCTTTTTAAGTCTTTCTGTACGATATCACCAGATGAGAAAATTATTTTTTGTACCATATCTCGGGAAAGTCAACCGATTATTTACACATGTAGCGTTATAATAGACCGTGTGACATACATGATTTAAGTGTTACATGCACTTATTTTCACAACGACAGTTTTAGCTATAGTAAACCCTAGCTACCAACATGTTTTACTGATTTCATCCGAAGTTGACGCTCCGAATCCGACTTCCGTAATGCAGTTGGTTGGACGTTAGCTTATGGTACAAGGTTTTTTGAATCTGATTCCCAGGTACGGTACATGTGTATTTGTAATTGAGTCACTAACGCTGCATATGTGACTGTTTCCATCTCTAATGACATTGCTGTCAACTAGACGTCAAGACCTGCCTAACTACCATAGAAGCTTTTAGAAATTATTAAAAATGATTTACGTCTACGCAGAGGATAGTAGGTTCACTAGTTATGTCAAGAACTTATTGTTTATGTTACGTTATGATTACAACCTGGAATTTTCCCCGTATTAAACGAAAACCATTTACGTAAAGGAAACAGGCCGTCGCTACAATATTGTTGAAAAGGAAATACAGCGTGGAGAATGAAAATGTTTACAATCATTAAGGTTTAAAAACCATAGATTATAAGCCGTAAAGTTTAGTTTTTGATTGCTGGTTCATAACCACTTGCTGTTAAAATTCTTAATACAACTATTTTCAGCAAAGTTGAAATTTCACCACAAAATCATTAGAAATTATAGTTATCTGTCTGTTATTCGGAAGAGAGAAAAACCATCAGTTATCATAATCTGGGATTCTATCATTCAGTTATAAATAAAAAACACAGTAGACAATTACAACGAAAATTGGAAAGTTAAATATTCTCGTAAAAGCATTTGTGTAGAATGTTTTGAAAATTGATGGAATGCCACTATTCGTACGACAGCCTGAATTATTTTCCAATATTATTACATTTAAGATAGCTTATAAGTGTTCATAATTAATGTTTAACATGAATATAGTTCTTTAGGATATCATCACAATTAATATTACGGTCACTTAATAAGCACAAAGAGTTTCCCGAGTAGGCTGTACTTCAATGTCATATGTGCCCATATGTCACTTACCTTCGGTTGTTGGCCGCATGCATTTGTGTGAGAGCATATTGCCTTATTCGACTTCACCAAGTGGAAATGGGAACTCACGCACTGAATATATGCGATTCCCGAGTAGGCACCTACGTAGAATAACAGAAAAAAGTAACCCAGTAGTGAAATATTTTCACAAACAACAGGAGTTCCTAATTATTCAAGAGAGAAAAAAATATTACACTATAAAAACATTTCTGGAAAACTTCTTAAATTGTAATGGAAGTTTGTAACCTAAACATAGCGTGTAAATAATACCACATACGAGATTACGTCACTAATATACAAAGTTGACTCTTTCATGTGCTGATACAAGAACGTTACCATGGACGAATGGGAACAATGTCACCTTCCGTGCTTTCTCGCTGTACGCATACACCGATGTGGTGAATTTGCGAATAATTTCTCAGAGTGTATACAGAGGTTAATGTAACCTACAGCCGTGGGAAACGTATTTTATTCTGACCAGACCCGCAAGAATCATTAGGGCAATTTCCCCGTTAGAGCTAAGCTCAGAGTCCGTAGAGGATTGGGGGAGAGGGTCGGGGTGTATTAATGGCTTGCTCACGGCGGGTCAACCACGTCCAGCCTCCATACACGCGCAGACGACCCGTGAGAAATGCGCCTCGATATAACTGGCGGTCCAGCGAGAGTTCCGAAGCTCACAGGAAGTATTTTATAGGCGCCGCGCGGCAGCGGCTGGCTCGCTGGGAGAGTCTGGGAGAGTAGATGGAGGTATTTACGACAGGGGACGAACCTAGGAACACGATGAGGGGGGGGGGGGAGTCCGGCACCGTCCTTCAGGAGCTCTTCAAAGTACCCACGGGAGCTGCGTGGGACGATATATCCCTCGGCTGTAAACAGCCACCCCCTCGCCGGACCGACACTCCGCAGTTCTCTGCCCTCCTCTGGGGGTTCGGCCCGTCGCTTGTTTCCAGAGAATATTCGCCTGGAAGGTGGAAATCCCATGCGCAGCTTCGTGTATTTCAAAAATCGTCCAGGATTTTTTACGCGCGCCTTTCCGCGGGAAATCCACGAGGGAGTAGTTCACAATGAATCATCGAACCTGACTTGACAACGTGAAGGACATATTGAAAAGTAGTACACACTGTGAAATATTTTGCTACAATTTACTTATTTTAATGTTAAAGAAATTAATTGATATAAGTATTTTGCAATAAAAATTTAAGGGTATTTCTATTCTGAATGTTAAAAAATCATTTTGCAAAAACAAATTTTCGAATCAAGAACATAATAATAATTTCCCTGGTTGTGCGCACAGTAATAAATATTAGTAAAAACCAATAGTCACATATGTTTTAATTATTGATTTGTTACATGTCTGTTTCAGCAATGGAAGTTATAATTTTCTTAACTAAAAAGGATATAAATAAATTGCAATATTGGAAATGATTTCAAATATTATTACTAATATTTCCTTTCATAGTATTCATTATGATTACCCTACTTTAGGGCTTTATTGCAATATGTGCTTCCAAATCATCGAAGATGGAAATACGTTTGAATTTTGTTTAAAAATATGCTCTTATTAATCGATAAACAAAATTAATAAGTATCAAAATATTTTACAATGTTACAAAATACATGCGTTCTTCTTACATACATAGCGTAAACTATTCTTTTATAAAAGGATGTTGTTAGTGTTGTGTACTACTTTAAATAGGCTGTTCACGGTTAACTGAAAACTTTTGAAATCAACCTTTGAAAAATGTCACTGTCCTTACCTGCATATTAACTGGCACACGAAGTGTCATGCCTCCAATAAGGTTGGTAACGACGCCGGGAAAGTAGTCCCATGTCTAATCGATTAATTTTAAAGTGTCAGGCAAACATTTGTGAATATTGAAATCATTCCATTGCTTTATGTTCTTTTGATTTGTTTAACTGTAAGAATAAGTAAATTGGTCAAATATTTAGTTTTCTAAAATGTTTACAGTTTCATTTGACGTACGCATGAATTAAATGACTAGGCCACTGGCAATACTAATGTTACATGTGATGGAAGAATACAGCAGGACCTTTAGATGTGCTCAGTTTACCGTGAACCGCCTATAAAGGCTGTTCACGATAAAGTGAGCACTTTTGAAATCACTCGTAGCAAAAATCACTGCCCCTACCTGCATAATATTTTAACAAGCGCAATGAGTGACATGTGCCCAGTAAAGTTGGTAACGACGGAGGGAAAAGTAGTTCCATGTATTAACGTCGAACAAAAAGAGTTAGGTAACCATTTGAGATAATTTAAATTAATTCTCTCGCTTTCTGTAGTTTTTTTTAAGCATAGAAGTGTAAAAATGAGCGGAATTGTATAATATTTACGTGTCTAATAATTTTACATTTAATTTGACCGACGCTTGAATAAATTGATGAGGCCCATGGCAATGTTAATTTTATGTAAGGCGGAAGAACACACAAGGTGTATATACAAGTAGATCTCAAGCAGGGCTTTCAAAAGTGTTCATCTTAACGTGAACAGCCTATAATTAGTTTTACATGTCAGGTATAGTGCTCCATTGGGAGCCACTCTCTTTTTACCTTAATCAAAAGACATTTAAGTAATTCACGTTTGATATAGCACCCTTGAAGGGGTTGGTTAGGGCATCATTTGTATCCAATTTCGCTCCCTTCCGCCACACATAATATTAACATTGTCACCGGCCCGTTCAGTTTGTTTATCTGTTTATCAAGTGAAACTGTGGAATTTCCGGCAGAGTAAATTTGTTACCCTAGTTGTTTGCTCTGACGTGCTAAGATAAACCAGAATTGATGAAAAAAATCGAGTGGCAAAAACTTAAAAATTTTAACACAGCATTAATTGATTGAACTATATTCCTAAGGTCACTACCAACTTTGATGGAAGCTCTTTAAGCCAATTAGAAATGAAATCTTAAATATCTAGTTTTAGATACATTCGTGTAACGTTGGCACATGAACATCACGTTTAATAAAAATATGCCCAAAACTTTAAGGACAAGCAAAGTGTTTCCCGTAAGCACGAAAATTAAAATAAATAATAACCTGTACCGGATGTTTCTATTAGTTTCCCGTGCGTATTTTAGAAGGTATGCCGATAATGTAAGCATAATGTTATACAGGAACTGCAGCTGTCAAAAACGGGATTTGTTTCACTAGGTGGAGAGATTTGGGCGGTTCGTAACATCGAGGTTGTTGAAGGTGCCGATGAGAGTGAAGGGATGTCAGTACGGAGCAGCGCTGGAATACAAAGGCCGAGAGAAACGCGAAATCCGGGAGAAAAAAAACCTACCGACCAGAGGCATCGTCCGGCACGATTTCCGCCGGGAATCGGACCCGGACTTGCCTCGGTGGGAAGCGAGTAGTCTGACCACTACAGCACCAATGACACATGAGTTGGTTTACTGATCTACGTTGTATGCAGCAGAAAACAGTATCCAATAAGGGAAGTAGCGCCCGTTGTACGATGCATCACTCGTTGCTCAGATTAGATCCCGTAGTCACATACGCACTTGCTGTCAACAATATTAAATACAAACCTATTTTGATTGGTCCCGACACGTCACAGAGTATAATAATGGTACCTACTACTGCAGTTCTGAGCAAAAAATTTTTTCGTTGAAACGGCTAAATTAACGTTTGTATAATGCTTGACAGAGTTAACTACACACTCGGATCTGTTTTACAACCGTAAATCTCAAGGAACTAGGTGTATGGGTGGGAGCGGTAGGATTTAATATGTTAGGCATAATGGCTTCTGGCGTCGGATTCAGATTCGGCTGGCCGCCATATTGTTACGTCACCATTCGTCATATTATTTTCCCCTTTCGCTTCAAAATTTTCCTTTTTCCCTCGAAAACGACTGCATTTCCCTAACAATTTCCCATTTCCCCTAAAAAAAAATCCCCTAATAAATTCCCGTTTTTTTCCGGTTACCCAGGGTCAAAGCAGGGAGGTTGATCAGCGACTCATGTAACAATTTGTCAGGGAAAGTGGACCGGTCAGGATCTTTGACCTTTGACCTAAAAAATGTAAAAAAAATTGAAATCCAAAAATTTATAACAACTTACTAAAAACTTATGAGAATTATTATTAAAATTTACTTAAAATTTACTATAAAATTTACAATTAAAAATTTATTTCAAGACTACTTCCAGAGTTCCCCCCCCCCCCTCCCTCCAGCACTACGCTCGGCAGACGACTGACTCCCTAAAATCCACACCTCTCACCAATACTCATTCTATAGTATACCGCCATTTTGGATTTTTCATTCGTCAATTGTTTTCGAAGGTAGCCATATTAGTCGGCTGTTTCTCATATGCATTCGATACAACCATCTTAGAAGCCAATAACCGTTGGCCATTGACCTTTGATCTTGACCCCATGACTTTGAAAACAATAATTCGAGAAAAATACATAAAAGTCAGCAAGCATAATACATCACAGACTACCACCGCCATATTAGATGCATATAACCTTGGCTTTGATCGTGCGACCTCGAATGATCTTGAAAGAAAAAACTCGAGAAAATCCATAAAAGGCAACGAGCATATTATGTTACTGACAACTACGTTAGTTACTCTATTTCACTGAAAAGCGATCTGTCGACACTTATATTTATAGAAATGGAAAAACCTGTAATTTTCCATCCTATTAAAAATTTTTTTTTTTTTTCGATCATTGGTATAGGCACATGCATGATGCAGGACTTTGACTACATGCTTATTAAATACATGAAATATATTTTTTTATTAAAACTTTAAGGTCGATAGGATACGACACCCAAAAAAATAAAGAAAAAACAATTATTTTATAATAATAATTTATTATTATTTTGTAATTACAACTTCAAAAGAAATCAGTTTATCATATCATCTGATATACTCCCGATCCTTACGTTCTCTAATGATCAAAACCATCGCTTTAATTTCCAAGTAATCCCCGCGTATTTAAGCTCAAACAAGTTTATTCGGGTCTTCGGGAAATAGATAGTATAACCGGCGCACAGTGGTCCAGAATACGAATCTAGCCGAATCTGGTCGGTTTCTAAATGTGGACGGCTAATTGATAACTCTGGAAAGTTATGTTGCAATAATGTTCCTACTACCAGTTATCCCACAAGACTCCTCCACCCCATCACAAAATATATTATTCACTGGTCATCTTCGCCTTCGTATTCGTTATGATCGATGGCTTCTTCTTCTTTGTCTTCTTCACCTCCCCCACACCAATGGATCGTGGAGCAATTTCGTAACTTCGAGGGGAAGTTATGATGCTTAAAAGGTGTTATTTTGCTGCTAATAACAGGATCAGACGTGATAAAAAGCATATGAAACAAGTCCTCCGTAGTATTCGATCTACAGTACTTTTGCGTGTGTCTTTCTCTGAAGCACCTACAATATTTGCTGTGTTCTTCTAACACTTCACTCAATTGTCCAATTGGAACAATGGCATGCTTTATAACGTCTCCCCCATGAATTATTACTTTATGCATGCTTGGAGGCATGTAGTACCAGTTATAGTATTTAACATACAATTTAGTGATTTCCATAGCATATTCACGAAAGGCTTCGACATTTATTTCCAAGACAGAGAAAATTGCCCTTAAAATAGTTCCAAAGGGCTAAATAAGTTCTACATTGATTCCACTGTGGAGGCTGCTACAGAAGAATTTAAAAAGAACCTTCGAGCAGTGTTTCAATCACTGGTTGTTCCAGAACCTGGTTATAAAACATCGATTAGTAGTGCCATTTTTCTCTAAACTGCTCTTCAATGAATAACTTTCGTGCGACGAATGCTGCCTTGTTTCATCACTTTCCAAGATTGTAACTCTAGCCTGTAGGGTATGTGCAAAAGACACTTGAAGGATTTGATACAGACATTCAAACTAGACAGTCCATTAGTTAGTGTTGGTAAATCATACACCCGTTATAAATGCTTGTCGAGGTTATTCATTTCACTTGGTTTTGCCTTACACATGTAGCATAATTGGGAGGAAGTCTGTGTTAGAGCACCACATACTTTTCTGTCTATCATGGCCAATACAGCTTACGATGTACCACCAGTTCTAGTTCACCAGCCTGCAACTTTGTAGAAACAAGCTGATCAATTTGAGTCCCCACTTTTTCGACCTCCTATCGCATTAAGTAACTTGTTTCTTTTTAGAACATAATCTTCACTGGTCGGCAGTATCTCGTTGAGGAGTGCCTGGAAAATACCACACTTTCAATTGAAGTTGTAGATATTTGCAACAGAACGAGTGCGATAACAAACAAGAAGGAATCATCTTGTTCCCGATAAGTTTGTTCGTCAGAGAACCGCTGTTTTTATGTACTTTGTCCTGATGCACCATTACAACCCCAAATCATGTATGTTAGGGGACGTGTTAATTGTTAGGTGTAGTGAATTCCATCTATCCTCATATCCACGAGCTAGTCGCATCACCACATGATGCAAAAGAGCCTGCGCATTTACCTCAGCTGACTTTTCTGTTATAACAATTGTGTGCTCCTCGGAATAGCAGCCATTCTTGGCTTCAAATATACTATTATATGGTGGATATATGTCTGCAGACTGCGCCTTGGTCTGCTTCCGAATGAGCGAATACTGAAATTTCGTCAGCTTTGCATCTATTAACAAACCCAAGGCCTTATTACCTGTAAGTTTTGTAAGACGACCAAACGATCTGGCAGCAGAAGCATACGCCTTTTTAGTCGTGTAGCCATTTTCGGTGAGAAATTGGACACTTGTTTTACAGCATCTGCAGCATCTCGTCGACCCTAGGATCTTAGGCAAATTTCAGATGCAAACACTAATAAATTCCTCATGTATACTGACTGTGTGATGATCCGTAACTCTTCGTTTCTTAGTCTTGTGACTTGCCTCTTCAAAATATATTTACCTCCGACCTCTTGAAGTTCTCGCGGTAGTCGTTGACACTGTTTTCCTTACACTTTCTGGGATAATTAAAATTTTTTATAACCATTGTGAATGTCTATTTTGGAATTTTCCCATCGTACATCGACAAGCGTTCCAATTTGTTTTCATTTGGTAATATAATTTGTTACAGCGTACTTTTAGGTCGTTGCATACTGACTCCTCATATGATAGATTCAGTTGTGGCATTGATTCATTAAGAAAAGTTAGATTTTTCTTGGAAGCGTCAGCCTTCCTCTTTCAGATTTCGAACAGCTTTTGCCATTGATCTCCTACTCTGCCACCAAAACAGTAATATAACATCTAATGTGGCACGAGGTGGCAGCTAAATTTCGCACTGTGCAATTTACAATAACTGATAATCACGTGACTAAGAAGTGAGAGCTTAACTCCAGTTGACTCGTTAGATATGACTTATTTACTATGTGATAACATACTTTATAGTAATTAATCACTTCCCTCATAAACTGTGTTAGAAATCATTATCAGCCTCTTACAGTTAAACACCTTGCATATATAATTAACGTACATACCTTGCTCTATAAGCTCTATTTGAAAACATTTGAATTCCTTTGCCTATAACAGTATAAACCACCCACTCAAGTGAGGTACTGAATGCGTGTGATGAGCGGGCGATATCGGTTTGTATACATTAACAACTTCTGCTGGTCTGCTGAAGATAAGACCAGACCCCTGTAGGAAATTTTCACAGTTGCACCATCTCCAGTTATTCTACTAATTACCACTTCACAAAGAATTCCATTATGAAGACGTTGATCACTTTCAATTTGGTCCAGAAAAATTCGCGTTCTGGACCACTGTGTGACGTCTTCTGCGTTCTTCTCATTTCTTGTCGAAGGAAACTCATTGGGAAAATCTGTGGAAACGTCGAGGGAATCTTCATAGTCTTCAACACTATCACTGTCGTCATAGTTATCATCAACGCTGTCTTCACGATCGTTTTTGCTTCCTGCTTCAGCTTAAAATCAAGTTTACTTTTCTTTGTAGCAGTAGTAGTATGAAAATCAGTATTGAGATCTTATGGTAATTTATTTTGAAGTTCGTCGACTTCACGAAAACATCTTGCAAGTGTACGTTCCGTAAAAACTAACTCAATCATTCTGTATTTAGCATTAACTGTCTCGTCATAATCGTTTGTGGAAACAGTACCCATCGATGTAGGAAGAGTTATTGATGACATCACTTGCTGGCTCCTAGTAGACGAACCCTCACGGCAGTCAGCGATGAGCCTATACCTTCCGTTACGAAGCCGACAGTCCTTAACTATCGCCAAAATCTATATTTATCTTTACAGCATAAGGAACACATATATTTGAAATCTGATAGACTCATGTCCGTATTAACATGATCGTCGTAAACGTGATGAAAATTTGTATCGTCCGTGCGAAACAGCACCAACACATCAGCGTTGTCGCGAAGCATCTGCGAATAAGTCTGGCCGAGGTACAAGTAGTCCACGTTCACGTATCGTCCCATGCTTAAGTATTCTTGAATACAAGTTGGTTTCTCGCAGGCAATGTCACCGAAGCCAAATCTCGAGTTTGACAGTGCTTCACTCGGAGGTACGGCAGCTTGATTATCGCTGAATGGGAAATAATCCAAGCCTTCCACGGCCTGAAATATTTGTGTCAGTCGCTGGTATTTCGTTTGCTAGAGCGATTTTGAATACACATACACATTTTCGAACCGAAGGTCGTTCGGTTTTTCCAGCAGGCTCAGTAGGACGCGTATCTTGCCGCAACCCGACGGTCCCACGATGATGCACCTCACTGTATTCAGAAATAGGCTAAAATGCTGTGATTCGTTGAAAATACCTTCATCTGCAGCATGCATGCATATGGGTAAAGTAACATCTTGCTTGATAATACATATGTTACCACTATTATCTTGTGGTGAGTGCTGTGTGTGGTGCTGATTGTGGTGCATGTGGTGCTGATTGTGGTGCATGTGATACTGATTGCAGTGCTTGTGGTGCTGCATGCTATGCTGATTGTGGTGTATGCGGTGCTGATTGCTGCATGTGTGGTTCTGATTGCGGTGCTGATTGTGGTGTGTACAGTGCTGATCGTGGTGTAATGCCAATGCCTGTGCGCCGAATAGTACTCTTCGTTATGTGTCTGCACTAGTGCTTCGACTGGTTCCGAAATTTCCTGCACGTTGCTAGCGCCTGAGCAAATCTCTATGAACACTGCCATTTCCCTACCTTTCTCCTGTCGTTTCTCCAACCCTGTATACTTGACCCACCACATCACAAGTTTGAATTTCTGATTGATGTATGTAAGTTTCACTTGGTGATTTTTCTGCTGGAGTTCTCGTCGAATTAATTTGCAACACCTGAGTTGGAGCTGTGTAATTACCATCATGAGCAGCGACGTGGATTAGTTATTAGCACAACGCAGGTAATCATCAGGGCTGGAGATCGATTGTAATATTACTGCTTAACAGTATTTTCATTATTTTGAAAACACACACACACATATATATATATATTATATATATAGAGAAATAATTTGGAACTCGGCGGTGAGTTGATGACGCATATTCAATTCAATACATTTAGAATGATGGGTATTTTATGCTGTTTGTAGATTTTAGGATTATAGGATTTTGATATTATTATAATTGCAGTGCTCCATTTTGTAGGTTTGCATTTTGCACTCCGTTCTGGAGACAGTGTGTATTTATTAATTTGGTAAATGGGCAGTTGGCCTATATGGATTGCTGGTTTGAGTGTTTGTTGCCGCATTCGTATAGTCTACTGAGTGGAATGTGTGAACATGTTCTGGCTTCTTCAGCTCGCTTTCGTTTTTCCCTTTTTAATGTGCATGTAAGTGTATTTTGCAAATTAGTGTTTCGTATAGCCTGAGGAAATATACAGGCGCCCGTACATCGAACGTTACTTTCTATGTAATATTTAAGCTGTTATTTAATGTGGAAGGTGTTTACAGGGCTACAGGCCGTTGCCTTTCAGAAATATTTTATATGAATTTTATTGTGAATGTCTATAACATCTGTAAGAATGTTTAGTTGTGTAAATTTGATAATTGAATATATTATACCAGTGGATGCAAAGCATTGCATTCGTTTTATTTGAGCGCTTCACACATAGCATTATTGTTCAGGCTTTCACTTGCGTCATTGATAATACTGGCTTTTGTCTGCCACTTTATAATAAATTATGGTTCTGTGTTTGATTGTAAATGGTAGAGAGTTTTGTGAAAATTGGACCCTTTTCAGTGAAAGAATCAGCATTTGCACGGTAACTAAGCATGTCGTCTGTCCCTTTTTAGTGACTATCACGACACATTAAGACTAATACTACATACGTATGAGAATGTGTTTTTACATTTTACAAACATTTTTAGGGTTAACCAACGTTAATAGGCATTTTGCAGCATGCAAATATAATCATATGTAAGATTGAAATAATGCTTTCAGCTCAAGTCTTTTGAGTATTGGTAAATGGTTGGTGTTTTGAACCAGCCCTTAGTGTGGCCTGAAAAGGTAATAAATTGATTTCTCTTGATAATTATGGCTTTATATGCCGGTACGTGCAAGGTCGCAAGGAGCAGTAATTTTTATTGGTGTTAATAACAAATGGCACACAAAATATTTTTCAATGTGGTCAGGCCTTAGCTTGGGCCAGTACTTTGCTTACCTGAATTTTGTTTGATATGGTAGCTGTATACTGTTGAAATATAACGGAAGTAATAAGGTATTGAAGCATTAAATTGTTTAAACACTTCGCCACTGGCACTTGTTATTCTAGTCAGGTCCTACATGGCCGAGTGAAATTTGGTACCTGTCATTACGTGCTAAGCACATTGGTTTTTTTCTAATCCTATGCATGCTGTGCACATTTTTAAGGCAATTTGTTCTTATGTAAATTATATGTAAAAAAATTTTTATTGTGCTCATGAGTTTGAGATCACTGAATGGTAAACGAGCCAGTGCATTCACCTGTTGTTAAAAAATTGTTTATAGTTTTGCAGAGAAAATATAAAATAAAAGAGTATGATCAGGAATCTTTGGGTCTTGTGTAACAAGATTCGTAATTTTTAAGCTTGGTCATTGTCTCTGTTTACGTCTTACGTTTGCATCCGATGTTGTGCATATAAACTGCACTACTCTGTTAATTCTGTGTGATTTTTTCTTTGTTTCATAATGTCGACATCTTTGCATGTGGCACGTGTCAGCTGGGTTTATTCCTTACCTAGGGAGGAGCTCCTCTGCTTGCTTCAGGACCTAGAGGTTATGTACGACGAAAGCAGTTCTGTCATACAGCTTCGCTGACCAGCTGTCCAAGTCTTGCGTACCCAGGAAGCATCCGTGACTTCTCGGCTACCAGCCCAGCAGCCTGTTCTGGCAGTGAGTCAGCAGTCCTTCTACTCATCTAATAAACTCATATATTTTTCCTTAGATAAAATACCCATCCTTAGTTCCCTCGAACCAGCGAGTACCTTAATGTTTTTCATAGCGATATCCAAAGTAGCAAATTTACATTTGTATTCGGAGGAAGAATTACTTCAGGCTATTGCGGTTAAGCTGGATATATTTATCCTCCAACGTTAGCATGAGGAACTAGCTTTTCAACCTAGTGGCACCTTCGTCGGATTTAAGCTGCGTGTTCTCCAAGTCCGTTTCCCGTCTCATGTTCGCAGTTGTTATGAGTTCGAATATGTGTATCGGTTTCACAAGCCGAATGAATCGATTCGTAAATTCATAGATTCTATTTGTATGTAACATGAGGCTTTATGCTAAAATTTGAGTGAGCTGGAACTAGTCAATATCATCGTTGACAATTTTATCCCTGTTGTGAGGACTTACTGTATAATAGTTTTTGCTCCGCGGTAATATGAATGAGCTGTGTATGATCGCTGCGTAAATTCAGGACCACCTAGTTGCTTCTATACTGTATCAGGCTATGTAGCCACCTATTACTTCGGGTGTTTCTAATATGGCTTCGGGCACTGTCGCCTGTAGGATTTCGCCTTCTATAAGTACTGAGCAGCGTAACCCGGGTGTGTGTTGCGCGAATTGTTCACGTGCCAAGCACATCGCTGCCTATAGCCAGTTAGAAAAGTTGAGTTTGGCCAAAGGACCCTGATTCTGCTGCTGTCAGCTGTGATATCTCTGTAATGCCTCTAAAAGGGTGGGAAACGACATTTGACTGACTGGAAGTGTAGGCCTGTTAGTCGTGAAGTTCATTCAACTCCACATTCTATATGGCAGTGTCAAGTCACGGTTACGTGCGGGGGCGGAATTTTCCTGCGCTTGTTGACAGGTGCCACTTACTGCTTAGTGAGTTCAACCTTTCTTAAGAGTCTGGTTGGGGATAAAATATTTTCCAAAGTAAGTATTATTGTCATGCAGAATAAGTGTATGTGTATTGCCAAAGGCGGCATAATTTATTAAATCCATTATGGTTGTTGACCTTCATTTTATGATAGAGATGTTCTCATGGACGCTTGCATTCTGGATTCTACCCTGCCTTTCCCAGAATTTAATATTGGGTCTGGAGTTTCTAGGAATAACTAAGGCTGTAGTGGATTTGGATAAGGGCTATTTATCTTTCGGTTTTGCACCCAATTTATGAATAGGTCTTCACATCGAAGAAAACCCTGTAGTTTTCACTTCCCTTTCTAGTGATACAGTTAAAGAGGAGGATTTTCAGCCCAGGTTAGCTAGGCTTAAAGAGGTATTTAGCGACGTTATTTATTACGTCAAAATGGACAAGTGCGACCTCCTTCCATATAAATTCTTTTTAACTGACGACATCCCTGTTAGAGACCGACATTTTAATTGCCCTCATCTGAAACTATGTGCATTTCATGACATCATAGATAAACTGTTGGCCGCGGGTGTTATTGTCCCCTCAACATCGGATTACTGTTCACCAGGATTTTTTGTCAGAAACCATGATAGCGACAAATACCGCCTTGTCGTAAATCACTCTTTAGTGAATAAAAATATACATACATATCACTTTCCCCTTCCAACTATAGACTGCACGTTACAGCATTTGGGCAAGGCACGAGTATTTTCCATGCTTGGATTTAATAACAGCTTCCATCAGTGCTTGTTGGATCCATCTTGCCGAAAATTATTGCCTTTAGTACTCCTTGGAGTCAATTTGAATTTACGAGAATACCTATGGGCTCCAACTTTGGAAACCAGGCATAATTGCGTGTTCGGGATCATTTACTATCGGAATTCAAATTCAAATTCGTCTTCAATTATATAGATGACATTATCGTTTATAGCAATGACTGGGAATCCCATTTGGTTTATTTGAGGCAAGTGTTGACAAGAATGTGTGAGGTAGGGCTTACCGTAAATCCTGAAAAGGTTACGTTAGGGTCCTGCAAGGTGAAATTCTTAGGGTACATGCTCAATGAAGGCCGTTTATCAATCGACCCAAACCGTGTAGTTCCCATTTTGAGTTTCCCGAATTCTATGACATTAAAGGTTGATAAATTGAAGAAGAGAGTAACGTTTCAGTGGGGCACTGAGCAAGAAGTAGCATTTAATACCCTTAAGGCATCTTCACCAAATTTTATGGGTATAACTTTTAGAATCTTACACATACATGATAGGGTTAGAGGCATAGCTGAATAATGAGAGATGATTTGGTTGAGCACAACAGTAAATGATAGGGTTTATTAGACATGATTAACAAACCAATAACATATTACGTGAATATTAATTACCTGTTATGAATGTTTGTTTGACATCACTACTATGACAAACTGGAATATCCCCTCCCCCCTTAACCATGGTTCCTGAGGCTGTTCTGGTGGAGCAGTTTTCGGAGATCTGACTCACCCATTTCTGCAATCTCCTTAGCGATGGCCTGATGATGAAAGACGATGCACCCAGCGTTCTTACCTTGTATTGAGGCATGTATCTGTGTTGTATTAATAGTTGAATTGATTTTTGCATATAATATTAATTTTTACGATTATTAAGAATATTGATTGTATTTTTGCCGATTTCATGCTGACATGAATCGAAGGCGAATTCGTTCTGGTTACTACCCGAGGACGGTTTATCGTAATATTGTGTCTTTTACTAAGGATGTCAATAAAGATGATAGGTCTTGGACAGTTAAGATCCTTGACATAGAAGAGAGTTATATTTTTGTTGTCTTTTTTGTATCGTTTTGGAATAACTCCTAAAGCTGGCAGGGGTTTGTTGGAAATGTGTTTCTTCAGGTCTCATGTCGAGAAGGAGCCTGCACCAAAGGATATTAGTGAGATTGATCCCAACAGGATAATCTGCTGGAAGACATTTCCAGTTCATGAGGGTAAGGTAGACAATACTGCTGTAATTAGTGTTTTTGGTAATGCGTCTATGTATTCATGTAAGAAGATGAAGATGGAACTTGGTGATCAGATTCTGTTGTATCGGAAATTAGTTGATACTACTGGCGACATACATATTTTGGGTCATGTGGAATTGTTTTTCAGTCCGTGATTATGTGTTACATTGATTTTGGTAATAAGTTTATACTATCTGATTTTCAATTAAATTTTTGTTTTTCGGTCATAACTTCTAAACTATTAATTTTTAAGGGTTATAACCTTATAATAAAATGATTAGCACATTTTTCTGCGTCTTTAGATACCAATATCCATCTCCTCCTGATCACTTTAACATGCACTTAAAGAGTTATGCCTAAAACTGAAGTACTTTAAGGGATGAAATAATTAATTTAAAAAAATTTAAAAACGACATAATATTGATGACATAGATACTATATGTCATAATAGACCATTTTGGAAAGGGTGTAATTTTTTAGGGGGGTAGGTGGGAAACTACATAGCGCCTAAGCGACGTTAGAGATACGGAGAGCTCCCGCAGAGTTTACAGAGGTTTTTCCTATCAGTTTTTATCATCCCTGATTACTAGTCGGTAGATGAGGGTCTTTGCACATGGCTTTTTCGCAATGAGTTGATGCAATTCCGCTCGCATCCTGGTTTAATGTTTAAAGGTGTAATGTGGCACGCATGTTACTTAAAGGCTGATCACATCATAACAAAATGCTCATCTCTGGAACCAGAGGCAGTATCACCTGTGATGGGTACTGACACGAGTGCCTGGCGTCGGCGATGAACTTGGCGGCGTCTGGCTGGTGGCATCCCTCTTGGACCCAGATTGCTGGGAGTGGACCGATGGTTTGTGTCCCACCTAGAGAGAATCCACGGCACAGTCTGGCATGTGGATGGTAGCTTGAGCCTGTGCAGGGGCGATGATTTGGTCCACACAGCAGTGAAGCTGTGTTTGCGGCATTATGTGGAACATGACGCAGGTAGATACTCCCACACAGGCAAATTGGAACTGTGATGGTTCGTATAAGATTGGAAAATGGGTGAATCGCCAGTGCTGAATACTTCTGCCATCACAGGTCTCGGTGTAGATGCGTAGATATTCATCTTCTGCGATGAAACTTTACTCCATGCTATCATAGTGTTGCTTGTGTAAATGTTCATAGGACAGAATGGAGTCATGGTGACGATTACATATCTAGGCGACGACTAAATGAGTTCGTCGAGATTTTTCCCACTTATACATATTATGGATGTCGATCAGGTGTGCCACCATACGAGAAACTAAATTCTCTTACAATTCGAGTAGATCGGGCGAGTTTGTGTCTAGTTGTAGGTAGCCGATTCCCAGCCCAAGTACGAGCCACTGCGCAGCAGCTGCACATTCTTCAGTGTGCAGGCCCAGTTAGGCTCTGGCCTGTCGCAGATAAGATGAAGCAACTTGCTGTAAAGTTTCGTAATCTTGCGAAGCGAAGGACATCCATACTTGACCTGCACATCGATAATTTCCCTTCAAATTTATAAATATCGCCCAGCCATTTTTTCTGCTTAGGTATTGCTACATAAATCGGGACCTTCAGGTACTGCATCGGAAAGTCTCGCAGCAAGTTTCCCACCTGATGGTATAGAATCTTGCCTTTATCCCACTCGAGTCCATGGTAGTACTTGGTTAGCCAAGTGTATTTTTTCTTTCTCTTCTCGCCCAACAGTTTCCACGAATAAGGGGGTCGAAAGGAGCGCGTGCATGTCTTACCATCGTCGTTGTAGAATACCAAGATCTCCCTGAGCACAGCACGAACCCATTTTGACTCTGGAAGCCCTGCAGATTACAGTATATCTTGAAGCTGAAGATGGCCGAAGACGAATAAACTACTCTAGTGTGTCAACAGTAATATCTATATAGTCTCAGCTGTGCTCACCACAGTATCTTGACAGGCTTGTTTTGTAAATTGTATGATACAAGCCAGTCGTGAAGTATCAGACAGAATGTGTAGGTGTTCGCAGGAAAATCTACTTGTGTAGTGACTTGGATCCTGCAGGTGATCACATTGTAGGTAATATGCTCGTCCTGTTTACTCACATCGAATACCATGAGCGGGGCCAAACTCTTGAAAGTATCAGGGCTCAGTAGGATAGGGGGCATCCGTAAAAACCATTGTGGAATTGAGCTTACATTTTATGGGCCAGCAGGTACTACCCATTTTCAAAGTTCATGTTCATGTCAATGTATGGATAGCTTTCGCTATTCAAAAATATTTTTACATTTTCTATTTGACATGCATCGAACTGCGAACGACTCATTCTCACAATGTGCTGCTGTCTTCCGGTCTGTAGCCCAAGAAGATGTGCCTCGGTTTCTCAGAAGCAAAGCTGAACTTCATAATCCAGTTGATGTGCTGGGTTGCTGGCAATCTGGGATATGTCTCGAGATTTCACGACCTGAAAGCCACATCGATGTTTTTGCCATAGTCCACATTCTCTAACATTTTTATGTGTTCAGCAGTGCTCTACTTCACATGAGGCAGCTTCCATTCGATAGACTATAGTTTCAGTTCCACTGACTGCAGGATTTTTTTCCGAACCGACGATGGTGTCTGCATGTGTATTAGCTAGATGCAGCACCAGTTCCTGCTTCGAATTGATGATAATTCTTTGTAGTCTTCGGCAATTCCCAATATCATGGAGAGTGCGATGCACACTTCGAACTTTCCTCCAGGGTATATGAGAACACTGTAGTCATATTCCATTCCTCAGCCTATCATCTTGGCCGCAGACAGCTCATTAGGCATGAGCGAAAGGGAATTTTTAATGGTTGACATTATGCCCACATCTCACGACTGATCCCCCTCGACACCGTTGAGAAAATACATGATGCGATCGATCAGGTGAGGAATTCCATTGTTCGTTATTTTCGTCGATGCTGGGTTGAATCCAACTTATTTCATCAGAGTCCCCCCGATTCGCAGGAAAGACTAGCAAGGAAGAAAGCAGATATCTCGGTGTTGGACTGCAATACGAAGTGACCATGGCAGTGTGTATGGTACTATCAGGAAAGGCTGGCACACATGAAGTTCCACCTTTGTTACGCTCTATTCAAAACCAACCAGCTCTTCGATGATAATGTAATCTTCCATGACGGTTGACCGTGAAGCCAAGACTGCAGAGGAAAATCTTGCTAGCATGTGTTAACTCTTTGGAGACCTACGATGTACTTATTGCAGGTATTGCATGGCACTTTATTTTGTTGCTTCTCGTCGTCGTAAATCTTATCCCCGAACTCTCTGTGCTAGTAACAACTGTCACGACCACCTCGGGAGCTCTTCTTTTCGCGACGACTGGAACGTAAATGATGCTTTGTGGTGCTGCAACCAGTTTAAAACCTAGAGGGACCATAGGCGAAAATTCGTGCGGCATATTGCTCGGCTTGCCATTGAGGTATGTGCCACTTGCTAAATTGCAGTTTATTCGTATCACATTGACCGGCAAGATGTTTAAGGGCTGCGACGAATCGTGTGTTTTGCCAGCTTCGTAGACGTGTGGCTCGAACCCAACTATTGGTCCGATAGTATCCGGTTTCGCAAAGTCGATATCTTGGTTGCATCTGATGGCACTCTTCAGAGTATTGCGATTTCCACGTAGTTCGAATTCTGTGTTGGGGGGCAGCGAATCTTCAATGTATCTTGTAATGTCGTCTATTTCATAAGAGCCTACGGGTAATGTTACCTCGTGGGTAACATTGCCACTTCTAATGAGGTACATATTATTATTTTTTTCATCAATGTTCGGTACGACATTGTAGGTTTGAAAATCGATAAGGCCTAACCTCCATTCCCCTTCCAGGTCAAGAGGCAGGAAGTGTACGGCACGTAGCTTGGAGCTACACCCCATAAAGGTAAGTATTATCGACTTGACTAATGGTTTCCCTTCGATGTATAGCAATTTTATACAATTACTTGTACAAACCAGGAAACGAAGACACAAATGTCCACAGTTCCATGTGTTAGGCATCTGCTCCATCTCGTAGTTGTAAGTCAGCTTCGTTCCTTTCAGGTACCGTCGCAGATCGTTGGAGGACGCAAATTCCCAAAACTGTCGTAATAGTCTGCATGTTTTTCATGTTTCGCATAAGTTACCTAGTGCATACCAGGGCCTGACTGTCATGTCCAGATTAATTATGATGGACTCATTACATCTTGGTTTCTGTTGCAATTCGTCTATCATAAACACTCATCTGAAATTATGTATTTACAATTTGTGTGCAAACAGTTCCGAATTCATGTAAGTGACTGGTCGTTTTGGTAAAGATCCCATTATTGCCTCTCCCTGCTGTGTCCCTTTTGCACACTTCCACCTCTTAATTCGTATGGCCTTAGGTGGAGGCCTTGGCCATTTTTTTTTACCCATGACGATAGCTTCCATATTTGTATTGTGTCTTTAGGGCTTGGACAACTGCTTCTGTTCTTTCGATGCTGTGTTGACGGCTTGAACGATACCACCCGTGGCTCCGATTAGGCCCCTGACAGCCCCGAGTGCAGGCAAAATCAATGGAAAAAATCCGCAATTAGATATTTTCTTGGTCTTGCATACCTTTGTAAAAGTTTTTCGATTCACTTGTGCCTTTCTCTTGCTCTTTGTACCTATTCCCATTTTAACCTGTGCCTTTCTCGTGCTCATCTTCACCTTGGCCTTCATCACATTGGAACGCCACAAGCAGCTATTTTTTCTCCGGGTCTGGTGTCTGATGATTTTCTTATTTCGTCGGCTTTCTGTGCAAGTATCTTGTCTGCTTGGCATCGGGTTTCCAGATTCTTGTTTAGGGAGTATGCGATATATTGCTGCTTGCATGCCTCGTCCATTGCATTTATGCTTTGTCACCATGTGACCACCTTTTTTCTTGGTTCCCGTCGTACAGACCTTTTATCCGGGAATGTGCAGCTTGAATTGTAGATTGCTGATCAGTGTATCTTCGATACCTTTTCCAAACTTTGTCTTACCCCTTCAAGACTTCGTGGTAAACTGAGCGAAAAAAAGTATTAATATGCTCCTTTTATACATTTTTTATTCGGTTACATTCTAGACTTTGAACAGTACGGGTAGAAAGTAATAATGGTAAAGCATTTACAGCTTTGTGTAGTGTGTGCAGACATAAAATAACGACTTGCACAATGAAAACTCCAAGTTTGTCATTTCAATGCAAACTTTGTCAACATCAGTTTACCCAGAGGGATGGTTTGAAGAGACATTATAAAATGTGCAGCACTGATTATATGTAAGCAAAATCAGCACCACGCACATCACAATCAGTTCCACGTGCATTACAATCAGCTCCACGTGCACCACAATTAGTACAACTTGCACCACAATCAGCACCAGATGCACTACAATCAGCACTACGTGCACTACAATCAGCACCACGTGCACTACAATCAGCACCACATGCACTACAATCAGCACCACATGCACTATAATCAGCACCACAAGCAGCACCTCAAGCACTAAAATCAGCACTGCATGCTCATTACATGACTTCCGGAATATCACAGATCTTATAGACGAGATTATTTCCTAAAATAATTACCGCCCCATCGCTGAAAGTCTCTCTCTTTAACTGATTCGTGTTCCGGTAGCAACTGTGTGAAAGCGACTCCGGTTACGCAAAGCCTGCCTGCCACATTTTAACGTAAAATGGATAAACCTTTATGTGAAATAACCCAAGGACAAAATATATCTTCGCATAAAAAAAAACTGTATTTTCTAGTAGGACTGTGTGACCCAGCGATGAGAAGTTAGCGGCTAGCAAGTAGGTCACAAGTTTTTTTCAACTGATCTGGTAGAGTACTCCCTGGCTAACTATAAAGTACGCTGTTAACGAATTGAAGCGAAATTTTTTCCGTGGCAACTCTCTTGTGAAATTTTTTTTCTGTTGATTGACACATAATTGTCTTTGGTGTGAGGGGTTAAAATGACAAAATTAATTTTTACTGTATGATGTTATTTTGAAACTGTAGCCTGCTGGATGGACAGTGCATTATAAATAGCTGCGAGCGAACCGTTGGCTGTCGTGGTCAGCTTGTGTTGCAGGAAGAACAAAATATAACTTACACACGGCTGCCAACTCGTGAATTACGAGTGTCATACCAACCAATACCTGCCGTCGTTGTGACTAATACATTTCGCGCACGTATACGTGAAGCCCCGTCTCTTCAAAAATGGCTTTTTTTTCTGCCAGTGGCGGCTACAGATTGCATTTCTCGTAGATAGCCCGCGACCTGATATAATGGAATATCTGAACTTGCCAGTGCGATCTAGTGGGCGATACTGAAAATAAATTAACAGTAGATGTATTGTGTGGAAAAAAAGGGGGGAGGGGAGATTTGCCAACTATTTATTGGATACAAGTAACTGACTAATTAAATAACCAATAAAAATTGATGACTTGACTGGCACAGCAAAATAAAAATAAATCTTTTAACATTTTAAAATATATTTAAAAAATATTCTTATTAATTAATTTATTTTTTATTTTTTCGATTTTTTATTTTTTGGAATTTTTAGATTTTTTTGGCTTGAAGGTCTTTTAAGGTCACGGGTACAGGTTCAAGTTCAAAGGTAAAAAACTAACCCCCCCAAATCCTTCTAATGGATAATTTTTACAAATGATGGGATCAGTGCTTTATGAAGGGAAAAACGGGAACTTTTAAGCGAAAAAAATGGTTTATTTCGCCGGTAAAAGAGAAATTTTGAAAGAAAAAAAGGAAAGAGGGAAATTCAATATAGCAGATGTCAGCGCCGGCTCCGCTCCCGGATCATGTTATGCCAGGCATCGCTTTTATTTTATACTCATGGTATATAGCATTTTCTGCCGATGTACGTATATTTTCGAACCTCTAATATTATATCGATTAGCACTTAAAGTACTTCCCAGTTAAAGTTACTACGAAAATACAAAGGTTTCCAAAGCCTTCGGATAAGTAGATTCTTAAACTTGCATTGTTAAATGGTCATCGAGCCGTTAACTTTATGCATTCGTTGTTGCACAAATACAATAAACATTTGCCACATAATTAAGTCCTAAAGTAAGAGTCACCATTTGACATACTTTTCTTCAGTAACAGATTTCAAAATATCAGTAGGTACTAAAGAGAAATGTGTAGTAAATAAGAAAAAAAACATCCCGGTAAATTTTTTATCCTGCGTTAGAAATGTCCACATTTAGAGTGATGTAGTCGTTCGCAGCTATGCAAACAGTATCTCCCCTCCCCCTTATTGCCGATGTCCACAAAATGCATACATCATCTAACACTAAAATAGTTTCCTTTGTTGGAGGTCGCTACGCATACGGCAACTGAATATTTACGCGATCTCCATAATTTTTCGAGTCTTCACGCAGTTAACGTTACCAAACCTTGCAAAATATTGTACGCTGTAGAGACTTCACCTACTTTCTTAGATGGTACCTTTGTCACCCCTACATTGTTATGCAAATCTTCTCGGTTTGGAGAAGACTTCATTTTCTCCACGGTCGAGCTCGCTGTACAAAGCCGGGGGCGTTTCAAAATGTCGGTAATTATTCATGGGTTTTAGTCTCGCGCGCACTGTCGTAATCATCGGAAGGAAACATCAATGCTTCAAAACGTCTGCCGTTATATTCATTGGCGTCTTATAGTCGCATACTCGTGCCTTTTGTAGCATTACAAATTTTCAGTTCCTGGTTCGTGTGCATTCGGGAACTCTATATTTCCTTTAACGTGGCAAGATTCAGACCGACCGAATTCTAAGAATTCCTTTTGTTAATTCAACGCCCGCTTACATGGCTTTCGATCGGTCGGGGAACTAGGTTCCATAGTTATTTGATGTCATGCTCTAAACATCTCCTTAAATTGCTACTCTAGCTCGAAATTTCCCGTGAAAAAACGGGAAATGAGAACATAACACAATCTCAGATAGGCTATGGCAATGTTATTCAAAGCTTGAAAAATTATTTGAAGACAAAGCATTTTACTACACTGCATGACAAAATCGAAAATAATCCCTACATTTTATTAAAAATTCCTTGACGATACTAGAAATTTTAAAGCTGTGACCAATACTAAAACATTCTCTGCTTCTTCAAGCAACTTTAAATAAATATACATACGTAAGTGTGTGTTTTTTAATACGTGCTGTAACTTTTAGTGGTTTCTGAATGTTTAAAGGACTCTATTATGCCTAAAATGTTGTGAGCATGAAAAGGTCAGTACATTCTAATTAAAAGTTTGATTAACTGCGAGACGGTGTAGTTGTGTATTAAGTTTGGGTGAAATTCTGAGTAGTTAAATTTCACGTTAACAACTACGATAATTGTGTAGCCTTCATTTACAAAAGGCTAGGTACGCCAAAATTTCTGCTCAAGAGACAGAGTGAAATTTGGCCTACTAGTTTGATACAAATAAGATTGTGTTTACAATTTTTTTCCCGCGGTAACGGGCACACAGCATGTGTTTAAAACGGTGGATAAAATGTTACACACACACACACACATACATATATATGCGTGTGTGTGTATATATACACATACACATATACATTAACACGTTGTTGTACAAAATTAGAGCAACAAACATTCATCCGTTCCTCCTGTGATCATTTTGCCACAAGATAGTATCGGATTATATTTATAAAGCATAAACTAAGTAAACACTGTAACATAATTTCTTGATTAAATAACAGGTAAAATCAACACATTCCCTGCTTTACAACATCAAGTCACTTTTACACACACCCAGAAAACATATCACGTCTTTTCAATATGTCGTATGATCACCTCAGGCAGTACATGCCTGGCAACGATGCGGCACGCTCCGAATAAGGTCCTCAGTCGCATTTGGCGGCATTAATGCTCATTCTTCCAGTAGATCAGCTCGTCACCCTGGCGAGTGATTCATGGATTCGGACGTGATGCAACCTGTCTCCCTAGAGAATTTTACGGGTGCTGTATCGGATTTAAGTTAGGAGCGCTAGCAGCCCATTCCATGCGCGCAATATCTTCAGTTTCCAGGGAGACACTAAACAGCTGTGTTCTGTTAGGCCGAGCACTATCATTCATTACTAGTAAGAGTAGGCCCACAGCACCTTGGAACAACCGAATGTGGGATGCCAAGATCTCATCACGATACCTGATAGCAGTTAAACCTTGCTGGTTTACCCGTACGTCATGGAGAAGTCCTCGAGTGGTTATCATAATGCCTCCCCATACAATTATGGATCCAGCACCCTCTTTGTCTCTTTCCCCGATATTTAAGGGCTGAAATCATGTTCCAGGTTGCCTCCAGATGCGAGCCCATCGCGGATCTCTCTGAAGACCGAATCCGGTCTCGTCCTTGAAAGGAACATTGGTCCACGTTTACTCTGAAGACTGAATCTGGACTCGTCCTTGAAGGTAACACTGGTCCACGTTCACTTTGCAGATCGAATCTGGACTCGTCTTTGATGGGAACACTGGTCCACACTCACCCTGAAGACCGAATTTGGACTCGTCCTTGAAGAAAACACTGGCCCACGTTCACTCTGAAGACTGAATGTGGACTCGTCCTTGAAGGAAACACTGGCCTACGTTCACTCTGAAGACTGAATTTGGACTCGTCCTTGAAGGGAACACTTGCCCACGTTCCAGTGTCCAGAAGACATGTTATAAGATGTTCATGGTAAAGTGAGCACTTTTAAAAGCCCTCTCACTTGGAATTATGGTAAAAAATAGTGTTTTATTTTAGTCTTAGATGTAAAATTTTGAGTGCAGTGGAATATACACACACTTTTTATTACTTACAAGGCAATATTTATTAAGAAATGTTGTTAAGGGATAAAATATGACTCAAGATAAAAAGTAACTAGGGTCTCAAAAGTGCTCACTTTACCGTGAACAGCCTATAATGGCTCCACTCTAGATGTCTTTGCCTGTGATCACGCGTCAGGGACACACATACAGCAGGTCTCCGACAGTAATAGTCTCTCTACCTATGCCGTCTGTACACTGTTTGCCTTGAAACAACTGTTCCATTCGTAATTGTACAGGTGCAATCTGATTTTCCTATGTGTATCCCTTTTCTCTTTCCATTTCCTTTTAAAAATTTGTTCATCCTCTTTCTGAAAAGGGAAACAACCGCATGCCTCCTGTTAGTATAGTTGACAGACATGTCGATTTATTTATCTTGAAAGGTTCCAAAATATTATTTCTAATGTGCGAGATGTTTTAAAAGACCCATTCTGAAATAGTTTGGGATGTATCTTCTTGTAGATGGGCTAATTGAGAACTCGTTAAGTATTAAAAAAATATAGTAATAGTTGCCTTAAATGTAACTAGCACGATCTTCAATATCTGCTGGGTTAATTGCGTGACACGCTACTGGTACTATTAATTATGGCCTCTTTGCAGTTTATAGAAAAACTTCTGAAATGTTTGTGAATTATCTTATCTCCTCCTATTCTATATCCTTCTTTCATATGCCAGTATAAATACAGCAATGAAACAAATGTTTACATCGACTTCTCATGTGTCTACTATAGTTTCGTGGTAAATAAGAAAGCAAGAATAGAAGGTACTGTTTAAATTTACAACTAAAATGTTTAATTTTATTGAACAATGGAACTGGGTAATAAACATTAATACAGTAATGCCGGTTCTGGCACACAGATAATGGGTTAGGAGCATAAGCAAGTCAGTCCAATATTCATACTCTCGCATTCTGTTTTTACTTCAACCAAAATAAATACATGTGAACTCCGCTAATACCTTTGGTACCTTTGGCATTGACTTCTTGGTAATTACAAAAAAAAAAAAAAAAAAAAAAAAAAAAAAAAAAAAAAAAAAAAAAAAAAAAAAAAAAAAAAAAAAAAAAACTTGATAAACTCGTAATAAACATTTTGAAATGTTATATACAACTTCTTCATATAATATCCTATTCTAGTCCGGCCAATTCATTAGCATTCGCTTTACCCACTTTGTAAAGATTTATGGTAGTAAAACTTTTTTTAATGAATCTATTAAAATTGGTTTTGATAAATATTTTAACAACACTTTTTAAGACTTTCATCCAGTGTTTGTCACCATTGATTCACACCTCTATTCTACTACATCATTCAAGTGGTTCGTGGCTGCAGCTACTCGAACACCCAGTTATGACTTCTTTCCCCCCGAAGACAATATTTAGAAAAGAAAAATGTAATATTATTTAATGCTACATGTTGACACAGCGGTTGACTTGGGGTCACTCAGAATTGGAATGACTGATTTAGTTGATTTCACAATTAATTCCTTTGTCTCCAGGCTCCATCTACTTAACTTGCTGAGTCCATTTTACATATACCAACTTAAATAATTTTAGTTCGATTTTTAACCGTTTAAATAATTATATGTATGTTAAGTAAAATGAAGCCATATAAAATTGCCTCTATTTGATACCTTATTTTTATTGGATTATATCATTTCCTTAGGTAAATAGCACAATTTCACAAACAACGTATACACAAAATAAAACACCAGCTGAAGAACAGATACTTTACTCAGTAAATTCTATCTGTCATATGAAATCATAAACTCCGACAAGAGAGTTAATTACAATCTCCTTCGAAACTACCTCTTCACCTAAAGTACAGCTCGTGATGTTCTCATCAACGACCCATAATTTGTAGTGGACCATGAAACCTCGTCATTTGACAAATACTTCCCATTTCGTCGTCTCAAAATTTCCTTCATAAAAAAAAGATTGGAAATATTGTGGGCTAGATTTACTCGGTGCGAAAGCTACCATTAATGAGTACACTTCCTACGCCTTTTAGATTGTAGAGCCTCGGTTCAATTCACAAATACGTTGAGACATTTCAAGGTGGATGGAAGCTATTAAGTGGAGATATATTCTGCCTAAACACTTTAGTTTCTCATGCATTGATGCCTTGGAATGGATTTACACAAAGCAATATATATCACATTTCTTCATTACGTCATCGAAATTCGCAATTGTAAAACTCTTTGCTTAATTCAGCTTTTAGATTGACCAGGATGCGACCATAGCTCAAAATTCATTCACATTTTTTGAACTGCCCACCTTGCACAGGCGGATTTAATATACACATCACTGACAGACAACATGATTTGACGACCTTTACCACAACAGCTAGCAGTAACGTCTCATCCATATGTGTTTGGAATATACCGTAAATACCAAACATTGTGCCCTTTCAGATAAGGTAGTTATGTCCTACCACCATTCGTAGTTCACAGAAGATTCCCAGTCGACTCTGGACATAGTCTCCCTCCTTCAGTTCTTCTTTCATCGAAATTATTTTATTAGTGCGCGAGAAAATGCCAATCATTTGCAAAGCTATTAAAAATCTCAGCCTATCGAACACCTGATGTGTGTTTTCCCATAGTTTATAGTCGATGTTTTCGCCATTTTTTTTATCTTCTTCCAACGATCGCTGCTTTCATTGCTAGCCCATCGAAGAACTTTGAAAGAATGTTGAATTCTCAAGATCTTCATACTTACACGATTCGCTTTCGGAATCGTTATTTTAGTAAAGTGGATGTGTCAGCTATGGTAATGTCTTATATTCCAGTAGGACGGATTCACTATAACCCTGGGTTCCTTACGAAACAGTAATTCGTATTGTTGGGGGTACAAGACATTGTGTAATAGTTGACTTGTATAATCCTTGGCATGGGAAATTCAGTATAGTCCTTGTTCCTTACAAAAAGGGCATTCGTAATGGCGAGGATACCAACTATTGTGTAAAAGTTGACTTGTTTAACCTTCCACATGGTAAATTCTGTATGCACCTGGGTTGCTTACGAAATCACAATTCGTAATGATGGGATACCAGACATTGTGTAATAGTTTACTTGCGTAATCCTCCAGATGGGAAATTCAGTTTACTCCTGGGTACCTTATGTTTTCGCAATCCGTAATGATGAGGATACCAGACTTTGTGTAATATTTCACTTGTATAATCCTCCACATACTAAATCTATTACTTTGGTACTTTGTCTTGTTGTATTCTCAAATTATGGTGAACCGAACGACGAAGTTAAAAATACCCATGAAACTGAAAGAAATACTTATAAATCGGGCATATTTATATCACAATTGTTCTCATAAATGTTAAAACTTCAAGCTGTAGGTCACAACTTAATATTTCAGCTAACAAGGAACAACATTACCTGGGAATTCATACAGAACAGAAAAAATGGCAAGGTCCGTTGAAGAATCAGCAGCACATGACAAATAAGTTAACCTATAAAATCATTGAAAGCCACGAAAATACCACCTTTACAAACTGCATGGTATAATTGTTGTTGCGACTTGAGTGGCAAATCTCCTTATAAGTGCCACAAGACCAACCAGGACGCTTTACATTCTGCTTTGAAGTAAATGTTTTTGTTATTGAAAAACTACATACAGCCGTAACTAATGAATGACTATCAATTTCGGTCTTGGTAGATGAACATACTGATATCCTCATAATCGAGAGAGAGAGAGAGAGAGAGAGAGAGAGAGAGAGAGAAGAGAGAGAGAGAGAGAGAGAGAGAGAGAGTAAATACGGAATTCTGACATCTGCCCTGGAAGGTATAACATGAAATGACAGGACTACTTTAAAAAAAGGAAACTTTGCTCTTTCTTTCTTTAGGGAAACACTCAGTTTAACTTAGTGTTTTCTCGGCTCACGATCGCTGAAAGAAGAGCTTTCCCCATTTTATCTTCTTATATTCCACCATTCTTTCACAGTCTTCTGTCACGAATCTCTTTATTGGAGCATTTTTTTCTCTCTCCTATCACGGCATTTACCCCCTCCACTTGGCTCTTGTCTCAGCGTGTCTTACAATCGCTCTCGCGCGCTCGTCCCTTTAAGCCTGCATACAGCTCTTGTAAGCTGTTTCAGCTCGCTGCGCAGTCGTTTCATGCTAGTTTCCGGGTTTTGGGTCCCTTCATAAACGGAGTCTCTTATCATGCAGAAACTATACTATTTCAAAATATTTGGATAAAAATTATTTTACTCGGCACAATCAATACAATTACTTCCACATTTCTGAGGGGAAAAAAATTAGCAGATGCAAACAGATCTGGCGAAAGAGAAAATTATTTTTTTAAATCTTTGGATTAACGTTTTATAATTTTATTGCACTCGTTGACTTCTCAGCCACCAGTTTATTTATTTAATTACCAACAATAAATATAGTTCTTAATTTAAAAAAAAAACAGTAGGTTCTGCGTTTATGATCCTTATGGTAAAAAAATTAGAATGCAAGAACTCGAAATTTTCTAGACATAGGTTATCTGATTGCGATTAATTAATGGAAATACATGTCAGGCAGGCGTGTAGCAAATAGGCCACGCTGCATGTGTGAGGACATGCTTGAATAATAGGCGACGTGTTTAATCTCGAGCGATTGCACTTCCCATATTTCCACCTTTTTGACGTTAATGAGTCTTTAAATTTGCAACCGTAGTGGGAGGCAAACCAGAAAATCCGATTATAACAAAATCGGGCTATACAGTTTGGCAATGCAGCTCCGAATCTATCGTCTACATTCAAAATTCAATTACATCACTCAATTGCCAAAGTATCAAAGAATATATGACGTTGAATGTGGGCTGCGAAGCATCGCGCGCGGAAAATGGCTGTTGGGAAGGGGGGGGGGGGGGCGCAATTTTGAGTTCGTTTCGCCGCGTCTCATAACTTCCGCGTAGTATAACTTTTGACTAGGAGAAGTTACAACGCGCGTTTACATTTAATTCGATCGCTCTCGTCAAGATCAATCGATTGCGTGCATAAAAACATTTGTGTGGCGTGGTTATGGTGAAATGGTATGAATTTAATGTTAAAAATTAAGAAAACTTAACACAATGTCAACCTATGATCGCCAAAAAGCCAAGTCGAAATACAGAAATCGTATATGGTTGGAAAGAGCGTCTCGAAATCAATCCAGTGATACTAATAAAACGCCATATGATCGAGTGAAGCGGCGCCGGGAACGTAAAATATACATCAAGGCGTCAGAGTGGGTCAACGTAGACGTATTCACGGAAAACAAACTGCCGTGTCCCCAACACAGGTAAACCCAATTTCTCTCCTATTTTATTCCCAATTCTAGTTTAATACTAATGGTATTCCATTTTATTTGCCCTCGCACATTAGGTTAGTATCCGGTCACACTTGCAGAAAAAGAACTTGAGAATACGAGCGAAATATGAATGGGAACTCTTTTATCGGTGTATAGGCAATTGTTCTCTGAAAATATTTTTGTAGCAGTTATGCTAGTTTAGGTAAGGGACGAGTCACAAATTTATATGTTACAACATTAATTATATTTCACTGAAAATTTTACAAAATAATTCCGGTTTTCGTTTCAACTAAAAATCCTGGGTAGTAAGTAACTGTCACAACTTTTCTGTAAAGAGACTGTGATTTATAGTTATTAAGTATGAGTGGTATTATTTCTGTCGTGATTATGACAAATCACTCATTACTAAGCTTCATGACCTCAGGAAACATCATGGTGACTCTACTATGTTTACCGATTACATACTGTAATATCAAGGTCAAAGAACAATATACACTTGAAATCTAGCTAATGTGACGAAAAATCGAGCTTGAGACCTTTGCTTACAAGTCAGAGAGCATGGCCTCTATATAAAATGGCGGGTATGAATTTCTGCACCAAATGGACATCGTGAACTCAGTGACATAAACACTAAAACTTTCACTGAGACAATGTTATTTCTCATGATGATATTAATTGGTTCTTATTTTCAGACCCGCACATACCGCTATTTTCAAACTGCTACCTTCCGTCCTAAGATATCTCTTAATCCACCGTGTTGTACTCGAAGCGAATTCAACTCTCGTTTCTTTTTCGGAAGGGAAAAAAACTTACGTATTTCTTTTCCCTAGAGTTTGGTTTTCTTCGCGTCTTTTCTCTTTATTTTATAAAATAACTATTTCAGTTCATCTTCCAAGTAGAAGAAAGGAGAGAGCAAGAGGAAGAAAAGCCCAACAAATAATTCAGCCCTGGAGAAATCTTTTCATTTTGTATTTGACTCTTCAAGTCACGTCTCTCGGTGACAGACTATCCTTTCTCGTTCCCCTCATCACTGCGCGTGTTCCACTAGCAGTGCCCCAGTTCAGAAGCGAACATCCTGACACTGCATACAGTATCTCCTGCTTACTCACGCGGAATCCCTAACAGTTCCTATACATGTAAGAACAAGCAGACCTTGTGCCGCCAAGGGATCTTCACTGGCTTGATTTCTTCTGGGATCAAATTCGATATATATATTACAGGAACAATAAATTACGCGTATTGGTCAATGCAAATTTATGAAGAAATGCAGTTTTTAAGACCGAAATGGAGTCAAAGTTCATTACATGAGAAGGACCATTAAGAAGACGGACGGTAATGAAAAGCGTCTGCTTTGCGGAACAACTCAAGTGATTTTGTGAGTGTTCACACGCCCTCTATCTCAGAATTTGCCAATTGCAATAAGATGAGTTTCACCCAATAGCACTGGTTCAGTTTCATTACTATTCTAAACCATTGAATTGAGGTTGGCTCTATTCCCAAAGTGTTTTTCTGTTTCTTTCTCAGTCATACTTTCTAACTAGCTCCTTCCCATTTTGTACCCAAAAATAATGAGGTATCCTATGCCAACCATTGTTTTGTCAGCCAGAAGCATACAAAAGAGGTATTGAGATATTATGTGTAGTGCGGCGAGTATTGCCAACATTTTCTTGGGGTCCTCCAAATTCCTCCCATTTTCCATTGCACGTCATCTCCACTATTCATTCTTCGAATCTGGAAAATGCCTCCAGCTATATCCAGTGTAGTGTCTCACACTGTGAAATCCATGGAATTAAAACTGCTTCGAATCAGTGAAAGTGACTGCAGATCTTTTGAAACTGCTCCTTTTGAATCAATGGAATTCTACTGACCATTGTAGTCGCTGGTGTTTTATACTGATTCCTAATGAATTTCACTGGAATGACAGTAATATCTCAGTGCATCGCACTGATTATCCAGCAGAAAGAGCTCATTAACTGAATATTTATTGAAATCGGCTTACTGATTGAAATCTGTGATTCGTATTTAGAGTGTAGGACATAGTTCAGGAAGGAACAAGGTATTATAATAAGAGGGGAAGCACAACGTGATATGAGAGTAATAAATAACGAAGCATCGGAAAAAATGGAATTCGTCATCTGGTCTAAGAACGTTGTATTTACGATGCGTTGACTAGGCTGCAAAATCAGTTTTCAAGTTTGCCATAATTCCTGAAAGACTTGCACAAATCAACATTTAACGCAATTAGTAATTAAATAATGTGCTCATCGGCACGGTAAGGCGTTGAAGAAACTGCGGAAAGGAATTACGCCAGAATTATTGCAAGTATCCCTCGTATATACGGATAGTGACGATTTCTAACTGTGTATAATACTTTGACCATGTACGTGATGGATTGGGGCGAAGATCAGCTTCCGGTCTTCACACGCTCAGCACTTGAACTGAAGACCAGTTTCCCGATATTGTTTTATATTTCAAAGGGTAGTGAGTCTTCTCTGGCCTTTGTTCCTGTGACATAACACCGCTCTAGAAGGCATCATCGCGCGCTGGATTCAAACGATTCAAAGCGTTTTTACCATCTTATGGACAGTTTACTGACCCATGTCACCGTCATCTTGTGCTGTAATATGATCTTGTGCTGTAGGCAAGTCTTAGCGTCTCGTCGACAGCGAAGTCATAAGAGTTTCGCCCAGAGAAGCAGGAATGGGGAAATAATCGAGCACGGAAAACTGAAATAAGGCTGGTCGGACTGGGACTTTAACCCAAGTCCTCCCAAACGCGAGTTCGAACGTTTACCACTACATCCGTTGTCTTGTACTAATACGGAGTTGGCAGGACAAGGAAAGGCGTAGAAAGATTTGAAAATTGTACATTGTTTGGACAGAGCGAAGGCCCAATATTTGGGGCTACGGACTCTTCGATGTTTTGTTGGTACCATCACTGTCACTCAAAATTCGAATCAATGGGAAACCACTGAATCGCAGTGAAATCCAACTACTGTAATCAGTGAAAATGGCTCAACTTAGAATCAGTGGAAAACCACTGATCGTTTCAGTGAAAACGTTTCACTGATTGAATTAATGACGTGAAACAATTTCACTGATTGAATAAGTGGCGGCCGACAGCAATGGCGAATTCAATATTGCTTTTGTTGAATGTAGGCAAATAATTACGTGAAATAAACATATTTATCATAATTTACTATTTATATTGTGCAATTTACCGTAACGTAAAAAAGTTCCACAGGTGGCCGGGATTGAACTCGCGCACCTTTAGAACCTGGACCGTTGTCTTGCAATTTGAACTACCACTCCAAGTTGGAATAATAGAAGGGAAATATGCGTCTTAAATTTTTGCTGCGAATTCGTTTAGTTTGAAGTTGTATGCACATGGTTTTCGTGTTTGGTTTGATTGGTACTGTTACGATTGTTAAAACGAATAGTATATATGAGTGCACTCATTTCACCACATTAAATGCAGTTTAAAACTTCAAACAGAGCGCTGTGATGATTACATGGAATCGAAATGAAAGACGTACAAACGCAATGAAAGGCTGTGTGTTCATATTACCTCGTAAAATGGCGTTTTGAAAGACGAAACACATTTTATAAAGTATTTTCTATTAGTTTAATTGGTTTATTCGTTGTTACTTCACTTGATACGCGTGATTTAACGGTCATTTTTAAACGTTTTTCGACAGCCATTTTTATACGCTCTTTAACTGATCCATCAGTCAGATATAAACCACTGAGTAAACAGTGAAAAAAAAAAAAAAAGGACTGAAGAATCAGTGGGAAATGTCACAGAATCAATCAGTGAAGGAAATATGCCATTTCTTCACTGGTTCGTCAGTTAAATTCACTGAAGTGACTGATGTATCAGTCAGATACGTTTGACTGATTGGAACAGCGAAATTCTCACTGTTCCAGATTTATAGTGATTGGCGAAGGAAAAACAGGCCTGGTTTCAAATAGAAATATCATATTATCAACTTGTGTTTTGGTACCGAGGCTTGCAGGCGATATGGAAAGTGTTGAGGGATTGAATATCTAGAGGCCGTGCTTTGTCGGGTGATGGGGAGGTGTGCATTGATGTAAAAATATTACTGGTTCAATCGTACAGCTTGAGAGGCTCGTGCCTCCTGCCACAGAGATACAGGTTTGATTCTCCGCGAAGTTGGCAGACGTTGCACTGGTTTTCTCGGAGTACTTTAGTTTACCCCGTCGTAGCAATACCACGCCTCTCCGACTCCACCTTGTCGCATTCACATTATAGGCTGTTCACGATAAAGTGAACACTTTTGAAAGCCCTGCTGAAGATCTACTTGTATACACGTTGGGTATTATTCCGCCTTATAAAAAATTGACACTGCCATGGGCCTCATCACTTTATTCGAGCGTCGGTTAAGTGAAACTTAGAAATTATTAGAAAACTAAATATTCCACAAATATGCTCATTTTTACACTTCGATACATTAAAGAAAGTACAAAGCGAAATAAATAATTTAAGTTTTTACAAATGGTTACCCAACACTTTTAATTTGACGTTAAGATATGGAGCTACTTTCCATACATCGTTACCAACTTTGCTGGGCATATGCCACTCATTGCGCCCGTTATAACATATGCAGGCAGGGGCAGTGAATTTTTTCTGAGGTCGATTTCGAAAATGCTCACTTTATCGTGAACAGCGCTTACACGCTGGGTGGGTAAGTCAAGTTAGTTACGTAAGCCGAGCAGCCGACTTCTCTGTAATTTGGCGTCCTTTCGTTTGTCATTCACGACCCTGTATCCGGCCGGCAACTGTGACGTTCTAATCACATTTTTGTGGTCAAATTATTTTCTAAGTCCCATTATAGACGCCTATGCTTGGTAATAAACAAAAGAGCGTGGTTTGAAGATATTTAAATTTTTCCTGTATTGGCACTTGCATATTTTCTAGTTTCAATTTCATGATGTTAAAGTTTATTTCTTGAAGGTACCATTTTTATACACAGCGAGAAAAAGGTTCTATTGAATCAAACAAAGTTTGCTTGGCGCAACCAAATTAATTGTTTGTGTACGGGCAATTAAAATTTTTTGTTGTTGAAACCAAATTTTTTGTTTTTATTATTTGGTTACCCTAAATAAATATTTGTTTGGTGTAACATAAAGATTTGTTGGCTATACGTAAATTAAACCGTTTCGGCAAACATACTAAAGTTAAAAACTTCAACCGAGATCTGAACCTAGGTCACCTAGCAGCCTCCGCTAACGTGAGCACTGTTTCAATAGGGATGTTTTTAAATAACTGCACTTAAAACACTGGACAATGCGCGCAAGTTTTATAGTATCACTTTAGATGTTTATATCATTACTAAGTATCGAAAAAGCAAAAAAAAAAAAAAAAATTATTATCCTGATTGCCACACGAAATACAAAAAAAAAAAAAATCTCTAGCTGTATTTTAGAACGAAGGCTATCAAATGAATGGCCAAACAAATATATTTTGTATGAACAAAAGAAACACTTTTGTGTTGTATACAGTAAAGCCACGGTCGCGAGATGCAATCTGGTGCATGGTATAGTCATTGAGTAAAGATATACATTACAGTGGCCATGGGATAGGAAATAGTCGGACCAGTTGTATGTGTTAATTTCGATAATAATCTAGATGAGCGCTAGTGTTCTCAACAACGTCATCCGCGCAGTGTTGCCAGTTCCGCAGCCGCACGCTGGCCTCGGCTCACCCACGTGTTCGTTCAAGTTCTGCCAGAGGCGAACATGTCACACGCGAGTTACCAGCAATCGTTGCAGCTGTGAATACCCTATTCATGATTTACTAGTGGCGACCATAGCATGTGTTTCGTTTATGTCGTGGAATTGTGTGTTTTTCGGAAATATGCAGCTATAGTTTATTTACCTCTGCGAAAATTAATTATCATACATATATAAAGGTCATTGTTTTTAATTATAATCTAATATTTTACTATAGTTTAGATGTTCATGATAAAATACGAGTACTGTTAACACTTGCAATTACAAACGTCATGTTAATCATGAATGATGTTATACATCATAGTAAAGTTTTAATTTCGTTCTTATATGAAAGTAAAAGGACAAGAAATATTGTTCAATAGTAAAGAAATATACGTTAGATGCACAACGGTCTGCAATTGAACGCAATGTGTACAGTTTGGGGTTGCGATCTACTACATAGGTGACTGTTCGTACAAATTATCATTACATTCAATATGTTGATTCAAGTGTCATTAAGGGCGTGTCCGAACCTAGGAGTGCACTTATGTATATAAGTATACTCCACTCGGCTCGATAAGTGATACATTCCGATAGGCATACTTATTTGCATTTCTTACAGCAATTAGTTAGCGGATAAGATTCCCAACAAGCATTTTGACGGAAAACAAATACTGAATATGTGCTGGGTCGTAGGTACATAGATTTGGTATTATCAACCCATTAGGAGGTGCAGTTGGAAAGCGTATGACAATGAAAGTGTTCCTATTAAATAATCATAAACATTTTCACAATAACGGAATGAATATATAGATGTAAATTTCCTTTTAACACTAATATTGATATGAATAAAAATTAAATGTCAGATTTTGATATAATGTTTTTACTCATCCATGCCTTGACTTGTAAAAATATTGCCAGTGTTCTCACTGCTCTGCATATTAACTATAAATTCAATGCCATCCCCGGTTTATAACAAATCACGAAGAAAACTAGTTATGTTTATCCCGGCTCTTCTAGATCATTAAAGGGTGAGGAGTATGCATTGTTAAGAACGTTGCTCAGTGGCGTTTCTCAAAAGTTAATGCCTTCATTCCACTCTTTATAAAAAGAAATATTAGGAATAGCAATTACGACCTACATATAAATCGATTTTCAAAATAGTAGCTTATGGGCTGTAAGGGTGCCAGACATACACACATTTGTTTCCCCACGTACGTACTTATGACATTTCCCGAGGCATATAAAACATTTACGTACGTAGATGAATGCGAACGCTATTGAGAGTGCATATCATTAAGCAGAAAACCTTATGCTCACTGCGGGAAAAGCACATTAATGGTCACGTATAAGGCTGAACTCTAACATGTGTTTATTTTATAGCAACAATACAACTGTCGTCTTTGTAAGACTCAAGTTTACAATAATGATGTTCATTAGTGGATATTGCCTGAAAAATTGGCAGTTTAGTGTGTTTACATGTACACAAATGTAACACAGCACACCATTGTATATTGTACACTGAAACCTCGGACTCATAACAGTGCGAAAAAAGTTTACACTGAAGTGTTTATCAGTAATGTTAACACTAACGAACGCATGAAAACTAGACGTAACAAAGTGAGTCGCAATATTCTACTTCACTCTAGGTACATTACAAAATATAACTATTTCTACACTAAACATCGGTTTAAAGCAATGACTCAGTGCCAATCACTAATAGTCAAGCTGAAAGGACAAATTCGTTACTTCTTAATTTGTCATTTCGTAGGTTTCAATCCGGACGTTGTCAACAGTCACTTGTTTAGCACTCGTGGCAACACATTCTTACATTAACAGTGAAAATATGTTTTGTATACATTAAAAGGTTAAAACTTACGTAATATTTCTTCAATCATCACTGGAATGCTGCGAATATGTTAATACACCGGAATATAATATAATATCCAATAACGACGTAAAATAAAACATGTTTTGGAAATATATAAACAAAGCACAACACTTACTTGCCTTTTAAAACATTTCTAGTGTATTTTATGAACAGTTATTTGTTTTAAAAGACGTTTTAAGTACGCATTCGCGCGTGTGTTTTGAATTTCGAAAGCAACATGGCGCTGAATATGTCATTTTGTATTTTTGCTAACAGCCGCTATATACAAGATACGAAATATCAATTTACCAAATACGTCACAATGTTTGTATACAAAATCGTGTCACGTGGTCATTTTGTCAACACAATCTGCCATTTCAGACACGGCCTACGTTTACAATACAAAATCAATGTATTAATAATTATGCAGTAGGCGCTTATCTGTCATACGGAAACACATCTTGTGTATCTGTAGTTTCCCATTAATGTTTTAATTCCTAATTCCAGCGAATGGAAAAATGCAACAAATTTGTCATGTTTACTTTTGTTCCTAACATAATCTCGTATAAAACAACCATATTGAAGCAGATCATACTTCAAAGCCGACAGTTGCTATTAGAGAAGCTTATTATTTGTGAACAAATATAAACCGTCAACATGTGCACATACACGCCTTTGTCATATTGTTTTATACTTACATTACTGTAAATAACAGTTTCCTGCCAAAAATACCGACTGCTCTGTAGTGATTGGTTGAAACCTCATATTTTTTCAAAAGATGTAATTTACCACTATTTCATTCACTGCTTAAGGAAATCCCACTAACGCACACGACCTGATAAGTTCCACTGGGAACCAAGACATAAGAGAACACACATTCGTTTCTTCTGCACACATCTCAACGCATAATACAATGCTTAAATATTTCTATTGTAAACACAGCTTTACTTCAGACGTCGCAGCTTACGCTGCATTACGGTGTGCAGGTGTGTATAAAAGTAGTAGAATCAATCCAGTTCTCTGTTCATAGTGTACAGTTGTTACCGAGATTAACAGAAATATTATTCAATATCTTGACTGTGTCAAACGTTTTTCGTGTATTCTGGAATGTTTGTAGTATCCTAGCCTACAAATGGATAATGACACCAATTTACAAACACTATGTAAAAATTGGAATGATTAGTGACAGTAGGGAATTGTTGTGTGTAAACTTTGTGGCATATTTACATAATTATAATTTACTTTCCCTAACAGTAGTTATGTTCTGTGTGCCCCATGTTTTGTTGAATGAATAAATACTTTTGTCATTAACGACCACTTATTTTGTTTGCACGATTATACTATACTAACGAAATATGTTTTATAACATTTACGATATCTTCATAACAAGGAGTGATAATTCATACAGCAAGTGCAGATTCGATTCGTTTATCGTGGGTATTTTCCCTTTTTACTAACATTCCCCTGCCACTTAATGTTAATAATAATATGTTAGTATAATACTAGCAGAATGTAGTGTATCATATTTGCAAGACTGTTTTTCTTCCGATATTTAAAAATTATTTAAGAAGTTTCTGGTGCCTAAATTCTGCGAGAGGCGCGAATCGTTTAAGCCGGCCTTGCACGATACATAATGTCTGTTACTTTCTATTATACTCATGGGGACAACAGAAGGCATACAAGTTTCTATAGCAGAAGGGAAGAAAGAACTCATCCGTTCAAACCCACACGTTAACTAAAGTGCTAATAGAAACTTGTAAATGGTAGGCAAAACAACTCGCAGGGGACAGGGGTACATGCAATCAAATGTTATATGTAGGCTCTTTATGGTGCATCCGCAGCGTACGACTATTGTTTCTTTTTTCACCTGAAGACTGCATTGATTTAAAATTTAAACGTACGAGTACTATTAATGTATGGAAAATTATATGAGTAACGACACTGCTTATATATGGAAAACAAGGTACTGTGTTCACATGTATGTACGACGGACATTTACGCTACTCATTAAAATATTGGCATATTATATAAACAAGGACGTAGCTAGGAATGAACTCGGACGGTGGGGGGTTGGGAGATATTTCATATTTATATTTTTGAACAAAATACAAAACCTGTATTATTACAGATGTATAGTAACGTAATTATTTATAGTATAGGTAATTTAATAATATAATTTATAGCAACGTAATTATTTATAATCAATGGGTTCATGCACAGATATGGAACCACACAAAGCTATAGACATCCTTAATGTTCAAGGAAGATCACATATTCCTTGAATTAAAATAAAATAGTACTTGTAATTTTGTTTTCAAGATATATTTTCATTTCGGTGGTACTATATGTCCCAATATGTCACCCCCCCCCCCTTTTTCTATCAAGGCTACGCCACTGTTTTTAAATGTGTATTTATAATGATTGTATTAATCAATCGTATGTTCTCCGTAATTAAACATGCTTTCACGGCTATACAGCCAAAAGAAAACAGAACTGTTACAATATTAAACTTAAGGCATTCATGTGTGCCTGTTAACATTACTCACGCTATACAGCTCAAATTTTTTTCTTTGGAACCAATAGATGTGATTAGCACACAACCACTGCTCGTCGATTGTAATGTGCTGGTTCTTGCGTATTATCACTTTTAGACAATGGTATTCTGGATATAAACATTTCCTAACAACAAAATAATTTATTAACAGCTGTAATGTGTCACATAAGACAACTCGTTATCCGTCGCAGACTTGAACTCTAAATCCTACAATTATGTGGCGCAGCTACGCACACTAACTCACTTTTTTTTGTATTTTGTCGTTGTTGTGTTGAAGTGACTTCGACGAGCTTAAGTTAGACCGACTTGCTGACAAATCCCAGTGCGACAAGTAAACTGAAGATCTGCTGCGGAGGAGCCAGAACGTGAACCCCGACCCCTCGACTACAAGTCGGCCAACCTACCCCTGAGCTATAGGGGCAGGTCTTCTTACTGAGATACAAAAGTCACTTACAATGTAAACACGTGTGATAAGGTGTATATATATATAACATAAATTCACAGTTATCACGTATTTTATAAAGTGGTGTTTATTCTTTTATTATGACCTTGTGAGTAATATGCAACGTTTCCCGTTACTAATGCGTACATTAAGTTTCATTTTGTTCATACATATTATTTGCAGAAATTGTAATCTTTTCGTAGACGGGCATTTACGGCTTTAAGTTAGGAACTCGGGAGTCCGCCATCTTGTCTGTCCCAGCTTTTGGGTATAGCAGGCATTCAGAACACCTCCTGCTGTTGCGGCGTTGGGAGTGGGGGTGAAAGAGATGGAGTATGAGAGAGAGAGAGAGAGAAGGTAGATGTAAATGTGGCAACGCCGCCGACATTCCCCACGAATACGCCGCGAAAGCGGACTAGTGCGACGTGGTATTCATCCCTCGAACTATAGATTCTTACATGCTGGAGTGTACAGAAAACTTAACCTGGGTAAGTCCACTCTAGGTGTATCTTTACTCGATGGTATAGTTCTCGCAAGGAAGGTTTCTTGTAATTCGCGAAAAGTTCTGACTCCTGTGTTGGGTTGCGCTGGCATTAACGATGAGTATTTCAGGTTTAATGTCTGTTAAATCTGAACTGGGAAATGTTAAATTGTAAAACTCTCCGTGTGTTTCATCCGCGGAAGTACAGGAAAATGTCCCCTGTGTGTGTGTGTGTGTGTTTGTGTGCGTGCGTGCGTGCGTGTGTGTGTGTGCGTGTGCGTGTATGTCTGTAGGTGTGTTTATGTGTGCGTGTGTGTAGGTGTTTCTAGGTGTGTGTGAATATGAGGGTGTGTGTGTGTAGGTGTGTATGTAGGTAAATGGGCGCGTGTGTGAACTTGTGTGGTACTCCGGAGTTTCATCATTCTTATAATGAGTTTAGCGCGACCAAACAACGGGTTTGGTGCGTAGTGTTTTCTTGAAGAATTGTGCAGCAGCTCACCTGGGATTGTTAAGCGACTGGAGTTCGTCGTGTAGCGGTCTATCCTATTGGCCGGTGTAACGGGTGAAGTTCCTCTTCCCGCCGCTTCATGAGGGAAGGTAATTTATTTAAAGGCCGTTCACGTTAAAGTGAGCACTCTATAAATCAACCTTTGAAAAAAAAAAACCACCGCCCTCAACTGCGTATGTATAACCATGTGTGTCACCGCACAGGCTGGGGATGAACACACCCAGTTATGTTGGCAATGAAATGTGAAAAATAATTCTACGAAATAACACGGTATTGCAAGTGTAATGTTTGAATTTATGGCACGTTAAGTTGTTTGAAGTTTATGTAATGTGGCCAGAAGTCATTTTGCCTAAAATAGTTTTGCCTAAAATTCTAGCCCCTTGCTTAAATGTCCAGAATGTCGTTTTGCCTAAAAGTCCGACAAAGTTTCTTAATGGAAAAGTTACAGAATTGAACATGTGAATTATTATATAACATGTGATGTCCCTATTACAAGATTTTGGAACTATACTCGAGACAGTGTAAGTAGTACTATATACTACCATAAGAGTGTAGGGCATGTTCAGTATTGCCTGCAACATTCAAAGAGAAAACATAGTTCATTTTCGAGAAAACAGGGGGCGTATAAGTCGCAATAATTGAACTTTGTACTAGAAGTGGAAGGTATATATTATTAGTATCGTTTATTATATGATACATACGTCTGTAATATTGCGTTATAATTGAATGTGTTATTTAATTTTGGTGTTAAGTGCTTAACCATTTTCTTAATAAATTGTGCTGTAAAGAAAAAAAGCTACTTACTGGCACGATATTAGCAGTTCGGGACCTCTTTTGATGAAACCAATATTAATAAAACTTCAATGTTTCTAAAATATATTTTTAATGTTCTACATTCGTATTTTAAATTTTGTTGTGTTAATTTTTATTGCTTCTTTTTGCGGTAGAAATTTTATCTAGTGACTCATAAATGTTGTAATATTTAATGCCGCTACAGAAAAACTGGAAGTATTGAAAATAATTATTAAAAAATTGTGATAACAGAATTTACCTTGATAAATTTTTGTTCAGAATTATCTATTAAGCTGCAATAGGTTCCACATAAATAAGGGAAAATTTGAAGTTGTGCTTCGAATACGAAAAATATTATATACGTCGTTAAATACTTAAAAATCAATTGAAATACTTTAATATTATTAAGCATGGTGTATATGGTTTTACACCTTTTAGAACAGTTAACAATAGTAGAAACTGTATACAGAGGGCGAATAAGATATTCACTGCAGGAGCAGATTTTACATTGGCATCATCCTGATAGTAACTCACCTGAAAATATTTATAATAAATTATTACTAGCAGACGCTAGTTTTTACACAGACACACACACACGCCTACACACATATAACTATATGTGGTTAAGGTATTTTGTGAAGCATTTCACCTCTTAAATATCTTCCGAGTACTCCAAGAAGGAATGGAAATAAGTAATACATCGTTTTGATGGGGCATTTTTCCTATACTGTACATTCCAAAAACTAGTACTCAACGAGGACTGAGGGTATTGTATATAAGTATACATATTTCTTCCTTCTAACCATATTTTTACACACACTTTACGAAGCGTCTTTGTTGGGACTAAGTTTAAAAGTACACGTTATTAACCACCCTGTTAATATTTATTTATTTCTTCCTCTCTGATGGGTTAACAGGCTCCTTGTTACTGTCGTCATACTTTCACACATACATTTCGCCTTCACTGAAAGACGTAAGATCACAGAGATAGTATGTTCCAAAAATGTTCACAATCGCACCACACATAATGATTTATTGAAAAGAAGAATAATATGTGACTGTATCACATAATTATAGCGGAATGTAATAGGTATTAAATAAATGTATCGAATTTGTAAAATCAACTTTACTTTCTTGTGATGTATCAAATTATTTCAACGATTAGTCCATCGTCAGATTCAGTTATATAATGGTGTACTGGCATCCTTGCATACTTTACATACCCTTGGCACCAAACTTGATGAATATGGATAGGCAATATTGTCGGCTTTGAAAGCAACTATTGGCCAGATAATCGCTTTAAATGAATGTGTATTTATCAAGTACGGCAGCAGTGGTGCAATGGCTACAGCACCCTCCCCCCCCCCCAAGAGGGGCTACATTGGCTGAGTGTCTAGAGCCCCCTCCAAGTGGGGCTGCACTGGTGCAGTGTCTATAGCACTCCCATGTGGGACCACCGTGGTGCAATGGCTAGAGCACTCACATGCTTGGCCATAGTGGTGTTGTGACTAGAGCACCTCCATGCGGGTCGCAGGGACAGCACTTCCAAGTGGGGCCACAGTGATGTAGTGGCTAGAGCAATCCTATGTTTGGTGTTCATGAACATAAACTTTTTTATTTTTGCAGCGTTGCGAAGACTCTTAAAGTGATCCTGAAGCGATTTCTTCAAATTGCCTCTCTTGAGATGAATTCTGAATGTTCTTATGGCGATCTTACACCTCTCTGCAGCTGCGTAATTACACAATCTCATTTCTACAGCGGGAAATACTGACACTAGCTCTTCTTCTTACCTAAATGTTCTTTCTAGAAGGTCTCACCGTCTAAGTCACTGAAGACAATGCGCAAATCATTTAACATAAGCATCATGCAATATAATCACTCAAACATTTATATAGAAATATAGAAGACGATAACTTAAAAATTGGGAGGGTGGAAACGCTTTGGCATATTTAGTTAGGCCTGAATACCCGCCGTAACACAAATTAAAAACAAAACACACTGCAATATTTTGACAACTATTTCAAACAACTACAACCACATAAAATAAACGCGAACCAAGGAAAGTATGCAATACGAATTCTCGTCGTTTACTTTAATACTATAACATATATTAACGATTTCTTACTGATTTTTATTAATCACGTGGCGCGTCCTCCTTATGCACAAACTGACACGACACTGGTAATGGGCAGGGGAATATCGAGATATAGCGTGCCGGAATCGACTTACCTGTGCCTAATGCACGTGTGTGTGGAGCGTTTGTGTGCATACGCATTTTAAGTATACATTTTTTGTTTCTTAAGCAATATTAGCCGAAAAGCCTTGTAACATGTTTACATACGAATATAAATAAAACTTTTGCCAGCGGGTATCATCAAAATGTTCTGTAATTTATTACACCTTTTGCGGCCTGTTGAATGAAGCAGTGTGTCCCGTTGTCGGATTTATATTTATAGTTGTAAAAAAAATTACAATCAGGACTACGATAAAACGTTCTAAAGAACTGTTTACGTTTAGTAATATTTTTATTTCACTGTTGACAATTCATCAGATAGCTATCGTCGTGGGAAATGTCTTGAAGTTATCTTGCACAGAGATTCGCTAAGCTCTTACAGCGTGCCGATGATGTGTTGTGGTGTTATCTCCAGTGGATGAAACACCAGTTGATGACTCGGAGGTCGCTTGCAGCATCTCTGCTGAGAAGGTACAGCACGTAAAGACAGTACTACAGCGAGGGGTCATTTTTAGAAAGAGACGGGGTGCAATCGTCGCGGAACGCTTGGAACACATAACGAACACAACGCAAGGAAGACGGGGGCAAATTGTTATGGCACACGCCAGACTGTCTAACCATGGCAGAGACACTGAAATTAATACGTTTCTGAAGTGCTAGGTGATACATGGTGATGCTTTCCGTACGTGCGTGCGTGCACGTAAACGATCTGTGGCCGGGGAGAGGAGAGAAAACTGCAACTCCCGTTTGCTTTAGATTTTACGTCTTGTTGGATGAGGACGTATCGTAAAATCCTGGCCCTGCAGAGGCAGACAGCGATATTGGATCTTCAGCTCTCGGCACGGGGCGTAAGGATTGAGACGGCTGTATCTCCGTACTCGACGTTAGTAGGTCGCGATAAATGTTTTCATCACTTGGATTTTTTTTTTCTGAGAAATACTGGGATAAGGATAAGAGGCTGTGGTATATGTATTTGGATGTTGATAATTAATCACACATGGAGGTCAGAGGTCGGTGAAATGAGCTATTTTAAGTGCTAGTTGAGTATTGTGTGCTAAGAGCAGGATATATAATTTAATGTTATCAAATTATTGATTGAAAAGTTCTCTTTAACGTCCCCCGATGTTTTGCCTGAAGGCTTACCAGGGGACGGCTTATAAAATATCTTATCACCTCACTCAATCTAACACCAACGCTTTGCCTAAGATACGAACGCAGAACCTCTCGCATCACAGACCGGCTGTGCCGCGGGAGTTTGGTTTAACGTTATCAAATGTTTGGGTTATAGGCTAGTCACGGTAAAGTGAGCACCTTTTGAGGCTGTCTCATAAGAAAAAAAAAGAACAATAAATATATTTAATTGTGGCCTCGAACTTTTGGTTGTGAGTATTGTGAAACGTGTTTATTACTCACGTGGCAGTGTTTGTATTAACAAGTGACGGAAGGATGTAAATTGGCTAAAAGAAAAATCTAATCAGAGCTTCAAAAGTGCTCACTTTACAGTGAACAGCCTATAAGCACACGGAAGAAAAAGTAACTATGGCTGAAGAATTGTAATTATGGAAGTCGATGAAAGTTAAATAAGCCTGTTATCACGTTGATGTGTAACGGTTTTTCCTTGAAGTTTTTTCCACTCTCCGCTCAAAAAAGATATGATAAAATATTTTCCTTACCAAATATTCTCAACGCTATTGTATTGTGATGCCATACGCCTTAATTTGCGAGCTACTCGTCGACAAGATAAAATGTGTAAACGTATCAAATGAGAAATTATCCTATAAATTATGAGAAAATGATAGATACTTTGTGTGCGTGTGTGTGTATGTATGTGCATATATATATATATATATATATATATATATATATATATATATATATATATATATATTATATATATATATATATACACACACGAAAACGATAACGACACACAGAACAACACTGTTAGTATCAATCAAATGGAGAAAAAATGAAATAAAAAACAACACAACTAAGCACAGACGAACACTGAGACGAAGACAAAATTTCGCACAAGACTGGAAGACACAACTATAACGACACAGTAGAACACAGTAGGTTTTCTTAGACGAGCTTGTCCCGACATTTCGGGAGCTGATACCTGCTCCCGCCTTCAGGCAGACTTAAAATTCTCTCGGCTCGTTTTTCGTGTTTATTTCTCAGACTTGGTTTTCTGTGACGACGTAGTGTAGCAATGGCACATGTCCAAAATATCTCATTTTATCACAAATTTAGTCCATAAGCAGGCCAAGCAATTTTAATGCATCAAGTACTAACGGTAGGCCTATTTACGTACTCAGCAAAATTTGACAGCCAATTGTTGCTTTGCATTTTAAAAATCTGTTGTGGCAGAGGGACACACTGCGGTTGCCATGAAAACAGCTGTAAACAGGACTACTTTCAGAACTGTCATAAAATTGTACGTGCACAAATTCGTGCGACAGATAATATTCACCTACTGTCCTAGGTTAGTTTATACTTCAAAAACACCTATGGGCTGTTCACGGTAAACTGAGCACTTTTGAAATAAACCTTTTAAAAATAACACTGTTATGATATATAGTGAAGTATATTCTTGTTTTGTGGGTGTATGGAAATATCCAGTGCCACCAGGTTTTATGTCAAATATGAAATATGGTGATTAATTTCTCGCCCCACGTAAGTGTGCCAATATGAAATATTGATGTGTAGAACACACGCTAGACCTCTACGTCGGGATAGCCAATATGAAATTTAAGAACTTTTAATTTCACTATATTCGCAAATGTGGTATTATTATTTGTCGAGAGGTGTTAGCCGGTTACTATACACAGATTGTTTTGCTGGGTTCTCTGCTTAAATGCCGAACACTTGAAATATTCAGCTTGTAAAATGACTAGTTTCGTCAACACCTGCCAGGACCAATTGCATTTGGTACTCACAAGCAGTTTTGCGTATAGGTTAAGTGTCAGCGTGTTGTCCTTTTTTATATTCTCCACTCTCATGAACTCTGTGGTTTACATGCACAACAACGAAACAACACATATAAAACTCAGAGTGACCAAGCTGAACAGCTGACTTGCAATAAATCAGTAGGGAAAAAACAATCTTACCTAGCGTGCCTCTATATAATCGCCCGGTGCATTCCTGGGCTGGTAGGTGAACAATCTTATTAGTATTAGCCGCCTATAGAAACTTAACATTCGACACGTACACCATTTGCGTACGTACGTCACAGCAAGGCAGGCGATTGAAAACTCTAATTAAAACATATAACAGACACTGGGTAAGAAACAGGTTATCTATAGAAAACGACACGACAGATACGCCCTGTCGATATGTTTCATTTATTTATCTTTTCATTTCTTTTGTCTTTGCAATTGTTTGACATAAGAAATAATTAGAAATCCTGATGGCAATATGAGCAAAGCTATAAAGACACAACACTATCCTATCAACGTTAAAAGTGATCATGCCTAGCCTGCTTGAACCCCCTGATGGTTGCGTATTATAACTTGCTAGTGTCTTAAAATAATTGTTTCAAAAATGACGGATTAAACAGTTTTTTTGTAACTAATGTTACTTGAAAATTTGTGTGCTCACTAAAAAGCCTAACCCTAGTAAAAGTCACTCTTATCTCTAGTTTTGCAGTGGGCGTAAACGTGCTGGAAACTTCCGTACTTATAAAAATCAAAATGTCGTCGCTTGCTTACTGACGCTAATGTAGATTGAGCACATCAAAACTATGAATAAAATTGTATCCAGATGAAAATGTCAGATCGCAGCGTAGAACTTATCTTTTAATTCACCAACTGGATTGAAGGTAGGATGCTCTCGCAGGAAATTGAGTAGCAGGATAAGATGATTATACGTGGAACTCAGCTATACCCGTACGAAGACGGCGTATTTAAACTAACTATCTCCTGACCACTAAATTTCGCAAATGGGCGACCATTCTCTCAAGCTCCATTGCTGGTTGCAAAAAAAATATTTAAAAGTAAGTTCAGGGAAATATCTACACACCCTAAACCGAATTAAAATTCCTACCTCTCCGTCCACTTCAGACGAGAGGTCCTGGCTTACGTCTGACTTAGTTGGATGCTGCTAGCGAAGAGAGAGTTATGCTTTGCCGTCTGGCGCTAGCTTAAGGGGGCCTAAGGCGCCAGCCAGTCAACAATAAGGGTTTAAACCTGCGGGCCAATGGGGATCAAAGCTATTTAAACCACCCCCATGAACCACTTCTAACGACCTGAATGCTGAAAAACCAAACAATGCGTTATCTCGGAACTGAGATAAAATACAATAATAAATAGAAACACATAAATGAGATCACACCATAAATAAATATTAATGATATAAAAATAAATGCACATCAAACAATGATCTAGCCTATCCAAATTAAACATAAAATATTTCCACAATACAGCTAAGTTTTAAAAATCCTACGTGTTAAGAAAAATTAAAATTTAAAAAATAAATAAAATTTACATAAACAGTTGGAATCATATAAGTGACATGTGAAAAATATTACATAAAATCTTACATAACAATTTGTGTCGCGATAAAAACAAGGTAATAATATACATTAGTTATATTCATGAAAACCTATTTGTTATAGGGGTTGTAGTCCCTACCTGCATACATTTTAATGGGCACACTGAATGTCGTGCACGCAGTAAAGTTCATAATGTCGGAGGGACAGATGTTTCATGTTTTAACGTTGAATTGAAGGTGTCGAGTGAACATTTTTGAACACTGAAATTATTTCTTTTGCTTCTGATCTTTTGATTTATGAATGTGTAAAAAAAAAAAAAATTCATATATTTTAAATATTTTTTTAAAAATACAACTTTATAGTTTTACTTAACCGACGAATGAATAGAGTGATCTGGCCCATGACAATGTTAATTTTACATATGGTGGAAGGATACACATTGCGCATACACGTAGATCTTAAGCAGGGCTTTCAAATGTGTTCAGTTTACCTTAAGCAGCTTATATCAACCTAGTATTCTTTTAGGTCAGATTAATTTATACTGTAAAAACACGTATTCACCTACTATTCTAAGTAAGTTCAGGTGATCATGTTATGCCTGATCGCTATTCTGAAAAACGGTACGTGAAAACGCCCATGCACAGTAATGATTACCGCCCAAAATCACATGTGGATTAAGATGTATCATTCCGGCAATCTTTGATTTATGTAAATTTCGACAAAGCTTGCAGTTCAGATTTTGTGTTATGTTTAACGGCTAGACAAAGCAAAAAGCCTCGCATTTAACATTTTTGTAGAGTATGTCTTGTTTGTCTGCTATTAGCATTAGTTTTACCACATGTTTCTAAAACATGGGGACAAACTTCGGAAAAGCGAAAGTGCGTGTTCAACTTATTCCCTAAAGTGATTATTAAGGGGCCTATCCGCCCCCAAAATTTGAGTTTTAAAATGCGTTTAGTTTAAAATATTAGAAACTACTTGTGATTAAGCAAAAAAATCGGTGAATGGTGTTTTGTATAAAGGAGATCATGCACATGAAAAAACGCGGTCGATAATATCATTCCCTTTCCTTCTAGAAACGGCTATTTGCGACCTAATTTTGAACCACATTTTTACACTACATTCTAGGCATGTGAATCAGCTTGTCTAAATTAACGAAAAAGTTCCGTCTTGTTGGAACACTCTCAGCTGAACAGTTTGTGAGATAATTCATGCTGAATATTCAAAACAGCAAAACAGGCAAACCACAATTTTAGTCTTATAATTTCGTCAGGAATTCACTGAAGAGGTTTATCCCCATGTTTTATAAACACGATGTATAATCACTCGCAAGAAATAATCACTTACTTCTTGGGACAAGTTAAAAATAAAGAAAGCAATGTATCTATAACAATCTGATGTAGTCCGAAAAACTGCTGTTTATTGGCTGTAGAGAAAAAAAGTTCCGTTAAAACTTTCGTAATAGAGCATCCAAGATGGTTGGTGCGAAACGCTTCATAGACTTGTCTGGAGCACGGTCAGGGAAGAGAGCTGTCTGTGGAGGTAGCGAAGGTCAATGACGAGTGGTTAAGTGGACTGCAAATAATTAAGTTGCCTTCACGCTCCGACAGGAGTCAGGCATGTTATTTTTGCACCAGTTGCGAATAATTAATTCGGTCGATTACTCTTGAAATCCCGCTAGAAGGTCATGAAGTCGTGCGACTCCACTGGTGAACAACTTGATAATGAATAATCAGCAGTTCGTCGCAGCTATTCGTTAGACTGGGGATGTTATTAAATCCCGGCAGGTACTACCTGCTGGCGTAATTTCATTGTGGGGTCAGACGATTGTTCGCGACGGACGGCCTGGCAAACCAACTTTGGACTGTTTATTATAAACAGGCAAATAAAAAGGCAACAATATACGGATTCATTAATTACATTATAATAATACAAGAAATATTTGTAGAAGGATTTCAATGAATTCTCTGACTGATTACAAAAAATTCACTGGCTCTTGATGTAAAAAAAATTATTAAATGTAACAAGAACTCCAAGAGTGTCACAGAAGAATATGTAATTTAATTCTCGTTTATGCGCTGCCAAGGCAAAGACATGGCTACAAATTTTAAATGGCAAATATATTATTCAATTTATACATGTGAGAGTAGATTCAGAAGTAATAGCATCTATGGTTTATCTACAGGTGAAAGTGTACAAGCACTTTTTAAAGGTAACACCACATGGGATATGGATGCAGGAATGTCAGACAAAGAAGAAAGATATACATGACAGCTTGAAATCACCATATTTTCTAGTACAAATTGTATATACTCATTTGAATAGGTACGTATCGTACGTGTACGAGCTATTTAACATCATTCAAAGTAGCCTCCGAGGTTTTCCACGGTTCGTAGCCAGCGATGAGGCAGACATCGTCACAATATTTCAACGAGAGGTGGCGAACATTAACGGATCTCTTGCAACCGATGGTATATCCCGTTTGCCTCATCGCTGGCAAAGAACCGTGGACAACCTCGGAGACCACTTGGAGGGATGTTAAACAGCTTGTACACGTACGATAAGTACCCGTTCAAATGAGTGTTTTGCTACAGTATGTACAAGAATCATACTCTGTAATCAAGAACGGAAGTTTTTTCACGAAAAACGCTGTTTTTGGAGGGCCGCTGTGGGCAAAGGAAAGTGAGTGGGGGAAGCCCACCCTCACTCACTGATCCCCCATCCTTCCTCTTTGAAATGCTCCCACCCATAGTGTCCCTCCTCTCACCATCTGGGAGGAGGTAGAGAGTCAAGAGGGGTGTGTTTTCCATTATGTGGGATTGTAGTGCGTCCCATATTTCACCTGTTTTTGGCCTCTTTATGGTGAAGTCAGTATGAGCAAATGATAGTTAGCCCGCAGGGGAAGGTCTAAGCATGATTTGGGACAATTGCCCCACAAAAAAGGGGGGGGGGGGTTAATTCAATGGCTGCAAATGTTGTTTGTGGATATTTTACTCCCAAAATCAGTGTGATCGGTGTTATCCCTGGAGCCTAAGTACATGCGACCATTTCAGTCGGAGACAAAAGCCCTCCTCTGGGAGGTGGGGGCAGGGGCAATTGCCCATTACTCTTTTTTTTTTTTTTTTTTTTTTTTGCTGTAATCAGCCTGGAAGGCACATTTTTCGACCGATTTTCTTCACATTTGGGGGAGGGTTGCCTTTCCGTGTCCCGCCTCTCCCCATGAGCAGTTAGGCTCTTCGTAGGCATTACGCCGTAGGTCATAAGTCTTAAGTCTTAAGTTTTTGGTCTTGAGTTTTAAGTATCAAATCTTCCGTCGTACTTTCTCCATAATCGCAACTGCATGTCGGGATGTGCGAGCGAACGCCGATATGCGCGAGCGAGCACGTGCCGAAGTTCCCAGACGACATTGCACTATAAATACTAATTCGTTCGGATACCTGCTTCATCTATGGTGGCTCAGCCCGCGGTTTCCGCGGGCCCGACCCCTGATAAATCAATTAAACGGTGATTTCAAACAGGTAAGGTTGCCTCTGTTCCTTGCTGGACATTCCTGTATCCATACACCAAGTGATATCTACTTTAAAACGTACTTGTGCACTTTGCCTATACATAGTACATTTCCTGTGTTCGATCATTTTTGGGTTATAAACAATAGTTGCCATCACTTTTGAATCGGCCGCCGTGTGTGTGTGTGTGTGTGTGTATGCACACATTCAAACACATATTTTTCAATTTTGTACAAGGACGTTTGCATGGAATGGGATGAGATACATTATATTGTATGCTGCCATAGTTTCACGTATTTTCTTTGAAGTTATTTTAACTATCTTCTACGACTGCTTGATTTTAATTTGTAGGTTACTCTAATCATTTAGTCGGCACTAATTTTCATTTGGGTCATAATTTTTACATGAAGGAAAATTTACGGCTTAGGATTGTTACTCGAGTGTTTGCCATTTTGTCTGCTTGAACTTATGGGGTAGCAACAATTTAGAATATGTTCCGTAAGCTATCAGGTATACTCTTGGGTATGAATGCTATTAAACCGGGAGCCATAATCCTCAAAAGAGAGCGGAAAATGGAGATGATCACAGTAGAGAAGTTTTTGTGACTCTTAGCAAAGACGTCGTAACAGTCTATGAGGGTAAAGCGGGTGGATATGGAGCAGCGTTGGAATGGGAGGACGGGGGGTAATCGGGATATCCGCAATAAAACCTGCCAACCGACGGCATCGTTTGGCACGATTTCCCCGTGAAAATCCGTTCGTGATCCAGCCGGGAATCGAATACGTTTTGAAAATAAATATGGATACCACTACGAAACTGGGCTATGTGCACGGCTTTCATGACCGAAGACAAGATGTGATAGAATGCTCTGCATGGACCCGATGAATCATGCAGTGAAGATGGGTTTGGTCGGACTGGCCACTCTGTGACGTGTAAATCCTCGCGCGCCGTATTTCCTACATCGTGCGGTTCTCAACACTGCAACAAAAGAACAGCGTCTGGTCGGAAGTGTACCTGTTCTGTGTGCATGCATCTGTGGTAGAAATCTGACTACATATATAAATTGGTTGCGTCCTGCACTAGACGTTGTCGAGTTCTGTTTGAATTTATTGTGAACCTGTTTCGTCATCCGTGCTTAACGAACTCATGTACAGTGGGATGCGAGGTTGAAAGGAATCAGCTACATAATTAGAGGAGACGTGAGAGTGGACGGGGAGACGGTCAATCAGTGACGTGAAAATATGAGTAATTTACTAAAAGGGTTTGGCGATAGTATTATCTAATTATTTAAATGTAATATAACGAAGTACGGTTATTTTGCTCTCTCAAAATTCTCTTTGGGAAGAGTTGGTACAAGGTGGCGAAAGTTCTGTTGAATTAGAAGACCTATTTTTTTGCGTACAAATTTGCCGCGCTTTTCAGTCAAAAATATATTAATGTGTCGTTCCGTGTCATATTTATTTAGATGGCACACGGCGACTGTTCTGAAAAGGACATTGAAGCTTTAGGGACCTGCCGAAACAAACTTTTGAACTCGCAACACGCACATCCTGTGTTCATATTTGTAACTAATCCTAAACTCTAAAAGTGCCTGCGCTCAATATAAAAAAAAAAAAATTCTATAGTCCATTAACGAGTACTTCCAAATTTTCTGAAGTCCTGCTTAAGTTCTACTTGCAAGATATTCCTCCGCCTCGTGTGCACCTGTATAGAAAATTACACCAAAGTGGCTACCCACCGTCTTCGTGCGCACTCACTTACATAATAGTTTACACTGCCAACATCCCTGTTTTCTCATTGTTTTTATTCATATTAATTATAAATGAAATATCATATTTTCCAGATTAAATGCGAGTAAAGCTTCAATTGAACAAAACATATATATATATACTTTTACGTTAGCAGAATTATAAAACGCTTGTAGTGCATGGGATATTTAGGAAATAACCAAACAAGTCATACGTGGTGTGATTTGTCAAAGGTTACATTCTAAAAGCGTGAAGAAACCGCGAATAGACTATAGAACAAAATTTCGATTATGGCGAAGAATGTGGCGTTGTGTTGCGAGTCACTGATTTATAGTGACGACCTTTGGTAGCAGCTATGTTGGATATGTGCAACGCTGTCTTGTGGGAAGTGGTCAAGGTATGACCTTAAATAAAAGAACGAAATGAAAAAAACACAGAATATTTGAAAAACTGCACGAAAAAAAATCCAAATCAGATAATAATTTTCATATTGTAAAAAATAAAAATAAAATCGAAAAAATAAGTAATAAGAGTGTGATACTACAGAACAATCTGTGGGACGAATTTGGTGCTTGAGTAGAAACGATTTATAAACTTGGTCAATTCAGCTTGCTTTAGCTCATAAATTGGAGGACAAAAACAGATGTGATTTAAGGGGTTTATAAGATCGCAATAGGGTCTATGAGTCGAGCATGTTAGCATAGAATTGATGAAATGCTTTGGTAGGAAAGAACATTCCACGTAAAAAATATTTGTGTGGTTACCATTTTGAAAGTAGGTCGTCGATGAACTAAAATCGTACAATTTTAGGGCAGGTACCTAAAGCACCAACCGTATGTGAAATTTGGCGGGTAATGTGTGAGTGATCCCGAGATGAGACAAAAGAGCTTTGTTATTAAATTCCGATTGTATTGTAAAGGAATTTTGCTAACTTCGCCCAGTTTTATGCTTGAGAGCTTAGCAGGGGGATGGCTTACATACTAACGTATAACCGAGCTTAAATTAACCTGATGCCTTGCTCAGGATTCGAACCCAGAGCCTCCCACACCCCAGATGGGTGGCGCACCAACCGACTGCGCCACAAGATGTCGGCTTCCATTTCAAAGTGGTGGACCAGAAATGATGTGAATTACTTAATTGAGTGGCCGTAATAGGTACTGTTAATCCACCAAGTTTAATGAAGATTCTTACAATTCTATGTTACAGTCTATTCGCAGTTCCTTCACATTTATTTAAATCAAACGTTTGAGAAATTTCGCCATGTATGACGTGCTTGGTAGTTTCCCAGATGTGTAACGTATCACAATCATTGTATACTTGGGCTAACATTAAAGTAGCTTATTTTTGATTAAATTTAACTTCAACTTTAATTTTATACATGTAAGATAATATTTCATTTCTAATGAAAATAAATTAAAACAGCGAGAACATATGTGTTGGTAATACCTAGTAAGAAAGTGTTCTTATGCAGAATATTATTACACTGAGTGCGCGCGAACGCGGTGCGTTGTGCCTTTGGTCTAATTGCCTTGACTCGTTCATGCTTTATTTGCATGAGGCGAAGGAATATTCTTGGTGTAGACTTTTAGCAGGGCTTCAGAAGTGTTGCAAGTAACCGTGAATGGAATATAGCGTTGATGCATGTACTGGATGGCTGCTAGAAATTTCCTGGCAATCGACAAGTCCCTCATAGAAATGTACATGGCACGGTAAAGGCTGTTCACGATAAAGTGAGCCCTTTTGAAATCAACCTCATAGAAAAAATGTCACTGCTCCTACCTGCACACATTTTAACAGGCGCACTGAGTGACATGCGCCGAGTAAAGTTGGTCACGGTGAATGGAAATCAGTTCCATATAACTACGTCGAATGAAAAGTGTTAGGTAACCATTTGTGACGACTTAAATTATTTATTTCGCTTTCTGTTTTTCTTTAGTGCATCAAAGTGTAAAAAAAAAGAGCAAATATAAGCTTTTCTAATAATTTCACAATTTCACTGGACCGATGCAATGTTAATGTTTCACTGGACCCTTGACAATGACAACTTTACATAACGTGTAAGACTATACAACGTGCATACAAGTAGATGTTAAGCTGGGCTTCCAAAAGTGCTCATTTTACCTGAAAAGCCTTATTATAAGGCGGTTCTCGGTAAAATGATCACTTTTGAAAGCCCTGCTTAAGATCTACTTGTATGCACATTGCAGGCGCGCAGGAGCAAACTTTTCACTAGGGGAGGGGGGAGGGCAATCCCAAGAAACTAATTTTTTTTTCTGAACGAATATATATATATATATATATATATATATATATATATATATATATATACATGTAATTTGTGGAAAACAAAAGCTATGTGTGTGTGTATATATATATATATATATATATATATATATATATATATATATATATATATATATATATATATATATATATATATACACACACACATAGCTTTTGTTTTCCACAAATTACATGTCGCACATTATTATCTGTGTTATTTCAAGGTAAGTTAATGTACACAGTGATTTTAAACATTTTCTTCCTCACTCAGATTGTTAATTACTTAAACACCTTATAGCCGTGAATACATTGATAACTGAAGTAGATTTTACATAATTTATAAGCTCAATGTATAAAGTTCGTTTCACTAAAAACGAGCTGCAACATGTTTAACATACGATTTTTTTTCAAGAACACTGTGTGGAAAATTATAGCAATTAACAAAATTTACAAGTGATTTCCTATGGAATAATATATTTACATATAATAATGGTAGAAAAAATAAATCAATATTTGTAATATGTAAAGTTATGTTGAACATGCGTACCTAAATGTATATTGTTCATTGTTTAATTAGTAGAATTGTTTTGTAATTTTAAATTGCATCATATATATATATATATATATATATATATATATATATATATATATATATATATATATATATATATATATATATATATAACTGTTTGAAGCATTATTACATAGAACAGTGACATGATAACTTAAAACATCACATGGCATCAACTTAAAGACATATGACAAGTGTTCAATAAATACCCTGAATTTTTACTCCACTACTGTCCCAAATAAAGCCTTTCTGTCGTCCTTGCGGGAAATAAATTATCTCATTATATCATTTAGTACACTAGTTCTCTCTTTGTGTGGACATGAAGTAGCATCACATGCGTTAGACGTTTATGCTTCATGGTGGCCCGCAGATAACTATTCAAAAGGCGGAGGTTAGAAACTGGATAGTAATAAAATAAAAGTGATCGCACTCTTGTTCTGCACTAGATAATACTCATTGTATACTTACACTACACTGTACGTCTGCATCGACTACAAACAGAAGAGGAGTGAAGGCCGGGCGGACAGAGACAACCGAATTGCTGTTGTTCACGCCTGCCGAAAGAATAGTATTTCTACACATGAGAGGAGTTACGAAGCACGCTATGTAAAGGATGTAGATAATGCGCAGACGCCAGTGTGAAGGCGTGCGAAAAGGGGAGGGGATTAGTCACTGCACTGCTCGCGACTTGTGTCGAGTCAATCGCCATCTCGCTCCCTTCCAAGCATTCGACGACTGGACTATGCTATTGGCAGTTACCAGGGCCAACATGCTAAAATAAAAACTTGCATGGCTGCTTGGTGATTTATGATGTAATGAAGGCGTATAATCGAAGGAACGTTACGGAGTTAATTTTTCGAAACTTGTGTACACAAAATGTGGAGGGGCAAAACACATGTTTTGCCACCCCTTCAAAACGACCCGGGGGGGGGGGGCTGCCCCTGCTGCCCTCCCCCCACCCAAACTCCCGCGCCACTGGCACGTTGTGTATTCTTTCTTCCACATTATGCAAGATTAACATTGTCATGGGCCTCATCACTTTGTTCCCGCGAAGGTCATGTGAAACTCTGAAATTATTAGAAAAGTAAATATTTTACAAATATGATAGTTTTGACACTTCGATGCACTAAATAAAAAAAAAACAGAAAGCGAAAGATATAATTTAAGTTATCAGAAATGGTTACATAATAATTTTTATTTGACGTCACGATATGGAACTACTTTCCATTATTCGTTACCAACTTTACTGGGCCTTTACTGAGCGCAGGTCACTCAGTGCGCCTGTTAAAATAAATGCAGGTAGGGGTAGTGACTTTTTTCTAAGTTTGATTTCAAAAGTGCTCACATTGTCGTGAACAGCTCTTAACTGTTAGGCGACGAGGGTCGCCTCTGATCAGGTTTAGCTTATAAGGCGAGCGGCAAAGGAAAGGTCGTCTTGAACTGGCTTCTTGACGGAAGGGTGCTTAAAGCAGCACCTCCACGCACGAACCAGTCGGCCGCCTGTGTGCGAGACTGCCCCACTAAGCCATCCAGCGGCATCCCCCTTTAAGCATTCCGCCCACGCCAGGCCGGCGGGGAACAGCTCAGGCGACGTCAATCGATAAAACATCCCGTCCCTCCCTCCCTCACGACAAACCCACCCCCCCCCCACCTTCGCGTGCACGACAGGCCCTCTTTTCATCCCCTTTTCATCGTCACTCAATTTGTTGACACGCTCTTTGAAAACAGCGTTGCTCTTCATTTCGCGCACCGTGCCTCTACCTTGCCCGGCGATTTCGCTGACGCGCTGCCATTGTTACACACAGCAACAATGCACTATTCCTCACTGGCGCGCGTAATAAAAATAAATAAAAATGTTCCGTGACGGGGGGGGGGGGGGATTACTCCGTCGTTTCTCCCCGTGACAAGCAATCGGTGAGAGCTTGTCTCGTCCCGACGTCACATACGACCATCCCCCCCCCCCAACCCCCACCTTTCCTTTGTGAACTCTGATCGTCTACGTCTACGTGCTTCCAGGACAAATAATGAATGAAGATTCCAGCTCGTATTGACGACTAAATTAATCGTCAGGTGCTCCTCAGACAAAGGAGAGCCTGTGGTATTTTTTTTTCTCTATTTTCCTATAGAAAACATAGATTAGTTATTTGCAAGCACAACACCCACAAGAGCAAATACGTTTTCAGCCTTTTTATAAATACGTAGCACAATCAGCAAGTTCTTGCACGCCGGGGTGAGTGGCTGTCTACACTCGGGCTGCTGGTCAGTCTATGAACTTATTGACTGTGGTAAAGTTCGGACGATTCTTGACATCGGGGTCTTGAGATCCGATAAGGGTGAAGCAAGATGAGTATGGCACAGCCCCGAAATTAAATGGCGGGGGAAACGGAAGATCCCCGAGAAACATTTGGTATGGTCCGGCGAAAATGCAGGAGCGACTCCGACGGGTCAATTTTTGCGTTCTTATGATTTATACATCTAGTGGTGTCAGGATATTAAGTAACTGCTTTGGTTGCTGAATACGGAAATCTGTTCTCGTGAGTGCTGGATAAAAGAATAAATCGAATTTGAGGAATCTTTTTGAGAAAATATACAGCGACTTGAAAAAAAATGCCTGACCTTGTTACCCTCTATTAAAAATATGTATAAGCTGCAGGTGTGTGAATATTATTTTTTTTTATTGTTGCTGAATGTGATGTCACTTTTAAAAAAAAAAAAGGTAAAATGGCAAGGCATTTTCCCAAGACGCAGCATAGCGGCCACAAAAACAATACAAATTAAAAACGCATTTAATAAAATCATTTTAAAAAGGCCACATTCTTCTTAAGAACTAGAAAGTGTGAAGGGGCATCTAGCCATTAAAAATAACCATGCTTACAACCGAAGCGAACTCTTTTTGTTTGAGCGAGCGGCATACACCTCGAGCAAAGTGCATTTTTTTTTGCGTACGCCTGAAACACGTACATCTCAAGCACTTAGCCACGAGTGTTTGAAGTAACGAGGTCGAAATTCACACACGGAACGTATGCAAATTTTGCCTAAAAAGGCCAGAACATTAAACAAATACTTTGCGCCATAAAACAAAAATCTTAAGTCGTTTGAGTGACTTGTCTGAAAGTATCGTTTCGTGAAATTTCCCTCTGGCATTTTTGAAGCAAGCTACGAACATATTTGCGTGTTATAAAAGCTGGGAAGCCATTAGAGGTTTTATTTTACAGATAATAATTCTGTATTATATTTTTCTCATATTCAGCGTTGTTTTTATTTTTCTTCGAAAATTCTGGGATATTACGAGACAGGGTTTTGTAAAGTTGAAATCTGGATAATTATCGAAGTACATTTTCACGGGTTGGATTATGTTTGCTCAGATTCATATTTTCACGGCGTTATTCCGAATGGTCGTGACACACTTCGATTCGAGATAGCTTGAGCTGAGCAGGTTCTTTTGTTAGGTTAACGTCGGTTGTACGTAAAATTATTCTGGTAGTTAATTTTTATTGCAGTAATTTATGTTCGGTTATTGTTTTGATCGCATATCTAAGTAGTTATTTGTAACGAGTACAGTTGACACTTGCCCATTGTATGGCCGGAAATAATAATAAAAAACACCGCCTTGCATTATAATAGCGACATGAGTCAATCACACATCTGCTGCCCGAAAGAAACTCTGGTGATTTTTCTCACGGGCACCGCTGGTGTGTGGCCGTACAGTCACCATATATCAGTGAGTGAGTGAGTGAAGATACTTGGGCGTCTCTTAACTTCGAAGTCTTGAGAGCCGATGAGGGTTAAGTGAGGCGAATATGGAGTAGCACATGAATGCAAGGGCAGGGGAAATTGGTGTTCCCCAAGAAAACCCGCCGACCAGCGGCATCACCCGGGAACGATTCGCACGTACGAAAATCCGTGGGCGACCCTGTCGAGAACCGAACCCGGTTCGCCTAGGTGGGATGCTAGTTGTCTCATTACTACACCACCGCGGTTTTGTAAGCTGCTATGACATCAGTAAAGTGGTTTTTATATTTGAACAGCCTGCACTGTGGCAGGGTTTATTTTTTGTAAGTTGGTACACTTTTCTAGGCTTGTCTGCCTTTTATTGTGTGTGGTGTGGTATGGGTAATTTGACTTGCAAGTGCGTATAAGTTAACCACTACTTGTATTTTGTCTATGGTCGAATGAAGTATGTTGACGGCGACTCTCGTGAACATCCTTCGTGAATGTACATTATAGTTTTAACAAGACAGATTGTGTATTTTTCCACTGTGCTTTATAATATGAACAACACGCGGTTCCACCATAAATCAACATCTGAGTTACCAGATTGCAAATTCACTCTGGGCGCGACCACAGTTATTAAGATACGAATATATTTGGATAATCTGAATATCGCCGAGGTATTCCAGCTAATCCTAAAAAGTGTTGTGGGAAGAATGTTAAATTTACTCCAATAAATAATGCAATAAATTGAATTTTTTATCGTAGTGGTTAACACTACTTTAACGATTGATAACGGAATTTAAAAACCTTTGATGGTATTTTCTGTCACGCAACTTATGACCTGAATTTCTATGTTTTCGGGTAGCTGCGACTGCACACACACGCGGTAAACGCAATGTTTCGGGCAACGGAATGGAACGCAGACAAACCTGAACATGGTAAACTGTTCCAACAGACGCACAATGAAGGGCCACTGCGCTGTGCGATTAGCGCCAGGCCTCTGCGCCCTTGAATGGCGTGTGTTGTGTGTCACTGGCTGTTTCCTATGGACTCGACCAGCGGGTTGCATCACGCGCTGCGACAGGCGCGAACGGGGTCAAGCTGTGGCAATCCACGACCGTCAATAGACTACTACTACCACCAACCCAGCTTCGCTCACAACCTTTTTTGAAACACGTGCACTAATGAGCAGGCGAATTAGACCGCACTCTCGACCCCTCCTGGATTCGCAAACGGCCGGGTAATTTCACTCTCAATTAATTGATTGAGGGCATTATTGCTAATTGTGCGCGATGCGGACACAAATAATTATTAACGGAGCGCTGCAAAACACGTTGTTCGTAAAATAACATAACGTGTTCACCTCCCCCACTCCTAACCCCCATACGTTCTGCAACAGAACACGGATTTGGTACCGGTAATTAAAAAAATAATAATGTTATATATATCGATTAACTCATACAGTGAGGGTACTCAACTTTTGTGATAAAAGTTGTTCAAATATTTTTTCAGAAAAACCAAATAACATCTTCGTGAAATTATTTAGCGACCTGAGTAATTAGTTTATTTCACGGTGTAAACTCTCTTTACATTCCTGAATACGCATGCTCTCGCCAGATTTCTGCGATAAGAAATTATGTTTCAGCAAAATGTCTAATTTCCCGGTTTATAATTGTCGTTTCTTCTGTGCTAGTGTGTCATTTTTAGTGGCTATAAACAACTTAATATTTACACATTCTATTACTTATTTATCTCGACAGTCTAAATAGCAAGTGTTCATCGAATTATTTCGAGCAATTTTTATTTGCCTAACACTGATAGCTAGTTCCGAGGACTCGGAAAAACTGTATTTTTTATGGCTAATAGGAGGGGTAAAAAGGAAAATCGGAGATTAAAAATTAAAATGGCCTTAACTTACATATATAAATACTTGAACATCCATGGCAGAGCTGGGAATTTACACGGGCTCTCTCATAGTTTGAAGCAATTTTAAAGACTCTATAGGCTGTTCAAGGATAACGGAGAACTTTTTAATCAACCTTTAAAAATACCTTTGCCACTGACAGCATAGGTTTTAATGGGCACACTTACTTCGGCGTGCCCAGTAAAGTTCTTAAAGAACGAGGGAAAGTAGTTCCACGTTTTAACGTCTAATTTAAATTGTTAGGTGAACATTTGTGAGATCTGCAATTATTGATTTTGTTTTCAGTTTTAGAAAGTAAACTGCGTTAAGTTGAATAGGCGCGGAGTTGAGATGTTTTGGTTGGCGCTGTATAGATACCAACGACAACATGCAAGATCGTGGTAACCGGGAGTATCCCTAGAAGACCGGCCTGCCAACAGCGACCTCCGCCACGTTTGCCACACGCCGGCGACTCCGCCGGGAATGGAGAACGGCTCGCCTTGATTGGAGGCGATAGGTCTGACTACATCACCGCGGCCCCGAGGCGCAATGGAGATGCGAATAGTAATGACGTGAACTCGGTTTGATAAAGCAAAGAACATTGAAGGCTGCATGCTGTTAGCAGGATCCCCTCAAAACTTTTAAAGACGAAAAACACCAAAAAAACCTGAAATGAGTTAAAGTACTAACAAGAAATATAATGATTTGGCAGCCCTAAGTGGAGCGGAATGCACTGGGAGGCTCTTAACATTGAAAACTTGATAGCCGATGAGGATGAAGTGAGGTGAGTATTGAACAGCATCGGAATGCAAGGGCGGGGAAAACGGGAGCTCCTCGAGAAAACCCGCCGACCAGCGCCATCGTCCGGCACGATTCCCACGTGTAAAAATCTGTGAGTGACCTCGCCGGGAATTGAACCAGGTTAGCCTAGTGGGTGCTGAGTAGTTTGACCACTATGCCACCACGGCCCCATGAAAGCCCTAAGTGCACGGAGTTTCGATCCCAAGTTCATGTTAGTGCGCAACAGATAACACAGGTTTCCTTAAGGATTTTTTTGCTGTAAAGTAGTAGGGGTAGAGGCGTTCTAGGCCACCTGGTATTAATTGGGATTAATTGAAGGATTATCGATTGATTGAAAGGATTAATCCTCAATCCGATCTTAATCCGATCAAAAATCGAAAGGGTTAAATATACTGAAAGGGTTAAATGTATTGAAAGGGTTAATTTTTAATCGCATCAATTTTTTTTCAAATTTTTCTTTATTTTGTTGTGTATAGTTGTACTTCTTTCTTTCTTTCCTGTTGTGGGGAGGAGGAGCTCTGCTATGTCCCCAACCTTGGAGCTCTGGCACTCAATGAGGTGCGATGTGTTAGGGATGGGGTATATATGTATGTATATTTTTGTGCAAGAGTGGTCTAAGAGTAAATTTTGTGTATTGTAGGCCGAGTTGGCAGATAGGTGACTTTGAACGGTGGGATTTATGTGTTAGTAATGGCAAACTATTAAATATATGATGACTGTTTCCGAATGCAATTAAACATTAGAGAATTTCGAAGTGTTCTATGTATGAATAAATTACACACATCGAATCGCAAATTTCAAACGATTATGTGAATAACATCTGGTGTCGACATATGCTAAACAAATGCATATAGGTGAGTGTCCAGTATGAAATTATAATGTAATGAAAATCAATTAAATGAAAAGAGAAGAATTAGTCTACCCCGAGCTGTATGTTGGAAATATATTTTACACGAGAGAGAAGTATAACAAACGAACACAACCACATGAATATAACAATTACGAGAGTATGGAATTAACGATCTACAACAAATAAAAAAAATCCGTATAAATTAAACAAACACATTAACAAGATATATATGATGCCTCTTGCACATGCATTACATGTCCGTCTGCCTGTGAGACTGGTGAGGAGGAACTTTAGAAACGTAATCCACACAAAAAGAAATTAGTTGATTAACGTGCATAATAAAATTGCACCTCTCCCAATGCATGTCTGTCCCGCTGCGAGCTCAGTGAAGCACTGTTTGTTTATAGACATCAACTCTGGAATTTTAAAGGAAATGAATGTTTCCAAATCAATCTAAAAATAAACATGTAATTAAATTGCACCAGGAGCTCCCCGAAGACACATTCATCCACCTCAGAGGTCAGTCAGCGAATGAGTGGATCATATGATGTGCGCCTGCTTAAATATGTGTAGTGCGGCCGGTGTCTTAAAGGTAACTGATTTTAAATTTACCACTGACAGAACCTATTTCGCTACCAAGCTAGTATTAACAACTTAAATGTAAAAAAGTTAATTGTTTAAAAATAACGGACATACTATTAATTTCCGTAAAGTCTGCAAAATTTACGGCATTTGGTAATAAAAGTGTGAGTTGAAAATGGAATGAAAATTCGTCGACCGAACACAGGAACATACTTGAGACAATTATAAAAATAACAAATGAACTACATCGGGCTATCATGCAAAAATTTGTATCTTCTGATAAATTAAAAAAACTTATAATATTTCACACTATAGTTTACAAATACTGTGAACTAAACTGAACCCCTGAGCATATAGTATCGCTTAACTGAAATCGTAGCTACCACACTCCGAAGCCTGGTGTATTAAAAGGAGCTGTTGAGGTATACATTTGTCTAGTCCAAGCTTATATGAGCAACTGAAGAGGGCAGCGACTGGATACAGGGCTGCAGATAGCTCCTGACATCACCCACCCCTTGCCAGAGCATGCTACTCTGTCCTTGGGGTTACTCATCCCTCTGCCCTCGATTGTAAAATTTCTAGCACTAAGGCAAGATGGCGACGACTGGCTAGAGGGCTTCACATTGGCCCCGTTTGCCTGTAGGCATCTCCTACCCTCTACACCTCACCAGAAATACAAAACATATTTAATTCACTTGTTAAAATAAAATGTTTGTTTCAAGTATTCAAACATGATATATTAGTTTCACCTGTTAAAAAATATTTTTGTTTTACTTCCAACACAACATACGTAGACAAAATACGTATTTCATGTGTAGTTTTTCCTAGCCGAGAGTTTCTCTTCTACTATCTTATAGGAAAGAATAATATAATTTTGTTGCAGGCGAAAGAATGGTTCACTAGATTTTCGCAGTCAGTGTCGTGTGCAACTATTGATGCCCGCAAGCTTCCATCAGCCCGACAACCTTCTCTTCATGTGTAGAGCCTGGTGGTCGCCTCCGTCATGCGCAATAGCAAGAGAACTTCCCCCATACCCTCTTCCATCACCACTCCCACAAACTTCACTCAACGGCGCTCGTCGCCCTCACCATATCCTTGGACCTGTCAGATATTGTCTATCTTTCTCAAGTTTTAAAGCAAGAGGACTGTGTTTACAAACAACATAGAATTCTAAGCCCAGTTTTAAATAACAAAAACTTTACATCTTAAATGCACTTTTTGAAATAATGCGAATTACTCAACACCATCAAAGTATGGTACACTGTTAAAACTAGTGTACACTGTAAAAATCATTCACACCATAAAAAAAATTTTTTTAAATAAAATTTTAAAATTATAAAAATTTAATAATGATTTTGATATAAAATGTTTCTAGCATGTGGAATACTATTTTGCTCTCTTAAAACTTACAAATTTCCAAGAACTGCATTGTTACACCTACCACAAACAATAATGAAACCCAGAAAAGTATTCCAAATAACTAACAATGAATTATGTCGCAATAAAAAACCATGAAATACCATAGAAATATAATCCGAGAAACGAATTATGGGAAACAATATCCTAATTCCAATAAGTATATCACATTACACATACATTTTTAATAACATTAAAATGGAACAACCCATAAATGCCTTTAAGATAAAAAAATCCACAAAAAAAATTTCAATTAAACAAAATTACAACAAATTAAATTAATCACATCCTGAATTTCTTTAAGCTATAAAATTCCACAAACTTTTATTAAAATTTCCAAGAAATGTAATATTAAAAGCAATTAAAGAACATGTGATACAACTATGATCTTGAATTACAAATCAAATGCAACTATTTAACATCTAAACACAATGAATTACAATATGTACCAATCACAATAAATGCGAATTTCCAATTAAATGATTCTATCACAGTTACCAATTAAATTACATATCAAATTTAACAGATTATCACCTAAATGTGAATGTCACAATTAGAAGGATTTAATCACACTGGCTTATCGCTCAAATGCTAATCCAATATAACGATAATTAAATCAACAAGGGGATTGATTACACAATAAATTTTACAACCAATCCCCATCCAGAGGTTTATTAAATGAAAAAACACATCAAATATTTTATATAGCATCAAAATTTCACAAACATTGTATTTCAATCTTTTAGGGTCTTGATTCCTAACCCACGAATCATGTGCTTCGAGAAACCTCCCCATAGAACCAAGGACATATCTTTTTTCCTTTTAATGAATTTATCAACCTAATATTCATTTGGAGAACTAACTTTTTGCAATTCATGTTCGTAAAATCCACCTTTTATTGGTTCTCTGTCATAGGTTTCTAGTTATTACATTCTGGGATGTGTTTGTCTAATTGAAATAATTTTAAATATTTCAAATAACCAATTCACCATATATTTTTTCAAAGATTTAATTCTGCTTTGAGATACGTTTAATTTCCTAAATATTGAACTTTGGTTGTCTTTTGTCAATGATTTTAACATTAATATAAATAGTTTTCATTAAACTTCTATCCATAACTTTATAGGCACCATCTTGATAGTTAAATTTTATTATTCCAGATCCCATAGAACTATTTCAGGCAAAATGTCAACTCATTTGTAAGCCCCCTCGATGTGAAGTGTTTATATATTAGCTGTTTAATAGATTTGTTGTAACATTCTACAGCACTGACTTTAAGCTCCGAATACATTGTGTAGAAATTAATACCATATTAGGTCAAAACTTTCTGGAATGGTGGAGAACAAATTTGGTTCCTCTATCAGTTTGGAATGAATTAGTAGTCCTTTCTTTCAAAACAATCTTCATTGCATCAGTAACCTGTTACCCAGTTTTGATTTTTAATGTATACCCCAACAATATATCAAATAATATTATATTATGGTTAAAATATATTTGTATCCCTTATTGTATGTGGAAAGCAATTCCATTTCACACAAATTGGCTTGAAAAAGATAATGTAAAACATGAGTTATAACTCTTATGCTAGAATATCTCATCCTTGTAGGAGTGCGAAGCTCTTGAGCAATCTTACTACACTTCATTGGTAATATAACCATTTTCTTTTAACTTTTCAATAATAGAAACAATTTTGTTCAAATATGATTTATTCTCAGACTCTCTCGAAGCGATAAGAAGTTTTAATCTATCGACCAATTCATTAGAATTATTCCAATATACAGGCGAAAAGAAGTTGTAAATTTTATCTTTATATTCCAATTCTTACTATATCCCCTATTATATGTATTTTTGCATGATTTTCATCTCTTGAATGAATGTTAACATTCGTTCGACGAACAAATTCATGTTTCTTTAAATTAGTATCAGAATAACCCTTGATAATATTTAAACAATAATTCAAACAATCCTTGACTCACATCAGTTACATTATCACCAATTTTAATTTTATGTGCTATCACCTAAAACATGATCATTGTAAATATCTTGCAGATTCATATGATCTATTTTAAAAACAATTACTATATTTTCATTTTTGTATAAATTGTGCTTCGGTATATATGTGTAACTTTGCGATACATAAAAACAATCAATGTTTGAATGTCGACCAAAACTGAAATATTGCTGTATTTTACCCTTCATTTCAAACCCAAAAATTGCATTCCTTCAATTTACGATAAAATGCTTGCTAATTGTTGATATTTCTCTTGTATTATTTTAGAAAAATGTTTACATATACAAATTTAAGTTCATTCAGATACATAAACACACGTTTTTCCACATTAAGAAAAACCACTTATTATACAATGTCTATTTGATGGTAAAAATACCATGTTTCTGTTCAATTACATTTTCTTTCATATTTACAATTACCATCAGATGTAAATTTTGTTTTATAACCTTCATTTCTACACAATTACACAGTATAACATATTGTACTAACATGTAACCATAAATTTAGGTCTACATATAGGATCGTGTTAAGTGGAAAACAATAGCTAATACTAAACATATCAAGAAAGGAAGCAGTGTATTGAATACATTGATTAATAAAATACTATTTGAATTCCATTTACCAAATTCAATTATTGCGGACTAGCAACTAAACTTGCAAAACTTTTGGCAAGGAACAATCAAGGAATAAACCCTTCGGTTAATGCGTGTAAAGAACACAATACAGTATACAATAGAACAAATAATTTGAAAGAAAGACTATATTGGATACAATTCTAGCCGATAAATCAGCAGCTATAGGAAGATTCCATCGACATATACAGATGAACAGCTTGGAGCTGGGGTGGTTGATAAAGTTATGCGCACGTAGGTGAAGAGAGGCATGGGCTTAAAATGTAAAACTAAACAAAAAACAAAGAAAGGAGGAATCATTCTGCTCCTATTTCCAGCATTAACAGCTCTTGGATCATTCCTTAGAGTTGTTTCTTCAATTAGTAAAGAAGTTAAATCAAAAGGTAATGGAATGTATTTGAAATCCTATAAATGTGGACAAGGACAAAAAACTCAAAATGTGGGAAAAACACAGAAAGTCTTAAATGGTCTTCCAAAAATGCATTAAAAAGTAAAGATATTAATGTAATTGTAAAGAAACTGGAAATTTCTTATTTCCAAGTTGTGTATGAGAGAGAAGATTTACCAAAGAAACCAAATCTTTGTGAATGTATGTTCGTTAATTTAGATTTAAAACAAAATGAAGGATTGCATTTGGTTGCCTAACTTTAAAATGTAAATTATTCATTGTATTAGAACAGATTCGGCGATTATCATCTTTCAATTGAAAACTGAGCAATTACCAAATATGATCATATGTGGTCATTTAAGTTTAAGTTTTTTGGCTATAAATAGGGAATATAAGAAAGTGTAACAGTGTAACATTAACATTAACAGTGTAACATTAGTAATATGTGAATTACATTGATATTAAGTAGAAATATGTCGTAATTGCATGCTGGATATTTCCCTGCATTGGAGTTAGATGGAGAATGGCAAATAAGTCTAATCGAATTCGTTACTTACAACAGTATAGCAAACATTGATATGCATAACCAATAATTTATGGCTAATATTAGTGTAAAAAAGATTGTGATACTGGTAGGATCTTATGAGTTGGGTTACCTTGAAACAGTCTTTAAAGTGGCATTACCTGAAGATTATGTGTAAATCTAAATACGTTAACTAGTGCAATGTATAGTAACATCGATATCAATTTCTCAGCAGTCAATTCAATTGCAAATATGTTGGGTTTTGAACGGGCAGTGTATCCTTCTCATGAATTACACGGATCTTCAAAACAGGCTAATATATTATTGGTAAATGCATGTCGTAAAAATGTTAATATTGTAGGGAGTTCATATTTGAATGGAAAACTGACAAATGCAATACATGAATTCAGTTTTCTGTGGCCCCAGGATACAAAATAATTGAAAAACTGAATACATTGATATATCTTCCAGTAATAATTAATCTTGTTGATAAAATAGTTAAAATTGTTAAATCAATATGGTAAACTGATTAATTTTATAAACAAAGAATTAACAGTTTGTTTACATTTTTAAAAAGCTGTATTAACAATGGTATTCCATGCACATTACAATCATAATAGGTATAGTGTATAATATTAAATTCGGATGTAAAATCCACGGTTCTTTAAAGAAATATGTTGTTAAGGTACATATTTCGGAGAAAGGAAATACAAAATGTTGTAAATGTCAACATAAAAAACTCACTTCAAATAAGTTACCCATGAAGTTAACACAAGGCACCAAATTGCATTTAACTGTAATAGGATATACTGTTAATAGAAATGGAAGAATGTTGAAGAACCAATCACTTTTGGAAATTCAATCATAACTATGGAAATACATCTGTATGAACCATTCCGAGGTGGTCCATATACATTTCCATCGAAATAAGGATTTCAATGCAAAATCACTATATTTAGATGTTACAATCGAAATTAAGTTTAAGGTTTAGAGGAACAATTTAGAAGATAGCTGCTCAATGGTGTGGAATTGATAAAACATGAGGAGTTGGAATTACTTCCATGATAAAGAACTATCTCTTGGGAACTGTAAACTATATTTACCCAGGGCTTATGGCTGGGTTGAACAAAACTAGTGGTTACTTACTACAAATAAACCCAGGTGGAAAATGCAAAGTTGTTATACCATGTAGTATGGTTTTGGGATTTGCTGAAGATTACAAACATATAATATTAAATGCTAAACAAGAATTAGTTATTCTATTTGGCAATGCACATTTGAATTCTATATGTGATTGGGCTTCTAATGAAGAAGGTGTAACATTTGAATTAAGCAACTTGGAAAGGTTGATACCACATTTTAAAATTAACAATCATGAATGTGTAAAGACTTTAAAATATTTCGAAAAAGGGAAGAATCTACATTTTGCCATCAGGTCATTGGCTTTAGAGGTTTTTCCAACACTGCCAACATCACTAAAATCATTCGAAATGTGAAATCAAGGTTTTCATCTGAAAAATCGAGATATGTCATTATTTGTTTTCAAATAAACCAACAAAACAACTTAAACATGGATAAATCAATATTCGATAATTGTGATATTATACATATTAAACTATACCTAAAGAGTTAAGCTTACCCCTATGTGGGTTTAAATATGAACTTTGAAAATGGGGAATTCCTCATTTGCTATAATATGTACTCAAAATTTCATGAAATGAATTATAACAAAATTAGCTCACCGATCTAAGAACCCAAATCATTTGAAACCAGAGGAACGTTATTTGAATTTAATGTAAGCAAACAACACGACGCAACTACAAATAGTGAGATTGATTCACAAATTGAAATCATTGAAAATACACCAATTCTGGCCATTACATGAGCTTAAACTCTGATAATTCACAACAGATTAGCAAATTATAATATAAGAGATAAGCAAGTGAAAATAATGAATAGAGTTAATAGGCGATGAACCACAGCTACAACAAGATGTTTTGTAATGTGCAAGGATTTAAATCTGCAAAAAAAATTATCATTAACTAGTTAGCTATTACTGATATGGAGGCACATACAAGTGTATTCAGCTTCAAATTGCCATTTGACTGGAAATATCTCTCTCCCAAATACAATAAATTTAATAGATGGGTTGCTAACCATTGCCATGGTTTAAAATTGAGAATGGGTATATGAAGTATGAGAATATTGAAGATATTTGCAAACATTGTCTAAATAATTGTGAAATATATGTAGGTGGAGTTGAGCAACAATCTATTTTACAAGATATGTCTAACCACAAAATAACAAATATTAAAAAAAGAATATAATTGTTCATAATACAAACAATTACGTAAAACATATTGTTCTAATTCAACACTTTTCTCTGCAAAGGAAAACTCACAATTAATGCTAACAGGTGAAACAGACTATAATTATTCTCCTCCAAAATCACCTATGGATATTATACCAATTATATTGCATCAATTGGGACAAAAGAAGTAATGAGTGAAATTTATACTAAAAAGTATTTGGCTCTACTTAAACCACTAGTTCGTTAAGATGGATCAACAAGAAAATGAAAACTTCTGTTCTTGCATACAGTAATCAAATGTAAAGTGAATATCAGCAAGTTATTAGCACTTTGGAGCCAATGATTTCGACTTTGTTTTGGAAAGAAATAATTGTGTGATTTGTGTGACATCCTGTATTTCTTAGTGTGATAATGTTTTGAGATGTCCTGTAGTTACTGTTGAATGTTTTGAAGAAATTTATACCTGCTTAGTGTTGAAATGATTTTTTGAAACATTATAGACATGAAACATTATGTTTTGTAAATAAATATTATGTAAAAATGATTTTTTTTTAGTTTTTATTTAAGCTATTCCTTATTAATAGTGAACTTGTTTTGGTAAGAAAAATATTTTCTCTCCACAGAGATATTTGAGAGAAAAGTAATTAATTTGTCTCCAACACACAGAGAAAAAGAGAGAGAGAGAGAGAGAGAGAGAGAGAGAGAGAGGTACTTTAATTTTCTATTAAAGGTAGTTTGCATAAACAAGAAAGTTTTGTAAAGAAAAAAGTCAGAGGAAAAGTACTGGAAGTGAGCAATCTAACCATTTTTCCGTAAATAACTTTATAATATGCTATCCTGGCTAAGACATACGATATTAATCTAGTTTGTAAGTCAGTAACCGTAAAAAAAATAATGAACAAACCACATGATTAAACATATATAAATTTGTTCATGTACAGAGAAAAGGTAGAAGTGTTCTATTTGATAGATGTATAAACTTAAATGATTAGAGAGGGATATTTACTATTAAACATTATTAACTTAGTAATTTACACTCACTTAGAAATCTTAAACTTGTAGAATTTGCCAATATTTCAAGATGTGAAAAAAAACATTACATTTATAGCTATACAAGCATAGTAGTGTAACTGCTCTTTCTCCAGAGTCATAAACCTTGAAGATTAAGTTTAAACAGTTTTCATTAGAAATAAATATTGAAACTGAGCTCTCTGAGGTTGGCTGCCTGCAACAAACTGCCACAGAATGAATTTTGGTTTTATAATACCCTGGAGACAACCAAGGTGCCTAGCTTTTCACAAAGGAACTAACCATGGACATCCCTATCCCTGGTGGGGAGGTGACTTCAGGTCAATGATTTTAACTGTTAAGAATAGCAAGGTCAAAACATTTTCCTAACTTTTTGAAAGCTCTCGAGCAAAAAGAATGTGTCTGCTACTTGATAAAAAATTAATATTCACTTTGCAAGCTCCATTACACAGGAAAAAATATACACAAAACATATATTATAAATGAACAAATATTTATGAAACAAGGTTTACTTCTCCATACACACCAAGCATCACAAAAAATTTAAAATATCTTATACAATAGAATTTTTTTTGCAATATTGAAATAATGTTAGGGTATATTAACTGGAAAAAATACTCCTCTATGGTTAGCGTAAATATGATTAACAATATACTGATTAAGAAAACATAGACATATTTATTAATATTAGACCGTAACACATCTCTTGATTTAGATAAGATATATTGTAAATAAGAAAAATATTTGATGATATTTACATTTTCACAAATACTTGCTGATGTATTAATATCATGAAACATAATACTTCATTCTATTAAATAATAATTACATTTTATGTTTGGAAAAATAAATAACATTTCCTTTAAAATATTAAAGTAATATTAGAGAAGCTTAAAAGGAGTTTATAGAAGATGTGAATGGTTTTTTTATGGATAATACTCATTTATTTTATTTTCTATAAATTATATATTGTTTTATTAAGTATGTTGATTTCTAATACATGGCTTATCATTCTAATTAATTTTTAATTAAACCGAATTTATTTGTTATGATTCAGAAGTTATTTTAGTGATAAACTAAATGTTCATTTCTTCGAGGAAGAACTTTAGCAGGTTGGGGGTGCTGGTTGGAATATATTTGAAAGTCAGAGGTTCAGGAAGAAGGGTAGTGGGGGTTTGGACTTCTGACTTCTGGTTGAGGGAGAGAAATTAGACTTCGCAAGCATTTTACCTGGAAATTTGAAATTTTTATAAACATTTTTTCTATGCCCCTTCCACTTTTTCGAGTTGTTTGTCAGTTCCGTTTGCTTTGCGATGTCATGCTCGTATGAAGATTACTTTCTTGGCTTGTCTATGCAAGACTTCGACAGAGAACTTGATGAATTGAATTGGTATTATTTTGATGATCTATTGAATGGACCAGATGCTTTGGCAAAAAAATTTATTCGATTTGAAGAAAATGGATCTACTCTATAGCCATTGCTCTTGTCAATACCTTCAACATCGAGAGTAGTTGTATCTATGCTGACGAATTCAATGCTGAGAGCACTGACATATATGTTAACGAATTTAACATCGAGAGAAGTGATGTCTATGTTAACGAATTCAATTTCGAGATCAAGTATATTTAAAGCTGCACTAATGAAACCAATAGTAACGATTTCGAGGTCTATGTCTACATCTACATCTTCAATGTCGAGGTATACATATACATCGAGTTCTACATCTACATCTATGCCTTCAACATCGAGGTCTACATCTATGTCTTCAATCTCAGGTTCTACATCTACATTGATATTGAAATCTCTAGATTTAACATCAGATATCAAATTATGTGAGGCACATATACAAAAACCGATAATGTGTTCCTGCTGTAATCCACTGTATTTAACCTCAAATAATGTGTGGAATGATACGTCAAAAACCAGTTACAACAAGATTTGCAAGAGTTTTTTTTGTGTTCAATTTTGTTCAAGTTTACCTTCTGAATTACTGCAGCGTAAATTAATTTCCCCACCTCCTCCTCCTTTCATGCCACAACCACAGGAAATTATTTGTACTCCTATAACATGTCTAATATCACCACCACCACCTGTTTTCCTGGTAAAGAAACACAAATTCAGCTTCTTTCTTAGCACTAAATGGAAATTTTAATGAAAAAAAAAATTCAAACTTACAGTATTACTTTCTGACACACCGTAATTCAATTCTAAGGATGTTCAGATGTCATATGGTGATATAGTTTTCAGGTGTAATATTGTGTGTAATTTTTTTAAGTTAATTTAATAATTTTCACTTATAATAGACTCAGAAGTTTTAATGATTGAAAGTATAAAGTTTGACGATTCTAAAGACTTGTTTTACCATTTTAAAGACCCATAATTCAATTTGTTAAATGTTTTATAGATTCTAACTACTTATTTTACGAATTCAAAGACCCGTCATTCAATTTGTTAAAAAGTTTTATCGATTCTAAGACTTGTTTTACGATTTCAAAGACCCATAATTCAATTTATTAAAAGTTTAACCATTATAAAGACATATTTTACGATTTAAAAATTCATTATTAAATTTGTTAAAAAGTTTAACGATTCTAAAGACCTTTTTTTAAAATTTTATACTAAAGCCTTGTTTTATGATTTTAAAAACATATCATTCAATTAATTGAAAATTTCTTTTATGTTTTAACAATTTTGTTAAAAGTTTAACAAAATACATTAAAATGTTTAATGATTTTATGAAAAATTTAATGATTTATCATGTAAAATATTGGTAACATTTATGATTGAAATAATTAAGTATATTAAAACGTTTAATTAGTTTCAGTCATAACATAATCTATTGTGATAATTTTTGCAGTTTTATGATGTAAGATAGCATTTTTGGTATTAAAAAAAAAGCTTGTATGGCTTACACACATAACTGGTAAAAATGATCAATGATTTTCAGTCATAACATGTTTAAAGCTTACAACATTAACATGTTTGATGTGAATATGTAAAGATTTTTTGTTTTACGAATGTTAACTAAGCTATCTTTTATGAATATTTTGAAAAAAAAAATTTTTTAATAAACATTTTTTATATGTAAAAATTAAATACTGTGATTTGTTAATGAATGAATTTCGGAACAGAAGGAAGAAACTTACTTGGATATCTCGAGAAAACTTTACTGGGCTATTGGATAAGAACTCTAGGGTATTTAACCAAACTGAGAGTCTATTTACAGAAATAACTTTTCAGGGTCAGGTAGAATGAGCCCTTGGCTTCGCAACACAATATTTTCCTGCTGCCCTACAACTGGCAGAGTTCAACACACTTTTAAAATAAATATATTTTTTCCTTAACAGCACCAAGATTACAACTGTTGCAGCTGAAGAATTAACACCTGCATGTCTTGTGGTAAAACATAGTCATACTTTATACAAAAAGCAGAACACTTCTTTAAAAATTAATTTATTCTTTCCTTATATAGTAAAACTGATTCAAAATGGCTGCCATTTTTCTTGAAATTTATATTAAATTTACCCTTTTAGGAAAATCATTTGAAATATCATAAGATTGACAGATTTCAGCTCCAATTGCAATCATTTCAAGCTGGATATGTGTTATTTCTGTAATCTCACATCAGAAATGTTATTTTCTATGGAAAATAAGTTAAATTATGTATGCATTTCATGGTAGAAATTCAGAAGTGGGGAAACTATATGTAAAAATACGCACAAATATTTTAAAACATATTGAATATGTATACACATGCTGTGTCTTGTATTGTAATATTTCATACTTGAATTAAGATGCGGGTTTGAAAATTGTGTCCTTCCAATGTTTTAAAAAAAACTTAGTGAGTCTAAAATATAGCTGTGTTGGTATGAAAATTAACCAGTGATTAGTTAAGAGTTGTTGGAAAATGGGAACAAAGTTTAAAATGTCTTGTGAGATTGTTGGAACAGAAATAAAGATTGCTGGTAATTAGGGAAAACAATTTTTTGGTAGAAAATGGTTTATATTTTAAATTGAATTTATTGTGTGTTAAAAACATTTGGAACGTATTTCTTAGTGATGAGGAAAATAATGTTTTACAGTGGTAGTTGTGAAATTGAATTTAACTGGGAATATGTTAATCTCTTGCATCTCGAAATATAGGAGGAAGCTTCAGTGTCTGAGAGAAAATAACAGTTGGTAGGGGAGAGGGGAAATAGTCCAGGTCAGTTCAAAAACCTCTGCTGCCCTTAGGAAAAGTGTTGCTTTGGCCTTGAAGCAACCTCAGTTACTCGCCGATGAAAATCTCGTGTCGCAGAATGAGTGCTCTAGGGTGAAGGGACGGGAGGACTGGGCCTCCGTGGACAGAGCAGATACCCAGACATTGAGAGGGCTGTGGGCAGGTTTTGTGAAGCATAGCGTAGGAAGGGGCAGTTTGTGGCTTGTGTAGGCAGAAGGGTGTTTGCCTCTAAATGGGTTTTTGCAGTGTTGGATCGATACCAGGGTGTGTTTTCTGGAGCTTTGAAGAGGGCGAAACAATCTCTGCATTCGAGGGGTAGAGTGTATGGGGACAGATTGCTGAAGATGCGGTCATTGACAAGGGCTGGGGTGCGTGGACTGAGCATTTCTCTGCAAATGCGTTCTTGGCCGGTGTAAGGGGAGGGATGGTTGGCCTTGGTAGAGCGATGCAGAGGTTTCTCGAGGGGTTCCGGCATCTTAGTACTTCACCAACCCTCATGATACAGAAATGCAACACTGGGTCTCTCAACTTCACCATGCTTCAGAGTGTGGTAGCCGCGATTTTCGTTAAGCGATATTATATGCTCAGGGGTTCATATCTTGTTCACAGTATTTGTAAACAATAGTGTGAAATATGATTTTTTTTAATTTATTGGAAAATTTAAATTTTTGTGTGATAGCCTGATATAGTGAGTTCGTTATTTTTATATTCATCTCAAGTACGTTTCTGAGCTTGGTCGACGGAACTTCTAACCATTTTCGACTCACAGTTGTGTTAACAAGTGTGTTCTATTTACCAGACTTTATGAAAATTTGTAGTAGATCTGTTATTTTTAAATAATTAAAATCTATACATCCACATACTTGTAGAACGAATTAAGTCTTTGATAGTAGCTTGGTAGGGAAATATGTCCTGTCAGTCATACATTTCAACTCAGTTGCTTTTAAGAAGCCAGCCATGCTACATATTTATAAGCAGGCACGCATCATATGATTTATTTATTTGGAAACATTCGTTTTGTTTAAAATTTCCGAGTAGTTGTCTATAATCAAACAGTGTTTCACTGAGCTTGCAGCCGGACAGACGTGTTTTGGGAGAGGTGCAATTTTATTATGGATGTTAATCAATTCATTTCTTTTTACACATGGGTTGTGTTTCTAAAGTTCCTCATCAGCAGTCTCACAGGCAGACCGACGTGCGAGGTATATGTGAGATTCATCATATATATCTTGTTATTGTGTTTGTTCAATTTATAGGGACATTACTGTGAAGCAAGTGTGTGGTGTGAAACTTACAGTTACTCAAGGGTATTTGTAGATTTGACAGGCAAGAGAACATCTTTTGTTACTTTGATGTAATATTTTAAGGACATTAGTTAAGCTTTGTCATATAGGTAAATGAAGGTGCATTCATTGTGCATACATTATGTAACAGCCTTGGTTCCAAGCATTCATGGCGATTTAACACATTGGGCTTTTTGAACATTTACTACAATATATCGGTTATTTCAGAAATCGCGTGTTCATCCCCAAAGAGTGCGCATATAGATTGCCCAAAAGAGTGCATGCACCCTCTTTGGAAACAGGTATATTTTTTGTATTGATGAACTGGTTTATATTTGTTTCAGAATGTCATCATTGTATAGGATAGATAGGTAATTGGACTTAACATCTCGTCGAAATCGAGGTCATCATAGATGTCGTCATATAAGAGTAAGTCAGGAAGGAAGTTGATATTTACAAACAAATTGTTAAATAAAGCAAGTCGAAAAGTACAAAGTGGGTAAAGACAAAGAAATGTCACAGTGGATCTGGGCACAAAGAAATCAACACTAAGAAAACACCGTAAAGCTGCGAGTACAAATAAGGACCAAATACTCTCTACTAGTGATGAGAGACATGACGTATTCGATTTTCCTGACAGTAGTAAAAATATTTCGCCTAGGGCCACTGAGGTTAGTAGATCGGCTGATGAATAATTCTTGAGGCTGAAATGCGTGCTTGTGAATCAAGTAAGGATAGTAACGAAGGAAGCAGCCTTCCCAGTGGCACTAAGAATAATAGGCCAACTGTAGCATAAAATAATGAAGCAACTGCAATCTGTCCAGCCGACATAATTTCCCTTCCCAAATCAGAGAAAAATAAAAGGAAGAAAATCAGAGGTAATGACAGGCTCTCCATTAAGAAATACTATTTTGCTTGTGAATGACAAGCAAAAGGCATGAGATTTACGGATGCAAAATAAAAGGGAAATATATTCATGTCCAGTAAAGAAGATTACATCATGAAAGACAGTAGAAAGTGATATATTCTGTACAGTATGCAATGAGATGCATTCTGAGCCTATCTTTGAAGACTGGATACAGTGTATCAAATGCCACAAAAGTCGCATAAGTCATTTGAAGGAGGTTCAATATTTACAGTTGACCAGTGTTGAATGCAAACTCTTTGGGTACATGCTGTACACTCTTAGATGCTAGTTCTCCTAAGAATGTGCTTTTGCAATTATTTAGTTTTTGTCATTTTATGAAAATTATGACATGTCTATGTAATTGGGCCTGTAAGCACGAAATTATAATCGATCAATAATATTTCTTCACTGTAAACTCTAGCAGTATAGGAGGTCGATTTGTTAGGTGTGCACTCTTTGGTGCCTTTTCCCTATACTCAACAAAATCAAGAAAAATTAAAAGAAACATTTGATCCAATTAAAAATTAACTTTTTCAATACATTTAACCCTTTAAATAAATTTAACCCTTTCAATAAACTTAACCCTTCCAATAAATTTAACCCTTTCAATTTTTTATCGGCTTAAGATCGGATTATGGATTAGCCCTTTCAATCAAATCGATAATCCATCAATTAATCCCAATGAATCCAAGGTGGCCTAGAACTCCCCCGCCCCTACTACTCCGAAGAAATAATATTCGGAAAGGTTGTTAAAAATCTAGACATGGCTGGAAAAGAAAACGGCAAAATTGAAATTGAAACTTGAGACCTATGTGAGCTCGGGTGTCAGAACACAAAAGTAATTTTCAAGTAATATTATTTAGTTGCGAATTACGAACACCTAACATCCTACACGCCTGGAAATATAGTACGGTATTCGATTATACTGAGCAGGTAGCAAATTTAAGTGAATGTATTTGAAGATGTTGGAGAAGAGACAATCAGCTTGGCGATAAATCTAAATGGATGGCGTATACACGCTGGTGCAAAGGAACATATGAAAACTGATAACTAGCGAATAACGCTTGTGCCAGTTGTATTGCCGCAGCTTAATTTTTTTTGTTACTATTAATTTAATAAGTTTTTCATTAATTACTTCTTCACCAAAAATGATTGGTTTAGTTCAAACATGCTCCAGTTATATTTATTTGATTTGTTTATTCTATTCAAAATGTAAAACATTGAGAATCTATTTAAATTATATTACTGTTGCCCTGGTCTTGTTAACTTGAAGAGGCAAATTATTTGATGCAAATTTAAATAATTTTACTGAGTGATATATGTCTGTGTTGTGTCCAAAACTAAATTCTACCTGATAATTTAATGAGTCTGTAGTATTTGCAAGGTGCAAATATAATTTAAAGTGACCTAATGAAATAATTGTTAGTTTTCTCTGTTTTATACATCTTTCTAAATATTGTATTACGTATCGATTAGTCACACCGGACTGGAGTTCTGAGCACGATCAATTTCATATTTATCCCTGCTCGCGAGGTTATTGCCTCCTTGTTGAACTTAACCATACAGCATGTAGTTGTTCTAAATATTTTTATCTACTTGTGTTCTCTCTTCTTTCCATGTAATTGGTAATTTCAGGCCGATAAGGGTAAGTTAAACTATAAGTGATTTTTTCTGCTGTTTCGTGTTATTTTTGTGTGTGCCGAGCCACATTATATATATATATATAATCTTGTAGTGGTGCACGTGTTGGAGTTTCATTCTACGATGCAGTACATTGTGGCCAACATCCCTCCTGGGATGATTTCTTCACATCCTTTCTTGGTTTTCTTCTTTGAGTGCTGATTCTTGGCCTACGCAGCAGACGAAATTTGGATTGTCTCCAGCACCAAGTAAAACCTAACAATTTTGTTCACATGCCACGTGCTCCGAACTTGCAGCTCTCATTAACATGAACTGTTCATAAACTGGTTGAATTTCATTTTTCTTAATATTGGAAACTAATTAACATGATTGTGTTTTTTTTTTTGGACGATAAAACATGTAACCTACAGAACTAAGAAAACTTCATGTGCCCTTATGGCTAATACTTGCAAACGGGTACCCGAAGGTGATTTCACTTGCTGTCTTGCTGAAAATAGCATGTTTTGTTTTAAAGTAACTTGATTTGAAAAAAAGAAGGCCTTAGTTGTGAAATATATTAAATACTCAAGATCCTTTGATTTATATTAATTATTACAATATTTATTTTACTACTATAAAATGCTCAACTATATATGTTTATGTTGTATACCAGACGATATTATAAATACATATATTTACTGAGATTTCGTCATTGTACTATTATTTTTTACAGAAATGTTCTCCTCTTAAAATATAAGTACACTGGCGTGGTTAATTTGTATTTAACAGTTGTTCTATGTAGACAACAAAAGAAAATGACAACCAACAAACAATTTTATTGATAACATAATATTTCTACAAATCAGTTTTTTGTAAAGACCGGAGCACGTCTTTAACTGAAGATCTGCAAACATTACTACAACAGGAATCTGTATCCGCCCTTCCATATGTATCATCCTTGTGTCGTGATGAGAGTACCAATCGGTGCTGGAAACAACTACGGGTGGGTGTTACAGAATACACTCAAAGCAACACACGGTGATGTTTTAAACAAAATGGCACGAAGCACGGCATGTGTCGAGATCAGTTTTTCAATTAATGCCAATTTTAAATTCCACGTACCATAATACATTAACATTGTTAGTGAAAATATGTAGCACTTTTTTTTTTTTAAGTTATCAACTATAACTATAACCGAATTCTCGGCGGGAATTTAAATTTCTTGCTTTCGATGTCTGGTTTAATTAAATTATTTAAGTTAAATAAATATTAATCTAGTAATACTTGCAGTTAATTTTTAACTAGCGCTTTTTTAAAATAAAAAAACTGGAATATTTTAACATCTAATATGTATTATTACTTTTTATAACCAATTTAAGCCCATCACGAATAGCGTCACCTGACATTTATAGTAATTTTCATCCTAAATTTTAAATTCCCGAGCAACTTGCAAGTCTGTATTTCTTACCTCCATCAGTTTTGACCTAATCCAGCCTGAGTGTGTTTAGTATATTTCAGTCCGGTCACACTGTATTTAAATGTCAGCCTGAATACGACTGTTTACTGCTAAAGTTGATCCATGTGTATATTTTGGGTGCCAAGAAAGAAGCCAATCTAGTGACTATCGTAGTATTAATATAAACAATAAAATTAAGAATGTATTCGTGTTACGACAACGGCCAGAATAATCCATTTTATGAGCTGGGCGCCAAATTTGTTTTCTATATTTTCCTTTCAACAGTTGTCGACAGCGGAGGGGAAACCCGTTGAAGAGGGGATGTGTTAGGATGTTAAGGTTATTGTAAAAAAAAAAAAAAAAAAAAAAAAAACGAGTGGCATGCTTCAAAATTTGGTCGCATAATCAAACAAGGACAAACAGGTTTTAAAATTTCATTTGGTAACGAGTGTCGTATTAAATCCTGCAGCAATCAAGCTCGGAATATGGCAAAAAAGGGTAGGTGGGGTTGTCCACAGACAAACGAGCAAGCTAACCACCACCCACCACAAACAACAAACTCGCTCGTTATTATTATTCTTCTTTTATCTCTTCATTGTGTCTCTCGCTCCCCCCCCCCCCAGCCTAAAACACCTTTTTTCCCCCCGTCCCTCACACTTTCGCTTGTGAACAGTTTGTCATCGCGCGCATTGCAAAAGATGGGTCAGCGTACGACAAAAAAAAAGTTACTATTCCTCTGTGTTGTATGGCCGCGCTTTGGCGATGATGCATTTTCCACTGCAGCTGCGCGAACACGCTACATGATTGATGTGTCTGGCTGGTGAATTGCCCTCACTATGGCAACCGTTATTTTTTCAAGTGCAGACCATTTGAGATCTCTGCTTAGTACAGTATTTTAACCCGTGTGTATACTTCCCATTATACATAGTGGTTTATAATTGAAAAATTACATTGTTTAAAAATAAATATAAATTAGACACAAGTAGTATAGCATAGTTACTTCTGGGGCAGGATTCAGGATGAGGAGTCGGGAGCCAATCGCCGTTCATTATAAATGCGTACTTATCTTTATTTTGTACATTAGTGACTTTTGCCATTTTTAGAGAAAAAAAGAAATTTTGAGGAGAAAAGAGAATTTTTTTTTATTGAAAAAGGGAAATTTTGAGTGAAAAAGATCGATTTTAGGGGTAAAAGTAGCGATTTTGAGAGAAAAATTCCAAAATGGTGGTTGGCTCCTGGCTCCCCATCCTAAATCCCGCACCAGAAATAATTATGATATATTACTGACACATATGCTTACAATGAGAGTCACATGAGAATAAGAGGGGCATCTTAATGCATCAAAAGTGATTAAAAAGGAATCATGCCTTGTCTTGACCAAGCTTCAACCTTGTAGGAAGTATTCTTTTTAATATACATACTTTTTCTTCCTTAATATATGTTTCCATTCCTTTTGCAAACAAAGGTAACTGAGTAGTCGCACACGCAACACTATATTCATTACATATTGGCTTTGCATACTAAGTCTTGGCTCAACACATATATGCCTGTTTATACAACCGAGTTCGATTCCCGGAGGGGTCGCATCTGGATTTTTGCCTGTTACAGACGTTGCCTTTGGTCGGTGGGTATTTCCGATGCACTACACGTGAGAGAAGCTGGTGCATACTTCAACTATTAATTTATCTGCGCTTACATTTGCTGGGAATCTGCGTGGAAACCATGCGGTCAACGCCAGAGTAATGCGTACGAAAATAATGTTTTATTCGCATTTGTTACAAACGATTTCCTAAGACCTAATAGTGGTGTTTAACTTATGACGTCTGAGTATTTAACGGCGAACATTTAAAAACATGCTTCAGTGAGTGGAATTTCACATTTCTCGTGTATTCAGTGCATTGTTTCTGAAGAAAACATCTCTACGGAGAATTATGTCGTACGTTGACTGTCACAAAATATCTGCGTACAGAGAATTAACTGTCGCATTCAAACTAAATTGAATTTTTTTTGATGATGTAGGCAAAGGAAAGAAATGATTACAGTATCATTTATTTAGGACGATGTTCCACCCACCTGTGGCACATAAAAAGGAGGCATTTCGAACTATGTCGGAGCGTATCTTGCCTGGATACATGCGATTGTACGCTCGGGTATAAAATCAAACAAATACCGTACTTTATCCTGCGGGAAATTTGTCTGAAGTTTGAAAGTTGCATTCCAAATCACGAACACCGCCGCTTGAGAGGAAGCTGGTGATGAAACTGGCGGAACAAATATTCGATGGGCGACAAGTAATGTGACCGGGCAGACCACGTGAAGCATGGCGTAAAAACACGCCCGGAGGAACTCCAGAGATATGTGCGGTCAAGCGTTTTCTCGCTGGAAACTGGATCTCGGGCACCAAGCCAGGAAAATGGAGCTGCAGGATATATTGATCATACCACTCGGAATTCAATGACTCTCTTACTAACTACCAGTGGCGAAAGAACGTCATATGGGATCACTTTCCAGACAGTCACGTCAGTAGTACACTGTCGAAATAATTCAGCTTAACTTCTTGAACTGTAACGTAAGTTTATAACTGTTACATTACAAGGAAAATTCACGATAAATCAAGTTGCAAATATAGAAGTGCAACAGTTGGGAACTTCGGTACCAATACTTTTGTCACTGTCTTGAACAAGTGTACAAAATCTCTGGTCTATTAGTAGTAACTTCACACTTTTTGAATATAACCTTTAAAAAATCACCGTATGTATGACGTGTTTGGTTGTTTCCTAAATATGTCACGTATCACAACCGTTTTATACACCTGTTATAAAAGTATCTAGTTTTGTGTTAAATATAAATTTTTATATGTATTTCATCAATAAATGACTGTGTTTGATTTACAATTAATATGTATAAAGCAGAGAGAAAATAGGTTTGTTGGTAATGAATGTAAAGAAATAGTTCTCATTCAAAGTATTACTGAACTGAGGACACACAAATTCAGTACGTTGTATCTTTGATGTAATTTTCTAGACGTGGTTGAGCTTTGTTTGCATGAGGCGGAGTAATATCCTGAAAGCAGAACCCTAGCAGGGCTTCACAAACTGTTGGAAATAACCATGAGCGGACTATACTATGGATGTAGACTGTTCACGGTTAATTGAGCACTTTGTAAATCAACCTTTGAAAAATCTTAACTGTCCCTACCTGCATATATTCTACCAGGCATATAGACTGGCATGCCCCCCAGTAAAATTGGTAACGATGGAGGGAAAGTAATCCCATGTCATGTGTAATTTAAAGTATTATGTAACACCCCTGAAACAGGTTAGGCCCTTTGTGTAACTTCCCCTACCATAAGTTCATACCATAATTTGTACCACAACTATAGTACAAGTCACTATGACCTATTTTAAATACCATAATTAAGGCACAGTGTACCGTAACTTCGGTATTTAGTACGATAATTCCAAAATGCTTGCAATAATTTACTTCTCTACTTCCCAGCATTCCAAATACATGTGGCAAACAACTGTCGTACCATTAAAAGAACCCATAAAATTGAAAAAAGTTAATAAATGCACCGTAATTTGGCATTTGTGAATACTGAAATTATTTATTTCACTTTCTTGTTTTTAAATCAATACAAGTATAAGAATAAGCAAACTTGTAAAAGAAAATTTTCTAATAATTCTACGGCTTTACTTGCCCGACGCACGAATAAACTTATCAGGCCCATGGCAATATTTATTCTACATATGGTGGAAGAATACCCAATGTGCATTCATGAAGAACTTAAGCGGGGTTTTAAAAGTGCTGAGTTTACAGTGAACAGACATTATGGGAAAACACTAACACATTCGAGCTTTTTCGGTACGCGTATACAATAATATTGTAAATAAGACAAAATTCTCTCAAAATGCATAGGGGGCGTTTACCGCTGTAAAGCAAGGCAGGTAATGTTCGGAAAAAAAATTCGAAATATTACGGACACGTATTGGTAAAAATAATTACACAGGAATCTTCGTAAAATTATGGCTATATAGTTTAATTAAATAACGGACTTGGCCTTAGTTTCACGAAACTTTCGTTAATTCACAGAACTTCTCCATAAATTTAAAATTTTCAGTTATATTAATATCCGGCTTCTGAAGAGGAATTACGAACAAAAAATGTTTGGTCGTGTAGATGTTATACAATGCACAAAAAAATCATTAAGAAAAATTAAATATTTCATTGCTAATTGGTCAATAACAGAGAGAACATCAGGCGACTGATTGACCACGCAAGATTTCCGGAGGACCGACCGAAACCAAGATCCAAGAGAGTGTGGACTGAAGAACAGAGACGAGCAGTTGGAGAAAAAAATGAGGAAGTTCTGGGAAGGAAGAAAGAAGAAGATGAAACAGAAGTCTCGAGTTCATTGTGGACCATAGATGGCCAAATGCATATTAAAAAATTGCTAATCGAAATTTGTACATGACTCTGACCATAGCCATGCAGTTTTAATCTCTCACCACTCGGCCATCGCGTATTGATGACGAAATCGAGTATTAACGTATACTTATTCAAAAATGACGGGCATGATTATCTTTTTCCAGTAATGTTTGAGTGTTTAAGGTGTCATTGACTGTTGCATAAGACGCGCAAGAGACGATTTTCAGTGGCGCGAATATCCCATCTTCAGTCGGAACTATAGGGTTGCCAACCATTCCGTATTGTACGGGATTTCCTTTATCCTGCGGCTGAAAAACTGTACCGTGTGACCATAGTGTGGGACATCACGTATCTGAGAATGCTTCGAAAATAAACCGAATATTGATAAACAAAGTGTGAGTAATTTACCACTTACCCGGTTACAGGACAGGTAAATGCGTACTTAGAAAACGAGATTGTTTATGTTTCATATGACAGCGAAAGCGACGTGAAACAATGCGAATAAATACTATGGCTTAACTGCATGATTCAGCACGCGAAGACAAGTGAAAAAACTAAAATAACAGGTTTTTTTCGCCAAGAAAGGATTAAGAAAACATAATTCATTATGGCTTGTCAACAAGCCGTATGTTATCACAGTACTAAGCATGGCATAAGTTATAATAGTTTTGATTGCAATATAAAGTTGATGCGTTACATATTTGGTAGTGGATCAGAAAGAACACACAGCATTTTCAAACTGTTTTTTTAACAAAAATTTACCTTGGACATTTCTTCGGGGTCGCATATGTGTCGAGTTATTGGACGTATTCCTTAATGGCAAATTTGTAAAAGTTGGCAATCCTAAGGAACGTTAATTTTCTGGATACACCAGCGAATACAACTTTGTGTAACTTCGGCATTTTTTTCCACCGAAGTCCAAAGCTATCAGAAATACGGAGAGATCCGTGTGGTGTCTTTATGGAAATGCTTTCGGTTAATGTCATCACGCAACACGTTTCAGTATGCTAACTGCATATTTCCGTAAACAGTTCCATGGATATGCGAACATATTTGAGAGTGTACCATACACCTGTGTTTCTCTACACTCTCGCAGGGTAGTCAGCCATTCTCCCCCCCCCCCCAAACAAGCATTTATTCGTCACTAAAAATAACATGTTGGCAGTCCGTAGTATTTAATGCCACTTTCTGCTGGCACCATTGTAAAAGATGTCGATGTTTTTAAGAGGATAATGGAAGGAAAGGTAAAGGTCGTTGCGATCGCAGATTTGCATCTGACAGGTGTCTAGAAATGCTACTGGTCATGAGTGTGTGCTCTTATGAAGCTGACCACATGTCGCTGGACGGTGGACAAGGAAACCGCTGGCTCTGTTTATGCCTGTATTACAATCAAATAGTCCTACCTCATGATGGTCTGCCGGTGTTGTTCATGTATGGATACCCCTACGTGTCTATTGCTCCCAACACAATCTGATTCTGAGTTACGAATGACCCATATGACGGACAATATGGAACGCATTATCTTACCGCTTTAGGCTGGATGCACACGTGCGGACAATGTCCGCGCGGCACCGCTGCGGCGTCGCAAAAACGTTCCACGAGGGCTTAGCTTAGATGTACCAGTGCACACATAGCTGCGGTACCGCACGTCCACTGAACGTGCAAGAAACGCGGTGGTGCCGCAAAAGCGTTCCACGAGGGCTTGGCTTATATGTACTAGTAGCACAAGTAGCTGCGTTGCCGCAGCGCCGCCGCCGTAGTCTATGCCCGCACGTGTGCACACTGCCTGGTTATCAGTTATATCTCAGTCTCCCTCAGATGTTCATACGGCCTTGCCCCCATGTCCTCGAGTCATGCATACAGCTCATTAACCACGTCTAGCAAGTTTCGTGCATCTCTTATCACATGCACAGCTCTTGAAAGCTGTTTATATACGCCACACATAGAATGCAGCCAGTGCTGGTTTTCACTAAGACCAACAAGGTTGGATTCCCGGAGGCGTCGCACCAGAATCTCTGTTGGACGATGCCGTTGGCCGTCGGGTATTCTCAGGAAACATCCCGTTTCTGCCACCCTTAAAATTCAACGCTGCTCCATATCCACCTCGCTTCCCCTTCGTCGACACTCAAAACCTCGTTGTTAAGAGCAGAACTAAAGTCCGAACCTCTCCATCAACATCAACATCACCACTACTCCCACCATCATCTCCCTCGCATCTTTATATCCCCTCCCACCACTACCACCCTTTCCCCCTCAAACACCACGAATGTGCACGCGCCAATGTACAAACGTTTAATGTATTGATATTTATTCGTCGGTACGTTTATTTACAAACTTTCAAAGTCACATAATTATCTTTGCAGAGTGCGCAAATTTTTGTTTTTTAATTAGTGTGAATCCGGATTAACTATTATTTAAATATGAAATTTGAGAACCATCCCATATTTAATATGAGTTGGGTGAAATATCGTTTCTTTTTTGTTTAAATGGTTTAAGTGAGTGAAGAGATTTACGCAAGGACTTGGGTGTCGATTTAAATGGTTGAATTCCTAGAAATTTTTGTAAGTCACATTATGACATTTCCATGACACTATCAATCATTGTGGCAAATGTTAAAATTAATATAAATTACGAATGTTACATACCGTCGGGTGGCTAATAGATTGCTCTACCAGAAACGTGCATGGTCTTCGCTCTGACGACGCTAACGATGGAGGCGTCGCCTCCATCTTTACCCATGAGATGTCATGAATTTTTGTGACAGAGAAGTTATTCACCCATTGGCCAACCAACCCTTGTCACACGTTGCTTCATGACATAGGTTTGCGATATGCTTTGAAACAAATTTCTTAGCTCACTACTTGGTCCGTGACATAGTCTATGACATATTTTGAGGAATTTTTCGCAGCTCTCGTCATGGTTCGCGGCATGGTTCACAACATACTTTTAGAGATGTCATGTAGCTCGCACATTGATTCGTGATATGGCTCGCAACAAGCTTCGCATAATTTCCGGCACTCACTACTCAATTTGCTGCATGATCGTGGTGGGTAAGGAGTTTTACGAATTTTTGCAAATTTCTTGCCAAAGTTCGCTAAATTTTGCGAAGTTTTCCACGTTGAGGTTAGGAATGAGATTTGTATTATGCAACTTGTTTCGAGATTGGCGGTCATCGTCTGTTGGAATCTGTGATTGGTGTAGCCGGTTGGTCTATTAGTTGGTCTTTTTCATTTTTCTAGTCAGGATGGCAGAAGCCAGCCTCAGGTTGAATTATTCTCAGGTGGGGTCATTCTCGGGTGGAGTCGGTCTCGGATGGAGTTAGTTTCGGATGTAGTCAGTCTTGAGTGGAGTTAGCATTGGGCGGGATCAGTTGTTGGTCAGTATGTTTGGTGGTGTGGTTGGCTAGTCTGGTTTCTTCGTTGGTCTGGATTGCTGGTACGGTTGTCTGGTATGGCCAGTAATAGTCAGTAAGTATGGTTGGTTGGTCTGGTCAGTTGGTTGATCGACTGATATAAGCTCTTTGTTACAGTCAGCTGTGAGTGAAATGATTCGCTAAGATTTTGAGGACAATTGCGAAGATTTTGAGAAATTTTCGCCAAGTTTTGCGAAGTATTTTCGTGAAAAGGTTAGCAACGAGATTCATATTAGTCGAATGGTTTCGAGATTGGTTGATTTTGTCTGTTGGTATGATGGATGGTATAGGCGGTTGTTCTTACTGGAATGTCTTGCCCATTGTTATAGTCATTTTGTCTGGAGATGGTCTTGTTATAAGCTATTCTTTGGAGGACTCAGTGATGCGCGCAGTCAGTCGTTGGCAAGTATGGTTAGTCGGAATGGTTTACTGGTCTTGCTGTTTGGCCTGGATGGCAAGTATGGTAATTTGGTAGGGTCTGCTGGTAATGATTAGTCTCTATCGCCATGATCAGTTATGGTTGGCTGACGTTGGACTGGTCGGCTGGAATGGTAGTTTGGTATGGCTGGTTCGTGTGATTTAGTGGTGTGTTTATCTGGCTTGGTTAGTTTATATTTGTACAGGTAGCTAGTTTGGTTAGTTAGCCTGGTTGCCTAGTATGGTTGGCTACAATGACAGGTTCATATGATTGTTTCATATTACTGGTTCGTGCAGATGACTAGTATGGTAGGCTATGTGGATAGTTTGTATGGCTGGAAGGTACGGTCAGTTAGTATGGTTCGTTGGTATGGGGAGATCGTATGTTTGGGTGGTATGGTAAGCTCATGTGGGTGTTTTTTTAAGGATGGTCTTGCCAATTGGTGTGCCCAGTCGGTCTTCCTGGGCTGTTGGCCTGGAAGTATGAAATAGGTTTTTGGTGTGGATGATTCGTTTACGCATTTCATATGGCCACATGGAATGATTGGTTCGTATTGTTGGATGGTGTGATTGGTTTGTCCGTTCGACTGGTATGGTGTGTTTGTATGGTGGATCAGTTGGTGTGGTTGTCTGGCATGGCCCTTTGGTATGATCAGCTGTGGGTGCGATGTGTTGCTATGTTTTTGCGAATATTTCCAAAGTTTTAGCGAAGTTGTTGCGAAACTTCTGGGGAAGGAGGTTAGCAAAGATATTCGTATTAGGCTACATTTTCCAGTATTGGCCACCATCGTTTGTTGTTACAGATAGGTGGTATTACCGATTGTTTTAGTCAGTTTTGCAGGAGTTGGTCTTGGGTGGAGCAAGTTTTGGGCGGAGTCAGACTTTAGCGGAGTCAGTCTTCGGCAAAGTTAGTTTTGAGCAGCGTAAGTCTTGGGCGGAGTTGTTATTGGATGGGTCAGTCTTGGGCGAAATCGTTCTTGGGTGGAGTTAGTTTTGGGTGCAGTCAGTCTTGGGAGGAATTAGTCTTGGGTGGAGTCATTCTTGGGTGGAATCACTCTCGGGTGGAGTCAGTCTCCTGTGTACACATGTGTGGACTCAGGTTGGTTACATGTTACCAGTTGCAGCATCACTTTCTTTGAAGGCACTGCAATCTCTGTTTCCTGCCTCTTCCGACGTGATGATTGCCGAACCATCTGTATCCATCAATGCATCAATTCCATAACAGTAACGGTGTCGCTTGCACTGCAAAGACTTAGCCTCTAAATTCGCCTTAAGACAGCACAAAGTTTATGAGTGTGGGAAAACTTAGTTTTATATTGACGAAGGACTATTGGTGACGTATAAGGGTGTTAAAATTTAAAAATAAATTAACGTTAATTCGTCCCTTAGAGTGTTTGTATAGTAATATATGTTAATAAATATAAAACAAAAATTTATTCTTTGATTTTTAATTTTAACGCTATATCGTAACCACTCTGCTATGTATCATAAACTGATCATCGTTAAAGGAACATTATAATGTAAATATGAAAAAAATATAGCTAACCTATATACATACATACTTGGAGCTAGAAATGATACTTGCAAACTGAATTTCCCGAGCTTGGCCATAAGAGTTCGTAAATTATACTCACCTACCTATATGCCTATAAATATTCGTAGAAGCTGAGGTCTCATAGCTACCATGCTTAAAACCCGACTAGCAAACATGCGGTCGCTACTTGGTAAACTGACTTAATTGGCTGCTGCAAACCTTCATTATTATTTTTAAAAAAGATAACATTTCAATGTGGTTCTGGGCAAAGGCATACTCTGATTCAAGATTCAATTCTGACTGAAAAAAAAACGAATTCTATGATACGTCATTTGCATTAAAAAAGTTTTTAAAATGTTAAATGCAATGCATTTAAATAAAAATATTTAATTTTCAATGCGGTTTTTGTAAATATAGCTCCGAATACTCGAGACCATAGTCATAACATGAACTATAAATGCAATCGTTGAAAAAAATTGAAATACAAAAATTATGTAATAAAATCATAGGTTTAATATATTTAAAGTGTAAGTATTAGTACAAAGGAATGCGACGATTCCGTTTGGATAGAGAGTATATAACATTCAAGTACTACCCATCTACTGTTCTCTTGTATAGAAAAGTGGATAAGGCACTTGCCTGGCGCTCATAGGGTCACAGACTCCGTTACGTCTGCTTCTACGATGAGGTTTTTTTTTTAATATTGCCACCTCTCATGGGAAAGCGAAAATTTTACAGTTTCAAATTTATAAATCGATTTTGCATTATAAACATTTAATCTTCAATACCATACACTGTATAACTAAATATTAGGACATTCTTCAAATATCGAATTAAAAAATTTAAATAAAAATATAGTAAAAAATGTAATTAAATAATTTTGGATGCACAGATTTTAGATGTCGGATCGTTCCACGGTTGCATTGTTAAGGCTGTCCGTGTACAGTAAGTTCGTATGTTTCGTGAACCGAGTTGGTGGGGCAAGAAGGGGGGTGGTCGTTTCAATTTGTGGTGCTGAGGGGGAGGTTTTCATGATCGTGGGTGATGGGGTGAGAGGATGGCATTGTCGAAAAGGGAATTATGGGACTTTGGGGAGGAACCTATATGCTACTCTGTCGATCACCTCAGTAGGCCTACATGGATGACACGACATTATAAAGCGTTTTGTTTAGACACTTGTAAAAAACAAAACTGGATCGATGGGGGTTGGATGGTTTTGGTGGTGGGGTTTATGGTGTAGAGGGGATCATAAGGTGGGTGACGGGACTGTGTGGTGTTTGGGGTGTGGGTCGTGTGACAGGGGGAGTGACATACCTATTAAATCCAATATGGTGGTCCTGTGATTGGGTTACATGATGGTTTTAACATCACGATCGTATTTGCCTTGAAAAGTTGAGTCTGGTGATATATAACATAGTATCGTTATGCCTTTGACTTTATAATTTTAAAATTCCAATTAAATTGTTTTAACAATATTTAAATTATTTTATGTTATTAATCGTTTATGGTGGCTCATATTGTAACAACTTTTGCAAGTATCCAGCCACACTGAGCAGTCACTTTGCAAAATAGAGCTACAGGCATTTTTTTTTTAATTTAGGGGTTTTGGATAAAGGGTGTGTAAGGGGGGGGGGGCTTTGAGGGTGAAACAGGTATTTTCGGAGACATTTTGAGAGAAAAACGGGGAATTTTGAAGCATCAGACTATCATCTTGTGACGAGATCCAATATGGCGGACGGCACCACAGCACCACATTACCCACCACTGTGCCCGGACACACATTCTTATACTATTAACACAAAATAATTATTTTTTATTCCATACTTAATAGCACCATATGTTGTGAACCATACGTGCAATTATTGTCTTTTAAATCAGAAATATTATGTCCAATGTGACACTCTTGCGAGCCTAAATTATTTATCTTTCAAATTGCATTATATACCTTTATACGTTTTCGGCCATGCAAGCATCCGTAATACTTTCTGTTGTTAATTTCTGTTATAATTAAAATATGTTCACTATTGTATGTAGGTGTTTCTTCGATAGTATGAATATTGTTAAAACACTCAAAGAATATGGGAAGCAATACTCCACATTATCTCGGCATACCCCTATGAAGAATGTTAGGAATTAACAATGCCATTTCATGATTTCAGCATAAACGAAAAGAGTAAGAATAAAAGCCAATCCAGCTATAAAATAAGAAGTGTAATTAGAGGAATATTGATTAAGGAAGGCTGAATTTCGAAAGATGCAATAGGAAATTGTGTCCAAAGAATAAGTAAAAAAGTTGCGAATGAACGAAAGTGAAACATAGGTGTCAGAATAGAAAGGCGAGCCTGCAGCACTAGAAGGAAATAACGGCACAAGAGAACAAATGCATGAACAATATATCTGCGGAGATATGTTCCAAATTATTGACAGTGACTAACAGAAGTAATGTCCACTGTGTTACTCTACTAGGAAACAAGCGCAAGTTTGTTGGTGGTACCAGTGATGAAGTATTAAGGACGGTGAGGCGAAACGAAAACTAGGACAGTGAACGTGGGAATGAAGAAGACATCATTAGTAACAGTGTTGAATCCAACCATGGTATTGACCTCAAACCAGAAAAAACTTCGTTGATAGTTACGTATGACTGCACACTGTTTGCAGGCCTGGTGAAAAAATGTAAGCCCAGGAGAAGTAGGAGTATCTGTTATGCATCTCTCAGGTAATGGTCTCACAACAAATAGCATGTGCAAGAAGACTGCATTACATACCTTGACAGCTGTGTTATAAAAAAATTGAGGGCATCAATATGACTGACAGCATATGCCTATTTCAGTTAACGAGCTAACTGTAAACACAGATAATTTTGAAGAGAATATTCATGCAAGAGACCACGTAGGAATTGTTCTTAATTAACCTACAATTTCCAGGCTATTGAAGTTATTACAAAAATGTACCTCAGGAAAAATACACAAAAGTATTTTTTGTTTGAATGCGATTCCGTCAAAAGTGGCCGAGAAAAACTTAAAATCATTTAACTTCTTAAACCCCATTCTTTCACTTGTCCGCTACGCCACTATAGGCAGCTGAGTTAAGAGAACATTATTTAACATAAATTTCAATGTTGTACATTTATATTTCTATCTTCATGCTTCTAGTTTTAAAATTATTGTGATTTATAGTTTACTCAGTATTGTTAGCTAGGTACTGTACCCTACATTCTCCTAAAGTGTGTTATGCTATACATTTTACGTCATACACTGTATCCTACATTCGCCTACAGTACGTTATGTCATACATTTTACGTCCAACACCATTATTTTATGCCCGACACGTAAGTTTAAAAGTTTCTGCAGTTACCACAACTATATACTACTCTTTATTATGCAGGTGTTTTTATTAACTGTCTTTATGTCAGCACAATATTTTATAGGAATGAGATATTTTAACCCTTGATATTAAATTTTTTTTTTTCTGTATACGTCCCTCATTAAAAGTAAAAAAGTCGGTATTAAATATTGTATGTAGTGATATTGAAATCACACCGTGCTACGATATACTCTGTGATATCCTCTTTCACGGAAACATTAGAGCAAGATATTTGTGTGTGTGTGTGTGTGTGTGTGTGTGTGTGTGTGTGTATAAACAGTTTCCATAGATTTGTTTCCAAATATTAGATTCGACACCATGTAACTGCCAATTAGAGGGAAATACATTGTATGTGGACGCGAACGATTTTGAATACGCTCTATTTTTCTCTAAAATAACACTTTTTCTGGTAGAGAATGTAAAAATAGAAACGATAAATGCTTTCTGATAACAGAAAACTGTGCAGAATTTTCCTTTATTGGAAGTACTCATCAGGTGCTCTACCATATTTCACGTTACAAGTAGTATAAACGTACGTGTATTAAAAAGTATAAATTAGTAATACTTATTTATTTATAGATGATATCTTTTTTCATTTCGAATAATTAAGAAAGCATTAAGTGCAATTTTCGTTAGGCACCTCAACTGGATTTTAAAATTTGATAATTATATTTTGTCAGACTTTCGATAAATATTTCTAGTGTACAACAAACTACACGAGGTGAAATCCGGAAGTATCTACAAAATCTTTATGGGAAAAAAACATTGATTATTTTACAACAATGCATAATTTTTAACCTTTTGCTTGAGCGTGACTAACACTCAATAAGAAGTAATAATATCTTAGGTTTGTATAGAAAAATTGCGGAAACTAAATGACAAAAATTGATGAATACGTTATACCTACTCATTAGTTAATTGCATAAAATGTAAGTTAATGGTTTCTTAACACTGTAACTGCTGGACTAATAATCTTTGAACTTTTTGTACAAGTGTGGCATAATATGAGCGGTGATGTAAGAAATAAGATAGTTTCATAACATTTTTTCCCTTGTGTGCAATGTATATATTATTTGTGTAACAAGATGCTAGAAGTCGCGCCACGACAATGACGAACCACCCCCCCCCCCCTTTTACCGAGTAAATTTCTACACCTCTGAATGTAAAAAGTTACTGGAGACGTGGTTAAGATACATGCACGAAAAGGAATTGGGAGAATGGATTAGAGATATCCAAGGTAGAGTTCACGTAAAAATAAGATGGCAAATTAAATACTTGTGTTACACTTCAGATGTTTCCTGGAAATAAACTTGGCTTTAAGAAGCGCAAGGACACAGAATAAAATAAGAATATTTTAAAGAGCACATTTGCAATTCAGTAGAGACTCGTTATGTCGACCCCCTTTAACTCGGATCTCTGGATAACCCAGACCGTTTTAAAGGAACAAATAAAATAAATAATAAAAATAAAATAAAAATAATCACGGAGCTTTGCACGATAATCAGAGATAATCATACAAATAAAGATTTTAGAAAATAAAAACATGGTTTAAAGCGCAATACAGGCAGAGTTATTTTAATTTGTGCCCACAATCGTACTGTACACTGATCGCTGCTGGGACTGTACGTGTTTGTTATGTGTGGCAACGGGTTTGTGATTTGTAAATATGTTTCAGACGTGTTTTGTGGGTATAAAGGGGATAGTCTGTAAGTACGTTGTCTTTTAAAGATTTTTTCCCACATTCTCTCATTGACTCGGATTTTCGTTTTCCCAGATCGTCTCCAGGCTCAATTGGCCCGACTTAATGAGGCGCTACGACTGAAATTCCCTGCAGATTAAAGGAAATAATAATATTCTTAACGCTCAAGAAATGCAGAATCGTAAGCGTGTGGTTGCGGAAGATTTTTTGAAGTAGCTTTTGAATGTCCTGAAATACAGTACATTTGATATTGTGAAAATCCCTCTTCGAGGCAGCATTATTTTAAAATACCCGGTAAGTATGTAAAGATTCAAATTGGTGTTGTTCCCTGAACTACTTGTTGCTACCCCAACGCAATATCGTTCTTTTCTCTTTGCTGAAGTTTTAGACATTGCCGCTTAAGTAAGTGCTAGTTATCGTTAAATTAGTTTATAATATCTTGAGGAGGTATTGAATTGCTCTAAGATTGTTTCGCAAGAAAAAAAATTGTTTGGAAGGTTTTGCCCGATTATTTAAACTATTAAAATTGTCTTCCGCTTGATGATAACCATCCGATGATCGTGTGCCCAAACTGCTTTCGGCCGAGAAGAATTACGAAGACGATGGAAAAATTGAGATAGATGTCCAATCAAGCAGAAGGTATTAACGTCTTATGTGCATAAATGGAACGAACGCAAGGGATCGGAGAAGAATGAATGCTGGCGCTTGAGCACAGAGTCTAGCGGGAAAAAAATCTTAAGTTTGAGGTAAAAGGCAGGGTCAGATTTTAATTTTTCAGAAGCATCGCGGCGATGACGCATCATGAAATTTAAACTAGAAGGCGCGGCTTGTGAAAGGCGTGGGTGGTCGTGTGGGATGTGGGGAGATCGTAGGCGCCACGAGCGTTTGCTCACGAACGCATCCTTCCGAAAGAAGTAAAAAGGAGCAAAAGGATTAACAGTAATGAAAGGAAGAGGCCACTACAAAAAAAAAACCCCGGTGCGTGAAAGGCGGGAAGAAGTGCATGGCGGAGGTGACGAAAAGACTGTGAGCTCGACAATAGCGCGGATAAAGAGACTATGCATGTGTAATGAGCACGATATGACGTCACGGAAGGAAGATGAATAGCCGCTTCTTGCACAAAAGACGGGGGCTCCCAGAGCGCTTCGGCTTCCGAAATAAGAAAAATAAAGGTGGAATTTTTTCCCGTGAGATGCCAGGAATAGTTCGAAGGCGTAAGGGGAAGGCGGAACGATGCTATTTTACATTTTAACTGCTGGTAGAGCCATCGTGAATGGCTCGTTATGACACGGGCAGAAGCCGGGCAAACTCAGCAGTAATTATGAGTCTCTCTTCCTCTCTCTTCTCCTGCCTCCTCCGCTGTCTTTACGGAATGCGCTTAAACGTTCATTACCATCCGTCACTCTGAGTTCCAACAGAGACAATCGTCAAGCTTCTCTGGGTGGAACCTCTGGAACTGTACGCTCCTAGGTTTGTAACCTGGGAAACTGCGCTCAACAGCCGCAACTTCCACTGGAACTTTGGCAACCGGAGAGGCAAATGAGCAGAGATGAAAACTGCGCCTTGGTGCTTAAGGCGCAAGCGTACTCAATATCACTTCTGCCATTATGTGAATGACTTAGGCAAGTGTTCGGCTGTCTCCACTTTGCTAGGCAGTTTGCTTACGTTGTAACCAGCTGTTCAGGGGACTATGTAGCTGTGCGCGTCGAAGGTCAAGAAGCGAGGGAGCGATACGGGCGACAGTAACACGCGCGCTTAGCGCCTCATCGCTCCTACCCACAAGGCGTGCAGTGTTTCCCTCGTAACGCTTACTGTGTAAATTAGATCTGTAACAGCAGGGTTTTATTACGTGCTATGAAAGTTCACAGATCAAACTACCTGTGTATAATCGTGTTTTTCTCTTACCGCTTAAATATACTGAATACATAGGTAAGCTTTAAAAATGCTATATTTGAGCACATTCACGATTTTTTCTCCATTAATACACTTAATACGATAAACGTAAAAAGATAGGGACATATACAATAGTTTCTTATCCTTCCTGGCAAAACTTCGTATTTCCAAAACATTTATTTACCGAACTACGCGTTTACGCGCAAACACCGATTTCACAGAAAAACGTTTCAGTACATAGGACCCTTGAGAGCAGCTAACGGTAAATCAAGAACTGGTGTACTCCACTACTGCGCTTCGTCCTAGGCTAAATAGAAACGCTCTCGGGTCTAAACGTACGGAATATAAATCACGTAGCAAAATGTATGAAAACTTGCTAGTACAGTAGCAAATAAAATAGGCTATATTTACGTTTTGATATTTTTAAGTTCTACTTTATAACTTCTTTTCCAATGAACATATTTTTTTGGTAGCCCTTTTACATTCGTCTTTCTGATCATTATTTATCCTTACACCAATTGTGAAAATAAGCAATTCCATGTTATTTTTTAACTAGAATATATTCGTCACAAAATGATATAAACATTGATTTGCTAAAACACACCTATTCTTGGCCAGACGTGGGGTTAAATGAAACTATTTCAATTGCCAAATAATTCAAACACTAAACTCTTAGCAGGCCCTAAGACATTTAGTCGTGGAACTATGTTTCCAGATTGGCCATCGGTATCCGAGGGAACCCAGCGGCTAGCAGCAACCTACGCCACATTTTCCAAACATAAAATTCCGGACTCGTGTACACTGGGAAATCAAATTTGGTTCTCCGTGCCAAGATGTCGGTGTACCGACAATCTGATCACCGACACCACCTCGATAACTGTAAAGAAGCACAGTGCAATCTGAAGTGGAACATATCTTCACACTCTTGGCGTCATAGTTTTTTTAACCCTCGGCCCTATAAGTTTCCGGTTGTCTTTGGCCTCATTGGGGATCATTACAAGAGCCTCTGTATGGAGGCTTTCTGCATTGTAAAAAAAAATGAGGTAAAATTCCGTTGCGTGTAAGGTAAATTACCTCTTAAATGTAGAGTAAATTTACATAACAAGTAAAGTGCTATTCCCAATCGTACGGAAAAAGTACCTGACAAAAGTGGGATAAAATCCCATAGAGTAAAGGAAAATCCCATACAAGTAAGGGAATATTAACTATATTGTATAATAAAATAATATTTGGAAATAACCCGGAGCGATAGTACTGTTGATTTTTTATTACCTATATTCTCTGACGAATAGTAACCGAAATCTCAACTCTAAGGTCCTTGACACTTGCGGATGGGTGGGTGCGAACCATGGTCCTCTATCGCGATAGATCGATGCGCTATCCATTGCATCACGAATACAGCGTGACAGTAGCAATGAATACTAGCGTGTTAAAGGATTATTTCTTCCGCCCGTATTCCCTCGCACTTAGCTGCTGAGACGATGTTGAAGGGATGCACTCGTCGTAAGGTGATGTTCCCTTCCATTTATGGGATTTTCCACCGCTATGTACGTCAATTTTACTCCAGAGTGTGCTAATTTTACCTTACATATAAAGAGCCATGTTGAGCAGCTTGTATGACTAAACAATAAAATTAAATTTTAAGGTAAACAATGTACAAAATAAAATTATAAAATATTTTAAAATGGACGAGGAGATCCGCACGTGCCGTAAGGTGATTTTCTCATCTATGTATGGGATTCTTCACTACCATGTACGTGAATTTTACTCGAGAGTGCGGTAATTTTACCTTACCCATAAGGAAAATTATGTTTCCCACACAAGTTTGCGAATATTACCTTACACTTGTAAGGTAATTTTCCCATTATTTTTTACAGTGCGCAATCGACACTCGTCGGTGAATGGATTTGAACTCCGATATCCACCTTCAAAGGGTCAACGCGAGCGAAGTGGCGCAATCGCAAACCTTCGGACTCGCATTCGGGAGGACTCGGGTTCGAATCCCGGTCCGGACATCCTGGTTTTCGGTTTGACATGATTTCCCGAAATCACTCTGGGTGCATGCTTAGATTGTTTATTACTACATCTGATTCCTTCTCCGCTCCTCTTTCTCTCAGCTTGCTCAGTCTTCAATGAGCTCGCTGTCGACAAGCACCCCAACGAAATCGACACAACCCCGACACGACGAAATTTGAGTAGCAGCAAATGAAAAGCAAGGTCACAGTGAAGTCAGCCCGACGAAATCGCAGCCTCGATAGCTCGAAAAAAGTAGGTTATATATCTACTTTACGTCGTGTTGGGCTCGTCAAAGCACGCAAAAAAATTTAAATATGACATTATAAAACAAAATTTCCCTACTGTAGTAAGTAATTAACTAACTGGCCGCCAAAATAACGTTCCGGTTTGGTTTTAAATACTTTTCTTTTGTATAAATTCAAATATTTTCAAAAGGAGAAAAAAATCATTCAAATTATCGTGAGCTTTAAAAAATAAATATTGGATATTATAAGGATAACTAGCCAATTTAGGATTTTCCAACAGCCAACTAACACGCTTGTCGGGCGGATTTCGTCTGTGTATTGTGAACACCGAATAAAATACAATGTGAAATTCCGTCGAGCTCTAGCGTCGTGTCGGTCTGTCGTATCATGTTCGTCCGATTATTATGACTCCAGTTTCACTCGCCCATATTAATCTAACTTACGAGCGCAGAATTAGTGACAAAGCCACCATAGTAATTAAAGTTCGGAAATCGGTAAAATATTCTGTATGTTCATTATGTCTGAGAGGTATTAAAACTGGAGCAGAATTGCATATTCAACAATATAAAAGAAGGTAGTTTCTGCGACACTGTCTTTGTTTATTGTTGATGGAAATATTCGAGTGGCGCCCCGGAATTCGGCACTCCAAAGTAACACTAAGTCGATTTAAGCACACGTGAATATATTACGCGTGTCACGTTAAATGTTAAGTAAATTGGGGATGTTGGTCTGGTAAAAGGCGAGTAAATGTCCGCACAACAGACAAGATTGATAACTGTTGCGCGAAATAAGAGAGTTCCGTGATGCGTGGTAATCAGGACTGTATGCTGATTTGTATGGATTATCGTATAACGAACGTTAGGAAGATATTCTTTAAGACCAGTGTGTCGGAGATTATATTATGTGAAGTGTATCAACATAATAGCGGTACGTATATACACGCATATACTACACAAGTAATCTGTTCCTGATAAATTCAGTTATTTGAAAACTTTAAAAAGGGATCCGAACGAAGAAAAAAATGACTTAGTAGTTCCTTAAAACGTCGTAAAGTTGCTCGCTTCCGCAGTTGGTTTCATAGCTACAGTCTAGCTTGTTTGAAAAAACATCACACAGTGACTTCAGATGAAATAAAAGGCAAGTTTTATTGCACAAATAGTAATAGCGCTATAACTTGAACATACATCCGATAATATGCCCGAGAAATATTGTATCAGTAACAAATATTTATCAATAGTCACGAGAACGGATGCGTTCCAAGAAAAACGAAAGGAAAAATAATCAATATGCAGGAGGTGGTAGAGAAAACAAAATCAAAACAATAACAAACATATTGTTTCACGTTAATAGCGGTACTATTTTCAAATCAGGATTCACTTAGTAACTTTATTTGCGTATACTACATTGAATATATTATGACACTCCCATACGTTCAGTTATGGGTCGATCAATATTTCAGCAGGATGCAATCAAACCAGAGGTGTAATCAAAATGTTCTGCTCGAAAAAACAAAAGTAACATAAATAAAATAAAGCAAACAAGCTAGAGGCCGTAACTTGTAATCCGCAACCCTTTCTATCCCGGACACATTCTACGTGGGCTGGACTGACACTCGACACTAAAACGCGTCTTCTTTCAGCTTCCAGGGCTCGACGGAGAGAAAGTCTCTTTCCTTCCCCCCCCCCCCCCCCTTTTCCACAGTCGTATCTGTATTCGTGTCTCATTGCATCTCAAGCCACCCCGACAGAGGTGCTGCATTGAATCACTTCCTCGTCTGTCTTGCGCCATTCTTACCGACCTCCCCTTTACGGTCTCGACTCGACACTAACAGCTACAAAACACCGTCCCTTTTTCTCTCTCCCAACCTAACTCACCCCCCACGCATCACGACCCTGGCTCGCCCGAATGAAGGAAGGTCGTCGCGACACATGCGAAGGGGGAGACGTCTCGCCCCAGGCGCACTTAACCAAATAAGGAGTCAGGCAGACGGGGAAAAGGCACCCCATTTATTGGATTGGATTGCTCTCTCCCCTTCATAAGGAACACACTCTTCCCTGCCACAACTCCCTACTGCTGTCTTCCACGCACGTAAGAACACGCACTCGACACGCGATAATATAAAATTACTGTTGGAAACGGGTGTACCAGTGAAATACACAGGATGCTTCTCTATTAGACCGACAAACTTCGGGTGGTGATTCGTCATGAAAAATTAAATGGAAAACATACACGACACTTTATACCTAAACCGAATATTAATGGAGATATGAGCCCTTAAAATACGAGAGATTTTAAACCGTATTTTTGTAAAATATCGGCTCTTACGTTGAAGGTCCCGATAACATACAATAATGTTACGAGAGTTGTAATTGTAATTTACTTCGTTACCGATATTTTGCAAAAATACGGTTTAGAACCTCGTTTTTTAAGGGCTCGTACCTCCCTTAATATTCGGTTTAGGTATAAAGTGTCACGTATGTTTTCCTTTTACTTTTTCATGAAGAATCACCTCCCGAAGTTTCTCGGTCTAATAGCGAATCATCCTGTACATTTGTTCCGCATCTGAAGACTTCTTGCTGACTTATTAAGGCTGAAGAGATTACGTTTTTTTTTGTCGACACGTCGCAAAAAAATTCAGCAAGATGTCGAGTCCTGCCCCATGACCTTTCAAGTTTGTGGCAGCAAAAATTGCTTTTCGGATTTAAATTTTTTGTCACCGTACAGCAGCTTCCCCGCAGTTATGAGACTGCTGTCGTTGCAAGAGTTCCCCAGAAGTTGCGAGCTCGTTATTTTCCAGACGACATGTCACTTACAAGTCTTAAAATAGAGGTAGTTCCCCAACTACATCAAGGAATGCCATCCTGCACTTTTGGATTTCGGCACTTCCTTATACGCATTATTTAAATAAACAAATCCCCAAAAAAAAATAATGGTAAGAATTTTATTGACATTTTTCTGCAAAAAAAAATAACAAACATGTATTTTATCACTTGTCCGCTTACTACTGAAACATTGAACACGTTAAAAAAATACAACATGGGCAACCTGCAGCTGTGGGATCGTTAAAACAATGTTAAAAACATATATGGACCAAGATGTGGAAAGTCTGCAGGTCGGCAGCGCTTACGATAATATTATGTGGAGCTTATGCTTTAATTTCAACATGATGGATCTGTCTTTTAAATACAAATTTATTTACAACGTAACGAAATTTAATGCTAAAGATTTATTTCCTCAATTATTTCCATGAAATAATTTAACAGGTACAGTATCGCAGAACTTTTCCGAAGTGCACATTACTTAGACGTCTGGAGTTTACAATTAAACGCTTTTGCTATGTTTTCTCTATATGTTCAGCTCCAGATTATGTGTGTATACAGTTTTTATGGAATTAATTAAAAATATGATGTACGTATATTTTCCAGTTACTTTTCATTGTAAGTACACAACCGCGAGTTTCAGCGTTATTCATTTATAGCTTACGACGTTAAAACAAAGCAGAAACAGGTACGTAAATAAACGCAAATGAAACTGTCCCATTTGAAACCAATTAATTCTTGCAGTATACCAAGTCATGCTGGCAAATTCAGAGTATGCATTATTTGCAAGCTTCTGACAGCTTGGTTAAAAAAAGATTTACAGAAGTATTATTTCGTTCGTACGCCATTGGTACGTCATATATAACAGAGGTTTAGACACGAAAAACAAGCAGATACGATACCAAGGAAAGGTTAGCTGTCGTCATCACATATCTAAATAACCGCAGAAAATTCCGTGAAGGTAATTAAGTCAAAGCGAATATTTAAACGAGCAAATAATCGGGACTGGCTATACAGATACAAATAAATAATTATGGACAACAAAACGATGACACCGCCGACGAACAGATTAACGATAACGATCATGTGAACGCAAAAAATTAAACGAAACAAGGATAAATTAATAATAAAAAACATTTTAAAACCAAACTTTCATTGATAAATGCACTAAAAAAAATATTATGTTAGTTACAGAATTTTTATAACATGTAAGAGTGGTCGAAAAGCTGTAATATACTTTACTACGAATTAGTAGGTTTATATCAATTTATATTTAATATATTCTGTAAAAGCTTGGCGCAATATAGAACGTATACCTCACTTGCGTACGCGTAATAAGCACATGTTTTGAGTAACAATCTTAACTATTCACAATATATAATGTATACCTTATTTGTGTAATCGTAGTAAGAACATATCGTGCGTAAGACTGTTGACTATTCGCTGTATAGAACGTTTAACTCATTTGCGCAAGCATAGTAAGATCATATCTTGTGTAAGGCTCTTAACTATTCGCGCCAAGCTTTTAATTACTAATTATACATTGATATAAACGTAATAATTTGTAGTAAAGTTTATTACGGCGTTTCGACCACGTCTTACAAGTTCTACAAATTCTGTAACAATTATAATTATTTTTCTCGTTTTAGTGCATTTATAAATAAAATGTTGGTTTTAAAATGTTTTGCAGTTAATTTATTTTTCAATTTTTTGTCTAAAAAATTTTGTTTGATATTATTATATGTAAAGATTATTTATACATTCATTTAAACATTAGTGATACTAAAAATACGAAAAATTTGCAGTTAAAGATTGGCAGCCCCTTCCAAACTTTGGGCTACAACCTGACGAACAGTGATGCTTTGCAGGCAGACTGCACGCCAGTGCATAGAGGTCGGACAGGCACCATACATGCAAACAATATAAGTTAAATAAAAGCTTGTAAAATAAAATAGCATGAAATATTTTCCATTATTTGAAGGGTGCTATTCCAAAATGTTGTGCCATTCTATAAAATGTTACACCTCCACCATGGAATGTACAACGTTTTGTTTTGTAGCACTTTATCTCATCGACATTATGTTCACATGGAGCAGCACTACCTCCACCGATTTTTACTATATCGAAAAGCATGACACTTAAAACCTATTATCGTAGTAAAACACATATGTACTATTGTGACACAGCATTTTTGGCTTGACATGCATTATTTAAACATATCTACAGACCGATGGACACATACAGACTGATCGTGGATGCTGGAAAAACAAATGGAATTTATGGATCAGTCATCCTTTCGTGTTGTGCTCAATGACACTAGTTTTTTTTTGTCTCGTTACCTTTGCTTATAACTTATTTAGCTATTGGAATGTCATTCTATACTTCATTAACAGTTACTTCCGACTTAAGTTCTATTCCCAGGATATTCCTCCGCCTCATATGAACAAAGCTTAGAAAACTAGACGAGAGGGCCAACGCATCGTTTTTTGTGCGCACTCAGTGTAATAATATTTTGCATAAGAACTATTTATAACTGGGCATTACCAACACACTTTTTGTCCCTTTCTTTTGCTCAGATTGTTATAAATGAAAAAATATAATTTATAGATAAAATGTAATTCAAAATTAAATTTATGCAAAATAAGCTATTTTTATGTTAACATAAATATAAAACATTTGTGATGGATGTCATATTTAAGGAACAATCAAATATGTCATACGTGGGGTGTATTTTTATAGGTTTGATTAAAGAGTGAAGAAACCGCGAATAGACTATAAATGTTCTCGTTACAGATGTTGTAGAGTAACTATCCAGATCAAGCCTCAGTAAACGTTAGGTACGTTCTCTTATGAATCAGTTATTTACGGACAAACTGCGACGTGTCGGTATCTCGGTCAGGGTAAGAATCAGAACACATATTGCAACCATTTCAGATTGTAAAACATAGCACCGAAGTGCCAGGGAGATTCCTCTTCATGGCGGCACGATATTCGGGACCATTATGTCACTAAGAAACTATATAACGGTTGGCAACACTTTGAACGTGGCCTGACTGTGAACCCACGTTGGGAAGAACAGCGCTCTAGATGCAGTTCGGCATGTCTCTTGCCGATTCTCGTTATGATATTCAGCCTAAAGCAGTGATACATGCAGGTTAGCGTTATGTCTGAGTGGTTCGTCAACAGTGGCTTTGGGGGGCCACGGTGGCAGAGCGGTTAGCCTGCCCGCCTCGCACCAAGGCGATCCGGGCTCAATCCCCGGCCAGGCCAACCCGGATTTTTGCATGTGGGAATCGTGCCGGACGATGCAGTTGGTCAGCGGGTTTTCTGGGTGATCTTCCGTTTCCCCCGCATTTTCTTTCTGGCTCTGCTTCATACTTACCTCAATCACCCTCATCGGCTCTCAAGACCTCGATGTTAAGAGCCGTCCAAATCTCTTCACCCACTCACAATGGCTTTGGACCTCCCTTGCCAACGGCCTATAATCATTGTAGTCTTAAGCTAAATAATTTAAATCCCTGTCTAATTAATCATGTATGTAATTACAATATTTAGTTCACATAAACATTTTCTTTGTGAAAATAAAGTACAAACACAACCTAAAATAGAGTAATAGTAATAACAAACAGCTAAAATGTGTTAAGTAATCTAGTTATCTCGTATCTAAAATGCGAGAAACTATATTGCTTTTTTTTTTTTTTTTTTTTTACAGGTGGCAAATGTGAATAGCTGATGATAACAGCCGAGGAAATGTCTGACTTGCATTTGACATTTGGTGGTCTGAGCTTTCGGTCCCAACTAGCTTCATTCGGAGTTTTCTTAGGTAGCATAAAATGTGCATACAGGGAAAATAAATTAACTCAATATAATTATTAATTTTAGAGATACCTCGCATCCACGGCGTATTTGGTTGGTACATCTGGGTTCTGTATTTGAATCGCTGATAGTGTGTGGAAGTGCGTGCAATTTTTAGGCGTAAATCATAAAATCAGTTTTGAAGCCGTTTATGATCACATCGGCATAAAACGGAGTAGTTTTAAAAATTCTTTAACTAAAATCAAGTCGTAAGGGGGAATTCGGTTGCTTATTGCTGCTTCTGCCACAGATATTTCTAAAACTTACTTGAAATGAACCGTAATGCCAGCCGGATGATAACTAACGTAATGGTATTTGAAAGAGGGAAAAGACTCTGGAGAAGATTTTAAATGGCGAGAAATAGTTTCACTATAAGAACCGCGAACTCTTGGACAGAGTGGTTTTAAATTCGACATAGCCTAGCTTGTATACGGAACTGTATCAATCATACACATGGGACTTTTATTACGATTGCAGAAATAAAACCTCGAGTTAGTTGTTGACTTAACGCTCGTAAAGGCTGTTCGCGATAAAGTAAGCGCTTAAGAAACGAACCTTGTAAAATAGTCACTGCCCTTGCATGCATGCATTTTAATGGCCGCACTAAGTGACATTCACACAGTAAAGTTGGTAACGATGGATGAACAGTAGTTCAATATCTTAACGTCGAATAAAAAATGTTCGTAACCATTTGTGATAACTTAAAATTATTTATTTCGCGCTCTGGTTTTTTAATGGATTGGAAGTCTGAAAACGAGCACATTTGTAAAGTACTTACTTTTTTGATAATATCACTGTTACATTTGACCGACGCATGAATAAAGTGATGAAGCCTGTGGCAGTGTTAATTTTGCATTAGGCGAAGGAATACACAACGTGCATAAAAGTAGATCTTAAGCAGGGCTTTCAAAAGTGCTGATTTTACCATGAACAGCCTATGGCAATACCACCTGAGCAGATAAACATCACTGTCGCATCATAGCTTTCTTCGCAAAATAATACGCAGTAAGATGTATCAAATCGATGGCATTTCTCTGGAAATATTTGTTAAAGTTCGTTAGCTTCGCATTTAACTGTCATCAATTAAAAACCCCGTTAGACTATTTTCCTTAAATCAAGTCCAAGGAATTTCGTCCCGTGAAGAAATGTACTAAAATAAATATTTTATAAAACGTGAACTGCCCTTTGAAGCAATACGTCTCAAAAATATAACTGAAATCGCTGCAGAACTATGAGTTATAGTACAGCGTAAAGTGAGTTGGAGCTGACGTGGGGGAATGCTTATAAACAAGAATAATGGATTTTAAATATAAATACCCAATAACATTCACAACAACAGTATATTGCCTCATCTTCGTTTCATTCCCCACTTAGGATGACCAGTAAATACAGATTTGTATATGTGAAGGGCAGTCGATTTCGATTTACTCTGATCTTATTTTCTCTTGACGCTGCCTCGGCTGAGCAACTTGCATGTGGCGTGTATTAAAGCCTTTCACTTCGGGAAACAAACAATTTATTTATTTGTACTGGCAGTCCTCAAAAATTCGCTTCCTTGCCCTTCACCAAGTGGATTCTGAAAACGAAAATGAATTTCTTTCTGAAATTTCGCCCGTGAAAAATTTATTTACAGAATCTGGAAAAACTGAATGTTTTATGTACTGCTAAAGTATCGCACAGGTATTTTTCACATGCATTCTTATAAAGCAAATAATATTTTAATTATGGTTTACGGGTATAAATGAGTTAAGGTAGTTACAGTTTGTGATAAATGATACGCGCCTAATGTTCGGAATTATACTTAAAACGGCCATTTTCGACATTTTAAAATATACCATTTTTGACTTCGGTTTGTATTCTCTCAGTGTTCAATTCTTCACACTAAAAATATTCAAATGCAGCAAGGCAACGCCAAGATAATCTGAGGTGTTATCGACCGACAAATGACTTTCTGTAAGTGTAAAAGATATCCCTCCAGTATTCAGTGTTCTCACACTTTGCAAGTGACACATCTTAAGGTTAAAATTATTCGCTAGGATTTTAATCACCATTTTCACGCACAATTCACATGGTGCTGCAGTGGGCACGAATTTGGGGACCCTATATATTTACAATAACCCCGGGGCTAAGAGAGGGTAGGGCAAATTTCTCATTTTCGGCACAGAAAGAAGTTCTCCGGGATTAGTGCGTTGCAAATTGGTTTCAATAGACATCGAATCAAATGCTTTGTTGATTTTTTTCCTTCCACAATCTCTCACTGCGATGAAGTTTAGTAGTTGTTTATTTCTATCCTCAAACTCACACATCCACGCTTTATTGTACTGCGTAGGTTGCCACAAACACGTTGCTGGTATTAATTAATCAAGCGCGGGATGAAGTCAGCCAATGCGGGGGAATTAATCACGGTGCTGCCTTATCATGCAGAACGATAATATGCTCGAGTGTACCTGGGGTCAATACATGTTGTCCAATCTGCCGGTCCTTATCAGCTGTACGTATGTGATCACGGCGTCGGCCATTGGTCAGTAAACAAGCTGTGTTTAAAGCGTCCGCGGACCTCGGCGTATTGTGTTTCCATTTACCCTATCAGAGTATTGTTCGACACCAACAAACGGCAGTTGTCTACAGCAAAAATTGGACTTGTGTTACCAAAGGCTGTTCACGGTCAATTTGCCACTTTTGAAAGCCCTGCTTAAGATATACTTATATGCGCACTGTTTATTCTTCCGCCATATCTATAAGCTGTCTACTGTAAAGTGAGCACTTTTGAAAGCACTCTCATTTGGAATAGTAGCCAATAAATATATTTTATTTTAGTCTTAGACGTTAACTTAGAGAGAGGTGGAATATACACGCAGTGGTTAATACTTACATGGCAGTATTTATTTTAAAAATGTGGTATAAGGTTAAAAAATGGCCGAAAGGAAATAATAACTAGGGTCTCGAAAGTGCTCACTTTACCGTGAACAGCGTATACAAGTAACATTGTCTTGCGCCTGGTCACTGCATTCATGCGTTGGTCGAGTGAAACTGTAAAGTTATTAGGTAAATAAAATATTTAACAAAATTTTCTAACTATTATACTTCGGTATACTGGGGAAGAAAAAGAAATTGTTTGTTGTTCACAAATGTTAATCGAATAATTTTTATTCGGCGTTAAGGAGTAATCGCTCTCTATCGTTGCCTTTACCGGCCGTATACCCGTTTGAAATACACGTAGGTAGAGATAGTAACGTTTTTCAAAGGTTGATTTCAAAAGTTCTCAGGTAACCGTGAACATTCTATAAGGATGTTTAGATCCAGTTGCAATACGATGTGCACATCCATCTCATAATGACTTCATATATATATATTATATATATATATATATATATATATATATATATATATATATATATATATATATACATTGATTGCCATATTTATCATGACCATGTATTAGTGCTAGCCCGTGCGACGTGTATACGCTTATTCAAACATTACAATGTGTTTATTTTGCCGGGGATTTCATTACTGGGAGTCTAATGAGCGCTGACTGATATAATTGCAAGTCCCTGATAGAGGTTTCCGCTTGATAAAGATTTTTTGTGGGAAATATCCTGTCAAGGTGTTTTAAAGCGAACACTAAATGATTGCGCCATTACTCCAAAACACTTCGTTGGTGATTATGAAAATGTGTAAAGTGCGTACCGCATTTATTTTCAAGAGACACATGTAGTTGAAACTATTTTATATATAATTTGTATTACTGTTTAGTTATAGTAATTAAGTAAACATTTTATAAATATTTAGTTGTAATATCCATTTTCCACTTGATTTCTGACTTCTATAGCAGCATATAATCATTTATAATTATTTTCTCAGTTATGTATATTTTATATTAATTTTTACACTACGAATTACACGAAAACCTGTTATAAATGTATTTTGTGTACACCAACTGCAGATCGCTGAAGGCATTAAATAATGTTTAAATTACTTGCACACGAAACTTGTTTTTCCTGCTTCATCAGGTTGAAAATGGCACGTGTAATGTTTATCGAAGCGCATAGTAACAGTTCTGGCGTTTTAGAGAAAAGAAGAGAATTCGCGCCAAAAATATTGTGCGTTTGAAGCTGTTTCCAAATCAAATATTTAATAAGGTCCTCAAAGTTTGTTTCCGGAGGCCAGCCTCAATCGTGCAAATATGACGAAGGAAAAAAAAAAAACTGCGTGCGTGTGCCCACGTGGAGTCCACAGTGGTGACCGAACTGCGTCAATTACTTGATTAATGTTCCAGTTAACTGAATTTGCATCCCCGTCTGCCAGAGACTGGCTTCGTGCGAAACCGCTCTTCACGGGGATGCCGCACAAGTGTCAACAACAATTTGCTTTTGATGTGTTTGTGCCGGTGTGGCAAATGAAAGTGCGGTATTTACACGGCACTACTTTTTCCTCGCAGTAACATTTGCTGGTTAATTGTGGACAGTTAGTTTGGTATCGTACACGTTTATTACGTTAGTGTCGGTGTGTATTACGCAGGAAACTTGTGTATTTTAGACTCCGGTAAAGCACATGACCGTGCAGTTTGTCAAAAAATATGTATTTGTTTTGAACACTTGAGGGTCGTTTCTGTCGCAGCTACACCACTGAGAGCAACTAAATAATTAATTAATTAGCTCTAACTACTTATATGCGCCATTAAAAAGTTTTCAAAATAATGACTTCAGACTCCACTTAACTTCTCGAAGAAAAACTCACAGCTACCTGCTTAACAAGATGGCTGTAGGAAAAAGTCAGTGGGCCTACTTCGGAATTTTCGTTAGAAGTAAGCGATTCATATATACTTGAGAGTAATGGCTATAGTAGTAGACAGTATCTAAGTACAAACGTGAGCACATCTATTACAGTAGTTTCACCAGCATTAATTTTTGACGCTTAATAATACTGTGCATTAGCACTTGGTAGAATATTTCGTATTCACTTGTCACATAGGGGTGTTTTGTATAGTTTAACAACAATGCTTGAAACATGCTGTTACCTTCATTATATGTCTCTGATTGTCTTATTGGCAACAACTTGTCGCAAAAATTTCTGTAGCGTTTCGGAATCTATAGTCTCATACTTCTGGCTAAACGAGGAACTATTAAAGACTAAATTTTCCTCGAGTTAGTGGCTTTATAAACAACGCTTTTAAATATGCTATTTAATTAGAATATTCCGTGCCAGAAATGCATGAACTGTCGCCGCTTCAAAAAATATATAAAATAGCTGGGCCGAGCAGTGACTAACAAATTTTTGTTTAGCCTTTTCTGATATAGGATTTTCACGATGAAGTGTGCACATTCGAAATCAACCTTTGAAAAAGTCACTGCTCCTAACTTCATATATTTTAATGGGCGCACCCAGTGACATGCGCTCAGCAAATTTGGTCACGATGGATGGTAAGTAGTTCTATATCTTAACGTCGAATAAAATGGGTTAGGTAACCATTTGTGATATTTTAAAAGGTTTTCTTCGCTTTCTGTGTTTTTTTAATGCATCAAAGTATAAAAATTTTCAGATTTGTAAAATATTTTCTTTTCCAATAATTTCGAAGTTTACATGCCGACGTATGAATAAAGTGATGAGGCCCACAGCAATGTTAATTTTACATACATTTTACATACAACGTGCATACAAGTAGATCTTAAGCATGGCTTTCAAAAGTGCTCATTTTACCGTGAACAGCCTATAAAGGATTGTGTTCAACTGTACGTAGTTATTTTTCGTGTCAGCGCATGATGGTGCAGATTTAAAGCGGAAGATCTTGCCGATAATTGACTGACTTGATATATTTTAGTGTCCGTGGCCAAGAAGCGTGGGAGTCGTAAGGGCGACTTGGTTGCGCGCTATCAAATGCATGTTCGCCTTTACGCACAAGGGTCTGAACCCTCTTGCAGTCTTTTATTCGTCAACTAGCCTGTATAGTCCATTCTCGGTTACTTCCAAACTTTCTGAAGCCTTGCTAAAGCTCTACTTACCGAATATTCCTCCGTCCCGTGAAAAAAAAAAAAAAAAGCTTCACCAAGTCTAGACAATTACACGAAAGGGACAACGCACCACTTTCATAGGCACTCAGTGTAATAACATTTCGCACAAGTACTATTTATTTCTAGTAGAGCCCCGAGTATTTCGCGAATTCCTTCTGTGACGACGTAGACTCAAACACTTGTTATTTTCTCCTGCTACTGTGATTGGACAGCAGTTGTTTGTATACGTCCCGTTCAACTGTGAGCCAGCGATAAGCATGAAGCAGTAGGGTGAGAGCTTCGGACATTCCTTTACGAAGTCCTCACTTGATCGCAGCAACCAATAAGCAGACGATAGTGTCTCGAGTGTATCAAGGACTGTAAAGCCTAGTCTGTTGACACATGAATCCGCGAAATACTCGGGGCTCTAATTGCTAGGCATTACCAACACACCTATTTTCTCTACATTTTTATTCATATTAAATGTGAATTAAAGATTACAATTTATGGACCGAATATAAGTAAAAGTTCGATTTAACCAAAAGCAAAGCACTTGTGACACGTGACATGTATAGGAAATGACCAAACACGTCATACAGGAGGTGATTTCTCAAAGGTTTGATTCTGAAAGTGTGAAGAAACCACGAACAGACTGATAATAACTTTTAGTAGTGACCCTATAGTTCATCGTGTAGTAATATAAAGACAAATGTGTACTGCAGGTCCCTATTCTTTGTTCAGTAGCGTGTACCGGTAGTTTCACACCTATGCAATATTGTGAAAAACTATAGCATTAGCCCTTTTTCACGTTAAAAAAAATGCGCACCAGTGACGTAAACAGAAAACGGACACTAGTATTCAGACGTTTCTTAAGCGCTACTCGTAAGCAGACGTCGCACTGAAATACTGAGCAGTTTTTAAATGACAGTTTTACAACTTGGGTACAGAATAGGTTAATACACAGAAGTAAAAATTGCATGGAGGTTCCTTGAATGTGGGCGCAACCATTCCCTTATTATCTGCGCTAGTTTTTGGAAGTAAGGATTGAGTCTGATAGGCTTTTGCGTCCTGTCAAAGATTCGCTATTGGCTGGGCGGTTGGTGAGCGCCGCGTGACTAGTCGTTGATGGGTGGACGGGGTTGTGACGCGTCTCTGGCCATTGACGCGACTTCCTTGGCGTGTCCGGTTAGAGTTCGCGTTTTTAAGAAGCTGTTTCACCGCCGAGGCCGTGTCTCAGGTCGTGTCCGGAATGGCAGGTTTTGTTGACAAAATTATCACGTGATCCGATATTGCATGCAAAAATGATGACGTATTTGGTAATTCGATACTTCGTATTTTGTATCTAGCTGATGTTAGCAAAAATACAAAATCACAAAAAAATCTGCGCCATGTTGGTTTTCAGCCTTCATAACACAAGCGTGAATATGTAATTATAAAGTTTTTTTTAAAATAACTGTTCATAAAATATAACTGTAGTCTGTTCGTGTTAAAATGAGTACTTTCGTTAGCCCTGCTTAAGATCTACTTTTATGCACGTTGTGTAATACGCTAACATACGTAAAACTAACATTGCCATGGGCCTCATCACTTTATTGTGCGTCGTCCAAGTGAAACTGTGAAATTATTAAGAAAGTAAATACTTAAAAAATCTGCTTATTTTTATACTTCGATTAGTTAAAATAATATAAAGCGAAAAGAAATATTTTAAGTTATCACAAATGACAACCTAAAACTTTTTATTCGACGTTAAAATACGGAACTGCTATCCAGCCTTCGTCATCAACTTTCCTGGGCGAATGTCACTCAGTGCGCCCGTTTAAATATATGCAGGGATGGGCAGTGACTATTTTCTAAGGTTCATTTCTAAAGTGCTCACTTAATCATGAACAGCCTTTAGGCATGTTTTGAAAAGCAAGTTAGTATTGTACTTTCTTTATACATTAGGCAACAATTTTTTTAAAAAGTCGTTATTGCCTAATTCATTATTTTCTTATTTACTAACATATTCGCAGCATCCCAGTGATGCTTGTAAAAATATTACGTCCGTTTTAAGCATTAAATTTACATAAAAAACAGTTTTACTGTTAATGTAAACATTCGTTCTGAGAATGCTAAACGAGTGATTTGCTAACAAACGTCCGAATTTAAACTTACGAAATGACAAATTACGAAATAACTAATCCTTCATTTCGGACATGGCCTCTAATTTGAAGAAAACTCTTTCTCGAGAGAGCACTCTTTCGCACAACCTGTCGAGAGAACTTCTTCGCGCTCTCTCGCTCTCTCGTTCTGTGAAATTTGAGACAACCACTATCTCTCGTTTCTCTTCCGACGTCACGCAGGCAGATGTTAAAAAGGTGCGAAGTCATGTTTAGCTGAAACCGCTGCCAAATATATTGAAAGTAATTTATGTATGTTTAAAAAATTTCCACACACAATTATAGCACTACCGGAATAACTGTTGGCTTGTAAGATACCGTTATTTTGGTTTTATATATTACCATAATGTTTAAGCAAAGTGAGAAAAATACGAGACATTGTCAGAAATACTTACTTTTATTTTAATAAATATATGTTACGAAAGTTATTTTGTCGACTAAAACAGTTGATTGCACTCTGCAGTTACTTACGTACTATAGCTTTTTTACAAAGAAATTCTAGAAATAAACTTTTCTGACAATAACATAAATTATAAACAATATTAATGTATGACATATAATAACTAAAAAAAAATAAAAAATTCGTCCCTACCTTCGATAAAACGAAAATAAGCTGATCACAGAGGCGGATGAAATATTGTTTTGATGTAATGTGGCCTAATAATTACGTGAAATAAACATATTTACGATAGTTTACTATTTATATTGTGCAATTTACAGTAGTTTAGAACAGTAACAGAAGGTTCACAGGAGACCGGGATTGAACTCACACACCCTACCACCATAGACCGATACCTTACCATCTACGCTATCAAGCCACATTTAAATTTTGGGAGGAAAATATACAAGTTATTATTTCGCCTCGAATTCGCGAAGATTTAATTTGTTTACCCTTACTGTTTATTTTTGGTTTAATGGGTTCCGTTAGGAACGTTACAATGAATAGTATATGTGAGTGCACTCTCTTCACCACGCTATACGCAGTTTAAACCTTCAAACAGAGCTCTGTTAAAACGGAATGGAATACGTAAAAAACGGAATGAAAGGCAGGCTGTTCATATTATCTCGTAAAACTCCGTTTTGAAGCCGAAACACATTTTACAACATATTTCGTATTGTTTTTATTAGTTTATTCGTTGTCACTTTACTAGATACACGTTGTTAACGGCGTTCATTTCATTTTGAAAACTATTACAGACGGATCAAGTTGCTAGAGACGCCGCAGACTGAAGCGACTGTTTATCAGTCAGATACTTTTGACGGATTGAAACAATGAAATTCTCACCGATTCAGATTTTGAGTGTAAATACAATTAATACTTGCACTGTGGACATTGCTGTTGCGCTGGAGGATAACTCTAAACTAAAACACAACAACGTTATCGATTTCGTTTGCTTATTTTTGACGCGCGTTTTCTATTGGCTGAAAATTGCCAACAGCTTATCCAACTTCAAAAAAACCTCACGTCTCTTCTGCAGTTTCAGTACCAACATCTGTATGTTTACACTTCCGAGCCGTCATAGTCACGGCGCCTTAACGACTGGAGAGTTATGACAACACGATCCGTGCTCGCATTTTCTTGCGGCCGTCACCACATTGCCACGTAAGCCGTATGCCACGTCAGAACTGCGGCAGTGTCATGTAAAAGAAGATCAGTTAAACAGCGTGTAAAAATGGCCGTTAAATAACGTGTATCAAGTGAAATAACAACGAATAAACTAATAAATCCCACCGATTCGAATTTAGAGTGTGCTTAAGGTACCCGCTCTAACTGCGTTGCAGAGTGTTTGAAATGCATGTTTTGCCGCAAAAACTGTTAAACGTGCGTCGAACGTGCTGGATCTACGAAAGGAACACCCACTTCAGGCGAGGAATTTTGGCTACTTTCAAAATGTCACGTACTCCCAAACGGCTAAATACGGCTTTTTCAAAGCACTACAGCACAGAATACACACTTCTAATACATATAAAACAATTCAAGGGCCCTGCATTGAACCTTTCTACAGACTGTCCATCAATAAAAGAATAGGTTCACTGTTGAAAGTCCCATAGGTACATACAATGCGACTAGAAACTGCACGCCAGTTCAGGGCCTTACGCGATGGGGCACTTGACACGTTCTTTTCGCTCCTACACTTTTCGTCCTCAAACGCAAAAAAAAAAATCTACTTTATTTTCCATTTTATATACTTACGCTGTGGTAACATTAACGTTGCCATGGGTCACGTCACTTTATGCATGCGTTACCCAAGTGAAAACCATGGATAAGGAAATATGTCAATTTTGAATGCTTGGTACTGTGTTTAGTAGCCAAATTTTAAGATTTACAATCCCAGGACGTCAAATCTTTTAATTACGTTCATTAATTCGCCACCCACTTAACTGAACCTGCATGCCAGCGTGAGCTATGCAGGATTGTCTACATGCAGTTATGAGCTGTGATAATTTTTTTTTTCGTAGGTTGACTTCAAAAGCGCTCAGTTTACCGTGAAGAGTGTGTTGATACTGCAGCCACTCACGCCGACAGATAAGTCGGAGAGGATGAGGCGACTCGAGCTACGGGCGACTACGACGATGCTCAGCTAAATGGCACGAGGGTTTGTCGTCACGCCAGCATGCACTTGCCTAGGGGGTATTCCACCCCTCGGGCCCTGCGAGGCTCATCGGCTTTAGGGAAGGGGGCGGGGCGTATGGTGGCAGAAGAACAACCGTGAGGGTGGATCCGGGGAAAGGGTGGATGGTGATGGGGTTTGAGGACGATGGGGGAAGAGAAGGACGGGGTGGGCTGAAAACTGCGTGTTATGCACGCCTCATAAAACACTGGCAGTGAAACACGGCGTTAATCTCTCAATTCAATTTGCTCCGGGAGAAGGGGAGAGAGACCGATAGTAGGCTGCTGGAAACGGGGATGGGGGGGGGGGGGGTTGGCGGTTCTGGAGAGGAGATATGAGGGATTTTCCGGCTCTCCCGACGAATTGAAAACGATGGGTTCCCGTCTCCCCTTGCGAATCGATTAGCATGCAAATTAAAAGAAAACTTGCCCGCCTGCGGCACCACCAGACATAACCCGTCATATCCAGCCCCTTCTCCCTGGCAGACACTTGTTCTTCCGGTGCAAGCTGGAGCACACATCGGAGAAGGGGGTGGCTCGACCCGGGTGTTTTAAATTGCCCTCCTCGGGTTAATATTTTGTCGGAAGGGTTGTCAGGGGGGGAGGGGGAGGTTAAATGTAATTTCCTGCCCCGGGACAAGACGGGAAGGGTTGCGTAGTTTTCGCAAATGAGAAGGGTGGCGGGGAATGAATTATCATATTGATATCTCTTCCCCCGCGTTGAGTAGTCGACCGGGTGATAGCCAGGAATTCCAATATAACTCGTCTCCTTGAGCTGGCGAACATTATGGGGCGCGCACACGCGTACACACGCACCGAGAGACAATTTCTACATCCCACTTCTTGTGGGGGGGGGGGGATTTATACTGTCATAATTACCCTTCCGCTCTGCCGGAGCCACTTCTCACGCCCTTTCACAGTTCCCGCGGCCTAATGAAACGACGTCGTTTGCGAGTTCTGCCTGCGCACCCGGCACTACGATCTAACACCCCCCCCCCCCTCCCTCACCGCAGAACACTTCATCATTTCATTCTGCAGCCCCATTATCTGAAGTTCTGGCATCTGTCGTCGACAGGTATAGTTAACTTATATCACGGTGGCTGGCTCGTTGTTCAAGGAATGTTCCCACGCCCGTCAGTAACTCTCGTCATCTGCGCGCCGGATCATATTTTTGTCGTAACGAACGGTGTTAAAGAGTGGGATGGATCCCCGTGTCCAAGGTCAAGGAGCGAGGGAACGATACGGGCTACAATAACACGCACTGCTAGCGTCTCATTGCTCCTACGCGCAAGGCGTGCAGTATTTCAGTCGTAACGCTGTACTGTGCAAATCAGATATGTTACAGTAGGATTATAAATATATGAAAGCCCACAGATTAAACTAAGCCCGTTTCTTTGTACTTTCCTCTTGCCGCTTACGAAACTGCATAGGCAAGCTTACAAAATGTGATATTTGACAATTTTCACTATTGTTTTTCTCCAAGAATACTCTTAGTATGGCAAAAGTAAAAAAAAAAAAATGACATAGATAATTGCTTTTTATCTTTTCTTACAAAAAAATAAAATTGCAGAACATTTATTTACCGAGATATGCGTATTTGCACAAACAACTATTACACAAAAAAAATGGGGTGTGGCTGTGTCGGGGACACGGCCGTTTGTTTTGCGTGAATACGTCTACGTTGACGCTCTCGAACGCCTTGATGTTTTTTTTTACGTTCCAGGCACCGCTTCACTCGATCATATGGGGTTTTATGGTTATCACTGGATTACTTTTGAGATGCTCTTTCCAACCGTATACGGTTTCTGTATTTCGACTTGGCTTTTTAACGAGTATAGGCCGACATTGTATTAAGTTTTCTTAATTTTTTACATTAAACTCGTACAATCCCCCGTAACCACGCCACACAAATGTTGTTATATATTCAATCGATTGATCTCGACGAGAGCTGCCGATTGAAACTTAAACGAGAGTCGTAGCTTCTCCTAGTCAAAAGTTATACCACGCGGAAGTTATAAGACGCGGCGAAACGAACTCAAAATTGCAACCCCCCACCCCTCTCCCAATTCACGATGATGCTTCGCAGTCCTCACTCAACGTAACACATTCTTTGATCCTTTGACAATCGAGTGGTGTAATTGAATTTTGAATGTAGACGATAGATTCGGAGCTGCAATGTCAAACTTTGCCCCCTTTTTTGCTATCATCAGATTTTCTGGATTGCCTCTCACTATGGTCGCAAATTTAAAGACGTATGCACGTCAAAACGCAGGGGTCCATCCCACTCTTAATGTGCCCTTGGCGATATTTTCCGCCTTTGAGGCCGAGAAGAGCGGAAGCGATAAGGACTACACTGCCGCGCGCATCAAGTGCGCCATCGCCACTACGCGCATGACTTTGAGTAGAGTTAAGAGAGATTTGGACGGCTGTTAACGAGGTCTCGAGAGCCGATGAATGTGAAGCGAGGTGAGAATGCAGCGGAGCCAGAATGCAAGGGCGGGAGGAAATGGGAGATCCCCGAGGAAAACCCGCTGACCAGTGGAATCGCCCACCGCGATTCCCACATGCGAGAATCCCAGTGGTGACTCGACCGTGGATTGAACCCGGTTCGCCATGGTGGGATGCGAGCAGTCTAACCGCTCAGTCACCGCGGCCCCGCAAGATTTTTAACTGGCGTTCAGTGTTTTCGTCGTCCTGCGTGTACCTATGCGAGTTTAAGCGGTGATTACTCTTATTATATTGGTGGTAAGTCTGTAGAAAGTTCCAATGTAAGGGCCTTGAGTATATGCGTCTGACGATTTAATTTTGAGATACAGCGACTATATTTGGGAGGCAATCCAGAAAATCCGATGATAACAAAATCAGGAGATAGAGTTTGCATTGCAGCTCCGAATCTATCATCTACATTCAAAATGCAATTACACCACTCGATTGTCAAAGGATCAAAGAATATGTTACGTTGAGTAAGGACTGCGATGCATTATCGTGAATTGGGAGGGGGGGGGGGGAGGTTGCAATTTTGAGTTCGTTTCGCCGCGTCTTATAACTTCTGCGTTGTATAACTGTTGACTAGAAGAAGCTACAATACTCGTTTGAGTTTCAATCGACAGCTCCCGTCAAGATTAATCGATTGCGTGTATTAAAAAAAATGTGTGTGTAGTGGTTATTGTGAAATTGTACGAGTTTAATGTAAAAAAAATTAAGAACACTTAACACAATTTCGGCCTATACTCGTCAAAAAGTCAAGTCTAAATACATAAATCTTATAGGGTTGGAAAGAGCATATCAAAATCAATTCAGTGATACCTATAAAACCCCATATGATCGAGTGAAGCGGTGCCGGGAATGTAAAAAAAAACATCAGGCGTCCGAGCGCGTCAACGTAGACGTATTCACGCGAAATAAACCGCCGTGTCCTCAACACAGCCAAACCCAATTTTTATAACCATTTTGGGGTACTCTGAAACGGCATTTATAAAATGCGTGATTTCTTGAAAGCATTCTACAGGTCTCGACTGATGTGTGTGTTCTTCTCATAGATCAGTTTATTGAACGCGCGTTTGATAGTTTCGTGAAAAAACGTCTACTTCAAACACACTACAACGCAGTTCTAGTACCACGTAGACGGGCTCAAGAAGTTTGTGAACTTATATTCAAACTGTGCACTGCTTTAACTATCTTCATAGACAAACACCAAGCGGAATACCGATTTGAGACACTTCAGGTGCAGTTTTACATAATCATGTTCAATTAACATGGTATTAAACTAGGCTTATTTGAGAGATATTTGGAGTATGCCTAACGATTGGGTATATAGCGCGTATTGAGTTATATTTGTATTAAAAAGCACAGAAATTTCAAGGAAAGCGTACTTATTTCCATTTAGCCTTGATTTCAGTAAAATCAATCTTTCTGTTTATGGCGAAATCTAAGAAAAGAAATTGATTCAAAAAGTATCTGCTCATTTATTCTTGCGAAGTTTTATCCAAGATTACCATTACCCTTGTCTGAAGAATACTTCCATTGGTTTCAATGCTGTAATTACTGTATGTTACCAGTGTTACTAACTAATTACCTAAGCAAAATATTATCTATTACCAGAAAGGTTGGCACAGAAACACGGGGAATTAGAATTTTGGATTTATCGCAAGCTGAAATTGGAAAACGCTGCCTGCGTACGAATTATTTTCGGATTAGAAAAAAAAAAAAAAACGAGAAGGCGTAAAGGGTGATTTCGAGGGAAAGGAGAACATCAGAAAGAGCAACTCATTCCCCAACCCACTGCCCGGATAAATATAATAATAGGTAGCAGTCGGGGGACGTAATATACTGTATGTATGAAGTGTCAACCGCGTGATGGCGGGGGGGGGGGGGATGTAAATGCCCCGTGAGGATGCTGCAACGCCGGGGAGTGTAATGGTCTCCGTACGTCAGACTACACACACCGTTAGCGAATAATGGGTGTGATGGCACGGTAAGACTGGAACTATCAGCGGCAGGAGACACTACACGAACAGTGTACAAAGTGACTGATGTGAACCGGTCACCAAGATACCACTTCTTGCGAATGTACTCACCATTGCAGCAATCGTGGCTACAAGGTGCTTTTAAAAAATGTTGTTCTGCGATTAGACAAATTATATTTCGAGGTAATATTAATTATTTCCAGAGGTTGGGTTTTGGTTACCTTTTTTATAGGTAATGGATTCGGCCCCCAGTGGTTGCACTCTATTGTGTTCTTTTGCAATAAGTATTACAAGAATAATAAATTGAAATTGCTCGAGATTGATCATTTATTTAAATACTTGTTTGTATTTGATCATGCAGTTTATTTCAGACGGGGAAAACGTACTTATTTTGATACTAGTGAAAGAAAAACATTGACTTTATATGGTAATGTTCCAGAGTTCAGCTTCGGCAAAAGAAGGAGGTAGCTGGGTGATTATAGCATACTTGCAAAATGGATTGGTAAAAAACAGGCAACATTATCAATTTTCTTACCAGTTATTAATTTAATTTGTTTTCACGTGTAACTTTGTTTAAAAGATTCGCCACAATAAAATTCACTGCCTCAAGGTCTTTTTTTTTTTTTTTTTTTGCTGTCACGCATTTCTTAGTTACGTTAGGTTAGTTTGGTTCACAATCTGCTTCCGCAAAGTTTATCGTGGCAACAATCGGGAAAAAGAAATAAATGAAATTTAATTAAAATTTATACGTGTGTATCAAGACTGGGCTAATCAATTGCCATAAATCGCTTTTTAAAAATTTTACAACATTGCAATGAGTAAGCAGTATGCACCTTTAGAATCAGTTAGGTAATGTGTGCATTTTTAGTGCCAAGCTCTCAGACAATTAGTTTATTCATAAATAAACATTGCACGAAGTATTGTAGCGTCTCCCTCTGTTTGCCTAGTAACTTCCAGTATCTCTATCCTATCAGCTCTGAATTAAAGTTTTCTGTATCGATTAAGTAAAAGCAGCACAAGAGGAAACGTACACGGAGATCTGTAGCTCGATGGTAAATGAGTACAAGCAACTCGGTAATTCTCTAAAATACAAGACTCTTTCATCTTGTACGCGAATCGTGCTCTCATACAGAATAAGGTAATAGATTATTATGATACCTGCCTATCCTTGCCAGACTACTAGATATATGGCCTTAAAATATTAACTGACGAAGTCCCGAGAGTTGGCCTTACGTTCTACTGCCAAACCGATTATGCTCACCCCAGACGCCCCCAGACGACGAAGAGTGGCATTTGTGTGATACACGTCGTAGCCGACGGCGCCGAGGTCCCAGCGAGGCTGAAGACGAGGGCATCACAGCTGCCCAGGCCTTGAGGAGACACTACAGTATGCAGTCCGGAATTGGTTCCTACTGTAGGGTGATTCAAACGTCACCATACATAGGGGTTAACAAAAATGTGCCATTCACAGCACACAAGGAAAGTGTGTTAGGATGCCATTACGAACTAGGATCAATATGTCCTCGTTGTTGCAAATGCACATGCCAATGCGTTTTACCCATTCAAATTGCATGTCATTCAACGTTTGAACAGATTTCTGAGCACAAGCGTCGCAAATGCTGTGTTGAAAGGGTCACGTTACCTAAAACACAGGAACAATCGATATACTATTTGAACGATGAATTTGGTGGAACAAATAATATTTTGAAACATTCCTACGTATGGTAACTTTTGAATCATTCTGTATAGTCACTGATACAACCGAGAAAGACACATAATTTTAAACACGATATGGAGCGATGACATCAGTAAGTACAATGGTTGGTGTGGCGCTATGTGTTAGTACGTTTATACCGACACCCGAAACACGATATGGAGCGATGACATCAGTAAGTACAATGGTTGGTGTGGTGCTGTGTCAGTACGTTTATACCGACACCTGAAACACGATATGGAGCGATGACATCAGTAAGTACGATAGTTGGTGTGGCGCTATGTGTTAGTACGTTTATACCGACACCTGAAACACGATATGGAGCGATGACATCAGTAAGTACGATAGTTGGTGTGGCGCTATGTGTTAGTACGTTTATACCGACACCTGAAACACGATATGGAGCGATGACATCAGTAAGTACAATGGTTGGTGTGGCGCTATGTGTTAGTACGTTTATACCGACACCTGAAACACGATATGGAGCGATGACATCAGTAAGTACGATAGTTGGTGTGGCGCTATGTGTTAGTACGTTTATACCGACACCTGAAACACGATATGGAGCGATGACATCAGTAAGTACAATGGTTGGTGTGGGGCTATGTGTTAGTACGTTTATACCGACACCTGAAACACGATATGGAGCGATGACATCAGTAAGTACAATGGTTGGTGTGGCGCTGTGTCAGTACGTTTATACCGACACCTGAAACACGATATGGAGCGATGACATCAGTAAGTACGATAGTTGGTGTGGCGCTATGTGTTAGTACGTTTATACCGACACCTGAAACACGATATGGAGCGATGACATCAGTAAGTACAATGGTTGGTGTGGCGCTATGTGTTAGTACGTTTATACCGACACCTGAAACACGATATGGAGCGATGACATCAGTAAGTACAATGGTTGGTGTGGCGCTATGTGTCAGTACGTTTATACCGACACCTGAAACCAGAGTTTCGGTAACTTAGGTTTCGGAAATCAGAGTTCGTGTGCGGTATAAACGCCGCAAAAATGAGGTTTCGGCGTATCTCGAAATCGAGATTTGTAATTCAAGTTTCGCTTCGAGTGTAAGGTTTAGTGTGCGGTATAAACAACAAAACCCCAGTTTAGTTTGGAAATATGGTATGAAATGTAAAACTACATTATGCTGAAGTGTATAACACGAAGCTTAAATAATGTTTCGAAATGAAGACTGATTATATAATGTTGGTGTAAGTAGGAAACTAATAAGCAATAAATGTGTTGAATCTTAAAAAAAAAAAAACTTATGAAATATCGTATTATAATTACGATTTATAATGAAATATGTGAGACTTTATTTAACTTTTGGTCATATTTACGATTTTCTGTAAAATGTATTTTCTTTTCCTATCGGCATAATAGAAAGAAAGAAATTTAGTTTTCAATATTTTGATATTAGTGATTTCCGGCATGAAATAACACAAGAAACGCAATTTTCCAAAACAGAGTTTTGTGTGAAGGGGTCACTAAAACCTTGGTTTGAAAAGTTCGGTTTACGAAGCTGAGGTTTCGGCTAACGGTATAAACGTACTGTGTACAGCACTTTTACATCTGTTCCCGGGTAGAAAAGAAAACTGCGATGCTTCCAATGTTACCAACGTAAAGCCTCCAATTACTATCAAAGATTTACAAACTGACACACTACCGTAATAACCAGTTCCTTCCTCTAGGGAACAAAAAAGAAATATTACACCTCGTTTTAAAACAGCCACGTAAGCCACTGTGTTAATGAGGCATCTACAATTTTCCAGCATTCAGTTCGCACAACATGCACATGACTTAGTGGAATTTTTCATACACGTGATTAATTATGTCAATATTTTAAAAGTTAGTACACGTGTATACTGCGCACAAATTGTAAACGCTATTAAATATGCTATAAAACTGTAGCCAAACCTCCTGCATTTATATAAGAGCTAATGCGTTGTCTGATAATGTTAATCTCCATACTACAGGACGAGTCGTTTAAAAGAGGCGCCGTGCGACATGTGTGTAACGGAGCGAGGGAATGAGGAAATACAGTCCAGTGTGACAACAAAATACCTAGAATAGGTGCTGGAAGTGGCCGCCATTGACCTCGAGGCAGGTGTGCAGACGACATAAGTTATGATAGGCACGGGCGAGGACATGCAATCGATAGCTGTGATAATGTTGGCCTGGAGTTCCTTGAGTGTGTGCGGGTTGTTGCTGTACAATTTTCCCTTTATTATTTTCTATTGATATTTACTTGAAAAATATTTTGTAGCCCTGATTTGAGCGTATAATTTTGTTCTATAATATTTATTTTACTCAGAATATTGAATTTTATTTGATTATTTAATATTGTAAAATTATATATGTTTCTGGTATGATAGATATTAATATTTTATAATCTGAGCTCAGGAATAATACGTTCCCTCGCCCCATTACACACATGTCCCACGGGGCCTCTTTTAAAGGACTCATCCTATATATGTTCCATGGCGCAGTTTCTCTAATTATACCTGAGAAACCGTTTTATTCAATATTTCATATTTACATCAACCCGTGTTTAACTAGAAGACACTCTAAGCGACATAAGCTTTTTTTCTTCCATTTCTATGCCTTTGCAGGTTGCCTGACAATATAATTGACATTGTCTTTCATCCACAAAATTGATATACATTGTACGTATATAATACTAACGTGGAGTAAACAATGGGAGTTGTAAATTTGCAATTTAGTTTATTTCATAAGTCATTAGGCCTAATTTTAATTTTAAAATTTTTTAAATGAGTTAGATAGTATCTACGCAGTAAACATGTTATCAGGTTAAAATGTTAAAAAATTTGTGAATGACAGACCTGAATGTCTTTACCTGACAGACATAAGTAATAACTATTTTACGGAGAGAATTGTTTTTGTAAACCGAAGAAGTAAAATTTTATGTTCAATATCAGGTTTTGAAAAAAAATTGCAAAATTCCACGTTAGCTTGTAATTTTACAGTTTTTTTTTATTTTAACCACTTGAAAAAACATTTTTCCCGTAATAAAAAGTGCTGTAAAAATCCCCCAACATTTTAATCTTTAATGTATTATAAATAGACACATACACGGTCTGATTGCAGACAACTATGAAAGCTCTGATGTGGCTCATTTCTAAGACACTATAGTCAAGATAATTAAGTAGCAATCGTTATTATTTTTTTGCGGTGATACTAAGCGTGGCATACATAATGTAAACTGTTATAAAAGTGGAAATATTTCTTTTCTATTTTTGACACAATCAAATATATAAAACATGAGTACGTTTGTCAATACATATGCCCTTTTATTATATATAGCATATAATATTAAATTTATATAATCTGTTTTACTTCTGCGGTGAACCTGCAGGAAAGCTGAATTGAGTTGGATTCAAAATAAATGAGATTACTGATAAGATATTCGTGCTTGAAGCAGCATCCAGCAAATAACTCGACTAGTTCTGGGTGTTTCCAAAAGGTACAAAATACAGATTGTGCAGGATTATTATCCCACTTCAAGCCACGCAGACGAGGAGATTGAGGCCTTTTACGAGAACCTAAATGAAACCTGTGAGAAAGTAAGTGACTGTCACTTTCAACTGATTATTCGTGACTTTAATGCCAAGATCGGCATCTGTAAGCAAGGTGACTCGGTGGTGGGCAACTATGGGATTGATGAGAGAAATGACAGAGGAGAGATACTGGTGCAATTCGCTGAACAGTTCAAAATGACTATCATGAATACATTTTTTTAAGAATCATCCTTCCGAAAATGGGCATGGAGAAGCCCTAACTTCAGCATTAAAAATGATATAGACTTTGTTCTTTTGAATACACCTCCCATTGTTAAAGATGTGTCAGTTCTGAAAAAGTTTAGCACTGGCAACGATCACCAACTGGTAAGAGCAAGGATTGAAATAAATGCAAGATCAGAAAGAAATTAGCCCATAAGAAATAAGACCAAAATGATTAATCTTAACAACTCGGAGGAAAATAGAGATCAATTTCAACAGTTGCTCCAGAGGAAGCTTCCGGAATAAAATGAAGAAGATCTGGCAACAACGTTACTCACGAGTGCTCAAGAAGTCGGCAGCATCTGTCATAAATACAGCCAACAAAGAACATTCCGTGAAAACAAGAGACCTACTGAAAAAAAGGAAATGAAGATTCGATCTAATTATGATATGATAAGGTATTCTGAGCTGTGAAAAACTTTGAGGAAAGAAATGAAGGCTGGTTTAAAGAAGTGTAATGAGAATGTCATAAGAAAGACTTTAGAGAAGAAAACGAGTTTAAAGAGAGCAAAGCGAAAGCTCATAGTTGATAAGAACAGACAATAGCAATTGATGGAAACTTTGGCAGGATTACTAAAAAAGAAAAAATTGTAGATTTTGTCAGAAATTCTTATAGTAACCTATATGGCAGTATAGAAGAAACTCCAATATACTCTGACCTCTCTCATGTATCCAAAATGCAAGATATACTTCCCTCTGAAGTAAGATATGCTATAGATAACATGAAAAAAGGAACGGCTGCTGGCAACGATGGTCTTTCATTTGATATTCTGAAGCTAGTTGGTGAGGAAACTATCGATCACTTGACTAAAGTCTTCTCTTTTTGCCTACACAATACATCAGTCCCATCAGCATGGAATAAAGCTAAGATCATTCTTCTACACAAAAAGGGAAGTATTCATAACATTAAAAACTATCGCCCTATATGCTTTTTGTCTGTACTGTACAAAGTGTTTACAAATATCTTGTTAAACCGAATTATTTCCATTCTTCATTCAGCCAAGCCCATAGAGCAAGAAGGATTCCGCAGTAGCTTTAGCACAATCGACCATATTCTTGCCCTACGAGAACTAATTAGCTGAACAAACGAATACCAGATGCCGCTTTGTGTATTTTTTTGTGGATTTCAAAAAGGTAATAGATTCCGTAACTCACAAGGCGGTCCTGCAAGTCTTAACAGAGCAGGGTGTGGACATGGCCTACACCAGAGCGCTCCATTACATCTATGACACCTCCTCAGCCTTCGTCAGTGTCAGTGAGCCAACTACAGACTTCCACAGTGAAAGAAGTGTTAAGCAAAGTGATCCCATCATTCCGAAGTTATTTTCAGCTGCGTTGGATATGGCAATGTCAAAATTAGAATGGGCAGAAAAAGGAATTATAATCAATGGCAGAATACTTAATAACTTGAGATTCGCAGATGACATTGCACTCTTGGCCAACGACATTGAGGAACTCCAAACCTTGGTTTCTCATCTTGCCTCTGACTATAAAGCAGTTGGCCTGAGCATAAATCTTTCAAAAACAAAAGTTATGTCCAACAAATGAATCACAGCGGGAATATAAAAATATATAACATATTTTTAGAAAACGTCAGTGAGTACATTTATCTAGGCCAGCTTGTAAATACGAAAGGAAATTTTCCGTCGCATCAAGCTGGAATGGCAAGCATTTGGAAAACATTCTATTGTTCTCAAATAAAATATGCCCATAAATCTGAAGAAAACAGTTTACGATCAGTGTATTCTTCCAGTGCTGAATGCTGACTTATGGCTGTGAGACCTGGACACTCAATGAATTTACAAAAGTAAAACTTAGAACAGCCCAAAGAGCTATGGAAAGGTCAATTCTAGGTTTTACTACAAAATACAAGAAAAAAGCAACATACATCAGATCAGTTACTAAAGTTAGAGACATAGACATATTGGAGAAGACAGCCACCTTGACATGGCTATGGGGCTGGCCATGTTTCTCGGATGAAATGGACAAAAACGGTGTTGGAATGGAGTCCTAGAAATCATCGGAGACCAAGAGGAAGACCGCCAGACCCTTGGGACAAAGACATGCGCAGGGTTGCTGGAGTTAACTGGCAGAGAATCGCCCAAGACCGTTCTACCTGAATTCCTAACTCTAAGAGGCCACATCATTTCATGATTGAACTGGCTTATTATATATATATATAAACTTATACGGGATTTTCGTTCTGGAACATGTTTTACGTGACTTGTAATTATTATATAAAATAGGGGCAGTGGTGGCGCAGTGGCTAGCTAGCGCACTCGCCACCCATCTAGGCGATTCGGGTTAGATCCCTGGCGGGTTCGCTCCCGGATTCTCGCTGGACGATGCCGCTTGCCGGCGGGTTTTCTCGGGGTACTCCCACTTCCCCGCCCTGCATTCCAGCGCCGCTCCATCCTAGGGTCTCATTTCATGTCATGTTCAGGGATGACGCGCACCTATGGGTCGCAGCTGGAAAGCCCGTCACTCGGAGGATGTTGCCTCGCCCTGGGTCCACCCCATACGCATTTATTTATATATATTATATATAAAATAATATTCATGTGATGATTAATGCAGTGTCACACGTTAAAACAATCTATTCGGTGCCTGGGAACAAGTGATTTTTGAAGAAACACTAAAATATATTTAAATGATGTGATGGCAGGACGGTTACAAATCCGAAGTTGGCAGAATTGGCGACTGACGACATGACATGGCGTGTTTCTTGTGGCTGAACGAAGTGTTAGTTTCTCTTCTTGCGAAAAATAATTAAAATTTCCACTACAAGTTTGTACACGTTGTGTTTTTTAAACATACCTAGGCAAGTTAAAATGTGATACATTTGTTTCTACGGCAGGAATGAATATACTCAAACGTGTGTTGTGATCGCTATGTGTGAGTAGTGTTGCCTTTACATTACGCTGGGTCAGTGAGTGTGTGTGACTGAAAATAATGGACGTGCGAAATTTTTACGTTTTAACAGTAAACTATTTTTATTGCGAAATTAATTTTTTGAATGTCACGTCTGTTTATTCATCACAAGTTCGTAACTTTGATCTAGGTGTGTGTTTCAAACACAATTGTGCAACGTGCTTACGTTTATGTGATTTGATTGCTTGCCACAATCCCAACAAAATACTAATCCCAACCAGAAAAAATTTAAATAAATAATTAAATAAACCTAGTATAAGTGAGTATCTATACAAATAAATATGAGCGGAATAAGTTACGGCGGGGCTATTTGTGTACATGTTCAACAATATCTTTTAAGTTTGTCACTGCTATGTACAAAAAATAGGCGGCACGAGTTGCGTGCTTGAATTTACTGTCTTTTCGTTGGACTGATTGTTCCTTCGTTTAAATGTTTATTCCAACTGAGGCTCCTTAACGCAGTAATCCAACACATATTATTAACAAGAGTTTAGATACTACAGATCTTTCCCCTCGCAGTTGTAAAAGCGTTAAATACAGTCGCGGCAAAATATTAACGTGTATTATGTGTAATGTGCTATATCGTGTAGACTACAACAAATTTGTTAACAATGTAAAATAACTACAGTAAAAACTATCGTTAGTACAGACTTTGTTAAAAAGTAATAAAGCTAACCTAAAAATGGTTTCAGGCCTAAATCGTGAACATTCGTACAAAATTGTTTTTGAAATATGACAATTCTTTGAACAGGTAAAAAAAGTAAACATAGCATTTTACAGTTAAAACGTAGAAATTTCATGGCAGTATTTATATTTACATGTAGCGGAAGGATACGTAATCGGTAACCAAAAGTAGAAATTTATCAGGGCTTCAGAAAAGTGTGCATTGACCGTGAATGGCCTATTACTTTCTGTTTTAAAGGTTCTGGGTTCCTTTCACTTTGGACGTGTTTGTAAGCCATTATCCAGTTAGCATCCTTGCGTAAAGCAGAAATGTTAAGCAAACATCAGATATCCTGCGAGCAACTGCATTATATTACAGTAACATGACAGAGGTCTGAAAGTGAGAAACCATTGTCTTTTCTGCGAAAAATACGTCGTTCCTATATGAAACACCTAATATTTGTTTCGCAAAATTTCGAATAAAGTAATTTTTAAAACTCAAATTTAAAGTTGTCTAGACATTCCTTACGTTCAGAAGAAATAATTTTTTACGTCTTCTGTAAAACTTGATGGCGTTTATGTTATCTCATGGAGTTTGTTTATTCATCCAGAGTGCTGACCAGCTGCCTAGCTTCGCTTAGGAAATATATCCATTTTATTCATTTCCACAAAACTCACAACTTTTTTGATGGTATTGTATAATTTTTTAACATTTTAGTTAATTAAATGTGTGTTATAATATATACGGTAGCTTGGTTATTAGTTTCCAATTTGTTGTGTAGAAATAATTATGACTAACCTATTTAAATCATTAGCAAATACGTAATGTGTACTACACTATAAAATAGTAACACATTATTAAGTAATTAGACTACTGCACGGTAGGGACCGATACATGTAGCCTCACAGCCAATTTGCTACAACAATTTTTAGTACAACTTCAAGTATATATATTTCATAGCCTCAAGTACCTCGGAATATTAGAGGAATAGGCTATTTAGAAGTAACTAGAGTCGATATTCCGTCGCATGCCCAGACATACGAAGAGCGTCCTGTGGACAGTCGGCGTCTTTGATCTCTCGTCCAGCAGCATGAAACTCGACCGTCTACTCCCGCCCATGCAAATCAGACCCTTGTTACAGCCACAAACGAGCATGCAGTGTATCTGAAGCGACAAAGCAGAACGGTCAGTAACTCAATCAGCGCTGCAAACGCGACTCCTGCTGCAGTGCGGTCGACGTAACAGCTCTCTGCAGCAGGAGTCTGAAACTGGTGCAAACTATCACGCACAGATGAACAATTCGTCTTGAATAGTAATGAGTGCCAACTGAATAAATTTAGTCCCAAGAAGCCGGAGTTCGTTGGGCACAATATATCCAGACGGGATGATTAGCTAAATATCGATTTCCTGTTAATAATAATCATTATTATTTATACATATATGTATATAGAGCAGACTAATCCTTCCGTTTTGTGGCGATAGGCTGTTAAGATAATACAGGATGGGTAGGTATACAATTAAACAAGTAATAAACTTATATAAGTTATAGTAGGCCTATGTGTGTGCATGTTCACCACCAGCTTTTAAGTTTGTCACTGTTACGTACAAAAAAATTATAGACACTATTTGCGTGCTTGAGTTTACTGTATGTTCGTTGTACTGGTGTCACCTTCGTTTTAATGTTTATTACAATTGAGACTGGCCTTTTCAAGAAATTACCCAACACACATCAATAATAAAAGGTTAAATACTACAATTCTTTTCTCCACAGGAGTAAGAGGGTTAAACTCAATCGCGGCAAAATATTACCATGTATAATGTACTGTTACGCTTTTGCTGTTTTGCCCCACGCGAGCGAGTGGAAGTGAAGGCCAGAGCAGTTATGATAGCGGCGGTGAACCAATGGTTTCCAATGACAAGCGAGCGATAAACCAGGAACTGCGTATCTGTTACGAAAAGCGAGCTGACACGATAATCATTTTTCCGGCGTACGCTGCTGATCTCGGTTGTATTGAGTGACTGTATTTATATGAAGAACTTTCTAGTGGTTACCTGCACTAGTTTCTCTAAGCAAGACTCGGGGTGCGTCAATTTTTTCATGCCAAGGCCAACATAGTATAAACAGTGCGATGGGCCTACGAGCATGGAGTTGTTGAGTGGTTAAATGGCTGGAGTTTTAGAGATAGACGACGGACGTGCGAAACGAGCGACGAGAGAAGTGGCCAGCAGGAGAAAACTCTGCGACTGCGAGCATCGACGCAGCGAAGAGTACGACTGGCAGGCTGGGCTATTGGACTGGGTGCGTGAGTGAAATACATTAAAAATTATGGCACCAGACAGACTGGGCGTGTTTTAATGATGAGTATGAGTTAGTTGACTATAACGAAACAGAGACATTGAGAAGGACGTTGATTAGCGTTGAAATAGACATTAAATATTGCGCTCACTGAAAAATACAAAAGAGTAATAGTGGAATAGGCGATTAAAAGCTGTAAATAATAATAACTCTGTGAATAAATTAGAAATAAAATTTTCTTATTTTATTTTTATTAAAACCTCCATCCTTCACGAACTCGGATACGCTCCTCGGGCATTCTTGTAAAAGTACTATAGCGCTAATAACACAAATATGTTAACAATATGTAAAATAATAACCATAAGAACTATCATCAATACAAACATTGTTCAAAACTCACAAAGTTGATCTGAATGCTAATATTGGACTAAATCTAAAACATTGGTGCGTAATGCTTTTTAAAATATGCCAGCATTTTTACGAGCTGAAAACAATAAACAATGCACTTGACAGTTGAAACGTAGAAGTTACTTGGCAATATCTATGTTTACATGTAGCGAAATGATACGTAATCAGTAACCAAATGTAGAATACTAGCAGGGCTTCAGAAAAGTAGTTATGTTAGTTTAGATATAAAAGGTATGTCCTAGATTTGAAATAAAACGTTTTGGAAGTGGGTGTAATTTATATTTTATATTTTGGATGCCCAAGAATTACATAGACTTGAGTGTAGCCGCACACATTAGACTGGAAATATAAGCTAGAAAATTATCAGAAAAACTTTAAAAATTGCAAATATTGTTTTTTAAATGTTAATTTGTTTTGAAACTAATATTGATAATATCACAGAAGTAAAATTTCCAGTTTAATTATTTTTAAAGAAACTTTTAGAATCTTATGCGTATGTTTTTGTCTACATGTAGGCAGTATTTTCTTAGATTCAATGCAGTTGCATATTTTCGAAATAAATGTTTAATTACTGCCATGTTTTGAATGAATGAAATAAACAGTTGACTGAAGACAGTTGTATCGTTTTGATTTCAATGTTGTTAATAATATCAATCCATTAAAACTGTTTCTATTCACGAAATAAATTTTTGGACTTACACTGACAACTCTGTTAGCTTAGTAACTTCAATTAAGCTTTAAAAAGCAATAATCGGGAAGGAATAATCCTTGAACAGGAATGAAGCTAAAATTAATGGGTTTACTTACATCAAACCCAAGCTAGCCACGTCCAGTCGACTCACGCCCAAGTTAATCAAAGTGAAAGTATTCTTTAAATTTGTGTGGTTTCTTCGCCCTCCAAAAATCCTTTTGAGCTTTTGAAATCTCCACATTATTTACCTAAAAGGCGGGTTGGGAGGGAGGGGTCTTAGAGTTGAATGAGTTATAGACGGGATGAATAAATAGCTTATTTTTCTGGGAAAGGGAAGGGGTTCAAGGGACTACCTGAATTATACAAATCGATCTAACTCTGGCAAGCAGGCCTATTTAATGGCGAGAGAGACAGAGAGAGAGAGAGAGAGCGAGAGATCGAGAGAGAGGGAGAGTAAAATATTTGTTGATTTCTCATATTATTTAAAAATTCCATGTGTTTGCAAGTGAACTATTGAAGAGATGAGATCCGAAAACTGCACTCGTCATCATGTGAGCCATATGTGCGTTATGAACATAGAAGAGGTCAGAGTATCTTAAGTCTTTTGATACTAAAATATGAGTAATCACTTAGTATGTTTTTACTGTATAAATTAACGTTAAGGTGCGTTGATTAAATTCAGAAATTGGGACTTATCAGAGAATAAAACCTCTTATTGCAGCTAGCAACGTCAGGGACAATCACATAGAAAAATCTTGGAAGAAATGTAAAATAAGAATAAAATTACTGTTCATGTACAGAGATAAACAAATTTTTATGTTATACAAAATATATACTTTTCGATATTTATTTTTTCATGCCAAGCAATTGTTTGTTGATTAAATATTTACTGCTTGCTACAAAAACATTACACCGTGTTGGTGGTGAAACATGCATTTCGTTGCTTTTAAATTTCTGAAAGCCATACGGCACACACAAACATATGAAAAAAGTGATCAGAAGTGAGCGTTCGCTTCCCCTACACATATGATAATGGCTGACTTTTCAGAGTATTATAAGCTATTTAAAACGTTATGGCTGTTAGAATGTTTTGATCATGATGTACCTTAAAATATGGACCGCGAACAGTTATTATGGCATCTATTTTTGATTTACAGTGCTAGCCATGTAGATATATTTAGAAATTTCAAATAACGTATCATCATGATCAGAACAAAACACTTATCGTAAATCACAATAAAACCAATTCAACTAATCGTTTAAACTTAAATTTTTTGTTGCCGAGTCATCGTTGTCACTTCTTGCTTTTTTACTACATTGTGATATTTATAATTTTTTTTTTTTTTTTAGATTTTGGTAGATGATTTCAAACTTCCTATCAAACACGTAAAAAATTGCAACGTCCAGACAGCATTTGGGGAGTCATTTGTTCGCTCTTAATACGGCATTGTTTCACCAACGTCATTTTATAGACCATTGACTGTTACGTCACACTTTTCTGAAGCCCTTATAAAGTTATACTTCCGGGATATTCATTCGCCTCATGGAAAGCAAGTCTAGAAAATTACACCAAAGGGACAGCGCACTGTATTCGTGCGCACTCAGTGTAATAAAATTTTGCATAAGAATTATCTCTTACAAGGCATTACCAATATACCTATTTTCTCCCTTTTTTGTCGTATTGATTATAAATGTAACATTACAATTTATAAACAAAATGTAAGTAAATGTTACATTTAACATTTAAAAAAAAAGATACTTTTATGCTAACACACGCATCAGAATCTACTGAAACGCGATATATGTAGGTAACAACAAAACACAACGTGTGGAGAAATCTCGAGTAAACTATACAATTAGGATACAATGCAAATAACTGTGAATTTATTGAATACGCTCCTTACCTATTATCGACGCATTGGTAAATTCCAAGATTAACAACTGCGCACACAAGTAATAAACTATGTGAATACTTTTTGATTCAGTGGAAAACCACTGATTCGCCGTGAAATTCAATTACTCCACTAAGTGAAAATGGCTCCACTTAGAGTCAGTGAAAAACCACTATTTGTTTCAGTCAAAAAATTTCAGTGTTTGAATTAGTGACGTGAAACCATTTCTCTGATTGAATAAGTGACGGCTATCTGCAGTGGCGAATTAAATATTATTTTCACTAAATTTGGCCAAATAATTACGATAAATAATCATATCTACGATAGTTTACTAATTAAACTCCGCAATTTACCATAATTTAAAAAGGAAAAATTTTCCACAGGTGGCCGAGATTGAACTAATACACCTTTACCAATTCGCTTTCAGACCATTACCTAACCATCTGAGCTATCAAGTCAATTTTAAAAGAAAGAGTTTTAAATTGTACGCCCTTAATTTTCGTTTTTGATTTGATTGGTACCGCTACAATAGTTATAACGAATAGTATATATGAGTGCACTCTCTCACCACATTATATACAGTTTAAACCTTCAAACAGAGCACTGTAATGGTTACATGAAAACGAAATGAAAGACGTAAAAACGGAATGAAAGACTAAATGTTCATGTTACCTCATAAAATGGTGTTTTGAAAGACGAAACACATTTTAGAAAGTATTTTTTATTGATTTTATTAGTTTGTATGTTGCTATTTTACTTTATACAAGTTTTTTGAAAGCCGTTTTATACGCTGTTTAACTGATCCATTAGTCAAAAAACAAATCACTGAAAAACGGTGAAAAAAATGACTGATGAATCAGTGGGTAATATCACTGCATCAGTAAGTGAAGGAAAACTGGCAATCTTTCACTGATTCACCAATTAAATTCACAGAAGTGACTGTTGAATCAGTCAGATACTGTTAACTGACTGAAACAGTGAAATTCTCACTGAATCATATTTCGAGTGTATACTGCTACGTGTTCACATTGGATTTGTTAGTTATTCCTGAGTGATTTCGCAATCGTTGGTGCGACTAGCCTGATTCCTCTCTGGTAAGGGAATGCGAGGAATATTTCCGTTCAGATCAGTGGCTTGTGATGAAGTGTTGCAAGGTATAAGCTGGTACATGCTCAGTGCTGTACACACTCGGCCAATCACGAGAGAGTGGCGAGGCACCCATTACACGCGTGTTGTGAGGTAAAATGAACTACTTCGTTTAAGTGGCCGATGTGTAAACTAGAAAAATATTAGGTATAGAACAGAGCAAAACACAGCTTACCTTGCAACAGTTCACCACGCGCAACTGGTTCAGATGCGTGTATATCGACTGAAGGCTAAATGACTTTCAGCTTGTATCTGGCTCTGAACCACCCGTGGTACTGATTCACAACTCGTTAATTATGAATTGGTCACGCTCCCACTTTTATTGTTACAGTCTCTGCCTAACTTTAACGCGATGGTGTAGCGACCACAGTCTTCAGAGACGATTTTTGGAAAATTACTGCCGATGGAATTAGAACAATTCTTCTGGGAAAGAGTCGCCCATCGCACTTTAACTTTTTATCTTTCACAATTCTTAACAATATATTGCAACGCCATCCCTCTCAGACGCTTTACGCCCCTCGAGAATGGCGGTGATTCTTGGGAAAATTATTGTTCAGCGCTTTTTCATTGATACGCTGGGTTTTTCTCAACGAAATTATTCCCCCAGCCGTCTTGTGAGGGAAGGCGCGAAAACCCCACGTACGAACGTATAATGACAAAGTAGCAGAACCAGAAATGTAAGTTGGCTGTCTTCAATTTGGTTTGACGCAGCGCGAATAAAATTTCATTTTATACGAAATATTGTTTTGAAAATTACAAAACACAATACACTGCGTAAACGCTTGGATTTTTTTTTGTCGTTTACTAGACTCAACTGGTGACAAAAAAGTAACAGGTTGGCATATCTCTGCAGCGAAACTGTTACGAGCTGTATACAGTCTATGCGCGGATTTCTCCACACTTTTTTTAAATAAAAGTTTTGAAAAATGTCCCCATGTATGTCGTGTTTGGTTATTTCGTAAAAATGTCATGCATTACAATCATTGTATACGTTCTTTAACATAAAAGTATGTCATTTTAGGTTAAATTGAACTTTTACATATATTTTATATGTAAATTGTAATAATTAATTTATATTTAATATGAATAAAAACAGTGGGATGTGGTAATGCTTTTTTAAGAAATAGTTCTTAACCAAATATTATTAAAGTGAGAGCGTACAAATGCGGTTCAGTGTCCCTTTGGTGTAATTATCTAGACTTAGTTAAGCTTGGTTTGCATGACGCGTATAAATATACGGAAAATAGAACTTCGGCATGGATTCAGAAAAGTTTTAATTAACCACGGATGGATCATATCGTGCAGACAGTAATTAGTGCCCATGATTTACTGGCATGGCAACGCCAGGATGTTCTGCTGGACATTTCATAGAGTAGATAAGAAAAAAAGTGACGAAGGCCGTGTCTCAACTCATAGAATACTTTTCCGAGAGAGCGCTCTTTCGCACAATCTGGCGAGAGCACTGCTTCGCGCTCTCTCACGCTCTAGCTCTGAGAATCGAGACAACCACTCTCTCGTTTCTCTCCGACGTCAGACAAACAGTTGATTCCAAAACGCGGGAAATCATGTTAAGCTAAAGTCTCGGTCATTGCTATGGTAAGTAATTTGTGTGTGTGTTCAAAATAAGTCACAAATAATTGTAGCACTACCTGAGAAATAATTAGCTCGTAGGATACTAATAACTTTGTGTTATATATTACAGCCATATTGCAGCAAAGTAACAAAAAACGAGTCTTAGTCAGAAATCCATATTTATATTTTCCTAGCAGTACGCTCACCCGTTTTTCTGGGCATCTCTTTATTATTCTATATACATAATTAATAATAGCATAAATAGGTTTTATTATAATATTTTTATTCCAAAATTTCAAATTCACATTTTAAAAGTAATTAAAAGATTTTCTCCGTAATTACAACTTAAAGTAAGGAAATTAAGTTTAACATATTATTTTAAATAGTAACCGCCCGTGACTTAGTTCGTGATTTTTTTATAGGTTTAATTAAATTTACATTAACAGTACAGGGGAATATAATACTCAAATTAACTTCGTTTTTTCGAAAATAGGAAATATGAACCTCTTATTCCGAAGTACTTTTTTCATAGGTTTTATTAAATTTGCATTAACTTGTTAGAGCTTCTCTGTATAACTTACTATATTTATTGTTTTATTATTTTCTGGTAGCAAAATATACTGGTTTTCTGGAGTTCCGACTCTAGGTAACCCGACATATAATTGGCTATGAAAAAACATCCCTTGCTCAAATCTATTCTCACAAATTTGATTGTTTGTCCCTGGGACTTGTTTATTGTGAGAGCAAAGATACCTTCACCGGAAACTGCAACCGCTTGAAAGAAATAGGCAGAACCGTTGGGATCGTAGGAATACGTAGAATATGCGCTGCTGTCCGGCGTCAGGCCCAGTAAATATTATTGCTTCGATGATGTTCTTCCGCAAATCCTTTATCTATAGTATCGTGCCGTTACACATATTAGGTGGGTTTAAGTTTCGTTGTAGTATCTTTAATTTGTGGTCGCGTAGCGGCAGGCCAGAAGGATTTAATGAATTTAAACATTCTCGAAGGAGTTGCTGGATTTGTAATGTTTAACTTGGCCGGGAACTTCTTGTAAGATCATTGTATGTATTTCATTAACTGTATCGTTTCTGGGAGCTGCTATTGCCCTCGAACAGAGCCAATGATAGTCTCTTTGCAATAAAATTCGTGGATCGGGATGTATTGCCCCTATAAGATGTGCTAATTTATGGAATATGCGCCCCAATCCAGCAACAAGTTTGATTTCAGCTCTACCGCCATTTGCGCTTGGAAAAAGGAATTTTCTTTCTCCAAGCTTGAGCAATTGTTGTGGAAAACTGTTATCATTTTCTTTCTCCAAGCTTGAGCAATTGTTGTGGAAAACTGTTATCATTTTCTTTCTCCAAGCTTGAGCAATTGTTGTGGAAAACTGTTATCATTTTCTTTCTCCAAGCTTGAGCAATTGTTGTGGAAAACTGTTATCATTTTTTTTTGTTTAAATTGGCTCTCATGTTAGTGCACAAATTAAGTGTTTGAACTGAACCCCGTAACGGAGATGATTTTAGACATGCTATTTCAATGTCTGCACGTGTTCCTTTTGCTATGACAGGAAGTGTTTGGCGAAAATCACCAGCAAAAACAAAAGTGACACCACCCATGAGTACATTTAAGCTTCTGAGATCTTGGAGCGTCCGATTTACTGCTTCAACGTTAACTCTATGGCTCATAATACTTTCGTCCCACATAATCAATTATGCATCTGGCATTTTAATCATTTTAGCCATAACGTCAATACAGTATTGACTGAACAAATCTTTGTAATGATGTACAGGATTAAAAGAGTCAACTCTGATCATTAATCTGTATGCATAAAATTGCATACATGAAACCGTTTTATCTATATCTGAATTTGGCTGAAGGATGGTCAGATAATAGCCGTAATCTCTTTTTAAAAACATCAAAGGACATTGTAACGGATCGTAGGCATGATGCAATACTGACACCCTTTTTAGTTGACCATCTTTCCCATGCAGCACTATATCCCTGGGTCCTTCGTTTTCATAGAATAATAAAACAGCTACTTTGTTTACTGTAGGCGAATTCTATCGCCCTCGATGTTGATTTTGTGGTTTACGATCGACGTGAATTATTAATTTTAAATTATCAGATGGAGAATTATTCTCTAGATTATATTTCAAACTGCAAATGTATACATTATGGTCATTTAATAATACGGCCTGAAATTCATTGATCAAATCAATTTTTAAATATGGGGCAATGCTGGTCCTCAAGGTAAGTTGACCGGCATCAGAAATGATGTGAATTTGTAAAAATTGCAGACTTGGGCCTACGGTGGGAGTATACTGTCAATCATATGGTATATATGTCCTATCTTCAAAGTAGGCGTACAGTTGTTTTCTCGTATTTCTTTTGCGCCGAATGATGTCATCTGAAATAGAGCATTATACCTTCGTATATTATTAAAAAATGCGTACATAATAGATGACTGCCTGTCAAAAGACTTTTTATTGTTTGTGGCGGAGGGGGGGGGGGGGGTGTCCTGAATTTCAGGAAGAACAACTTTTCCCGCAGCACAGCACATACCATTGAATTCTTCGCTCCATTTTTTTTGCGAAACGAGTATTTTTCATTCATTTGCCCAATTTACATATTTCTCTGCTGAGCGAAATCAAAATTTGGATCGTAATTGAAAGCCGATCTATTACCATGGACTAAAATTCTGTTGTGCAATCTAGACGTGGATGCGCGTTGTCTCTGCGCAGTAAGCCGCAGGGAGGGTTCGGTGCTAGATTCTTTAGCGCGAGCCTGTGAGGTTCTTATATATTGGCTGGCAAAGCGCTGCGAGCGTTCCGCGATACTCTCTAATTCGACGTACTTTAGCCGCCCTCGCCATGGACATATTTTAGAAAGTTGCGATTTTCTTTTAGGCATGATGTCGTCTTACATGCTATTTGATCCTTAATAGCAACCACACATACAGTTAGACAACTGTATTTTTTTAATCGGCTATTTAACTAAATCAGCATTGGTAATATGTATGGTAAACAATCAAATAAAAAGTGAAATAATTAATTTGTAATATTAACAAATTAAAAAAAAAAAATTTGTAAATTCAATTATCTTTTTCAGTTAGCGATTAGAAAAAAGCAGTATCCAATATTATTTAGTATGTCTTAATAACAATTAATCGTTAAACTAATGCTCGAACAAACAATAGAAGCTCTCTTGTTTACAAAATAAATTCTAAATAATCACAAAATCACTAACAAAACCATTCGCTGGGCATCTATTTACTATAAAAATCATTTTAATACAAACTTTCAAAGTTAAATTTAAAGTACAAAAATTAACAATTCTTGCTAAACTAATAAAGGTATGTGGAAATATAATTTAGTAGCTAATTATAATTTCTACAAAAAATTACTTACATATTATTATTTCGCCGTAATTATAAGTTAAAGTAAGAAAATTAACTTTAATATTATTTTTAATGAATTGATTTGAACATTTCTTTCGTAAATCTATAGTTTCGAGTATACAAAAATTCTAATTTAATGATTTTAAGATTATATACATTTTTTGTATTTAAATTTTCCCCTGGTGTCATAACCTCATGATATACAGCCTATGTTCATCCAGAAGGTACAGTCTACTAACCAGTTTTTTTTTTTTTGCCTCTAACAAATTCACAAACTTTACCTCTTTATTATATTAGTGTAAATAAATACGTGTTGTTTATGTTATTTCGATGTTTAAAAACTGTTGAAATTATTCACCTATAGTTAAAATGCAAAGTGGTTTTGGCCCAGAATGTTACTATAACCTTTTTCAAACACGGAAATAACGTAAAAATATATGGCACATTGTCAGAGAGTGCGTGAGAGCGCCAGCGAGTATAAGACTTCGTGCTCTCTCTGTGCCCACGCTCTTTCGTGGTCTCTCTCCAACGAATTGAGACGACCAGAGAGCGTTCTCTCTGACGTCATAATGATGTCGCGAGAGCATGAGAGAGTGCTCTCTGGGCCAGTTGAGATACGGCCGAAATGTCGTGGGGGATTCCTTTGTTTTGGGCGTGCCCATTCCCTGATTTGTTCGCGCGACGATCTGAGAACGAGCCTTGGGTCTGATAGGATCTGCATGCTGCGACGGACACACTAATAATGTTAAAACAGCGACTTCCCTTAAAAATCCACGATCACATTAACTGGTTTCGCGGACCAACACACTTTTATTTGTTGAAGCAGTGCTAACAATGAGAGAACAAAGAAAATTTTGAACTGGTTTGAACGTTTTGAGTGTGCACCCAATACCGTCTCACGAGGCGCTTTTTCAAGTTCATTGCACTGTTCTTCGCCTTTGTTTCACTGTGAACTTTCTCTCGTTCCCACACAGACTGTGTAGAATAGTGACCACGAAGAAAATATTTTTGACGCACAGAGTATGATCAAGTCTAACCGATGTTATGTTCTTTTTAACCTAACAGCCTATTCTATTCTGTAACCTGTCTGACTTTACTGCTTTATTTAATCTTTAGGATCATGTACATATGTAGTTTTTCTAGGAATTTTCCTAAAATAACTTTCAAAAACATACTTAGAATCACACCAAACTCGTAATTATAATATTTATTAACGAATACATCCGAGTATTTTTGCGTTATATCTTCGCTTACACAACACTTTATTACTAAAATTATCATTGAAACATGATAGCATTACGTGTTTTAACTGCAATAGCCTCTGGACCACTAAATTTGGAAATAGGGATCCTGTAACATTAACGCTTACATATTATATTTCGATATTTTTTAAACGGAAACAAATCAAAAGTGGTATACAAGTAGTGCCATGAAAAGCATAAATAGTATATTTTAATTCATAACACACGCTTCATACTTTTATTGTAACATGTTATACATACACACGGCATTAAATATAGCTACTGATAGTGTAATATTATTAAGTAACTGGATCTTTATTTCTCAATGCTGGAGAGGAGTACCATTCAAAATATAAGACTCATGCACTATAATAACTTAATAACTTTCATTCTATTTAAACAAAATCTGGTACGTTAGTGACGGACCATAACACAGTCATTATTTAATATTTCCTTTTATTTTTCACCAGAGAAGATGCAATTTTTATTTTTTGTTATCCTCAGAGCTTTCGGTTATATTACTGATGCCGCTTATTTAATTTCAGCCAAATTTAGTATGTGATGAGAATGAAGCAAAAACATACAATTTCGAAGTTGTGAACTCTATCTTTGACATTTTTGGAGACAAGACCACCTGGATAAAATAAGGAATATAGCTAGGATATAAGGAATCATTTACCTGACTTCTACCAACAAAACTGGGTATAAGAGTAGTCCATGTAGTACAGTTAACATCAATATTACTTAATAAATGATACGTATGCTATGTTGTCTTCCAAAATTACGCCTTACAAATTTTAAAGTAATTATATAATATCTGAGAAATTACTAAATCGATATCGGTTAAAATGTGTTTATTAACAGAACTTTAAGTGAAGATATTAATTAAGAAACAGTATACATTATCTTCTGCTATTTTAAAAGACAACAGTACGCCGAATAATTAAGAAACAGTAGACATTATCTTCTGCTATTTTAAAAGACAACAGTACGCCGTATAATTAATTTGGCTTGCCGTAAATTACGATTCTTTTTGCTTATTAGAAATACATCTTGTGCAGGAGTGGCACCGTGAATTATATTACACGACATTATTCTGATTTACCTTCCGATGCCCTTCTTACAGCCAAACTTGAAAGACAGTTGAATTTCCGCTTAATTCTCCACAGCCATAATTTTTTCTCGAATAACCGTAGACACGGTTAATCCAAGAATTTTTTTTAAAACTATTAAGATATATTTCGTTATTTTATTATTACATTAAATAGGATTATTTTTAATCATTTTAGCCCATCTATGAATGCTGTTATAAAGTCAGGTATTTCCATTCATTAATAAATAATTTATATTATAGTAAAATATATCACTTTCCTTGCATATTATATAGTTCAAGTACACAGACAAAAATTTAAACACTGGCAAGGCCGTTTTTCAGATATATGTACACTTATGATAGTGACAAAATGAAATATTATACACATTTTTGCTTATAAATACTGTATTGTCAAACCATAGGCCTACTTTCTTAAGAATTTAGAAGAAATAATTGGTTCTCGGCGAAACTCTAAACAACTTTTAAATATCTGAAGCGCGTCTGAACTCGAATAGCTTTCGTAATCCTGTAAATGGTTAATCTGTATTTAATTTCATTTACAGTGTTTCCTGTTAATTTATTTGGAAAGTGGTTTGCGGTAGAATTAGCATTGGAAATGTGGTAGTCGTAATAATTATCTACCAACAAAACAACCACAATTCTAATTTATTTGGGGCAACAACAACAGCCTGTATCTTATTGACTACGCTAGGGATGATTCTCTCTACAGTAAAACGCGATCACTTAACGTTTGTCACATTATTCACGTCGCGAGCGTGGATCAGTATCGACGTAATCTGAGCACTGTGGCAGCAGGGTTGTTGCTCGGCGTTGCCATTTGTGAGGAGATGTGTTGAAGGGTGTACGAGTGGACACGGGCAGAGGGGAGTAGCGGTGCTGAAACACATCACTCCTCATCTCTTCAATCGATAGCATCCTTCGCACCTGCCAACCTCCTCTTCCCTTGCTACCGCAGGAAACCCACCATCCAACTATCCGCTGCCCGCAATCCAAACACCAAACACCAAACACAAACTAAAGTTTCGCAAGAAACGAGGCCAGGCCGAGAGATCTTCGTCTGTGTGGGCAGTGGGGAATGAGGTTTTACCAAAGTTAGTTAGCAACATCGCGAGGAGAGAGAGGGAGATACGTGCACATTGGTGAGAAGGAACAAGGGTAGGTGTGGAAGAAGAGGAGAGCGAGAGAGAGAGCTACATCCTCACGTATCATGCCCTGGATGAGTACCTGCGGAGTTCTCTTATAGTCTATTCAGGCAACTTCACACTTTTTGGATCAACCCTTTAAAAAAATAAACCCATATATGATGTGTTAGGTTGTTTCCTCAAACTGCAATATATCGCTAAGCGTTTCATAATTTTATTATTTGTAGTTTCATTTAATTTATACTTGTATTTTATTTATAAGTTACAATATTGCATTTATAACTAATAAAATTGTAAATAGACAGAAAATAAGTGTGTAGGTAATACCTAGTAAGAAATAGTTCTTATGCAAAATATTATTACACTGAGTGCGCATGAATGCGGTGCGTTGGTCCTCTGGTGTAGTTTTCTAAGATTTTTGTACGAGGCGAAGGAATATTCTGGAAGTAGAACTTTAGCAGGGCTTCAGAAATGTTGGAAGTAACCGTGAATGTATTATAGTAGCGAGCCTTACGTGGCTCCGAGGGAATAAAAAATATGGGGGGAGATGTCAGCTTCCTTGTCCAAGACGGCAGAATAAAGGATAAAGAACTAAAGGATAAAGTTTGACCCAGTCTCAGGACCCATGTAATTCCATTTCCGAATTCCCCAGGCGCTCTTATTTTTTCTTCCGTCTTCACAAAATTATTTTTTGCGCCTCAAGATATCTCAATTTTACTTAGTTCTTATATTGTTGTTTATTAACGCCTGTTTCTTAACTCTTTACGATGGTGGGATAGAATATTCACAAAACTAAACTAAATCTTAGTGTTAAAATCAGTAACCACATAGGCCTACATGTTTTGCTCGTGGTGTGAGCCCATAGCCCTTGGACAGTTATGCTGAGGTCCCGATAAACTACGGCATGAAAACAGACCCACATCTTATGCCGGGGATTTTTATTGTGGTTTCTTACCAAAGATGCAAAATCATTACTGAACTTTCAATTTATTAATTGGCAGCCACATAAAAAGACTCAAAATTGGACCTCTCAAGACATTATGTATTACATTAAGTCAATTATGAAATTGATATATTGCTGTGTGCTTGCTTAGTTTTAAGTATTGTTCAGTTACTATAAAATTACCCATTTCGATGTAGGACAAAATTGCTAATCTCTGCGCAAAGCTATCTCTTTGATAATTCAACATTTTTCTCTTTATATCGTGGCCTTTCTAAACTCTTGTACTACCGCCACGTACCTAAATGGCGGATTGCAATATCTTAAAACCAAAATCGGGCATCAACTAGTGAGTTTTAATATTTTAGGTTCATGTGCTGACGAATGATGACCCGTGTGCAAGCTTGCCAACTTACACAGAAAACTTGGACAAAATAAGTACCACTATGCAACATGTTTTATATGTAAAACTACAATCATCAAATAATGCACAATCTTGTTTTGTCATCACGTCAATTTCTTCTCAAATAAAGAAAACGAAAATTGTTACTAATATTGTATTTTTTCATTATTCTGCTGTAATTTATATATTTTACTTTATACTACGTATATAGAAGAATACTTAATAACAATCGTATAGAAAATGAGTTATGACATTTGAAAGACTTAATGAAACTCATAGAAGATTCCTAGCGTATACCTTACTCTAAAAGGTCAAAACTGCTCTTTTGGAAATCATGTGTTACATTTAGAGGCTACGATTAGACAGAAGAAAGGTTGACTATCATTTACATTAATATTCAATGGCTAGTCTGCTTGCCAAGTTTGGTCGATAGCTAGTTAACTGCTTCACAATGTAATTAATACTGCAAATTTTAGTTTATACTAAATATGAAGCCTTGGCATTACAACGGGTATTTGTTTTTACAATACAGTCTTAATAATTACTAATTTTTTTCACTTTTGTATCTTAAGGTTGAAGTAAAGCAACTGCCTATAGAGCACTGCACCCGAATATACAACGTGAAGAACTCATAAAAAAGTAATACAGGCAGCATAAAAATTGTCACGAATGTGCGATTTATGCTGTATATGAAAGAAGAATGTATGAATTTTGCAACATTTTAAAATATTTTACTAAAATGCCGAAATACTCAAGGACGACGAACTTAACTTTGCTACAAACTCTCCTTCAATACAATCATAAGGTCACTACTTAACGTCCCTTAAAGGCTGTTCACGGTAAACCGAGCACTTTTGAAAGCACTGCTGAATGTCTACTTGTGTGCGCATTGCTTATTCTTCCACCACATGTAAAATTAACATTACTATAAGCCCGATCACTTATTCATGCGTCGGCCAAGTAAAACTGTAAAATTATTAAGAAAGTAAATATTTTACAAATGTGTATAATTTATACACGCATTATGCATCAAAATTCCTTAAAGCAAAATAAATCGTTTTAGTATTCACAAATATTTACCCTAACACTTTTAATTCGGCGTTAAGACGTGGAACTACTTTCCTCTCCATGATTACCAACTTTACTAGGCGCGCGCCGGTCAGCGTGGACGTTAAAACATACGCAGGTAGGGGCAGTGACATTTTCTCAAAGGTTAATTTCGAAAGTGCTATTTTACCGTAAACAGCCTATAGCTACATGAAATACGACGAAACTACTGCACGCCGTTACAGACCATTGCGCTCAGGGGCGATCGCGCATTCGATACGCATGGCCGTGTCGTCCTTATCGCTCCCTCGCTTCTCAGCCTCAAATGTGGAAAATAGCTCGAGCTAGGCGGGTTTCTTATATAATTTCTTTTATAATGCTGGATAATGGTATATTTGGTGTATAGTTTTCGATCTATAAAATATAGATTTTAAGAAAATTATATCGCTTTTAATGACCACAGAGTAGTGGAATATTAATGAAAAAATTCATACATGTACTTTAAGGTGTTTTCTCCGCGCTTAAGTAGCTTGAATGAGAGTGATCACGTGCATGGATTTGGTTTTCTTACATAACTTCGCATGTACAGAAGCAGCTGTTGTAAAACACGCAAGTAAACATTTTGTTGTGTGCCAAAACAAACATAAAACGTCCGTCCTAAGTATCAGAGTTTCTAACCCAGACAGATATATCTAAGAAGTGACAAACAGTTCTATGTTGGATGGGAAGGATACCTCCTTTATTTCATACAGTTTTTAAGAGGAAAATCTATTCTGCTGGGTTGACTATATAAAACCACATGTTTTTACGTTGATTGAAATAAAAATTTGTCCTGCCTAGGCCCGGTTGGGTAAGTAATAATAATTATAACTACAATTATATATATATATCATAGTTTTAATGAATATAAACCCTAAAATTTTAAATTTATGCTCTGTGGTTAAAAAGGATTTTAATCTAATACCAAGGAAATGCATCGACATCTAGCTGGACAGAAGAATGCATATAGTAGATAATTTTAAAACCATTTTGTGGTCTCCGAAGTTTAATGACACGTGTTTGAGTGATTTACATTATAATGCGAGGAACCAGGATTCATTACACAATACCACTTTCTTTATATTTGTGATTCTTAACGTTTGTTTGGTGTTGCTTTTTCGATTTTCCGTTGCAATTTTTGCGGTAGTGTTATTTCCAGCTAACAAAAAAAATTTGGTTACATAGTCTCTACACAATCACATGAGAAACTCACAATCTACGGTGTTTTTTTTTTTTTTTTTAATCAAAAGAAACGAAAATACGAAGAAATTCACTAAGGGAATCGGGAAGAGTTTGTTTTAAAACATTCTTATTAAAAGTTTGTTTAATTCGAGGACAGGTTAAAATAAAATATGTCAGAATTTTATAGCAATGATTGTTCAACTGTGCGTAATTTTGCCTTTGCGTGGTTCCACAGATATCCAGATATGGTAAATTAGGTTCATGTATTGTAAATTGACTCAGTTTGGCAAGTGAATCGTCTGTTAACTAATGTATAAAATCAGTGAAGTTATTAGCAGATGTGTCATTAAGTGGCAACAATATAAATGTCAAACTATAATGAACTCACGATGACTTCACACTTTTCTGAAGCCCTGCTAAAGTTCTACTTGCGGGATATTCCTCAGTCTCGTACAAACCAAGTCGAGAAAATTACACCAATGGACAACGCACCGAATTCGTGAGCACCTAGCTGTAATGATATTTTGGATGAGAACTATTTCTTACTTAGCGCTACCAACGCACATGTTTTCTCACTGTTTTATTAATATTTATTGTATGTGAATTAATATAATTTATTAATAAAATGCAGGCATATTTAGGAAATAACTAAACACGCCATAAATGGATTGATTTTTCAAAGGTTTGATTCAAAAAGTGTGAAGAAACCGCGAATGGACTATATTGACCGAGTGCACAAGTCTGAGATTTAATAATAAAACTGTATTTTCTCGTGTCTCGTAACAACGTTCAGAAAATTAGGTCTTCCTTCAGTTCTTGTTTGATTCTCGTTTGCCACTTTGAAAGTATCTCGAGCTCCTAAACGCTTCGCACCACACGGGGTCGCAGGCGCAGCCACCCGAGGCGCGACGGAAGAGAGAACAAAGCGAGCGAGCAGAGGGGCGAAGCAGGTCTTCCAGACATGGCATTATGTAAATGTTTTCATCCGTTGGGTTTATGACCAGGGGGGGGGGGGGGGAACTTCGGTCGCGAAAGCGGGACACTTGAAAACACGCCCCCGAACTCCCCCCCGCTTCCTCACCCATCTGCTCTAAGGTCCGTTGGCCCCTTTCAAGTCTGGTTGGTCGGGGCCCGTCCCGTCCCGAGAGACAGTTTCCTCAAATTGATTCCCGGAGACACGGGAGAGTCGTGAATGCGAAATGTCCGACAGGAGGGAGGACGCAAGTCATGAGACGCGAGTACGGGGGGATGGGGGGAGGGGTCGCAGTATTTTTTTTGTTTAACCTCCCCCCAACTCTCCCACTGCCAACCCACCCATAAGAAATGTCACCGAAGTTTCTTCGTTCTCGCACACATACCCCTCGCAGCTAGATGGCTTACACTGCCATCTGGTGGAACAGTATGAACTCCTCTACGAGGAAATGTCTCCGGTGTACACTTCTTTTAAAGTTTGTTCTCAGAAACTTAAACAATTTAAATAAATGTTTGTTAGAAAAATGTGTATGTCTAGACAACAACAACAACAAAAAAGTTTTACATACTAACCCGAGTTTAAGAAAGAATTAACTAGGTCAACTGCAAAACACCACTGTCAAAATGCGAATAACTTCTACTTACCCGACTTTAGTTTTAAACGTAGAGTTTCGGCCGTTTAACTTTTTAAACTCCGCTTACGATAGATATATGGCCGCCAAATCATATTACGATACTTTCAAACTTATGAGAAAAAAACTCGGCAGACGCCTTCGTTTGCGAGCACAATATTAATTTCTATTCCTGCGATGTAGTTTCCGTTGATATGTGTTATACGAATGCATACAAGAAATTTAAGTTATATTAGCTATGCAAAATATACATGCCACAAACATTTTTAATATTAAATTAATGACGAATATTCTACATGTTCTGTAAAACTGTCAGCCTACAATCAAATGGTGTTTGTATTTTATCGGCTCTTCAAGCCAAGTACAGTGACAACAAGTTAAAACAAACAATTTGATGCACGAGGACAATGAAAATATTATAGGCGACCTCGATAGATTCGGGAGAAATCATGTTATTACGATAATTAGAAATGTATTATATATTTTCGCCTCACAGGAAGACATGCACCGAGATTTGTTAAAGAAATGTAATACGTCGGCTGAATTAAAATCCGCAGAAATAATTATTCAAACTTGCGATTTCTCATTCACTGATATTATTTGTGCTCTTATATTTTACAACATCAAAGTGCCTCCATGCTGTTTCAATCGGTGTTTAATATTTTATAAAATTTACGTATGTATTTTCTGCCAGGATTCCAAAGACAACACAACTCGGATTCCATAAATTAGTGGGCAAAATCCGTGCCACCGCCTTCGAGATGCACCAATTTCTTCAACTGTCGGTCCCTGAACTTAAATTTACTACACGGGTTTAATTATCTGCTAGATTTGCGTGGTGAATGCTCTGTCCTTGAACGCCGGCAAATGAAAAGTTAAAATTTACCTTTGTATAGTTAAACCGAGTTTAATGAATAAGTGGTGAAACTGACTCTAAAGGATGTTCCTTGGTAATTATGCCCATATAATTACCTTTCTGCAAGATTTATGCAACACGCTGTTTCTCTCCATATTAACATACGGTTCTAGGGTAGTCATCGAAGGTGAGCACAAATGCAGAAACATCAGTAGCTTACACTTGCTTTCACAAAAGTAACTGTAGCAAAACTTAATGAGTATAGTTTAGCGTCAGAGATACAAGTTTCTAACGTGACGTACTTATCGCAAATAAAAGGGCGAAACAGAAAGTCTGCTGTTAATTTCTGACCATCTTTTAATTTCAGGAATCAGCTTGTAGTGCTTCGCACTGCAGAAACCTCATGTAAAGTTGTTTACAGTAAGATTTATTTACTTTAATTTCGTCTGCAAAATACACCAAACGTTACATTATGTTTATATTGACACTGGAACATCAAAAAAAATCCTTTACTTGGTTGAGTATAGACACTGAGTGGTGTGTTTACCAACACGAACTTGTTATTGTTTTGACATTGAAAGACGTATTTAAAGTTAATTTGTCCACTCGTGTGCATAACTGGTTTGAATGAACATACTTATCCTCATTTTCTTTGTATTCACGTAATTTAAGACTTCATGCTTACCTATGGTGACATTTTATTTCACGAGCCTGGCAGTATTATGTCTGTAATTTAATGATCGATTTTGACGTGTGATTATCATCAATATGAGATATAGGAACGTGCCCTGCACGTTGTTTTGGTATGAAGGGAGGCGAATTAAATCTTTATTGTTATCAGCCAATCTCGGTTGAGCTGATAACAATGAGGTTTGGGACTTCCGCATTCATGCTTGGCGTGGGTTTGTAAGCCCGGAATTCGCCCTTCTTCTGCCAGTAGCCATGAAACCGTGAGGACGTCGTATTTAGAGGCCCGAGAGTTCCGTTGAGGATGGACCGAGGCATCGCACCTGGTTCCTTGTCAATTATGATTTTAGATACTGAATTTGTGTTAGGCGACTTGTATTTCCTACTTCTGCAGCTCCAGGCGAGGTAATTCCAGAATTTTTAGGTGTGATATATGTGGAAACCAGAGCAGACGGCGTCATCTGCGACACGGAGACTTGGAGGTTTGATGACGTGCTGCGGCATGACTGCAGTAAGGCAGATGGGTTCATTTATTTGCATCCGCAATATTGTGGATATTAACGAGTGAATTTTGAAATAAATCTTACCAAGCTGAATCTGAGATGGGTTCTGGAAGTGACACATTTTCACCTTTTAGTTGGAAGACGTATTTTGGATGCCCTATTAATGTGATTGCATATCAACTTTATTTTGAGTGCTTATATCAGTTTGACCCAGAGGCCCACACTCCAATGAACTACTCGGAGAGTAATTTGTTTGAAGAGAAGAAGCTTGATCTCATTAAATTACAGAATTTTCATTTTATTGATTGCTGTTGGATGAGATAGTTTTCTCTTTCAATTTGAGAGATGAATTGCGTGATAGTAAAATATTATTTTTGGCAGTTATTACTGCAAGCCCAACATCAAAATTCTCACACTGAAAGAGATTTAAGAGTCATCCCTACTCAGATCAGTCTTACTGTAGAAGAGTTTTCTTATTTTGCCTGCCAAATGATCTTTTGAAGGTTTAAGACCTTATATATAGTAGTGTAATTTTCTCTGAGAGTGATTTCTATATTTGATGTGTCCTAGTGTTTCTCACCTGTAAGGGTTTTGTTTGCTGCGTTTCATGAATCATCTTGTTCCTACAAGTGGATTGAATATGTTCTGATTTCATGTGTTACCTGTTTTTTATTTGAATGAAAGCACTACATTGTATCTTCTGATAATGTCTTGTGCTAAAGTGCTATGAAGTGATTTTTTTTTCTGAAGTGCTTGAACTACTTGTCAATTGTCTGAAAAATGCTATGCCAGTGTTTAAAATGTGTTGATTTGAGTAACAAAGGGTTTTCTACATATTTTGCTCTGATTTAGCTTCTTGTAGCATATTTGCCTATGTGTATTACATGTGTTGCATGAAAAAAAAAATCCTATAAGAATACTTACTCGGAATATTTCGAGAAAGATTTGCTGAATTGGATTCACAGGTATAATTAATTTCTTTAATATCATTGCAGCAAATAAATGCAAGTTGAAATGGTGTGATTTTAAGAGTCTGATTACTGCTCTGTTTAATTGATGTTGCTAAGATGGCAATTATTTTATCTACTGAGTTCAGGAAAGTATGAGACTTTGCACCGTCTTACTCCTACGGCAAGTACTAGGCGCTTGGCGCCAAGGTTCTAGGATCTGAGCAAAGTTAATTTAGTTTCTTTTTTCATGGTAATTTATTTTCTCTGGGGGCTCAAAATATTTTACACCACTATTTATACATTTTCTAATTGTATGTGTATTCCGGTTGTAAAGTTAGTTAGGGTACTGCACTTACAGCTTGTATCAACACCTCATCAATATTTTCTCTTACACCCTGTGAGAACACTACAGTTAAAAGCTGATTTAATGAGGGGGTTTTTACTGCTCGGTCCATTACAAATAAGAGAAATTTATTATTTTACGTGTCTCTCGTGCTCTTAAAACGCCAACTTCTATTCGACGAAACAAAATCTCTTATCACTACCTGTCTACTATTCGTGCATCATTCTAGCTGCAGAATTAATTCCATCTCTACGGACATCTGAAAGACATATCTTCGACTATTCATAGAACTTTACTGGTAAATAACACATTCTAGTATCCTATTGGCTCAATATTCTGTTAAGGTGCTCTGAGCAATAAGGAGGTTAGTCACGTAAGCAGATGTACGATTATCCTTTATTAACGAATATAGCGTTAGTAAGCGCCATATTCACAATACTCCTTCAACCTGCTATCCCATTAAAGATTTTGTTTTTAAATAAGGACAGTAGTAGTGGTATATCGTTCCTTCGGGCACACACGGCTTCGGCTGGAGGATCGAGGATCTGAGCTTGGATGACATCACGCCAAGGTCACGCGACCGCCATGTTGGATTCCGGACTTCCTGCTTTATCATTCCGATCACGCATCCGCCATCTTGGATTCCACCATGTTGCTAGCCAGTACATCATCATCTTGAGCTGCCGCATTTGTAGCCAGTACACCTCCATTTTGGACATACATTTTGGTAACCAGTATGCCATTTTTTCATGCTCTTGCATTCAGAGGGTTTTATCCGAGTGCTCCCACTTTTTCTTTTGCATTCTTTCATTTTTCTTTCTATTTCTTACTTTCCTTCTCCCTTCTTTCCTTTATCTTCAATTTTCTCTTTCCTCTCTCCTTTCCTTTCTCTCATTCTTTTTTATTCTCGTCTTCTTTGTTTACATCGGCTGTTACCGAAGACCGACATCTTGGGCCACCATTTTTGTTACTGGAGGCCGCCATATTTGCTTACATTTACATGGAGGCCGCTATCTTGGTTTTTCGTCTGTCATTTGTTTACCCCATTAGTTCTGGAATTGGCCGCTAGGAGCGCTGATTTTTGGTTACAACTCAAAATACCATCTGGAGTAGCGCAGGTTCGAACTGCCGGACCTTGGGTCACCAGACTTACGTCTAAGATCACTCGGCTATTTTCTTTGTAGTCTTCAGAAAATTGTTCATCATCGTATTCAGGGTCCATGGTGGTTGGGCTGGCTGACTGGTTGACTGTAGACTCGGCAGAAGAAAACTGGTTGCAGACCGATGCTCACACAACGAATGCGGCGTACACATCACAGGTTAGTGGAGTGCACATAGTCTTCCAAGTTATTTTACCATGGTTCAAAATGGTGTTGTTACGTTCTCCGTCACAGTTCTCGGACCACTAGGTAATATTGTAGCTGTCTGGTCTTCTGAGTTGATATACAATTGCGCTATTAACCCAAATTATTTGACGCAGCCATTATTCTATTGCTTGACTTATCAGCTCGCTGGTGGTACAGGGTAGCTTTGAGTCTGGTCTGAGATGGTACACTGGGCAGGTAATAAAGCTAAATGGTACTGGAACCAAGCTGAAAAATCTTCTTCATTCATGTTGACCCAATGTTCAAACCCGCTGCAGGCTTGTACTTGCTCTGGCATACCAGGTATCCAGAAATTAACACGACGATAGCCCACAGTAATATAGGAGTAAATGGCTGCATCTTAAGGTCTGAACTGCACTGACATGATGGGATGAAACTAATACTACAAGTATTCTCCTCCACTTTTATATAACAGCTTCCCCCTCTCCGCTGATTTTCCCCACTGCACCACCATTCTAAATGGGCCAGTGTTCAATTTAGTTCCAGGCTGGTATTTGCTCGTGAAGCCTGCTGAATTATTCTCTTTATTTGCCAGACGCCTAGCAGTTGCAGAAATGCTGACACAGCTATTACCACGCACGTGTTCATCCGACACCATTCAGGTGTGAAAACGGCCAGGAAGCACGTACAGACTCCAGTTACCGTGCAAGTACACACCTGCTCTTGACATTTTCGTCAGCTGGTCCTCGGATAAAATGAGGGGGTGTTATGAGTTTAAATCTAGCAATGGTTTGTTCAAGATTTCTGAACTGTGGGCTGTGGTCTACTTGACTTCTAGTTTGAGATATGTGTATATTTAGTCTGATGTTGGTTACTAGAGCAGATATTCTTGAAAAGAATGCGGCGATCTATCTATTGAATATATGTATATGTAAATTTTTTTAAATATAAATTCATAGTAATATGTATATCTGCTTCTCTGAAACACTTATTAATTCAGTTTAAATCAATATACATGCAAGTGCATGCCGTAGGAGGGCTATAGTACTCGTTCTAAAATGACCAACGATAGCTGCTAACTAATCATCATTGCCCTGCCAGTGAATAAGTTATTTTTAATATGAAAATATATTTCGCTCAGCTTGAACTCATAAAGCAGACTACTTTCTACCGGCCACTCACAAGACTGATTATTTGACCCTTGACCCTTTGACTGAAAATTACTCCAACATGACTCCAAAAGACTCGAAATTGCTAAAAAATGACTCCAAATGACTCCAAAATGTCTCCATAGCTCCACAGATCCATAGGTACACATTTCCACAGCTCCATAATCGCTCCATAGCTCTATAGGTCCACATTTCCATAATATTAAAAAATATATACTTAAAAATTATTCCAAGTTTTAACGTACTTGATTAGAGTGTGGTGGTTAGGTTAGGTTAACACGTCTTTCAAAGTCCTGGCATGGGGTTGAACACATACAAGTATGACTTGGTTGTATACTTAGTTTGCTTGTATGACTGATTGGTATGACCTGATCACATGTTCGGTTATTTTGGCTGTATGAAAAAAAGTATAGCTTATATAGTGTGGGGAGAATAGTTTAATTGTATAATTCGTTTTTTGTTTAGCTAGTTAAATGGGATGGGCAGAATGCATAGCTGGTATGGTTGGTTAGTATGAGCGGGATGGGTTGATGGGAATTAAGACGATATGGATGTCGTAGATGGTTAAATCAATAGTATTGATCTTATGATAGTATGGATGGAATATCTGATTGGTTCGGCAAATGGTATGGCTTGTTTATATGTCTAACTGGCAAAGTTAGATGGGGCTGAAATGGTAGTCAATATAGTTGACTGTTATTATGGATCAGTTTGTCTGAGGTACGGTGGTAGATATGGAACTGTGTTGTTAATAGTATGAATGAGGCAAACTAATCTCATGGCGAAAGGTACTATATCTGTTTTGGTATTCAGTACAATTCGATATGACTGTTATTAAGTAAGGCTGGAAGGAGGGGAGGTGAAGAGGGGTCTGGCGATGACTAGAGTATGATGGTTGAATGTCGAGATAAATAAAAAAATATATATTCAGAGTTCTTACGCGATGATTGGGTTAAACTATCTTAGGCTAGGTAAAGTTAGGTTAGGTTATCTTTGGTCAGGTGAAGTGGATACTGAAGAGTTACAAAGAATTATGATATGTAAATAAAAATCGAAAAACCAAGATAGCGGCCTCCATGTAAATGTAAACAAATATGGTGGCCTCCAATAACAGCCGATGTAAACAAAGAAAAGGAGAGAATGACAGAGAAAGGAACGAAGAAGAAAGAGAGGATGGAAGAGAAAGGGAGGAAGAAAGAAAAAAGAAATAAATGCGAAAGGGAAAATAATGGAAGCACTATATTCATGCAAGAGCATGAAAAAATGACATACTGGTCCAAGATGGCGACATACTGGCTAGCAATATGACGGAATCCAAGATGGCGGGCGTATTACTGGAATTATAGAATGTCAGGAATACAACATGGCGGCCACGTGACCTTGGCATGACGTCATCCAAGGTCAGATCTTCGATCCTCCAGCCGAAGCCGTGTGTGCCCGAAGGAACGATATACCACTACTGACTACCTGCTTTCTAAGGTGGAGCCCTAGTTACAGTTTTTATGGCCGATCTCGAAATTTCGTACACTACCTTGTTAAGCAATTGTTATGTATAACTGATTTTGTTAATTTTATTTTTAAGTTTAGTGGAGATATTTAATAATCAATCTCATTAATCTGTCGCTTCATGATTCTAGTTGAGAATATGTGTACGAGGCTTCGATCATATGAACATACAACTTTCTGCTTTGTTCTGATGATATTTGGTTTACGTAAGTAGAATATTTCTGTTTTTAAATAATATTTATTTGCACCTTTGCATAAGGTCAATGTACAGGCTTCGGAGAAAATGTCCACTATAGATTATACAATACTCGGATACAGATAAAAATAGGACACTCTACATTAAAGTCATTATACTAGCATTGTATGGCTAGAAAATGCCTTTACAACAACCGAGAAAGCCAAACTAGTATACATAAAAAGCATCAAATTTTCGCTGGTGACGAGTGCAAGCTTGTAGGAAATTACTTGCTTCTCAGCACATACACAGTGTACCAAGGTAATAGCTACGGCATTTTGCAGAAGAAACAATAACTAACATTTTTATTGCTGCCATATATCAATGCAATGTCCGAAAATGCCAAATTAATGGCCATTAAAAGCACAAAATTGATCGTTTTAAAGACAAATCTCTTCAGATTTGAGGACATTCTACCATCAATAAAGTGCTGCTGCAGAGATCGCAGTGGCGAGTCTTGGAACTTCTTCAGGCTAGAGGCTGGCAGGGTGGCAAAGGTAGGAGGGTGGAAGGACATGGAAAGCACTTAGGAGGCATACTGGCTCATTAACTCTTCATGCGATCGGATTTCTGTTTAGGAGTGAACGTTTCTCAGAATGCTTGTGGTTTCTGCGGTTGGCTGGTAAGCCAGACAGACTGACACGCAGTGTTTCATTCGACTTGGATCTTTTCCTAAACTAATTTGTTCTCATGCTCATAGCTTATTCCAAGAGCTCAGCCGAGGTAATAAATAGACAAAATAGTTGTCTGTAGCGCCCGCGCGTCATAACTGGTGTCAAATAAAGTGGCGACCCAAACTAGGGACAGTAAGCCATTACTATTATATTACAGAAAACCAAAAATCCTCAAAAAATTGTTTTTCTTTTATATACATTAATCGTATGGATTTTTATATTGTATTAATTTCATGCTACTCGTTTATTAACAGCACGATTGTGGAAATCAGTCTCAATTGTAATAAATTCTATGATTTGCAGATGATTGTGAAGAAAATGTTAGTAACTTACTTCAACATCGACAGCGTGCAATAGTAGGAAATTTTATAGCGTCATACATGTGGCAAGTAGATATATTTGGAGTTCTCCAAATAATCAGTTAATTACAATTGATCTATAGTTAATGAACATTTAGATCCTCTACTAAAGCCATAAAAATTAACGAGATCTTACAAACTGTACTGTTCAAATGCTACCAAGTCAAATCTGGCCATGCGTACCTATTCTTGATTACATTCATAACACTAGTTAGAATGTCTCTTAAATGATAAACGAATATTAATTCGATAAACAATAGTGTGTGGATAAAAAATGAAACTAAATATTAAATAATATTTGCTTATATGCTGCCTTCACTATTAAGTTATATTCTGGAGCATCGAATAGTTGTACTAATGTATCGAAGCCCGCCAAGTTATGTCTTACAGATTACTTTGTGTGACTGTATGATTTAGAACGGGAAAAAAATATACCAGTAATACCTTATTATTCGTCAGCAATTGCATGCTAAATAACTAACTACATTTTCAGTTAGTTGAAAAGTTCAATGAAATCAATATGACAGTTATCCTTAATCCCTTTTATTTATTGACAAGCGGAATGAAATTTTCAGTTTATGTCAGCAGATTAAACAACCTATTTTATCGTTGTTTAAAACAAAACATTTTTAAGACGAGTTAAAAAGGCATTAGGAATGCATTGTAACATTGCAATTTTTAGGGGTTACGTTTAACATTAGTCATAGATATTTTAATTAGAGTACTTGCTTATGTGGTCACTTTCTTTAATATTATTTCCAAATTACGTTTTTAATATTTCGCTAATTTAATTGTTTATTAAAATAGAGACTATGTGTAAGTATTTTTCTTTGTTGCTAGACGGTATTCAGGATTAATATTTTATTTGTTATATTTTATTTCTTTCCTAGAGGATGGTCAGCATTAAACGTTTATTAAACCAAAGTACTAAATAAAACTATCCTGGTTGTCTCTGGTCTCGCCATTGCCGGTTGGGGAGATATGCTTCATGGTAAGACGACCGCCAGTCGGAGGACAGGAGACAACATAAGCGAGGAAGAAGTAAAATATTACTAATTTTTTCTGGCAGATTTTTTCTCACTACGGCCAAAGATTGACGTGTGTACATCAAAATAAGATTTAATTATATAATAAAGAATAATATATGTGAATATTATTGAAATAATTGCGGCAAGGTGTTTTTATAGACTAATTATTAATAATTGAAAAGAAATAAGATTAATTTTACTATATTTGAGAAGATTGATTAATAATTTGTTGAACATGCTGAAGAAGAAAACGAGTTTGATGAAAACAATGTAAAGTTAAGAATTGCGACATTGTGGTTTTTAATTAAATGTTATAAACGGCGCCCAACATAATAATTGTACATTTGTGATTTGTATGAAACTAGCGACCCTGCCCGGCTTTGCTCGGGTACACTTCTGTAGCCTCCCTTTGGATCGCTCTATTCACTGAGCCTGTGTGGCCCCTCTTGGGATCGCTCTATCCACTGCCGCCTGTAGCCCTACTTTTTATATTCATAGAGAAATGATTATAACAATCGGCCCTGCTGTTTTGGTGGATCATGTTTAGAAAGCAGCAAAATGGTTCTTTTTTTTCACACATTTTGAAATTTCTCAGCTCCTTTAAGTACTACTACAATTTTTAACACACACAAACCTTCCCCGATAAATGCAGATCATAACAGTAAAAACCGCATCCAAATCCGTTCTGTGGTTCTCGAGATTAGCACAGTCACACAGTCAGACGCGTGTCAACGACTTCATTTTATACTATGTATGGATGCAACAATATGCCTTTTCGGTGCGCCCCCTACCCCCCCTCCCCCTTCTGACGCCTCAGTACGAGTCTTGTGATGTGTTCGAATTCACCAGCTAAGGGCCCTTATCTGGTTTCGTGCCCTTGAAAAATGCATCCCGGGTGTGATGTCACAGTGCCGCTGTCCGAATTCACAGCACGGGCACTTATGCACCCTAGGATGTGCCCTTCAGCCAAGCTCACGAGCGACTTGTCTCTCTCGAGCCCTAGATAGTTTTCGATCCGCAATTGTTTGAAATATTTCATTTGTTTGCGTTTGTTTTGTGTTTACATCTCTGCACGGCCGCAGAAAACACTTGCAAACGTCACAAAGACCCGTGAAGCTCGCATAGAGCGAAATTCGACAGAATAAAACTCGAGGTGGAAACGAACACAAGTGTCCGGATTCACTAACGAATAATTTCTATGGAAGGGAATAAGAGCTCGTGAAACAGGAAGGGATCAAGGGTAAGTGATCAAGGGCCCATTGCACCGAAATCGAACACAGCCTTGGAGTCTCGCTGTGCTGTCTGTTATCTGCCGCCGCCGCTGATTTGTACTCATTGCCGAAGCTCAGAGCGGGGGTGATACTGTCCCTTGTGAGGGACCTTGCCCCCCCCCAGACGATTTTCATTTGTTGTGAGACGGCCAGGAGAGGTTACCCCCCCCCCCCCCCTTTCCCATCATAACCAACATAATTTTTTTTTGAGCTAAGCTCATTCAGTTTTTAGGGCTTGCTGAGTTGCCCCAGCAAGCTCTGGTACCAATACTGTTTAATTTTACCTCCCTCTTTCCTGCCTGTAAGGTAAAAAAGGGCGGTGGTGAAGTTAAGTAATTGATTCTGGCGGAATTTAGAAATTCAGCGCTTTTGGGTTGTCTCGAATCCCCGTGAAGGGGCTATCGACAGTTTGGTAAGAAAAGCGGAGTTTAGAGCAGAAAAAATTTAAATAAAACGATTAAATGTTGCATTCCCAGAATAGAGTGGCGTAGGTTCTGCTATCTGCCATCTGTCCAAGCTCCCTAATGGCAGCGTTAATGACATTTTGAGGTTGAGGGACGGAGAACAGGTACACGTTTTCCCGCAATTCCACTCCCCCCCCCCTCCCACAAAGTTGCTCGTCCTCGACCAGGCAGGCACTCTGGCACCATGCTTCGATGTTGCTGCTATCTAGCGGAAGATAGGTGAACTACTTGCAGGTAAATCCAGACATCGGTGTTTCATCATTATCCTAACTAGCACTCCACCTTAAGGAATACTGATTGGTGATAATTGTCATTTACCTAATAGCCCTTGGTTCCATTGTTTTATTAATAAGGAATGGATAAAACATTTTACTAGCGAACTTTAAGAAACAAAAATTATCCATATAATCTAAGTATGAATTCATGTCATTTACGAATTTTATATCTAAATAGCGCAACAGTTTTGGGACCCAAAATTAGTGTTTTGGACTTCACATTATTACTTCTATTTTTGTTCACTAAAACCCAATAAAAGTAACGATATCGTTTTGCAGATTTTACAGGCATGCCCATTGTCTAAATTTTAGCCAGTAAAAATACACCCGTGGCTGAATGCACCTACATTTCGAGTATGCATTCCCCAGATTGTTATGTTCATGCAATCGGGCTTTGCTAGCCTGATCGCATTCTCAAACATATCACCGGTAATTGGGACACGAGCTGTGAGCGCCTAAACCACAACAGAAGGAATTCCCTCCAACTGGTCGGAGGGCGTGGACATTTGTAAGTCAACACACGCCCGATATTAAGGCAGGAAGCACAATGGAACGGCGTTTTTGTCGCCGAGACACTGCACCATGAAGACGTCAGAAGATGGGGTGTGCCGACCGCCGTAGCACGCCTACAGTGATCAGCTTTCAGACCCGTGAATAAGGTGAAGGCGTTCCTTTTAGATGTAATCATTATTTATTAACATGCTGTGGCTTATTATATACAAGAGTAATAATTATAATAACATTTTAACCTTTTAATATATCTCCAAGCTTCCCTGAATTTAACTAACATTATTGTGACGAGTTGTAACTATTATTTATTTAATACAACGATTATCAAACCGACCTAATTCATTCTATCTCCGAGTAAGCAACACCTAAATATTTTGATGAGTAATTATAAAAATCAAAACTACAACAAAATCTATCACCCAAATAGGAAATCTTCTGTATAGAATCACTAGCGACACTGAGATAAAAAATGTTCCTTTCATTTAAATAAGGTCCGTCAAATGTTATGCATACCTGGCTCTTTAAGGAAACCGATTGGTGATAATTGACATTTACCTAATATCCCTTGGTTCCATGATTTTATTAATATCCAATTAATAAAATATTTTACTAACGAACTTTAAGAAAAAAAACTGTCAATATAATTTAAGCATAAATTCATGTCACATATGTTATAAACACCGACGTCGAAGAAGAATCTATGGTGCGTGCTGAAAAGCAGTCATAGATCAGTAACCGTGCCACTATCTAATAGAGCAAGAATCTTACGAAGCACCTCCGAGCAGACTTTGCATGATTACTAGGTGTAACCCATAATCTGCGTTAAGTACGTGGTTGATACCTGACTGATCCCCCTCTACTCGTTGAGTCCAAATTGATGGGTAGATCATCCTTCACTACCTGAACCAGTCCCGATTCTTAATATTGGTATAGCTAACAGATGAAGAAGCATTTACTATTTATGTCGATTACATTTACCACAGCAGCCAAGTTTTCACGCATAAGCGTAATCATGTCACATTAGTTAGCAAATTCTGTAGTTATTTCCCGGTTAGTTGAGCTCTTTTGAAGTCTTTCTTTGAAGAAAGTTATCTGTAGACCTTACTGCATATCTATTTCTATGAAGCAGTTGAATGTTATGCTTCCAATGTTTACATTTGTGCTCACTGGCTTTATTTAAATTAGTTCCTGTTCGCTGTCTGCACCTAAAACAAAGAAATGGTCCACTAGTTACTTTTTAATTTTCATGGATTTTCACAGATTCACTTCATCAATGCATGAATGTAATACTGAGGCCATTACAGTGCTAAATATATATATATATATTATAGGGAATTACATAACATAGGCAGATTATTGAAATCCAAGCAGAGCTTCCAAAGATTTTCGATTTACCGCAAACCATATGTAAAAGAGTGTGAGCAAACATCACCGGTGGTTATTTAATAAGGCTTTACTATGTATCATCACAATTTAAGTTTACTTAACTTTCGCCTTCTGAAATCCAAATTGTTTAAAGAAATATCCTCCAAAACATTTAAGAGCATTTTTGAAATGAGCGTGTCCGAAAAGGAGGATGCAATATAATACAGTGCCGACGCACTTAACTCTCGCTGCGTATCGTTGACAGAAAAAGGAGAGCTAGTTGAATGGATGTAGTCTATTCGCGATATAGTCACCCTTAAAAAAAACAAACATTTGAAAATCATCGCATACGTCAAGTGTTTGGTAGTTTCCTTAGTATGTCACGTATCATAAGCATTTTATACTTCTGTTAACATAAAATTATTTTATTTTGGTTAAATTAGACTTTAATATATATTTTGGTTTTGAATAATTATATTTTATTTATAATTAATATAAATAAAACCGATAGAAAATGTGTGTTGGTAATGCCCTCGAAGAAATAGCTCTCATGCAAAATATTACCGAACAGAGTTCGCATAAATACTTTGCGACGTCCTTTTGGTGTAATTTTCTAGACTCGGTTAAGCTTGGTTTGCATGAGGCGGAGGAATAGTCTGAAAGTATAACTTCAGCAGGGCTTCAGAAAAGTTGGAAGAAACCATGACTGGACTTTAGTACGTTTTGTAGATATGATAAAACCCTCGACTACTTTTTCAGAAGGCGTGTCGAGAGCTCTGTCCGTGAAATGGCGTTGTAGCAACTTGCCAAAATTCTTGGCCTAGAAAACTTTTTACTTTGGGGTTGTCGATAGTGTTTGTTACGCTTCGAAATAATTTTTATTTTATACCAAGCAACACGTCCTCTACATGCCTAAAGGGCCATGCTGGTTAGTAACATGCGTAATATCCTCAAAAACAATTACTTAATTTTGATAAATGAATGGTCATTCGAATGAAAGCGAATGACTTGTTTATAGAAGTAGGTTTAATTCTTGGCGTTGTGTAAGATTTCATTCGCCATTTACTATAAATATATTTTTAAAATAATTAATTAAATTATATATATATATATATATATATATATATATATATATATATATATATATATATATATATACACACACACACACACACACATTTGCAAAACATTTAATGTGGCGAAAATATTTGTGCTTGACAGATATTTTAACGAAGTTAGAGATTGTATAGGAGAAAATCTATATTCACGGGACATAGATAATCTGCAGGATTTCTGAAATAACGATTTATTTGGAAGAGGATTTCCGTTTTTAAAAGAAAGTGTACCTTACGACATTTAAATGCTTGTTAATAAAAGTAAAATAAGTGGACTCACGAATGCGCATAAAATGGTATACACACACTTTTTCTCTACGTATAATTTCCAATATATATATATATATATATATATATATATATATATATATATATATATATATATATATATATATATATATATATAATATCATATTTTCTATTTATTTGATTTTCTTTGAGCTTTATTAAACTTAAAAATGTTATCTGTTTATTTAAATTTAATATAAAAATGTAAATATGAAATAATGTAGAAAAATTTGCTATTCCTGTAAAACACTTATAAAGTTTAATATAAATTGAAGACATTTTTTGTGTAGATAAATATAATCGAGGGAAAATTTGATTTGCTTGTTGTTTTAAATTAATTTATGGTATTCGGGAGAATATTTTCTGACCAAAGCAAATTTTTATTTGCGCAGGCATTTTAATTTATATAATTATTACAAACTTGAGAAGTATTTTCATGCATAGACAGCTGCTTTTCTTATTATAATAGTTTAGTGTGTTCAACAATTATAGTTGTACTTACAACATTGAAATTATTCTTTTGATTTTTAAGCTGTTTCGATTTATGAATTAGTTAATGATCACAACACTTTCAGTTTTCTTGTGCCAACTTAAAATGATGTTTACAGGAATTTTTCATCACCTTTTTATGATGCTATTATAATTTGAGGATTGGCAACGGTTTAAGTTTTCAGTATTTCATTAATTATATTTATATTTAAGTACAAGGGAGTACATATGTTGAAGTTTCCTTTATCACGCAATAATACTAACATACGTATCGCTAAAGGAATGACGATTCCGGCAGCTGCCTTGGTGTCTGGCTGCTTTCCATGCTCAACATCTCGATTCCGGCATACAAAACCTCTATAGAGTGTTAAAAAATTGACATTAAGCATTCCGATAGTCATTTCACTAAAGGAAGTATTCCGATAGTTTCGAAAATTGGGTGCCTAGTTACATATGGTGGAAGTTTGACCACTACAACTCCTCGGCATCGTTATGATCCTTAAGCGATACGCGGACTGAATACGGCCTTGTGCAAGTGAGCTAATGTGGCGATTACATTTTCACACGGTATCCGCCAGAGAAAACATTACGCTGAAGTGAAATGTACTTAACGTGGACGCTAACGTCACAAAAACGAGGTAATATTGGTCAGTGAACAGCCCACATTCGCCGGCGATGAAGTGAAGACTTTGGCAGGCATAAAATCAATAGGCAAGAAGTGTCTTGCGCTAGCAACCTATAAAGTGATAGCATTGATCCTGTGTCGGCGGATCCGCCTAACCAAGTTTTGTTCCCATTGCGTGAACGCTGCCGAGTTGAAACAAGAAAGTTTGGTTTTTACTGTGTTTGCTTGTGTTGCCGCAGGGGAAACGTGCTTTCTCATAGTACGAATGGCGAGTGGGAGCTTATAGATTCGAATAAGACAATTTAAAAGTTGGCCGGGAAACACGCCAAACAACCTGTATTCGAAGTGGATGGCGGGAACGATTTTGATCAATGGGTTAATGCGTTCCGGTGTTTGAAGCACAGTAAGTAATCCATGCCAGCGCGAACGACTTGTTGCTCGCGTAGCCATGATTTGACAAGGAAAGAAATAGTGTTTTCCTACTGGAGGTCACGCTCAAATAAGAAAGGTCACGCTCAAATAAGAAAGGTCACGCTCAAATAAGAAACGGCAAAGGGTAAACCCGATCAGGAACGGAGTTGCCAAGAATCAAAGCGCAGTTTCGAGATCACTAGCACTGCAAAGGAAATCACGCATATTTCTAGTTTGTGAAATCCCTACATCCAAGCTGAGTTATTTAACAATCAACGAACAATACAGTGAACTTATCGTGAGAATTACTACACTGAAAACGCCCATTCAAGACACTATGCTGACTGAAATTTTGTCTTGATAACTGATAATAATTTTCTGTGAATTCAGCTACAAATGTATCAACATTAAATCGACAACAAGATTGTATAATCGCTCCATACGTATCTTCCAATACCGAAATAATAATATTAGTGTGAAATTTAACACGCCTTTCAAGGCCGCGATTTCCACGAGGATAATGCACCGGCCTCCAGCCACGGCTAACCGGGTTCCATGCTCGGACGGGTCACATCCGGGTTGTAGCGTGTGGTAAACATGGCAAACGTTGCGTTTTCTCGCGGTGCTCCCGTAATTTCTCCCGACCTTGTAATCCGTGGGCTCTCATTCAGCGGCACCCACCGAGCGAGGTGGTCCAACTTGGGAGGAATGTCACACGGGCACATCGGGACGACATCCGACTGCCACCTGGCGACGTCACCGACGACGCAGCACCAGATGCCTCAATGCCCCACGACGGCGACCTTGCTGTCGAGCTTCCCGAGATCGATGCACGGGAGGAAGGTGCATCACTACCTCCGGCAGATGAGCAACCAGCAGAGACCTAAGGCAAGACGACACCCGACGCACCAGCGTCCGACAGGGGCCATCGGAGCCGCGGTCCAGGTGTCGCAGATGGCGCAGCGCCTTCTAGCGCCGCCATCCAACCTTCAGCACCACAACAGGCGACGGTACCTGCAGTAACGCCAAGGCCTGCGGAAGCCACGACGCAAGGCGAGATGGCGCAAAGGTAAGCCTTCGGAGCCACACTCGGGAGGACCCAAGTTGAGATCCCCGTCCGGCCACCATAAATTCAGTTTTCGTGGTTTCCCGAAATCACTCCAGGCGGATGCTGGGAGGTTGCTTACTACAGACCATGCAATGGACGATTCCTTCCCCATTTCCTGCTCATCTCTTCGCTGTCGATGAGAAATTATGGCCTTGTCCACAATAGCTCGTCCGCGGTCGAATGGTTGGCGGACCTACTTCGTCCGCGGACGCATGTTGCAACGTGCTCGTCTACACTAACGACGTCCGAAGCTAAACTTTCGGACACTGGCACCAGAGTGCACCAAATTTGACGCCGTCCGAAGCTAAGCTTTCAGACGGCGCGTTAGTAAATTGTAAATATTAATATTTATAGCTTATTTTATTTTAGTTATGCGAGTGAGTAGGTTTTTATTTTGCTTTAATTTAACTACATTTGGATTTTTTTAGGTCTAGTCAGTAAATGTTTGTATTTTTATTTATTAAAGTTTGCTTTGAAGAAATAACAAGTTTTATATTTTCTATCTTCACGCCTCGATATCAATTCACCACTATTTACTTTAACCGTTTCCGCGCGATAAAATCTAAAACAAAACAAACAATTTGGAACAAATCCGAGCGAGCGTCCGCGGACGAAAGTTGAAGTTTGCGAATAATATTGGGAATAATATGAGGCCTTGGATCATTGGGACGGCGAGCTGTGACATCATAGGATCACGTGCACCAATCGGCTGTTAGGCGTCCACTAGGCCTAAGGCGGCCGCCTACCTGGCATCGGAATTGTGTTGCGGTGTGTTCGCAGTTCCGTTTTTGTTTAGGAGACCAGTAAACGTGGGCCTAAAATGCTTGTCTACAACAAAAGAAAACAAATCTCAAATTGGTCGTGTACGGTACTTTCAAGACATTATGCACATTGGGAACATTATTTCAATGCCCTCCATCATGCCAGTAAACGGTATTTTTCGGCCTGCTGGTTTCTCAAAATATATGAACCGGATTCATGCGAAGCTTCGACGGAGGAGTGCATTGAACTTGTCTACAACGTTGCGTTCAATGAAATAATAGGCCCACGGTTCAAATTCCGTAGTTCTAGACCAGTTCGCCTTTGTGGGAGGTGAATACTCTTGCCTCTACGACAACAATGGCTCCTACGATCAGGGTAATTAGGTATTCCACAATTGTTTAGTCTGTGGTAAACCTATGTCCTCACATGGTCCAGTAGCAACTAATCCAGCGGAAACTAGACGGGAGATGTCGGCGGCCATGTGGCAGGACCCGCACGTAAATTACAGTAACATTCATGCATGTGATAACGCAAATCCTCATGTTTAAAGATTGTCTGGTAATATCTGGTGTTCTATCTAACTTTTTACTGTCTTTTAATACATATAATTACAAATTTAACTATCTTGACGAGGAGTGAGTGAAGAGATTTGGGCGGCTCTTAACATCGAGGTCTTGAGAGCCGATGAGGGTGAAGCGAGGTGAGAATGGAGCAGCACTGGAACGAAATGGTGGGGGAAACGGGAGATCCCTAAGAAAACCCGCCAACAAGCGGCATCGTCCGGCACGATTCCCACTTGCGAAAATCCGGGAGTGGCCCAGGCGGCGATTGAAGCGAGTAATCTGTCAGCCACCGAGGCCCCTTTAAGAGGAGAAATGGTATTCTGTAACTCAAAACGTCTCCTTAACGGGCCTTCGAAAACCTCGTGTCTGTTTCTGTATAAAGACAGGCCAACAAGATTTCATATTTTGGCTGACTACTGAGCTCAAGGCCTTTCTTTCAACAATCCTCCTCTCTTTGGGGGAAGTCCTTCCGACCTCAGGAGTGGGTACTTTGGGGCTTAGGCTTGGGATGGTATGGGCGAAGATAGGACTGACTGTTGGGCGAGGGAGAATCTTGGGTCAGGGGGAGCGTGTTTTCAGTTGGACTTCCCGGCACGCTAATTTGGCGCTGTATTTACATTTAATTAACTTCTTTTTCATGTTGATTTTCACTTGTATTTTGAAGAGTACTTACTATTTGTGTGTTATGGTTATTCAAGATTATGGATGGGAATGGAAGGTGCTACCATCAGCCTTGGACTCGGCCATCGTTATCTTCCCGGTGTCCCGGCGATGGCGTTCTCTTCTGTTCTTCCCTGGCGCACTTCTCTCTTGAGGTGTTCTGTAGACAGTAGTAGTAGTGGGCGTCTCGTGTACGAAGCGTGTGGTTGTGGGTCGGCGAGTTGTTTGATGAGAGGATTGCTTTTGTCTATTGCATTTGTGTCGGAATTTTTCTGTGATGTCCGCTTTGTCGTGGTAGTGGGAGACATGCTCCTGGTCGAGTAAATCTCGTCTAGTCGCAGGAAGTGGCAGTCCGAGAAGGATGAGGCACAGTGATCTTAAGAAAATGTGTGTGGGAGGACGGGCGGTCGTGGATTGCGAGCTGAGACATTGTAGGGCAGGCGCATGATGAACAATAGCAAAATAGAAAATTACCGACACATTGAGGTTAATTCAAGCAAACACGCTCCAGAGAGAAACAATACGCGTTAGAATGCTCCGAAGAGGATAAATATTAGAATATATTATATTTCCGCACAAATATACAGGATTTGGAATACATCGAAAAAATATATATTTGGTTTTTCACTTGGTATAACCTCAAAAGTAACCACGATAGAGTTGAACTCGGGCGAGGGTTTAGAGCTGCCAGCTTGTGATCCTAAAAATTAACCAAGGCCACCGGAAAATTTGTATGATAGAGACGTCAATTTATTTTAAAAGCATTGCTCTGAAATGCACTAAGAAACAAGTGCATTTATAAATGAAAATTTACTGTATTAACGCAAAATGTGACACAAAACAAACTTTAATAATACAAACAAGATTTAATTCCGCAAGCAAATTTTTTAATTCAGAACACAGCTCGCAGTGTTGCAAGACCTATGCGACATCACAAAGACAGCCATAAAAATATACCTTAAAGAGTAAGATTACGCAAATAAAATGACCGGAAACTGTCGCATCAGCTGTCGTTTTCATAAATACGAGCGTAGAAAGTATATTTAAGTAAGCTACAGTTTCAGATTAGAATCAGTTGGCTAGTATTTTTGGCAGCTTGCTAGAAGAGGTTTCTTTGCCATCTGACAGACGACGTGTTACCAGTACGAGGGTGCCCCGCTTTATAAAAAGTCTTACAGCTGGTGTTACACATGCGACGATAAACCAAGGCTTCTCGCGCGGTAAGTTGTCGCTACCAACTACTCTACAGAAATCACCTAGTTTAAGTGGTTAAGTGTGAATTTCTGCTTCTTGTTTTTTCTATATGCATCCTTCATCCACACGTACAAATGAACATGGTATTGGGTCCAGCCACTGGCATTCATGCACGAAATATAGTCTATCCACGGTTTCTTCACACTTTTTTAAACAAACCGTTGAAAAATTGCCCCATGTGTGACGAGTTTAATTGTTTTCTAAATATGTTATATTTCACAAGCGTTTCATTCTTTTTTTTAAAAATAAAAGCACATTATTTGTGGTGGAATTTAATTCTTACTATATTCTGTATATCAATTATAATATTTCATTTATAACTAATATAAAAGAGGGAGAAAATATGTTTGTTGGTAATGCCTAACTGGAAATAGTTCTGATACAAAATATTATTCCTAAGTGCGCAAAAATGCAGTGCGTTGTCTCTTTGGTGTAGTTTTCTAGACCTAGTTCAGCTTTGTTAGCACGAGGTGGAGGAATATGATGAAAGTAGAACTTTAGCAGGGCTTCAAAAAAGTCGTAAATAACCGTGAATGGACTATATCAATAAGTTACTATAGTCCATTTACGGTTACTGCACACTTTCCTTATGCCCTGCTAATGTTGTACTTAGGATATTGCTCCGCCTCGTGCAAACTAAGCTTAACTAAGTTAAAAAAAAATTACACCGAAGGACAACGCACCGAAATCGTGCGCACTCAGTTGTCTTTATATTTTGCATGAGAACTATTTCTTACTAGGTGCTAGCAACACACGTTTTTTCCTCACTTATTTTTTTTCATATTTATTATGAATGTAATATTATAAATTATAAATCAAATATAGCTAAACTACAATTTAAACGAGAAATAAGATACTTTTATTTTAAAAGAGGTATAAAGCGCTTGTGATAAGTGGCATGTTTAGGAAATAACTAAACAAGTCAGACATGGGGTGATTTTTCAAAGGTTTGATTTAAAAAAAAAAGGCGAAGAAACCGAGAATAGATCATATTAGGTCCACACGGGGTACTCGGCCGTGCAACTCGGGGGGTTTGAACTCGCTGCTCAGCTATGCCACCGCGAACACGCGCCGTGGCGAAATTTCTCTGCAGAATTGATGCGGACACATACGGAAAAAAACTCGATCCTCGCCTTACTCTCGCGGTGGCAGCGTCGTCGTGGACAACGTCTTGCAGCGTTACAAGTTTTTTAAATCTGGGGCGAAAAATCACGCAGAACCATTTCCACGTCCTTCCTTCTCAACAATTTATTGCTGCATGCACAACACCTGGAGTCGCAAATCACAGGACGGGATTCGACTTCAACTACGAACCTGTCAGAGTCGAAAACAGCCATTGAAGAAGTATTTGTGAGGCGCTGAGTAACATCGTGCCGTGAGTGGCAGCTGACGTGCCAGTGGTCACCAGACTGACGGCTCGAGCGCGTCATGGCCGGTATGGAAGAGGCGTTAAAAACAATCTGGTCCTGATGACTATGCCGCGTGTTTCAAAAAACACGGTGACAAACATTGGCAGGCATTTCTTTATGAAAATATAAGACGAAAATGAATGTATGTACAACTTATCCCCTAAAGTTGTTATTAAGGGAGCTACGTGGCCTCAAAATTATAGTTTTAAAATGCGTTCACGATAAAGTGAGCACTTTTGAAATAAACGTTCGAAAAAAGTCACTGCTCCTACCTGCGTATATTTTAACGGGCGTACTGAGCGACATGCGCCTGGTAAAGTTGGTAACGATGGAGGGAAAGTAGTTCCGTATCTTAACGTCGAATAAAATGTGTTAGGTAACCATTTGCGATAATGTAAATTACTTCTTTAGCTTATGCGTCGAAGTATAGAATGAGCAGATTTGTAAAATACTTAGTTATCTAATAATTTCACATTTTCACTTGACCGACGCATGAATAAATTAATGAGGCACACGGCAATGTTAATTCCACTTAAAGCGGAAGAATTCACAACGTGTATACAAGTAGATTTTAAGCAGGGCTTTCAAAAGTGCTCAGTTTACCGCGAACAGCCTATAGTCGAAAATGTCAGAAACCACTAGTTATTAAGCAACAAATAGGTGAATGGTGTTTTGGGTAAAGGAAATCTTACACCTCTAAAAAGGCGGTCGGTAATATCAACTATCTCCGTTGTGGAAACAAATGTGGGCACGCTATGTTTGAATGAAACTTTGCAACACTACGTTCGAAGCAATTTTCAAAGACAATCTGTAGGTCAGCAAGTCTAAATTAAGAAAACAGGTCGTATTATCGGAATACTCTCAGGTGAACCGTTTGTGAGATTGTGCTTGTTGAACATACAAAACAGAACGTGTGTTGTATACCAGGTAGGTAAACCACAATACAGAATAAGGCAATTTAAATGAAAATTGTGCAGGGACGCACAGATCCCTTAAAAATCACTTGACGAGAAAAGTGGTTCTTAAATTTTAGTCTAATTTGTTCGTTAGGAATACACTGCTGGAGTATGTCCCTACATTTTAGAAACATGATGTATAAATTAACATTTCTCTGAGCAGGCCTACTTTATACGTAGTGTTCACCTTTTGAATTGTTAAGAAAGTAATGTTGTTTAAATACGGGGTTATGAATAAACAGCGAACGAGATATGGCGAGGTGATGGACATCGAGTTTCCGTTATAGCAAACGTCGTATACACTTACTTGGGTTCTCGCCAGATTAGCTGACCCGGGTTCATTGCGACCGGAACTCGATTTGCAGTCGAGATGGGCCGGTGGGGGAGGATGGGGGGGGGGGGGGTGGCTCCAGCATTATACGGCGGTCATTAACGTGCGCGGGCGAGTTCGGAGATCGCGGGGAATTGCGGGCTGTTTATGATCGCGGCATTGTGCTGCCGTGGTGGTGGCGCTGCCCTGCCCCGAAAAGTTGGTTTGCGTGTGGTTCGTTGGCGGGGGAGGAGGGGGGGGGGGGGAGCACACGGCCGGCGCTTTATGCATCCGCGCGGGATCTCATTGGTTGCAAGAAGCCGCGGTCGACGTAGCGGCTAGAGAGCTCGCCCTCCCACCGACGCGAACCGGGTTCGACTCATGGCTGGACCGCGCCTGGACTTTCCGCACGTGGTGATCGGCGCCGGACGATGCCGCTTGTCGGCGGGTTTTCTCGGGGGCCTTCTCGTTTCCCCCGCCCTCTACATTCCGGCGCCGCTCCATATCTCACGTCAACCACATCGACTCTCAAGGCTAATCTCTCCCTTCAAGGGTTTCGACGGCTCCGGTAAATGCTCCGGGTGGGGTCGCGGTGGTCGGGTGGCTGGTGCACTGGCCTCCCCTCCGAGGTGATGCGGGTTCGATTACCGGCGAGGTCACGCCGGGATATCCGCACGTGGCCAACGTGCGTTGTTTGGATTTTTATTTTATTTTTCGGGGTTTTCCCATTTACCAATTACTGTATTGCATCACTGCTCCATCCATGGTTTTTACTCGGAGCCACAATTCTGGAACGATCGGGGATCCGCTAACCGCAAACCGAATTCCGTTATAGGCTGTTCACCGTAAAATAAGCACTTTTGAAATCCCTGTTTAGAATATACTTTTATTCTCAGTCTGTATCCATCCACCATATGTAAAATTAACACTGCCTTTGGGTTGATCACTTCAAGTCATGCACCATCCAAATAAAACCATGGCATTATTAAGAACGTGAAGGTAAAGGAGGTCCACAATAAATTGAGTACTTCTGAAATGAACCTTAGAAAAAAGTCACTTCCTCTGCCTGCATATACTTTAATGGGCGCACCGAGTGACATACGCCGAGTAAAGTTAGTAACGATGGGTGGAATGTAGTTCCGCATATTAACGTCGAATAAAAAGTTATTAGGAAAACATTTTTGATTACTTAAATTATTTATTTTGCTTTCTGTTTTTTAGATGCACCGAAGTGTAAAAATATGTGAATTTTAAAATATTCATTTTCTTAATAATTTCACAGTTTCACTCGACCGAAGTATGAATAAAGTGATGAGGCCGATTGACAATGTTAATTTTACATAAGGCGGAAGAATACTCATCGTGCATTCAAGTAGATCGTAAGCAAGGCATTCAAAGTTCAGCTTACCGTGACCGCCTATAAAGTTAAATATGCAGTATCATATTATAATGTGTATAAAACAAGAATTACTAACTTCAGTGACTCACAATATAACGTCCCGCGCTAAGAACTATTTTTCTTAATTCGCTGTCGACTTTACTATAAGCCTCCACGTCACGCCAGCGTGTATTGTGGCTGGCATATGAGGTATGGGCATATATTTCCCATCAAATGTTTGTTTTAAATGTGATCGCTTTATCGTGAACAGCCAGTTTCTCCAAAGAGCGCAATACGAGCAGATAAGTTGTTCCGATCCCTCGCTGCAGGCGCATTAGCGCACCCCCTACATGTCTACTTACGGCCTATCTCGCTCAATGGACGTGGACCGAAGCACAACTTACACTGACGTCACGTTGGCACCAATTTTTTCGCCAGAACTTACTGTGTGTTAAGTTAAAAAGTTAAAAGATCCTCAGAGACACCACTAGTGCACGCGTGTATCCTTATTACCCGTTTGCGTATTTTTCAGATTCGTTGAACCAAGTGTATTACATAGGTTAATACACTAAATTACACCAAGTAAGGTTAAGGTGTGCGAAGTTTGTTTACATTAACACGGCGAAAGAAGAGCACGGTTGTAATTCCGTTCCTTGATACAACCAAATGTGTATTTAGTAACGGAACGACTTCATACGTGTTATCTAGCAATTGCATTTATGTAGGGAGCGGAGCACGACTCCTTTCTCACCTCGAAAGACCCTCGCCCTAATAATAATGTAATAATAGTACTCCAGGTATCGTGGCCCACAAATGACATCGGCGATGAATTTGTATCCTATGGTAGTATAGAATTACAAGTGTGCTTTTATAAGTTAGTTACCTAATAACCTCATTAAATAAATTTAAAAAATTCTTCCTCAAACGCTTTACATACATTTTTAAAACACTCGCCATATCATCTTTTTTAAGGTAAGCCACCAAATTTCAATCCTTTCTTAAAATCCGATCTCTGACAAGCCATTAATCCAACAATGTGTAGGCCGTAGAAACCACAATTGCTAATTGATAAATTTTTATCTACTTTTAAATTGCTACTGCGATCAGTTATGAGGAAAAGTTACTTTTAAATTGTACTGCGTACGGCAGCAGTGTTAAATGAAGTGAAGTGAAGAGATTTGGGTGGCTCTTAACATCGAGGACTAGAGAGCCGACGAGGGTGAAGCGAGGTGAGTATGGAGCAACGCCAGAATGCAAGGGCCGGGGAAACGGAAGATTCCCGAGAAAACCCGTTGACCAGCGGCATCGCCCGGCACGACCGGAAATCCGGGGACGCCCCCGATGGTGTTGCAGATCGACTGGACACGGAACCATATCGTTATATTTATTATATGCATTTGAGCTACACATTTGTGTTGGACAGTAATATTTAATTGATTTCACACATTATTTGAATGTTAATATAATTATTTTCACGTGCTTATTGTATTTTATGTTAATATTTCATTTCCTTAATTTTTCGATATATGTGACCTACCAGCCCACTACCCCATAATAATAATAATTCACACGTTGTTCTGAGTTCTACATATGGTTATGTCACTATTTTTATTATTGTATTAATATTTTTGATTTTATTTTCAGTTATTGTTTCATAATTTTTATAGCTAAATTATTTATTTATTTTTGGGATTTAAAGACATAATATTTTAGGCCTTAATTTTATTTGGTGAAGGTAAAGCCAGAAGCGAGCCGTGATTGGATGTTGGTTGGTCGGAAGCCGGAAGACACTGGGAAGGACACTGAACATGTAAAGCGTCTAACTTTTCGTTGGAATTTTACTTTTGAAATTCCAACGCCATCATAAGTTTATTTTAGAAATTATGCTCCACGAGGTTAAGTTTTGGTAGTCTTCGCAGCAATATTCAAGAAGAGGCTATAGGCTAAGTCATATATAATTATTTTGAGTGTTAAATTGACGAGGCGAAAAGGACGCCGAAACATTGACGCCGGCACCATGCAACGAGATAGCGCCAGAGGACCTCCGGTGACGCCAAGGCAATTTAACGTATGGAAAGCTTAAGTACATGAACTGTTTTTCAAGTATTGAACTTTAAGGAACCTGAACTTATTTGACTAAAGTTACTATTTTAATTTTTCAACGATTTGACTGTGAGTTCCATGAGTATGTTAAACCAGTAGTCCCGAACTTTCGCATATGAGATAGTATAGCCGGAGCAATATGGAATGAGGAGTTCAAGACTTATTTCGAATTTTCAGTATAAATCCAGAGTAATTTTATTTGGTGAAGTATCAGATTTGAGATAATTAAGTGAACTGACTTAGCATTTAATGAATTATCAGTGAATGTGATCCAATAGATGTAGGAATTTAAGTAAGAGCTTACCAAACTTTCTGAAAATTTAGACACAGAGGAGGCTACTTCCGGTGGAACCTGATTAATATTTTGAATTGAAATCTCAAGTGAAAGATTTATTATTTTTTTTATATAGCAGCTCCAAAGTTTCACAGCATTATATAATCTTTTATTTTATTTTAATTTTGCATTCTGAATTATCCCTATTGTTACTTGGATGGTAGTATGTCATGATAATTATCATACAGTATAATTTCATTTTTAAGCAAAGAAATTTCTGTCACACACACACATATTTAGTTTTGCACCTTGTTGAATTATTCATATATTTGGGTCTGAGTTTTTTTCATCAATAAATTAATTATCAAGGTTACACATGTTTGATTTAAATTAATTACTGCGAAGGTTGGAATGTGTTTTCTATTGCATGCGGCTTACAGCATCGTCGGAGAGCTTCTGATTCCAGCGCGGTAAGACCAAGGTCACATCACGAATAATAAGGCGCCCAAAAATCTATTAAATCATTATTATTATTCTTTCTCTCAACTCACACCAAATAGATTTACACTCACACTATCACATACACTGTTTCAGAGTGGCGCACAACGAGAACCGTCACACTGGGAATCGAACCCGGTTCGCCTTGGCGAGATGTAAGTGGTCTAACCACTACAATACCGCGCTCCCCCCCCCCCCCTAAAGAGTTAAAGAGTTCAGCCTAGTACTCGGCGTGCAAACACAGCTAGTTTGGACGACTCCTCGAGGTTGAGCTTTGCCGTACTTTATTCTGAAGAGCCGCTACGTTTGCAACACACACGCTTCCATTTCGTGAAACCATGCGCACCATTGAATGCTAAGTCGCGTTTTCCTGATAATCGTACGGAATGGAGAGGGCAAGCAGAGTCCAGTCTGGCGAGTACACTTGGAACTTGGTGATAGGCGAGTGTTTAGAATATACCTAAGCCGTATTCCGATTTCTGCACTTATGCGGCTAGCTAAATCCCTTCAATTATTGTTCCGTTGCTCCGTGCGGTACTGGCTCCGCTGGAGAACGGAACAACTGGCATGCGCTTTTTGAAAGCCAACATGGAAACTTCACAGCACGTAAAACATTTCCCACACCTTAACCTCACTTGCAGTACTTTAATACTAATGAACGCTGTAGGCCTATAGGTAATATAGATTTTAAGCAGTAAATATGTATTTATACTGAAAACTACAGAAATGTGATAATTCGTCTACATAAACGCTTACACTAGGGATGCTGATATCGGAAAAAAATACCTATATTATTTATGTTGTTTATAAAAGTATCGTTTTACGAAAGGATATATCGAACAAAAACATCGATTTTCGGTACATCGGAATTTGGTGTTAGGCGCCGGACACAGGATTCTTTCCTGTTAATTAATTGTTTTGATTTTAGTGTAACCGCAATTGAATAGGAACTGTAAACAATGCAAAGAGCGGCGTGTTTTGAAAAGGTAATTATATCTTAGTATGGCGAGGTAGATTAATTTATTATCTAGTCTTGGTGGTTTACGTAATTTTTAAGCGTGGATATTTATAGCTCATAAGTGATAGAAACTTGATAGAGGAGATAAGTGGTTCGTTCGAGTTCAGGTGAAGTAATCATCAGTGAAAGGGTTTTAATGTCTTAGGTTCAGACGACGAAACGGTACATAGGATAAAACAGAAAATATCAGGGGGAATGAGCTCTAACCAGGCTGTGGAAAAAATGGAAGCCGCAGGTTTTGTAATAAATCCCGGATGTTATAACAGGAGGCCAGGCGAAAAATTGACAGTAGAAGGATTTGGTATGTTCATTTCCATCGGCACTTGGCACAGGAGCCGACTAGCCGCCATGTTGTGACGTCACTCATCCGCCATATTGGAATCCAGTAACCGTTAGCCGTTGACCTTTGACCCACGATCCATGACCTTTGACCCAAAAACCCCATTAATCCAAAAAAATCTGAAAGAACTCTAAAAATCCTATTACTAAGAAATTTATAAAACAAATATTTAAAATTATTAAAAAATAAAAAAAAATATTTTTTATATCATTAAAAAAATTACTAAAAATTTACCAAAAAATTATTTAATAAAACATTTTTTATCACGTCCGCCTTCTTGGTAGGCTCTTACGACCCCCATTTTGGTAGGCCGTCTTCTTCCGACTGCCATCTTGGCAGGCTGTTTTCTCACAGGCGTTAGACTGCGATCTTTGTAGACGCATTCTACCACCATGTTGCGACTTCACCCGCCCGCCATCTTGGAAGCCGCATTTTCACATCAGCCCTTGGCTTCCATATAATGTTGGACTTAAGGTGGGACTTACTTAACTAAACCAATTCTACAAGAGGTGGTTCAATTTTACACGATTATAATTAACATAAAGTCCCTCCCGAACAATAGAGGATTTGTAATATTTCATAAGCCTTAATTATACGCCTTCTATAAATCATTCATTCTATTCAAAATTCAATTAAATTCCATATCAGTCAAACCGTAACGATCAAGCTTATATCCCAGTTGAAATGTGCGGCTTGAACTAAAGCGTAAATAAACAACAGAAATATAATGTTAAACCATTTAAAAGCCTTTATAAAAAATTGCGGTCCCCATCTGGACATTTATAAACTAACGGTGGTGCAGTAGTTCCTTACTACGAACCTATCTTATTGCTAGCGCATTCAGTTTATACAATTATTAACCCCTTTTCACGGAAGTTAAATAATTATATTACTCGAAACAAACATATACGCGTAACTGTATGCTGACAGCTATTACCTGGATCCGTCTTTTAAGACCAACGTTGCACGAAAGCAGTATATTTACCCGATTTTCGTTATGAATTGTTTTTTAGAGGGTTTATCGAAATTTTTGTCATGACAAGGCGTACATTTTAATAACTTCTTGCATTGTTAAATATTTGCTTCCTTTATTATTTTGTGAGCACTGATGGAATATGAGAAATAAGGTATTCTTTCTTATCTTCCATCAGTGCTCCGATAGCAGTAATGGTGTTTAATATGTATACCAATGTAAGAAGGTGATCTGAATTATTCTTTGTCTTGTCATGTCGAAAATTTGGAAAAATTCTCTGAAAAACAACTTTTAGCCAAAATTATGGTAAATACACGGCTTTCGTGCACCGTTCCCTTTGAACATTTTCCCTGAACCTGAAACACATAATTCCTGAACATCTCGGTTGTAAAGTGCAGTGAAAGACGCGGGAATAAATGACTGCAGTCAGATAGATGCGACCATCGCTTTGTTGTCCTGTGGGTGGATATGTTATCTCGGTAACTGGAGCTCGGCAGGATGCCTTCGTTGGCAGCTGTCGTCTGTGGGCAAAGGAGGCCTGGATAAACGGGCCGGGGAAGGGAACTGAGACAGAACGTGAGGAAAACTAGTTGCTTATGCTCCCGCGACCAATGATGAGAAAAAAAGTAAGAAAAAAAAATTCGAGGTCCAGAAGGATAGTGGGAAGTCCCTAGCGAGACAGTAATAAGAAGCTGTAAAAAGAAGGTAAAAGGACACGATATGAAGGAGGAAACCGGTAATGGTACAGCAGTACACAGGCAAAAAAAAATAATGGTCTTGTTCCTGATAACACAGGGAGGTACTTACGCAAGCGGTAAAAAGCTTTTTGTGGGAGGTTTTTACACTGTTCATTTTAGGGGCCACCATCCTTCATTACTACAGCTTTTGAGAGAATTAATTTTTTGTATCCAAACGAAAGCCGATATTGTAAAATCCTCTTACAGTTTTGTTACAAACTGTTTTTATTATGTAGTCTAATTTTTCCAACATAAAAATTTGCATACTTTTATCGAATTAATTAACGAAAATTTTGTTTATTTAATAATTAGCTAAAATTATATGGTTTTTTTCGTGTAGTAAAAATCAGTCTACATAATAAAAACAATAATAAATTTGTAAGAGTATTTTAGGATATCTGCTCCCGTTTGGGTACAAAAAATTAATTCTCGCATAAGATCTAGAAATGAAGGATCGTGGCCTTAAGGAATTTTCGAAGCCCTTCGCAGTTTATTCTACCCTACTGTAGCTTATCCTTCCGATACATGAAAAATTTAACACATCCACTGGTGTAAGAGCTTGTATGGCTCATACGTCGACAAAGTGACACTTGTGAAAATTTTTAGAACGGCAGAAATGCAGTCAGTGCGCCAGTATTTACCCAAATCTTCATACAATAAAAATACGCTTTTGTTAGATATTTCAGTCGCTAATTACAGTAAACGAAATGCAGGTGTAAAGAGGTACATATTTTTGCTAAAGCACTCTGGGAATCAGCTTAATAATACTTAGTGTATTGTACATTTTACAGTTCAAACTTAGTTATTTTCTTTGAACAATTTTTATATCATTTTGTTTTTATGTGTGGGTACCGTAACATACAATTGTCTTTAAAAAAGACCACGCTCTTAAAATAAAACGTAATTATAATACCGCAAGGGGGTAAATTAAGTAACTATAAGGGTAACTTATTTTAAGAAATATTTCTAAAGCTCGTGTTTTCTCATTTGGTTAACTATTTCTTGTTACTTTTGTATTTTGAGTCAGTTTTTTGTTGCTCGTTAATTCTTTGGTTACCGGAGATGGCGTTCGAGCACTACGCTTCGCACACCCGTCATCGGCTACTAAGACCTCGATGTTAGGAGCAGCCCAAATTTCTCCACTTTCCATTAAAAATCGTTACATTACAACCACAAAATTGATGGAAAAAAAAAAAAAAAAAAAAAATACTTTGTAGGAAATTGGGTGTGCATATTGTTATGGTTGTATGAAAAAGCCTTGCATTAACATCCTTGTCTGAATCCGGCGTCATAACTTCCGTAAACCATGACGCCAGGAATTGAGACAACTTATTGTAGCAATCACTGGGCGAGGCCGCTTGCAAGAACCCCCTCCACCACACTGGAAAAAAAAAAATTTCCTTCATTTTACGGTAAAATAATGGCAAAAATTTATCCAGAAGTATGTGTAAACTCTCCGTAAAATTACGGATACATTGATTTTCAGAAACGGACTCTCCGTAAATTTCCAAGTTAGTTTTTTTGTACTTTCCGTTTAAAATAAAAAGAGATCATGAAAAGGTCTTCGATTTTCGTTATGTGTGTGTTCTATTGTGTATAAAAATGATATTAAAAAAGTTAAAATATTTTGTACTTAAGCGAGGTTTGAACCCGAGTCAGAAGGTTACTAGTCCACGACTCTAACGATTTTTCTTAAACCTTCATTTGACGTTGTTGTGACATTTTTGACATTGACGAAGCTCTAGTGAGGCCGACTTGTTGACGAATTCCCAGTGCGACAATCGAGCTGAGCATCCGCCACGTGGGAGGCACCGGGGCGCGAACCCGCGACCCTCCGACTAGAAGTCGGCCACCCTACCCCTGAACTATGAGGGCAGAGGTTGCCTACAACTTTCACTTGAAAATTATGCTACACCCTTTATATTTATACTGAAAAGACAAAACCCAAAAATTCAGTTTCTATTAAATTTAGTCTATTTTTAGTGTTGCCAAATGTTACAGACACCTGATGCTATTTTTAAAGTTTGAAAGAATAGGTCATAGTCGGGTGGATAACCTTAACTGCCGCAGAAACGATAATTTTCTTGTTACAGTGGCGAAGAAGGCTGCTTGTAGAATCGGCATTGTGCATCCTCGTAACTCGAAGCCAAAGGGAATACGGAGGCTTTCCGTATTTTGTATTTACGGACTTAACTCCGTTTTTCGTCATTACGGATTGCCTTTCCGTATATATGCTGTACATTTCCGTAGAACATTCCTTAAATATACTGAAATTGTTAGAAATGCAGCCAGCGATCGGCTACATGAACGCCTAAACGACGCGCCGATATAGGCCACTGTATGGCGGAGTGCGTCGTCTTTCCATCTGCGGCCAGTGTGCAGGGAGGATCACAACATGGGTATGTCCGACCGCCGTCAACCGACCAACTAGATACAGCCTCCGGCATCATGTTCAAGGCGGGAACTGCCCATTATTGAGCATCCCTAGAATGGTCTGAGTTAACATGATAATGTAATAATAATTTAATTGCAGTTATAGTAGCTCCCCCGATTACTTAACAATACAGTGACATGCCATTGTAAGTGCCTTTGTTGATTTACATGTCTCATAACGTAAAATAAACCTCCTCGGTATCCCCCCAAAACCTATCTTGTGTGAATATGACCATAAGTAATGGTCATAACAATATGCACTTGTGTTCTCTAATACCGTCTACAATGGTCTACGAGAATCAGACTGCATCGAGCGACTTGTCGCAGTAAGTGAGGCGTATGTAGGAACCCAGAGAAGAAAGAAACTACTGTTTTATTTGCTGTAGTTTGTACACGATAAAGTGAGCACTTTTGAAATCAATCTTTGAAAAACTGCATATATTTTAACGGCCACACTGATTGGCATATGTCCAGTAAAGTTAGTAACGATGGATGGAAAGTAGTTCAATTATTAACGTTGAATTAAAACTGTTAGGCAAACATTGCTAAAGGCTAAAATTATTTATTTTGCTTTCTGTGTTTTTAATGTGTATTTTTGAAAGAATCGGCAAATTTTCAAAAAAAAAAAAATATTTTCTAATAATTCCACAACCACACTTGACCAACGCTTAAATAGAGTGATGAGGCCCATGGAAATGTCAATTTTACTTATCACTGAAAAATTCGCGATGAGCTTAAATGTAGATCTTAAGCAGGGCTTTCCTAAGGTCTCAGTTTATCGTAAATAGCCTTTACACTTGTTTTGAATATGTCTGCCGATGCTGAATGACATTAATAACATTATTTAATGGACGTTCACAGATGATGTTGGCAGCCACCTTTCTTAGGAACGCTGGCTCTTAATTTGTGCCTGTGGCTGTTACAGCTCACTTTACTATAGAATCTTCTCGTGTAATACTGTGTGCTAGATGGTGCTATCAATTTTTTTTACACTTGAACGCTTAAAAAATTTCTGTAAGTAAATTAAAAATATAATAAATAAGAATTTTTGTCCTTAAAATTTTGATTTTACTTTCTTTAATGGCGTGATTTGGAAAGAGTTAAAATTCCCAGGCATTAAAAAAAAAACTGAAATGATCACCGCTAGAGTGCTCGTGGGCTAGAGTGCCAGGGGATGGTTTGTCCGCCATGTGGATTACCCATCACCCACGCAAAGTATATTCATTTCGCCATAGCACATGCGCATAGCACTGCGACGTCCAATCGTTTCACTTCCCCAACAATTCAACTCCCTTGGTTTGAGAATCAAATATACTATGATTTTCGTACGAACAACGCGAAATAAAAATGGCAAGTGCCAATGTGTAGCAAATTACATTAGAGGTTTCAATGTCCCACAGTTTCACACCAGTAAATTAAACAAAAAAAATATGTACAGGCTCGTCCAGTGTGTTAGTTCCAACAGCGAATATAAACAACTGGGGGACCCAGCCCGTAACTTTTGTTTTGTATTGTCACGGGGCTAGAACAGTTACCATGCTAAAAAATTTGGTTATCATATAAAGACTGAAAATAATATTGCATAGATATATGTAGGTAATAATGAAATGATGTGAAATCAACTCACATTGAAGTGAAAGCGGTTCCATTTAATATTTCTCTATCCACTTGGCCACTGCGGCCCCACTTAACATATTTCTATCCACTGAGCCACTAACGCCCCACTTTAAATCGCTCTATCCACTGAACCACTGTGGCTCCACTTAATGTAACTCAACATTGAAGCGAGACAGTTAAAGTAAACAAAAATGATATACCATTACCTTCATATCTCTATGCAATATTCTCCATGCATTAATACAAAACTTTTCATAGGAAAAAGTAATTAAAAAAAGAGTTTTTAGGGTAAAAGGTAATGATTGCATAGTTTGATCTTGCTGAAATTTGAACTTGTTCTGTATTTTACCCTGAGGATTCACTCTGCAAAATTTGAAGAACATCTGTTGAGTTTCAAGGGACTTAGAAGTATTAAAGGCGGACAGATAGACAGACAGACAGAGACAGTTTGCTTATTATAAAGGATATTTAAGTTTGTGGACGAAGTTTGTATAACTTTTTGTGTTATGGTCACTGTTTCCTAATATTTGTAAATTAAATGTCACATGACTATGTAAGATTTGATTTGAAAAATGCATATGTTTAGAAGTCGTATGGAATTTTTCTCGTGGCTTTGGTGAAATACATTTGCGTTGTGAATTGTCGAACTAATGTGCCAACTTCTGTTGGCCAAAATATGTACCAAGGGTTACTTCAGGTAAACCGCAAAATATAACGTGGGAAGGAGCAGACTGAAATTTTCTGCAAAGGAGGAGGAGGAGGTGCAACTCGACCGAAGCGAAGGTACCCGATAAGGGTGTGAGCAAAGCCGATGTGCATAATTTTGAGTAAAAGAAAAAAAAAATTTATTACCTTCCTACAGTAATTAGACGTGGTCCTGGAAGATATGTTTCATTTTACAGAGACAATCTTTAAAGAACGACGCTATCTAAATATTTCATTTCTGATAACATGGCATAGGAAAGGTTGAATATTGTGTGGAACATCATAGCCAAGAACATTTCTTTAAGTTATTTTTCCAGTCTCCCTTGGTAAAGATTATAACTAAAGTAATTTTCACTGCCATATACTGTGTTGATTAGTTTCAAATGACTTGCTAAAGATAGGAGTGATTTTATTTAGAGAGTATTCAGAGGAAGTCGAATAGTACATAGCGTTCATAGTAGCATATATTTCAGACGTAGTAACAGTTGTTCGCCTAGAACTTCCAGAGTCATCTACAGAGTGGTGAGCATAACTGCCTGTAAGTTTGATTGGTTCAACTACGTTTGTGTTAGCATTTACACGTGTGTTACACTTTGGTGTTGGTCTGACACTTAAACTCATCACACACATCTATCTCTGCAATATTATTACCATACAAATTCTGTTACCCCGAGCAGTACAATTATTTTTCTCCTTTAGAAAAAAACAGACTGGTATTACATACACGCATTGAATGGAGAGATAAAATTACAACAACTCATGTTTTCCACTTGTCGAGATTTCCAGATTTAGGGAACTGTATAGCCGCAGTTCTGGTTTACCTTTACTATCATTTAACAGAGAACTCTATTTGCCTGGAGAAGTAAAGTCAATTATTCATACAATATGCATATCCTGCCCAACAACTATAAAAGATTGAGAGTGCTGTGATTTTTTTTATAGCGGTCTGAACTATTATTAAATAGGTACGCGTCATCTGCCTAGGTCTTAATGTAAAGTTAAATTATTTAAAATCTCTCCTACAATTGGGACATGGAGAAATCTTTTTTTTTTTCAATAGTAACTACCGTATTCTCATCAGAAAATATATTAACTGTCGTATTTTATTGAAACTGCCTCTGATCCTCGTTGGTCTTTTTACTGGCGAATGTTTCTGAATAGCCATCGAAAACTATAATAGAGTTTCCCCGTAATGTTTATTTACGTTCTTTAAGTAAATTTCAAATATCTCTGGAAAAGTGGTACTGTGTGACCATACAACACGGTGCACGAGGAATCCACCAACAGTGACAGACAGTGTTTTCTAGTTCTTTACCTGGTGCGCCTACAAGTGTATTGTCAAATACTTCATAGAGAGAAGACTTCGTAGTCGTCTGCATTCCTTCATCAGCAAACAATAACATAGACTCTCACGGGCGAAGCACTTTTCAAGCTCATACTGCAGTCTAATTGTGTAAATAATTCTCTGGAAGAGCTGTGTTGTATCGAACTGTAAGGTTTCGCCCATAACTTTGATTCAATAATTTTTGTGTTTAATATTTAGCTACTTTATAATTGCGGTGTTTGAAAGGGAGATAGAATCACGAACAAAATGTTGGGTTTTTTTTACATACAATTTCGTATGTTAGTTAATCTACGAACTTCCATTAATTAGGCTTCATTAAATTCGATTTATAAGTTTGTTGTTAAATAATTTTTATTAGTTTTAATTAACGAGATATTGCATTTTATTTTCAAGCAATAAGTGTAGGTTAGAAGCCGACTGTTTGTTAATAGTCATTAGTAGAATAGAAAAGTTTATTCGGGGCTAGTGGGAGGTGAGTGTGGATCTTCGAAGCGCGTCAACGACCTCATACAGCTGCCATATTGGCTCAAAAACTCATGTATTAACACAAAAATAAATATATAAGTAAACGATTTCACCCCCCCCCCCCCCAATCGCATTTTTTCCCTAAATTAAAAAAAAAGAGTAAAGTTTTTTCACGAAAATCTACAAATCAGCAAGATGGACTCGAGACTCTTTGAAAAAGTTCTCAAATCGGTAAGGTGGGCTCGAGATGCTTTGAAAAAGTCCGCAAATCAACAAGGTGAACTAAAAGCTACTAGTCAAGCCAAACATAGCAGATCAGTAGGGACAGCAGCCATTCTTGCTTACACTATGGACCCTGACCACCATCTTGGACTTACATGACCTTGACTGTGACCTTGATCTCGACCTTCGGTGACTTTAAAGTCAAAAAACGAGAAAAATCGCAAAAATTCGAGGGGAAAAAAATAGAAAATTAAAAAAAAAAAAATTACATTATTGACAGTAGTTACTATCTTGGATTTACATGACATTGGACCCATGAAACTTTAATCCAGAAATATCGAGTAAACTCACAAATATTCGATAGAAATAAAAAAAAAAGTCTGGGGAGAAATTACATTACTTACCCCGACAGACATCTAAGATGGTATTTGTGATATTCACACCCATAAGTGGATGATAACCGCAGTGGCCAAACTAGGACCCAGGCTGCCGAAGCCAATGCCATCGACAATCTGCAAAGCCTCGTGAAACAAACTCACATCAGCGTTTCAAAATCAGTTGGTTTTCTTGTTTCCAGTCATTTACAGTAATACCGGGGCTGCAGTGGCACAGCGGCGAGAGCTCTCGTCTCCCACCAAAGCGATCAGGGTACATTTCCCGGCGGGGTTACTCCCGGATTTTTACATGTGGGATTCATACCGGATGATGACGCTGGTCGCCGGGTTTTTCTCCGGGATCTCCCGTATCCCTCCTCCCTTGATTTCCTGCGCTACTTCATATGCACCTCGCTTCACCTTCGTTGACTCTCAAAACCTCGTTGTTAACGGCCACCCCAAAAAATGGGGTGTGGCTGTGTTGGGGACACGGCCGTTTGTTTTGCGTGAATACTAGCTTGGAAAGTCACGAATGTGCCACTGGATGTCTCTATTACCTAAAAATATTTCGTGGTAGTGTGAAATAAAGTGGCAAAGGAAATGAGGATTATTTTCTTTTTTGAGATCGGGGAGGAGTAAATTGGTGTATGATCGTCTACTTTGACGCGCTCGGACGCCTTGATGTTTTTTTTTTACATTCCCGACATCGCTTCACTCGGTCATATGGGGTTTTATAGGTACCACTGGATTGCTTTTGAGATGCTCTTTCCAACCGTATATGATTTCTGTATTTCGATTGGCTTTCTGACGAGTATAGGCCGATATTGCGTTAAGTTTTCTTAATTTCTTACATTTAACTCGTACAGTTTCACCATAACCACGCCACACAAATATTTTTATACACGCAATTGATTGACGTTGACGAGAGCTATCGATTGAAACCTAAATGAGCGTAGTAGCTTCTCATAGTCAGAAGTTATACTACACGGAAGTTATGAGACGCGGTGAAATGAACTTAAATTGCTGCTCAACCACCCCCCCCCCCCCCGCGCTTCACAGTCGTCACTCAACGTAACATATCCTTTGATCCTTGTGCAATCGAGTGGTGTAATTGGATTTTGAATGTAGACGATAGATTCGGAGCTGCAATGCAAACTCTATCCCTAGATTTTGATATCATCGGATTTTCTGGATTGCCTCCCACTATGGTCGCAAATTTAAAGACGTATTCACGTCAAAACTCTGGACGTGCGAGACGAAGAGGCAGTCCGCTGGCAGGCCGGTCGGGCAGGAAGACGTAGCGGTCCCTAACGTGCGTCCCTTCGCTGCTGGAATATTCAAATCTCGGGACACTAAACACGTTACCAGAGCGCGCGCAGGCCACTCGATCATAAAAAGTAGCTCCGGTCCCTCGACCCCCGACCCACTGGGCTCGCCCTCCCCAACTCGATTCCGCAGCGCACGCGTTAAGTTTTGATGAGCGCCCCTCGCTCGTCCGGGCGATACGGAACGATAAAATCCCCTGCGGGTAGTGTGGAGGGGTTGGAGGGGGTGGGTATGGTGCCTCCCTGACCCAGAGTTCCGCTTCGGACGCAGGTGGGACCCAGCGCCGGCGCTTTAATATCTCCGTGTTTAATGAGTGCGAATGGGGAAACTATGGGGCACGTTATAGCATCTGACAACCCTCCCCCCCCCCGGCCTAGTCGGCCTGCTATGACCCTCTTCACTCTCTCCCTGCAATCCTCCTTTATGAGCACGTAAATTAAATTCTGGAGAGATACAAAGCTCTGCCTCAACACCAGCAGTGCCAAGAACCAAAACAAAAAATAAACTTTTTTTTTTTTCTTTCTGAAACGTGTTATTTTCTTCAAGTTTATATACCTTGGTCTCTGTTTCCTATCTTCATGACAAAAAGTGTTGTAACAATATCTGTAACAAATAAATATTACTGTTACAACGGGTTCGAGACTCGAGGAAGGCATACCTATCTTTATTAGCTTTCCGGCATAAAATTGAACTTTATTAATTGTAATGGAAGTTTTTAACCTGTATATAGTTGGCATATAGAAAATTTACCACAGACCACGCTGAAAATCGGAAATACTATTATTCACAGTTTGGAATTTCACTACGTATCCGACTCGTTCCTGAACAAATGTAGGGAATTTCCCATGACTGCATGGAAAAAATAATTCTTTGATTATATGTATAATTTCTATATGCTATTCACGGTAAAGTAAGCACTTTTGAAAGCCCTTACATTTGGAATAATAATTAACTTCCGAGAGCGGTGGAATACACACACTGTGTTTATTACTCACACGGCCATGTTTATTTTAAAAGGCGGTTAAAGGATAAATGATGGCTGAAAGGTAACAGTAACTAAGGCTTGAAAAGTGCTCAGTTTATCGTGACCCGCCTATAGGTACTTGATTTCGTAGCACAAACGAAGTCAAGTATATTTTGCAGTGTATTTAACATAGTACTCGCCTGCACTTTCACTGAAATAATCACATATGAGTCTCGTAATTCGAGCTGACAACTGTCTCCGCCATCCACTCGAGAGTAGCCTACGAATCGTCAGATAGTTGCAGCGCGACAGTGATTTACCATCAATCGAGTAACCATGCACACGATGCCAAGTTAACTAATTACTCGACCCATTGAAATTAGAACTGACTTTGCTTACTCGGTTGGATTGTTACAGCCTTCAAGGGGCTCCCTTGTTAATTCTCCACTTTCCGGTACATTCTGCTAGTCATTCATAGATGATTTTATGATCGATGTTTTATTACTGTGTTAAAATATACTGCAAGAGGGGCAAAGCCACTACAAAATATCTCCGCGTTTTTTTTGGGGGGAGGGGGCACGGTGACTGAGCGGTTAGCCTGCTCGCCTTCCACCAAGGCGATCCGGGTTCAATCCCTGGCCGGGTCACTCAGGATTTTCGCATGTTGGAATCGTGCTGGACGATGCCGTTGGTCGACGGGTCTTCTCGGGGATCTCCCGTTGCCCCCGCCCCCTCATTCCGGCGCTGCTCCATACCTCAATCACCCTCATCGGCTCTCAGACCTCGATGTTAAGAACCGCCCAAGTCTCGTTTTGAACGTCAATTCCCTAGCTCAATACCAGGAAGATTTGTAATATGGTATATATGCTTTATCCTTTAGAAAACCTGGCTGTTTCCGGGGACTTAAAACATTTCCTAACATTACGCTATATCGCTGATGTGCGGATGGATAAATAACTATCGCAAACAATAGCTAATAATTTTAAAACTGTACATATCTCCTCCACTTCCTGGCACACCTTAATAGCGCAAACGTTGAAGGTGGCTGCCCTATCCCGAAAAGACAACTCTCTTCAGAGTTGATGACCTAGTCGGTAGCTACTACAGAAGTTCAGAACCAGCTATAACGAAGTTACGCCGTGGGATAAAAACTGACGGCACACGGGTTAGTTGAATCATACAGGTAGTTGGAAGTCATACAGGAATAAACGTTAATTCATTTGATTTATTAAAAATATTGCTAGGCTGATGTTTTACCGAGCTATTTATTACGCCCGTAAATTTGTAGATCTTGACGCGGAGCAAGCGATTACGTCAGATAAATGCACCTCGTGCATCGTTAGTTCTGAGAGACGAGAGTATATAGGCTGTTCATGGTAACGTGAGAACTTTTGAGGCCCTAGTTACTTTTTTCCTTTGAGTCCATTTTTTATTCTTTAACTATCTTTTTAAATAACAATGGCCATGTAAGTAATACACACAGTATGTATATTCCACCTCACTTGGAAGTTACCATCTGAGGCTAAAATAAAATATAATAACGTTCTTTGGCATTCCCAGAGTATCCTCCTGTAGGCAACAAGTAAACAAGAATGCGCCACCGAGAAAACGTGTCCCGTGGGCCGTTCGAGTATCTCCGCGCTCAACCGTAAAACATAAATACGCAGACAACAAATAAACAGTTATAAACAAATAATAATACAACGGCGACACGTATAATGAATTCCCACGCGACAGCCGTGGTTACGTGTATGCCGCTAGCACCGTCGGAAGAACAGTGGCAGATGAAAAGTGCAAGTTATCTCCCGTAGCCAGGGTGTTTGTGAATGGTCCACACACCAGAAGGTTGTGTGTGCAGCGATGATGGAGAGAAAGGGGTTTGGTTTGCGAGAAGGGGGAGGGGAGGCCCAGCTGCGTAAACATACCGTCAGCGGAAGACAGCGGCGCCAGGACAAACAACCACGCGAGACCTCACTTCTCTACACTGAGATCCTTACCCCCTGGACGAACCGCGACTGACCGGTGTGTGGCTTCCGAAACCGAGCCGTAAGGATTAAGGCCCTTTCACACTAACAATTTTTTTTTAAAATTACCTTCAATTCTTATTGAATCAAATTATTTGAATGCTATACGACGTCATTGAAACGTCATAACCATGGCCGTTTTCTCTTTCAATTCCTCGGATGTCTCGATTTCTTTAAAATTTTCGTTTATAACACGTTCTAGAGTTAGGGACGCGAAAATTTACGCGTTTTGAACGACCTGCATGTTTGACTGCACTGTCCTTTGTATTTTAGAGCCTTAGCTTTCGTTTTATTGACTGCCGGCCCAGTGTGTAGGCAGTTATACCTCAAACCAGGTGACACGGTATTTGGTGCTTGTTTACTTACATGTCTGTTATTGGCCCGAAATTCACGAGGGCGTGTTTAATAAATTGTGATACAATCGCAAATATGATAGGAATGTGCATGGATTTGAAGTCTATCTTGTCCAAAAATTAATTCACTAAATTTTCCGGTCCATATATATAGTTTCTCGAATTAGAAAATTCAAAAGTTTATCACAATTTTTCTGACAGTATTAATGGAAGTTATCTAATAATAATAAAATTGTGTGCACAAATTTAAAGATTTTACGCAAAAGGATGCATATTTAAAAAAATAAAATGTGCAGTAAAATGAAGAAAATTTGTTGGGTGTCTAAAAAAAAAAGTTCCGTGTCGTGCATGAGTCGTAGATACTGCAAAAAATTTACTTTTGGTATTTTTTAAATTGGTTTTATTTAAAAGTTTGTGATAAATTTTCACGCGGAGTCTTGTTAAGCTTCCTGATTACAATTCATTGAAAGACCTATGAAACGATATTTTTAGTTGAATTCAAGTAATTGAATTCACTGAATATTTGATCGCGTGAAATGGCCTTAAGAGCGTAAGCTAGTTGTCGGGGACCCGAAAAAAAAGAAAGGAACGACGAAACACTCCTCTTCCTTTCGGAGTCCCGACTTGTGGAGCGTCTTTACCTGCATGGTTTGCACAGCTGTCTGCCCGTTTCCTCCGGGCGACCCTCTGGAGAACCACCGAGAGAACCCCTACACGCTAGAAGTCAAAGAGCTGCTGCAGACCCATCCCATTCCAGCCTGCCTTCTAGTAAATGAAGAACTGCGATGACAATTCATTTCAAATGTAGTTTTTAGGCACACAAGTTTACGGGAGATTTTTTTTTGTGTTCTGCCTATCGCAGTTTCCTTAATAGAAATCCTGTGCAACAATAAGCCCACTTTTTACATGTCATTTAACCAATTCTCAAAAAATTACATTTTCAAGAAAACACCCAAGGAAATGTTTGCCGATACGCTGTTAGTGCCCGCCATGATTTCAAAAATGTTAATAATTTGGTGTAACTTATTTTAATGACCGGATTGTAGTGTTAAACCACCGTAAATTCTCATTTCCGTGATGGCAAAATCTTACAGAAAAGAAGAAAAAATGAATTGATATACTACCAAAAAGAAGATACGCCCAATTTCTGTAATTGCGATTGCTTTTCAGGTTTCCAACTTAGTTTGCATAAAGACCAGGATATTTTATGCGATTGAAAGAATACTAATGCAATTGACGGCACTCAAGTTCTTTTGCTTCACTGATTTACAGTCGCTTCTTTTGTATTACTAGCTATTTCTGCTGATAATATGTAATTTGTTTTGTGCACTGGTATGGATTAATGTTTAGTGATAGTTACTTGAAACACGGACTTTACTCAGTTTTTAGAGAGGAATAGATGGAAAATAAGTATTGCAATTCGAAGCAATGTAAAGTTTGTGTGTTATTGCAGCTTATTTTATAATCGAACCTACAGTATATCGTAAATAGTTTTGCGAACGCAGCTTACATGTAGAGTGTGATTTATCCCTAAATATTATATATATATATACATGTATATATACATACCTGCGTATTACACGGTATACAAATTCATAATATGTGCTTGTGTATGTACGGACTAATAAGCTCCTTTAATGCAGAGTAATTGTAATGATATTAAATCAAAAGGAATATTTAAGGACATATTTCATTCGGAAAATAAAATGAAAGACTTACAGGATTCCCCGATTGACTGCGTTTTATAAATAGATAGTAGGCCTAATAGACTTATAAAGGTGTGTAGCAGAAAAAATCTTGACTATAAATTCCGTTCTCACGTGAAAAGCGTACATTGCATCCATTTTAGATCCCCATGTCTTCTAACACTACTATAGGCTGTTCACGGTAAAATGAACACTTTAGAAAGCCCTGCTTAAGATCTACTTGTATGCACGTTGTGTACTCTTCCGCCTTGTGTAAGATTAACATTGTCACGGGTCTCATCACTTTATTCGTGCGTTGGTCAACTGATACTGTGAGATTATTAGAAAAATTAATATTTGACAAATATACTCATTTTTACACTTCGATGCATTAAAAAATCAGTAAGCGAAATAAATAATTTAAGTTTATCACAAATGGGTACCTAACAATTTTTTTTTTGGCGTTAAGATACGGAACTACTTCCCATCAATCGTTACCAACTTTACTGCGCGTATGTCACTCAGGGCGCCCATTAAAATATATGCAGTTATGGACAGTGACTTTTTTTCTAAGGCTGATTTCAAACGTGTTCACGTTATCGAGAACGGCCTTTATTGGAGACAGCCGCGTCTTGCAGAAGCGACCACTGTTGTGTTGTACGGAAACTCTGTCACAAAGGAACTGGCCCGTGAGACAGTTTTATGTAACGGAAGAAATATCACCAATACGGCTAACACACACCGGCTGTGTTGTGAGAAATATTTTCCTTTTAATCAATCGGCAGGCATTTCTATACCGACTCGGTTCCGTCTTAGCGCTTTGCAAGGCCGTCGTCGCCACCCTTCGCGCACATTCACGCGCCTCGGTAAATATTTGCGCTTGCCAAGCCCCCTACGTGCACGCGTGTTTTTTTTTGTTCCGTTCGCCACCACCGCCGTCTTTGGCTGCCGAACTAACTGGATTTCTTTTATGCTTTCCTCTCGCTTTTACCCGCGACGGGTTTCTTGCCTCGGTCCTGCCTTCTGCCGGCGCATGTTTTGTTGTGCTAATCCAGTATTCACGCCACTCCCTCCTCCACCAGCCGCCATCAAAAACACGCGCGTGCAGTGCGTGGGTCGCCGTGATCCATCCACGTCGGGTGCGGCCACGGCGATAATGCATGTAGGCCTCGGAATAACAGGATTAGCTACCGCCGATTATGGCTGGTAGCATGGGCGCCCGTGTCACATGTCCGTCAACAAGTGCGTATAGACTGTTCACGGCAAAGTGAACACTTTGGAAGCGAACCTTTGAAAAAAAAAATGCATTGCCTACGCGTACATTAGAGACTAAATATGAGGTGGGACGATTTGCGTCTTTTGCTGATGACCCGAACATTGATTCGGCTCGTAACGAATACAAGTGGATAATCCACATGGTCAGCTGTGATAGACGGGTGGATTTACATTAGAGTTTTCAATAAGCGTACCCTTTTATGCTAATAAAATTCTTTGACCAACGTTGAGTATATTATATAGTTGCGTTAAAAAATTAGGTTAGAGAAAGTTACATAGACTGTGTTCTAACCTCAAGTCCCATTCCCGTTGGCAGAAATGCTGTCCGATGTTGGATCATGGAGAGCGTCTACTACGCAGCTAGAACGATCACTCTACGCCATTTCCTTCCTCTGCGACCCACACACGTGCTAGTTAAGTGCCAGTTAAATTGGCAGCGGATTTAGAAGAAAAAATAACATTGCCATGTCTCGACGCTCTATTGCGAGTGTAATTGCGACGCCAGCGCCCCTGGCGTCAGTTGACGGTACCAGAGCCTAGTTACGATGCACGGGCCTCTGGGCTCGTAACCCAGAGGTCCGTGCATCGCAACCAGGCTCTGCTACCGTCAGCTGATGCCAGGGGCGCTGCAGTCGCATAATGTTTAAATTTTTGTGAAAATAAAGTCGGTGTTTTATTTTTCATACACTTTAAAACACGAATCGGCATATCAATAAAAAATCTACTCTCCGAACAATTTCATGTTTACACTTGACTGACGCATTTGTAAGTCATTGGGTTAATCTTACAAGTGGTGTGATATTAGAAAATAGGGATGACCGTAGATCTTAAGCAGGGCTTATGTTATATGCTGTTCACGATAAAGTGAGCACGTTTGAAAGCCCTGTTAAAGTTCTACTTGTATGAACATTGCGTATTCTTCCACCATATATAAAATTATCATCACTTTATTCATGCGTCGGTCAAATGAAACTGCGAAATTATAAGAAAATAAGTTCTTTACAAATTTGCTAATTCTCACACTGGTGTGTATAAAAAAAACGAATATAAAAATAAATAGTTCCTGTACTCAGAAATATTTGCCTTGCACTTTTAATTCAACGTTAAGACTCGGGACTACTTTTCCCTCTGTCGTTACCAACTTTACAGGGCACACCAGTAAATGTGCATGTTAAACCATATACTGGTAGACACAATATTTTTCAAAGGTTGGTTCCAAAGCTTCCAGATTACCGCGAACAGCATATAACAGAAAATTGTGACTTGAGGCAGCCGAGTTTGAGGCTCAGATGGGCGGGAGCTATAAGGGAGAAACTGCCATGCGCATTAAGTCCACCATCGCCTTTACACGCAAGGCTTCTTAACCGGCGCGCAGTGTTCTCGTCGTGCTGAGTGCTCCTATGGGACTTCAAGCAGCGACCCTATGATCCTAAGCCCCTAACACACTGTCTAATTATTCCGTCAAACTGCTTCCAATAACTTTGGTCATATAAAGTTGGGCAGTTATGACGTCATTGAAACGTCATAAACACCGCCATTTTTGCTTCACTTTCCATAAAACATTTGAAAATTGGTCCGGTTCTAAAATTAATTTGATGTTTGATGGTGTCAGCCAATCAGAATCGTGCACGACAAAAATTGACGTCAAGAAACTTAAAAAATCGAACAGTTGCTGGAAACGCAGTAAGTTATGAAGAAAATTAATTTATGCAGAAGCTGTCTGGGCATGAATGCTATTTTAAGTAAGTATTGCACATATTATTACGGACTCAGATGGATTTATTTCATTGTGCAGGAAACATTTCTTGTGAATAAAATTTTAAATTGGTAAAGAAACGAAAACAAATTATAATTTCACTTATTTCTACGTGTACTAGACCGCATGGAAAAACAAAAGCAATATCTCATTATGGAAATAATTTTTAAATAATATTCCAAATTAGATCTTCCCAATAAAAAAATAGACAGTGTAACACATTTTAAAACCCATTCAAGATATTTTGATAAAATTCGTTGGAAGGAAAAATTTGATGGTCGTATTTTGTCCTCGAATTTTGCTGTCAAATATATCTGAAATGTAAAAAATTTCATAGTGGGGCTTTATAGATGGGAAGTTTGTAACAACGTTCAATATTTGTTCCTATTGTAGTTTCTCTCGTGTCGCGTAGTATGTTTTACAATACAGCAGTCAGAAAAAAAAAAAAAAACGTCAGTAAAATTTGAGATAAAAAAAAATATTTGTAGAGGCTGTTCACGATAAAATGCGTACTTTTGAAATAAACCTTATAGAAATGTCACTACTCCTACCTGCATATATTTAACTGGTGCACCGAGTAACATTCGCCCAGTCAAGTTGGTAACGAAGGAGGAAAAGTAGAGCCATGTCTAAACGTTTAATTAAAAATGTTAGGTAACCATTAGTGATAAATTTAATATAATTTTTCTCTTTATGTTTTTCAATACATCTAAATGTAAGAATTAGCGAATCTGTATAATATTTCCTTTTCTAATAATTGCACAGTTTCACTCGACGGATGCAAGCATAATGTGGTAAGGCCCATGGCAGTGTTAATTTTTAATAAGGCGGGTATATATAAAATGTTTATAGAAGTAGATCTTAAGCAGGGCATTCAAAAGTGCCCAGGTCAACAAGAACAGCATTTAGCATGCGTGATAACTTGAAAGCACATTCCGTCTTCATCTGTGGTATGTTTTCTTTTCGTGGCTAAACTTACTAGTGAAGTCGTTTAGTAGTCTCTTGATAAAAAACGTTTTTCAAACACGATTTATGCTGATCAGGGGCCAGGCAGGCGACTGTCTTAAAGTCTAACTGAAAATGCAGTGTTCAAAATACGTAGCTTCCGAATTATCTTTATTCCAAATTTATGAGAATTTGAGGAAAATAATTTGAAACACGTATTTATTATAAGTCTGGCGACTTCCAGTGTCACTCGAACAACGCACGAATGCCTGTTATTAGTACGGAAAGGAAAATTTTGATGCTATGTAGACCTATAGGCTATTTACGGTAAAGTGCGCACTTTTGAAAGCCTTCTCATTTGGAATAATAGCCAATAAATATATTTTATTACAACTTCACACGATAATTTCCGAGTGCAATGGAATATATACACCATGTTAAAGGCTGTTCACGATAAAGTGAGCACTTTTGAAATCAACATTTGAAAAATGTCACTGCCCCTACCTGCATATATTTTAACGGGCCCACTGAGTGACATGTACCCGGTAAAGCTGTTAACAAAGGATGGGAAGTAATTCCACATCTTAACGTCAAGTAAAAGTTGTTAGGTAACTATTTCTGATAACTTAAATTATTTCTTTTGCTTTCTGTTTTTTTAATGATCGAAGTGTAAAAATGAGCAGATTTGTAAAATATTTATTTTCTAATAATTTCGCAGTTTTACTTGACCGACGCATGAATAAACTGATGAGGCTCATGGCAATGTTGATTCTACGCAAGGCGGAGGAATACACAACATGCATACAAGTCGATCTTAAGCAAGGCTTTCAAAAGTGCTCATTTTAACGTTAATATCCTATAGTTATTTACATGGCAATATTTATCTTAAAAGGTTATTAAAGGATAAGATATGGCTGGAAGGAAAAAGTAAGTAGGGCCTCAAAAGTGCTCACTTTACTGTGAACAGCCTATAAAGGTCTGTTGTAACATTCTGGATAATGAAATGCTCCCAACATTGTGGCGTTTTTACGGAGTGGACCCGTGTTACTTCCAGGATGACAATGCCATGTGCCATGTTTCAAGGGCTACTATGCAGTGGTACGCCGACAACAATGTTCGCCGATTGGACTGGCCAGCCCAGAGCCCCGACCTCAACCCTATAGAACATCTCTGGGACGAATTGGATCGCTTGGTGAGGACTCTCCAGGCGTGGCCAAAATACATTGCTCAACTCATGGAATGGTTGCAAGAGGAATGGTGACGATTCCCCGTGGATGTCCTGCAAACACTCGTAGAGAGCATGTGAGACAGGGTGGCTGCTGATACAGCCGCATGAGGTGGCCCTACGAGATTGTAAAGGGGTGACAACCACCGAGAAAACATTGTGGACAGGTGCCCAATCATTTTTTGGTAGTGTGTATTCGAGCCGAGGGTCGCGGTTGGCACAGTGGATAGGGCACCGCCTACTACCAAGGCGAACCGGACTCTATTTTCGCCGAGGTCACACTCGAGGTTCACGCGCGTGGCAACCGTGCCGGACGATGCCGCTGTTCGGCGCGTGTTTTGTCGGGGGTCTCCCGCTTCCCCTCGTCCTCGCGTGCCGACGTGTTATTCCACTCCAACATTCGAGCCTCAATTGTTGATTTGTCCGTCCAATCACCGCTTCTCCGAACAGTTGTCACTTTTAACAGCAGATCATGTAACATGGGATTTGGTCCTTGATTCCTGATTTGTTTGATTTTGGCTCGTACACAGGGATTTTCTTAAAGGCTGCGCTCAGATTACACGATCAACTTATGGGGCCTCCCTAGTTGTCATATGAATCTCAATGTGTATAAAGGCTGTTTATGGTTAATATTAGCACTTTTGAAAACCCTGCTTAAGATCTCCTTGTATGCACGTTGTGTATTTCTCTGCCGTATGTAAAATTAGCATAACATTGGGCCTCATCACTTTATTCATACGTCAGTCAGGTGAAATTGTGGAATTATAAGAAAAGAAAAATATGTTATAAATGTGATCTTACACTTAGATGCATTAAAAAAAAACAGAAAGCGAAATAAATAATTTACGTCATCAAAGTGGTTACCTAACACTTTTCATTTGACGTTAAGTTATATAACTATTTTCCATCTATCATTACCAACTTTTCTGGGCGCTTGTCACTCAAGTGCGCCGTTAAAATATATGCAGGAAGGGGCAGTGACTTTTTTCTAAGGTTAATTTCAAAAAGTGCTCACTTTATCGTGAACAGTGTTTAGCTGTCTCTATTATAATTTTTATAAGTCTGTCGAATATATTAAAAGTAAATCATTTTTCAGGACGGAAATAAAAGTCGGTATTTTGTCAGCAATTCGTAAATGTCATTATTGAAACATAAATGCGGTCATTGAGAAGTGTCAAAGTCAGCGAAAATAGCTGTAAGCAGCTTTCTGTTCACGGTATCTACTCTTCTATAATACAGTGTTTTAAACTATGGCGAAAATGCTGTATCTTTTCTGAATAAATAGCTGTATCAAAACCCAACAGTCACCGCTTAAAATGCCGAATAAGCAAGAACACGTGCGAAGGATGTTTGTGCTATTTTCCATCACTGTTACAATGCTTACGGGGCGGACGAGACCTCAAATCATTTTAAATATTTTTCTAGGGAGGCCCCTTAAATGTACATGAGTTAAGGTTGACTCACAACCCTCCGTTCCATCCGTCAGTCGCCCGTCTGTCCGGCGGTCACGTGATCTTCAACCAATCGCAGGGCACCTTTTTTTTCTGTCCGTCAATTCTTAAAATATATCTCAAACTTAAACTTTTGACGGAACGACGGATGGTCCACTGCCTTGTAATATCGTTCCTTGATTATGGCTGTCGGAAAACAGTTACTTGTTTCTATGTCAGAATAATTTTCATTTTAAATACACAAGGCAGTGGGGTTGGTTACTTTTTTTACGTATCACCTTTGATTTTCAGAGGAAATGCTGATAAACTATGTTAGGGAAAGAGAATATATTAATGACATGCATTAAAAACATTTCTCTCTGCGTGAGAAAGTTCGTGTTGTTGGGTGGTAACACTGAAAATTTTCTGGATCGACGGGCGATGGATTGTTGTGAGTCGCCTTCAATTGACGGACGAAAAACCGACGGATGAGTGAGTGACAGACGACCGACTTACGGGTGCGATGGATGGTTGTGAGTCCAGCTTTATGAGTCTAGCCTGTCCTTAAACGAATTCGTGAGAATGTTCCGTCCTTGTTTACTAGATCCATGCCAATGTTAATATTTACGTCAGGCGAAAGAATACATAGCGTGTTAAAGGTGCAATCAAACAGCGTTGTCAAAAGCACTTTGTTATCCGTCAATCACACTTTACGAAGGCGACACTGAAGAATATTCTGTGATATCTAAAAACAATAATAATTTTACTACCACAAATCTAAACGGGTTGTTCTGCAGGGACCACATCGACCTGGTGTTACGCTTGTCGACTCCTTAAGGGGAATAGTGCAATAACTTCTTATATTGAACTTGTCGCAACTAGTTTTCAGGATTTGTATAGACAATTTTGGCACGTTAAAATCTGAATAACGCAGTCTCCCACGAATTTTTACATTGCTATAAGCCTTAATTATTATCCGACTACTGACGACAGATGGGACAGAATACCTTATTTATTGTCTTCCATCAGTAGTCTGAGAATAATAAAGTCAGTGTATACCTCCAAGATCTCTCTTAATTGCGGGGCTGTTTTATCGAAAAAGGAGAGTTACAGCGCAGAAATCGTTTTTATATGTTCGAACATGGCGATTAATAACCCGTCTTGTAATTTTCTTGTATTCCAGCGCCGCTCCATCCTAGGATCTCATTTAATGTCATGTTCAGGGATGACGGGCACCTACGGGTCCCAGCTGGAAAGCCCGTCACTCGGAGGGTGTTGCCTCGCCCTGGGTCACCCCCCCCCCCCCCATACGCATTTATTTATATTAGCAGATACTCACTGAGATGCGAGTGTAGCAAGCCCTATTTTGTTTATTGACTGGGGATATTATTTACATTACTTTATATTTGGTTGATGAACATTTGCCGATAGATTGCGCGAATTTGTTTTCTTTCATCAATAATGGTTTCCAATATTTATAACTAAATCCTCTACGATTTTTTTTTTTTTTCATTTTAGAGGGCAAATATCACCCTTCATCGCCACTTTAGGCCACAAATCATGCTTATCCTTCCTACGTGGTTTTTCATATTCACAACTCAACCAGTGGATTCACGAGAATACGCTTTATTATATCTATTATATTCCAAGCTCACAGTGTGTCTTATTTACCGCTCCATGGAACCAAAGCTAATTTACAGCAGTCAACTTGTGCGTGAGTATTATTTTTGCTACTAACTTTGACGATTATAAATATTTGAATATTATTCACTATTTATATATTTACTATAGTATGTATTATTACTCGAAATATTTTATTTCATATTGATATTCTGTTTAAGTTTTATATTAAAAGTTTAATAGTTTCTGCTGGGTTACCAGGACTTAAATCATAATTTTAAAAGCTGTACTTACAGTCATATAAAAAATAAATATATGCGGGATAGGAAAACATGTAGGAAATACATTAAATACATCGATAATTAAAAAAAATTATGCCGCAGCACTATAAAGCACGCCACATCATTACGTTTAATTAATTTAGCACATAAAATTATAATTGCCTCACATGTTCGGTTAAGAGCAGATAACCGTTTCCAACCGCAGTGAGAAATAGACACTTCACAAGAGCAAAGATATTCATCCTTGTTGTTTATCTTAGCACGGATGTAATTTCAGACTGCAGGCAGCAGCTTTTTAGTTAGAGAAACGCGAGGAATTTTCCTCTGTACGCTAGACTATGTTTCATAGAATATATACCCCTTTTCAACGTTAATGTTTCTTTTGTACACTAGAGAAACGAAAACAAGTTGTTCTGTCTAGTAACTTTACAACCATAACTAATGCACTGCCTTATTTCTGCATTCTGTGCAGCAAAAAGTTCCATCATAAAAATTAATAATGGGCGGAGTTTAACCGAGTTACATTCTAAATTAACACTTTTTAACTTCTTTTTTTTTCCGATTCAAGTTTCAGATATGCTGTAGTAGACCTTGCTTCGTTAAAATTGCCATAAATATTTTAACTTGAAGAAAAAATATATGTAATTTGAAGAAAAAATGGTGTCGTCTTTTAAAATGCAACAAATTTGTCCCGAATGAGCATTCACAAAGAACAGAAAAAGATAAATACTTTCAGTCAACTTTACGTGTGGCTGAAAAAACTATCAACATGAGCAGAAACTACTGGTGCTCATTTCATTAGGCCTATGTGCACAGATGAACTGAAATTCCGCCCTTATGGATGTTCAAATTGGTTATACGCTGCATGTTATAAAACACACATTAGTTATACATTTGCAGCACAAGAATATCTCTACGTCAGAGCTGAAGTTTCCAAGGAAATGCATCGGAATTAAAAATATTGTTGGGTTTTTGCTAACAAAATGTATCTACTGTGTGTTGTGTATGTAGCAAGTTTGTAGGTGCTGATCTTCGCCGCGCCTTCTAGTTATTTAAAAGAGCGTACGTAGCAAAGCGTTCTAGTTTTGGGTCTCCGGTTATGCATGAATACATGTGACGTGTTTTTAGATTTAAGATTAAGTCTAGTTTTATTTATAAGACTCCTTCCTCTTCAGATGGGGTATCCGGCATACCTTATGGGTGCCAAACAGTAACCTCAAAAAATATATTTATAGCAGAGAAAATTATATGAAAGTTGTGTAAAAGAGACATAACAAGAGTACATAGCGTAGTTTACAGTAAATATATTTTAATAGCTAGAAAACCATTATAGTAAAAATATGAAATTCACCATTTGTAATTTTGCTGTTGACAAAACTGAGGGTAAAAACACGGATTTCAGAAAGCCAAATTTTTATTTAGATGTTGACAGAATACATTTTTAAAATTGAAGAATGTATGTACGCAGCATTCCACGGAATTTAAAAGTAAATGCTTCAGAATCACTCCTGTTTATTTGAATTTTTGCCTCAGTGTTAATGTGGTAAGTGTGAGGGTGCTGGCCTCCTATTATATTCATTAATATATATTTTGTTGATTTGAGTGCTGGCTAACTGCGTGGGGTTAGCTACAAGACAGCACACATTATGGAGAAAGTAATTGGGAAGACACATGTTAAGTATATGCGCTGAAATATGCTAATATTCGACTTGGGAATGGAAGCAACTAAAGGCTCTTCACAATAAAGTTAGCACTTTAGTAATAAACCTTAGAAAAAAGTCACTGCCCCTGCATGCATACATTTTAATAGGCGCAATGAGTGACATTCATCCAGTAAAGTTGGTACCGATGGATGGAAATTATTTCCATATCTTAAAGTCAAATGAAAAGTGTTAGTTAACCATTTGCGATGACTTAAAGTTATTTCTCTCGCTTTCTGTTGTTTTAATGCATCGAAGTGTAAACATGAGCATATTTGTAAAGTATTTACTTTCTTAATAATTTCACAGTTTAATTTGACGGATAGATGAATAAAGTGACGAGGCTCATAGAAATGTTAAATTAACATAGGGTGGAGGAATACACAACGTGTATACAAGTAGATACTAAGCATGGCTTTCAAAAGTGCTTATTTTACCGTGAACAGCCTATAGGAGAAAATCGCTCCTAATGCAGCCGACCGATATCGAACCCCACAATGCTTTTCTAATGCCATTCAGATACGTTACCGCACAACCAAGCACGTTTGATAACCAGGCGCAGCCGGGAAATGTGTTATTTTACAGGACAGTACGAAATTTTTTGATAATATTGCGCTAAGTAACATGCAATCAAAATTACCACTTTCGACACTGTAGTCGTATACCGCATGGACAACGATTTTAATAATAATCTCCGAGTGTTTAGTGGTGTAGTGGTCAGACTACTCGCCTAACACCTAGGCGAAACGGGTTCGTTGCCAGGCGGGGTCACGCCCTTATTTTCGCATGTGGGAATCGTCCCGGACGATGCCGCTGGTTGGCGGGTTTTCTCGGTGATCTCCCGTTTCCCCTCGCCATTTCATTCCGGTGCTGCTCCATACTCACCTCACTCCACCCTCATCGGCTCTCTAGACCTCAATGTTAAGAGACGCTCAAATCTCTCCACTCTCCTCCTCCCGGGTGTTTAAAAAGTAGTGCATCCACCTCTTCAATTTACTTTGGTAAACAAGCATAAAATATCTGTATTTAAAAAAATACCTTTCCACCAAATAAAACCGTTTAACTTTAAAATACGTATCTGTACACGATGAACTTATAAACACTATCTACAAGTACTTGTGTTACAAGTACTCGTGAAGCTGGCCACACACTCCAAAACGGCGCGGACCAATCACTGACATTTATTGGTATAGGCTGTTCACGGTAAAATTAGAACTTTTGAGAGCCCTGCTTAAGATATGCGTGTATGCACGTTGTGTAATCTTCCGCCTTATGTAAAATTAACATTTCCGTGGGCCTCATCTCTTTATACATGCGTCGGACAAGTAAAACTGAATAATTATTAGAAAAGTAAATATTTTACAAATCTGCTTATTCTTACACTTCAATGAATTCAAAAAACAGAAAGAAAAATAAATAATTTAAGTTATCGAAAATCGTTACCTAACACTTTATATTCGATGTTAAGATAAGAAACTACTTCCCATCCTTCATTACCAACTTTACTGGGCGAATGTCACTCAGTGCGCCCATTAAAATACACTATCAACTAAAAAGTAATTGGGCACCCGTGAAGATAGGTAATTCAGCATATCAGTTGACTTGTGTTTCACGGCCTTCGGCGTAGGGCCGCTGGTGTTTGTCTGTCGTAGCATGAACACGAGGCCTGTTGTAGCATTCTGGATAATGAAATGCTCCCAACATTGTGGCGTTTTTACGTAATGGACCCATGTTACTTCCAGGATGACAATACCAGGTGCCATGTTTCAAGGGCTACGCCGACAACAATGTTCGTCGATTGGACTGGCCCGCCCAGAGCGCCGACCTCAACCCTATAGAACATCTTTTGGACGAATTGGATCTCCGGGTGAGGGCTCTTCAGGCGCGGCCAAAATCCATTGCTCAACTCATGGAATGGTTGCAAGAGGAATGGCGACGAATTCCCGTGGATGTCCTGCAAACACCCGTAGAGAGCATGCCAGACAGGGTGGCTGCTGTTAATAGCCGCAAGAGGTGGCCCTACGAGATTCTAACGGGGTGACAACCACCGAGTAAACATTGTGGACAGGTGTCCAATCATTTTTTGGTAGATAGTGTATATGCATGCAGGGGTAGTGACTTTTAGATAAGGTTCATTTCTAAAGTGCTCACTTTATCGTGTACAGCCTTTGTAAAACCGCCTCCTTACAACCCATTAAAGAGAATCACTTATAAATGATTAAAATGAGTGAGAAACCAAGTAGATACGTGCATGCGCCTAGGTGGTGGAAAGGAAACCACACCTGTAAAATCACTTCCGGTACAGTCGGCCGAAATCGCTCCCGCAACCCCTCGGAAGGAAGTCAGGTTTGCTAAGACGATAATAATAAAATCAAAATATCTGGGCGAATTAAAGAAGATTGCCCAGTGTAATTGCACACGAATTCTCCGCCATCTTACTAGTTTGTAACGTGGAAACACGTGCAAGTATCAAAATCAACAGAAATGAAGTTGACGGCTAATTCTCCATCGACAGTGAAAACTGCTGCTAACTTAGCTCTGTGGTCTGGTAACCCGCAAGCTATATTGAGGCACAAGCAGTAAACTGAAATTGGTGAATACTTTCCTCGAGTTGCAATACTCTCATTTGCTTGCTTTGCAATTTAACTTAAGATAACAAATCAAACGTCTATCTTTAGTTTAAGTTTAATTTTATTTTAGCGTCCTTCATACATCCAAGTCAATTTGAATTGGGATTTGTCAGATTGTATACATTAAATTAATTGTATGCATAATAATAATACAATAATAAAATAAGCATTTAACCTAACTGTTATGGAAATATGCATAATGCAAGGCAAGGGTGTATAGTTTACATCGTAAATCGTTACGATTTAATAAACAAGTATGTGAATGTATGAGGATTACAACAGTTTGTCATCCAAGATATAAATACCCTAAGTATTAGTAGTAAAAACAGTGAATATTAAGTTTGGTTACAATAAATAAAATAGCATATATGCCTTACAATGAGATCTTACTATTATCAATATATACTTCTACATAATGTAATGATATTTCTAAGAAATATTTTTAGTTGTACTTTTAATTGATTAAAGTTGTTTATTTCTTTAATGGCTGGTGGTAGGTTGTTAATAAGTTTAGCTCTAGAGTGATAAGGACTTAAGGATGTTTTGAGGGTTCTGAATGGGAACTGGTGTAGCTGACTAGCTTGCTTGGTTGAGTTTCTACGTATGTCACTATTTTTAACGTGATTTATGTTTTTAATATACAAACAAAATACAGAAGTATGTATACAAACATGGTAGTGTCATTACTTTAGTGTTTTTAAAAACAGTTTTGCAGTGACTTCTGTATTCTTCACCAGTTAATTTTCTCAAAATACCCCTTTGGTTGTTTAAAGGCAGCTATCCAATTTTTTGATCTGTCCCAAAATATTTCATAACTCATGATAGATTGAATATTTGAGAAATAGTAGCATAACATTGTTTTTCGGTCACATATGCTTTTAAGCATTTACGTGGCAAAACACACGGAGCTTAATTTTTTACAAACTGTGTTTAAATGATCATTTCAGGTTAGTTTCGTATCTACAATTAGACCCAGAAATTTTATATTTTATATTTCCTGCATATGATCGTTACCTATTTTGAACTCTAAATTGAAGTGTATTTTCCCCACCCGGTTTCAGAATGAAAGTTAGTAGGACTAATTTTCTTTATATTCTGTATTAAGTGGTTTCTGAGGAACAAATTTGACATGTCTGTTAGTATTTGTTTCATTTATATCATTTGTAAACCTTACTGGTTCACCAAATTTCAAGCACTCAGGGAAGTCGTTAATATATATTATGAACAACAATGATCAAACAACCTATATCCTTTATCTTGTTACGCAGAAAAATGATCTTTCCTTTCTATGCTGCCTGCACGTATTCATCTCATCTCACTTAATGAGGGATACTGTATGTTAAATGAAAAAAATTAGAAAGAAAAACTTTGCAACATTGATTTAAATTAGGGATCAACTTACACATGAAGCATAATTTATATATTTCATATTGCACGTAATAAACGTTTATGCACAATAGGAAAATTTACAAAATATATAATCTAATAGAATAACTTTTGTACACTCCTGCTGCAGTGAAATGGGTAAGTTTGAAAAAAAAAGTTATTGTTAATAAAAAATAATTTCTTGGGTTCATTAACTCAGTTTTATTTAATTATTAGTGTACGAACATTGTCACGTATATCTGCATTATTTAACTCCTTCAAGCTCACTTAATTCTAAATTAGTTTTAATCTGGATGGAAAAAAAAAAACTTACATAAATTACGCTCATTTTTTGTCATTTAATTAAAACCAACCGTATATTTCTTTACGATATTTGAGGAGGGAAAAATTAATTGCGACGCTTTACATATTTGAACGGAATTCTCTATCTCCCAGAATAACATCATGTCACCACACCAGCTCGAAAAACACAATTTTAACTGCCAGTTTGTAAGTATACCAACAATGTTATAAATTTATACGATATAAATAGCAACACAACACGTATTGAAATATTCATTACGAAAATAACAATTAATTAAGTTCTATTATGTTATCCTCGAAAAACAAATCTTACAGTTTTAATATGTATTTGTAAATTTATAAGTATTTATTTTCTTTGTGATTTACTTGTTTCGGTGTTTGTTAAAATAAAATTGCAAATTTTCTTTAGAAATCTCAGAAGAGACAACTTTTGCGAGATGCGAAGCATTAACGATTTTAGTTGTAAAGTCTGCACTGAAACAAAGTTAGCGACCTTCACGAAGATGTTAACATTGCCGAAATGCATTCAGATCTACTGCGTACACTCTGAATCCGAATCAGTTATATCAATTAGTGAAAAATCTCTCACTGAAAGTCAGTTGATTAGTTACTGCTGACCGGCAAATCAAGCAAATTAACTTAGAACAATAGTGATTTGTAGCAGTGACATTCTTGACACTCGGTGGGAAATCACAAACAAATTAGCGAAATTCGACCATAATTTTAATTAGTTATCTGGCACTGATTATCAGTTACTCAATTCTCACTGTTTTCACTGATTTGGCTCAATTCCCACTGATTCAAGTTTAGAGTGTAAAGATGCGTTCAGAAGAAAACTTTCTTCCGTGGGCCTTAATACACCTGCAGGCACGAGAGGAAACTATGCGACCGACTTCGCAAGCCTGTCGTCTAGGTGAATGTCATTCCAGTCCTACACATTACAATTTCCTTTTGAAATGACAGTGTGAATTAGTATTTGGCCTTTTCTTGCAGCTCTGGAGCGGCATGCTCTCGTAACATGCTATTCTAACTCTTCCTCGCGCCCGTGCTAGGAAACTATGGCGTCTTTCTCCCACGTAAAGAATTTAGCGAATGTGATGTGAAAGGAATCCTCTTAAAGGTTCTTACATGAGCTGGAGCCGATAACATCAATGAATAATGATCTTCGACCTCGCAAAATGACGCCGCAGCCTCCCAATCTCCCAGCGTAACTGTGATTAATGCCCTGTAATCTCGAGAATACACGTACACAGGACTTCCGTCGTTTACACTCAGCTTATTTTTCGCCGAGCGTCTCTGCACCACAATTTTTATTCGTTACTCGAGGATTTATCCGCTTCCGTAAACGAAGAAAATCTCGGAGGCCATTAGCATTAACGCGGATTTTTAATGAACCTTCCTTTCATTTTGCGGTAAGCTTTTTTGTGCCGGCCAGTTTCCTTCAAACTCCTATTTTTATGCTTGCCGTGCAACGTCGTCATCCTGTGACGATTATGCTAATAATTTACTACTACTGGCAAATACCTCTTTATCTTGGCATCAACAATAAAATTGTCTCATTCTCATACAGCATCTCGTTTTTTTTCTACATACACTTCTGCATATTCCTTGGATTTTCTATGCATCCTGTTGACTGCTAAAGAGAAGATGGCATCACGCTGTGAAAATAGGAATTTATTACATATTTGTAGTGGTTTCTCTGTGAGCGCCGTATGGTATGTAATGTTTACTGTGATACAGAGAACTATTAGTAGTCTGTACGTTCATTTGCAACATATATGTAATCACCTTTCGCTGCAAACCACTTTTACATAGAAAATAGTAATGCAAAAATTTAATAACAACATGCCCATTCATCACAACGACACCCGTGCCGTTATATTTCACTTCAAGTTAGCTAATTGTATTTAATCAAACACTAGTCTGACAAATCCGCCATATATCATTTTATGAACGCTGTGTCGGAACTCATATGATTCAGTAGCTACTATAAAAAGGTTGTCCAAACATTTGTATCCTTTGCGCATAAAAGCGTGTGACATAAAACCCGGGACTTGACTTATAGGTATGTGTAGAGATACGCTTAATTGTTGTGTTTAACCGCAAATATAAATGACCGGGGATAAAATCAAAAACGCGTCTCATTTTCTGTATTCGCTCTCGGAATTACGTGAAAAACAGTCGGATGAGTTCCTTTGCTTGCATGTCGAAATGGTAAATACGTTTTCATATTATTATTACCTATTTGGTTGTCAAGGTAATTTATATTTTCAGCTTTTTGTATATTAGTCGAGGCTGGCGAATTTTATTTGTAATATGCTGCAACACAATATGCAATAAACTTAACATTACAACAAATGGTGGATAGGTATCAAGTGTAGTGCTGTTTCATCGTTTCTTATTTCTATTAATTTTTCGTTATGTGGTTTCTTGGCATTTATGAATGTGCACATTGTGCACGTTTTGCAGCCATTATGTCAGTTGATTAGGGTTTGGTTCCCATTATTTGTAACATGGCTTTATATAGCGACAGTTTTTGTTTCAGGGAACCAACAAAAAACGGCACAAATGCCAGAAAGTAAAAAGGAGGATATTTATATCGTATGAACATTATATGAGTATGTGCCCAAAGAGAAGTGATTTGTAAAGAACGAAGGTGTAAAATTTGACCACGTAAAAAAATGGGTATTAGTATAGTTATCTATGATCTGTTGCATGATTCATGAGTAGGATTCATGATTCGTTCACTATCTTGATTCAGCCATCTTGTTTCCGTCGAACGTCTTGTTTTCCAATTACTTACATTTGTTTACCATCTTCGATTTCGTCTGTTGCAGATCTCTCGCCGTCTGCTAGAGTGCACCACTGGTGCCGGTAATGTTGCTTATGGCTGCTAGCATGTGCCACCGACGTCCGCCATCTTGTTTTCACTTATCCTTAGTTCAAATGCCGCCTACTAGGGGCGCTGGTGTCGCTATCGCTCTGCCGCCATGTTGGTTATACAGTTGGCCACCAAGTGCACAGAGCTCAAAATATCGTCTGAAGTGTGGCGGGATCGAACTGCCGGACCTTGGGTCGCTAACATTGTGAACGCCTTAGACCACTGGTGGCACTGGTTCTCTGCAACTGCAATCAGTACCGCAGTCAGCACCGCACACCCTGCAGTTGGCACTACATGCACCACAATTAGCACTATAGTTAGCACTTCATTCACTGCATTTAGCACTGTATGTGCTGCATTTAGCACTGCAATCAGCACCGCATGCACCACAATTAGGGGTCATTTAGGGGTCTAGGATTCATTTAGGGGTCATTTGCAGAGCAGAAGGAGTAATTTAGGGGTAAACGTAAACCTCCTATATGATATTCATGCAACAAAGTTGGGCATATGCACGAAACTGCTGGCAAGTAAAAAAGCCTCGAGCGAAGGCAAGAAGTGAGAGCTCGCCCTCGACCCGAATCAAGTTTGACAAATTCTCAGTATAATGCTCACATTTTAAAAACTCTTGGACTTAGCTTGGATTTTAATATCATGTTGGCCCTACTCAATCTACTGTTAGTGAAAGAAATTGGATTTTGACCATGTATCATTGCCTATGATTGCGGGGTTGCAGATCCTAAGCACCCTCCGTGTTGAGGTGAATCTAGGACCCATTACTGCTGATGCTTTGGTTGATTCTGGTGCCATGCAAACCGTTATCTCTTTTCGACTTTTTGAGAAACAGCAAAAATTGAGGTTGGTGAAAATGATTGTTCCTAGTCAACTTCAGAGCTATGTACCACCTAGAAAACTTATCTACTTTGGGTTATGCTTAGATAAAAAATTGAAAATAGCACATTTTACCTGGCTACATAAGTGTTGAAAATAGCACATTTTACCTGGCTACGTAAGTGTTGAAAATAGCACATTTTACCTGGCTACATAAGTGTTTGATAGCAAAAACCTTAAGTTGTGAATTCATTCTTGGGGCAGATTACATTATATATACTGGGTTAGTGTTAGGTTTACAAGCACATCACATTTTCTTTAAGTTTGCAACTGGAATCAAAATACTGTTTATAGGCTCACATTACATAACCTATCGTCTGAAATTCAGTCCAATTCGGAATCCAAACTAATTACCAATGAGTTGAAACATTTGGATTTTAATCAGCTGGAGGCAATTGAAAAGCTTTGTGAGTGGTTCCACAAGGTTTTGACATCTGAATTAGGTTTGACAGATGTTCTGGAATATGAAATTAAATTACTTAGTAACGAGTGTGTAAAAAGTAATCCATATCGTTTGGCTCCTCCACAAATTGAAATTTTGAGAATGCAAGTACAGGAACTATTGGATAAGGGAGTTATTGAGCCTTCCATGTCTCATTATGCTAGTCTTGCATTTTTGGTCCCAAAACCTAATCAAAATTATAGAATGGTAACAGATTACCTCAAGGTAAACCAAAAGCTGGATATAGAATCTGTCCCATTACATTTCACTTGTTTCGCAAGGCAAAATTCTTCACGACAATTGCTCATAATTTGGCCTACCACCAAAATCATCAAAACCACGGAATCTATATCAATTAACGATTGTTCCCTTTGGTTTGGCAACTGGTGCCCAGGTCCTCACACGTCTATTTGATCGCATTCTCCATAATGTGAAGTTTAAATTTCTTTATAATTGCCTGGGCCTGGTCGTTTCCTCACAGAGTTTTGAAGAATATTCGAAAACATCTAGAAGATGTGTTTACTAGAATGAAAAAGGCTGGTAGTTTTATCACTCTGAACCCAGCAAAGGTTAAATTCGCTGTTCAATTATCCATTTTGGGACATAGGGTTTCACCCAAGGGAATTTAAATTGACCCCGAATGAACGAAAGGTATTCAGAATTTTCCTCCACCCCATAATTCAAAAGGTGTCGCCCAGTTTATAGGTATGGTACAGTTTTTCCGCAAATTTATTTCTAATTTACCAGGGAAAGCTGCTCCATTAAACCACTTACGAAATAAAAATGCAAAATTCGAGTGCAGCAAAGAACAGCAGAAGGCATTCGAGACATTGAAATGGGACATAACACATCTACCTACACACCGTATGACTGATATTTCTAAGACTTTTGTATTGCAAACTATGCTTTAAGTTCTGCCATTGACACAGTGTTAGCACAGGAGATTAACGGAGTTAGATTACCCATTGCTTACCCCTTATGCACACTTACAGCTCAGGAGAATTGATCATCCACTATATACGGACGTGAATGTTTGGCAGTTGATTTTGGAATAGACAAGTTCTGGCAGTATTTAGAGAATGCGGAATTTTTATTAGAAACAGAGAGTTAAGCATTATCCTGGTTATTAGCTCACCCTCGACAGTTAGGGAAAATTGGTCATTGGGTAGCAAAAATTTTTTGTTTGAAGTTTAATATATTAGAGGCTCTCAAAATGTGGTCGCCGACACATTGTCACGTATGTTTGAAGGCTACAAACCTAATGAATTTTCTGAAAATGAGTTCAATGTATGGGATGAATTTCTTTTGGTTGCACAAATATTGCTCATTATCAATGAAAAGCTACTGAACTAAACAAAATTATCCAAAATTTGAGCTCTGGTATCGAACATAAGTCTTACTTTTTGGAAAATGATGTTCACTGTAGATCATGTGATCATCAAAAACGCATTTTAATGCCTACCCATTTGAGGCCTATAGTTTTTGAATATTTTAATTTGTCACCTTTAGATTATCTAGGTATTTTCAAAACAATTCAGGCAATACACAGTAAATTGATCTCTAAATGCATGGATGCCGGAATTGCAGAAATTTTTAAGGTTTGTAAATTGCGTGCTCTAAATAAACCTGTCCAGAGCACTTATTTAGGCCTTCTTGTATCTGAAGTGGCTGAGAAGCTCTTGCAGAAAATTTTCATTTTTTTCGTAGGCCCTTTGCCTCGTAAATGAGTTCATAATATGCTATTTGTATGTATAGCTGTATTTTCTAAATTTGTTTGGCTTATTCCGTTAAGGAAATCAGATGCTAATTCCACTGTTTTGGCTCTTCAAAATCATGTGTTCAAAAACTTTGGTATTTCTTACACGATAGTATTGTACAACAATCCCCGGTTCATCTCAAGGCGTTTAAAAAATACGTGCTTTGCCTATGGTGATCGACATGTAACCTTATCGCAATATTAACCCCCACCCTCCCATGAGGAAATATTTAATAGGAATCTTCGTGCTGCTTTGATAGCATTTGATAGGAAGGAGAATTTGTGGCTGGGATAACAACTTACCCTGATTTTAAATGACTTTTAACTATGCAAGGCACGAGTCTCACAAGTCTACACAATTAAATCTCATGGTTAATTTTGTACCAAAGAATCCCTTGTTAAATGTGTTGCCCCTAAAAATGTTCATGATGTGTGGGCGGCAGCCTTTAGAAACCTCAAATGTTCACATGAAAGAGTTAAGTATAATAAAAAGTGAGTTCTTAATTCTTTTCGAGTAGGTGACTTTCTTTTGTGCAAGTCACACCCTGTCAGCCGTGCTGCTGACAAGAAGATGGCAAAACTTTCGTATCGATGGACTGGTCCCTACCAGATACAGCGTTTTCTTACGCCAGATACTGCTAGTCTGGCTGACCCAAAAACGGGCACTTATCTCACTCGAGCCCATGTGTCTCATCCAAAAAAATTCATGGAACCTTGTTATTAAATAGGCCTTAATTATGGTACTGCAGGGTCTAACTATGTGTTTTCTTTTATTTGGTTGATCAACCAATCACTCACTCAGTTTGTTTAATGGTCTCATCTGGTCTTGGTGGCCTGATCATTCACCTTTGTTGCCTTTTGAGTTCCTTCATCTCCTCAAAAACCTGTGGTACTAGGTTAAGAAATTTGTTTTGGTATTTGTTGTTTGTATCTTGTGTCATGATTAATTTAAGTATTCAGAATATTGTGTATGGGTATGTGTGTGATAGGTGTTCTATTATTGGTTTTCAATTGGGAAGTTAATTTGGATAAATTTCTTAATTTGACATAGATGTATATATTGTATGGTACGGTTGGTGTGGTTATGTAGTCGGTTCTACATGTATAATTTGGATCTACCTAATGTTAATATTTTATTTTATTCTTCTCAAAGCATCCACCTTTTGTTTGCCTGTTTTAGAGTATTAATTACTAGCATCGATTTCCCTTGGTGGCTGTTTTCTGTACTGACAAGATTGCAGCGTTGCTAGTTCTCCTGGTTGTTGACATTCTTGAACTAGTCTCTTCGGTTACGGTAAGAAATATAAACTCTGGCCTAATTTTTGGGGGAAAAAAAAAATGAAGATATCGTGTTTTCAGACAGTCAGTATACGATTGTGTTAAAGATTGGTCTGAAATTGTTACATCAAGAATGTTACCAGTTATAGTCTATGTTGCGAAGCATTATTGCAGTCATGAGAACAATGGTGAGACGAATTGTGTAGACAACTCTTTTGACCAGAACTTTAAATTTGTAATTATCCAACTTAAAGAAAATTTGGAAGCCTTCAAGACTGAGGCATTAGCATTTACTTCATTGCTACCTCAATCTGCGCAAAGGCAAACAAGAGAACTCTTCAAGACTCAGGCATTAGCATTTACTTCATTGCTACCTCAATCTGCGCAAAGGCAAACAAGAGAACTCTTCAATCTCGGTGGCAAAATTCTGAAAACTCTTTTCGGAACATTAGACAGTGGCGACTTACAATTTTTTGGGTGAAAAACTAAAATCGGTCTGAAGCACACAGGATGAAATTTCTACAAATTTAGCCAATCATGTTATCCCCCTTAACAATCTTGATGATAGAGTTTTAAATACCACAAACAGTATCCAACTTTTAGCTTCACACTGCTTGGATTATAATAATGCTTTATATGCTGCATTTCATCAAACTAGGCCTACTCATGATATCTGGGACAAAATGATGATTGTCAGTTTTCGTTTCGATTTGAATGTCGTGTTATTACATGTCAGTGAAGCATTGTATAGTGTGCGATTGGAACACTTTGACCTAAAACATGTAATTGAAACTAGCGTTCCACCTTGTTGCATCCGAATTATTTTATTGACATTTTGGACAAGATTCAACACATGATAACATTGCCTTTAATTATGATTGCTCCTGTAACGTTAGAAAATCTTTGCATGTATTATGGGTTTAGTATTGTTCAGGCTATGGTTTTCGGCTCTACAGTAAATGTAGTGGTAAATATACCTTTGGCTTATAAGGATAGTCTGTTCCAAATTTACCGCATATTCCCATTTCCTGTTCATTTTCCAAAGATAAATAACTATTTAACTTTACATATTTCTGAATTATTAATTGTTAGTTTTGATACGAACCTTTTGCCCCCAAAGTTGTTGACTGACTGTAGAAAACATGGCATTACCACATGTCCTTCACGTTTTCCCTTCTTTGCTGCGCATATACACAATTGTGAATTCAAACTGTTTTTAATTAAACGTAATCATAAATTTTGCGATAAATCTGTTGAAAGCCTATCTTTACCCTTTTTTTTTTAGAAAACCAACTTATTTTGGTTATTTTCCACTAAATATCGTGTTAATGTGACATTTATATGCAGAACTAAGGTTGAAACACTACCACCTACTTTTACTCTCCCAGGTAGTGGGTGAATCAGCACGGCTTCTCATTGTGATATTGTGAGCCCTTTTTTCAAAACATTTGGATCCGTGTCCTCTCTTCTAAATTACTCTTTACCTAACAGTCATATTCCCAAGTCTCTTTCCAACCTTTCTAAGTTTCACCTCTCCATATTACCTGGCCTTTCCTTGAATAATTCCTTGGTTGAAGAAACTGACCCTCTTCTAGCATCCAGACCACACGGAATGATTTTCATGATTTCCTTTACCTTCTTACCCATTCACATTCCCCGCAACCTGATACCATCTCTAGACTTATCTCTGTCACTCTATCTTTGTTGTGCTGTCCTGAAGTAACCTGCACTTGAACACACATCGACAGAGATATGGCCCTTTATCGAAAATATAATTCTCCCCCCCCCCCCTCACAAAAATTCATGAGACAAGATTTAAATGCATACGATGCGTGTGAGCAGGCAGACATTTGGTTTCCTATACAACGAGAATACCTAGTTTTTTTCTTTTAAATTGTGACTACTAACACCTTCTTCGGTGAGTTAACCAGTTTCCAAAGAACTTTATTTTTCTGTGAAATTTATCCTAGCAATTACACTTTAACCCCGTTAGTGTCGTGCAAGTACATAATGTAAATTTTAATTAATTTAAGGAAAACTTTTATGTTCTCCCTTTTAACACAGCTAATCATGAATGTGCTAGTTTTAAAAGTTAAAAGCAGACCTAGCGTCGGTAAGACCTCACAAGTCGAGATTGTATTTAGCTAAGTTAACTAATGACTATATACGTGTGGTGCTATTAGGAAGGTCTGGTACGATAAGCACGGCACCTGGAGAAAGAAAGAACTCCCCTTATTCGCAAGCTGGCAATGATTCAGCACCGCAAGGGATAGGATGTAATTAGACTCTATAAAAAAACTCGCCACTTTCACATTCCGTCTTCCTTCTGCAAGCCATTTCTCCTGGAAATTAATTTACATCTGAATTCGGAATAAATGGCTGTTGGCAAATTACGGGAACCGTAATTTTAACCCCGTAGACGCGTTACCTTAAAGTGGCAAGGTAAGGGAAATACCAGAAAAGAAGTGAAACTTGAAGCTTGATATCACTCGCCACTGTTTTGACATGTAATATGGCGTTTTCGGGACCGCGAAACTCGCTTATAGCATACCCTCCGCTGTTTAAATTGTTATGACTGCCGTTGATTTACCGTTACAATGATAATGGAGTTTATGTATTCTTCTGTCGCACGTAAAAATAAAAGTTGCCATAGACTCAGTGAGTAGTACACCATTTGAAAATCAAGTAACGGTATGACATACTTAAGAAAAAAACTATATGTAACTATTACGTATACATCCGTAATTATTACTTTTTGTCTAAAACAAAAGGAAGTAATTTATGTGGCCACTGGCCTAAGCATTACACTTTTTGTATAACATATACGTGTATTCTATTATTACTTCCCATCTACACTACTGAATAAAATAGAAGTGTGTCTGTGATTTACGAAATTTTCACTTTTAATTATTTTTTCATATAGTATAATTGATAAGTAACTCATATATAATTTTAATTTTTCATGTCTGTCTTTCCGAACGGATTTAACTCAAAACCACTTAACGTAATGACATCAGATTTGCACAGTATATAGATAATAACCCCAGGACCAACTTAGTCTTTGTTTCATTGAGATATCTCAAACGGTTCCGGGAAAATGGTGATCAGGGATGTAAATAGGCACTGTACTAGATTAACCTTTTCTTAGAATCACTGCATAAAAAAAGCATTGTTAAAAATAGATTTCCGTCATTTCTCCTTTCTTTTTTGTCTTTGGGCTGTCCTCCTTTCCTTCCAAAAAGCCGCAGTGGCCCAGTGGCTAGTGTTATTCAAAGAGGGGTCGCAGTGATCCAGTGGATAAATATACAGTATATCAGGTGGGACCGCAGTAGTTCAGTGGCTAGAACTACAAATAAGGGGGCCGCAGAAGCTCTTTCTAGAGAACCCAATAATGGTGCGGCAGAAGCTCAGTGGCTGCTAGAGAACCCATTAGTGAAGCCGCAGCTGGTCAGGTGCTAGAGCACCCAATAGTGGGGCCGCAGTATCTCAGTGGCTAGAGAACCCAATAGTGGGGCCGCAGTAGCTCAGGGGCTAGAGAACCCAATAACGGGGCCGCAGCTGGTCAGGGGCTAGAGCACCCGACAGGGGGGCCGCAGTAGCTCAGTAGGTAGAGAACCCAATAGTGGGGCCGCAGTAGCTCAGTGGGTAGATTATCCAATAGTGGGGCCGCAGAAACTCAGGGCGTAGAGAACCCAATAAAAAAGTGGTTGGATCAGTTCAAAGTCCTAAATATCATGCTGAAATAAAACATGCGCGAAGCGATGGGAGAGTGTCATTTAATAACTCTATTAAACCTGAAAGAAGAAATATTAGTATTTTAAACATAAAACCTTATTGAAACTATGGTGGGCTTAATTTTAATAACTTTACAAAAATATCATGCTAACGAAGTCGCACGGATCAGCTAGTTGTATCAATAAATATACTGTAAATACTTAAGTAGTGTTAACGTGTAAATAATACCAAATTTACAAATTTGGTGAAAAATACCACTTGCTTAAAAAGTTTTTAAAACTGTAAGGCCCTTTCCTCTAATTCTTTGAGAACCTCGATAACATATTTTGAGTATACTAAGGGAGAAGAAGTGTGGTGTATTAATTATTTATATATATAATATATATATATATATATATATATATATATATATTCTGTTAACTCTGTTGCCAAAAGTTTCAGCTCACTGCCCTGTTTTAAAAATGAATTGTTATTATTTAGCGAACTATTTTTTTTTTTGGTAATACAATACGTAACATTTTAGTTTATTATTAGAATGGCTGTGTATCTTTATCTGATCACATGCATGAACTTCGGAGGTCAAATGATAGAAGCATGCAAGGAAAATTTTGTATGTTTTATTCGTGAGGCTCGAAGGAAAGTTTATTTCTGTGGGCAACAATTTATACAAACGTACTTGCTGCAGTAACGCATTCTACATCAATATCTACGTTGTACGAAGCTGCTAAAATAAAGGGTTTCAAAACAACCTCGATTGAGCGCATGCGAAATTAAAATTAATAGTTTAAGAAAGTTTTAGAAGTTAAGTGATATTTGCGGAGTTATTTTCGTAACTCTAAGAAAGAATCAAAACTTATACAGCACAACATAACTAATTTTAACTAAGAGGTGGCGACGCTTACTTCGCTACGTGGCTTAGTGCTCGGAGGTAAAGTTTTTAATATATGCAGAGAAAGGATGCTTTAAAGTAGGTAACATATATAACTAAATAATAAGACATCTTAATGTCTATGAAAAAAGTTAAAGCATACGGGAGAAAGAGCAGAAATGGCTGGATCAAATGCAGAGGAGTATGTATGTTCAAGAAACAAGTGTTATTACACAAGAAGTCAAAGAGATCCAGTAAGAAACGGGCTGACTGAGATTATATCAGACGGAACTGCCTAATGCAGAAAATATGATGACTACGACAGCGACGATGACGATAATGACGACGATGACGAACATGACGACAATGACGATAATGATGACAATGACGATGGTGACATGATGACTGTGATGACATGATGACTATGATGATAACTATGGTAATAATGATGATGGTGACGACAGTGATGACAACGATTATGACAATGACGACGAAATAGGAGACAATAGTCAAAAACACTGGTTAACACATTTCTGCTAGAATTATACTTTGCTGCTTATTTTCTTGCTCCGCTTTGAAACTATAATTTCGAGAGACGATAATTAACTGTTCGGTAATTCACCACACTTTCTACTTACAAACATTGAAAATAGTGTTTTAAACTATTCCTCTTTGGTTTTTTTTTTTACTACTTTGGTGTTTAAATGTGCTTAGAATGCGAAATACGCGTTTTGTGGGCATACCTCTAACATGCAATTTTAAGCGTGGAGGAAGAAAAATAAGCCATATTAAATTTTGAAGTTTTTGAGCAATAAACTGTATGTAGCATTCTTTGAGCAATAAACTGTATGTAGCATTCATTGTCAAAATTATGGTGGTATTGTGACACAGTAGATGACTCAATATATAGTCTGAATTTAACTTAGGTGGAATGTTTGTATAAATTCATCGTATTGGACCATATTCGAGTGTATTATTTATTATCTTTTACTAATATATACAGAAAGTAAGAACGTTTAAGGATGTTTGGCAGCACTCAAACTGTAGTTAACTCTGAAGGTATGGAACTATTATTAGTCCCTCCAAAAAATTCCAGAAATAAAGTAATTGTAAACGTTATGGCGAAAAATTGATGAAACCAAAATTGTATCAATTTGGTATTTAAAAAATACACGGAGATTTTTGATGGGTAGTAATAATATGTTTTAAAGAACGCAATTTAAAAACACTAGAACATTTGTATGCCAAGTGTGTTTCACTTTTGAGTACAGCCCCGAGTATCTATTACCGCATAGATAGTTAAGTTTGATAACAAAAATCACCTAAAAATTTCACTGACATTAAATTTTAATTTAAACAACTATTAATTTACAGGAAATGAAAGTATGTACTGTATATCATATGTCGTAACCGTCTAAGACGTAAGTAATCCATGCGAAAGAAAATTTGTTACGCAATGTAAAAATGTACCTTGAAATCTTTGAAATTAACGTTGACTTATTATATAATTGTTCTTTGAAATCAGTAATCATGCCTTTACAGTCTGGAGTTTATTACTTTTCGTGACATATTTTCCCAAACACGTAGGTTATTGTAAAGCACTAAGGACGGTATTTCTCAAAAAATAATAATGCTTAACTATAATACTGGTTTAGTTCTACACCTCTACAGCTTTTGACTGCACGATACTTTTTGAAAAACTGTGCTCGCGGGGATGCTTAGTTGAATCCCATCGTACTTCGAGATAAGTTTCGGTGCAATTTTTCCTGCTTGATCATCACCGCCTTCTCAAAAACGATTAGTTCAGGTCTGTACATGGCTTCCAGTTAGCGTAGCTCGTAATTCGCTTCCTATGAAGTAGAAGCATTGCAGCTCCGAATGCCTATCAAAGATTCATACCATAATTCATTCACGGTTAGGCCTACTTCGCACTTTTCTGAAGCCCTGCCGAAGATCTACTTCCAGGATATTCCTCCGCCTCGTGCAAACTAAGCTTAACTAAGTCTTGAAAAGGACAACGCGCCGAATGCGTGCTGACTCACTTGTAATAATATTTTGCATGAGAACTATTCCTTACTAGGAGCTACCAACACACGTGTTTATTCACTGTTTTTTTCCTTCATATTATAATTACACTATCATAATTTATAAAGAAAATAAAGATAAACTATAATTCTACGAGAAATAATATACTTATATGTTAACAGTGGTACAAAAAGCGTGTGATAAATTACGTGTTTAGGAAACAACTAAACACGTCAGACATGGCCTAATTTTTCGAAGGATTAATTTAAAAAAAAGGCGAAGAAACCGTGACTAGACTATATTCATATTCTCGTTGCCCACGTTCTCCATAACAGTCCATAAACCGGCTAGCAACCGAAAGTACTGCCTGGCCTATTCCCTCATGAACGAGAGTGTTTTTTAATGTGTACTATAGAATGAAAAGGTATTTCGGGACATGTAATTTTGAAGCCCTTCAGCGTAGCAAAGATCAGCACTGGCATTCCATAATAAATATTCCACCAAAAAATGTTTTGGTTCACCGTTATGCCTAGTTCCATGCAGCACGACGAAAAATCTACACTGCAATTCGGTGCCTTGCATATAGAGCCGACAAGGGTACTTAATACGCGTACTCGTATCGCCCTTATCGTTATCTGGCTTCTGATCGCCAAAACCGGAAAATACCTCCAGACAGGCGGCCGTCCGCCTCACAGCAGCGAAAAGACCAATCATAACAGCTAATTTCACAAATACACTGCAGAATGAACTCTAGCTCGTGTGAAACAGCAACAATCATAACGTTACCATTATGACTTTTAATATGAGATATAAGTAGAAGAAGAAAGCCAAATATAGTGAAATGCACAGAAAACGATTATTATGAGAATCAAAGGTGTATTTTTAAGCTGTTTAGGAAAAACAAATCTCAGGACAACGTTTCCGGGTTTGTGGAAAAAATAAAAACAGATACTTGAAATTATTTTTGATGCATTATGGATCGGAATATTTTTGTATAGCCGGGCTTATTAAATTGCCAGTTTAAAAGTGAGCTGCATAATAGGAATTGGCTCACATTATAATAAGACCTTAAATTAGGTTCAAAAGTTACTAGCACAACTGTAGCTTAAAAGGGATTCGAACATGGAAAGCGACATAGCAAGCTATGCTAACGAAAGCCTTGTTACCAAAACGTAAGAGAATTATCTCACGTTTACGAGGTAAAACAACGGTTCTCGAACGATTTCGTAGAATAAATTTCGTAAGCTACAATGTGCACGGAAAACACGATAATTAATGCATTTTTCAAGAACAAAGTTTCTAATCTGACTTCAAAATTCGGTTGACCGCTCTTCTACTATATGCAACCCCATTCCTCCTTTCACTGTACCGTCTTCACTTATTTCCTTGAAGAACGTTAATTCATCTTGTCTTAGACGCTTCTATTTAAGAAAGGCGTCTCATTGCACATTTGTAGATGATCTATTATGGAAAATTACTATATTAGTGTCAGTAGTGCTGTTACTAGTTTTCGTTTTCTATAATGTCAGATCTATTCATACAGTCTATTCGAGGTTGTTCACACTTTTTGAATCAAACCTTTTAAAAATCACTCCATGTATGACGCGTTTATTTATTACCTATACACACCACGCATAATATCTGTTAACATAAAAATATCTCATTTTTTGTTAAATTGAAGTTTTTCCTAATTTTATTTTTATATTATAATATCTAATTTATAATAAATATGAATATAGTCAGAAAAGCGAGAAAATGTGTGGGTTGGTAGCACATTGTAAGAAATACAGAATATTATCACAACTGAGTGCGCACGAATTCGGTGCGATGTCCTTTGGTGTCATTTTATAGATTTGTCTAAGCTCTGTTTGCACGAGACGGAGGAATATCCTGGAAGCAGAACTTTAGCAGTGCTTCAGAAAAGTGCGAAGTAACAGTGAATGATAATATTAAATACGTAATTCAAAATATTGTTTTATTGAGCTTACCGTACGATATTTGTCACGTTTGTCGATACAATTATCGTTATTTCATACGAAAATTCATATGATAGTTTTGTCAACAATGCACTGAGATCATACACGAAAATTCCCGGGGCCGTGGTGGTGTAGCGGTCAGACTACTCACCTTCCCACCAAGGCGAACCGGGCTCGATTCCCGATGGGGTTGCTCCCGGATTTTCGCATGTGAGAATTGTGCCGGACGATGCCGCTTGTCGGCGGGTTTCCGCGGGGATCTCCCGTTTTCCCCCGCCATTGCATTACGGCGCTGCTCCGTACTCACTTCACTTCACCCTCATCGGCTCTCAATATCTCGATGCTAAGGCTCGGCTCCACCCCTTTCGCAAAAATTCTTCGTTTTCGTGTCATAATTCTAGTTTCAGAGGTGTTGTATCTAATTTGCAGGTTCTAGTCCGTGAACTCTAGCCGCAAGCTCCAGCAAAAAAAAAAAAAAGTCTCTAGCCTGCAACACGTGTGAAATGTATACATTGTGTTTACGAGTCGCATGACTATGTTAACACATTAAAAAGTGGAGGAGAGATATAAATTTTCTTTAAAGAAAAATTTAGCAGGGCCTCAATAAGTGCTCACATTAGCGTGGATATCCTATGCGGTGATATTTCAAAGGTTCGATTAAAAAGTGTGAAGAAACCGCACCACTCCGAATGTGAGTAGGCGGACATCACAGATCAAGGAACCGCATTGTCATTTCGCCTCTGGGTGTATATTTACAGCGTGTGTTCGTCACGGCGGGCCATCCTGCAGCGACGGCGGCGGCGTCAAGTTAACGATATGGACACAGCGACGCTCGTTATACCCTTACAAGAGGGTCGCTCACGATTCGCCGCCCGAACAAAAGAGCTAGGGCAAAAGGGGGGGGGGGTGTGTTGGCAGGGCAGTGGAGTCGACAGCTAAACCACTGTCGCTGACCTCATTTCCTACCTCCATCGATCGACCGAGGACAATCGTATTGCGCTTTTTTTTATTCCTTTACTCTGCGCCCCTCTCAGGAGCCGTGTCCGAAATGCCAAATTTGGGGGATTAGGGTTTAGGAATTTAGGGTGGATAGTTTCGAACGGCTTTTAACAGCGCTACATGTGACAAAGTTGGAAACTACAAGCTTGTGGAATTTCGAAGTTATTTTGTTTGTCACACTATCAATAAATAATTTACTCCCTAACATTTTTCACGTCTTGTAAATAACTGATCATATTTCTTTCCAGCCAATATCAATCTTCTCATTATTTCTTCGCTCCCTGCAATTAACATTCCATTTCAAATAACTGATCGCTTTTTTATAACAATTTTAATACAACATACAAACTTTTACTTTAAAATGACTTCATGTAGATACCTGATTCTCCATTTTTCACGTGCATGTATTGTGCAGCGTTTCAAGAACACTAAATGCCGACGTTTCCGCCACAATGCGAGAAATAAAACGTAAATAAACAAGAGCAGGCGATTTTACGGCCTTATTTGGGGATTTAGTGTGCTGTTTCACCTCAGTAAATTTCAACCCTAAATCCCCAAATATTTAGGGTCTAAACTTGGTCACGTGGTCGAATAAGTAACCTAAATAATCGTCTCGTAGCCGTTTCGAACACGGCTAGAGTCGTTGCCCTAAAGGCGTCGCCAGCACAACTTGATCGTTATCGGGCGCCCACGGTGGTGTAGTGGTTTGACTACTCGCCTCCGACCGAGGCGAACCGGGCTCGATTCACCGGCGGGATCGCTCCCAGATTTTCTCGTGTGGGAATCGCGCCGGACGATGCCGCTGGTCGGCGCGTTATTCTTGGAGATCTCCCGTTTCCCCCCCCCCCCCCTTCATTACGGCGCTGCTCCATACTAACCTTACTTCACTCTCATCGGCTCTCAAGACCTCGATGTTAAGAGCCGCCCAAATCTCTTCACTCATCCATCGATCATCATCCTTTGCGACTTTCCTCGTGGTTCGTGTGAATAGGGCGCACTCGCTGGCTCTCGCTCCTTGAAAATTTGACTTATGAAGGGGATTTCGAATTTTCTTCTGTTTGTTTTAGTTCAAGGGCGTATCGAAAGGAATGTTAGGGGGGGGGGGAGTGTTAATCCGTTCTTGAGACCAAGTACATCTTTAAAAGTACAGTATTGATGAATGTACTTAGTATAACAACAGATAATTAATAAGTGAATTCAGACAGCCCGTCCACTTAGTGGTGACATACGTATCATGAAAACTTAATGCTTACTGGTGACTGCTAGTAAGCGCGTGGCTTGAACGTAGCACACAGCGACCTCCAACGTCTGGGTTTTGCATCTAACGGTTTATCAAGGGAGTATCTATAGACTACAGATAAAGTCTTCAAATGACAATCTGCTTCGTATCCACCCCTACAGAGTCGTTTATATATATATATATATATATATATATATATATATATATATATATATATATATATATATATATATAGCAATGCGTTGGGCAACTGCACGTTAAACTGATACTCGAACGAGACAAGTGTACGTCCGTCAAGAAAATAAGTGAACTTCAAGGTCACGTCGTTCCCTGTGTTCGCTTTCTCGTTATTCCCATCCCCCTTCTGGTAAGGGATTGATAGCGCTCGGCTGCAGGTTTGCCGGTGTAATTGCGATCGTAGTTAAGTAGCACAATGTTTTAAACTTTCCGTGTAGCGTGATGCCGATTCCCGGGTTTTGGTTTGACATTTCCGTGCGCCTGTGTTCCCTGAATTCACAGACTGTTCAAGTAAGCTCTTCTAAAAAAAAAAAACTTAAATATATATAATTATATATGTATATGTATATGTATATATATATATACATATATATATAAACTTATTAAACTTATATATATATGAACTTATATAACTTATATATATAAACTTATATAACTTATATATATATAAACTTATATAACTTATATATAAAAAAAAAACTTATATATATATATATATATATATATATATATATATATATATATATATATATATATATATATATATATATATATATATAACTTCCCGTTGTACAACGTGTAACAGAAAATCATCGACAAAATCCGGCAGGTTATTCCTGACGAAGCTGCAAGACGAAAATGCATGTACCTCTTTCGTTACGGTAATTATTAAGGGAGCTGCGGGCCCTCCTCAAAAATCGAGTTTTGAAATGAGTTTCGTTACAAATATCAGGAACTATTCGAGACTAAGCAACGAATCGGTGAATATTGTTTTGTGGAACGGAAATCTTATACCTGTGAAAGTGCGATCGGTAATATCATATCCCATCTTAGGGAAATAGGTGTGCTGATTGGTAACAAAAAGGCAAGGTGGTAACAAAAAGGCAGGGTGGTAAAATATATTTTATTCTACAAAACACTCTTCACCGACTCGATGCTTAATCTCAAGTAGTTCCTTATGTTTGTAACGAAAATAATTCCAGAACTCGATTTCTGTGGGAGCATCACTCTAAGAAATTATTCGCAAATTTACTAGGACAACTATTCAGAGAGTTATAGGATGTTCACGGTAAAATGAGCACTTTTGAAAGCCCTGCTTAAGATCTACTTGCATGCACGTTGTGTATTCTTCCGCCTTATGTAAAATTAACACTGTCATGTACCTCATCACTTTATTCATGCGCCGATCAAGTAAAACTGTGTAATTATTGGAGTTAGACACGCACGTCTAAAAATGCGTACGTGCTGTCTATATTTTCCTCTAAACCCCCATTCTATCGGCGATACAACCTGGTCTACCTGCAACACGTACCTCGTAACGAGCATTTATGACTACGGAAGAAATTTTGTTCGGAGCTGCATAACACGCAAAAACACTTAAAATATATTTAAATTTATGATGGTACTTACAATTTAGGCCTTTCAAACACCTACATGTGCTTGAAGATCATCGTTTAAGTGGAATTCGCGGCCCGATGTAGCACAAGAACATAAAATTAAAATATTCACGAACGAACGACGAGAAGCAATGTGTTGTTTCGTCCAGCTCATAGAAGACTGTGTTGGGACGGTCGTGCCGGTGCGGAGTGGAGCTTTAGCACGTGCCCGATAGAAGACAGGCGTGTTCCTTCTTCCTGTGCAACAGAAAGAAGACAATTTTTAATATGATTGGTAGGTTCCAAATATCGGACTTGACGTCGTAATTTGAGTATTGCTCTGACCCCTCTAAGGGGGTAATTGTTTTCTCCATAGAGACTAATGTATTTCCATGTTACCAAATTGTTCGGTAACATGTGGGATTTGTTGTAACCCCGCTAAGGATCAATGTTGTCTTCATGCCTTGGTTCGCTATTGGTGGATGAATTGTGTGATCCCTATAGCCAGTCAATGGTCGTTTTTTGTATTTATACGGCCTGTAAATCCAAGGAATCGGTCAGATGCTTGGAATCGAGAGAGGGCTTCCCCATGGAGAAACAGGTCAGGTAGCGGTTATCTGTTATTTCGTAATGTAATACCTTTCAGAATGCAGAAACGTCACTTTGACCTTATTAATCATTTATTTTTCAGTCAGGATAGTTGTGAAATAGAGCGATTTAATGATGCCTACTCAAACTTGTTGGAATCAAGCTTCATTTTTCTCGACAACGTCAGTGTTTGGTGAAATGCTTGGAACCAACTGCTTTACTTGAACATAATGTTAATTTTCTAACTTTTACGAAAGTTTGTTTGTGCTAGTTCTTTGCCATTTTGGTAGATTGATTAGGGGCAGCATTGGTTTTGTTAATCCCACCATTTTGGTAGGAATGTTAAGAAAATTAATGTTGCTTCGGCCAGTTTAAATTTTTCCTATTTATTTTATTTGCAATAATATATGGATTTGCAGGTGCGAGTGACAATCTTACTAAAGTTAACCTAAACGCATAACAGACATGTTGTAGTGACCACGATCACCTGAAATAGCCAGTAGGAAAAAACTTATGTCTGGTGTTAATGATGTTTTTATTGCGATATTTTAATTTGTGTAATGGAAGTAATGGTCACAAGAATAGGCAGAGGTTTTATTGGTGGTAAAATCATGGCAATTGAAATATGCATTTTTATTGAGGTGCAGTAAAATTTGGATTCGTGCATATAAATCTCAGTAATTTGTTTGTATATGCAAAAATGGCTCAACACTATACCTGATGGTTAAGTGTAATACGATATTGTGTTTAAAATGTAAAAATAACTTGGAGGAGATGCAAAGATACTAGAAATGAGTAAATTTATGGTGCCACGTGAAATAAATTTTTCCTAAACGGGTATTAGAGTTGATGCCAGATGACAAACACCAAGATATGATTTAATTCAGATAGCATAAATTTATGTAAAAATATAGAGTGACTTGTTATTATCAGGCATTGAGTACATTTGTGATGCCATGCATGTTTAATTACTAAAAAAAAAATCGGGGCTTGGTGGTCCCATGTATGATAATTGTTATGGATGTCACGTGCATTTAAGATTTTATTTGAGTTCAGAGTTCTCTATATACAATTTTTAACTTGTTGTATTTTGTGTGACATGAGAAAAGATAAGATGCAGTATGGAATAAAATGGAATTATTGAACATTGGTGTTTAATATGTCTAGACAAGTGCTAACCTTGTTTATTTTCAGGTGATTTTCACTGTGCTTGTTATGAATGACTACAATATTTTGCATATGTTGGTTTCTCCTTATTTTTATTAAGATAATAAAATACTGGTTGTTAGTATTGTTTGGCAATTTGTGTCCTTGAGGTGTCCTGGGCGATTACCCGGGACCTCAAGAGAAATAGATACTTTACTAATCTGCTCATTTTTACACTTCGATGTATAAAAAAAAAAAACAAAATGTCAAAGAAATAATTTAAATTATCACAAATGATTACCTAACACTTTTTATTCGACGCTAAGATATGTAACTACTTTCCATCCATCGTTACCAACTTAACTGGTCGCATGTCACTCAGTGCGCCCGTTATAACATACGGAGGTATGAGCAGTGCCATTTTTCTAAGGTTGATTTCAAAAGTGCTCACTTTATCGTGAACAGCCTTTAGTAGTCCGGACATATGTTTTGTAAACATTCGTTGTTTGCGCGTTTACAGGTGTCTCAGCAAATAAATATCGCGGAAATTCGACCTTTCGCTGGAAAAGATACAAACCAATCATCTAAGCTCTTGCGGTTGTTGTTTTTATCACATTCCGTGTATTTAAAGAATAAATGAAATCGTGAACGTGGTAAAAAAAAAAAAAAAACGCATTTTTGGAGCGTACTTAGGCAGTTTCCGTGAGAAGAAGAAGAAAATTAAAAAACGTACATTTGTAGCAACTTCTGTGGGCTTTCGCCTCATGTAGTAAATTCTCGCTGCTACGCAACTAATTTGCACAGGAAAGCGTCCCGACAGAAGAACTGCGCGTCGGTTCAATGCCTTGCACAATTGAGCGATTGGGCGCTGGGTTCGCATATTATTGTCGTCCGTATCGCTATGCATCAAACGCTAATATATATATATATATAACGGGCCTATGTATACACTCTTAATTTCGGGACTTGAGGGCCGATGAGGATGGAGCGAGCTGAGTATGGAGTAGCCTCAAAATGCAAGGGCGGGGAAAACGGGAGATCCTCGAGAAAACCCGCCAGTAATATGCTCATGCCGACTTTGGCGCAGGATTTCAGGAGTAGGAATTCGGAGTTGTCCGGCATCTTGGATGATGTCACATGCGCGGCTGGCGGCCTTGTTAATTTCCCCCCCCCCCCCCCTTTTTCCCATCGTCACCCAAACCACGGCCGACCATTCCAGCAACCCGTAACACTAGAAATTATTTTAATAAAAAAGTATTTTAACAAAACAGATTTTAATAAAAAAAAATTTCAATAAAAAATTAAAAAGTATCTGCCCGCCACCTTGGATTTCTAATAATTATATCGGTTTAAGAGTGTCGCTGCAGATCATGTTTCCATGTCTCTACTTTTTTTTCTAGTCCTAATGTTGCATAGAAATGATTTTAATAAAAATTAAATAATTTGGGCGACACACTTCGGTACCCACTGCATCGGGGGGAGGTATTGATTCCCCCTCCTCCCTGACAAAAACCCGTAACCAAAAAAGACATATTTCAATTTTTTTAATGTGTAAAATTAAATAATTCCGGTGAGTAGTGTATATATGGGGCTACGGGGACAATGTATTTTAAATAGGAGTGTGTAGCTTGGTGGCCTGAGCATCTGGTGAGGGGGGGGGGGGGGGTAGGCTATCTTCGGCTCTACTCAGGATTGCTGGCCTACCCGAAGGAGCTCAGCGGTTATTTCCAATAAACCGTTAATCATAAATGTATGTTTCTAGTAGCCGTATTACTTTTATAGGCATAGGGTATGCCAAATCGAATATCCGTATTTATCGTCCTATTTTAAAAATCATTTCATCTGGCAGAACACATACGCATAAAATGTACACGGTGTAAATTTTATGCAAACTATAGTCATCAGATTTAAGGCAGTTTTTTCTTTGTATGTGATGTTTGTATTTACACCATATATTTACTACCATAGAACTTAACTTAAACGAAACAAAAGAATGCGTTATATGCTTCGAGTATTTTGATAAAAACAGACGTAGTATTGTTGGTTTTTGGCTCAACGTGATGTGTTCTCAAGCCACTCTATTTATTGTAACAAAAAATATACCTGAAAAGCTGTCGAAAACTGGAAGCACAAAAGTATTGGCTCCCGTCATGTACTGATGACGTTTCGTCATTCATTTCGGAGAGACAAAACATTTTTTAATGAGAGGATAGGCTTATGGAGACGAGAAAAATTAATTATTAAATTGTCTGTAAATGTATACAGTTCCCAGGTAGATCGTGTTCGCCCGGCTTTGTCTAAATTAAAATTGAAAGTTTCATAAAGTTTCACCCATAGATAACGATGGAATTACCCACATTATTTTCTAGTCTGTAAAATCGATTCCCGAAACTCTTTAAAATTCACGAAGATAAATTATCTTTCTGTTATGTACCCATGTAAACTCAATTAACAACAAATCTTTCTTTGGTTGCAAAAAATCAGAAGCTGTAAACGTTATCGTGTGTGCTTCTCATAAGTCAAAAGTCGCCATAGTTAACTCGTTAAAACATTTGAAATTTTGACAGTTGCAATCCTCAATGGGCAATAGAATATTATTTTCGTTATATAAAAAACTTTTTCTTGTCAAAGGGTTAAGACGAAATGTTATTTCAAATCGACAACAAAGTTACAGGCGGAAAACTTAAAATCAACGAATAGTACAACGTGAAATATATCCAACTGCAGTAAATGCGTAAAATACTTTCAAGGTTCTTAACTACTAGAAGTACCTTCCTTTATAAACATGCCAATAAAAATGTAAAATAATAATTACAATACGGATTGAACTAGTACACATCATTAATATTCTATTAAACGAATTGTACATTAAAAAAAAAGTCAGTGCTTAGAGCGCGATGAGCAGCCAGATCAAACCTAAAAATAAATATCTCCTGAGAAGTCAAGCATGCAAAAATAAATATCTCCTGAGAAGTCAAGCATGCAAAAATCTGCGGAGTGCTACTGGCGAACGGGCAACCAACAGGAGGGATAAATTCAAGAACCCAATAGTTGCTAATCCAGTGCAAATCAACGAAATCTCTTTAGCGGCCAGAATTCCCGAAAAAACACAATTACTCGTTTCAAAAATTGGTTAGAGAAAAAAATTTCCAGTCATGAAATAAAAGTACTAATTTTAATCTGAAACATCAGGATCGTAAAAAATCACAGCCGACGTCGAGCTACAAATGGGGCAGAGCAAAGTAAACAAGGCCAAACCGCGTAAATCTGTTTATGTTACATGTTGGCGAAATGCAAGCGAAGAATATTTCTGAATATGCTGTAACCTCAACATTCACGGCGGAGCAGTTAGCGAAATTTGGTTATGACTACGCCTTCCCGAAGAGTGGCAGCACTCATAACAGATAGTACACAATATTAGGCAAGTACAGTTGGCTTGTACACAATATTAGGCAGGTACAGTTAACTTGTACACTTTCCCTTAAATCACTAGTGAATGTGTCTGTAAACTATTTACAGGCTTTGGCGTGGCACCTCTTACTATCACTTGCAATTCCAAAGCTTGTAAATAATTTACATCCACATTTACTAGTGATTTTGGGGAAAGAGTATAAGTCAACTGTACTTACCCAATATTATGTACTATCCGTTTAGCTTATGTTGCATATTAAATTTGAGTAACTGGATCACATAAAGAATGGTAGCCCCAGACAACTTCGAGCAACTTGCAGTGTATTTAAAATGAAAATACCACACTTTAAAATATACAGTGAAACGCACAAGATTTATTTATTCACGACAGAGAATACTTCCGGCTGCATCAAGAGCCAAGAGAAGAAGCAAGGGATGATTCGCGCTCGTTCGTCGCATTCTGGCTGAAACTGAGTTGTATGCAGGGCTGTGGTCCGAAAATATTCACAGGATATACTCTTATGTCAGGGTACGCGGCTAGGTGGCCACGGCCTTTAGAAGTAATTAATATCGCCTCGTATGCAGAGGCGTGTGGTGAACTGTTGCATGGTAAGCTGGCGTTAGCTGTGTGCTGTACCCTGTTGCTTGCTTGTTTACACTTCCACCACTGAAACGTAGCTCGGCAGGTGATGTCACAGGACGTGTTTTATGGGTCCCTTGCCTGCTCGTTGTGAATGGTCTAAAACCATTGTTTTCCTAGGCTTCATCGTTATTATTGGTTCCTGTTGCGTGCTCCGATAATGTACAGCAATGGGCAATCACCAGCTTACCACGCAACAGTTCACCTTAGCTTGACACAAAGAAAGTATACAGAAATCTTTTTAAGAAGAAATCTAAAAAATTCAACTTTAATGATTGTATTTAAACGGAAAAGATTCACATGCAACAGTTTGGAAACTGTGCAGTTTTGATTACGCAAGTAGTCTTCTACTGGAGCTGGTTCCAGGAAACTTACAAAAATCTCCAAAGAGAGTAATTTGCTGTCTCATTACATTTGTCATTAAAACAAACACGTTGGTTCCTGTAAACGACGGCTGTTGGTACATTAACCTCCTTGCATCTCGTAGGGAAGTAAACAAATCCAAATTCTTAATTTGGCTGTGACGTAGATTGGCGTTCGTTATAATGAAAATCCATTGTAACAGGATATTCATAGATAACCCCATAAAACGGATCAATATGACGATGTTACATTAATTTACTACTGCGCATTTTTATAAATTATTTGAATCTAAGTAACCAAAACAGAATGTGTTCGAAAAAGAAGCAGATTGCATACTATAAAGAGTGAGACTAAGCAGAGTTTACTATACGGTGTAGACCCGCGTATACTATTGACTACAGCACTGGCCTCGAATGAAAAAAAATAAAAGGCTTGAAATGCATTATATGTTATTGGAAAGTTGGAAAATATTAAGATAATTTGTTAATAATATTTGTAGTGGTTTTGAAAACGTGGTTATACCTTATATGGTTTGGCGGTTTTGCTAGTCTCCATATCAACTCTTCAGTAGTGTTTTTTTTTCTGGGTATAATCTCTTTGTGCATTCAAGCTCTAGTTTATGTGACAGTGTTGGAGTTCTGGCTGCGGGCTTGAGTAGTTCCGGATTTTTAGACTCATGTGTGTCGTTGAGTTGTGTGCGCCTCAAAGTCTACGGTGACCCAAGTGTAATGTTTTCCGAAGGACGGGGAATTACGTGGCCGTTGAAAGAAGATGAAGGGAAGTCAGCTAATCGTGCGTGAGAGAGTGACAAACTGGAAGTGGGTCTTCGGTAGGCATTAACGCTAAGTCGAGTTACCTGGTGAGGAGTTATGGTCAAGGAGAGGGTGAGTCCACCAACCCCTAACATGACTCTGCAATTACGAGGGCAAAAATGGTATACTGTATGGCTTGGAACCTACACTAGGAGGTATCATCTTTAGCAATGATGGTCATAATTTAATATTTATTACTAATTTTTTAACTTCCTTGTTTTGTTTTTTTTTGCCAGGATGTTAATTAGGGAACTACTTACATACTGCTACGTGTCGTGATCAGGCCTTAGCTGAGCGGCCTGCCTGATCACACCTTCACATATTTATCCAGGACACGGGCCGTGATTGCTGAAATTAGTTATAAAATCGCAAACTACATAAACCCCTTGCACACGGGCAGTAAACGGGGACAACACAGCCGATATAGGGCAGTGTAGCCCGTGGGCGGTGTCTTTTGTCGTCGGGCCATTGGAAAGAGAAGATCACTAAAGATGGGTATGTCCGGCCGTCGACTTCCGCCATCTTAACCAGCCTACGGAATCATAAACAAGGTCGGGAAGCTCCAGTTAGACTTTACTAATAATGTGGCTGGTTAAATCTTTTTAATTTTATATAAATTAATATTTCAGTATATTTGTATAGCTCCCCGCGCATATTAAATCATGTTAATATTGAAATAATATTGTACAACCTTGTTAAATAAACCCCTTTTATATAGTGTTCACTACTTAACTCTTATAAATAGCTTGCTACGCCCATACAGCTCATATAGTATGATGATGAACCATCAATCATATAACAGCATAAAATTATACCAAACTTATGTCTAAACAAGGCACGCAGATACATGGGATTTTACACCATAACTTTCCGTGATGGTTCGATAGTACCTTAGTGACTTCAATTACGCACGTCGTCCTCCAGTGGCAATCGCGTGATACGGAACCCAAACAAGGGAATCGATATGCAAGCAACGCCCAGCATACAATTACCTCAGTTAGTTAGAACGATCGATTAGTGGTTTGCTCGCAAGGACCCCTCATACATCAATGACGATACCAAGCTATATTGATTCTGCCTGTAAACTCAGCAGGGGTGGCTTACATACTAAAATAACTCAAATTACACGTGAATTCGTATACGAAGGTCAGTATGCGAGCGCAAAGTTTGCGTCGACGATAAAAACGGTCGTAATCTTAACACAGGAGACAAATATCGCGCTAAGTACCTTACGTCTCGCGCAGTAAAATAAAATGGTGGATATTTTTAAATGAATTGTTGTAACTTCGTGAACCATAACTCTTCTAATTAAATAATGGAGCTTTTAAACAGTATCGTCTGCATGTTAAGGAAGTAGATATTCGTGCTTTTCAAATTAAAGGAAGGTTACAAGCATTTTTGATAATTGTTTTAAACGTCGGTAGGCCCTGTGTAATATTTTCAAGTCATGTCAACCGTACGCACATGTCGCATTCAAAACGAGAAATAATTTTTTTTTAAAAGAAATAAACCGGAAGGAAAATCATGTCAAATTTTATTTTACTGGGATAAAAGGCACACAATCGTAACATGAATCTGTGTACGATCAAAACACACATACGTTTAACGATGCATAATGTAGCACAATTTGTGCTAACAGTTGTCTGAAAGTAACCTCTTTCAGCTCCCCCCCCCCCTCCAACTAATAAACATAATAGTTTCCACCTATCTTCCTCCTGTACAATTTTCTATCTGTGCATTAACAAGTTGAATTTCTGTTCTGTTGAAAGAGTTTTTACGATGCCTATGCCAGTTTTCCCCTCTCTTTTTTTAGTTATATATTACTTGTAGGTACTCTCAGTGGAAATATTCATGACCTCAACCGCGGCGATGACAACCCAATGCCTTCCTGTTGCAGTGTAATGCCCCTTGCATGAGTTCCTTACCCGTAGGCGTAACCTATGGGGCTTAGCCATGAGATGTACTGAATTCCCGTCCTTCCTCAAACGCACACTTAACACTTATTTTAGGGCAGGTGAAGGGGAAAATATATCCCTGCCGGGAATAATATGTGATGCGTGGGATTCTACCGTGGAACCTCGTCGTTCAAAGTCAAATTTATGAAGGTCGCCTTGCACACGCTGACTTGCCGGTTCGGAAGTGATCACAATTCCCCAAGATGCACCACAGTGGAGAGAAAAAAAAGCAGTTGAGTTGAGAGATTTGGGCGGCTCCTGACAACGAGGTCTCGAGAGACGATGAAAGTGAAATTAGGTGAGAATGGAGCAGCGCCGGAATACAAGGGCGGGATGAAACGGGAGCTCCCCGAAAAAACCCGCCGACCAGCGGCATCGTCCAGTACGATTCCCTCCTGAGAGAATCCGCAGTGATCCGGCCGGGGATTGAACCCGGTTCGACTTGGTTGGAGGCAAGCAGTCTAACCGCTCAGCCACCGCAACCCCCCAAAAAATCACTGCAGCGATTGATAGAACAAACTTTAGTACCAGCAACAGAAAGTACTGTTAGGGTATCACAGTTTATTTTTGTTGCAGAACCTATCCAAACATCTTCAAAGTGGTTCTTAGGACGGAAATATCTGTTCTGTAGTAGGAACAGTAAGCTCTGCTGCAGTAACTATATTCATAGTTGAAGGCACAATTACTGACAGGAACATAACAAGCAGTTGCGTTGCAGGCTATTCAAAGTAAAATGAACACTTTTGAAAGCCCTACTTAAGATCTAATTGTATGCACGTTGTGTATTCTTCCGTCTTTTGTAAAATTAAATTGTCATGAGACAAATCACTTTATTCGTGCGTCGGTAAATGAGACTGTGAAATTATTAGGAAAGTAAACATTTTCTAAATTACCTCATTTTTACACTTCGCTGCATTAAAAAACTTAACGCGAAAGAAATAATATAAGTTACCACAAATGGTTACCCAACACTTTTTATTCGACGTTAAGATATGGAACTACTTTCCATCCCGTGTTACGAACTTTATAGGACGCATGCCACTTAGTGTGCTCGTTAAAATGTATGCTGGTACGGACAGTGACGTTTTGCTGAGGTTGATTTCAAAAGTGCTCGCTTTATCGTGAACAGCCTTTATTAATATATACGTTAACAATATTCAGATGGCACTAACAACCAATGTAATTGCCGTAATTGCTATAAAGGTTACAGGTACAGAAATTTGGTTCTTACGACCATTTTTTTTTTTCGGTGCACTCCGTACACATGGCCGGCGTGGTTTCCTGACGTACTGCGGAACAAGACGTGCAGGTTCACAACCCCAGCCTCGGGGTAGTGGCTCCCCTGACGCCAGGAGGCGGGCTCGGATGTGCGATCAGAGACCCCATGTGTCGACGGGGGCCCGTGGTCGAAGACAGGGGCCCCCCTCCAGGGGCCGATGCGACCATCCCAGCACCCATAGGTCAGCTCCGGGCGAGTCCCCTGACCTCCTTGCCCCCACCCCCCTCGGGAGAGGTCACGTGAGGACTGGGACGACCCCGGAGACCCTCTGGAAGTTGAAGTACCTCAGCGACTGATCTGCGACTGCACGAAGCCTCCTCCTGCATACATTCATGTCCGTCCCGGCGCGTCGCGTCGACAAGAAAATGGCGTCAAGGCGAGGGAGGTGTGGTACCTCTCAGTTTATTTTGCATGTTTACTTCTCTTCCGCCAGACTCACTTCTTCCTCCGCGCGGTTTATTTTGCTTTCCTGCCCGGGCTTGCGGTGTAGCCCCGTGAGGCACGGGAAATGAGACTATCGATTTCTCGATGAACACTCGGTTCGACTCCGGTGGGATTTCAACCCCCGCATTTTCCTCCACCGGTTACACTTCTGGTCCCCGCAGTTCTCTGCGGTAGTGGAATAGTTATCTTTCATAAATCATTTTTGGAAAAAAAAAAAAAAAAAAAAAAAATTCTCACCTCAATGGATGTTAGAACCTAACGTTTACTGACCTTTTAGAGTCTCTAACAAAATTTAAGTACGTGGGTTGAGGAATATTCATATGTTGAACTATAAATTGCCTTACACAAATGCAGCTATTTTTAACCATTGTTCAAAATTTACTTCTAAACTATTGGCGTTATTGATAGTGTGTTCCAAGGTTTTTGTAAGTCGAAGCAGTATGTTATTAATGCGTTTGATGGTGAAGGTGTTGTAATTGGAGCACAGCTGGTTTGAGAGACTGATGGGTGTTGGTCATGTATGATTGATAAGTCAGTTGATGGAGGAGAGCGAATAGGTAGTGAAATAATAAAAGTATATTAGGACACATTTTGCTCATATTTACTCATATTAGCGTTAAACATAATATTTCTATCAAGGGGTTTGATTACATGATTTGTATGGACGTTGCATTTTCTGTTCTCTGCCACCTCGTGCTCCCAATAAATCGTACTTCCGTTTTTGAAATGATAATTTGCAACAGTATATTTCAGTATTTGTTAAGCTCATTCTGCTCGACGATTTGGTTCAGTCATTCATCTGGTCCTCTTGGGTGTTTATAGAGTGAATTTTTTTTTTCGCATTGTTCGTACTACTGATTTTGTTTCAACTACATTTTATATTATTGAATCCTTCTTTTATTTTGTTTTCGGTACCTGGCCCTGGTAACTCCTGAAAGGAAGATGTTTATTTGTTATACATACAAGTATTTTGATTTTGAAGATGCCTGCAACTTAAGAACTGTGGCGGGACGTATCTAATAAGTTTGAAGTCTAACGGAATTTTTCTCATTGCCTTGGCATCATCAGCGGTAGGCACTGCATAGCTCATGCACCAATACACAGTTAGTGACTATTTTAATTACAAACAAAAATTTAGTATTTTTTGTTGAGGGTTGCCGACTCAAATTACTGTTTTTCGTATGCCAACGTCTATTACTAAGGCCGAATTTCATACGGAGGCGTGCTAATAAACTATTTGTGAAAAAATACTGCAAAACAATGGACTTCATTTGCTTTCTGAAGACGTTCTTGGCGTGAGAGGCATGACAGTTCCCTACGTATTTGTGGGAGACTATGTTTTTAGTCTAGAAGAGCATTTAATAAAGGCGTATCCAAAAGAACAGAAAAAAAATGGGTTTAAGAAACGGAAATTTAATTATAGGCTTTGGCGTGCACGTCGCATTGTTGAAACTATTTTAGGCATAATGTATATTGTTTTCAACGTTTTAAGGAAAGTAATGTTTTCTCCAGAAAAATCTACGAAGGTAAATTACATATGTATCAATTTGCACCATTTCTTGAGGAAAATTAAACATTCTCTTAACACTTAGACGCCACAAGGGGAAATTATGAGGACAATGAAGGAAAAGCAATTTCCGGATCTTAGCGGCGTTAAAAACGACACTAATAAATCCACAGTCTTCTTCCTCAAACTGAGGTAGGAAGAAAGAGCTCCTCTGCCAGTTGCGAAGCAATCAGAAATGAATCTCCTGAATATGTTATTGGCAAAGGTATAGTGTAAGTTGGCAACATACATATGCATAAAAATACATTGTGAAAAATTCAAATAATTTAAATCGATTGTATTATATTTGACTTGGATCTAATATTTGTAAATAGCCAATTCAAAAAATTTAAGAGCAAAAAAAAACAGCTACTATAAAAAAAATTCTTCTTTTTGCTATAACGTCTAACCAGGATACAAAACTAAATTAAGAGGCTGTCACAAACTCATAATAAAGAATATTGTCATTCGATTTGTCAAAGCTGCAAAATTACTTCAGTATCGAATTTAAGTCTTCCAAAACTGAACAAAGGCTTGATAATCACATTACTAAAACGTTTTTATCCCACAAACCAATTTCATGAAATGCACGAGCAATAAAAATAGCTATTGCATTGATATTCATGAAAATTACCATTCTGATAAAAAAAAATTACTTATTTTAGCCACATTGAAATTAAAATATGAATCTCGTGGGTGGTGTGTCTAGAAGGAGTGGTGAGCCGATGAGTGTGAAGCGAGGTGGCTATGGAGCTGCGTCGGAAATTCAAGGGTGGGGGAAGCGGGATATCCCCGAGAAGACCCGCTGACCAGCGGAATCTTCCGGCACGATTCCCACGTGCGAGGATCCGCGAGTGATCCCGCCGGGAATCGAACCCGATTCGCCTTTGTGAGAGGTGAGGGCTTTAACCAGTATTCCACCGCCCTCCCAAAAAAAAATTAAGAACTGGATCGAGGTTTTTACTGTACGGGGAAATGAACTGCCTAACTCCATTTGGTTGGTCTCGAACCTGTAACTTCTCGAATGCGAGTGCAATAAGATGGGTAAGAAGCCTCGGAATTATTTCAAGCCAAGTTTAAATGTACATAGGGTGGAACTGGACAGCATGTCGGACCTGTACCATTGAGTAAAGATATACCTAGAGTAGATTTACCCAGGTTAAATTTTGTGACCAATCCAGCAGGTACGAATCTGTAGTTCGAAGGATGAACGCCGCATCGCGCTGGTCCATTTTCGCGGCGTGTGCGTGGGGAATGTCGGGGGCGTTGCCACATTGACATCTACCTTCTCTCTCTCTCTCTAACTCCATCTCTGTCACACCCAGTCCCAACTCCGCAAAAGTAGAACTTGTTCTATATATTTGCTATACCCACAAGCTGGGACAGACAAGAAGGCGGAACCCCGAGTTCCTTACTGAATTCGTATATATTCGTTTACGAAAATATTACAAGTTATGTAAAACATACGAATGAAAAAAAAAAAAAAGAAACTTAATTTGCGCTTAAGTAACGGGAATCGTTGCGTATTACTCACACGGTTATAATAAAAGATTAAACACCACTTAATAAAATACGCGTTAACTGTGGATTTATGTTGTATTTATACCTTATTACACGTGTTCGCTGTAATTCGTTTGGTTAGTTCAGTGAGATGGCGTACAGACCTCCGCCATTTTATTGTAAGTTTTAGTGTTCGAATCTCCAACAGGTAAGGAATTTTTTTATGTGACACATTATGGCTGTTTAAAACTTTTGTTATGGTTAGAAAATGTTTATTTCCAGAATATCTTTGTCTAAAAGTAATAATACGCAAGTACCAGAACAGAACAATAGACGAGCAGAGGTTGTTTGCTAACCACGTCGATTGGTTTCTAAAGTAGAGAATTTGAGCTGCATCGCGAGTGTAATGTTAAAAGGTACACATGAAAGCCTGACGTTTAATATTGTAACAGTTCTGTCTTATTTTGGCCGTATAACCGTAAAAGCGTGTTTAATTACGGAGAGAACAAGATTGAATATTATGCGCATTAAAGATAGGCAATTAAAAACAGGTGTGTAGCCGGATGGGGTGTGATTTATTTGGACACATCCCCCCACTGAAATGAAAATAAGATTTGAAACCAAAATTACAAGTTTTATTTTAATTAAAGGAATATGTGATCTTACTTGAACATGCAGAATATTTATAGCATTTTGTGGTTCCATATCTGCACATGAACCCATTGCTTATAAATCATTATGTAACTATAAATTAGTAATAATACAGGTTTTATACTTTGTTAAAAACATAAATATGAAACCTTTCTCCCTCCCTCCCCCCCAATAATACATTATTAGCTACGCCCTTGTTTAAATAATATGCCAATGTTTTAATGAGTGGCATAAATGTCCGTCGTACATACATGTGAACACAATATCTTGTTTTCCAAACATAAGCAGTGCCGTTACTCATATCATTTCACATACATTAATAGTACTCGTACGTTAAAACCTAAACCGATGCAGTTTTCAGAGAAAAAAAAGAAACAATCGTTGTACGTTGTGGATGCACCACATATAAAATTTGGTTGCATTTGTACCCCTGTCCCCTGCGAGATGTTTAGCCTGCCTTTTATAAGTTTCAAATGTAGGCAGTTCACGGTAAAGTGAGCATTTTTGAAACTCTGGTTACTTTTTTATTTCAACCAATTTATATCCTTCCACCACTTGTTAGTGTAAACCCTGCCATGTGAGTAATAAACAAAGTTTATACCTACCACATACACAAAACCAAAAGTCCGAGGCCAAAATTATATATATTTATTGGTTATTTATTATGTGTGGTGAAACAGTTTCAAAAAGTGCTCACTCTACCGTGAACGGCCTCTAGCACTGTAGGTAACGTGTGGGTATAAACAGATTGCGTTTTTTTTTTTGTGCTGTGTCCATGAGAATAACAGAAAGTAGCAGAAAATGGGTATCGTGTAATGCCAACTTAAACGACTTTCGCCTCTCGCAGAAATTAGGCACCAGGAACTTCTTAAATCCTTTTTACATATCGGAAGAAAAGCGGTTTTGAAAATATGATACACTACATTCTGCCAGTATTATACTACCGTATTACAATTAACATTGTTAAGTGGCAGGGGAATACTAGTAAAAAGGAGAAAATACCCACAGTAAAAGAATCAAATCTACACTTGCTATACGTATTAGCATTCCTTGTTATGAAGATGACCGTACACGATATAATACATATTTAGTTAGTACAGTATAATCGTGCAAACAAAATGAGTGGTCGTTAACGAGAAAAAGTATTTATTCATTCAACACAACATAGGACATACAGAACATAACTACTTTTAGGAAAAGTAAAAGAATGCCCTACTGTCAAAAATCATTCCAATTTGTACATAGCATTCGTAAATTGGTGTCATTATCCATTTGTAGGCTAGGAGACAACAACCATTCCAGAATACACGGACAACATTTGACTCAGTCATAATATTTAATTATTATTATGTTATTCTGGGTAACAAATGTACACTATGAACAGATAAATGCACTGATTCGACTGTGTTTATACACACCTGCACACCGTAATGCAGCGTAAGCTGCGACGTCTGAAGTAAAGCTGGGTTTACAATATAAATATTTAAGCATTGTATTATGCGTTAAGATGTGTGCAGAAGAAACGAATGTGTGTTCTCTTATGTTTTGGTTCCCAGTGGAACTTATCAGGTCATGTGCGTTGGTGGGATTTTCTTAAACATTGAAAGAAATAGTCTTATTTTACATCTTTAGAATAAAATGTCGAGGTTACGACCAATCAGTACAGAGCAGTCTGTGTTGTTGCGAGAAACTGTTATTTACAGTAATATAAGTATAAAACAATATGACAAAGGCGTGTATGTGCACTTGTTGGCGTTTATATTTGTTCACAAATAATAAGCGTCTCTGATAGCAAATGTCGGCTTTGAAGTATATTTGCTTCAATATGGTTGTTTTATACGATGTCACGTTAGGAACAAAAGTAAACGTGACAGATTTGCTGCCTGTTTCCATTCGCTGGAATTAAGAACTAAAACACTAATGGAAAACTGCAAATACAAAATACGTGTTCTGTATGATAGATAAGCGCCTACTGCATAATTCTAAATAAATTAGTTTTTGTATTGTAAACGTAGGCCGTATCCGAAATGGCAGATTGTTTTGACAAAATGATCACGTGACGCGGTTTTGTATATAGACATCGTGACGTATTTGGTAGATTGATATTTCATATCTTGTATATAGTGGATGTTAGCAGAAATACAAAATGACAAAATCAGCGCCATGTGGGGTTTGACATTCAAAACACATGCGCGAATGCGTACTTAAAACGTCTTTTAAAACAAATAACTGTTCATAAAATACACCAGACAATTTAAAAAATCAAGTGAGTGTTGTGCTTTGTTTATATATTTCGCAACACATGTTTTATTTTAAGTCGTTATTGGATATTATATTATTTTCTTGTTTATTACCATATTCGCAGCATTCCAGTGATGATTGTAGATATATTACGTCCATTTTAAGCATTTAATTTATATAAAACAAATTTTCACTGTTAATGTAAGAATGTATTGCCGCGAGTGCTAAACAAGTGACTGTCGACAACGTTCGGATTGAAACCTACGAAATGACAAATTGCATAATAACGAATTTGTCCTTACGGACACGGCCTTAGCTTGACTATTAGTGATTGGCACCGAGGCATTGCATTCAACCGATGTTTAGTGCAGAAATAGTCATATTTTGTAATGTACCTAGCCTCAAGTAGAATATCGTGACTCTCCTTGTTATGTATAGTTTTCATGCGTTCGTTAGTATTAACACTACTAATAAACAATTCAGTGTAGACGTTTTTCGTACTGTTATGAGTCCGAGGTTTCAGTGTAGAATATGCAATGGTGTGCTGTGTTACACTCGTGTAAATGTTCACACACAACTGCCAACTTTCCAGACAATATACACTAATGCACATCATTATTGTAAACGTGGATCTTGCATAAACGAAAGTTGTATTGTCACTTTAAAACAAATATCTGTTAAAAGTTGAGCCTTATACGTGATCATTAATGTTCTTTTCCCGCAGTCTGCATAAGTGAGTGAGTGAAGAAATTTCGGTGGCTCTTAACAACGAGGTCTTGAGAGCCGATGAGTCTGCATAAGGTTTTCTTCTTAATGCGATGCACGCTCATACACCGTTCGCATTCGTCTACGTACGTAAATGTTAGAGATGTCTCGGGAAATGACATACACACGTACACGGGGAAACGAATGTGTGTACGTCTCGCACTTACAGTTCATAAGCTACTATTTCTAAAATCGATTTATATGTCGTTCACAAATGTTATTCCTAATATTTATTTTTATAAAGAGTGGAATGGAGGCACTAACTTTCGAGAAACTTCACCGAACAAAGTTCTTAACAATGCATACTCTTTAACATTTAATTATCTAGAAGAGGTTAAACATAACCAGTTTTCTTCGTGATTTGTTATAAGCCATGCGTGGCATTGAATATGTAGTTAATATGCAGAGCAGTGAGAACATTACCATCGTTTTTACAAGGCACGTCATGGATGAGTGAAAAAGCTATATCAAAATCCGACATTTAATTTTTATTCGTCCAAATATTAGTGTTAAAAGGAAATTCACCTCTACTTGTTACCAGTTTTAATTATACATTGTCCATTACTATGTTTACTAACTCAAATTTATATCCATTCCTTTCTTGTAAAAATATCTACGATTGGTTAATAGGAACACTGTCATCGTCATGCGCTTTCCAGCTACAGCTCCTATTGGGTTGATAATTCCAAATCTATGCGCCTACGTTCCAGCGCATATTCAGTATGTGTTTTCCGTCAAAATGCTTGTTCAGAATCTTATCAACTAACTAGTTGCTGTAAGAGATGCAAATAAGTATGCCTGTAGCAATGTATCACGTATCGAGCCGAGTGGAGTACGCTTATATACACAAGTGCATTCCTAAGTTCGGACACAGTCTTAATGACACTTGAATCGACATATTGAACGTACTGATTATTAGTACGAACAGTCACCTTTGTAGTAAATCACAACCCCAAATGTAAACATTGCGTTCAATTGAAGACCGTCGTGCGTATAAAATATATTTCTCCACTATTGAACATATATTTACTGTCTATTTCCTTTCACATAAGACCGAAATGAAACGTTTGCTATGATGTATGACATCATTCATGATGAATATGAAGTTTGTAATTCTAAGTGCTAACAATACTGTGTTTTGTTATGAACACCTAAACTATTGTAAAATAATATATTATAATTAAAAACAATGGCCGTTGTATATTTATGTTAATTTATTTTCGCAGAGGTAAATAAAATGAAATAGTAGTTGATATCGCAGCAAATTTCCGCAAACACATAATTCTACGACATAAACGAAACACATGCGATGGTCGTCAGTAGTAAATCATGAGTTGGGTATTCACAGCTGCAACGAATGCTGGTAACTCGCGTGTGACAGGCTCGCCGTTGGCAGAACTTGAACAAACACGTGGGTGAGCCGGGGCCAGGGTTATGACATACATTTACCGGCTGCGGAACTGGCAACACCACACGGATGACGTCGTCGAGAACACTAGCGCTCCTCTGTATCAACAGCGGAACTAACACATAAAACTGGTCAGACTTTTTCCTATCCCATGACCACTCTAGTATATATCTTTACTCAATGCCTGTAATACGTGTAAGTCGTTTATGTCTAATAACGAGTCGTGGAGCTGTGAGTAGCATTGGGCTTCATCACTTTATTCATGAGTCGGTCAAGTGAAACTGTGGAATTAATAGAGAAGTAAATATTTTACAAATCTGCAAATACTTACACTTAGGTGCATTAAAAAAAAAAAGCAGTAAACGAAAGAAATAATTTTATTTATAACAAACAGTTACCTAATACATTTTATTCGACGTTAAGACGTGCCACTACATTCCCTCCTTCGTTAAAGACTGTTCTTGACAAATTGAGCTCTTTTGTAATTAACATTAGAAAAAGGTCACTGTCCCTGCCTGCATATATTTCAACGGGCGCCCTGAGTGACATGTGCCCAGCAAAGTTGGTAACGATGCATTGGAAGTAGTTCCGTATCTTAACGTCGAATAATAAGTGTTAGCTAACCCTTTCTGATAGCTTAAATTATTTCTTTCGTTTTCTGTTGTGACCCCTGGTCCTAAAACCACAGGATCACAACCGGCCATTACACACTCCTTGCATCCATCTTTATACTATCCTCAAGATTATGACATAAGGAGAACAAACTATCATGACCAAAATGTCAACCTTACCAATAGCAGAGTACTTCAGTGTAAAAAAGTGTTAATTGCAATATGACAATAACTGTGTTCAAGCAAGGAAAAAGGATAACCAACTCTACCATAAAAGCCACTTCTTTAAACAATGACTCAGATTTATTCGACAATCACAACATGAATCCACTCCACTAAACAATAACGGTATGATTTTATTTAACCATCCAACCATAAATTCACTCCTCTAATAATCGTAGAAAAGTTATATTGAACAATCCAAAAAACTTTCAATCCTTTCAACACTTCATGATTAATTCGGTTTCTCAGATTACCACCAAAAACAATATACACAAACTGACTGCAATACCACCTAATCTCATGCAATTGAGTTTTTTAAAATTACCAATATCAGTTTTCTTACAACGTCTCACAAGCACCTGGTAGACACTGTTTCGCGATACACAGTGTAAAAAAATATAACCCTGACAACCTATACCTAAAAACTTGCCACAATATTCCAATACAATTGTGTATTGGACGGGGACTTCGTTCATTCCACCACTCACACAACACAACACAACCAAAACAACACCAAACAACCTGTGGTGGACGGGGATACTCTCCCCACGATAACCACCGAAGTGGTCCATACTTCATGTTCCACACTTCAATCAACCCTCACATACACACACACTCCAACGCCAAGTCCCAATCCAAGTTTTCATTAAAGAAAAATGAAACCTTTGTCTCATCCAAAACAGACTTCCCATAAATTCCTTCTGTTATTTCCTTCCTTCGATCCCCACTGTTCCAGAACCGTCCACTCCTTTATACTACGACGGAAAATTCTTATACAATCTTCATCACGAACAGTTCCTCTGCAACTTTACCTGTCCAACTTCGGGGCGTTGAAATCGAAGTCCCACGATCGCTTGACCAGAGACTAAATTCTGTTACCAACTTGAGTGAAAAATTCTTAAGTTCCTTCTAACACACAGAAAAAATACAAGTCCAAGTTCAGGGCGTTGAAAAACTAAGTTCCCCGATTGCTCTTCCAGAGACTAAGTCTTGTTACCAACACGAGTGAAATACTCTTAAGTTCCTACTTGCAGAAATTCCTTGTAGAAAATTTATTAGTTCGTGGCCACAACAGCCCTCATTAACAAACCACTCAAAACAAATAGAAACCATATTTTATTTATAGTGACGGCCACAAATCCGTCACAATGTTTATTTTTTATGCATAGAAGAGTAAAAATTAGCAGATTTGTTAGACATCTACTTATAAAACAATTTCACAGTTTCACTTGACCGCCGCATGAATAAAGTGATGAGGCCCACGACAATCTTAATGTTACATACGGCGGAATAATACACAACGTGCATACAAATAGATTTTAAGCAGAGCTTTCAAAAGTGTTTATTTTACAGTGAAAAGCCTATACCAACTTTACTGGGTGCATGCCACCCAGAGAGCCCGTTAAAATATATGTGGGTAGGAGCAGTGAATTCTTTCTAAGGTTGATTTCAAGTGTGCTCACTTTATCGCGAACAGACTTTACTTTCATTCCATCCCATCCCAAATTAATAATTTCGTATTTTTACTAAACATTTTTCAACTTGTACGCATTGTATAGGATGTCATTTTGCTTAAATAACAACATTTTTATTATATTTTCTTAATAATCTAATGTCAAATACAACATTTCTCTGTTTGGCTGCAGTGGTAATAACAAATACTAAATTGAATAAATGGAAAAAATTACATTGTAAACTAATGCAGGGAGCTATCGCTTAACATATATGTGATTATCAAATAACAGTTAAAGCGTTTGTTTAAATTTTAAAAATAGCCAATTTTCGTATGGTCTGTTATTTGTTGATTGCATGTGTGTCACGCAGTAGACCATTGCATTAGTTAACTTAGTAATTTTTTTCATTTGTATAATTTTGTCAGTATTTGTTATAACGGCTGCAGAAAAATAGAAAAAATTTGTATTTCACATTTAATTATTCACAAAATATAAAGCGTAAAATTATTTAATCCCAGGCAAATGTTACCACATAGGGCTACAATGCGTACAAGTTGAACGATGTTTGGTACAAATATAAATTAATTTTTTTTTTGGTATCCGACATCCCTATGCGTGAGTCTCACAGCCCCGACAAACAACACGACACAACAAAAACCTCAAACACGACACAACATTTATATTTTCTATGTTACTGCTCGAATTTTTAAAGCCCGACAGTTTACTGATGCGACACGAAGAGTAGAATTTGTCGGAACCATTTAGAAGGCGCTGATTAACTACGCTAATTTCAAAAGGCGGTGTGCAGACGGGAAATTTGGAATACATGACGGTGACAAAGTGTTATCGCTAATGCACACAAAGGTAAAATTATTATTTTTAAGAGTTAAATACAGTAAATTTTCGATTTGTTTCCTTTTCAAGCTGCGTATTTACCATTGTAGGGATAGCTTGCCATACAATTTAATTTTGCAAGGTTGTAAACTCTTGTGTGTCGTGCCGCACTACACGACGAAAATTGCTGGTCGGACGACAGGATTTGCCTGTCTTACGTCAGATTTATCTTGTATTTCCCTGGCTGTTTAGTTTTAAGTGTCGTGTCGGGGTTGTCGCGTCGTGCTTGTCGGGGCTATGTGATTCCTACGTTAACCGCTAACGACGACGTATTCTCGTATCCTTGACACAGCTACGCCCCGATTTTTTTTTATCGAGCGTTTCCTTTATCCGACGTTAACTCCGGCCTGCGTCGAGATCACAGGGCCCGCGCCCACATTCGCGCCTAAGTTAATTACACCCTGTTTCTGGGCAAGGCCCTGCTTCGCAGCCCTCCAGGCCTATTACAAGGTCGGGAAGTTGTATGGGGTTGTTCGGGGGGGGGGGGGGGGGGGGGGGGTTCCGTCTGTAGCGGAAGCCGACGTCGCTGTCGCTGCAACCAATCAGCGACGACGAACCACGCAGACGTTCTTGCCGGGGATGGGGCCTCGGGGGCTGGCGCCGTCGAACCGCAAACAACCGCGCCGCCGCCGGCCGCAATAACCTGTTCCGGGAAATCGAATTTATTCTTCTTCCGCCAACCCCTTTGCAACCCCCTCTCGTACCTATTTCAAACTCCAACCACCCCCGCGCAATGTTTTCTGAACACACACTTGCTTCCGTCGCGCGTCGCAGACTATGACTTCGAGTAAACAGAAATTCCCCGTCTGTACGACGGGCGATATTTCACCTCGCCCTCTCCACCACCCCCTATACAACTACCGCGAGGGAACACCTGTGTTGCCAACGCAGTGGACTTACCACCAGATTCGATGGATTGGTAATGGATACTACGTGGGTTATTTTTTTAAATTGTTGGTGGAATGTGGTGGTAAGTTTCATGGAAACAAGCATATATGTCACGAATTAGAGTGTCAAAATCCATGATAAAAATTACAAAAATTGTATACGATTTGTGAGGCAAGTATTTTCTAGCATACTTTTCTAATAGTCGTGAATTGGCAGTATAGCTGTGAAATAACCCACAAGGGTCCGCAAATTGGTGGCACCATGAGAAAAAGTTATTGTAAACGATTTTTGAATGGCAGTTTTATTTTGATAAAAAATCGGGTTATTACTGTCATTATTCGAAGGATTATTATGTGTATAATATTAATATAGTTAATTCTGGTGGCTTTTCGTTTGTGGCCTACATAAATTTTCTGTCTACGTGTTGGTAACACTGAAGAGAACGATGTTTGTTAGGTTTGAATTGTGGAAGGGTGGGGGGTGGGGGGAGGGGTGTGGTTAGAAGAGTCTGAGACCGCAAGAGAAACTATTCCGTTATCGAATTCTCTTAGGAATTTTGTAACGTATGATATGACCGACCTATATCGCATGTTTGCACGGTACTTAAAAGGTTCTGAGTTCAGACAGCAAACTCTGCAATTAATAACCCACGCCACGAGAGACCTTCAGATGGTTCTGCGCAAAGAAATACAAACGTGTTCCACTCTTCCGGACGCCGCACGCAACGAAAAGAGAAGGTTTTATTTAATTAAAGCGATGAGTCCCAGGCGTGATCATCACCCACATATTTGCTTTCCAAACAAATCCTCGCCAAGTTAGCATATGGATGTGTTCAAACACTGGGTGCTTAACGATTTCAGAGTTTTATTTAAGTGCATTTTGATTCCTTTTTCTTACGTGTTTATATATATATGTATATATACATATTACATTATTGCAAAACCACTGGTAAACCAATAAAACAGTCGCGTATTCCTTAGTAATACTATCCCCCTCCCCCCTCCATCAAGCGGCCTGTGTGGTGAGGGTGAAATGAGGTGAGAATGATGGAGCAGCGCCAGAATACAATTGCCGGGGGGAAACGGGAGATCATCGAGGGAACCCGCCGATCAGCGGCATCGTCCGGCACGGTTCCCCCTTGTGAAAATCAGAGAGCGTCCCGGCCGGGAATTGAACCAGATTCTTCTTGGTGGGAGGTGAGCAGTCTGGCAGCTCAGCCACCGCGGCTTCTCCAACTTGAGTCCTTCGTGTCCCGCGATTCCCAATAGCAAGAAATAAGTGAAATTTGGAAGAATAAACTGAAGAAAAGTGAGTGAATTTTTTTTTTTGAAAGATACAAATTCATTTTTTTTGGACGTGATAATAAGGACTTAACAAATATATAAAAAGAAATTCCTAAAAATTAAAATAAAAAACTCTAAATTCTAATAAATTTTAAATATTTATAAAATAAAGAGAATAAAAATTTTACTTCTTAATATGGAAGTAATCTGTAGAAGAATAAGTAGTAAACATTTCAACCTGATTAGATTAATAGTGCACAAATTATTTAGACTTAAAGTTGCAGCATACATAAGTAGTATATACAGTAATCACAAGTAGCCTGCATGGGGGAAACTTTGATTTTCTGGCTCGCAAATTACATTACTGGCCAAATAGTGCAACGAACCTGTAGTGACATCTAGTGAACTCTCAATGGAGAATCCCCAGACTTAATCTCGAAATTCGGACAGAATTATAAAGTAAAGACTTGTTATTACAAAGTAAAGCCATCTTTTCAAAAATGTTTGTAAAACTTTTGAAATCGTAAATTGGCAAATATCTAAAAAAATTATCAACTTTAGGCCAAAACGGACAAAAATTCCCCCCCCCCCCCACACCCCAACACACTACACCCCAACAGCTACCACCTAGTAGAATCCATACATGCACTTCAAATTCCATATTTTTGAAAAAAATAATTTAATCAGTGAAAACTTCAATTTTAGATAAGACGGCCAAAAATCATCGTACGAAGAAGAAAAAAAACGCAATTGTATCCAGGACAACAAGACACAACTTTTGGAATCAATATTATTGACATACAATAAGTGATTAATCAGCTCAGAAAAAATTAAATACTAAATATCTTGAAAACTATTAGACATATCAGAAAATGAAAAAAAAAAAAAAAAAACTACAGTGTACTCTGGACATCACGATGAAATAGTGTTATTAATAAAAATTAGAAGAAAGCCTACATATGAATCAGCAAAATTTTAAAAAACCAAAAATGTATTGAGTAATATAAACAGCGACTTAAATTGGGCTCGTGGCACGGGGGCTCCGACTTAAGTGTAGTGTATTGAACAGCAGCGTACAGTATGGACACATTCGGACGATCTACCAAAACAAGAAGAACACCACCATCAGCACCATCACCGTCTCAAGTCATAACAGAAGAAATGGATAATTACAACATAGGGACATCTAAAAGCAATAGATCAACATCAGATTCAGAAGTAGAACCAGAGGATGTAGTAAATAAATCCAAAGTAGTAATATATGAAAATAAAATAATACAAGAGGCATACGAAAAAATGAAAAGAATCGATGAAAGGCAATGAAAGATACAAAATACAACACCACAAGGCCACAAGTTTTAGTAATATTTCGGGACCTAGTAGAAATCATTTGCAAGCATGAAGGGAAAACAGCCAATATGGAAAAACAGATACAAGAATACGAAATTTTAGAAGTAAGAAATCAAAGTCAGAAATAAAGTCAACAAGTGCAACAACCTAGGAAATCATACGCAAAAGTAGTAAAAAAATTCTGAGGAAACACCAATCAAAATTCACTTTGAACCATTTCATCAGACTAAGGACGGAAGTAGCGAAATCACCAAAAAAAAAATATGTAACAGCATCAACCTGAAGAAATACGATGTTCAAATTCAAAAGATAAATAAAACAACTATTCAAGGAATAATATTTCAAGTTCGGGAAAAGAGTCAGGCGGAAAAAATATAAAAAAAATAATAATTCAAACAAGAAATCAAGATCTCACACTAAAGGACATAAAAATAATACAAAAATCATTATTTACAACTGAGAAAAAAACTTACATCCGAGGAGATATTTAAAGGAATATATTACCAGAATCTACAAGAAGAAGACATCACAGAAGAGGAATCTAATGTAGTATTTAGGACTAAGGATGAAAATAAAAATAATAATGTAATTATAGAAATATCCCCAAAAATTTATAATTTACTAATGCAAAACAATAGAATTTACATAACTTTTCAATCATACAAATTTAACGAACTCATATCCCCAGCGAGATGTATTAGATGCCTTCGCTTCGGGCATGTGAGGAAGTACTGTCGGAGCGATCTGAAGTTCTGCTCACATTGCTCGGGCGAAGGCTATGCACAAACCAACTGTCCCAACAGAAATCAGTCGCCGAAATGCATTAGCTGTCATAAAAATAATAGGAGTAGTAATCATCACACATTAGACAATAATTGCTCATCCTATACCATTGCAAGAAACTATGCCAAAAATAACACTGGATACAATTGCATACAGAATGACACTTAGAATAGCTCAACAAAATTTCCAACGGTCAAAATCAGCAACGGCAGAAGTTAGAAACATTATTGGTGAAAATAAAATAGATATATTTTAGCTCACGAACCTTATGTAGTTAAGGGAGTAGTTCAACGATTGGGACAAGAATTGCAAATCTATATAAATAAAAATGAATGGCTAAATGTGTTGCTAAGCGCAAAACTCGAGAACGGCTGGACCAATTCAGCTTATTTATTTATTTATTTATTTATTTTTCCCCAAATATTCGTTGAAGTCCGAGGTTCTTATGACGAGAAAAATTGGAAAAATTGCACTGAAAAACCTAAAAACCACATTTTTCTTTTTCCCATCCAAACTGTTCCCAGCTGTCAATTCTAGGGATGGGCGATCTGAGATCGATTAATCGAAGAATCGATTTTTTGGGGTCGTAAAGATCGATTTGAGCAATGGATCGATCAAGTGAATCGATCTCAGATACCCTAAAATCGACTTTCGATTCATTGTCTTACTGTTTTGTTTTATTCAAATAAAACAAAAGAGTACCAAACCACAATATAAAGAAAAAACTTTTAAAATTTAATTAGTAACTTTATAATTATGAAAACAACCTTAAAATTACTATAAACTACTTGAATGTATCCGTAGATTTGACACTTTCTCTTTCTACTTTAAACAGTTTGTCTTTGATAGTTTTTTTCAGTAGATTCTCAATTATTTTCTTGGTTGTTATTAAATCATCGCTTCTCAATCGACAAACAAGTTCCTCGATTTATCTTTGGTTGATTGGTTTATTTTGTGTGTGTTTCAATTTATACTCAGTTCAAGACTCATGCCGCCTATAAGACGCGGGTGGAGCAATTTGAGTCGAAGAACTCGAAATGCTAGAAACCAAGTTAATTTTCAGTCTAATCGGACTGCACAGCAACGTGAAGAGCGAAATAAAATTGAAAGGATTCGGACATCACAAACCCGTGCAGCGCGTCATTCAGCTAATACTCTTGCAAGTTTGAAACGAGCTGCTTTCAGTTACGATGTTTCAATTGACTACAGTGCCTACCAATGCGTTGCTATTAGATCTATGAATTCAGTTTACCCACATTGTAATACAAAAATGAAGCCCCTGGATTGTGTTGCGCAAATGGCAAAGTGAAATTTGTACTCATTGGTTTCAGGAAAAGGAACAGATTCCATACATTTCCTTATAAATATCCAAAAATATGACAACTGCTTCCAAATGACTTCATTTGGTGCAACAAATGTAGTTCGGGACAATTTCATGCCAACTTTCAAGGTAACATATAACAAACAGACTTACCCCCCGTATCACTTTGTTTATTTTATTTTAAAGTTTTTGTAACAAAAGTAATAAACCTGTCTTTTTAATTTACAGATACAAGGCCAAATATATCACCGAGCAGGTTCACTGTTGCCAGTGTCAGATGGCGACTACAAATTCCTGCAAATTTATTTCATGGGTAATTGATCTGCGTTGTGCACATAATAGTTCAGTGAAGAGGTCTATTGTAGAAGAGTTACAAACTTTCTTTCATAAACACAATCAGTTGATTACATTGTTCAAAACTGCACTGGATCTCATGCAATCTGATAATCACAAAATTATAATCATAGCTGATAAAACTCCTGTGGGCCAACATGCAAGACGTTTCAATGCACCTACAATTGATGAAGTTGCCATTGTTATAGTTGGAGAAAATTTGGAAGCCCGTGATATTGTTTTACATCGCCGGAATGATCAGTTACAGCGTGTGTATGAAACACACCGCTCATATGATGCGCTACAATATCCCATCATATTTTGGCAAGGTGAAGATGGTTATCACTTCTCAATCAAGATGATAAATCCCCTTACAGGTAATTGAAAATTAGGTTTAGCAATGGAGACTTTGTATCAGCTACTATATGTATTATATGCAAATTCAATCACTGTTATTAAAACGATTTATTTACAGGTGCCGAAACCAACAAAAAAGTCATTTCAATGAACTATTATTCATACCGCCTGATGGTTCGTGAAAATGAAGACTATCACATCTTGAAATGTCGGCGATTATTTCACCAATATGCTTTTGATATGTATGTCAAAATTGAAACAGAGCGATTGATATTCATCAGTTTGAACCAGACCAAACTCCGTTCTGAAGAGTATATTCACCTTCGAGATGCGATTAATACTGATGGAAATGCAGAGAATGTCGGCCGGATAACAATTCTTCCAGTAACATACATCGGAAGTCCTCGACATATGCATGAATATGCTCAAGATGCCATGTCGTATGTTCGTCATTATGGTACAGCAGATTTATTTATCACATTCACATGCAATCCGCAATGGACAGAAATCAAACTTGAGTTATTCCCTGGCCACTCACCCATTGATCGCCATGACATTACGGCAAGTGTCTTCAAACAAAAGTTGAAATCTTTAATGGGTTTCATAGTGAAATATAGCGTGTTTGGCGAGACGCGCTGCTGGATGTATTCTGTGGAGTGGCAGAAATGTGGATTGCCTCATGCACATATTCTGATTTGGTTGGTTGAGAAGATAAGACCAAATGAAGTTGATGAAGTGATATCAGCTGAAATCCCCGATATACAAGTAGATCCAGGCTTGCATGAGGTAGTTATTAAAAACATGATTCATGGTCCCTGTGGAACACTTAATCAAAATTCACAGTGTATGGTCGATGGTAAATGTTCGACGCGTTATCCACGGGCATTAGTAGCAGAAACAATTACCGGAAATGATGGTTATCCATTGTATCGTCGCCGATCGACTGCAGACAACGGAAGATCAACAATTGTCAAAGTGAATCAACAAGACATTGAAATTGATAATCGTTGGATTGTTCCATATTCACCTATCCTATCAAAGACTTTCAAGGCGCACATCAATGTTGAATCTTGCCATTCCGTGAAATCTATCAAGTACATTTGTAAATATGTAACCAAAGGAGTGACATGGCTGTGATTGGAGTTGGTGCAGAAAATTCCAATGAAGAAGTTACCCAATACCAAATGGGCCGCTATGCTAGCAGTAATGAAGCAATTTGGCGCATTTTTTCTTTTCCCATTCATGAAAGACACCCCACTGTTGTTCACTTAGCCATACACTTAGAAAATGGTCAAAGAGTATATTTCACGGCAAAGAACGCATTACAACGAGCTGTTCAACCACCATCTACAACCTTAACCAGTTTTTTTTTAAATGTGTCAGAATGATGATTTCGCCCGAACACTGCTATACTCCGAAATGCCAAAATATTATACTTGGAATCTATCCTCAAATAAATTTCAACGACGGAAACAAGGAAAACCAGTTACAGGTTACCCAAATGCATATTCCACCGATGAAATACGTCGAATTTATTCAGTCCATCCAAGCAACGATGAATGTATTTATTTGCGATTGCTATTAGTCAATGTTCGAGGCCCAGCATCATTCCAACATTTACGAACTGTTAATGGCGAATTGTGTGGCTCTTACAGAGAAGCCTGTCAACGTTTGCAACTGTTAGAAAATGACGCTCATTGGGTTCCAAACTCTCAATGATGCTGTAATTTCTTCACAAGCTCATCAAATACGAACATTGTTTTCTATAATAATATCAACATGCTTCCCATCAAAACCAATTGTTTTATGGATAAAATACAAAGATATGTGTGACGATATCTTGCATCAAATGCGCATTAGAACAGGAAATCCAAATTTACAAGTCAGTGAAGAAATTTACAACGAGGCGTTAATATCAAGTGAGGACATGTGCTTGATGATGTCAAACAAAGTATTATCTCAATTAGGCATGGCCGCGCCCAATCGCCCGATGCACGACGCTTTTAATCAAGAGTTGCAACGCAAAAAAATGTACGGTCTCGATGCTTTAAGAAAATCAGTTCGAATAAATCTTCCGCTGTTGAACCAACAACAAAAGTATGTATTTGATACTCTTATGAAAGTTGTAAATGATGGAACTGGAGGGATTTACTTCTTGGACGCTCCTGGTGGTACAGGAAAAACTTTTATGATTTCATTAATTTTAGCAACAATTCGCTCACACAATGAAATTGCACTCGCACTTGCTTCATCAGGCATTGCAGCTACATTGTTGGAAGGCGGTCGAACAGCCCATTCAGCGCTAAAATTGTCGTTGAATATGCAAAGCAACGAAACTCCGATGTGCAACATTTCGAAGAACTCTGCAATGGCAAAGGTTTTTTCAGCAATGTAAATTGATAGTGTGGGATGAATGCACGATGACACATAAACAGTCTCTGGAAGCATTAGACCGAACCATGCAAGATCTGCGGAACAATCAAAACCGATTTTGTGGTGCGATGACTTTGTTAGCAGGAGATTTTCGTAAAACACTGCCAGTGATTCCACGGACAACGCCAGCTGATGAACTTAATTCATGTTTAAAGGCCTCCGTTTTGTGGAAACATGTCAAGATATTAAATTTAAACAAGAATATGCGTGTCGAGTTGCAAAATGATCGATCTGGAGAAATATTTTCAAAACAACTCATTGACATAGGTAATGGCAAATTCCCTTCACACGTTTTGACTGGCTGCATTACCTTTCCTGACAATTTTTGTCAGTTTACTGAATCAAAAACCGAACTCATTCAAAAGGTGTTTCCAAACGTAGCTGAAAATTACAGAGATCATATTTGGTTGAGCGAACGAGCTATATTGGCTGCCAAAAACATGGATGTAAATGAATTAAATTTCAAAATTCAAAATGAAATTGCCGGTGAATCGAGGACATACAAATCAGTTGATTCCGCTACTAACCAAGATGATGACGTCAACTATCCACCCGAATTTTTGAACTCGCTGGATTTGCCAGGATTGCCGCCTCACAATATTCAATTAAAGGTCGGATCGGTGATCATAATGTTGCGAAATATCAACCAACCGCGTCTTTGTAACGGCACACGGCTAGTGGTGAAAAAATTACTGAACAACGTGATCGAAGTAACCATTCTAAAGGGAAAGTATAAAGGAGAAGACGTTTTGATACCTCGCATCCCAATGAGTCCAACTGACATATCATTTGAATTTAAACGACTGCAGTTTCCAGTGCGGCTTGCTTTCGCTATGACCATAAATGAATCCCAGGGGCAGTCATTGAGTATTTGCGGCATTAATCTTGAAAACCCATGTTTCTCGCATGGCCAATTGTATGTCGCCTGTTCCCGTGTTGGAAAACCATCAGCTTTGTTTGTTTACGCGCCAGGTAATCAAACAAAATATGTTGTGTACCATAAAGCATTACAATTAAAATATCATTTAACACAATATTACTTAAGTATTGCAGTGTACGAAATAGAAAACTGAATTTTGTAAATAGTTGTTGTTTATGATTATGACATTAAAAATAAATAGAAAAGTTTATTAACATTATGCAAATGTATTGTTGATAGCATGGTAATTATTTGATAGTCAATAAATAAAGTGATCACTCTGAAATACGTTTATATTAATTTTTTAAATTTAAATTACACATTTGTGACTGTATAGTATCACACACTTATCTGTTCTGGTGACACCAGAACTTGACCAGAAAAGATAAGTTTATAGGACTGCCACAGTCCAATAGCTTTTGACAGAACGACGTCTGTCGGGTCAGCTAGTTATAAATAAACTAGAAAGACAACAATCTTGGAGTGCAATAATTATAAATAAAAATATTTAAATATTATACTTAGACCACCTTAGTACTAGTAAAATTACAGTAGCCATGAAACAGGGAATTAAATCTATATATTACGTCTCAGCTCCACTAGTATAGATGATGTAATAGACACTACCAAACTACAACTGATTTTAGACAAATTAAAAGGAAAAATATAATTTTAGCAATAGATACAAACTCAAAATCAAAATTATGGTTTTCAAAAGAACAAGATAAGAGGAGAAAATAAGGGAAATTCTATAGGACGAAACAATTTACACATAATGAATAAACACACCGAAATCACAACATATGACTATCCATGGTACAAGCAATATAGATATTACATTAACAACACATAAGGCAATTCGAATGTGTAACAATTGGGATATAAAACAAACAGCAACTAGTGATCATAATCTAATAATTTGGGACTTACAGGAATCAGCACGATATCAATAATAATAAAATTACAATATATAAATCATCCAAGAAACATATTTCGGAAATTAAACAACAGGACTTTCAGGATGAGTATACACAAAAGACAGAACTCATTGAAAATCAAAACATAGAAGTTAAAATTAAAATTATTGCAGACATCATTTAACAATTTTTTAGAAGGGGTAAAATAGTAACTAAAAAATATATACAAGCCGAATGGTGGACAATAGAAATATCTACAAAGAGCAAACAAGTTCAGGAAATTAAAAGTAAATACAGAAAATCCTGTCATTGCCGGAATAAACCAGAATTAAAACAAAAATTTAAAATTTAAAGAAAACAATATAAAAAATTAATAAAACATACCAGAATAAGAATAGGGCAAAGAATTTTTAACACAGGATATTAAAAACAACATTTGGAGAATACCATATAAAACAATAATGAACAAAATTAAAAAATCTATTACATTAACATCATTATATTTTGAAAATAAAAGTACAGAAAGCATAGAAGACACATATGAAGCACTACTTGAGGCAGTAATACCAAAACAGGATGTAAATATTCCACTTATAAATGTAATACCAAACTATAACATAGCAACAGTAGGAATAAATGAAGAAGAAACAGAAGAAGCCTTTTAAAAACAGAAAAATAAAAAAGCCCAAATATAGATAAATTAAATAAAGAAATAATTTCACAAACATGGATAATAATAGAACCACACATATACAACATTTTTAAAGAAACATACAATCTTAGAATATTACCTCAAATATGGAAAACAGCTGAAATGAAATTTTTTATAAAGGCAATAATAAACCCCTAAACAAACCTAATTCCTTTAGACCCATAGCTTATTAACAGTTTTTAGTAAAAGGTTAGAGTATATTTTAAATAAAAGATTACTAGAAAATCTAAATGAAATAAATTACATTAGTAAATTTCAGTTTGGATTTGTAAAAAATAGATCTACAGAAGATGCAATAAACAAATCAATACAAATAATAGAAAATAGTAACAATAAATATATCATAGCAATTAGTATAGACATAACTATAGCATTTATTTCTCTCCCTGTAAATGTCATAAAAATAAAATTAATAGTTTTAATATAGACCAAAAATTAAAAAATATCCTAAACATTTATTTGGACAATAGATCAGCAATTGTAAACATTAGTTTACATTTGTCCGTAGGGTTCGGTTCAAAGGCCAACTCTATGGAATATGTGTTTTAATGACTACTTAAATTTACTTAGAATAAATAATACACACAAAATAGTATATGCAGATGACTGTATAATTATAGTAGAAGGTAATAGTAGAAGACAATTAGAAGATATAGACAATAAAATCATGACCCAAACAGATCATTGGCAACAAATAGTAAACCTCAACTTAGCAATAGGCAAAACCAAAATCTCTACACTAAAAGTCAACCTAAGTAAACGACCAACAACAATAAGAATAAACAATGAATCAATTTCTACAGTAACTCACCATAAATATTTAGGCATAATATTAGATGGTAATTTAACATTCTTACCACATATTAAGTATATTAAAAATAAAGCAAATAACATATTTTTTCATTTAAAAAGATTACAGGAACAGATTGGGGACTAAAAAAATGAACTTTTTGTCTATAAAACACTATTTACCTATAATTTTATATGCCTCCTCAGCATTGGAAAAAAATGAAATAATGCATATTTTATTAAGACGAAAAGAGCAAGTTAATGCAACATTTTAGCACTTTGTACAAATCAATATAGTACCATTTCATTTGATGTAGCACTGATAATAGCAAAACAATTACCCAATGAATATATAGCAAAAAATGGATTAACATATATAAATTAAGGAAAAAACAATATTTTAAAATGGAATAACCAACAAATAGAAATAGTAAATAGAAAAAATAGGAGAATGTATAGTTATAAAGGGAAAACAAAAATACAAAACAACTCAAAAGAATATTTGAAAAAAAAAAAAAACAATTATTACAATAGCAGATAATAACACAGGCCCTCATTTTAAAAGATACATATATGAATTAGTGGATTGGTATAATAACCACGAAAAAATTAACAATATACTATTAGAAACCATATCAGAAAATACCCAGACCAACTTTTATTTACACAAAATTGATGTAAGAAACAGTGCCAATGTACAAATATACAAACAGTAGATCACTTATTTTATAACTGCCCTTTACTAGATCAAAAAGACAAGAATTATTAAACACTTTACTCAACTTAGGTGAAAATTGGCTATTAACACAATATAAAAATATTTATCACAAATCATTTCATACCCATATTACAGAATTAATCTTGAACATTCAAAATCTAATTCGAACTCTTAATTATGATAAGGATATTGATTATAATTTCACCTCAGCATGTATAGACTCCTTAGGTTTAAGTTAGATTAGTTTTTTTGTTTTGTGTTGTATCTTGATTTAAAATTACCAAAATTTTGGCACGAATGTATAAATTCTAGCGTAAAACCTTTATGTTTGTTTGTATTGTGTTTGTGTTATTTTACATGTAGATGATTTGGTATCTAACAAAATCGCATAAGTTTTATGTAGATAGCCAATACTTGTTTAGTATTTTTGTTCTGTTTTGAATTGTATGTTTAATTTGAAAAAAAAAAATGGGAGGGGGGGGGGTGGATTGCCGGGCGGCAAACTACACATCGTTCCCCGTGGGCTGTGCGCTTGGAGTTAATACTCCACCCCCGTCCCCTTCAGGGAAGGTGGGAAGAAGAAATTCAGACACAAAATTAATGTAATAAAAATAGGGAGGGGACAAGGGACCCACTCTTCCCTTGCTGGCGGTACTTCACAGGCCAGTGGTGGCCTTGCAGTCCGGCTGGTAGCCAGCTATTCTGTTGGTGAGCAGGTTGGCCTGGGGGGGGGGGGCGATGATGGGAAAAAGGGGGGGGGGAATAACCTGTCACTGACTCCTGACAACTGCCTTGATGGAGTGGTGAGACGGCCGGGATCCGGATATCTTCCACAAAGTCACGGCAAGACCCAGGGGAAGCGATAAGTCTCACCTTTCCCTTTATAAGAGAAAGGGAGGAGATATTTTTATTTAGACATAATAGAACTAGAATAACAACTTAGGCGTTTTAGCCCAAAATTTAAATAAATAACATTTTAAGTAATTAGACAAGCGCCCAGGCGAATCACCGCCTTCCCCGATCCAGGTTCCCGGATTTGAAACCCCTCCAAATTTCCAAGCCCACCGTAGTAATCCTTCAAAATTGTTAACCTGTCTATTCCTGTAGTAATGTTCACTTGGGAGTTGTTACTAGAATTATTTTCTTTATTGAAAAGTAATCACTAATCAAAGTAATACATACCAATCTAATAATTGTTATTAGTATACTTTCTGAAACTAAATTAATAAATGTTTCTCTTAGGCCCTCACTAATAATACATCACATATCATTGTAAACAATAACATAATCTCGTATATTGATGTCGTCCGACTCGCATATACACCAATATACAGATACAAACAAAAACGAATAAACTAAAGGAACAACACCTACACTGTACAACACCCTACACAAACAACATTACACTGGCTACCGCCAACACAACACAGACACAAACATCAAACGTGACAAATTTTGTTTCGACTATTTTACAAATTTATTTCAGATTCTAGTAACTAGACCAGTTATGGCCGTTAGCTGGGTACTGGTGCCATTTTAATCTGTTCTGGTCCTGTCCTGTCCTGTCCTGTCCTGTCCTGTCCCGTGATACTCTTACGCTTACCATGTTCCCCCATTATCTTACCATTGTCCTTTGCCTAGCTCATGCTATTACGACAAAGCCTTTTCACGGTAAACTGATTACTTTTTAAATCAACCATTGAAAAAAAAATCACTGCTTATAACTACATACATGCTACAGTACGCACTAGCATGCCAGCTCCCATTTAAGTTGGCAATGAATTAATAAAAAATAGTTTTAAGACGACGTTGAGCTATGACTGTAAGCTTCAGTGGCCATACATTTGAGAATTAGTGTTTCTTGTTATGTATTAGAGCCACGGAAGTAGAAGACAGATCTAGGCACTCGCGTATCCAAGAGTGTTAACGAGTTGACGCCCTTAGTAACGCATTTAGTTCATAAAGTGGCCGCAAAAAAAGCTGCACCAAACTAGTGGTGTTAGCATTACTGGTATAGGGATAACACCATAGAGATATGAACGTCTCATTTTCCCGTTTTAAGAAAAAATTGCGTGCGCTTGTTCTGGATACATCACTCTTTGGCGGAGAGTAGGGCTATGGCCGAGCTGTACCGGGGCCCCGATCAGCGGGCTTCACCTCTCATTAAACGTTTTCATTGAACAGTATCTGCTCCGGGCTTCAGCTATAGTTTTAATACAAGGATTTTTATAACTTTTAATTTATTGGAAAAAAAAAATTTCTGTGTTAAGTACGTTTCTGAGCTCAGTCTGCGAAAGTTCATAGGATTTTCAACTATCGTTTCGTTAACTAGTGCGGTGAATTTCCCACACTTAACATAAATTTGTGTTAACATTATTCAGCTCAATTAAGTACGTCCGTTATTTTTAATAATTTTTCTTCGAGGATATTTGATTCCTTGTTAATAGTTAATTATTCTTCTTCTTATGATAGGAACATTTATTAGTAGCGGTAAACCAGTTCTCTGGATACGTCGTAAAATAATGCGAGTGAATTATTTTTCCCAGGGAACTGAAATTTCTACTCAGGGTCTCGACACACAGCTTATAATTCCATGTAAGTGTTTCACTCAACTCATTCCTACATCAGACTCCACAACGAATGGACATGTTTTAAAATTATTTAAGGTACATGTACAAATGAGAGGGAGATGTACGAGTATGTCTACTATGCTATTGTGTCTGGTTAAAATTGAATTCGTCGGTAAATAGGATATGTTTTCGGTATAATTCGAAATGCGAGTTTGGAAATCTTTAATTGTTTGTGTTAAGTTGTCTGTTGTAGTGTATTCAACTCAGTTCTTAGTAAGTTTTCGCATTTTGAACGTGTGCTTTATTCCATCTTTAAGTTATCAGAATGGTTGGTAAACGAGCCGGACAGACGTGTTTTGGGAGATGTACTTGTGCGATTTCATTACGCGTTTTTTATTTCGTTGTTAATTCAACTAGTGTAATTTATAACTAAATAAATAGATAATAATATGTATATATATGTTCATACCGAAATTTAATTTATTTTATCACGTAAATCGAATTCACATCTCTTTCCGAGTAGTTATAACCTTAGTTGCCTGTCAGACGCCGGCCGAGCTCCACGTATCTAACAGCTTATATGTTGGTGCATGTCATATACTTGCAATCATTGCTTCAGCAACCTCGCAGCAAGACAAACGTGTTTTCATTAATTAAAAAAATCTGGATAGCTGACTTCCGTCATTCGTTTAGTGATAGCCACGTACTTGTGTTCGTTAGCCATTTAATTAATTAATTTTTAAATGCATATCTTATCAGATGGGGTAGATTTTATTTCCCAGAAATATGCGCTATAAGTCATTTATTCTGCGATCTCCCGAACCCAACAGACTTAAATTAAAATCTTTTAATTTCTTTCCTTAACTGAGCTCCGTCATTTGTTTTTCCTGTGCGATGTTGAATAATTTCTCTAGTGTAATACATCACTGCTCTTATTCGTTTGGAATATCCGGAACATACAGGATGTAAATCGTATCTTTCAGAGTCACCTATCTCCTAAAACTGTCTACGAGCAATGTCCCCTCCAACCCCCCCCCCCAAAACACTTATAACACTCTTTCACAAAACTTAACACATATATGCCCCTTCCCCAACACAGCCACACCTCATACGATGCCAGAGCTCCAAGGTCGAGGACGTACCAGAGCTGCTACTCACCCCCCCCCCCAAAAAATAAAGAAAAATAATATAGTGCCTTACAACACTCTTACACCAAAATATACACACACAAAAATCCATCAAAGAAATTTGATAAAACTTTTTCATCAAAGAAATTTAATCAAATTTCTCTGATCACATTTTATTGAATTAACATTTGATTAAAACAAATTTTGATCGGATTAAAATTTGATTAAGGATTAACCCTTTGATATAAATTTAATATCAAAGGGTTGATCGGATTAATCAAAAGTAAAATGAAACCAGCATGCCTCTACTACTTCTATGCAACTGCCTAGTGATGATTTTGACGTGCGTAATAGTTCCGCTTATAATTTAACTCCAGAATAGTTGCAACATAAAATATATTAATGTTACAATTTTTCTATAAACTATATTAGTAAAATTTTACTAAACTTAATTAAACAATTCATAATGTCTAAATGTTTAGCATGAAGCCTTATATTGCTGTTTTTCATATGGATAAGTTATTAAATCAGAAATATGGAAGGATTTGGTGATGAAATAACAGTTGCAATGGACCAAACTAGTGCATTAATACACAGGCGTAAGCAAAATATTATAAAATCCACCTAACTGAAGCCGAAAGAAAAATGAAAACGCGCAGAATTGAGCAAAACAAACTGATATACGATTAAAGTTGCGTGTTTAGGAACTTAGCAACATATTTTTTTCTGATATTAAAGTTACAATAGCACAATGACAAAACTGGTAACTTGCATCACAAAAGTAGATGGACAAGAGCGTAAAGTAACTGTAATATACAATTAAAATGTAAACCAAACGACAGAAAATAGTGCAATTTATGAAAATGAGCTTTCGAACTATTATTTACGTCAACAATAGTTGTGTCACAAAAATCCTGGGGCTCGGCCCCATTCATAATATATTTCAGAAAATGTATTAAAACTATTATCTTTATCAAATAATTGAGCATTAACAGACTGTCTTATTAAAAAATAGGAAGAATGAAAAGAGAAATTATTCCAGGCAGTCACTGTAGTAACCCTCAAGCTGATTATAAAATTATTATGGAAATACTTATTTCGTGGGTTCTATTTAATCAAGAGGAAGACGGTAGACCAGAATTAATGGAGGTAGGTTTCAAAATTTTGGGTAAATTTGATTTGTTATCCGGGATGACCCCTAGAAAAACCGTCAAGGCAAAGTCCAAGTCAAGGTCAGTGGAATCGAATACGACGGATGTCTCAGCACCTCACTGGCATTTCCCTACCAAACCTGCATTGAAATATTTAGTGGCAAACACAAAATGTTTTTTAAGTATTCACTTTGCCAAATAAATTTTGCGGTGGCCTCTAAAATATTTACTTGTCACCCACAAAATATTTGTGGCCAGTACAAAACTTATTTTTTAGTACCTAGAAACAATTTAGCAGGGTGACCTATCTACAAAATATTTTTCCCCGTGTGTCTGAAACTTTTTTACACTACTATTAGTGGTAGTATATTAAAGCGCCTAATCCTAACTACGGAGCTATTATACTGATGTAAACATATTCAGTTTCTTGTCATTTGAAAAATGCTTTGAAAACACACCCCGTGTTATCACTCGCCACAGCTTTTTGTTGTTTGAGTGAATGAGTGGAGCTATTTGGGTGGCTCTTAACAGTCGAGATCTTGAGAGCCGATGAGGGTGAAGCGAGATGAGTATGTAGCAGCGTTGGAATGCAAGGGCGGGGGAAACGGGAGATCCCCGACATCGCCTATTTATATTTAGGTACCAAGGAATATATATATATATACGAACAAGAAGTTCGTTGAGAATAAACAAGATTTGGTAATAAGTACCACAAATAGAAGAAAAAAGAGAGCCAAAATAAGCATTAAAGCTCTAGATACTCGTAACAGAATACTACAGTTAATATACGGGAATAATTTGTACAAATTTGTACAAAAAATGCTGATAACCACTGAAAGTTGAACAAATACATGTATATGTGTAATGATTCAAGAAACAAGATCAAGTCCAACATGTGCGAAACAAAAGAAAAAGAACAACACAAAAATACGACAAAACACTATATTTTAGGAGACAGCTGATGAAAAATTCACTATGTTTCGGGTATTACAGCCGGATGTTGTGCTCTGGTGAGAAAAGAGCCTTCGCCATGTTTTTGAAGGTTTTTTCAATCAGCTTACACCTTGCCGATTGACGGACGCCGTTCAAGCTCAATTCGCATCCGGCCGAAGGTCAGGTACTCACGGGGCGGGTCAGTTTCGCATCTGTATACGTGGCTATTCTGCGGCTCAAGCGCCTCGGCCGGGCGTTAATTCGCCGGCCGAGCCCCTCGTAATCCTGGTGATAATTGGAGCGGGTAATCCCGTCACCTTCTGCAACCCCCTTCCTCCTCCCCCCCTCCGCCACATCGGCACCGTGGGGCCCGTCTAAGCCCTCTGACCCCTTGTCCCCGCACCGACCTGACACAACCCGGGGCGGTGTGTCGAGGCGGGTCGCTCGCGTGCTAAAGGCTAATCACCTGCAGCCGTCAGCGGCTTGCGAGATATTGTCCCGTGAGCGGCACGCGTCCTGTCCTGGCCCTGCACTGTAAGAAATTATTTGCATATTTACATCTTCTTTGTGTGCGTATACAGTATTTGAGGAATTTTGAAAGCCGTGCGTAGGATCTCATTTTGTTGCCATACGTAAGATAACATTGCCATGGGCTTGATCACTTTATTCGTGCGCCATCAAATTAAAATAATGGGATTGTTTGGAACGTAATTGTGATACTAATCTGTAAATTCATATAGCAATGTGTGCAAAACATGAATGATTAACTTCAGTGGGTATAATTTAAACATTAGGTTCACTCATTATAGAATGTCAAGTGTTAAATAACAAATATTATAATTTTACTGCTAACTTAACTAGAAGCCTGCTTGTCGCTGTGTACTGTAAAATAGTAATCAGCATTCACCTTTCTAGCAACGTTTTATTTCGAAAGCGCTCAGTTTACCAGGGACGCGGTGCTGGAGTGGTTAGACTACTCGCTTCTCACCTAGGCGAACTGGGCTTGATTTCGGGTGGGGTCTTTCCTGGATTTAGCGGGTTTATGGGAAGGGGGGGGGGGAGATCTCCCGTTTCTCCCAACTTTGCATTGCGGCCCTGCTCCATACTCACCTCAATTAAGCGCATTGGCCACGGAAAAAATTGTTACTTTATATTTGTATCATACACTGTTCAATTTGTAAATATTATGTGTGACTATCTTTTATTCGGGAAAATTTTTCTATATCGGATGGTTTTTTTACAAAATGACGTGTCGAAGTCAAAATTTTACGGTTTTTGTAAGGAATAATCCATTCACGGTTACTTCACACTTTTCTAAATCCCTGATAAAGTTCTCCTTCCAGGATATTCCTCCACCTCGTGCAAACTAAGCTTAAATATGTTTAAAGGCTGTTCACGATCAAGTGAACACTTTTGAAATCAATCTTAGAAAAAAGTCACTGCCTCTACCTGCATATATTTTAACGGGCGCACTAAGTGACATGTGCCCAGTAAAGTTGGTAACGATGGAGAGGGGAAAGTAGTTTCATATATTAACATCGAATTAAACATGTTAGGTAACCATTTGCGATAACTGAAATTATTTCTCTCGTGTTCTGGTCTGTTTTTTAATGCGTTGAAGTAAGGAAAATTGAACAATATTTACTTTTCCAATAATTTCACAGTTTAATTGGACCGGCGCATGAATAACGTGATGAGGCTCATGGCAATGTTAATTTTACATAAGGCGGCAGAACACACAACGTGTATATAAGTACGGATTTCAAAAGTGCTCATTTTACCGTGAACAGCCTATAGAAAATTACTCCAAAGGACAACGCACCGAATTCGAGCGCACTCAGTTATAACACTGAGTAAAGATATACTTAGAGTGGACTTCCCCAGGTTAAATTTTCTGAAGACTCCAGCTGTATTTCAAGAGATGAATACCACGTCCCGCTAGTCCATTTTCGTGGTGTGAGTGTGGGGAAGAATTGGCGGCGTTGCCACATTGATATATACCCTTACTCTCTCATACTTCCTCTCTGTCCCTCCAGTCCCAACGCCAGAACAGTACAAAGTGTTCTGATTGTCTGTTATACCAACACGCTGGGACAGACAAGATGGCAGACACCCAAGTTCTTTTCTCACGTCGTATATATCCGTTTACGAAAAGATTACAAGTTCTGTAAAACATATGAATGAACATAATGTACGCATAAGTAACGGGAAACGTTGCATATTACTCATACGGTCATAATAAAAAAATAAACACCACTTTATAAAGTACGCGATAACTGTGGATTTATGTAATACGTTATCACACGTGTTCACTGTAAGTGGTTTGGTTAGCTCAACCTGCCCTCGTAGCTCAGGGGTAGGGTGGCCGACTTGTAGTCGGAGGGTCGCGTGTTTGCGCCCCGGTATCTCCGACGTGGCGGATGCTCAGTTCGATTGTCGCACTGGGAATTCGTCAACAAGTCGGTCTCACTAGAGCTTCGTCAACGTCTAAAATGTCACAACAATGTTAAATGAAGGTAAAAAAAAAAAGTGAGTTAGTGCGCAAGTCTGTGCCACGTAAAAGTATGTTTTAGAGTTCGAACTTCCAACGGGTATCGACTTTATTTACGCGACACATTACGGCTGTTTATAACTTAGTTTATTGTTAGAAAATGTTTATTTTCAGAATATCTTTGTCTAAAAGTAGTCATTCGTAAGTACCAGAACAGAACAATCGACGAGCAGTGGTTGTTTGCTAACCACGTCGATTGTTTTCTAGAATAGATAATCAATCTGTACATCGTGAGTAGTGTTAAAAGGAACACACGAAAGCCTTAAGTTTAATATTGTGACAGTTCTGTCTTCTTTTGGCCGCATAACAGTAAAAGTGTGTTTAATTACGGAGAACAAAAGATTATTATTATGCTAATTAAAGATACACATTTAAAAACAGGGTCGTAGCCAGGATGGGGGTTGATATATTGGGTCATTATTCCCCCCCCCCCTCCCAATATTCGAAATGAAAATAAAATTTGAAAACAAAATGAAAAGTATTAGTATGTGTTAATTCAAGGAATCAAGGAATACGTGATATGCCTTGAGCATGAAGAATGTTTATAGCATTGTGTGATTCCATATCTGTACACGAAGCCATAGATTATAATAAATTTGTAATAATACAGGTTTCGTATTTTGTTCAAAAATATACCTAAGTAATCTCCACTCCCCTCCTCGTCTAGAGTACATTCCTAGCTACGCCCTTGTTTAAATAATATACCACGTTTTAATGAGTGGTGTAAATGTCCGTCGTACATACGTGTGAATACAGTACCTTGTTTTCCAAACATAAGCAGTGCCGTTACTCATATAATTTCGCATACATTAATAGTACTCGTACGTTAAACTGCAAACTAATGCAGCCTTCCGGCCTATAAATAAAAAATAGCAATATTATGAAGCATACATCACTGTAACCATAATCTATAAATTACAAAAGATAGTAATGAATTGAAGCAAGTAATCATTGTAAGTATTGGCTATAAATTACAAAAATAATAATGTTATGAAGCAGGTAATATTGCCGCCATTGCTATAAAGTCATACCAACGACTTTAAGAAGTACAGGGGAAGGAAACGCACCCTAAATAGAATTTGTTGCAGGCAGAAAACTTCTCCTTGTGCTCAACGGCAGACTGAGTTTGCTTGGAGTACTCACTCACGCAGACGTCAGTGTTCAAGAACAGCAACAATACAGTATCTATCGGCTTCTCTCTCCCCCGTTACTTTTTATAACTTTCATCATGTGGCTACCACATTCTATACTCTTTACATTATTTCACTGTGAGAGGCACATTGCCTTCATAATAGCAGTCTTCTCAAAAATATCTGCAACAACAGTAGGGATGATGTTAGAAATTTTTTTTATTTATATTGCACAAATGCTTTACATGTATAATCCATTCACTGTTACTTCCAACATTTCTGAAGCCCAGCTGAAGTTCTCCTTCCAGGATATTTCTCCTACTCATTCGAACAAAGCCTAGAAAATTACACCAGACGGCCAACGCACCGCGTTCGTGCGCACACAGGGTAATAATATTTCGCACGAGAACTATTTCTTACTAGGCAATACCAATACACTAATTTTCCACTGCTTTATCCATATTACGCATAAATGTGAAGCCGTGCTTCGAGTCTGACAAGCGTGCCAATTAGCAAACTCAAGCAATTTGATGTGAGTACTCCTGTCCTGCCAAAGACTGTCTTGCCTGAACGATTTATTTTTCGTCCCGCTAGCTGGGGAAATGTGTGATGCCTACAATTTTCTGGAGTACGATTCCATGCTGCTATTACGGGGTTGCTGTGTTTACAGAACTACATCACATTAATGAACTTGGTTAGCAAGTTTGTATGGTTATCAGCCACGTCTGTATTTTGTAGCCCAGCTTATTAAACTGTTATTGTTTGAAGAGGAGTTAGTATATGAAGAGTCAATATATTGCGGCAGAAAAAAGTACCCTGTTTATCTTCGCCCCCCCCCCCCCCTTCTTCCAGGGTGGCGCAGGTCTGTATGCTACCGGGCGCTGAGCTATACTGAAGAGAGGTGCGCTGCGCTCGTGGCACGGCCGAGCGCTGTCTGGTGGCCACTGCTGGCAACGAGTTCAGCCTCGCACACTCTGGCACCTTCCATACGCCTCTCCGCTATCCCCGCCGCCTCCTTACCCTTCCCGAACCGCGTTTTCTCGTAAAAATGTTCGTCCCCAGCCCGAGCAAGTGTGCAGTGTTCCTCTTCGAGTTGCGCCGGCTGGCCGACGATAGATCATGTTTACACCACTTCGTACTTCGGGGCTTCAGCATGCCAGACGCGTTTTCGCGTATTATGAGTACACAAATTAAGTATTGAAATGAACGTAGTTGTTATGCCGGGGGTATGGTTTTCCTTTTAATAGTGTTTATATATATATATATATATATATATATATATAATGTTGTGTATATGGATTTTTGTAGAGAAGTGTTTCTTCACTGTTTTGATTGTGTTAATTTTCAATATGGTATTTTATGGGAATGATTGTAAGAGGTGGATATTCCTTTTTTTTTTTTTTTTTTGGCGTGTTGTAGGAATAGTCTCCTGGACTACAATTTGTCAAAATAATTTAATGGCAAGGAGTTTAGTGAATATTTTATGGCGTGCCTTTATGCTCATGGTTAAGTGTAAGTGTAATGAGAGTTTTTGCTCCTTCCCAATGGTATTCTTGAAATTAATATTCCATGTTGTACGTTCTTGTGAATCATCAGGCGTACTTTACTTTTAATGTTGTAATGGTGCTTGATTTACTCAGGGTATCATTTTACCTATTTTGATGGGATTTCACAAGTGTTTATTCATGTTGGGTGATTTCTCAAGATATATTAATATTGTTGTTTTTCTGTTTTTTTTCCAGTGCATGTGTGTTCTCTCCTTCCTCTAGTTCACCTATTGGTAGCAAGCAACAGAAATTTACAGATGCAATTTATATTTTTCAAATCAAGTTGTAAAGTTGTTCTTGGTGATAATGTATAGATGGGCTTCAATATATTTGTATTGATTTTTTAAAACGGTGTACGTCCTTCTCCTTGCCTTCCTTTAGCCCTGCTACGCCATTAAGGGGCGTAACAAATGTAATATTATAATTTATAGATCAAATATAAATAAAAGCTGAATCTAACATAAAGAGTCACTTTTATGTTAACACATGTATACAACGTTTGTGATATATGACATTTAGTAAGCAATCAAAGATAGCATACGTAGCGTGTTTTTTTTTTTTTTTTTTTTAAGTTTTGATTCCAAAAGTGTGAAGAAACCGTGAATAGACAACACGAATCTCAATAAATATAGAAGAAGTTTTTGTACATAAATTTTTTATTCTTCTCAAAAATAATAGTTACTTAGATTACCAAGAAAAATAATTTAAATATAACAAACAGAATGATTATTTTTACTATGATCGTTAATTGCAGGATTTTAAATTGAGTAGCTGAAATAAAAATATTCCTGCATGAAGTATTATGCACACCATAGGGCAAGTTGCAAGTTCCTACAGTGTACAATTTCAGCAGCTATGATGAATAATCTTACATCTATCACACGCTGCGGTTTAAGCTCGTCTTTTATTGGACGGGTGAAACCGGACACACAGTAATATACTGCGATATATACAAGTTTCCATATCCTCCGGGGTGAAATTCGAACAGGATATAACCGGACAGGCGCTTAGTACCAACCATACAAATCTCGACAGTACCAGGTTGCAGGACGGGAGCTATATTGTAGTGGTGCATTGTTGCAAATGGGATCACTCACGCACATACACACACACACACACACACACACCGGTTTTGAACCGTCTGATATACACGCCTGCAGTGAGGTTGCCGTGCGTTTATTTTATTGTTGACAGTGCGCATTGTTAAGATGAGTAACTTTGGAATATATAGGGACCTGTTACTTTAGCTAGTTGAATCATGTCCAGCATTATGGGACAAAACCTTTGATATACAAGATGTTCACAAAAATAACTGCTAAACTCCGTCAAGTGATACCTTAGCATATATAGGCTGTCCACGGTAAACTGAGCACTTCTGTGAGCCCTGCCTAAGATCTACATGTATGCACATTGTGTGTTCTTCCACAATATGTACAATCAACATTGACATGGGTTTAATTACTTTATTAATGCATCGGTCAAGTGAAACTGCTAAATTATTCAGAAAAGTAAATCTTTTTACAGATTTACTCATTTCTACGCGTAACCACATTAAAAAATAGGAACGTAAAAGAAATCATTTCAGCATTCGCCAATGTTTACCGTACACATTTAATTCAAAGCTAAGACGGGGAACTGCAGCCTCTCTTTCATTGTCAGCATGCCTGGGTGCGTGCCAGGCCAGCCTACCCGTTAAAATATAAGCAGGTAGGTGCAGTGACATTTTTCAAAGGTTGTATTTCAAAATTGCTCACTTCATCGTGAACAGCCTTTACATGACATTCAGCCTGACTCGCTTCCTAAGGATGGTACGCGCCCGTAAAGGCGGAGATGAACGGCAGGTTTATTGTGAACAGTACGTGACCAAATTATCTCAGACCTCACACACAATGTACGCAGGCGTCGCGTTCTCCTCCAATGCAACTGTATTGTTACAATACAAGTTACTTTCAGAAGTCTACTTACATTTCGCTCCGTGCTACTGGCAATAAATCTGTCGCTCATCTCCGCATTTCTGGGCGTGTACGATCCTTAAGAAGTAAGTAAAGCGAAATGTAATGCAGGACTTTTCATCTATATTTATGCGAGGAATCACTTGGAGTTGTCGGTAGATTTTGTGAACTGCCAACATATAAGAAAGGAAATGAACGAAAGAAAAAGTGACTGGAGAAATGTGGAGTGGAATGGAGTGAATATATTTGGACGGCTTTTAACATCGAGGTCTTCACAGCCAATCAGGTTGAAACGAGGTGAGAAGCACCGGAAAGTAAGGGCGGGGGAAACGGGAGATCACCGAGAAAACCCGTTGACCAGCGGCATCCGCCGTTTCCTCTCTACTGCAGTCCAGCACTGCTCCATTCTCGCCTCATTTCGACCTCGCCGGCTTTCAAGGCCTTGTTGTTAAGGTGGCCGTTTGGGTAGGCCTCCAAACGGATTGTAGAGCTCCAGCAGAAAACGCTTTATTGAAAAACCATCCAACGTATCTACTTACGAATAGCATTTAAGAAAGAAACGTTGCCCGTCTGTGTACGTTTTTCAGTTCCTCCATTTCTCTCTAAACATGTTTTAGCTAGTGAAATTGGCACAAACGCGTGTTTTAACGGTCATTTTTAGTTATGAACATTCCTCTCGGTAGCCCCTAGTGCTAACACGCTTTTAGGCCTCAGACGTGCAAAATTTTTTCAACCAGGCGGCTACCTAAAGAGCAGCACAGATCTCTCACCTCAACTCAATTACTTCGCCCAGTCGTTATTAAGTACAGTAGGATACAAACGAGACTACTAGCCTCAAGAGGGGGCCACGGTGGCGCAGGGGCTAGAGAGCTCGCTCCTTCCAAAACGACCCGGCTTCGATTCCCGACGGGGTCGCTCCCGGATTTTCGAACGCGGGAATCGTGCCTGACGATGCTGCTGGCTTGCCGGTTTTCTCAGGGATCTTCCGTTCCCTCGCCCTTGCATTCCGGCGCTGCTTCGTTCTCGCCTCGCTTCACCCTCATCGGCTCTCAAGACTCCCAATGTTTGTTGAGGCCCAATCGCTCTACACCCCACGACTGTTTTCGAAGGAAGACTTTCTTACAACAGGTTCCCGTAAACTTGTTCGGACTGAAAGAACTCCCCACTTAATTTATAAAACGTAATTTGGAAGAGAATTCCACAGGGTGGTTGCTCAGCTCGAAAGGGGTGGGTCTTTTCCCCATCTGGGCGAGATCTGTCTTCTGTCTGGGGCTTTGGCACTGGCGAAACTTTGTTGGTTTTTCTTTTCTCCATGGACGCGAGCGGCGGTGCCATCCCATTTCCTTCGAAACGAGCGAAAGGGGTTCTTTCTGTCGACGGATGCCAGCCGAGTGTGGAGCTATCCGGTCGACGTTCTCGTCGCATCCAGATCTACGCCGCGTCGAGTCTAATCTACAGAAGCCCCCCATAAGACCCCCGACTTATGAAGGCCATGCTTTGCAATTTTCTTTCCTGCGTATACCTCGCCCTGCTGGCTGAAACGTATAGATTTCAGATTTTAAGATAATAAAAGCTTGTTTTCAGTGAAAGAAAGTGTACCAACTACACTTGTTTTTTTTTTTTAGCTATGTTAGTATCACTTAGCATCCGAAATAATGTTCAACGCTACCAGGAAATTTTATTTGCATAATATTTCTTTGTAACAGATTGAATATTTAAATCTGAATTTAACGCTCTCGGACTTATGCAGAATTTAATGTTGTTGTGTTGTACGTGTTATTAAAAATGTTACCTTAAATTACAAATACCATTCGGGTGAAAAGTTATGAAGAACACCTGACATGGGTGCGTGTAGCTTTATATTGCACTGTTCAACAGATGTAGACCAAACATGGCAGGGATACCCTTCGGTAAATAACTTGAAATTATGTTTAGGCCAAATAGACTCTGGCCGCCCATTAGGATCAAATCCCCGAAAATCCCTAAAACGGATTCATTTATCCCTATTTTACACCGTTTGACGGATTTAAACAAACTTCGGCTGGGATGGCCTTCAGTATCCAACGTAAAATACTGCCCGTGTCTAAATTGACTTCGGCACTTCGTTGGGCTGGAGAACCCTAAAACGGGGTCGTGTATCTCTCACTGCCATCTTATACTAGGGCAACGCCGGGTAGTTATGCTAGTTGACAATATTTGTAAAATTAGGCCATGGCAATGTATTATTTAGCTCATATGAGTGTAACAACACAAACCGTGTTTAGTTATTAAATACATTATTAGAATGTTTTGTACTTTATATTGATATGTTTTATATGCGCAGTTAACTTATTGCATGTATAGCAAAGAAGTTCTCTAAATATTCCTTTAAAAAAAATCATTAGTACTAACCAAGTGTTTGACACTAACAGCGTGTATATTTACACTATAAATCTACATCCTCACTATAACTTTATGGAACTTCTTCAGAACATGCGTTATTCGTGAAGTTATATACTCATTAACTCTAGCATGAAATATTATATTTTATATGATTATGACTGCATTAAGGATATTGTAAAATTTTTGGCGCCATTAAAGCCTGACAAAATTGTAAAAATAAAACTATAGTTATGTTTCCCTTTCCAAAAAGGTCGAAATATTCTAGGTGTTTTGGGCTACTGCCTTTCTGTCCCGGCACTGGCATGCTAATAAACTCTGCCAGAGAGAAGATACGCTCTATACTTTGCCTTCAATTCTCCGAAGTCACCCGAGCACGTGAGTGAGTGAAGAGATTTGGGAGGCTCTGAACAGCGAGGCCTTGAAAACCGAAGAGGATGATTGAGGTGAGGACGGAACAGCGTCGGAATGAAGGGGCAGGGGAAACGGAAGATCCCGAGAAAATCCGCTGACCAACGGCATTGTCCGGCACGATTCCCTCATGCAAAAATCCGGAGTGACCCGGCCGGGGATTGAGCCAGGATCGCCTTGGTGAGAGGCGAGCAGGCTAACCGCTCAGCCACCGTGGCCTCCTGTAACTGTTAGAGATGTTCAGTAAGTGCATTAGCTACACTTTAAATAATTAATATTTTTATTAACCTATGCTGCCGCCTACTGCTATCCATCATTAACATACTAAGTTTATGAACGGGCCTAGCTCATAACAATGGTGGAAGCGCCGGATATCGATCCCGGTATCTCTACACGATTTCAAGCATGTTACTCTGACAGTGTAGGCACTTTGTTTGACTGACTGAATTGCAGGAAGGAGGATTGTAAGTGATAATACTACATTCCTCCTGTTTTTCACATCATACATAGTACTTTGTCATTACTTTTTACTTTTTTTCCTTTGAATTCGAAATTTTTTCTTCCTTTGTTACTCGGGTCCTTATTCTCGTACCTAGCAAACATTTGACTTTTTCTTATTTGATCTCCAAACACTGAATGTGTAAATAATTTTTTTTGCATGTGTAATAAAAGTATGTTTGATTAATTACGAAATGATTTTATTCAGAATTATTATTTTTTACTATGATTACATTTAAACATTTTATTTCCCATACAACCGTACTTTTTAAGTTTTTATAATTCGTTACCTAAATAGTTATTTATTTTACTTTATTGCTTGTGATGCAACGTTGTTAATGGACAGTAAATGCGTTTTGAATACAAGCTAAAGTTCTGTTTTGATGCTGATAAAAAAAATATTAAATTGTTATATTTATGTACCACGCGGTTTTTATTTCAGAGGATTTAAAAGCTGCTCAGAAAAGTAAATAATCCAGCTTTGCGACCAAAAACACGCAACCCGTAAAATGGCCTGTGTCGTGCTGTGTTGTGTTCCCGGCATAAGGCGGCAATAAAAAAGGTATTAGCTATTTCCAATAATAAAATAATTAACTCATTCAATTATTATTAATGAAATGAATTCACAATGCCCAATTAAAACTCCAGTAATGGAAAACGCCGAGTAATATAAATTCCCCCTAACACGGCAGCCACAAATTAACAGTCATTTAATGTTTGATCGTGTGTTATTGCTTTCAGCGGTATTACAATTTGTTATGGGAATGCCTTCCGTTTGAAAAAAAGAAAGATTCATTTTACATCCTACACGTACGCGCGAAATACGCGCTCTCGTTGTCTTTGCGGAGGCTTTTGACGCACAGAATTTTATATTCTTATAGTGCGTATTGTGTATTTTTGTGTAATTTTTTGAACTACGTTATCAATCTAGCATATTTGTTCTAGTTTAGGAATTTGACGGAAATGATAACACTCAGCGGAGAATATTGGACTTATATTATTCAGCATATAAAAAATATTTTGCGCCACTTTTCTAAGTAAGCTTATAGAGCTTTATTTTTGAATAGGTAAGGAAAGCTCTCTCTCTTCCAATTTCTTAGAGTTTCGTGAGTCACTTTAAGAACGCATGTTGAGGTAATGATTTTTCTTCAGTTTCAAACAAGAGTAAAGAAACTGCCTGAACACATCGAAAATATAAACACTCGAGGGGCCACGGTGGCGTAGTGGTTAAACTACCTACCTCCCACCTAGGCGAACCGTGTTCGATTCTGAGCAGGGCCGCCCCCGGATTTTCGCATGCCAGATTATATCGCTGGTTGGTGGGTTTTCTCGGAGATCTCCCGTTCCCCTGTCCTGTCGTTCCGGAGCTACTCCATCCTCGCCTCGCTTCACCCTCATCGGCTCCCAAGACCTTGAATTTGAGAGCCGCCAGAATCTCTTCCATCACTCTTACAAACGCAACTCGCCACATGAGTTATCGACCGGACAAAATACAATAACTTACCAGGCACGGAATATCACTTTCATTTTAAGAGAAACGTATTCTCTTACGTGTAATCGCACACAAGTTCTGAAGGCAATAATGGCGTGAGGTGAGAACGTAATGTATTGTAAATTGGAGGAAACATCACGAAATGGATCAGACTTGATCAACACCACCACATGAGGATCGATATATCTAATTATAAGTTCGGAAACATTCATCAGACTGCGTGACATATGTGCATATAGATGAGAACTCTGGATATCTGAAATCAACAGCATGACAGAGCCGGGAGAATTCGGCTCGAAGACTAGAACCATCACTAATACAGCGCCACAGAGCTACTACACACGCATGGAGAATATGTCGACTATGTCGGACATCTGCCGGACGGCGCCGCGCGCTCTTTACTAACGAGATGTCGGCAACTTTGGAGAGTTGAGTTAAGAGTTAGTTGGAGCTGCGCGTCCAAGGCCAAGAAGCAAGGTAGCGATACGGGCGGCACTAACACGCACGCCTAGTGCCTCATCGCTCCTACGCGCAAAGGCGTGCAGTGTTTCCGTCGTGACGCTGTACTGTGTAAATTACATCTGTAACAGTGGGGTTTTATTACACGCGATGAAAGCCCACAGATTAAACTACACCCGTATCTTTGTACGCTTCTCTTGCCGCTTAAGGAAACTTCATAGGCAAGCATTAAATATGCTATATATGACCATTTTAACGATTTTTTCTCAAAGAATACACTTAATATGACAAAAGTAAAATAATTTTTTAAATATTTTCTGACAAAGTCGTATTTGCATAACATTTATTTACCGAGATACGCGTATTCACGCAAACAACTATTTCACAAAAAAACGCGGGGGTCCATCCCACTCTTGCGAGATTTCTGTCGGCGCTTAACACTGGAGGTCTTGAGCGCTGGCAAGGAGTGAAATATGGTAACGATGGAACAGCGGCGGAATGAAAGAGCGGGGAGAAACAGGAGTGCCCCTAAAAAACCCACCGACAAACTGCAACATCCGCCACGTTTCCCAAGTGCGAAAAATCCGACTGATTTCGCCGGGAATCGAACGTGGTTAGTCTTGGTGGGACGCAAGTAGTCTGCTGACCACTAGACCACCGCGATCACTTGCAAGTTTGGAGATTCCCCGGGAACGCTGCGTAACTTCGTCATCCTTTTGAACACGGATGTGGTTCGGTCGTGTTGTGGGTCGGAATCACACACTGTAAAAAAAACTTGTAATTTTTGCTGAGAATTTTTTTTGTAATTTTACAAATGCTTGTAACAGTACAAATATATCTCTTGTAAAACTACTCATTTGTAAAACAAAAACGGCCGTGTTTGTAATAGATCTCAAGAAATGTTTGTACTATAATGATCTGTATCCACGAGCTTCAGCAAAATGGCGGACACTTAACGTAAAACCGTATATAGCTGGCTGTGCAAAAAAACTATGAGTTCTATAAAGTGTAGTTGCGCACATAAAGAAATGTATTGCAAGTTTTAATAACGTAAAATACATAAAACAGCTAAAATAATCATAATAAAACGACAATTTCAAAAAACGTATCCGTATTACTCAGTGACTGTTAATGTTTCCTAGCTACACAGAACTCTGAAGTCAGCTGTCAACACCTCGTTGTTAAGAGCTGTACAAACCTCTCAAGTTAACAACAGAACTCCTAAAATGATATAAATGTATTATTCTTAAGCTAATAACTTCCTTAATAGTTTGTAGGTACTTGATGCGATTTTTGCTATAAAAATAATTATTATCTCGTAAGTGAAGTTAATCTTGTGGTAGAAGGTGCGGGCTAATAATATAAAGGGCATGGATTCTAATCCCTGGGCTGGGAAAGCGCAATAATTTTATTTTTCGAAAATTATATTTTGAAATATTTTGTTTTATTTATTCTCAGTTATCAATTCATCACATTTGCTTCCTAGAAGAAAAAAATTTATTTGATGTACAATTCTCAAAAATTCAAGACGTTTTACAAGGCTAGCATTGGCAATATTATGAACATATGTTTTGCGGATTTTACAAGAATACGCTTTGTAGTTTTACAAAGGATTTTCTTGGCAATTGGGTTTCCAAAGATTTTTCTAGTAAAAGTACAAAAACGTTTTAGTGTGTACAGGAATTGAGGAAGTGCTACTGCCCATACGTGTTTCATGCTTATGTGGCGAGGAAACTTATGGTGGTCTTTGTCCACGTAAGATGTGACTGATGACGTAAGCAGCGATGCACTCGAGTAGTTCGGAGCCGACTATAACACAGATTTGCCGTCATTAGCCTTTACATGCAGAGCCGTGCGACATAAAATCCGAACTGCATTTTACTCCCGTAGAGCATTTTGGGAGCTTTGAAGCACCCCGCAACTGAAGAAAACGTTATAAGGTCATAGTCATCACGAACATCACGCAGGATTCTCACGCCAATACCCACTCGACTGCAACAAACGTCGCTAGACCTGAACACAATCTGATGTGCAAGTGGCTGGCTGACAGAGGATTTGCGGTGCAGCAGGCACTCTCCAAAGATGCTCTCGGTGATTCGCGGAAGGAACACAATGGATGACTGGATCCACCTTGACTAGACGTAATCTGAGATATTCGTCATCTTGTTATACACGGCCCTGTTGTGCACCCCCTGCCTAAACAATAACTGCGAACGAGCCCACAGGCGAGTGACTATTGTAAACTAAAGGGCGTTCGCGATAAAGTGAGCACTTTTGAAATCAACCTTAGAAAGAATTCACTGCCCCTATTTGCACATATTTTAACGATCGCCCTGAGTTACACGCACCCATCCAAGTTGGTAACGATGGATGGGAAGTAGTTCCGTATCTTAACGCCGAATAAAACGTGTTAGGCAACCACCTGAGATAGCTTAAAATATTTATTTCGCTTTCATTTTTTTAAATGAATGAAAATGTAAAAAATAGCAGATGTTAAATATTTACTTTTCTAATAATTCCGCAGTTTCACTTGACCAGCGCATGAATAAAGTTATGAGGCCCATGACAATGTTAATATTACATAAGGCGGAAGAATACACAACGCGCATAAAAGTAGATCTTAAGCAGGGCTTTGAAAAGTGCTCACTTTACTGTGGATAGACTACACCAAATGATAATATCGATCCGAAGTGGTATGTATAAACTATCATAGATGTGTGCAGAGAAAAAACAGAAAATGTGGGCCCAGCAAAGCTCAGGACATTTCTGTATGAATACAACAAACCACGAGCAGGCTCCGCCTCCAGTGCACAACGGGAGTCAATCGGAATGGATTACGTGAACCCACACACGTGGATGTGCGCGAAGAGTGAACTGGGCTGCGAGGGCTGGCAGCGACACAGTCAGCGATACTGGACGGGCGAGGTCAGCTGCGAGACTAGGGGGCTTATTCAAAGTCTCGTCGGTAACGGCCCACACCGTCATGAACCTACTGTCTTGCAGCCGACAAAATATTCGTCGGATCCAAAGCGGTATTCAGAGTTATCAGTCGTTTAGCACGAGGGCGCAATCGGGCATCTTCGGCTAACCGACTTCTCCCAATCCAAGCTAGACGAACGTTCGTCTCTCTGAGTACGATCGACAAAGTACCAACAAAATATGACTAGAATTGCTTGTTTTAAAATTTCACAAATCCGTTGAAAAAAAAACATTACTTAAAGACATTAATAGTAAGCTTTAAATTTTTTAGTTCGGAAACAATAGTATATGATTACAAATATGTGTTTTATAAGAAAATAATAGCGTACAGTTTGCGTTGATTCTGTGAGGAGTTTGAGAAACTGTGGTTGGTGGCCATGTTGAACAGAATTTTTTTCCGCTTCGTGAGATATAGATGTTTACGTGTTACGGACGTTGCCCGTGTGTTTAGTAAACTATCCGTGTACGTGGAAAATAACATATTTGGCCAAGACTAAGTGGAGTAATGTTAGCAGATGTTAATTATAGATTTTACGTACAACTGCCCTGAATAACAAAGAAATGTACACGTATTAAATCGATTATATTAATATTCCTAACCTTGGTGTCCGCCGAAGTGTAGCCTATTGCAGAGCCATGGAAAATCTCGTGTTCAAAAGATTGCGAATTTTACAAACAGTATGTTTACGTGTTTCGTAAATGTATTTGTAAATCATTAATATAATTATTGAAATGCACGTGGCCTGAAAAAGCCGCACTTTCCATATTTTGTAGTGAGTGAATAATATTTGTTTATTTGTATATATCTTAAATTCAACGAGGGCAAGGTTAACTTCGGTCAAAGAAAATCATTAAAACTATATAAAACATAAGAAATTTCCAGTCTAAAACGCACGACGGTAAATTTAAACAAATGTTTCGCCACCTCAATCCGGCAGACCGCAGGGCAATCACTTTTTTCACGGAAAATCTCCAGCTGTCCGGTGTTAGTCTCTAAAGTATTTGGTCAAAGTCTGTGTGTGTATTGCTGCATCTGTACAAATACGAACAGCGATGTATAGGCCTATGTATCCCGTTTGGTTTTTTCATTAAAGTTAAAATTTTCGAAGTTCAATAATTTGCATGTTGTTTCCATACGAACAAAATTTTCCACTGCTCCATCAAAACAATATGCAAATCAAAATGCCACACACTCGTAAGAACATCAAAATAATCTTGTCTCATGATTATTCTCTACCGTGTCTTTTCTCCCTAAACTAATTTAACCTTCCCCTTCATCATTCTCTTCCCTTGGCCTCTTGTCTGTATACTGGAACAGTGTGGAACTGTTGGAGTGAGTGAGTGAAGAGATTTGGGAGGCTCTGAACAGAGAGGCCTTGAGAACCGAAGAGGATGATCGAGGTGAGGACGGAACAGCGTCGGAATGAAGGGGCAGGGGAAACGGAAGATCCCCGAGAAAACCCGCTGACCAACGGCATCGTCCGGCACGATTCCCTCGTGCGAAAATCCGGAGTGACCCGGCCGGGGATTGAGCCAGGATCGCCTTGGTGAGAGGCGAGCAGGCTAACCGCTCAGCCACCGTGGCCTCCTGTAACTGTTAGAGATGTTCAGTAAATGCCTTAGCTACACTTTAAATAATTAATCTTTTTATTAACTTATGCTGCCGCCTACTGCTATCCCTCATTAACATACTAAGTTTATGAACGGGCCTAGCTCATAACAATGGTGGAAGCGCCGGATATCGATCCCGGTATCTCTAGACGATTTCAAGCATGTTACTCTGACAGTGTAGGCACTTTGTTTGACTGACTGAATTGCAGGAAGGAGGATTGTAAATGATAATACTACATTCCTCCTGTTTTTCACATCATACATAGTACTTTGTCATTACTTTTTACTTTTTTTCCTTTGAATTCGAAATTTTTTCTTCCTTTGTTACTCGGGTCCTTATTCTCGTACCTAGCAAACATTTGACCCTTTCTTATTTGATCTCCAAACACTGAATCTGTAAATAATATTTTTTTTTGCATGTGTAATAAAAGTATGTTCAATTATAGAGAATTATAGTGCAGCAGAAATAAAACCTCAACGAAGGGAGAGAAAACCACATTTGATTAATTACGAAATTGTTTTATTCTAAATTATTATTATTTTTTTACTATCATTCAAATTTAAACAGTTTATTTCCTATACAACAGTACTTTTTAATTTTTTATAATTCGTTACCTAAATGGTTATCTCGAGTTTTACCTAGAATTTTGCAAAGCCCATAAATAATTACGTACAATTTAACTATACCTCACGTCCTTACTCGCCTGGAACTTAAATGTTTGTTGTTAGCAGTTAAAATTTTTTTTTTTTTTTTTCCCCACATTTGAGCCCACTATAAATATGGATTTTTCAGTGAATTTTGTTTTTGGTCGATCAGATTAAGCAAATTTAGTTCACGCACGGTACATTTACACTTCTTGAAACAAACTTTTCAAAATCACCCCATATGTAAGATATTTACTTTCTGTATTGCAGGTCATACATTACAAAACCATTTATTACAGCCTGTTCTGAATATTGAAGTGTTCTATTTTCTTTCCAATGAAAATTATATATATATTCTGTAATCAAAATTATTTAAGATTGAACAGAGAGGTGCTGTATTTACAACGACTAGTATGGAATAGTTAAACGTGAAATGTTATAAGATTGAATTTCGGTACAATATTAGCAAAGTAAATGTTTCTCACTTAAATGTTCAATTTTCAAAGTAACGCCAAAGCAATCATATTTCATTGTTAACGTTTTAAAATATTTATTTTTCATTGGCGCTGCATTAAAAAATATACGTTGCGTAGTTACCTTTTTTTTTTTCCTTTCAGGTCATTTTTTCATCCTGAACTTCATTGTGTTTGGCCTTCTTCAAGTTTCGCAGCGCAAACGATGGTTAATTATTTTACATTTTATCACATTTTATACTTTCTATAGCAGTAATAATGTTTCAGTTCATGATTTACAATTAAAACGTGACTTCAATGTTTAAAGAATTATTAAATTCTTTATTTAGCGGCGATGTCGGGACGATGACGGCTTGGGATTTGTGAAACTGGCCACATGGCCGATGTTGCTGAACCGAGTGTTTATTTTTATTTTTATCCTGCGAAAATTACTTAAAATTACTTATTTAAATTTCCTGCACGACGTGTTGTAACCTCTTTAGGCAAGTCACAAAAACTTATGATAAATATGCGTTTCTACATTAGGAGCATATTTCAACGTGTTTTGTGTAGTTTGGGCTAGTAATGTGCTTATGAAGTGGTTTTCGTGTGGTGAACTGTTGCAAGGGAAGCTGGCGTTAGCTCCGTGCTGTACCCTGTTGCTTGCTAGTTCACACTTCCGCCAGTAAAACGAAGCTCGGCAGGTGACGCCACAGGATGCGCGCAATGGCTCCCTTGCTGCTCGCTTGTGAGTGGTCGAAATGCATCCAGTTTCCCTAGGCTCCATGGTGATTACTGGCTCCTGCTGCGTGCACCGAGAATTTTCAGCAGTGAGCAAGCACCAGCTTACCTTGCAATACTTCACCACATGCCATTGCGTACGAGATTTATACGTCTTTAACCGTGAACGATTGTTATGACTAAAGTAATTATTTAACCCTTTAAAGACGGTACAAATGTATTGGCACTGAAGACAAGTTTGACGCGAACTGTATATGTTCACCACTACAGCAATACCAATCGTGTTGGTCATTGTATTTCCATTCTACCGTCTCGCTATTGGTCCTGGATACACGAGACACGCTTACTGTACTCTTCGTCATTTATTATTGGCTGGCCGTTGGCCAATGAATTCGCGCATTCTATGTGTACCAATCAGTGTCGCGATAGACGTGACACGTTTTACAATCCATCGTGTTCGTGGATAAATGATTAAAAACAACATTATTTTTATCTTACGGACTGAAATATTGACTGCTTGTAATTTATTATTTTGATTCCGATAAAGTCCAGCGAGACTGTAAAACTATAAAAGTATGCGTCTTTCCTTCAGGAGCAAAGATATTTCCATATAAACGTGGCCCCGTGCATATACGTGCATACTCCTCGAAGGATTGCGGCCACTTCTGTTTGTATGATACCTTTCCATGGATGTAACGTGATGAAACGCTTCGTTGAATTGAATATTTGCCACGCCCTCAATAAATTGCCCAGAATGCTAAAACCCAATCAGTAGAAAGGAAACATAAAAAAAAAAAATTATATATAAAAAATAAACGACTTGTAGTGTTTATGCGCAGGATTGTTTACAACGTTCGTCATTTAAGTTTGACGAAGCTGTTAATATATAAATTGCCTGATAAAATAATCAACACGAGTCGCACACAAAGCTGTCTCTCTTTCCGTTGGCCCGTGTGCTCGTTTGTTTTAATATTTGCACGTTAAAGCCTTCCATCCTTTTATCGAAATGAACTAAATCACATCAATAAAAAGCGATTAAATTCTTCATACAGTTCCTCCTCACCTCAGTTTTAATAGTATCAAAACAGTACAGCAAAACATTAGCAAGTAATGCCAATCTGTAATGTGCTGTATCATGTAAGACACAAATATTTTAATAATCTGCAAGATAAAATTAGAAAAGCCGAATTTATTGTGGTAACATGACGCCAGCATCATTTAGACAACAGAAAAGTGTAAATATAGCATTCGACAGTTGTAATACAAGAAGTAAAATTACAATAATTTGGTTTAAATATAGCGGAAAGATACGTAACTCGAACCTAGACGTTATTTCTTTAATAGGGATTCAGAAAAGTGTGAACTTAACCTGAATAGAGAATATTCATGATACGACCACGCTAGATTTAAAGTAAAAAACACTTGACTATTAGTACTGATTTAGTGGTATAATTACTACTGCTCAGCCACTGCTGACAGACTTGATTATACAAACGTCAGTTGTAGGTAATCCACGAATTATATTTGCTTATCGTATGCAACTAACTATCAAATTTCTACATCTCAGCTCTCTCTCTTTCTCTCTCTCTCTTTCTCTATCTCTCTTTATGATACGCGATGTTATATACTCAGAATAGCAAGGTGTTTAAATACATATCTTGCACTGATCGTTTCATAAAAATCCGTCGAACAGTTTTTGCATGGGGCAAAGATACACACAAACAAACACGTGTTTCGATATAAAAAAAGGATTATTTAGTCGGTAAGTAAAGTTAAAAAAATACGATATACCAACGTATCAACTAAAATGATTATACTGTTAGTGATCAAAACAGTTTTGGCGTTTTAAGTCAAGAATATATTTTATCATGTTGATCTAATTATTTAAAAAGAATAAATTGTAGAAATAATCACCGATATGAAAATGTATGTTAACGATGACTGAAAATTTGAGAATTAGTATTAGTGGTATATTTTATTTTGAAACACTACATTATTTGTGAACCACTAGAGAAGAATTGTAGACGCATATTTTGCCATTAATATTGGCTGGCTTGTATCAATCATTTTCTGCACTGAAGGCTTGCGAATATTGGCGAGTCTGCAGCGGTGAGCGATGGAGGAAGTCTGTGGCATAGACTAAAGATGAGGTAGACCGATCTCGCTGGCAGCGCACAACCAGTCTCCGTGTCTCAACATTGGACTGCTTTTCTGTCATCACATCTAGCAAAAACGGCGTGGTTTGTATTTGAGTTTAGGGCAATGTTTAATAAACAAGCTCTTTGAGATGTTTGTATACTTCCTCTAACCAATTTGTAATGCAATACGATTAAATTCAAATTGGTGAAAGTATTTTATTCATATAGAAGTACTTGTATTTTGAAAATTAATAAGTAAACAAACTCGTTCATCACTGTTGATCATGTGACTTTGACAGGTGTGTTCATGTGAGGTAAGTCAATGTTGGTTACATGCGCAGACGACGAATAAGCGGTCTACCTCATCTTTAGTTTTTGTCATGTTTTATTTTATTGCATCCGTAAGATCTTTTTTCAATACATAGCTGTACAATGATATAAGTCAAATTACAGTATACAAAGCTTATACACTGGACATAGTAAATACACACACACACACACACACACACACATATATATATATATATATATAATCAGACTACACGTACACGCATCACATCTTTTCCTCATAATTTGGCCAATTCTCCTCCAACATGCTGTAGGGCATCATCGTTTTGCTGTAATAGAAGAAAAAGGAAACGAGAATAACTGGAACAAGAAATGCATACAAAGATATGTTAAGTAATAATTTCTTAATTTTGTAGTTTATAAATTCATCTACACTATAAAATGTTTGTTTAGAAAAAAATCTTTCAGCTGTTTTTTAAAGAGTTTTTGGTTAAAGAAGCAAATTTCTTGAAGGTGGTGTGGTAACTATTGAAAAGTTGGCTACCAAGATAGGATGGCTCTTTCTGGACAAATTCTAAGTTAACTGAAGCCAAGTGTGTTTTTTTTTATTCTAGTGTCATACTTATGAAAGGACTCATTTTTCTGAAATAAATGGTGGTTTTTGGACATGAATATAAGTACTGAAAACATGTACTCACATGCAAATGTTAAAATCTCTGAGCTCTTGGAAAGATGTCTACATAAGTCTGACTTTCTTTTGCCACTGATTATTCTTAAAGCTCTCTTTTGCATGCGAAACACTTTTTTGCTGTCAGTGGAATTACCCCAAAAAGTTATACCATAACACATGATGGAATGAAAATATGCAAAATATATTTGTGTAAGATCATTTACTGAGTCTCCAGAGATTAAGATGCCAGTATCGTCTGCAAATAAAATTGGAGTAGTCTGGGGTTAAGGCACATGGAAGGTAATTTATAGAAACTAGGAAGAGTAGTGGGCCTAATATTGATCCTTGTGGGACCCCATGCTTGATTTTTCCTGGTTCAGAGTAGAATTAAGTAGTTTTTCCTTTGATCCGCACTTGTCTGTTTGAGAGGTATAAGCTTATTAGTATATTTGGTGTACCTGAGACTCCATAAAACTTTAATTGTTCTATAAGTATGTGTGATTTGACCTCCAGTCAATAAACACTACGCGCGGAAGTGTGATTCAAAGACAAACACTTATCACTCGCGTGACTTCGTTCCACGTGGGCGAGTTGAACAAGTGAAAGGTTTTCTGCTGGTTTCACAGGTTTTTACAAACAATTATTCGGAGAGTAGTTACCAAGTTTTTTCTTGTATCTCTACAACAAAATTATTATATCTTTTGAATAACTTTGTTCAATGAAACGTATAAAATTGTTTAAGTAGTTCCAGGTTTATATACATAATGTTTATTATAGTTGAGTTTTAAAATTCGAAATTAATTTTATATATTACCTTTCTAACCATTCAGACCCATCGTACACAATTTACATTACTGCGAAGCTCAATGACCAATGACTTACCTGTGGGTAAATTATTCGCAAACCATCTCACTGGTCTAGGTCATAGGTCATAGGAGGTTCATTTAACTGTAGCCGAACATATAGCCTACAGCTCATTGGCTGTGACAGCGAAACAAGTGTTGCTTCGACTCAAGCTCAAGTACAGCAAGCATCAGAAAATTTTTGTTTGCAACACCTGAAACTGCAAATCAAGGTGCGCCTGAAACGGTCAACGTTTCGTAAAATTTGCTTTAATTCCTTTGTTGTGTCACAAAAATAATATTGACAACTAATTAGTTTCCAAAGTATTCTTAGTAAATATATAAACATATATTAGAGTGTACGGAATATGGCAACCCTGGGTAAACGATTGTGAACCTCACACGCACGCACGCACACACACACACATTGAACGTGACGCGTGTTATTATTTTCCTGTCAACATGTGGGAGGTCGTAGTCCGCTTGTATCTCTAAACTCTACGGTTTATTCGGGTTCATCACGGAGACTTTATTTATCTAATGCATGCAAAATGTTACTTCCTATTTCTCGCGGTAATTACGTAATTTTTAACTATCATGTGCCGAGGTAACATTTTTTTTACGTTTCTTTGAAACTTGCTGTAGGCATTTGTTAGACGTACCGTATTATGATAAGAAAAAAGAAACTTTTTAAAGATGCATTTAAGGAAATAAGAAATGTTCACAATTGCTGTGGACGTGAGGAGCGTGAAATTTTTGTTTCTCGTTTTACATATGTTCCACTGAATGCTATTATCATTCAAAGGAAGTATAATATTCTGCCATTCTTTAAAAACGGGCTAGGGAAGTCTCGTACAAAAAACTGGGTTTCCTTTGAAGTTGTGATGCACAAGTTAGAATCTTTTTTTTTTTTTAAGTACGTTAATGGTAAATTTTATGAGCCAGGCATTCAAATATTTTATCATATTTTTTTGATAACGTTTACTTATTGTTAACCCAGTTTTAAATATAAAATAATTGAAATAAGTGGAAATTCACAGTCTTTTTAAATGTTAGGCCTTATAGTATGAATTTGTGTAATAATAAAGATTTTAAATTTTTAACAGTTTCAACAATTAGAATAACTAATTGTTACGGACCTGCAAAATTCATGTAATTTTTTTTACTGTAAACTAAACTTTAAGACGTTGCATTCTTGTTTGTCTTCTGTTATTTGCCGAAAACTTGTGTGACACGTCTCAACGACGCTTTCAGCCAATAGTAAAGGCTCGATTGTTGAGCAACCAAGCCACACTGGAACGGTCACACAGGATAATGACGCCGTGTAGGCACCAATAGCCAATGGAAATACGAATAATTCTCGTGTCGATATAGGGCAGTGGAGTCTAGCATGGTCCCAAATAATAACGCGAATTTAGCATTTCTATTTGTACTCCATTCACGGATATTGGCGACTTTTCTGAAGCCCCGTTAAAGTTCTACTTGCAGGATATTTCTCCACCTCGTGCAAACTAAGCTTAATTAAGTCTAGAAAATTACGCCAAAGGAAAACGCATCGAATCCGTGCTCATTCACTTGTAATAATATGTTGCATGAGAACTATTTCTTACTAGGTGCTACGAGCACACGTATTTTCTCACTGTTTTCATTTCATATTTATTATACATGTAATATTATAAATTATAAAGAAAATATAGCTGAACTACAATTTTAACGAAAAATAAGATAGATACGTTTATGTTAACAGAGGTATAAAAAGTTTGCGTGAAGAAACGTGAATAGACTATATGCACTGAGGTTTCACTGCCAGGCCAGTGCAATTCACTAGGAATCAATAGATATTACCGTTCAATCAGTGAACACCAGTAACTAAAATTGTCAGTAGAATTTTACTGATTTTAAGTGGATCAGTTTCAAAATATTTGCATTCGGATTCGCTGATTCGGAGCAGTTCTTAAACTGATTAGATTTTAGAGTGTATAGAAACAAATAAATTGTTTTCTCAATCAAATACTTCTCTCAGTGTAAACACATGTAACAATCGACCTAATGACTAATATCTATGAGTAGACATGAAAAAAGTCGCGTTATTATTTGGCACCCTGCCCTATATCGACACGAGAACAATTCGTATTTTCATTGGCTGTTGGCGACTGTACGGCGTCATTATCCCGTGTGACCGTTCCAGTGTAAGTTGCTCAGCAATCGAACTTTTACTATTGGCTGAATGCGTCGTTGTGACGTGCCACACTGAAGACAAGTATAGGCTGTTCACGATAAAGTGAGTACTTTTAAAGGCCCTCCCAACATATATATTAACGGCTAATAAATATATCTTATTGCAGTCTAAGGCATTAAATTTTGATGGTGGTGAAATATATACACTGTGTTTATTGGTCAAATTAGAATGTTTATATTAAAAAGCGGCAGGAAGAAGAAAATTTGATGAAAGGAAAAATTTACAAGGGCCTTAAAAAGTGCTCACTTTACCGCGAACAACCTGTAAGAATAAAACGTCATGAAGTTTAGCTTGCAGTAAAAAAAAAAATAACGCGGCTTTGGAAGGTCCCTAAAGGCATAACTTGAGCAGGGTCCTGGGAAAAGTGCACAAGAGAGAGACGCTGTGTAGGACGTGCTTGGACTTCTGGGACAAGTGGCGTGTGAAACTGCTCGCGGAGAATGCACGACGGCACATGCTCAGTGTGGGCAGCGCGATTGAAAGGCAGCTCCCCCCCTCCCCCCTCCTTCCCCAGGGGAACATGAGAATCAGTGTGTAACCTAATTGACGAGACCCGTGGACATCTGTCCACGTCATCCGCGGAAGGGTGGGCGAGTTGAGGGGGTGAGGACACACCGGGCTGTTGCCAATTCGGGCAATCAATAGAAAAAGGGATTTATGGGGCAAGGCGGATTGGGGGGGGGGGGGGGGAGGGCGGAGATCCGAGGCAGCCAGGCGAATAATACATACGCCCCACGGGCCGCCCCCTACGCAGTAATCCCTAATCCAGCTGATGGCAATGGCATATGTGAGCCTGTGGAGGGGAGGCGGCGAACGAGAAGGTAGGATTTCCGCTGTCGTCGGGAAAAGCGATGCCCCAGAGAAGATAAGTTACACAGAGGCGAAATGTCGTGAAGGGACGCGGTGGTGTAGCGGCTACAGCACTCGCCTACGAACTAGGAGAACCGGGCATCGATTCCTGGCCGGTTCTCTCTGATTTACGCACGTGGGGATCGCTGGTCGGCGGGATTTCTCGGGGATCTCCCCTGTTGGGTGGGCTACTGGCTGGCAAGTTGGTTGCGTTCCTACATGTAAAGACTGTTCACGATAAAGTGGGCACTTTTGAAATCAACCTTAGAAAAAAGTCACTGCCCATGGCTGCATATATTTTAACGCGTACCCTGAGTGGCATGCTCCCAGTAAAGTTGGTAACGATGGATGGGAAGTAGTTCCGTATCATAACGTCGAATAGAACGTGTTAGGTAACCATTTCCGATAATTTAAATTATTTCGTTTGCTTTGTGGTTATTTTAATGCTTCGAAGTGTAAAAAATTAGCATGTTTGTAAAATATTTACTTTTCTAATAATTTCACAGTTTCACTTAACCGACGCATAAATAAAGTGATGAGGCTCATGGCAATGTTAATTTTACATAAAGCTGTAGAATATATAACGTGCATACAAGTAACACATTAGCAGGGCTTTCAAAAGTGCTCATTTTACCGTGAATAGCCTATACTGTGTAATGCTAAAATAATTTATTGTGTCAGAAATATCATAAAATATTTTCATGGTAGTATTTATATTACACACGAAACACTTTTCCTTGATTATATATGTAAATATCGTTTTTAAAATGTTTTGCATTTGTAAGTAGTAGGGTATAGTCCTCCGAAGGCATCATGACTCAGGGAGAGGATCGCGGATTTGACCTTGACCCCAATTTTTCCCGTTTTCCCCCTTAAAAATCGTTCATTTTCGCACAAAATCGTACGTTTTATACCAAAAATGCCTTAAAATTTCCCTTTTTTCCCTACAAATGTCCCGTTTTACCCTCAACATTTCCCGATTTCCCCTCAAAAATGTAATGCCCTAGAATGTGTAGTAGCGAACCCCCAAAAGTAAAAAAAGAGTAAATTTTAATTTGTTGAGGGGGGGTGGGGGGTGGGAGGGGTAACTCGCTTCATGCTTCTAGCCTACATTGATAAAATAATATTATTTTAATAAATAATAGTTTTAAATTAAAATATATTTTTTATAATTTAAATATTTAAAGGCGTTAGTTATAAGTGTTATCTATCACCGGACTCGTCTATTCAAGGCGCATAAGATCATGATACGTTGTTAAATTATGTTAATAAATAATTTTTAAAATCTTAATATATTTTCTTAATTAAAACATTTAAGGACATAAGTAATACTTGTTATATATCACCGAACTCGTCTTTTCAAAGCGCATACGATCGTAATGTCATACACCCATCCTGCCTTGTTTTTCCATGCTCTATCATTCCATCTCCATCTCTCTTGCCTCCCCATTCAATATCTTTCTCTCACTCCATATCTTTCTCCCTCTTGCCTCATTCATTCAATATCTTTCTCTCATTAAAATTCCTTTCTGCCTTTCGTTTCTCTCTCTGTCTCTCATTCCATTTCTTGTCTCTCTTTTTTTCTCTCTGTCGCTTCTCTCTTACTCTATATCGGCCCACAGGTTTTTTCGGAGTCTTCCCATTTTTTGTGGTTTCGTTTCTCTCTTTCATTCCATCCTGTCTTTCACTCTACATCTCTTTCTCACTTTCTCCCATATTCGTTTGGCTATTTACTCACGCTTGTTCGATAAGTCACATTTTCTCGGCTGATAACTTATATATGTTCTATTAGTAGCTTTGCTCCTCTGATTACTCACACTTGTTCAGTTTGGTCACATTTGCTCAACTGATTACTAACACTTGTTCGATTAGTCGCACTTGCTCTATTCCACCATCAATATAGTTCCTTCATCGCCTGCTAGAGGGCGCGAATCGTCAGTGTGTATGTTTATTTACAAATTTAAATATGTAATTTTTCATACACGAGAAGGTATATAATCATTATTGTAAAGTAGATTCCAGGCAGGACTTTGCGAAACATATTCGCTTTTCAATGCTTCATATTTTGCAAAACAATATTTTGTCTTAATATTCTACTTTATTCAATTCGTTTTTAAATTTGTCGCCTAGTCCTGTAACCACATATGCATCACCACGCCGACTCGGCTGCAACTACAACAGGTCCACCAGGGCAGATGGCCTGCAGCGACTCGCCAAGAGACACCTCATCGACATGCGTGAGCAGTGACGTCATCCACAGATATCGCGCGGGAAAGAAACAACTGCTTGCTATCTTAAGCGAGGAACTGGACTATCGGTCCCACCAATCAGACATCCCCCTTCCTGTTGTGTCCTGTATAATGCTACGAACGTGTATCGGCTGTCCGCGTTAAAGTGAGGACTTTTGAGGCCCTAGTTACTTTTTCCTTTCAGACATATCTTATCCTTTAACCACATTTATAAATATACCTTGCCATGCAAGTAATGAACACAGTGTATATATTCCACATCACTCAGAAGTTCATTTCTAGGGCTGCAATAAAATATATTTATTGACTATTATTCCAGATGAGAGGGTTTTCAAAAGTGCCCACTTTTTCGTGAATAGCCTATGCCAATGGGGCAGCTTAACAAACATGTGTAATACAAACTTCTACCGTCTTTCGTATCACTCTTCGAGGACAGAAGGAGCTCTTTAAAAATTGTTTTCCATATAAAGGGCGTGAGCAGCACTTAATGAAAAATAATATGGAAATATTGACATAGTCGGTAACTTTTTTCTTGCCAAGATAAAAGAGAGCAAGAAAAATTGTATTCTGAAGTTTTTCTCTTCTTTTTCCAGCCACCGTTCTTTACTCGTCATGTGTCACTGCAATACCTGCGAGGAAAAGGAAAAAGTTTCCAACAGAAAGTTCAACGTTTTGTATTTTGTTCGCAGAACATTCGCCTTGACAGTCCATTTGTTCTGGTGAGTGGTATTTGTGTAAGTGCAATTGGAGCGTTTTTAATGTATCCTAGGGAGCCGTATTATGAAAAATGTCGAGCGGGACGAGGAATTTAATATCATTTCGCAAAAATTTCAGAACCCCGTCTTGCTCTCTCTCTCTCTCTCTCTCTCTCTCTCTCTCTCTTTCAGGATATGAAGAGATTGAAAGAATTTGCATCATAAACTGAGTTATTAAACTGAAATCTGGTCAGGACTTGAAGCAAGGCACATTACAAAATAGCTCCTAACGATACAGTTTCACGTCGATTAAGAGTCAATATTTTTATTTGCGGTTGGTTGTAGGCTTCTATACGACCAAGCTGCAATCTATCTCGGAACATCGTGCAAAGTATTTACTTGTTTTGAAGGACTACTTTATCTGAATATAGATATTACAAAGCATGCAACTTTTAAACAAGAATGAAACATTACAACTTAGAAAAAATATTGTCAGCCTGTACAAAAAAAAAAAAGTTTTAGGAGCGCTCTTGTCGATTGAAAGAGTGATTCTTTTTTCAAATGTAGGTTTATCGTATGCAGAGACGTCATGAGCTATGGCAGGACGCACTAGATATCACGTTTAACTAATATTGTATGTTTTATATTTCAAAATAATGCGATTTTCTATTTGAATGTACATCTTTTTTTAAACAGTTCTTTTGGTAAGTTCTTTATCGTTTCAAGTTAAATTGAATAGATAATTCTTATTATTGTTTTTACTTTTGAAAAATATTTTTTATGGCTTCTACGGGCCATACAGTAACAGCCATGGCTCCCGCCCTCCCGACTCCCCTGATCTTGTGAACATTTATAGTCCATTCCCCATTGGAAGCAACATTCTCGGAGCCCTGCTAAATATATACTTGCAGGCCCGTTTCGTATCCTTCCGTCAAATGTAAACAAATATTACCATGTGACTACCATGTAGCATCTGTCAAAATCAATGTTTACATTCCATTGTGTTTGTACATGTGTTCGTATACTTTCGCTACACCTAAACGTAAACATTGGAATGTGACTTCTACTTCTATAATTGTCAAATGTATTGTTTACTGTTTACAGCTTTTCAAAGGATTCTGACACTTTAGGCCTATAACATTATTTAGGTCAGTTTTATAACATCTTAAGAATTCCTTCATTTTTATAGTTCTTACGGTTATGTTACATTAACATATTTGTTTTCCACGACATAGCACATTACACGCAATGTACGTTAATATTTTGCCGAGACTGTGTTTAACACTGTTACAACTGCGAGGTAATGAACTATAATATTAACTTTTTGTTATTGATATGTGTTTGGTTATTTCTTTAAAAGGACGGTCTCAGTTCGAATGACGAAGGAATAATCAGTTCAACGAAAAAGAGACATTAAAATCAAGCACGCAACTCGTGCCGCTCATTTTTTGTCATACAAACTTAAAATATAGCGGTGAACACGCACATAAATAAACCTACCGTAAATTTATTACGCTCATATTTATATGTATTGCTACTTAGTGTGTATTAGGTTTATTGAAATTTATTGGGGCTGGGCTTGGTTTTATTTATTGGGTTTGGTGGTAAGTCATGTTACACGACTGTGTTTCAAACACCCAGGGCAAAGGTACAACGTTGTGATAAATAAACATAAGTGGATGTAAATAAATAACTTCGCCATAAAAACAATTCACATTTACAACATATAAATAGTTCACATCAACTATTTGAAATCACGCACACACATCTAGCGTAACTATCACCAAACAGCCATGCCACGCTATTTCACACGCAGCGGTTAACGAAACACACGGGTCACAGTATATGTATTACTCCCTTCGAAACACAGATTTATCACAACATCGTAACTTGCTTAGGTAGGTTGAAAAACACAACGTCTACAAACGTGATGTGATAATTTGAAGTATTTTTCGTAGTAAGTAATATTTACGCTTCGTTTGGTAAAAAAGCAGCACGATATGTCATGGCTCGACACGTTTGCCAACTTCACATTGTTTCTGCCCTGCCATCATATCTGAATATATTAAAATAAGTATTCAAACATTAAAATCTATTTTAAATTGTAAATTACAAATTCTAAAATCATTATTTTGCTGTAATAAGTATGAAACATGCTACAACTGAAAACATGTATAGTATCTTTCATTACTAGCGAAGTGGAATTTCCCGATAAAACAACACCGTACCATTACGGCCTACTCAAAAAATTTCCCGCTGTTATTTAAACTGTAAAAATGAGATATGTTGCCGTCGGGGCTACCTAAATATTTAAATGTTTCAATAGTCACAGTTTAATTTTCAAATAGTATACTAAAAAACTAAGTTAAAATAATGTGAACTATTTCTTACCGGATATTACGAACACGTCTCTGCTCTTGCTGTTGTTAATCCATATTTAAAAATAAATAAATATTACAAGTTATAGAAGATATTGCGGTAAAGTTTCATTTATTCAATAATACGGTACTCTAAAGTTAACCAGTGTTATTTATTTATGGAATACGTGTTAATGAAAAAAAACAGGTTGACATGTTACGCCTAGAGTGTTTTTTCAAAGGTTGATTTTCATAAGTCGCTTCCAATCGGGAATGGACTATAGCTTGGAGTTGGCCACCATATGCATAGGCGTTTACGATATTAGCATTTGCGGAAACGCTTGCAATAACCAGAATTGCTGCATGCCGCGATACAAAAGATAACAACTAGTAAACCGCATGTCATAAAATGTATGACCTGCGGTTATTTTACATGGGTAACGAAGCCCGGGGAGGGTGGAGGGGAGAGACCCTCGAATAAAAAGTATATTTTTCCTTCCCCCTGAAAATGTGTGAGCGACCTATACGTTGATATACTGGAGATGGACTGGCCCGCATATAGAAAAAAAATATATATATATTGTCTCTCTTTGAACCTCCAAAAACACTCTAAAAACCGTGCAAATCTCTAACAGCTGTTGAATAAGCAAATACATTTCTATAGCCAATTCACGGTTTATCCACATTTTTTAGCCAAACCTTTGAAAAATCACCCCATGTAGGACGTGTTTAGTTATTTCCTTAGTATACCACGCAGCAGAAACGTTCTATACCTCTGTTAACGTGAAATGATCTTGTTTTCCGTGAAATTTATGTTACCTGCATTTTATTAATTAAAATATATTTCATTTATAATACATATTAATAAAAACATTGAGAAAACATGTTTGTTGGTAGCGCCTAGTAAGAAATAGTTCTCAAGGAAAATATTATTACATGTGAGTGCGCACGAACTCGGTGCGGTGCCCTTTGGTGACTTAGTCAAGCTTGGTTTGCACGAGGCGAAGGAATATATGGAAGTAGAACTTCAGCAGGGCTTTAGAAAAATGTGAAGTAACCGTGAATGGATTATAGTGTTTTTGACAAAGTACGTATATCAGTATTTCCGCGTTTCGTTCAGTTACAATTGGTTACGCTCGACGGCGCGAGTGTTAGCGACTGACACGCGGGTTCAGTGTGAGCATGGTTATTTCCTGATTGGCCAGGAAACAGAGTCTCGAGCGGGAGGAGCCAGACAATTGACCGCGGAACCAGCCAACAAAGCGGATCAAACGAAACCATGGGATATATCAACAGGCGGCCTATTGAGAATACTACAAACTGCGCTGCATGTCACGAACCACGCGTGTGTAACTGGGCCCACGTTAAATACAGACGGGAAATAGAATCGTGGATGCGACCAACAGGAAGCTAGCGTGCTTGGAAACGTTTCTGGACGGATTTAGGGTCTCACTGCCATCCGCAGTCCTCGTAGATTCTGCTCGTATCAAAGGGACCACGGTGGCTGAGCGGTTAGACTGCTCGCCTCCCGCCAAGGCGAACCGGGTTCAATACCCGGCGGGTTCAGTCCGGATTTTCGCAAGTGGGAATCGTACCGGACGATGCCGCTGGTCGGCGGGTTTTCTCGGGGATCTCCCGTTTCCCCCGTCCTTTAATTCCGGCGCTTCACCCTCTTCGGCTCTCAAGACCTCGCTGTTAAGAGCCGCCCAAATCTCTTTACTCACTCACTCCACGTGTCAAAAAGGAGATAAATGAAAACCAATGCATAACTCCCAAATTATTTGCAAGTTCTTCCGTTATAAACTTGGTTTTGAAGATGTGATTTTGATTGGGTATGATGTAGTTTAATGTGTGTTATGACCTTTAATGGTTAATTGCTATTAGAAAACCCCCACGTATACTCATTCTTAGACACACTATAACAAACTATTTTTCCACTAATTGCAAAATAGACGAAACAAAAAAAAAACGATCCATCATATTAAAACACAAAAATGTAAGCAAATAAAATTAGTTAATTTTTAATATTCTATTTTATAATATCCTTATTTTAATATTAAGCCAAGGTGGCCTCCATGTAATTAGATAACGATATACCTTAACATACCTTACAAAGGTAGTAATAAAATAAAGTTAGAATACCCACAATCTTCGTAGTCTAAATTAAACTGGGTAAAATGAGTACTAATTTGGGTTGTTTTTGCATTATTAATTCAGGTTATTATTTTTTGTAGATGTTTTCAGGAAAGCAGTAATATTTCGATTGTTGCTTCAGTTTTCCTTAGTGCATTTTCTAATTAATTATGTGTAGCGTATTAACAAATTATTTTATTTAAAAATATGCTACTGTGATAATTACTTGCGACACAATCACTTATTGTGGCAGTACTCCATCTTCAGTCGACTGCCAAGAACACACGCAACATAGACTTTTGTAGCCATTTTTGCCGTAATTTAACTACATATAATGTTTTCTTACTAAAAAGTCCCTTCTTTATAACATTAATTCCACACATAAGTTACGGTCCTAATAATAAACTCCAACAAAGTCTAAAAAAAAAAAAAAACGCATTTCACATTGTCTAACACGGATAAAACGCCACAGAGCAAGTAAATGAACACATTCTTATCACCATACTTTGCATCTCCCATAGAAGTCAAAACTAATTATTTTCACGTGTTTCTAGTTAGTAAACTTTTCGACTTGGTGCGGACAGAAAGCAAACAAATCGCACCGTTTTAATTTCTCGCGGAAGGTTACCAGATTTGTATCTTATCGCTGGCAGTGGTCACGGGGAGGTAGTATTGCATCTAAAGAGTGAAAGGTCGGCCCGGACATAATCTGACCGTAGTTCTATGCGAGACTCAAAGTTTACGAGAGTCGAGTCGTTGCCAAGTACTTCGCGTGGTGTAGTTTATTCGCGGTTTCGTCGCGCTTTTTGAATCAAACCTCTGAGAAATCACCCCATGTATGGGGTGTTTAGTTATTTCCTAAATACGGCACGTATCACAACCGTTTTATACCCCTGTGAAATTAACAGTATCTCATTTTTCGTTAAATTGAAGTTTCACCAATATTTTTTTTATAAATAATAAAATGACATTTATAAAAAATATGAACAAAAACAGTGAGAAAATGCGCGTGTTGGTAGCGCCCATTGAGAAATAGTTCTCACGCAAAATAATATTACAACATAGTGCGCACGAATTCGGTGCGTTGTCCTTTGGTGTGATTTTCTACACTTAGTTAAGCTTAGTTTGCACGAGGGGGAGGAATATACTGGAAGCAGAACTTTAGCAGGGCTTCAGAAATGAATGAAGTAACTGTGAATGGATTATAGGTAGGGATTAACGTCTCGTCAACAACGAGGTCATTAGAAACGTAGCAGGTTGCTCATGCAAGCAAAAACAAGGAAGTGACAAGCAGGCTAGACTTTACAGACTTATGTACAAATATGCCGATATTAACTGCATATTGGTTGCCTGCTGTCAGAGTGGAAGGCGACGATTGGACAAACATTCTCCAGGATATGACAAACACTGTGTGGATCAATGGCTAAAGTTATTTAACACACATGTTTTGAATTCTAGCTTGTATCAAAATGAATCCGTTAATTCTTCAGGTCTCTACTTATGAGTAGAGACATGCAAATTTCGCGTTATTTTGGTACCATGCTAGATTCCACTGCACTATACCTACACGAGAATAACTTGTATTTTCATTGGCTATTGGCGACTATACACTATACCTGGGTGACCGTTCCAGTGTAGGTTGGCTGCTCAACCATCGAGCCTTAAATATTGGCTGTAAGCGTCGTTGATACGTGCCACACAAGTTTTCGCTAATTCACAGAAGACAATCAAGAATAAAACTTCTTGAAGTTTAATTTGCAGTTTGAAAAATAACGCGAGTTTTGCAGGTCCCTACTCATGAGGCACCGAGTATAGAAAACACTCCGCCGCTGCCCGCAAGGAAGTGCTGTAACACGATTTGTGTCTGTGTTCTGCGCAGCTTGGAGGCGGACACGCGACGCGCGCATGCTGATTTGTCAGTAGATCTCCTGATTTTACTGGCTGCTGACAGATTTACATCATAATCAAACATCTACTGAATTTTCTAATGAAGTTTACTTAATTTCTCCTGGTATTCCAAAACGAATGATAGTAGTAATTTGATGCATTATTAAAGCAGTAAATAATTATATTTTTTTTGCTAGGTACACTAGTTCCATTTCTACTCATCATTAAATATTCGGTGAATTCAAACGACTCGTTTATAATGCAAATACAGGGAATACCATCTACGTGAAAATCACCTATATCCACCTAATTAGTTATGTGGTTTGTTAGGAATAAACAAAAAAAAAAAACTAAAATATATGACCGATGTAAAAACATGCAGATTGCAACAGTTGGATATTTTACATTGGTGTTGCGAACTTGTTATTCCATTATACAGTTGTCGTGACACAGCGAAAAAAAAAAAAAAAAAAAAAAAATTCATTCTGATATTTGGCTACAAAATCACTTTATTTTGAAAATTCTACCTAGCAACACTTTAGTCAGTCAGTTGGAGTTGAGTTTTTGTTTGGAGTGTGGACGCGCTGTGTTCGTGTCGGCCCTGTGTTGCGAGAACAGGGGTTCGATACCAGGGTACTGCGCGGCGCCCAGCTAAACGCATCTGATTGAAGCTCACAAGTTGTGGGGCAAATAAAAAGCAAGATGTAATCTCTGAAATGCGAGTTTTTACTGTGCCGTTCGTCCCTTTCCTGAGGCAACAAAGTGCGTGTTTTTATACGGCCAAAAATATATTTAGTTGCTCCAACAAAATATTTGGATGAGTAAATAAAAATTGAAAAGTTCGTCTAAAAAAATTCACGCCTGAATGAACAAAACCTCTGTGTTGGGCAAAATTAAATTAGACTGTCAACACAACATCTAGTCGAATCAGCTGTATTTATTTGTTTGGCATTTTATTTGATTATGTTGGTTCGAAGATGCAACTTGAATAGTTCTTGTAACTATTGGGATACTAACAGTCTTTATTTGTGTATTTATTGATGTCCATTGTTACAGTTTTGCCTTAGGGGCTTTACCGAACAAGCTGTTGGGCGGACGTAGACAGGTAGTAACAAATTTCGTCAATTCTACTTCATATATTTAAAACCTTCATTATCTGATACAATATGGTTCGTACAACATGTTACATTAATCAATACTTTATACTGCGCCGGGGGAGCGTATAAGTTAACTGACTCTGCAAGCTTCTACATTTATATATGATACCAACGACCGCGGAATCTAGCTAAGAGTCCTTATGTCGCATCCTACTGGAACGGCTTTACCTGCAGAGATGCCGTAGGCTGAAGACCCTGCGTTTACGGCTGTTCTAATCCCCTGAGCTGGTCCATCTTCCTCGTTGGCGGCGTGGTGACTTAAGACCTCGAGCCCGCCGCTATGCGATCCTTAAATATGGAGGCTGTGTACTTAATATGTCGGATTTGTTGCCATAACTACCTCGGCTTCGTCCTCGATGCGCGGCGGCACCTCGCCTTCGCGACCTCGCCCTCTTTACGTTGTTGCTGGTGGTTTCATGTTATCACCAAGCCAAAGACTTGGTAACACCGCAACACTACGTATGGTATAAAATATAAAACACCCTAATAAAACGAATTCAGCAGGGAAATAAAACGTCAAGCTCTATAACTTGAAATAGTTATTGGCGCAACGTTATCCAGTATTTGAAATGCACGTATTTGAAATTATTACGACGTAGCCCGTAATCACTCGGGCCTAAGGTTGCTAGGGCATAGTGCTTAGGTGCAAACGTTTTAGGTTCGAATCTCGGTCGAGCTTCCGAATTTTTTTTTATACCAACCGAAACTGTTTAATGCAGGCAGAGTCAAACACATATTTCTTTGCACCAAGCAGATCTTGGTTTGGGGCTAAATAAGAACAACAAAATAATTTTGTTAGGTTAAACACGCCTTTCTCTTAGTGTATTGCCATTGGGACTGTAGCGATCATTGTGTGGTAGCAATCCCTTCTCTTGCGAACGTGGTGACAGCACAGAACTATAGTCCATATTCACGGTTACTTCCAACTTTTCCAATGTCCTGCTAAAGTTATACTTACAGGATATTCCTCCACCTTATGCGAACGAAGCTTAATCGAGTCTATAAAATTACTCCAAAGGGACAACACACCGCATTCGTGCAAACTCAGTGTGGTAATAGTTTGCATTAGAAATATTTCTTAATAGGCATTACCAACACACTTATTTTCGCACTGTTTTTACTCTTGTTCACTATAAATGAAATACTATAACGTATAAATAAAATCCAAACAAAAGTCCAACTTGTAAGAAATACTGTGTGGGGGGAAAACGTGGAGAGAGAGAGAGATCTAGTTTACGTATGCCCCACGTATGAGTGTTAGCCCTTGCAAGAAAACGGGCGAACCCTGCTATGGTTTTCTAGTCAAATGTAATGTATACAGGCAGAACTGCATAATTAAAGTGCAACGACCTGGGAGAAATCCATAGCAGTAAAATTAACATCAAACATTAGCCAACTGGCAGTTATTTTGCATACTGCAAACCATCGTCGAAGTTACTATTATTCCAAACCAACAGAATTTCAATTTCCTGGATAGCCCTGCTCACAATCAGGTTCCGTGCAGCCCCCTGCATAATTATACAACACTACAACACTACAAAACACACCGGAAGACATAGGAACCAACTATGTGTTTATTTAAAGCAATGAAAGGCTTCCAATTTTTAAGCAATAATATAATGTGGAAAAATATCATAGAAATAAATTGCCTGAGAAGTTTCATTCCTTGGTAGTGTTAAAAATGCAAGGAATATGCACGCAGCAGCTGGACTAGGTCTATAAAGATATCTTTCATTATGCCTGCTACAAATGCCAATTAAGCGAATAGAGTATTTGAAAGTAAAAATGAAAATATTATCTAGACATCTTGAATGTTGAACACACTTATAGTTTTGCAGAGTAGATTTAATTCAGTTCAAAATAAAAGTCGCTAGTGCTCTCACACTTGACCGTTACAATAAATTACGCGCCGGTGTAATTACATACTTAAAATTCTCCTGGATAGCACAGTTTATGTTGGTAGAGCAATCATATACTTATTTAAATCTCGGGCACTTTGTGACCACTGAAAAGTGTCGGGAAATGATACTGTTTACTTTAAAATTTTATTAAAAAATCTCACGTACGTGTAACGGTCACTGTACATTAAGGTGGCATCATACCTTACATAAATGTAGAGTTTCTCACACTTGTTTTATATGTAGACCTGTTCCGACGGTAGTACCGTGTACCGTTGGCTTATCACTCATATTGTAATATACTTTTTGGGGTCTAATAAACCTTAGTACTTTTAATTTATACTTTTAACGTAGAACTAAGGCCTGCTGCCGTTGTGACCCACTTAATTCAAGATGGAGTATGGCAGCGGTTAAATATTCAAATTAATACAGAGTACATAGGGCTTAACCCAGGGTGCTTTCCAATACCGTGACGATTAAGAAAAATGCGCACAATAAAAAGTTACTTGAAACCTGATAAAACAAAATAAAATTACAATTCACACATGGAAAATTAACATTTCAGCTGCTGCGTGAACATTAGTATTACGTAGAATTAAGAAAATAAAATAATGATATAACAATATTGCATGTGAAACACATGAAATTCATAATATTTGTTTACAAAATAAACGTGCGTGTACTAGTATGATAAATTTGCACGCTAACTTAAAATGTGTTGAAATGCAAATCGCACGTGTTAGATAATCAGACGTTACAAATTTAACAAAAAGTAAGAGACGTTTATATTAACAAAAGTATAAAACCCTCGCGAAACATTGCATGCTTTAGAAACAACTAAACACTTCACGTATGGAGTGATTTTTCAAACGTTTCATACAAATAGTGTGAAAAAACCGCGAATAGACTATACATGAAGAACCCTCATATCTTTTTTTGCTTGGGAACAGATCACAAAATAGACGAAATCAGTATTAACGGGGGGAGGGGGGAAATAAAAGCTAATGTAGGGAACCGTAATTTGATTAAACTAATTTTTGCCTTCACGCTGATACAATGTTGCCTTCAATGGCTTTGAAAAATATTCTGCTGGAAAACCCCTGTTTTAGCCACTTTCACTCTAGGAGAAATACGCTTTCGGAGATTGGCTGATATTTTTATTTACCTGCACGGATACACAGTGTAAAAAATTTGTGTAATTTTCAGTGACAAATTGTTTGTAATTTTACAAATGCTGGTAACAGTACAAAGATTTCTCTTGTAAAACTGCTCGTTTGTAAAACTACAAGGACCGTGTTTGTAATAGACTTCAAGAAATGTTTGTAGTATACTGACCCGTATCCAGGAGCTTCAGCAAAATGGTGGACACTCGCCCAACGACGTAAAACCGTATGTAGCTGTTTGTGTTACAATTATGGGCGATGTAAAGTGTGGTTGTGTGCAAAAATAAATGTATTGCGAGTTTGAATAACGTAAATCGTTTAAAGGACTCAAATAATCATAGTAAAATCACAATTCCAACCAAACGTGACCTTATTACTCATTAACTGTTAATATTTCCTAGCTGCACGGAACTCTTAAAATTAAATACAGTACCGGTAAATGTATTCCTCTTGATCAAATAACTACCTCAAAATTTGTTTTAAGTACTTGGAATTACATTTAATATCAGAATAAACGGTAAGTACGTAAGTCAAATTGCTCTAGTGGTTAAGGGCGAAGGCTAATTATAGAAGGGGTGTGGGTTCTAGCCCATGTGCTAGCAAAGTGAATTTTATTCCATAAATTATATTTTGAATAATTTTTTTTAAAGGTATTCTCTTTTATTAATTCATTAAATTTATTTTCTAGAAGAAAAAAGGTATTTTATGTACACGTTTCGTAAGTTGTAATACAAGGCTACAATTTTTAATGTTACAAATACATGTTTTGCAGATTTTCCGAAGAAACTGATTGTAGTTTTACAAAGGAATTTCTTGGCAATTGGGTTTCCGAGGATTTTTCTTGTAAAACTGCAAATTGTGTTTTTAGGAGGTGTACGTTTCTTAAGGGGAATCTTGCCTCACCGTACTGTATTCTTTATTTTTCTAGCCTGTCTATAATCTTAGAATAGAAATTCCAAAAGTACACCTGTACCAACTAGTTATTAATATTACAACAAAAGTATGAGGCACAAAGACTTAGCTACGAACTCGTAATTGTTAGTTGGGTAAAGACGTACTTTCGGGATTTCCTTTTTAAAAATATAAACAACTTAGAAAAACCAAGAATATCTTTAAATACTGTACGTAGAAAGACTTCCGAATAAATTTTTTTTTTTTTTTTCAGTTTCGAAATAAAACAGACTGTGCTGACCTCAAGTTAGGCGGGTCCCTTTACATTAAATACAAGCTGAGATTGTTTTGTGTTTTCCTTATTCTAGGAAAGACATTTCGGAACTACCCCGTTCGGGGATCAGTGAAACAAGAGTACCAAAAGTACAGGCGAAATCCGCTTTCACAGCCCTTCACAAGGTCGTAAATTTGGAAACTGGAAGGGAAACCGCACGCGTGACCTTTAGGTCTGCACCCGATTAAACTAGATTTGGCTTTTATCGCGACGAGAATACGTGACTTGAATTCGCTGCCACCCATGAGTTGTGCAGGATCAGAAGCAATTATCAGGGTAATTCACGAACTAAAACCCGAATTAATTTGGAAAACATCCTCATAAAGTACATTCATCTTATTTACAGGAGCAAGTTTCACATTACAAGTGAAATCGACTTCACCAAAAAATTTTATTAACTTTCTGAAACTGTTCGTCGACTCGTACTGGTACGATGATTACGCCCTCTTTTTGTATGTAGTAATGAAGATAGGCACTTAAACCGACCTAAACGCGAATGGAAAATTAGTTGCTTTGTTTTAACAAAGAAATTTAACATAATTAATTAAATGGAAATCAGTAGTAACACACGATCTAGTTTTAGGTATGTTTGTTAAATATGTATTGTTTGTGCAATTGTTACGCCAACTAAATATGTTACCTGTATGCTAGAAACCACTGTTCTATGAATTTTCGTAACTCAGTTGAAACAACTCAGCCCTTTTTACGTCTGGAGTAAACACAGTATTAATATATGACGACGCCTCCAGTGCGTGTAATGCTGTACTTCATATACATATATATTTAATTTAATGTGAGGAGCTTGGCTGAATTTCTGAATATTGATGCCGAGGGAAAATGAACTGGTGTACTGCCACGTGATATTACTCGAAGGGCGCCAGCTTAAATTAAGCAAGATTAAATAACTGGAAAATGTTTAAGACTGTATTTCATTGAACAACGTGACGTGTGTATGAGCTTCTACATGCGTACATATGAGGTTAATTACATAGCTCATGCACCGCCCTCTCGTATCGTATTCATTCATCAGTTTGTTGGCTATGTTTATAAAATTTGGGGTGGCATATTAGTAGTCTGTTTATGCAGCTCAGTAACAAGTCCGCTCGAAGCCAGGAGGACACCGACTCCAGACGTTCTCTGCGTATCTAACTCACCTTGTTACACAACACGACAAACCGCAGTTTGCCAATCAGCTGAAAAACTAAACTGACATGCAAAGACTCTTAAACCTACTTTGCGTTCTTTCAGATTCAGTTTACATATATTAGGAGAGGATCCAAACCAAGAAATCATGTAGCGGCGAGAATACGAAAACACGCCAGACACAACGTAATTTCTAGCAATTATCATTTTATTCAATAAAAATATTCGGATATTTTTAAACTTAAAAACCAATGCTGGAAAATGAAACAATCGAATAACCCTGAATGGCAATGACAAAATTAAAGAAAAGACATTTAGAACCTACAATACCGTTAGGGAGTGGCCGGGCGTAGCGGTCGTTAGTATATATGAAAGTCTGACGTAACATACTTGCACTGTAAATATCCTCTCGCTAAATAAAAAAATGTCTCGGTTCAGAATCTAATAAACTTATGCCACTGGTTTAGCTGCTGCCGTTAAAACACTAAAGCTCTCACTAGGGTTTCTTGTGGTTAATAAATATGTGCTGGATTAAGCTACGGTCGTATAGCCAACATGGCATCGGGTTTTAACATCTAGAACAAGCGCCATCTTGTCTGTACTAGATACGTAGCAAAATCGAATATTATACTTCTTACTTTACTGTAGAGTTGATCTCGAAGAAAAATATTTAGTTTGTAGGAACAGGACAGGATCAAATCTTGTAGGCTCAGGATGCAACAATAAGAAGTGTAGGGGTTCTGTCTTACGTGGCTCACGGCTTACGAACGTAGCGACATCTAACTACCTGACTATCTACTAAACAGCTGCTTAATACAAAAACGGAGGAGCTCTTTCACACTCTACTCGACATTAATATACAAATATAAAATTAAAGCGAGCTGTTAAAACTGAACACCCTAAACTATAACTTAAATATCCTCGGCCTCGTCCAACTTCTCTACGGGCGTCCTGTTCTAACATCTTGACGCTTTGGAAGATGGTGGCAGAGAGAGCCAAATTCTAACTGAAAAGGACCTTCTTATCCTATGCTGGACTCTCCCGCCAATATGGGTGCAGGGTTTATACCTGCTGACCAATCGAATGGCTCCCTACGCAAATCTAAACTGACTCACTCCAAAACGGCCTAAACCCCCTAACCCATAGAATTTAAGGTTTCATAGAAATGTAATAAAAATACACAAAATATCGCTGAAACATTAACAATCAGTCGAGACCGTAAAAAAGGTAATTAATATAAAATATTAATTAGAAAATACAAACAAAAAATAAAACAAGCTAACTAAATGAATTGACACATGAATATTGCCATTCGTACACCTAATTATTTAAAATCCTAACCATGTGAAATTAGACGAAAAATTAAGTAAATAATACATGTCACAACATACGGAAAATTACAAGCGTTAATAATATAAACAGATTTAAACGTGTGAAAAGTACATAAATTATATTGACGAGATGTAGAAATAGTGACAGATGTGGACGTTACACAGCTTTCTGTTCACTGACTGCTGCCTCAGTATGTAGCCAGTTTTATCTCAGAGCAGCTGGCACTGGATTCGGTGCTTGCTTTCTTACAGTGTATGTTATTGACTCAAGAGTCAACCTGGGTGTGACTAATAAACAGTCATCCAATAGTAAAAATAATAATAGAATATTACGTTATTTCTAAGTTTTGTTTGTCCTAAAATGAATTCACGCAATCTTTAATTTGCTTATTGATATATGAGATAACCGTTACGTATAATCAACTGCTATACGAAAAGATGGGGTATTAAATATAACATGAACATTCACACAATTATAGGCTATTCACAGTAAAATGAGTACTTTTGAAAGCCCTGCTTAAGATCTACTTGTATGACGTTGTGTATTCTTCCGCCTTATGCAAGATTAACATTGTCATGGGCCTCGTCCCTTTGTTCATGCTTCGGTCAAGTGAAATTATTTGGAAAGTAAATATTTAACAATTATGCTCATTTCTACTCTTCGATTCATAAACAAAAAAAAAAAAAATAGAAGGAAATAATTTAAGTTATGACAAATGGTTACAGAACACTTTTTATCTGACATTAAGGTATGGAACAACTTCCCGTCTATCGTTACCAGGTGCATGTCACGCAGGGTGATCGTTAAAATATATGCAGGTAGAGTCAGTGACTTTTATCTAAGCTTGATTTCAAAAGTGCTCACTTTATTGTGAACAGACTTTTAAGCACATATAATATTACTGATGCAAATATTAACAGGGGTATGAAAGGTATAATGATTCGCCATAAATTTCGGAAGCAGATATTTTTCAAAAGCAAAATTGAAGTGATTAAACAACATGCCGATTTTCTTTCTTGTAATACAAAGTCACGTTAACACGTAAACAAGAATTCGAAAACTCCTGTTTCAGTTCGGAATCAAAGGGTATACTTGCTGTTGCTGTGAAGACACTGTGGCCAACACATTGCGTGTGCGTGTGTATGTGAAATACAGAGAGACAGAGACAAAGATACATAGAGAGACAGGCACAGAGAGACAGAGACAAGGAGAAACAGATACAGAGTGAGAGAAACAGAGGGAGACAAAGAGCGAGAGACAGAGAGAGAGAGACAAAGCGAGAGACAAAGCGAGAGATAGAAAGACATAGAGATGGAGAGAGATGCTGAGACAGAGCGGTATGAAGACAGACAGAGATACGGAGACACAGAGAGAGAGAGACAGAGAGAGAGAGACAGGGAGAGAGAGAAAGGTGTATAAAGGCAGAAAGATGGAGACAGCGAGCGATACAGAGACAGAGAGAGACAGACAGGGAGACAGAGACAGAGAGAGGGAGACAGAGAGACAGAGAGAGAGAGATGGAGAGAGAGAGAGATGGAGAGATGGAGAGAGAGGGAGAGAGAGGGAGAGAGAGAGGAGAGAGAGAGAGAGGAGAAGGAGAGAGAGAGAGAGAGAGAGAGAGAGAGAGAGAGAGAGAGAGAGAGAGAGAGGAGAGAGAGAGAGAGAGAGAGAGAGAGAGAGAAGAGAGAGGAGAGGAGAGAGAGAGAGGGGAGGGGAGGAAGGGGGAGAGGGAGGAGGGGGAGGGGGCGAGAGAGAGGAGAGAGAGGGGGAGAGAGGGGAGAGAGAGAGAGAGAACCGGAGAGAAAGGTGGAGACGGGGTAAAGATGGAGACAGAGAGAGATACGGAGACAGAGAGAGATGCGGAGAAACAGAAAGGTAGAGACAGGGAGAAAGAGACAGAGAGCGATACGGATTCAGAGAGAGATTTACGGATATATATATATATATATATATATATATATATATATATATATATATATATATATATATATATAGAAGAGAGAGAGAGAGAGAGAGAGAGAGAGAGAGAGAGAGAGAGAGAGAGAGAGAGAGAGAGAGAGAGAGAGAGAGAGAGAGAGAGAGAGAGAGAGAGAGAGAGAGAGAGAGCTGACGGAGTGTAAGTGAAGGAAACCCCGCCGTTCGTGTCAAATATGGAATACATATTATTTACTGAAGTGAAAGACAAATGTCTTCAAATAATTTAAAACTGCAATGTTCTCAATAAGTATAATTCATACAAGTTTCGGTTGGATTTCGTTACCTTTTTCTAACCACGGTACGTCAAATAAAAAGTGCAAAATTTGTAATTCTAAACACCCCCCCCCCCCCCCCCCCAATATTTTTGCAATTAAATTTCGGTATCTTATTTTAAAAAATCGTTACATATTATTAGCATGCAAGAATACACCTTTCAAGTCCTGATGCTGTCGTACTGCAAAATAATGGCATTGCTTGGGACATTTAATTTGAAAATTTTTGTCCAAGTCTGTCAGGAAAGGAAATAAAAGTGGAATGTATGATTGGGATAAGAGGAAGGACAAAACATTTATATTCGAATGACCAACTTGCTGATCACATTTACGCTGCTCAAGCTACACCGTCAAATACAAAGCCCAGAATGCTCGTAATAATGCTACTATTAGTGCATTAACACGGGTTTGTTGATCTGGACCCCAGTTACGTCTTGTTTTGACGTTATGTATAAATGCAAATATTACTGAGACCACATGTATGCTTACAATTTTATAAAATTCTCATGACACTTTTGTGTCTTACTATCTATATTCTTTGATATATTGTTGAGTCAAGCTTTTAAATAAATTCTAACTTATGCTTACATTAAGCTATATACCTTACCCTACAATACATATATAAAATCTAAAAAGAGTAGCGTAGATATAATTTTTCAACATCAAATATCGTTAACCTTATCATAGCGTGTAAATTCAAAATTCATATTGTTACGAGTTGTGATCAGGCCTTAGCTGAGCGACCTGTCTGATGACACCTTCACATATTTATCCAGTGCACTGGCCGTTATTGTTGAAATTAGTTATGAAATCGCTAACCATAGAAACCCCCTCGATCGGCCAGTTAAAGGGGACAACGCAGCCGATATAGGGCAGTGTAACCCATCATTAAATTGCTACGCCCCTATAGCTCCATTTAAACTATAGGCCATGTAAGCAATAGCAGACGTTCGTAAGTTAAGGAATATTCACGTGAAGAGTTAGAATCTGTTTATTCATAACAATATGCTCATGAATAAGGGCAAGGTAAAACATTGTAATGAGCACTAATCAACCTTGAGTGGAGAATTTAGGATTATTAACCAAGGAGTCTTCTTAAGAAATTAAGATATTAATGTAATTGCAAAACAGATATGAAAATTTCGTAAGCTTGGTAAGAAGAACAGTTTCTTTTTCCTGGGCACTCCAGTACTTAAACGGGCCCTTCCCCTACAAATTATTCACACTGGTTCAACAATCTTCTTTTGAAAGATAAACTATTCCCTCTGATCCGTCTAATTTTTCCCAAAGTAATTTCTGTCTGATGCAGCCCTCTCCCGTGTGAGCTAAAATTATTTATTTGCAGTAGGTAATTTTTGAGTGGAAAATGTTCTGCCAAGTACGCAAATTTTTTTATCATCCGATGCCAATAAAATGGTGACAAAATTCGGTTTTTTAATTAGAAATTTATTTAATTTTTCGTTATTTGCAGTTTTACGACAGACTGCAGAGGATATTCAAACAAATACAAACGTAATACTTGATTTAACTCTGCAGCATTGTACTGCAGGGCATTACGGTGCTTGTAAATATAAACAATGTTTTTACGATTCTTTGCTTGCTTTTGTGTGCGAGGACGCTGGATCGCTTGGGCGGTTATATTTCTGCTGATTGAACAAACAATAAATAATTTTTAAATTAAAATATAAAAAATAAAAAAACGTTTTATTTATCTCGTCCGACATCAAACATACGAAGCAAGCCTGAACGGTATTTGACATGTAAATATGTTGCGATATTTGTTAGATCCGCTATACGCTTCAGGAAATACATAAATCGATGCTTCAGCATATTTGCTTCTAGTACATATAACCATTTTTTTTCTCTTAAAAATAAGTCATTGTTACATCTCCTACGGTAGTGTCACTGACAGCCAGTTTTACTGTACAATTAAAAAATATGCAAATTAAAAGTAAGTTTTAAGTAAATATGCAGTAACGAAAAACGGAAGTGATGTCCATTCTTATAAAATACGAAAAATTCCCGAATTCCCTACCTTCGAGAGTTGATGAACAATGCAGAGAAAACACGAAGCATTACTCACCCCTATACCCAGAGGGTGGTTGTTCATGAGGAATTTGTGGTACTCTCATTATATAAATCACTAACTTCAAGTATTAAAGAATTAGTAGAAAGGACATAGAATATACAGTAACTACGCTGGCAATAAATGTTAATGTTAATAGGGGTTCGCGTTCAAATACCGTTCCAAAAATTATTGTATGCTTTTATCTTTTTATTAATGGCAAGTTAAACATTCTCGAAACAAAAACTCAGTTATTTCCATTATAGTTTTTCTCAAAACACAGAAACGATAAAAAAAAATGTGAAATCTACAGATATACATTCTTTTTTATTTCTAGAAAGTTCCACGAAATGTACAGAAAATCTAATTATGAGGTAATATCATAAATGTCAGTGTCCAGAAAGCGCTGACGACCACAGCATGGTAAGCGCCAGCTTTCCGTCTCTCTCTCTCTCTCTCTCTCTCTTTCTCTCTCTTTGTCTCGCTCTTGGTCTCTCTCTCTTTGTCTTCTTCTTTGTCTCTCTCTCTACTTGTATCTCGATATTTGTCTCTCTCTCTCTCTCTCTCTCTCTCTCTCTCTTTGTCTCTCTTTGTCACGATAAGGGGAATTCGGATTTCAAAAACCAAAACATTATTAACGTCACGTGCTAGCATCCAGTTTTATTATGAATGTTGTTCTGGCATTCTGTATTACACGCAAGCTTAGCAAAGATATTTTAGTGACCTACCGTTCATTTTACGCTACCAGTCTTCGTGACGAGATGGGACATCCATTAAGCACCTGGTTTTATGGCACCAATGCCCAGTTATAACCATGATTTGTATAAAGCTGCTTTAACACGACGCAAAATATATTTCATATGAGGAATTCCATGCGATAATATGAAGAAAATCCCACGAGAGATGAGTCCACATTCCAAACGTGTTTTGTTGTCTGTGCGTTTCAATCTCATAGTTTTGGCTACTCCGACACTAAACACCGTTGTACAACGTCATATGCCCAAGTAATAGTTTATTTCACCAGACATAATCAATGAAATTCTAACCGTATTTTTTTCACAAAATAATTAATTTTTGGTTATCCAACATTCTTATAAGTACTGGATGACTATAAACCTATGTTTGGAAAGAACGATGATAGGTCATTTGTCTGTTTTTGGGATTTTCGTTCGCCAATCACCATCAATAATCGAATATACTGTGTATAATTTCGACTACTAGGTACATTACAACCTACAAATAAAAAAATTAACTCTCCAAGTTTGGTCACCGGCCAGTTGAACCAGGCCGAATGCGCACACCATATAAGTAGATCATTGACGTTTCCCATATTTAGCACGTTCGAATTCGCTCTACGGACAACGAAGTATGACATAGGCTATTCACGGTAAAGTGAGCACTTTTGAAAGCCCTGAATAAGATCTACTTGTGTGCACATTGTGTATTCTTCCGCCTTATGAAAGATTAACATTGTCATGGGCCTCATCACTTTACTCATGCGTCGTGTCGGTCAATTGAAACTCTGAAATTATTAGAATAGTAAATAGTTTACAAATATGCTCAGTTTTACACTGTGATGCGTTAAATAAAAACTGAAGTAGAGTGAAATAATTCCAGCTATCAGAAATGGTTACCTAACATTTTTTATTAGACGTTAAGATATAGAACTACTTCCTATCAATCGTTACCAACTTTAGTGGGCGCATGTCACTCAGTGCGTCCGTTAAAGTATATGCAGGAAGGGCCGTGATTTTTTTCTAATGTTGATTTCAAAAGTGCTCACTTTAACATGTACAGCCTTTACCAAACTGATTTATGATAACTGGCGGCAGTAGAGTCGTAGTCTCACTTTCGGAAGAAAAGAGAAAACAATTTGCACGTTACGTTAAAACCAGAACTTATAAAAGGCGTGCCATGCAGAAAACACTGCAACAGCAAAACAAAAATTTTAAATGTTGAGTAACGATAGTTACAAAGATCGAGGGATTTCATTATTTGAGACAACATGCGTTACTGGGAGTTTAATAACTTATACTATACTGGAAATATTTATAGCTAGTAGTGTAATAAATGTTTCTTTTAAATATTTAAAGTAATGGAAAAAATGAACCGCTATAAAAAATGAAACTTCGCTTGAAAATTCTGTGTTCCTGTTGTTGCCGAAACGAATAAAGCTAACTTGTGTACTCATAGGTACAGATGTCGGAACGCAAATGACGGAGAGGGTGAAATAATTTAAGGAACCGTAGCAAAAATGATTTATTTAACGTGTTTGGTCCATGGACTGAATAAGAGATTGGATCGTCATACACTGACGTTTATAGACTTATACTCAATGCTGACAAAATAACATTTTAAACACCTTTGGCATTACTAGATTGAATTTTAGGGAATTACTACCTGAAATTCCCATATCTCATCAGTGCATTTAGCTTTTTTTTTTTTTTTTTTTTTTTAATATGTGGGGATTTTCTTTAATGCTACACTTTATTAATTCCAGGATAACCACGAAATTATTGAAGTGCTCGACGCGCTTCATAACAAAGTCAATATAATTCATAAATATAAATTCGTTGTTGTCAAATCAGCTCCGTGAAAAGCCGTCTTTCATTGGGAGCATATGAAATATTTCCCGATACTCATCAGACAAAATACTAGCTGACGTTCTTGAAATTATAGAAGACTTACAGCAAAGAAGTAATGAAACGCCCACGAGGTTATCTTTAAAGTTTTGAAGAGATATTCGGGAAACTCAGTAATGAGTGGCAAAAGGGATAGTCTGATTGATCACACGAAAAATAAAAAAGGTTTTACAGCACTGAGAGACATCACAAACTTTCAATTTTTACCGATTTCATGGATAGAAGTTATCCCAATGGCAAACATTGTTTAGCATGTAGAAGGCGAAGTTTTCAATTCGAACCGCTGAAAATATGCACAGAAATTCATTGAAATTGAAATGGCATTCAAAATGACAACTGAACGCTAAGCATTGTTTAATATTTCTGAATGAATGTTGTTTTAATGATTCTCAGACACACTGAAGGTTAATTGTGTGACTGATTTTCTTGGTGTAGTTCATTTATTGACTACCACAGAGTACTGTAAATTAAAGGCTGTTAAGGTCTACTTGTATGCACGTTGTGTATTCTTCCGCCTTATGAAAGATTAACATTGTCATGGGCCTCATCACTTTATTCGTGCGTCGGTCAAGTGAAACTATGAAATTATTATAAAAGTAAACATTTCCAAATATTCCCTTTTTTACGCTTCGATACACAAAAAAACCCACAAAGCGAAAAAAATAATTTAGGTAATCACAAACTGTTACGCAACACTTTTAATTCGACGTTAAGTTATGGAACTATTTTCCATCCGTCGTTACCAACTTTACAGAACACATGTCACTTATCGCGCACGTTAAAATATACGCAGGTAGGGGCAGTGACTCTTTTCTAAGGATGATCTCTTAAGTGCTCACTTTACCGTGAACAGCCTATATTTACAAGTACATTACTTGTAAGTACAACTGATTATGCCAGGTCGCTGTAAAGCCTCCATGCTAATCGGGGCCTTGCCTTTTGTCACTCGCCATCCGAAGAGCTCGATTATTCTGTGCACTGTCCTTGCTTCCCAATGTCGAAGCTAAGGCGACCGAACCACGCCGTAGTTATGCAATAATGACTCCGTCTTGTCGAGGGATAGAAACTAAATTTTTATAAACTACCGGCCTGCCTTAACGTAGTTTTGTGTTTTTTTTATTTTATTTGTGGTAAAGTTCGTCGCTTATAAGCTTAGTTTACGCACTTGCTTCCCACCTGTGAGCAACTTAATGTTTCTGTGTTCGAAGAAAAAAAAAAATGTAGGGATCAAGTTCTCAGTTTTCTTCATAAGCGTGCGCGTATACCATCCACACGACTTGTCCGGCACATCTAGTGTAGGCTGTCCACGGTAAAGTTAGCACTTTTTGAGGCCCTTTAGACAGGCATCAACCACTAATAAATATATTTTATTGCACCTATAAGCGTTATCTTTTGGGAGTGGTGAAATGTATACACTGTGGCGATGTTAATGTTAAAAAGTGACAGGAAGATACAAATCTGATAAAAAGAAAACCACAGCAGGGCCTTAAAATGTGCTCACTTTACCGTGAATCGCCTATTGTAGAATGTTAACGAGTATACGCAGAGAGGTGGTTTGAGGCGTTACAACCCAGTGTTGCACGTAAAAAATTTAACGCGACGCACGTAATTTATTGTTTAGTACGTTAAAGACACTCTTAAGCTCACTTTCCAGGATAAATAATGATAGAAAGGGGTGGCGAGGGGGTGGGGGCACACAACTGCAGCTTAGACCATAAGAAGGGTTTTGGTGAGGGGGAAGGAAGACTATTAAGGTGGCATATATAACACCCCGGGTTCTCTCACAATAACCCACGTTTTACTTTCACTCACCCTCCCTCCCCACCCCCACCCCCATTTTCTCATGCCAAGGGGGTAATATTTTTGTTAGGCTTTGTCTCGCCTTATAAATTTCCTCCAGCCTTCACGAGGGGGAGGGGGAAATGAGAGGGAGGGGAGGACGACCGTGGATGAGAGAGGAGACAAGGAAGGCGTACATTCTCCCTGCCGCGACAAGCGTCCCTTGTTTGCAATTAATCACTCCGCTAAGGACGGCGTGCTGCACGCATGCTCACACCACAAGGGACGAGCCGTCTTCAGGCGCCCGGCCAGGGCCGCGGGACAGTTCGCGGCTAGGGACGGGCCAAACAGTTAAAGGCTGTTCACGATAAAGTGAGCACTTTAGGGATCATCATTATAAAAAAGTCACTGCCCCTACCTGCATATATTTTAACGTGCGCGATAAGTGACATGTGTCGTGTGAAGTTGGTAATGGTGGACGGGAAACTAGTTCCACATATTAACGTCGAACGAAAAGTGTTAGGTAACCATTTGTGATAACTTAAATTATTTATCTCGCTTTCTGTATTTTTTTAACGCATCGAAGTGTAAAAATGAGCAGATTAATAAAATATTAACTTTTTAAATAATTTCACATTTTCACTTAACCGATGCATGAATAAAGTGATGAGAGCCATGGCAATGTTAATTTTACGTAAGGCGGAAGAACACACAACGTGTTTACAACTATATCTTAAGCAGGGCTTTCAAAAGTGCTCATTTTACCGTGAACAGCCTGTACTTTCGTGTAACGTGTTCATCGTTCCAGTTCCGAGTAAGTAACACGTTCCAGAAACATGCTATTTTTCTAACAGGTTGTTGTAAAGGTGGGTTTACGATTAAAGACTGAAGAATAAAGAATTATACTTAATGACTCGATAAGCACGCGGAAAATTACAATAAGAAGCTTTACAGTTTATGATTGAGTTAGCAACTGTTAAGTCTAGCCAATCAAAATCGTAGGAGATTTAAGCAACCGAAACAGCCTGGAAAAATGGACAATTTACATATTTTTAATTATTTGTGGTTACTGCTTTTGTATTCGTTTTAAAGAAAACTCGTGCTAACATTAGGAATTTACGTCAATAAATGTGAAAAGGTTAGTTAAAGCGAATTCAAAAATCTCTTCTACGAAAGAAAACATGACCATGTACTATTCTTCAAATTACGAGGATACTGTCAGTCGATTAAAATAATTACTTTCATACGATTTCACAAAACGATATAACCTAAATACAAGTTATAAATACAGTTTCCTGCCAACAACTGTCACTGTCAACTGTCAACAACTGTCAACTAAAATATAGCGATCCCTTAAGTAACGCCAAGAACGCACACGACCCGTTGAGACCCGCACACGACAGTCATGAACTAATACCCTTGAATACATAGAATCATATCTTAAGCACACGGCGAACTCATTCTGTTAAGTCAATCGTAAACCCAACTTAAAACATTTCTTGCCTGTCCCGACGTTCCAGGAAACAACGATTACGTTGTTCGGTGTTCCAAGACTCGGCGTTCCAAGAAAAAAACGTTCGCGCATGCTCACTGTTGCAAACCAATACGTCCCTAAAAGGCACTTTTACGCATGCGCACACTTACAATTGCCAGCCGAAACGTTCCAAGAAAATAATGGCGAGGGGAGTTGAACAGTGAACCTGGGTCTACAATAGAAAATTAATCGTTAATACGCGTGCAGAAGAAAAGAAAGCGTGTTATCTACTGAATTCCAATGGTAGATAGTAGACCGTGCGCGTTATTGGGATTTCCTTTAGCGTTAAAAGAAATAGTTATAGTTTATATACTAAGTGAAACTTGTAGGGCTGCGACAAATCAGAACAGAGCAGTCTGTGTTGCTGGCAGGAAACTATTATTTACAGTAATTTAAGTATATATAATATTAAATAATATTAAAAGGTGTATGTATGTGTGTACATGATTACGAATATATTTGTTCATAAAAATAAGTTTCTCTGATACAAAATATCGGCTTTGAAGTATTATTTGTTTAGATATGTTTGTGATATACGAGGTTAAGTTAGGAACGAAAGTAAACAAAGGCAGACGTTCCAAAAATATATTTTACGCATGCGCAGTAGTCGGGTTTTGAGGCAATCCCAGACGTTCCAAAAACAATGGGACGTGTTACTTGTGTACCGTTTACCAAATTGTATAGGATGCTCACGGTAAAGGGAGCACTTTCTTTTGAGTCCCTAGTTACTTTTTTCTTTTAGAAATTGTCTATCGTTTAACAACATTTAGAAATAAACATTGCCTTGTGTGTAATAAACACAGTGTTTATATTTCACCGCACTCGGTAGTTAACGTCTAAGGCTAAAATTAAATATATTTAATAACTATTATTCCAAATGAGAAGGCTTTCAAAAGTGCTCACTTTACCGTGAACAGCCTATAGGAGTATTTTTTATAACCGTTTCGTTAAATAGCGCCCATCTCTAGTTGGTGCGGAGGACCTGGTGTGCACGCACGTACACACGCACACAACAACGACGCTAATGAGCCCCTCTGCAGCGGTAATCCGCCAGCGAGCGAGAAACGTCGTTTCCGCCTACACTGTAAAGAAAAAATGCCCTGTTTTACACAAAAATGTACGTGGCAGCACATTCTCCGTGGCGAACGGTGGTGGACGTCAGTTCAACCGCGCCTCTTCTATACACTCTAAGAAATTAGTCAGAAAATTACCATACCAGTGTATACACGTAGTGTGAAATCAGGAATAGTAATGTTTTCCCTTATACATTCATTGTAGCGTTCCTACATTTGATCAAGAAAAAGTCCATTGCATTGGGACGTTACCAGCTTTGTATAGTAGCGATGCTAAACATTCCTACATGTGCATATCCACGTCTGGTATTATTACCATACGGTGAATAGATTTAAAAACTTCCATTAGAATTTGGGAAGTATACCATAAACATTTTTACAGTCTACGCCAGGCACCAAGGGAAACCACTAAAGAGGCTAAAGATAGATTGAAATGGCAAGCCACTTATGTGGTGAGATGCATGTAATTCATAAAAAAAAAAAAAAAAAGTAAAATAATGTGGTTCGACAACAGGAAGCCATAGGCCAAAATAAATATACATGGAAAATAAAAAACACGCGTAAACATAACTAATACTTGCAAGCGCGCGAGCTATCAAACAGGCACTCAGCCATTTACAAGCAAGCGAGCGTAAAATAAATGTTTGCAAAGTTCAAAGCTAACAATTATTAGGCCTACAGATATTTTCAAGGCGATATGATGCTTAGTTTTGAACATAGTTAAAGTCGAAACACAAATATTGTCTGTGCATAATATAAAATGCATGTGATCACATTAGTAGTAAAATGCTATTATTATAAATAGACAAATGTATTTTATGAAATTACAAATTATTTACAACCATATAATGGTAATAAGTATATGTTGAATTAAATTAAATGACATAGTAATAGCTATAACAATATATTTTCAAACTGTAGTAAACAAGGCTAGGCCTTTGTTTATAGTAAAATTAAAATAACATTGTAGAGACAATATTTGCATATTTTCATATCAATTTTCTTACACGTACAACACTTATGAGGGATGTTCACTGAGAAGCAGTATTATCCATATTGTGTACGTAAAGATTTTCATGTTATTGTTATAGTATTAATATAATAATACAATATAAATATATAAAATAGGGTAAAAATACTTTCAATCCTTCCTTATGTGCCAAAATGTAGAGGGGATAGTTAATTAAATAAATTATTGAAATTACAGTAAAGTAATTATTAATTAGTGAATTTAATAATGTAATACGTTTCGTTACACAAATCCTTCCACTTCCCATTTTTCTGTGACGTCACAACATTCAAATTTAATTCTACTATTGGCTTATTATGATTGCATATAACATTTAAGGATAAAATCAAACCAAATGTCTAACTGTTATTTTATTTCAGAGTTAAATGATTAAATGTGAAATTGTTTCATTGATTAAATAATTAATTAGACATTTATCAGAGAATATGGAAAACAGAGTATTAACTAATTGGTCATATAGGATATAATGTACACATTAATAATATGTTGAAATGGGAGGAACTTTTTACTGTATATTTTCTTTACTATTCAAAACCTAAGGTTAAAATTTCTTTCACATATAAAATTAAATTCAAGTCTGCTATACAAAATAATCTAATATTTGAAAAGCCACGTAAGATGTATGTAAATTAGGACCTCAAGAGATGCCGGCGGGTTCATGACCACATATTCGTATGCGACAGCCATGTCAACCGCGAGGAAGATTTATACACCCCAACTACAAGCCAAGTTCAGGGCCATGAGCGCCACCAATTCATTCAGCAAAAAGCACAGGCCGCCAGTAGTAAGTCAAACCTGCAAGCCGCACATACAATTTAAAAGCCATCAAATGCAAGAGAGAAGGCAGGGCAGTACCTTTCCACAGTTTCCTTACGTCGCAATTTTTACTTCCCCATACTCCCTTCTGTATCGAAGAGGGCTTCAATCCCGCCTTATTCCCGCTGCCAGGAAGCAGACGAGGAACCTAAGGATCGAGACCACTGTACCACAGACCGTCACAAGAGCTGAGGCCAGCTCTTAATTGGAAAAGAAGGGTAATGTTACGGCGTGGGCAAGCCCTGGCTATGTCGCTTGCCTGAACTCTCCAGCCCACCTCTAAAGAGAACGAGGACACGAGCCACCAGAGTTTGGACAACAATCAGAGAGTTTATAAAACAGACGTCATATTTAAGCCCTTCGGGAGTCGTGCGCTGGTCTTACCACATCCAGCCGACGAGTCAAGATGGACCGATGACAGGGGTTTCGTCTGCCTTAGCCGCTATAAAGATCAGCCTTAGGCACCATAGAGGTAAAGCAGTTCCGGTAGTTAGAGTATATCCAAAAGATACACTTAATTAGAGGCCCATGACAATACTTTATTAACTCATCTATAAATACTTGCTGCTAAAACGCAACAAACATACTGAGCTCCCCCGTCGTAACTGGAGGTAGTTAACATAATTTAAAGTGTTGCATTACATACTGTAAACGTTGTACAAGTATCTATTTGAAATATATGACGTAGTAACATAATATTTTGTTCTCCTTCTGAGATACGTTTCCCCACATACTTTGAATGGCCCCCATAAGGGACCATTACAATGTGGATAAAACAGAAATGAGATAAAACACATCTAATTCACACTATTTATGAACATTTAAATTTTAATATGATGAAATGAATGGAAATAATTCCTTCTTATAGTTGCTAACTTTACTGACAACATTCCAGTTAGTTAGCGTGTTCTTTAAAATATGTGCAGTTTGCTGCAGTGAGTTTTTTCAAAGGGGAAAAGAGCTTAATTAACCACGAAAAAGCTGTAATTAATTTTCCTTTGATAACTGCTCTTTGGTGTCACCGCTTTATGCCGAAAGTCTATTCGCGGATGACGTTCATTACACAATAATATTCCCTTACCTTTAAAGGCCACTCTATCTCTCACAGACACATCTATGGCGGGGCAGCAGTGGCGAAGTGGGTAGATAATTTGCCTCTCACCAAGACAGATCTGGTTCGATTCCCGGCGTGGCCTATCCCAGATTTTCGCACTTGGGAATCTTGCCGGACGATGCCGTTGGTTGGTGGGTTTTCTCGGGGATCTCTCCTTTACCTCGCCCTTGCATTCCGGTGTTGCTCCATTCCCATCTCGCGTCACCCTCGCCGGCTGACAAAACTTCAATGTTAAGTGTCCCCCAAACTTTCTGGGTGGGGGTTTTTATGCGGATAGTATGACGGACGCTGCAGAAAATGTGGTGGTTTTACTCAGGGTACTCCTGTTTAATACACAGTCTTCATTCGGTCCTCGCTCTATCACAACCTCGTGATGATTCATCCATTCCTAATGCTACCTAGTAACTGGGGCAGCCAAGTCCACTTCGTGACAGTCCCTTCTCAGCAATGCTGACCCATGCTCAAGGTAGGAACGACGTGCGGATATTTTGTTCAGCTGTATGCTTCAAGGTTTTTCCCAGCCATTTGTGACTTGCATTCGTTATTTGGTGAGTGTGTTTGATTACGTTGTAGCATCGCTGACTCTTAATTTTCACGACATGGATGCCTCCTGACTGACTGTGGCATTGTGGTATTCTTTTGATTTTCACTGCGCGTGTGAATTGTGAACGATTTTGCAGCTCCTTACGATTATATGCCTTTCACTGTAAAATGAGTATTTTCAAAGCCTTGATTAAGATCTGATCGTATGCGCATTGTGTATTCTTCCACCATATGTAAAAATAACATTGCCTTTGGCCTGATCGCTCTATTCGTGCCCCGGTCAAGGGGAAATGTGAAATTATTAGGTCAGTAAATATTATACAAACTTGCTAATTCTTACACTTATAATGTATAAAAAAACAGCAAATAATATAAACAATTTCAGTATTTACAAATGCTTACCTAATGCTTTTAAATCAACGTTTAAAAACGTGGAACTACTTCCACTCCTTCGCTGCCAACTTTACTTCACGCATGACAGTCTTCGTGCCCCCTTAAAATATGTGTGCAGGTAGGGGCAGTGACATTTATTCAAGGATGATTTCAAAAGTGCTCACTTTACCTTGAACAGCCTTTAACTAATTAACTCCTATAATATCATAGCGGGATTTAAGTCAAATCCAAGATAGACAAATTTTCCGATGTGAAAAATTTCCCCAGAGCATAAAAGTTTAGGACTGAAATTTACCCCGGAATAAAAGCTATATGTTAAGAGCCCGACATACCTACGTGAAATAAAGCATGAAAATGTCCCTCGTATGGACTCGTTTTCCAAAATAAACAGCTATAGTCAGTTGTAAAACTTTTAATCACAGCCACTATTAACCAGTTTTTGGGCGTCGTATAAAGGAAAACATGAAAAAGACGAGACTTATATGTGCGTATTGTAAGTGTATACAATAAAAGTTTTAAAGATACAGGGAGATTGGTGGTGATCGTGTATCAACTCGTTGTTTGCCGGGAGAGAACTTGGAAAGAAGAATCCCTCATAAACATGCCAACTCTACGCATATTTAATAATTATGTATTTTCTAAATATGGCTGATGAAAATCTCCTTGAAATCAGTGGGCATGTGCTGTGCAGCATTTTGAATGACGAAAATGTGTGTAAGAAAAGCCGCAACAGTATAGCTTTGAAATGGTTTGTATAAAACTTGTTGTTTCTAAATCAGTTGAATAAAGTCCGTAAATATCAATTGTGTCTGGAACTGAACCATTTCACACTTATATTTAGCTCTCTTAGTAAAACGTTTTCGGAGTACCGTTTTCTCTCGTCCACATTGACAGTTGCGCTTTAAACATTAGCAGGCGAAGAACTTTCATAGTTTTGAAAGTCATACTTCCACCCCAATAAACGCGAGGTCGTGGGCTTCAGCGTAAGAACGGATGTGTTTGTTCGGAACAATAAACTGCCTCTTTTATTAATTATAATTGCACTGGTTTCAATTCACCGACACATCATTACGCGGGAACAGTTAGGTCCTTCACGTTCGCTTCAAACTTTTCTGAAGCCCTGCTAAAGTTCTTCTTCCAGGATATTCCTCCGCCTCGTGCAAACAACGCTTAGTCAAGCCTAGAAAATTAAACCAAAGGGACAATGCTCTGCGTTCGTGGGCACTCAGTTCAAATACCATTTTTCATAAGAACTGTTTCTTACTTGGTATTACCAACATACATGTTTTCTCACTGTATTTATTATATTAATTATAAATTAAATATGAAAAATTAAATATAAGTAAAAGTTTAATTCATCCCGAAATCAGGTACTTTTATGTTAACAGAAGTATAAAAAGCTTATGGCACACAACATATTCAGAAATTAACCAATCACGTCATGTATATGATGATTCTTCAAATTTTTTATTCAAAACGTGTGAAGAAACCGCGAATGGACTATAGTTGCGAAATACGCGTTATTATTTAAGGACAGACTAAATTGCATGTTACTGTGCGTTTGACTGACTTCAATCATTGGTAGGAAATATGTCTGGCATACCTAAGCGAACTCTTGAGCCAGTAATATTGGTTCAGCGGTGGAGTGGCCAATCTTTTTTTAAGGAGATCAAGCATGTAGGTGACGCTGATTGAAGTGTAGGGGCCAATGAAACCTCAGCCTGTGCTAACTTGTTTATAACGCGGTGGAGCCTATCGACTCACCGAAATATAACACGAATTTTGCACTTCTCTAAATATAGGTGAATGGGCCCTGGAAGATCAACTTAATACTCTTGTGGGGATGGAACTGTGGAATACATTCACTAGTGTATCGTTTTAACGCTCCCGCAGATGAATAACATTTATGAAACCGGCTTTTCACGGCTTTTCGGTGACTCGAGGATTCAAGGAACTTGAGATTACCCGGTAACCACACATCGAAATTCACATCTCGAAAGCAACACTGTACTCGTAATTTTAAAATATTTACAGTACCTTAAATTAATTTCACTAAACAGGTAAGAAAAATTACATATTAATAAGAAGTGTCCCGTTATTATGAAAGTACATTTTCAGCCAGGAAAGGTACACATTTACACACTCCTCCTTCCCGTCGACCAGAGCGAAAGAAAGGCATGTCATCGACCAGATCTTTCACGCTGAGTGGCGAGCTGGATCAACGCAGACAGCATTTGTGTGTTAGAACAGTTAGAACCATAAATACATTCTGAAATCCCATTATCAAACTTACAACGTGGCTCTGCAACCATGTAGAAATTAACACGTTTTAAATCCCGAATATCAGGCTGTTTTCATATAAGTTTCTCGTCACTTAAATGCCACATATTATGCAGAAAGTTGTACCTGGAAGATATTATGTAGGGGACTACTGTTCGCGTGCGTTCTGGATCTTTGGCATTGCGACTTTCATCCTGGATCCTGCGGTATTTTTGCGATAAAAGTTTCAGAGGAGAGGGAATAATTTTAATTTGAGGCCACCTGTACTACGCTGATTCATTACAATGGAGCTATTAACGTATGGAAAATTAGCGTCTCCACGAATAACCACAAAATGTACATGCTACATGATTTAAATTATATAAACATGTAACTTGTCCATAGCGAAAATATTTTTACCAAACAATAATAAATATTCATGTTCATAAACAGAAGTGGTAACTGATTTTTTTACTGTATTCTTATAAAGCTTGAAAGTGAAGTTATTCCTTAACAAGCGACATCAATATATATCTATAATAGTTGCTGTGTTTCCATTCCAGCGTGTCTTTAAATCTCTGTAATATTATTCTTGGTCATTTTTTTTATGCCTATGTAACTTCTTTATGATTAAAACATGAACGGAAATTCATAACTTTTAAATGAACATTATCATTATTCAGGAAATTACTAGTGTAATTTTAAACTCGTTCATAAAGTTTTATACGAAAAGGGGTGGAGGGGAAGTATTTATATTTCGTGCTGGCACTAAACTACTGGATTCTCTTCGTTCTAAAAAAGGGTACTCTATTATTTTTTTTTTGTTTTATTACTATACGAAATCCTCGGGAACGAATGAAAAAAACTTTCACTATAGTATTTCACAAATGTTCATGTCTTTAAACATTGCACCTTACTGTATACATTTCAATCATACATTTCAATCATCCTCTTGTGTCAATTATATTCTAGGATCTCTCTTCACAATTTTGTGACTTCGTGCTCTGTGTTTCCTGGTAATGCAGGTAATTTATTTTCTTTTTCCTTGCGAAATTGATTGGTAAACTGCAATGTGCGCAAATGCTTGAAATGGAGAGAATGATGTCTTAGGTCGAAATTCTATAAATTCTAAGTGTTTTAAAATTAAAACCATTACACTAATCAGAGTCTTTGAACGTAACACGGTAGCTTATTTATTTATCAGAACTTAGAATTTCTTTTTAATTTCAATGGTGAATTTCGTGTGTGTGTGGGTGTATGTATGTATGTATATATATAATCATGGTATACCTATGTATATATATATAGGTATACCATGATTATCTAATTATTTCACTAAATAAGTATACAAGTACATTTGACTGAACTCAGATCATTTAGCAGAGAAAGAGTTATGGTGGATTTCATAGTAATATTATCTTCGGTATATTTCTTCAGGCGAAAATTACATGCAAAATATTCTGTATTAATGAAACCAAATTATGGGTAGTAACATAGAGTGATTTATATCAGTTGTATATTTGAATTAAAATATATTACTCAGTTTTTACTTCAAGCTCTAAGGGAAAAATAATATTTTTCCATTCGGCATTTCAATGTGAATTTTTGATTTAAATTAGAAAGATTTTGCATTTCAAAGTACGAAAGGAAATCATAAATAATTTTAAGAGTTTTCCTTTGACTTATCCGTCATGTCTTGATTTACCTACCGGAGTTAGGAAGCCACGGCACTATATTATGTGGAAAGTAGCGTAGCATCTAATTGATAAGAAATATGTCTTTCGAGGCTATTTACAGTTTAATTGACCAGATATCACACCAGTAAAGTTGATCGAGAGTCGCGTCGTGGAGCGGAATACAGGAACCGCACAGTGATGGAAAGAAGACTTTCCCACAAGAACCTCGGAAGATCAGATGCGACCAGATTTGCAAATGTAATATTGCCACGTTTATTAGAGCGTCGATTAGGTTCAACAATTATACGACGGGAGAAAGTATGCGAACGAGGAGGTGTATTGGATATATTTGGGTGGCTCTTTACAGCAAGGTCTCGAGGACCGAAGAGGGTTGAGTGAGGCGAGTATGGAGCAGCGCCGGAATGCAAGGGCGGGGAGAAACGGGAGATCCCCGAGAAAACCCGCCGACCGGTGGCATCGTCCATCACGATTCCCACTTGCGAGAATCCGGGAGCAACCCCCCCCCCCCCCCCGAGAATCGAACCCGGTTCGCCCAGATAGGAGGCGTATAGTCTTACTACTACCCCTACGGCGTCCCTCCGCAGCTCTGGTACGGGGGCAAGATTGGAAGGGACTGGCATTAGGAACCCGGAGTAAAGGACTCATCCTTCGATACGCATGAGCGAAGTTAAGGGTGCTGGCCAATTAGGTCGCACTGTTTTGCATTACAAAATGTCGAAATAAAATTTTTTAATATTTGTGGATTGTAGAAATAAAATTAACGTTAGTATATGCAGAAAATTTAACAAGTGTGCCTAGATGCTCATATATATTTTAGATTTTACGGTTTGCAGAGTAAAAAATTATTTTATAAAGAATCGTAGACTGCTGAAATCAAAACTGTGCAACATTTTTCGTAAAATGAGCTATTTTTTAAACATTACGAAAACATTTAATATTGAGATTCTAAATATTTCTTGAAGTAGAACATAATGTCTTATTTCAATATGAATTATCTTATTTCGCGAAGTGAAATAGCTTTATGATTTGTATATATTAAAAACATTAAAATTCTGATCTTCACGTACCATGATGCAAAACTATACTGTCTTCATTTTTTTTTTGTGAGGGCAGAGTACATAAAAGTAATGTCTACGAGATGAACAGTATTTCGTACATATATCAATGTGAGTTTTCGGTGTCCAAAGAGGGAATGCAAGGGAAGGGGAAATCAGGAACGCTCGGAGAAAACCCACCCACCGACGGCAACATCCGTCACATTCCTGCACGCGGTGACCCCCGGCGGGAATCGAACCCGGTTCGTCGTGGCGGGTGGCGATTATTCTGGATGATAAACCGTCTTGGTTCCCCGTCCCGGGCGAAGTAGCGGGAAGCTGGTCCATCCACGGTCACGTCAAAATTTTATGAAGCCCTGGTAAAGTTTTACTTCCAGGATATTCCTCCGCCTCGCGGGAAACAAAGCTTGACCCGCTCAGTCCCCGAATCCACGCTCGCGGACATGCTGCACAATAAGAATATTTATGACCGGTACTGTACATAGAAAGGAATCGGTGCTCTATGTTTCGAGCGTCGTCCTTGGGAGTGATCTGATATACCAAACGTCTCTGCTGATCTCCTTTGTCAGTGGTTAGTGATGAAAACACCGAACACCTGCCACGCTGTTTACGGTGTGTGAGAAGTAAGCTCTACACAAGTACAGTGCACACTAAAATATCTTACGATTGCGACACTTGAGCTTTGAAATTAATTCGCGACAGAACGGGTTGACTCAGTCTAGAAAATTTACATCAAAAGAACAACGCACAGGCATTCGTACTCACTCACTGTAATATTATTTTGCAGTAGAACTATTTATTACTAGACATTACCAACACACCTATTGTCTCTCTGGTTTTATACATATTAATTATAAATGGAATATTTTATTGTACAGATTCAATATAAGTAAAAAATCAATCTAACAAAATATGTATAAGTATAATTATGTTAACAAAAGTATAAAACGCTTGTGATACACGGTATATTTAGGAAACAATAGAACACATCATACAGGGGGTTATTTATCAAAGGTTTGGTTCAAAATGTGTGAAGGAACCACGAATAATTTTAAACATCAGGCCATAGAGGAATGCATTTTAGGTATAAAGATATAAGCTGTCCACGGTAAAATGAACACTTCTGAAAGCCCTGCTTAAGCTCTACTTGTATGCACGTTGCACATTCTTCCACCTTGTGTAAAATTAACACTGCCACTGGCGCCATAACTTTATTCATGTGTCAGTCAAATAAAACTGTAAAATTATTAGTAAAGTAAATATTTCACAAATCCGCCCATTTTTACACTTCGATGAATTAATAATAATAATAATAAACAAAAAGCGAAAGAAATAACTTAAGTTGTCAAAAATGTTTACATAACACTTTTTATTCGTCGTTAAGATATGGAACTACTTTCCATCCATCGTTACCAACTTTACTGGGCGCATGTCACTCAGTGCACTCGTCAAAATTTATGCAGGTACGGGCAGTTAATTTTTTCTAATGTTGATTTCAAAAGTGCGCACTTTATTGTTAACAGCCTTTAGCCTACTTCACCGTGTGCTTCTGGAACCAGTAACAATCCCACATGTTTTCGGCTGCGCTGTAGGTGGGTGGGTGGGTGGGTGTTGCTAGCAAGTGCCGCACTATAATGAAATGCACAGCTTCCATGCAAGGGAGGTACACTGAGACAACGTGATTACACCCAAGAATTAAACTACTGCATTCCCTCCAGTATTGGCGTGAAATCGAACTTTTGCATCCACCTCGTGGTTCACGGATGAAGCCCTTTTCACAAGAGATAGCGTGTACAAAACCAGGAACATTCAGGTTTGGGTAGTTGGCAGTTCCTGCAACACCCACGCAATGTATAGGCGCCAGATTGATTGTGAGCGGTATGCCGTTCCTGCAAGGGGTATTGCCAATGTTGGGATATTTTCCTCTAGTCGTCCGAAACATACATATTGTTTCAGCCCGAGAGGCTCCACGATGTGGTGAGATGCCACACCGACATAAATTTCCATGTCGTTGCCCTCGCAGATGTGGCGCGACGAATCGGCCAAAAGGATTATCAGACCAATCGAGATATACTTTGTTATGGTGTTATGCATTATCCTGGTTTTTTAAATATATGTGGTCAGTGCAGAAGATTCTGCTACGATTGCTGAATGACAAATAATTCTGTGCAGATCATGCCAAGACATTTTTAACTCGCACCCTTAAAACATAGATCACCGTTGCAATTTTTGCAAAAACTACTGGTTCATTTCTGTGATCATGTCGACCCTATTACGTTTTGAAGCATATTTAAAAACACATGTTTCATAGCTGCCCAAATTATTTCGTCTACGTATTCAATGGCGGTGGAAATGGTTCCAGACTCCATGTTCCTGATATCGGACTCTCGCGAACACTGAGAGTTTCTCATCTGAATTTTCTTAAAAAGTTGTGTGAATATATGCTACTAGCTAGTGTGTGTTAGAAATCTTCTTTGAACTTCAGAAATAAATGTTTTAATCTTTTATCATAATATGAAGGCGTAAAACCACGATTTCAGTCAAGTCAAAGCTTTCTGTGGTAAATATGAAAAGACAAAACCGTGTCTATTTGTTGCTTTTTTTGTAATCCATTTTTTTGACTAAAATTGCAATTTTAGTCGTTATTTTTTAATATTTTAAATTTAAATAAAGATTTAGTTTACCGTTTTATTAATGTTCCTGATTCTCTCTCACTATGATTGTTTTCTATTAATATTTCATTACTTTGAAGTAAACTATTTGTGGATGTTCTTGTGCCTGCTATTACCCGTGGCTTGTTATTTCCTTTTCTTTGTGCCCTGTGGATGCTATTTTTATGGCCTAGTTTCTTTCACCATTATCTTGATAACGTATCATAATACTATCAACATGTTTAAATTGACACAATAACATGATACTAATGCAATTATATCTCAAGGATGATGTTATTTTCCGAGTAGCCTGAAGGTTGAAAGAATATCACATGCTATCAATTTATTTGGTGTTCTTAAATTTCAACCTTATATCTATGTGGTGTTGCATTTCATCACGTCATCCAGAAAATTAGGAGCGCAAGAAGTTTAAGTTTAATTTGATGCCGAAGTTGAAAACTTTGTTACTGGGGAAGGGTAGTAAAACTGGAAGTGAGTTTATTAGATATAATAGTTAAGACTTATAATTTAAGGCTATTATTTAATCAGTCATTTCTGTGATTGGTTGTTTTGCCGGTTTAAAGGTAAACGTTAAGTACCAATTCACGCAAGAAATTTTTTTCTCAGCCGTGTGTAAAAACATAATAAATTTATGTTTTGGTTTCCCTTTTCACCATTGGTTACATTGCACAGATAAAAATCGGGGGGGGGGGGGGGGGGGGACGTCGACCGATAAATATTCTGTGTTTATCGACTAACCCAATGTGAAAACATAAGTACACATATCGTGGCGGCAGCCGCACAACAATGTTCTCAGTTGCCAGGTGCACGACGAAACTTAAAACGATGTATTATTACTCCCCCTTGAGGCTGGTGCGTGTAGGGGTCTAGGAGCTCTGTGGTACGAGGACATGCGTGTGCGGGGTTTTGTGGGAGGGAGGAGGTGCAGTGCAACAACTCCCCATGCTCTCGCAACCGAGCGTAGTAGTTCCTACCCCGAAATAAAAGAGTTGGTTGGAGAAAGGATGCGCCGAGGAAGCACGGAGCGTCTGTTTCCGGTTTCCCGTGCGCTCCGTCCTCGGGGCAGCGTCACGCAGCAGTTACGTCGGGGTCGGCCTATTTAACGCCTGGGCTTGGTGACCGAGGGGTTGCGAAGGGACGAGAGGGCGGTAAAACCGGGAAGTAGAGCCCTCGAATGGCGAAGGTTCAACCTCGCGGCGAGATGGCGGAGCCCGAGAAATCGGGGGCCCTGAGGTTCGCCGTAGGAATACAAGCGTCATCGCGCACGCGAGAAGTCGGTCGACCCGGCAATGCACGAATGGCCGTGGCGCGTGCTGAAACACAGCGTGGGTTTACGATTAAAGACTGAAGAATTAAGAATTGACTTAATGACTCGTTAAGCACACGGAAAATTACAATAACAAGATTTGCAACTGTAGTCAATCTTTTTATTTCTGCTATGTTAAATGTATTTGTATTATATGTTTTGAAAAGCCTATTATAATCTATTTCTTTTATATTTTTTAATACTGTATGTATTTGTATGTTACTTAATTATGCATTAATTATAAACTGCCAATTTTTTTTTGTTATACCATCTCACTTGCCATTTTTCTTATTGTAAATAAGAGCATCATTTTTTTTTAAAGGGTTTTGAATAATTTTCTCCCTAATAACAAATAATTTTGTTTTATTTGAAATTGTAGTAAATTTTTCCCTTTCTACTGAAGAAAAATCTAATTGTACTGCATGTCTGAAATGCCTAATTTAACTCCTTTTATCTTGTTTAATATGTATTGTATGTTACTATGTATGCAATCACAAACTGCCATGATATTTTTTGTGTACCATTTCCCCTTAATGAACAAGGTTGTTCGTGGGAAATTGCAAAAAATAAACAATGATTGGATTAGCAATTGTTAAGTCTAGCCAATCAAATTCGTAGATGTAAGCATCTGAAATAACCTGGAAAAATGGACAATTTTCATATATTTAATTATCTGTGGTTACTGCTTGCGTAATGGCTAAAAAAAAAAAAAACTCGTGAAATCGTATAGAAGGGGAAGACGATGCTATCATTAGGCATTTACATCAATAAATCTAAAAAGGTTAATTAAAGCGAAGTCAATAATCTCTTCCACAAAAGAAAACATTACCTCGAACTATTCTTTAAATTAAGAGGATACTGTCTGTCAATTAAAATAATTACTTTCATACGATTTCACAATACGACATAACCAAAATACAAGTTGTAAATACAGTTTCCCGCCAACAACAACTGTCGCTATGCTCTGATTGGCTACTTCGACTTGACTTGTACACAACTCGTCAAAATCCGCACACGGCAGTCATAAAGTAATACCCTGGAATACATAGAATCATATCTTAATCACACGGCGAACTTATTCTGTTAAGTTAATCGTAAACTCATCTTCACGCGGATGTTTTTCCCAGAAATGGACCAACAGTTAAGCGGCGTGCAGGTTGGAGGGGGAGGGGGGTTGGAGGGAGAGAAACGCAGTTTACATTCTTTCTCCTTTATTGTCGAGGTCTAGTCGCAGCTGACTCCCGGGACGCATCAGCCAGTTCTCCGGAGGGTCGCTCGCAGGAGGTCGTACGACGCAACGAGCGGCACGAAAAGTTCTTTTTTTGTGGGGGGGGGGGGGGGGAGGATGACGAGGCGAACATCGGCGATGCTGGAACGAAGTCGCCGGAAACACGAGCACTGCACGCTCGGTGAACGTCTGAGAGTTGGAAGTTTTGATCATTTTTCTACCCAGTGCAAAGATTCGACGACGGCAGAATAGAGGGGACAAACACATAAGTTTGAAATGTTTGTATGTCTACCTTTAAAAAGAAATCTTCAACTCAACAAGTGCTAATTTTCTGTCGAATTGTACGTTGTATGCATACATTCTGACGTTACACAAATATTTCATGAAGTAAACATAACATTTGACTTTTATAGGCCGTTTACGGTAAAGTGAGCACTTTTGGGAGCCCTCTCATTTGGAATATTAATAAATAAATATATTTTTTATGTTGGCCTTAGACGTAATCTTTAGAGTGTGGTGAAATATACACACTGTGTTTATTACTTACATAGCAATATTTATTTTAAAAGGCGGATAAAGGATAAGATAAGGTTTAAATGAAAAAGTAACTAGGACCTCAAAAGTGCTCACTTTACCGTGGACAGCTTATAAACGCTACCCGGTTACTTCCAAGCGTTTGTGTTTGTTTCTGTTGTTCCATTTTATGATATAGGCTATTCTTACATATTTCATGTATATAAACAAAGACCGTTATATCATATATTAAATCTGAAGAACTCGGTGTCAATTTAAATTTCATGAAATTTTTGCAGCAGTATTATACATATTTTAGAAAAATTTCGACAAGGAAAGAATATCAACTTGTTTGTAATAACTAGATGTAAAGAAAAACAGGTAAATGTCATTAATCAAATCTTACCGAAATTTCATCAACTAACGCAAAATTTATAAAAAGAAATACCCAAATGTTGATTGATTCTTAAAATTATTCACACCACGTAGACTACATGAATTCTCGTTACAACTAGTATGCTATGTTTCTTAGTGAATTAAACTTGGTTTCGTTAATATCGACTAAAGTTTCCTGATAGTGACTCAGAACTCTCGTAGAATGCTCATTTGTGCCTTTTTGTAGCACAGCAGGCACACACTTAGGAATACTCCGCTCTTCCCATTTCTGACTGCGAAACGGGGAAAGAGGTGCTATATGAGTTTGGGGTGGTAATATTGTCGTCTTTATGGCATTTCCAGGTGTGTCAACGATAACCCCGTTATTGTGAGATGTCATAGCGGCCCGAATCACCAATAACTGCTACGAGCATTGTGACGCGGAAATTTGACATAACAACTACGGATTATGTTATGATGGGTAATGAGCTATCATACCTTGTCACAACATTAGTGTGTGTATGTGTACATGAGGGTGAGAGAGAGAGAGATAGAGAGAAGAAGAGGAAGAGAAAGTGCGTTATAATTTTCATGTCTAAGCATACGAAAACGATTATTTTACATGTACTGACAACGATGTAAATATATTACGTGTGAGCTAATGATAGGAATGATATTGTTTTACATTTCATATATTAATTTTTTTTTTATCTGGCAATTCATTTACTAATATCCATATGTTAATCTTCTGATATAAATAGGTAGAAATCGTTATTTAAAACTTTGTTTTCACTTTTGCAAGTATATATAAAAGAAAGTTTTTTAGTTGGTGCTTATTAAGGTGCTAAATATCACGTCTATCGGTTAATCCCGACGACAGCTTTTTTTTTAATGCACTCCGAATTTATTACAGAGGAGTGTCACACATATGCCCTAATTGGAATTAAAACCAGGACAGCGAGCACCATGATCCTATGTGTAACGATGAAGTGATAGTGGGTCGACAATCAGGTGGTCCTTCCAGTAGATCAACAGGAGGAACCTCCCGGGGGAACGGAATAATGCATCCAAAAATTATAACTGGCAAGGAATGGAGAGATTTTGGGCGGATCTTAATATCGGGGTCTTGAGAGTCATCCAGGGTGAAGTGAGGAGAATATGGAGCAACGTCGGAACTCAAGCGCGGTTGGAAACGGAATATCTCCGAGGAAACCCGCGGACCAGCGGCATCGTCCGGCACGATTTTCACACGCGCACCCGCCGGGAATCGAATCCGGTTCGCCTAGGCGAGCAGCTTGATCACTACACCACTGCGGCCCCGACTAGCAAGGATTACCTTTGGTAATAAAGTGTTTTCGTGTAAGTTATGGCAACTAAGGCGGTATTCACAGAAACCCAACGGAACCTCGAGCAGAAGGCAGAGGATTGGAACCATAGACTAAAAATGAGGTAGACCTATCTCGCTGGCTGCGCACAACCAGTTTCCGTGTCCGAACATTGAACTGCTTTTCTGCCAACACGTTTCGCCAAAACGGCGTGGTTTGGATTTTAGGTTAGGGTAATGATTTGTACAAGTGCTTAGATATGTTATTATACACACGCTAACCAATTTGTAATGCAGTTTGACTAAATTCAAATCGGTAAAAGTATTTTATTAATAGTGCTTGTCTTTAAAAATTAAGATATAAACAAACACGTTCATCACTGTTGACCACGTGACTGACAGTTGTGTAGGATTGGGGTATGTCAATGTTGGGTACATGTGCAGAAGACAAACAAGCTGTCTTCCTCATCTTTAGTCAATGGTTGGCACTACTAAATTATCGAATCAGTGTCCATTACGGTCCCCGACTGCCTGGAGCGTATTTACGCGTTTGAGGCCGAGAGTCGCGGGAACTATAAGGGTCACACTGACACGCACTACTAGAGCGCCATCACCGCTACGCGCACGGCTCTGAACTTGTGTACAGTGTTCGCTGATCACGGTAAAATGAGCACTTTTGAAAACCCTGCTTAAATATACTTGTAGGCCCTATACACATTGTGTATTCTCCGCCTTATACAAAATTAACATTGCCATGGACCTCAACACTTTATTCATGCGTCGGTAAAATGTTACTGGGGTTATTAAGAAAGTAAATACTTTACAAATCTGTTCATTTGTACATTTCGTTACAATATAAAACCGGAAGCGAAAGAAATAATTTTGAGTTATCACAAATTGTTCTTCAACGTTAAGATATGGGACTACTTTCCATCTATCGTTACCAACTTTACTAGGTTCGCATCACTCAGTGCGCCCATTGAAATATATGCATGCAGGGGCAGTGACTTTGTTCTTAGGTTCATTTCTAAAGTGCTCACTTTATCGTGAACAGCCTTTACTAGTGCTGCGTGTACCCATGGGACTTTCAGCCGCAACCCTGTCGTTTTATTGATGGAAAGTCTGTAATAACTTCCAACACAGGCTCCTATCGTGTTTTGGTCCGTGTCCGGCTAGTACGTTTTAAGATACGGCAGTCTCGAAAAGGCGTTATTATTTATATTGGAGGGCTAAAAAATAATACTTACAGCACCCGTGGTAACATTAAAGTACCATTTTTTCCTCGTCTGGGTATGATGTTTTATAGTAGGTAAACATATCGGGGACATGTTTAACAGTTTCGTAAAAAAAAAAAAAAACAGGATTTCAAACACACTGCCATGCCCTTCAAGCGTCAGGCAGCTGGACGCGCGCGTCCAAGGTCAGGAAGTGAGGGAGCGATACGGGCGACACTACACCCACGCCTAGTGCCTCATCGCTCCTACGCGCGAGACGTGCAGTGTTTCCGTCGTGACGCTGTACTGTGCAAATTAGATCTGTAACAGTGGGCTTTTATTACACGCGATGAAAGCCCGCAGATTAAACTACGCCCGTACCTTTGTACTTTTCTGTTACCGCTAAAGGAAACTGCATAGGCAAGCTTTAAAAATGCAGTATTTGACCATTTTCACGAATTTTTTTCTCCAAGAATACACTTAATATGATAGAAGTAAAAAAAAAAAAAATAGGGGCGCAAATAATGGGTTCTTATCTTCTCTGACAAAAAGTCGTATTTGCAGAACATTTATTTACCGAGATACGCGTATTGTCGCAAACAACTATTTCACAAAAATGCAGGGGTTTATCAGTGTCGTCAAGGTTTGGTGACAAGCTGTCACCGTTTCGGGCACCTGCTCACACCGAGTGTCACCTCCAAGTGATCTCAACTCCCGACCGAGCTCACTATTAATTGACGGAAGAGAGAAAGCGGTTGGAAGGGATGAGGAGGGTTGGCAATTGAACGAAAATCCCGACGACCGCACGATCCCCTCTGGGACTCTTGTCGGGCGCGGCGCGCGCATTTCCGAGCTTCCATAGAACGTATCAACACAAGCGCACGTACGCACAATCAAACACACACACACACACACAAAACGCGCTCTCTCAGGCTGAATAACTGAGTGCGCCTGCTCGGCTCCAGGGTGTCACAGTTAATTAATTTTTTTCCTAATAGGTTTGAATTAGCCGATTATTTCCGTGCTGCCAAACGGATGAACTGATTTTTTTTTTTTTTTTAGCCGCAGAGCTTTATAAAATAGTAACCTTTTTATTTTGAAGATTTATGCAAATACACATGCAGATTTTTAGGTGTGTGTGTGTGTGTGTGTGTGTGTGTGTATGTATATATATATAAACTATAATACATATACACACAGGTTGTATCTAAATTTGACTGACAAACTTCAGTTGCAGGTTAATCACGATGAAATAAGGCGAAAACATATACTACTTTTGGTCTAAAAATAATCCTTAGAGCGTACACATATTTGAAGTTGGACACGGAATACTAGTTTATTAGAAATATTGAAGAAAATATTTGAGAGGGAATGATGATATGTAACGGAACAAAGATATGCAAACGCAACAACACCTGTAGCTGCTATCAAATTATGTAATGGATAGAATCATGGATACTGCCATTATTAAAAATTAATCGCCATGATACGGTAGGGGCTACTTGGGATTTAAAATATGTATTATTAACCCACATGTCACAATTGACGTTACGCATTTCCCACACGCTAAGAGTTCCATCTGAAATATTTTCTCCAGTATAGGTAGTAAACTACTGCTTCAAGTCCAAATTCAAACATGTGTTCCGCCCTTACGATTAACTTCAGACCATTCTTCGTGATTAACCTCCAGCCGAAATTTTCTGGTTAAATTTAGATATAGTATGTACCCTTACAAATATGATGGATATTTTATTAGTGTATATATTTTCAATAACGTTAAATTAGTTTTCAAACAATATTCCTGATACCCAGTACATGCAATATTTTTCGGTAATCAGTTGAATACCAGCACATTACTTTTTTTTGTTACTGCATCCATCGGTCTATTTAATCATCTGTCATGCAAGAATTATCTTCCTTACTTGGTTATTTCATCATTCTAGTTTCCGATAGCGATTAAAATTGAATTATATTCGGGTTTTTAAAATAAAAATCACGACGAAACAAAACAATATAAAACTATCGCATAATATAGTAACCAAGTTCTTGTTTTATCTTTCAGTTTAAAGGGTCCATGTACACACGTGAATTCGAAAACTGTCATTAAATTCTGTTCGAGTTGTGTTTTACCTGTAACTTCATGAAGAGGTACCTATACTTTACCGAACCAGGTGGCTTAGTGGTAACTATCTGGACTCGCATTCGGGAGGACCCGGGTTCGATTCCCGGTCCGGCCATCCTGATTTCGGCCTTCTATGGTTTTCCGAAATAACTCCAGGCGAATTCTGGGATGAGTCACTAACAAAAAGGACATGGCCAATTCCTTCCCCAATACCTCCTCCTTGTGCAGCTTGCACAGTCTCTAATGACCTTGCTGTCGACGAGACGTTAAGCCCAGTTACCTACCTACCTATACTTTGACTTCAGCGTTGCACACAAATTTCCATGCGTCTTTTTACTGAACGATTATGCGTTTTAAATTATAGCTTCTTTTTAAAATAAGCCGACTTTTCTTCGGGATAGATGAAACTATTAACTTAGTTTTCCGTGGCATTCGCTAACGTACACATAATGTTGGCGAAACGAAACGTATCCGGTATACCACACTCGCATTTTCCTGTTGCTTCTTCTGCATAGTCCCGTAATCGAAAATGACGGGTGGGGGGGGGGGGTGGAATTAAAATAATTACAGCAGTCATTTGTCAACTAGCCACATTAACCAACACAATTAAAATGAATGAAAAAGAGGTCTTGGAGCAGTGCAATTAAAGCTCAGTCAAACCAGACCTGCGCATCGAAATTTCACTATGCATATACAAACACACACACATATACACACATACATACATACATACATATATAACTTGCAATTTTGTAGTATTAATCACAGTAGCTCTACAGTACCATTCGTAGTTTAAAATGATTTTCTCAGTATATATTGCCATATTTAAGTTGAAAATATTACATATAAAAATAAGTAAATGTAAAACCGTGTTTTCATACGAGCTTAAAAAATGAACAGTGTCTTCACTAACCTGTTAACAACTTCATGGTACACTTCATCTTAATTGGCTGATTGTATATAGCGCTAAAGATGATTCACCAGTTCTCTATCTGCGAGCCACGGACACTTAAAGGATATGTCTTAGTCGAAATCATGTTATGATCGTATGAGTTCAGAGGATCGCGTACTGGTATTTTCATGTTCATCACTTATACAAGATCTCCAACATTCGTGATATTTGGAGATGATGGAAAATTGCGAAAAAAATGTTAGCCAACGTATATACTATAACACTAACTAGTTTATTCTTTCGTGATTGGGTGAACAAGGTTTTGACACAGCTAAGTTGTTTGCAGACCAATCACGAACGTTGTGCCGTTCAGTATGAGAATCCTCATTGGCCTAGTGAAATAGGGTAGTAGCTTCATCCATGCATGACTGCCAACAAGGAAATTAATCTTTCGGACGTGTATAGCACGTTGAATCCTAGCAACCAGTCAACTTTTTCCCGCGATAAAACTTCATTTCTAGTAATATTCTAATATTGGATATCAAGTATTCAAAACACACTGTTATAAAATATATTTTTTTGAAAACCTTTTGTGCACTAGTTTGAAGCGCTGTTTAGTTTTGAACAGAACTTTATGAAACTTAAATACAGATTCCTTTCTTATGATATCAGATTTTCGTGAACAAGTTCATACGTGAGTTTAAACATTCTGAAATTGAAAACTCAACCAAGAGTTTCTCTCTTTATATTTTTTCTAGTTTCAAAAATTTCGAATTAATTATCCCCCTGCTGGCAGCTATGGAAACTTTTATATCTCGGTGTACTCGTATCCCCTGCCAACAATTAATTAAGAGAAGCAGTTGTACATACATTTTTTTCCCCCTTATATGAGAATACAGAAAAAAATTCTTGCATACTCAGTCGCGTCATTCTTTTTGTCCCTTGACATATATATATATATATATATATATATATATATATATATATATATATATATATATAAACCACAAAGGTTTGTCGAGATGTCAGTATGAAATTAGGATACAATTGTAAACTACTACATACTACACATTTTCAAGGCCTGTGCCAGGGTCAAAATGTATCAAATTTAAACCCTAAAATACATTTCCAGAATCATTACTGCACTAAAAGTATTTTTAGTTGATTTGCTGTTTGAACAGTGTGGTTCATCTCACTGCGAGATCTATAGACGTTGGTTTGTAGAGAGGTTGCGTAGTCTTATAACCACGTGCTTCCTTGGCTTATCAATGTCTTTTAAGGCGATCGGATCACATATATATATATCACCGCTGAATTTAACTTTATTAGTTACTCCGATCTGATGAAAACGTACATGTACATGACATATCTACTTAAGGGCTTTACGGAGGACGCAGTCCGCATCACTTAAACACCAACTTGCACAGTTTAATACCGAGCTTTTATTTGGTGTTAAAACAACAGCAGGTTTTTGCAGCAAAGTCTCAGAAGAACGCCCACAGTCTGAGATTTGAAGACCAATAAAAGGAGCGCTGGAGCACTTTTTAAGGAAATATATGGGCTACCTTTCTATACATGGGCAAAAAAAAACACGAGTATCTGGCAGATTCTGCATGATCATCATTTACCACCTCCCCTTCCACCTTAATTACTTTGAGTGTTTTAAAATGTAATTGCGCAATGGGTTAAATTATGTTCCTGTAACCTGCAGAATTGTAGGAAAAAAAAACACTAGTTCCGAATAGCAGGTCCGGAATACCGAAGAGGTAACAGTCACGGAAAGTGATATCTTAGACTGCAAAAAATAAATGTCATGTTTGTGTGAAATACCACCTTCCCCTCACTTCGTGATATTTCAGAACAAGTTCTCGAGATCTGTATACGATGGAAAAATTTATTTCATTTTTTTTCTAGGATATACTCGTTTCCACTTTGCTTCGTCGGTCCTTTTTACTTTTTCCTCCCAGAAAAATAAATATTACCAGAGTTGTTGGAAGACGTGCCATACTCTACGTGTTGCTTCAATATGCTGGTGCAGCGCTACGCTTGCCAGTCGCTATCCGAGCGCACACAGACAGAACACTCGGTACAAGACAGATCGAGTTGATCTTGACGCTAAGAGGATTTAACACCAGCTGAATGTCCTATACTAGACACACTTTGATATAGCAGGCAGTTTTCACTGTACGAATCCCAGCACCGGCTGAGCACTTTCATCACAAGTCTGTAATTACCCAACGTCGTCAGAACATACAAAGAATGTTCAACGCTTGCTACAAACATGATGGCTTTGAGTAGAGCCCTTCTTTTAGTAGTCATGTTCTAGCGACCGAATCAAAATAAAAATATGCTTTCCGGGACTTAAGATTCATTTTGATATTTTGTGTTCCATTCTGGATACCTTATTCTTTTAAAGTTTCTGGAAGTAAAACGCGTGTGTTAAATTTTGTCTTATGTCACGATTTTTCGCCCCGAGACGTAACTTTTTTGTTCTTAACTCCTTGAATACCCCTCCAGACTCGATAAATGTCTACCCACCTCCCACCAAGGCGAACCGGGTTCAGTCCCCGGCTGGTTCACGCCCGGGTCTTCGCGTGTTGTAATCGCGCTGGACGATGCCGCTGGTTTTCTCGGGGATCTCACGTTTCCCCTACCATTTCATTCCGGCGATGTTCCATGCTCACCTCACTTCACCCTCATCGGCTCTCAAGACCTCGATGCTAAGAGCCGCCCAAATCCATCCACTCCACTCGAAAAAATGTCTACGTAATGAGCCGACTGTTCCAAGACTGTTCGTGCTCAACCAATTACAGATGGTGTAAAAAATTTTTGAGGTGTGTATGAGCAGAACCTTTTTAACGTTCAACAAACAAAAGGAAAAAATAGCGCACGTTAACACATTGCTATAACGTGACTTGCTCTTCTATTCGTACTTTGATAGACTACTGTTCCTTGTCTTCTCGACTAACCTTAGTGCATATTCTCTTTATCTTGAAACATTTCCATTCCTAGGCCATTCAAATAAAAGATCCAACTTCCTGCAGTTGAGAAGTGCACTACCGCAAAGAGCCAAATATCAAACAAGAAGAAAGGGGAAGGAAGAAATGAAAAGAGTCTACTGTTACTTTGTTCTCGGAAAAAAAAAAAAAAAATGCAGAAAGGCGAGAATATTTTTTTCCCCCAAAAGATAATATTCTTCAAAGCACATGCTCCCCCCCCCCCCCCTCCTCGTCATCGTCTTTTCCGGGTTCTTTTGTTCCTGCACCCGCGTCGGCTGTCGAACGCGACTGCCAGCTAGATGAACAGGTAATGCGGAATATCTTGAGGCGAAAGATGCTTTATTCGAGCCACGGATGGCGGAGGAGAGATGGCAAGTTGCGTGTAATAAGACGAAATGGCCCGGAGATGTGTGAGCTATGGGCGTAAAAGGACGGGGATAATAGCCAGCGGAATATTTCCCTATTTGCCTCGCACGGAGGCGGCCTGCTTTCGCTTGCCGACTTTCCTCCTCGGGCTCAGTTAACGTAGTCGAGGCCAAATAGCTGTAGTCAGTGCCAAAGATAATTGGTGATGGGGGGGGGGGGGGGAGGGGAGGAACTACCATAAGCGCACTTTGTGCTTTGTTAAATTTATCAAAACTTTCTGCGACGGATTTGTGGTTTTATTACAAGAGTATTTTCCAAATGTGATTTGCGTTTTTATACTGTAGGCTATTCACGGTAAAGTGAGCACTTTTGAAAGCACTCTCATTTGGAATAATAGTTATTAAATATATTTAATTTTAGCCTTATACGTTGGCTTCCGAGTGCGGTGAGTAGATGTATGATGCGGGTACCAGCGCAGCGCCCCTTTTCATCGAAAATCATGCAATTTTAAGCTAAATTTAATCACTTTCAAGCAACTTTTTCAAGTTTCTAGAAACCTCATTTGACATTAATTTTCAACCCCCAAAAACAAGCAAAATTAAGCCAAAATCAAGCAAATTTTCCAATATTTCAACAAATGGACTGCAGAAATTTTCATACTATAAAAACAAGCAATTTTAACCGAAAATCAGGCAATTTTACCCTAAAATCAAGCAAATTTTCGCGTTTTCTAGAAATGTCAATTTTGCAAGCGAGTAATCAAAATCAAGAAAATTTGTGCCAAAAACAAGCAAAATAGACTAAAAATCAAATGAAATATTAACTTATTATTCTACTAATTTTTTAAAAACTTCTGCTATTTGCTCTATATTTTCGCAAATATTTCAAAGTTCATATTTATCATCAATGATTTATAAGAGTGATAATAGTAAGCTTTGTAAATTTGAATGAAATTTTCGAACTATACTTTTAATATCTTCAGATGCATTAACTAATATATCGGAAGGCGGTCTTGAACCACTACCACCTTTTAAAATGTTAGTCAGGCTGCAAGGGAAGACAGGCGATGCCATGATTATTTATATAGTAATAAATTTACTAAAAAATATCACAAAACTTGATCATAATTCTTAAGAGAACTCTACAGCATGTAAAAATGTTCCATTTTTCATTTATTTTAAACCTCTATATTCCTTCTCATTTATTACTGCCAAGGCAATTTTATCTAATATTTTCACATAGCGCTCTGGCAATGAAATTTTATACTTATCTCCTAGAATACAACTAATTTTTTTACCAATATAAGATTCATAAATTTCAAAATCTGCAGCAGTAAACCATTAATTTTTTTATAGATCTTGTAGTTTGGTGAGTTCAAACGAATTGTTCAACTTGTTGAGTAGAGCCTCCGTTTTTGTGTTATTTATAAAGAAACAAATTACGTATTAAAGAAAAATATTTTTTCATTCTCTTAATAAATAAATTTTCTTAATAAATAAATTAGAACCGATGCTCGAAATGGAAAATAATACCATATGCAAGCAATGTAAAAAGTGCGGTGAAGTATTAAGCATTGAATGTTTTGCATCACATAAACACACAAAAGATAAACATATTAACACATGTACAAAATGTACCACCGATCATGCCAGAAATCTTTATGATTTAAATAAAGAGAAAGTATTATGCAAATGCGTAAAATATGCTTCTAAACTATATCTCAAAAAGCATAAAGATAGTAAATTACACAACAGAAAATAAATTCAACAGGATGATTATTTAACTAAGACATGTGTAGTATGTAATGAGAATAAATCTATCGATTCATGTTATCCTCATAAAGCAACTATAGAGAAACATACAACAAAATAAAAAAAAATGTTTTAATGAGAAAATATTATGTGAATGTGGAAAATATGTTTGTATTATATATCTCAAAGAGCATAAAAAAACTAAATGACACAATACAATAGTAGATATTCTAAATGAAACTCAACATAATGATTACCCAACAAAAACGTGTACGGTATGTAAAGTGAATAAAACTATTAAATTGTTTTCTCTCCATAAATATATCAAGAATAAACATACAACAGGCCCGGCCCTAGGGCGGGGCGAGCGGGGCCGTCGCCACGGGCGCCAAGATGAAGGGGGCGCCAAAATGAGACGAGAAAAAATATTTTTTTCTTACAACCATATTGCAAATTTGGCACGCACAAAGGTATTTAAAACATATGTACTGCTGATAATGTTGGCAGTTCAAGATTGGTATAAAGAGGGCACAAAATCTAGGAGATTTTACTAATGTGATGTGGTTATAAATACTGTGCTGCACTTTGATGAAATGGACTAATTGATGAGCTACTGAAGATATGCAGGTTTAATGCATAGTGCGCTCTGTACCTTGTAGTTCAAACTACTTGATAGAACTACCATTGGGAAACGGGCAACATTCTCATGGATTGTGCTTTGTTTTAAGAGTTTTTCTGCATTCTGGGAATTAGTTGGCAATTAACCGTATTAGAAGATGGATATTGTGACCTGGGATGATATAATTTTGTGATTGTTAATCTTTACCAAGACTGGGATTTCATTATTTGTTATCTAATGCAGTAAGTGAGTGAAATAAATTATCCCTTTAGCATACATTATTCATGGTAAAGTGAGCACTGTGAGACCCTGCTTATATTTTCCTTTCAGCAAATGTTTGTCCTGCAACTTTTTAATTTCAAAAGTACTGCCCGGGAGTGATTAAAAAACTAAAAACACGATTTTAACACCCACTGCTCTCAAAAGTTAACTTCTGAGGCCACCATAAAGTACATTTATGTTTATGAGTATGATACATTATGAGACTATCACTGCACCCACTAATTATGTTAATAGTGAATTCATAAAAAATCCTACCGAAATATTCGCATTGTTGCAGGCTCCTTACAAAAGAAACCAATATAAATTAATGTCACTTATAATAACCCCAGTTAAAATTATTTTTACAACATATACAATCATACTGAAAAGTGTTTGTGCATAGGCATATGTGTTTAAAAATTCTCAAATATTCAAAAGTTTTAATTTTTTTTGCTTGTTACTTTTATATAGCATTGTAAACTTATCTAAATATCTTGTAAACAAAAACTACATAAATATTTTATATTCTTTGCACCTAGCTTTGTCAATCATTTATAAATATTTATGACCCTGCAATTTCGAGTTATAGAAAAACAACCTCTCTTGCCTTCACAATCCTGTGCATCCTAGAGTGCTACAGTAGAGGTTCATTAATTGGTTGTTGTCACATTCGGACATCACTCTCCTGTTCGACTTAGTCTCGCAGAGTTAGGTCAGCCGAGTGCTTAATTTTTGCTGTTGATTTAAAGTTCTTGGAGGCGTGTAGAACGAGTGAAGGTCCAATCAACTTATAAATAATTTAGTTCAACACTGGAAACGTGTGTTCGAACGCCTTTAGTCTATTATTATGTTCTCGGCCCAGCATAATTTGCCTTTGAGGGGATCCTCGGACAAGATTTTCGCAGAGAATAATTGAAACTTTCTTTGTCTAGTAGAACTGTTGGGAAATTTTGATGATGTTATGCGTGAACACCTAAGGCATGCTTCAGCTAAGTCATCATATCACCATTATTGCGGGTAAACTATACACAATTAACTTATGGACATTTTAGACGAAGCAGTTCTCGAAAGATACACAAACGGGCTCAAAAGGCCAAACTTATTCCATCATTTTCTACTGCACCCCAGATATCAGCCACACTGAAAAAGTGTCATTCGCATCAAGGTTTTGGAGGTAGAAGATGGTATATGTGAATGGATAACAAAGAACAGTTTTACAAATTTACTTTTACCAGATGCCAATAATAATTAATTATGTAAGCAAGAAAAAAAGAATTTAAAAGAAATATTTCCTTTCTCAACTAATGTATTCACAAGCAAAAGGAACTTCCAACATTGATAATTCCTTTAATGTGGAAAAGCCTAATCAATTTTTAATTTCCAAGAAAACTATGGTTTTTGATATAATATGTGATCATCTTAGGAAATTAAGAGGGCTGAAAACTAGCATTAAATTATATAGCAATTGTCGCAAGCAGGAAAATATTCAAGTAGAATTATTTACATTTCAGTCATTTAATCATAGAATATTAAATGAAAGAGAAGTTATAAAGATTTATCTTTATATATATAATTCTTCTGTGCGTGTGTATGTCACTGAACTCCTCCTAAACGGCTGGACCGATTTTGATGAAATTTTTTGTGTGTGTTCAAGTGGATTCGAGAATGGTTTAGATTCGCAATTCGGTCCACTGCAAAATGTTTTTTTAATAAATTTTTTATTTATAAGTTGTTGTTAATCTTGGAATGTTTTACATTGTATCCGGCAGACAGAGCTGCGATCGCGGTGTCGAATATCCAAAAATATTTCATTTTACTTCCAGTTTGTCCCGATAGTGGCGCTGCGATCAGATTCAGGAGAATTTCGTAACTTTGTGTTGTTATTGTGTTAAAATAAATCGCGTGCTAAATGAAATATTACATTAAGATGTAATTAGTGTGTGAAGGGTTTTGAAGTGTAGATAAAAAACTATACATTGTGCAAATTTAAGTTCCTATTCAACATAGCTTCTATATTCAACTTAGCTCATAGTATATACATATTCACACGCAATCGATAGGTCGAATTGTGGTAACTATACATGTGATGACGTCAGGTATTGTAATAACGTTTTTTATAAAAATTTTCATCAAAACGGTCCAGATTGTTACAACTTATTTAAAAAAGTTTGAAATTTTCGGATTTAAGACATATGTACAGGACAACGTCTGTCGGGTCCGCTAGTATAATTATAAAACAAGAATATATTACACAATTATCTGAATTTAAAAAAAAGGTTAAGGATGGACTTTAGGTAGACTAATTGGAATACAATTAGCTATACATAAGTATAATCTTTTAATTGGTGCATAATATATTGATCTACCAAAATTTATTAAGACGAAACAAGCGTGTATTAAAGATAAAATAATAATCAAAAATGTATTCTTTGGTCAATAAAATCAGCATTTTATCCAGCAGAAAAGGATCTGCAAAGAGTTACTAAATATACAAATGTGGGGCTTAATATTGATAAAGTAACAGATAATAATGAATATCCTATAAAATTGATGATATACAAAAATATAAAATCAAATTGATGATATACAAAAATATAAAATCAAATTGATACATCTATAAATGCATACTCATTTGAAGATAAGTCTATGGTATATCCACAAACTCACAAAGAATAAAAATAATAAGCATATAAATTTACTTTAAGATCAAAAATGATACAAATTCACATTATTTTTAGATAAAAGATTTATCTAGATTAGTTTCAGCACAAAAAAATTATCATAAAAGTATAACTTACATATGTGATACGTGCCTTCAATTTTTTTACTCTCAAGAGAAATTAAATAAACTTACAGAAGACTGCTCTAAAAATAAATCAGTACAATGAAGGTTCTTTCGCAATATATGCATATTTTGAATCAATTCTAAAGAACCTCAAAGTCAAAGAGAATTAAATAAATTTAACTTAATAAAAAAATATTCACTTTAACAGAGGACGATATTGATAATGGCCTTTATAAGGGGATACTTAAAGAAAGATATAATCCTACTAATGAACAAATAAATAACATTGATTTAAAGTTAAATGATGAATCATATTCTATGAAATATCAGTTACATGAAGCATCGGGCTTTTGGTGTTATATTGTCTCTAATTATGGTGATTACAAGCCGCCAAAAGTATATAGAGTTACAAATGCACGTAAAAGTCTATACAATCTATAAAAATGGAAGTAGAAGAAATTGGGGAAATATATTCATAAATTGAACCAATGCATCCACTAAAAAAGAGAAGAAAAAGTGCTATATAATAGATCTAAAAAACGTACTGCATGTGAATGTGAATATACAAAGGACAATAAAAAAGTACGTCATCATGATTATATAAGTGGAAATTTTATAAACCTCTATGTAATAATTGTAATATACAATTAAAAATACCCAATTTTGTTCCAATTTATTTCCATAACTTAGCTGGTTATGAAGCTCATTTATTTATTAAAGAGTTAGGATATGATGGAAAAAAAAATTTAATTGCAAATGTTGAAGAAAAATTTATTACTTTTGGGAATGCAACAGAAAATTTAAAAATGAGATTTATAGACATATTTAAATTTATGGCCAGTAGTTTAGATAAACTTTAATCTAATTAAGTAAAGAACAAATGAAACACTCGCAAAAGCATTTTCCAAAAGATCAAGTTGATTTAGTTATATATATATATATATATATATATTCGTAACTTTGTGTTGTTATGCGTGTTATATATATATATATATATATATATATATATATATATATATATATATATATATATATATATATATATAATATATATATATTATATATATATAAATTTAATCAACAAATATTTTAATACTTAAACCTAGTGTTCTTTTTTGTAAACATTATTGAAGCTACAGTAACAGATGCAATTTTTTCTCCAATCGGAGTATTTTTATCTGACATAATTTCTTTTGCTTCTATTTGTAAAATATTATCAGCCTCATGTCTAGATTCTACATCTTTGTGGCCTCTACAGCAATATCGTGATATTTGCACCCTTAATCTAATTTATTTATTCCACTGTCACCTCTTTCCAACCTTTCATTTAATTTTGTAAGTGGTTCACTATAATTACAGCCGGGTAAATGCATTTCAGGCAAATTGAAATTGTTAAATGCCCAATTTATAATACCTTTGCCATGATGTTCAGAATTCCAAAATAAATGTGGAATTACATTTAAAACTCTTATAAGCTAAGGAATTCCTTTCGGATTGTTTACAATAAAATTAGAAAATTTTTTGGTTTAACATATTCATTATGCTTACTTTTAAAATGTAGTAATTTTTATTTCCAACATTTTCTTCACCATGAATATAACTAATAATCTATCAACCAATTTTCTAACATCAACCATCCAGACATATTCTTTTGGTAAATTATTGTATTTTTTAATATTCTCCGGATCTAGAAGAATTTAGAAAAATCATGTATCCAGGTGTGTTTGGTGTTGATTTTGAATGTGAATTTTTAAATATATTTTTTTATAAATTGGCCTCATTATATTAGTGTACTTCCAACCTCCACTCGAAGCCACCACATTTTTATTAGGATTGTATTGTCGAAATGCAGCAGTGGTTAATAAAACAATTTCTCTGTAATTTTTAAGATCATTGTAATTGTAACTACCTGCAAGTTCTTCATAGCAACTTTTGGTTAACAATCTAGAAAGTCCTTCTGTTAATTCAAATTATTTATCTTTGACAAATAGTGTATCACCATCTATCTGTACTAGTGTATCACCAATTTTAAAATTTAGTCCCATTCCTCATAAACTGAATTTGTCTTTAATGTTATTGATACCTGCAGAAATATACTTTCCTAGTCTAATAGCTGAGTCTTTCAATGGCAATATATTCAAGTTTGGAGACCTGTCTTTAGCAAAGTCTCTTTCAAATGACGTTTCTTCAGGAATTGGTGGATAATATAAAATTTTTACTTCTGCCGGAACTAATGTTGTTATTCAATTTTTATTTTCTTCATTAACTTTTTCTACTTTTTTTTTTTTTTAACCAATATTACTGTTCGCAATTGACACTGTCAAGACTCTTCGACGTTTGTAATTTTATTTCGGCGGCCATTTTTTCGCCGTGCTCGTTTTGATATTTCTGCTGTACCTCGGCGAGCAAGAGCAGAAACAGCTGCTTTTCAAAGCACAAATAGCAACTACTACCGCCACCCAGACAGAGTACATAAAAATGCTTCCGGTAACACGAACGGTAACTAACAGAAATAGCAGTAAACTAGCAGAATAGCAAATCACCTGAACACACATTTATATTGTTTGTGTAGTATTTGTTATTGTGTTCACAAACTCTATAATATTACTTTGAATGAATTTTTGTAAATTTTCGCGTGTTCCGGGGACAATTTTTTCCAACTGAAAATATTAACAGCCCGATACATACGATATATTTTTTAACCTTTGTCATGTAAGTAAAGGCTGTTCACGATAAAGTGAGCACTTTTGAAATCAACCATAGGAAAAAAAATCCCTGCCCCTGCTCTCATATAATTTAACAGGCGCACTGAGTAGCATGCACCCAGTGAAGTTTGTAACGATGTATGGAAAGTAGTTACATATTTTAACGTCGAATAAAAAGTAGTAAAGTAACCATTTGTGATAATGAAAACAGTTTTTTTTTGTTTTCTGTTATGTTAATCCATCAAAGTGTAGAAATAAGCGGTTTTGTGAAATACTAACTTTTCTAATAATTCCACTGTTTCGCTTGACGGGCCCACGAATAAAGTGATGAGGCCCATCGCAATGTTACATTCAAATAAGGCGGAAGAATACACAACGTGCACACATGTAGATCTTAAGCAGGGCTTTCGAAAGTGCTAATTTTACCGTGAACGACCTATAGCTAGTGCGTCACAGGACTCGTTATGTTGCGTTTGGCAGCCCGCTGGTCGTTTGTTTGTAGGAAACACTGGGAACGACGGCAGCAAACGTCATTTTCTATCCCCGCTTTTCGGTGAAAATGAAAATGTGTTCTTTTCGCCGGCTTGAGGCAGGGTCAATTTGAGCGAAGCCAGCTGCCATACCCGAGGGAAACACTAGCACTCGCCGACCGATCGTGAAGAATGCATGAGGTCAGATGAGGAAGGAGGTTGCAGCTACGCCATGAAGATGGTAAGGAAATTGGGGGGGGGGGGGGATGTCCTCGCCACGGCAGCGTCTGCCAGATCCCGTCCACAGTAATTCGCGTGTGGCAGATAACCGTGATAATCATAATGTGTATAGGCTCCTCACGGAATATTGAGCAATTTTGACACCCTAGTTACATTTTCCTTTCAGCCATTTTTCATCCTTTCACCACCTTTTAAAATAAATATATCCACGTAAGTAATAAACCCAGTGCGTGTATTCCACTGCGATGTTAACGTCTAAGAGTAAAAAAAAATATATATATGAATTGACAATTATTCGAGATGAGAGGGCTTTCGAAAGTGCTCACTTTACCATGAATAGCGTATAGTATAGCTTAATTTTGTCCATAAATGAAGAAAATGCTAAGTAACCGTATTTTAAAACGAAAAATAACTAATTTCGCTAAATCACGCGTACAGCTACTACAGGTGGTTCGCGGTTACTATAGGCTGTTCACGGTAAAGTGAGCACTTTTTAAGGCCCTTATAAATTTTTCCTTTCATCCAATTTCCATCTTCCTGCAGCTTTTTAATATAAACATTGTACTGTAACCTATAAACACAGTGCATACTTTTCACCACCCTCAAAATTTAGTGCCTGAAGCTGCAATAAGATATATTTATTAGTGGTTAATGCCAGTTGGGAGGGCTTAAAAAGTGCCCACTTTACCGTGAACAGCCTATACCAACTTTTCTGAAGCCCTGCTTAAGTTCTACTTTCAGGATAGTACTCCGCCTCACGGAAATAAAGCTTAAACAAGTTTGGAAAATTACACCGCAGGACAACGCACCGCATTCGTGCGCACTCAAATGTAATATTATTTTGCGTGAGAACTATTTCTTCCTGGGCAATACCAACACACCTATGACCTCCCCTGATTTTTATATTAACTGTTAATGGTATAATATAATTTATAGATAATATAAAAGAAAAGTTCAATTTAATTAAAAATAAAGTACTTTTATGTTAACACATGTATAAAATGCTTGTGATGCGTGATATACTTAGGAAACAACAAAAAATGTCATATATGGGGAGGTTTTTCAGTGGTTTTATTCAAAAAAGTGTAAAAAAAAATGGGGTGTGACTGTGTTGGGGACACGGCCGTTTGTTTAGCTTGAATACGTCTACATTGACACGCTCGGACGCCTTGATGTTTATGATACCGGCACTGCTTCACTCGATCGTACACGATTTCTGTATTTCGGCTTGGCTTTTTGACGAGTATAGGCCGAAATTGTGTTTAGTTTTCTTAATTTTTTTTACATTAAACTCATACGATTTCACTATAACCACGCATCACAAATGTTTTTAAACACGCAATCAATTGATCTTGACGAGAGCTGTCAACTGAAAATTAAACGAGCGTCGTAGCTTCTCCTACGTGGAAGTTATGAGACGCAGCGAAACGAACTCAAAATTGCGCCCCCCCCCCCAAAAACCCTTTTCGCGTCGATGCTTCGCAGTCCTCACTCAACGTAACATATTCTTTGATTCTTTGGCAATCGAGAGGTGTAATTGAATTTCGAATGTAGACGATAGATTCGGAGCTGCAATACCAAACTGTATCGCCCGATTTTGTTATCATCGGATTTTCTGGATTGCCTCCCACTATGGTAGCAAATTTAAAGACGTATTCACGTGAAAAATAACACGAATATACTTTATTGTAGTACTGCTGGCGTTGTTTCTGTTGTTTCCTATTTTGCCGACGTCATCCCACTTATACAGGATATGACGATTGTCACGTCACTGCTTTCATCTGCACGTTCTGAGTAGTTGCGATCTACGCTACATGTTAGTAGGAGATCGAGACCAGAGAACATGCTGTACATAACTGGTGGAGGTGGCCCGGAGGCGAGCCGCTTCGACGGCTCTGTCAGCTCACGCCGAGCGCCGAGACCATCTGTGCGGCGCGTGGCGAGGTTTCGCTCCTTAGAACTGTTGCATCCCCCCCCCCTCCTTCACACCAAGAGAGTGCTGTTGGCGGAGTGGTGGATGTGGCGTCACGAAGAAACGAACATCCAACTTGTTAAAGGCTGTTCACGATAAAGTGAGCACTTTTGTAATCAACCTTAGGAAAAAAGTCACTGCCCTTGCCTGCTTGCCTGCATATATTTTACCAGGCACTGAGTGGCATGCGCTCAGGGAAGTTGGTAACAATGGATGTATGGTAGTTCCGTACCTTACAGCTGAATAAAAAGTGTTAGGTAACCATTTGTAATAATCTAAACTATTTATTTCTCTTTCTGTTTTTTTTATGGCTTCGAAATGTAAAAATTACCAGATTTGTAAAATAATCATTTCTGTAATAATTTCAGGATTTCGCTTGACTGACGCATGAATAAAGTGACGAAACCCATGGAAATGTTAATTTTCCATAAGACGGAAGACTACACAACGTGCATACAAGTAGGTCTTAAGCAGGGCTGTCAAAAGTGCTTATTTTACTGTTATCCGCCTATAGAAGCTATCATAATATTCCTCTGGCCTTCGAGAGACTTGAGTGCGGGGAAATGACTGAATAAAAATATAACTTGTTGTGTTGCGAGAGAGAAGGCCGAGAGACATTTACGCGGGCGGACCCTACGTTTCTTAAAGGGGGATGTGTAATCACGAATTTTATACCCAAAGTTAAATTATGTAATGTTTTATCTTGTAAAATTTCCAATCAGTGTTAAATTATTAAATATTTAGAAACTGCAAATTTTGTGGGTACTATAGTAACTCATACTTATAAACGATTTTATGATACTCAATTTATTACATAACTTTGTTAGTTGGGATTTTAATAAACTGTTTTAATATGTACTCTTTTTCGATAAAGTAATTGCATTTTATGTATATACACCTCACAAAAAGTTTGGAATATTATGTGATAAGACCATCTGGGCAGGGGGTAGGAGGTATGTGGTTCTATTGTGATCAACAGAGAACGCACAAACGCATTGAACATGCCTGAGAAAAAAATTTAAAAACTCCGGTTTATAATCGTCCATAACCTCCATAAACACTAGCAGATCTCACAAGAGCTGCCCAGATGGAACTGTGCTTTCTTTCGGAAAATGGCATCAACACATTGATCACAAGCATACCACGGCGTGATAGGGACCTGCACAATGCACATAGAGGCACTACGCTGCAGTGGGGGTAAAAAAACCCCCTTTCTAGTCAGAGACACCATTACGTTCATTTTATTGTTATTTAGTGTTCATTTGTCTGTAGTACTTGAATTAATTTTTGTTACAAACACTTTTAATACCACGTTTTGTATCGGTACCTTAGGTAAAGCCTAAATGCTATGATTTATTTTATGTATATTTCATAATTGTTTGTTTTCTATATGTATATTCCAAACTTATTTATATATATATTTTTTTGCATTTTCGTATTTTTGCGGCACTATTACAAAGAAAAAAGTTATTATTCTCCCAATAAATTGAAGGGGAAAAAACACTCTCTTGGGGCATTTTCTCAAACCCTTGTTATCTATCCCCTGTTGTGCCTCCGGACCATGGAAACTTTTTAGACTCTGCTGTTTGAAATTGAAGTTACTCAACTTAATGGAAAATAACAGACAAAAGGGAGAGAAGTGTGGCCTGTCTCACAAGGGTTATTGTGAATTCCTTGTAGAAATGTTAGTGAGATCATTCGTTATGGAAACTGAAGCATAGAGCATAATTCAGCCTATGATCTTATATTATGAAGGGAAAAGGACACTCCTGAAAAATGGGAACTAAAATAATTTATATGCGAACTCTTAAAAGCCACGCAAGATGAAACTACAAATTCGTGAATAATAGTGGTCGCCTGATTCGACACCTACCATCTGTGAAGATTTGGCGGGTATAGGTTGTTCACGGTAAAATGAGCGCATTGAAAGCCCTACTTCAGATCTACTTGTAAGCTCATTGTGTATGCTTTCGCCATATGTAACATCTAAATTTCTGTGGACCTAATCACTTTATTCTGTGGGTCAGTAAAAGGAAACTGTAAAATTATTTTAAAATAAATATTTCAGACGTTTGACAATTTATACACTTACACGCATTAAAAAAAATCAGAAATTAAAAAAATCATTGTGGTAATGACATATATTTACCGAACACTTTTAATTCAACGTTTTGATATGGACTACTTCCCTTCCGTCGTTACCAACTTTACCGGCTGTATTCCCCTACGCGTGCCCGTTAAAAATACACGCAGGTAGGGATAGTGACACTTTTCAAGGGTTTATTTCAAAAGTGCTCACTTTACCGTGAACAGCCTTTAATAACATCGCCTGTCTATAGGAAGCTAAGTATTGCCATGTTATTTAACTAACGAAAGTGTGTTATCATTTGGAGTTTCCTTAACGACATGTGATATTTTTACCCACCAGATGTTCGCAGATGGCAGACATGAAATAAAACTAACATTTTAGACGAATTTGTTGTTTCATCTCATAAAGTTTCTGAAAATTTGCACAACCTTATTTTACAATTTTCAAATGCCTGCCTCTTCATTAATATCCACGTTGTGTCATTACTCGTGTTCTTTTCCTAACACCTTTTTCCGTAACCTGTATCTGTACGTGGAGTTCAGGACGATCCTCTACAATTCACATCTTTACCGAATGGATGCTATCACAGCAATAAAAAGAGTTGAAAGTTGAAGACCAAATACATGTGATAAGACATTCATTACTTCGTGGCTTGGAAGCACCACAAAAAAAGGTGGGCAGTGGGTTTTAATCTTCAAGTATCTGTACAGTGGACGAAAGCAACTCGAATAGGCAAGCAACCATCCCGTTGCTCAACCTCGCTCATTAATATCAGAAGATCGATAGCTCACTCGCTCTTCGCGGAGTGTGCCACATCAAATCTCATTGACACAGTTCTCCTGATGAAAACTGCATGAGCCCCAGACATGCACCACCGAGTTACCAAAGCAATCGACTTTCTGCATTAAGGGAGCTCTGACGCAAGAGCTGTTGTGAGACTATCTCTCTCTCTCTCTCTCTCTCTCTCTCTCTCTCTCTCTCTCTCTCTCTCTCTCTCTCTCTTCCAACTCACATCCGAAACTGTCCCATAAATTGCTTGAATAAATAAAGTTGGTTACGTACATTTAATGACACAAAGAATCCGATGTTTCTCCTGACAAATTGCCTGGCCCCTGACTAGGGGTAGGTCACAAACAGATCAGAAAAGTATGACTCAGAAATATGAGACAGTAAAAGAATACAATAAAAGAGGATTAGGAGATGATAACTTTATATCTCTAATCAATGCTCCGGTTTTTACGCCTTTCAGGTAACTACAAGAACAGAGAGGGGCGTGCACTTTCATGCTAAGTATACATCTAAAAATCAATTAAAACTATTCTATCTTTATACCTTTGCCATGAAAGTCCATTGCGAAAATATAAACTACAAGTGTTAAACGCGGTTTTAAAGAAAGTTTAATTTTGTAAATACATCTTACAAGGAGGCGCGTAAAGGCTGTTCACGATAAAGTGGGCACTTTCGAAATCAACCCTTCGAAAATAGTCACTGCTCCTACCTGCATGTTTTTTAATGCATCGAAATGTAGAAATGAGCAGATTTGTAAGATATTTGCTTTTCTAATGATTTCACAGTTTCGCTCTTGACCGACGCATGAATAAAGTGACGGCGCCCATGACAATGTTAATGTTACATAAGATGGAAGAATACACAACGTGTACACAAGTAGATCTTAAGTAGGACTTTCAAAAGTGCTCAATTTATCGTGACCAGCATATAAAAGGCAGCTTTTGCACATGCAGTGGATTTTGTCCCTTCCCCGCAATTCGCATTTAATAAATAAATTACTCTTTGCTATCGTAAATGATAATCGACGATTAATACATTCACAATATATAGTTTTAGTGCATAATGTCTCAGAGAAGGCATAAACAGGTATTTAACAGAACAATGCAGTTTCGTTACCAGATCACATCTGTTTTAAAAATCATTTAACCAAATGCTCCATAACTTGCCATAAACTAATGCAGAGAAAATGTAACCATGGGGAACAAAAACTTGGAGCATTTAGCGGTAAATATTTGACATCTAATTTTGCTGTATCATTTGTACACAAAATTGAGTGTATGTGAATGGTTCTATGCTTATCCTATATATATTTTATTTTCTGTTGGGATTTTATTTATATTTAATGATTTGACTTATTTCGTTGAATATAGATAGTTATTTATTATTACAGATTGTTTTTGTAAGAAACACGTAGCTACTCCGAAAGACACGAAATGTGTACTTTTACTTTTTTAAGAGTTCATTGGCAGGGAAAGACGACACGGCAGATGTAAATTTGATGTACTTATATAAGTGAAGCAGTTCATACAGCATAAAAAATAAGAATTACCTATTCAAATTAAAACCTATGCTAAACGAAATTGAACTGTGTCCCCTTTCATTCGGAGTTTAATACAATTTTACTTTTCTTCTAGGGCTGTAAGTACATATATACTACCACAATAATATGAATTGCTTGCTGTCATGTTCACCATAGTCGAATTCCACCTGAAAATTTTAGGAACTCTCTTTTGTGCTTTAAACTACAAATCTGCTTCATTATAAATGCTTTGAAATTACTCACTTAGTAAAAACTCTAAACATTACGGCAAACAGAGCAAATTCGAAAGACTTGATCTATTTAGTAAACGGGAAACTTAGAGCTTTTCTATTTTCTGTTGCCAAAACAGGCTTTCTGCAAGGAATATGAGTACCCAACGCAATTTCAAGGAAGGCTAACCATACGATGGACTCGCGAGGTGAGTTTTACTTCGTCTTTCAAGTGACTAGTGATAATGTAACAACAACGGCTTGCGTGTTTCTCCAGGAAGGCCGGTTGCGGCAAGGGCCGATAAGTGACGGTCCCCAATGACATGAGTCAGTGAAGAGATTTTGGCGAATCTTAGCAGAAAGCTCTTCAGAGCCGATGAGGGTGATTGACGTGAGAAAACCAGCCGACCAATGGCATCGTCCGGCACGATTTCCACATGCGAAGTGACCCGGCCGGGAATTGAACCGGAATCGCCTTGTTGGGAGGCGAGCAGGCTAACCGCTAAACCACCGTGGCCCCACAACTGACAAGAATATTTGTCAATGCAGTTGATTGAATCTGGCAAATATAGGCTTTCATAGGCTGTCCACAGTTAAATTATCACTTCAGAAAGCCATACTTATGATATTCGTTTGTTATAATTTTGCATCCTTCGCCATGTGTAACTTTTCTAATTACGTGGCGTTATCACTTTATTCATGCGCCCTTAAAGCAAAACCCCCGTATTTTTAGGAATGTAAAAGTATTACTGACACGAAAATTGTTACTCTAATGTGTATATAAGTATCCACATTTACTTCAGTGGTCATACATTCAAGATATGATACTTGCAATACAATGTCGCAGGTGCATACTATAGCATATAAAAAGTTACGTGCAGTGATTTGTTTCCAAAGTGAATTTCAAAAGTGCTAATTTTGGTGAGAATAATCATGTAGTATAAAAATAAGTAGTTTCAAATTTACGAAGTCTCTCAATTAACGGCACTTGGGACAGTAAGCATACTCTCCTCATTCCTTGCTATGTTCCATCTGGGTGCGTTTGAGTCATACAAGCTTCAAACATGAAGAATAGTGCATAAGAAAGCAACAGATTATATGCATGATCTTCCTTCGGTCTTATCCCCCCTGTTGCAGAGATTGATTACGAGGAAGAGGTTGTTTTGCTCAGCCAGACACTACTCACAATGTTGCAGAGGTTGTTTGTGAGAACGAGGTTACGTGATCAGCCCAAACACTGCTCACACTGCTACGGGGGTTGTTTACGAGAATGAGGTTGCATGTTCGGCCAGAAATTACTCACACTGTTGTGGTGGCTGTTTGTGACGATGAGTTGTGCGCTTAGCGAGATGACACTCACACCGGTGTTGAGGCGGTACGTGAGAAATGAGGCAGCATGCTCAGCGAGACATTACTCCCATCATTGCGAAGGTTGTTTGTGAGGAAGAGGTTGCGTGCTCAATGAGCTGCTACTCACCCTGATGCGGAAGTTGTTTGTGAGGACGAGTTTGTGTGGTATGCCAGGTGCTACTCATCACTAAGCAGAGGTTGTTCATAAGGACGAGGTTACATGCCTACCCTGTTGCTGTGGTTGTACATGTGGCGAAGCTACGTACTTATCCAGGCACTACTCATCCTGTTGCGGAGGTTGTACATATGGATGAGGTTGTGTGCTAAGCCAGGCGGTACTCACCTTGTTGAAGATGTTTTACATGAGGACGAGGTTGCATTCTTAGCCAGGCGCTACTGACCTTGTTGCGGAGGTTGTACACGAGGACGATATTGTGTGCTAACGCAGGTGCTGTTTACCCTGTTACAGAGGTTGTACATGGGATGAGGTTTTTGCATCCATCAGGTACAACTCACCCTGTTGCCTGAAAAAAAGGTAGTTCTATAATCGCTTCGATTTGCGCGTGGCACCATCGTACTGGAAGCGAAATTATCTTAAGACCTGCCATCGTGTCTTTCTTCTATAAGAGTGTCAATCATACACTACTATAATATTCTAGGATAATTAGGTTATATAAGGATTAATTGCTAAATTATACCTGCTTCATTGCAATATAAAGGCAAAGGCAGACGGAAAACAGAAATGATTATAGAAATAGTTTGAGTGGGGTGGAGAAACTATTTCAAAATACCACGCAGAAATTCTCATATGGCTTAGTTTCTTCTGCATTTTAATTACTATTTCAAGATGCAAATTGTTGGGTAGGGCTTACCGTTTCATCGACAGCGCGAGTTCATTAGAGACAGATCAAGTTGCTCAGAAAAGCAGGAGAGGGGAAGGAATCGGTAATGGCCTGTAGGAAGGAACGATCCCAGGTTTCACTTGGAACAGTTTTGGGAAACCTTGGATAACAGAAATAAGTATGGCCAGGCCGGTATTAGAGTCCAGATCATCTCAATACAATTCCGAATGTTTACCACTGCACCATCTCCCTTAGTCCCAGCTACGAGCTTATACGGCTTACCACTGCTCCATTAGATGTTCACTTTAGTTGGCGGACCATCGAGGTTACGGTTCATGGCCATTTTAACTCGGATAAAGCGTAGCTCGCACCCAGGGGGATCTTTCGGCGCCTACGAGGTCAGGAGAGGTGATATTCATGCCGGTAATTTAAGAAAATTCGTGATGATAGTACATGGTTTTTCTGCTAGTCACGGAGAATACGTCCAGTGCGGCAGCCTAAAGCCCAGTTGAACATCCTAAATCTCAGTGGGGCAGGAAACAAATTATCTTAATGAGAAATTTCAAGAGACCAAAGAATGACGCACCCCGGATGGCTAATGGCTAAGCGGAGTCCCGAGGAATGCATAGTAATAAAAATAATTTATCAATATTAGACATCAGAGGTATTTTATATACGTAAACACATAATCTAATTGCAGTGGAAGTCAAAGTGTGTTAGGGTTTTATGTGTCAAGTTTATGCACATGCTAAAGACCTCCTGATTACAGTGTTATCCAAACCAGTTGAAGAAGAAATCACATTCTTGCAGTCAACATACAGAAATCTCGCTAAAGTTATGTTTTTTTTATTTTTTATTATGGAGTCATACTCAGTTCATTGTGTCCTCATTATTACAGACTAAGGGAGTGTACGATTCACTCAACCACTTGTGTCGTCGATGGGGACCATCAAAGATATGTCTTGGTGACTATCTCAGGAGCGAAAAGGAAAACAGCAGCCCACAAAGAGTATGACAGAGGGCAACAATGCTACATTGGCCTGCATTTTATTTCTTACATGTGAATGATACATCTCGACATTTATGGTAATTCACCAACTGTTTACGTTCTCTTAAAAAATAAACGCACGTGCGAACAACAGAAAAACGAAAATGTGTTGATAAAAATGAAGATGTGGATAAAATAAACGGACCTGTGAGTGAGCGACACCCACTAATTTCCCGACATTGGCTGCTTGTCCGAGCGAGATAGCGCAGTAGACCTGGGGGGCCTATACTGCAGTTCTCATTCGTGTACGAACAGCCTGCCGCACTGAGTGAACTGCAGTTTTGGTATGGTTCAACGACAACTTCGTCTTCGTATACGAACTTTGTCCGGGTGGTCGAGAGCGAGCGAACTCCAGTAATTGAATAGTTACCTCGAATAGGGATCTAACCCACAAAAATGAAAAAGTTGCAATGATTGCGGAATAATTATTTATCCATAGCACATCACGATACCACTGTTGCACACAGGCAATAGTTCTATCCCAAGGAGGATTTGTTTTGCTTTGCAAAGTTGGCATTCCGGGGAATACAGATCTAACTACAGCAAGATGGCTGACGAGGAGACGGTGCTGCTAAATAGTAGTGCGGAAAAAAATTAAATAAAGGACGTAGGAGAAAGATACGGCTGTCAGAATGGAAGGGCAACAAGAATAAAGCTTTGAGAAATGCTGGCAAGCCATATAGAAACAGGAAAGGGACGTTTCTAACAGGGAAATGTGCATCTGAAAAGGTGAGTGGAATAGTGATCTAACCTAACAAAATAAGTCAACATTTTTGTTATACGAAAAAGGTAATGTTTTGCACAATCTGCGACAATTTCCATAAAAACGCCACAGTCTATTTTAATTAATAGCTGTAGCAGTTTCAGAAGACTTGCCTAAACCACAACCATGTTATGCTACTCATAATGAAATATGGTAGTAAAACAGTTTGCAGGATTCGCTATGTAAATAAGCAGAGTGTCCTGTTTAGAGCGAAAAATATTTGATATAATAATACATTTTTGTTGGTGACCTGGCTTTAATGAAAAAACTAGCCTTTAATGGTTTGTATTAAACATGATTTGGCTAATTCAACACCATCAACAAAAGGTGAGTTTATTTGTTTCAGGTTACCGTGTGCCGCTGTATGAATGAATGCAACAAGATTTCCAAAGATATTAAGACAAAGTTATTTCAAGATTTCTACAAACGAACATATAATGAGAAGTCTACGTTTTTAGTCCAATGTTGTACGGCACTGGAAGACGTAAAACGAATAAATGTAGCGGAAGATATCTCCCGGAGGCAGGTAACTTTCAAATACCATCTTCCTGTAAATAGCAAATCATACAATACGTGTTAGAAAACTGTGCTCGATGTTTTTCAAATTTCCTCTCGACGTGTGCAAACGCTTCAGACAAAAATGAAATTTAACCTTGACATATCTGACAAAAGAGGGACACATCATAATCGTCCACGTGCTGTGTCCTTTGATGTCAAAGAAGTGGTAAAGGATCATATCAGCTCTATGCCTGCACAAGATAGCCACTATTCAAGACCCACCACCAGAAAGCTTTATCTTAGTTCAGGACTGTGTGTGGAAGGAATGTATGATTTTTTCGAGGAAAGTCATCCTAATATTAAATACTCGTGTAGTTTGTATAGGGACATATTCAGAAGTGAATTCAAGCTTAGATTTGGTCCTCCACGATCAGACTCTTGTTCATATTGAGATGAACTTTACATTCATCTAGTAGCAGCTGAGACCGAAAATGAGCAGAAGAGGATTAGTGAGCAAAGTATACTTCATCACAGAAAGGCTGAGACTGCTTATAAAGTTCTTCACGAGGATGTTGTAATGACAAAATCGAACCCCACATATGTTGTACTTTGCACAGACATGCAACAGGTATTCTTTTGTCTAACACGTCATTATTCCTCTATGTTTTATCAAAGGCAGTTATCTACTTATAAACAATGTGTCCACAACATGGGAACTGGAAAACCATTTATGTTTGTTTGGAATGAGTCGGTGGCAAAACGTGCATTCTGAAATACATTGAACTGCATTTTGAACCATTCAAAGTAGGTGAGATCAGGAGATTAGTTGTTTGGTCAGATCGTTGTATCGCACAAAGCAATAATTGGCGGCGTATTGCTCTATATCGTTATCTGATAGTGAATAAATATTTCGCAACCATTGACCAGAAGTTCTTAGTCAGCGGCCACAGTTTTCTTCCATGCGATAGGGACTCTGCCTTGATTGAAAGAAGAAAGAAGAAATCTACAGTGTAACATCAAAAGCAGTGGCTTGAAGTTATTGTTAATTCAAGTCCGGCATTTAGTGCATACTACATGGACAAAGAAGACTTAATTGACCTGTCTGCCATTGAAGGAATGATTAAAAAGCAGCCCGATTTCAAGATAACATCTTTTCATTGGATTCAGTTCTCAACAGTAGAACCAAAATACTGTTCGAGCGCGAGTCCGTCATAACACCCTACAACCCTGGCACAGCTATGTAATACGGCCATTACCCAGAGGAAGGAAATATTTACGTCCACTCCCAACTGTACTTCCCCAGCTCTACGAAGAAGCGATAGCTATAAAGAAGGCGAAAAAAAGAAAAAGACTTGCTAGACATGTGCAGGTTCCTTCCCTTTCAATATCGTGACTGTTACTGTAATCATGCATGACATTTGTCAATAATGAATAATAATCTAATGGTTTTCTTGTTTCAGTTAATATTACTGAAACCATAAGAGACATTGGTCCAGTAATAATTAATAATGTAATGTTTTTCTTAGTGTTTCTACATTTGTTTGTAATGATTTTTAGTTTAAATCACTATTCCATTTGTGCTGTTTAGAACCTTTTCCCACTGAAATTCATTTTGTTAAGCTGTAAGTCAATACTTAAAAGTAAATACAAGTAATATTGAACATGAGGTGTTTTGTATGATGTAAAGTTATAACGCCTTACATCGTTTTCGCAGAAAGTTATGCGCCTTACGCCTCGAAAGTGTTTTTTTGTTATTGTAAATAATATATGTTTTTGTGGGTTAGATCAGTATTCGGAGCAGCGATTAAATTAAATATTTCAATTCGTATGGGGCTGCATATTCACTAATTCCTGTTGAAAGAATGTATTGATCTGTTAAGAGAAAGCATTTATGGAACTGGGAACACTACATATACGATTATATTGAAATTTTTCATACAGTTTTGTATCGCAAAAATAACGTAATTTGTATACAACAGCAATAGTTACGTTGCAGAAACTAGATAGCGATAAATATAATAAATTTGATCCATTAATATAGATTGTTAGTTGTATGTAAGTGTAAATTATGTAAATGTATACCCATCAGTTTATGAAACATATAAAGGATTACACAATGTCTACAACTTAAAAACAACGTATTTTTCTGTAACATTAATCATATTACAAAAGTATAATTAAATTTTTCCAAAGGATAATTAGAAAATCGTACTTGCTTTCAAATTTTCTGTGCAACATTTTTCAAATTTGTCGACTTATTCAAATAGCACTAAAATAACTATACAAAAATCTGTAAGAAAAACATGTTTACAAAGTACATTTATTAAATTTCGTTAGTTACGTTTTCGGCTTTGACGTAGGCATGATATACTATTCAAATTGATATTTCATTCATTAAAAACACAGTCATTATCTGAAATGTAGGTGGAAGTATTATTTACTCAACAGTTTCAATATCTGAAACCTAAACTCTGACACTGCCATGTTGGATACAAAAAAGTTACCGCCTATTTCATAACAACAAAAGTCACTTTTTGATTGGCTAGCTATCGCGAAAATTAAATCAGACGGAAGAAACAACTGACAGTCGAAATGGATTCGAATGGCGAATTTGTCTACGAATGATAGGCATTGAACCATACCATTTCTACTACACGTATGTCCGTATACGAAAATTACCACTCGAAAATACCTCGTATACGAACACTCGAGTGGTTTTTCAAGCATAGCCCCCCTGGGTTCGATTTCCGCATCGGCCATCCTGACTTCAGTTTGCCACGGTCTTCCAAAATCATTCCAGGCGAATGTTGGAATGGCCACTTGCTAAAGGTTGTTCACGATAAAGTGAGCACTTTTGAAATCAACTTCTGAAAAATGTCACTGCCCCTTCCCTGCGCACCGACTGGCATGCGCCCTGTGAAGTTGGTAACGATGGAGCGAAAGTAATTCCATATCTTAACTCTGAATTAAAAGTGGTAGGAAAACATTTGAAAATACTGAAATTATTTGTTTTACTTTATCTATATTTATTGCATATATTTATGTGAAATAGCAACATTGTAAAATATTTACGTTTGTAATGATTTCAAAGTTTTATTTGATGACGTATAGATAATGTGACCAGGCCCTCGGCAATGTTAATTTTACATTTTGCGGAAGTATACACAACGTGTACACAAGTAGATCTTCAGCAGGGCTTTTAAAAGTGTTCACTTTACCGTGAACAGCCTTTACAGACCATAACCAGTTCCTTCCCCGTTCCTGCTTCTCTGAGCAACTTTCTCAACTTCTTAGTGACCTTGTTGTCCCATAAAAATAACAATTAAAATTCTTTTTAACTTATTTTATTTGTCGATGCTTCATAAAAAGATTTTGTTTCAAAGTTTTCTTCAAGTTATGAATTTTGTAATATCATAGCTACATTAATTTTACCACTTTGGTATATTACTGATTTTGTAGTTTGTATCCCTATGTCGCACAGAGTTAGCCATTTTTAAAAGGAAAAATATAGAATTAATTAAATATAGTTGTATACATTATTAACTACAATTAAGACACCTTGTCGATAAATTTAACTCCAGCAAAAAAAAAAATAAAAAAAAAAAAATAAGCAGTTCCAATTCCATTCTTGATATTATGTTCAGTGTATTCGCGCTCCGCTGAACATTTCCATAGCCCTTAAATAGTAGGCGTTGACAATGGAATTCAGTGTAAATCGTACACTGTCTCCATTCAGTCAGCAGCTTCTATAGGCTGTTCACCGTAAAATGAGCACTTTTGTAAGCCCTGCTTAAGCGCTACTTGTATACACGTTGTGTATTCCCCGCCTTATATAAAAGTAACATTTCCGTGGGCCTCATCACTTTATTCATGAGTCGGTCAAATCTATCTGTGAAATTATTAAGATTGGAAATACTTTAAAATCTGATCAGTTTTACACTTCGATGCATTGAAAAAAAATGAAAGCGAAAGAAATAATTTTATGTTATTACAAACGGTTGCCTAACACTTTTTATTCGATGGTGAGATATGGAGCTGCTTCCCATATATCGTTACCAACTTTACTGGGCGAATGTCACTCAGTACGCCCATTAAAATACATGCATGCAGGGGCAGTGACTTTTTTTTTCTAAGTTTCATTCCTCGTGGGTTCACTTTGTTGGAACATTCTGTAAAAAACACCATCACAGGTGCCCAGGCAGTCTGCCGACCGCGCAGTTGTCATGTACCGCTCAGCTGTTTACCCGAGCTTGCAGACTGCCACGGAACGAGTTGCCCATGCAAACAAATCTACTGGAGATCCCGGTGATAAAACACCATCGATGGAGGGGGGTAGGGGGTGACGAATTTTTTTTTTTTTTTCTAATCTTGTTTACAGTAGAGCAGGGTGCACTCGCGTGTCCGTATACACATCTCGCGGGCCCTTTACAAATCCCTTCCACCAGCACACCACACGCGGCGACCGGGGAGTAATCAAACACCCCCAACCCTCCCCCCCTCGCAAACGCGACCCCTTCGCCGACAACGCTAATTACTACGTATTGACAGTTTAATTGGTTTGTCTCTGGCGGCAAGGACGGAGCGCCAATTATCGCATCTAATAAATGCGCCCGCGTATTGGCGCGGTTACGCCATGCAAGCTGCGCCGCGTTCTACTCTCGCCACATCTACCTTTGTTTCATGGGAGGGGGGAGGGGCGGCCCGAACAGGTGGACCCTGATGTTAAGCTGGAGTCACAATAGCCCGACTAACACGACACGACACACAGATATGAAGTCAGAGCTCGACAGAATTTCGTATTAATTTTTATTCTGTGTTCACAATACCCCAACGAAATCTGCCCGACAAGTATGTTATAGTCTATTCACGGCAAATTGAGCACTTTTGAAAGCCCTCTCATTTGGAATGATAGTCAATAAATATATTTTATTGTAGCCCTGGACGTTAACATTCGAGTCCAGTGGAATATATGAATTGTGTTTATTACTTACATGGCAATATTTATTTCAAAAAGTGGTGGAAGCATAAAAAATGACCTATAGGGAAAAAGCAACTAGGGCCTCAAAACTGCTCATTTTACCGTGAACAGCCTATAGTTGGCTGTTGGAAATTTCTAAAACGGCAAGTTATGCTTACAATGTCCACTAATTAGATTTTAAAATTCACGATGAAGTGAATGATTATTTTGATTTTGATAATATTATTTATACGAGAGGTAAAAAGTATTTAGAAACACACCGGAACGTTATTTTGGCGGCAAGTTAGTTTATTATTTACTACAGAAGGGAAATACGCATGAAATTTGTTTAATAATGTTGTATTTACATTTTTTTTGCACGCCCCGACGAGTCCGACACGATGGAAAGTAGAAATAGAATCTACTCTTGTCGGGCTGTCTGGTATGTGATTTTGTCGGACTGACGTCTCAGTGACCTCGCTTTTCATTGGCTACTACTAAGGCTTGGTCGTGTCGGGGTTGTCAAGTCGAGTTCATCGGGGTATTGTGACTCCAGTAGACTCCAGGAAAGAATGGGATTTGCATTCGAGGAAGAGTGCTTATGTGCTACTGAAAGGTCTCTCAATACCCACGCTAAATCCAGAAACATAAACTCATCAAGAACAGAATTTTAACTACGGTACTTAATATTTTTTCATGGGGTTACATTTATCGACAAGATATTTGAAAAATTGCAGCTATAATAATAAAACGATATTTGATACGGTCCACAGTTTTCAATTTAAAAATTGCCAACTATTTGCGAAAATTACGTAGGGGCCTATATAAACCACAAAATCAGCATGAGAACGTAATTTTCGCAAAATTTAATTTTATCTATAACTTTATAAAACAAAATTTACATACATTTAAAAACATTATTTAACAGAAGCTTTTAAGAAATTATAATTCGAGTGATACTAAGAAAGATTTTTTTTTTTTTTTTTTTTTTTTTGGGTATTAGGGAGTTTTACACACCAAAAAGTTAATTTTTGCATATGAACTGATGAAAACTATGAACTATTGCTGTGTGTGAAAGGTTTGTTAATTCAAATAAATAGTCAGTAAAACAAACACAAGAAAAATATATTAAATAATTAGAATTCCGTTCTTGATTTTATATTAAGGAAATTCACGCATAGGGAGATCTTTCCTTCCATAGCCCATAAGACAGGCGGGCTGTATTACTGCATTTTATTTTCTGTCACCCATTTTCATTGTACATCTGAATCAGTGATTTCTATCAACGGAATGATTGTTACTGAAACTTAATTCAGTGAGCTGTAACTTACTCGCTTTATCAGTGACGTACACTGAGGTCTTAGCGCCAGACCATTGTAATTCACTAGGTTTTGGCATAAATTATTGTTAATTAAGTAAACACCATCAACAGTGGTAACCAGTAGAATATTGTTCATTACTGCGTAACAGTTTCAATAGATACGCAGTCAAGTCCACTGATTTAAACCAGTCTTAACAACATCTATTTTAAAAGGACTGTAATGTCATGCGAAACAATGTGCATTATATTCTGTTTAACGCACGTGGAGATAACTTCGAATTGAATTTAATGAGTGAGAATTTTCGGAGATAAAGATTAATGAACTGCATCAGTGGCGTAAAGGAAGATTTTGACTTCGGTAATGCCCATGCCTCTGGTATTCATCTTAATGAGAAAATCCCGGATACGAGGTTTTACCTCTCTAAAAACAGTGATGATGATTACTTAAGGAATCTAAAGGTTACCGTTTAAGCTCTTTGATATATTTTGTGTAAATATTTACCGCAGTATAATATGTGAGATCAACGTAGAATCCCATGCGAAACAAAAACAACGTAATATACAGAGTGTGTCTAAATTTGACCGACAAACTTCAGCTGTAGGTTAATCACTAAAAAATAAGTTGAAAACGTATATACAACCTATGGTCTAAAGTGAATACTGAGAGTGGTACACATCTTTGAAGTTGAACCTGGAACCCTTGCTTATTGCAAATACTGAAGATAATATTAAAGATGGAACATCGATTGTCTGGATAATTGTTAACTGAACAAAGATCTTCAAACACCACAACGCTTGTCGCTGTCACCAGATTATTTCATGTAAATAATCACTGTTACTATCCCTATTTCGAACTAACATCCATGTCGCGGCAGCATATTCGGGATTTAAATGATGAATTATCAATCCTCGTGTCACGATTAACAAAAATGCCACTTTGTGCAAAAACCGTAAACATCGCCGTTTTCGAGTAATTCGAGTTTTACTATCAAAGTAGTATTTGCCAATACCTGGCAGGTGAGGAACGTACAATAACCAATAACACACTTTTGTGAATATTGAAAGGAGGGGAACATTCCAGGGAGCGTTACGTTAGAGTGGTACTGTAATAAACTATTTCTTCTACTACAACTTCAAAAATGTGTACCTCCCTTAGAATTGATTTTAGACCAAATGTAGTACATATGTTTCCATCTTCTTTTTTCGTGATTAATCTACACCCGAAGTTCGTCACTCGAATTTAGATACAGCCTGTATTCAACTGAAGGAACAATAATTTTTTTTTTTTTTTTTAACTATTTGATTGTGGATTTGGACATGTGTGCAGCAAGGCACTTGAGTCGCCTACGACATGGCCACAGGTGACGAGACGTGGGTACACAATGCTGAGCCAATTCCAAGAGCTTAGCAGGGCACTTGCGTCGTGGCCAAAGTTGTCGCAGGCGATGAGACAACATGGGTGCACCACTACGAACCAATGCCAGGGGCGCAGCCAGGCGACCTGTGTATGGCGCGGTCTGGTCATACGCACTCTGACAAGGATACCTAACTTCGAATAATGCAGGGCGCTTATATCGCGGGCGATATCTTCACAGGAGAGACAAAACTCAACCAACTCTACATGTGCAGTCGGATAATTGCGTCGCTGGAAACATCGCCATGGGTAACGAGACGCATGTACATATTTGAGAAGTCAGTACAGAATTACACCGGTAACACGGGAAAACGTCAAAAGAGAATACACGTCATTTTGCCAGCCTGCGCCAATGACAATTGTGTTAGCAGGGTCACAGATTAGATTACACAGAGACGAAATGTTGTGGGCGGTTCCTTTGATGTGAGCGCACCCATTATATGATTGGCCGAGCGAGGTTCCGGGAATGGGCCTCTTGTGTCTTATTGGCGACTGCATGCTGCGAAAAGTTCCCTATTGGCTGGGGTTGATCGGCGAACGAAGTTTCGAAACGTTGCCGGTCGGTGACGTCATTTCGCTGACGTGTGTGGCTGGACGGAGTTCGCGGCACGAGCAGCTGTTTAACCACTTTATTCCTAGGCCGTGTCTCAATTGGACCAGAGAGCGCTCTCTCGTCCTCTCGCTCTCGCGACCACGTCATATGACATTAGAGAGAATGCTCTCTAGTCGTCTCAATTCGTAGGAGACAGCGCGAAAGAGCGAGAGCACAGAGAGAGTTCGCAACAAGTTGTATACTAGCTGGCACTCTCCCGCACTTTCTGATCCCGCGCCATATTTGTTTACGTCATTCCAGTGTTTGAATAAGGTTAGGTATAGTAGCTTTTAAGACCAAAGCCACGTCGAATTTTAACTGTAAGTGAATAATTTTAACTGTTTTACCCAACGAAATAACTTGTAGCACATATCTATAAAACAGAAATAAGTATTTCATACAAAGTTTCGTATTTTTTGTCAATTTGCTGCAATATGACGGTACCTAATATATAATACAAAATAAAAATAATTTCTGTGCTAATAATTATTCTGGTAGTGCTATAATTATTTGTGAGTTATTTTGAACACTTACAAATTATTCAAAATAGCAATGATGATTGCGATTTAATCTTAACGTGATTCCCCGCCTTTGGGCATCAGCTGTCTGCATGATGTCGGGAGAGAAACGAGAGAGCAGTTGTCTAAAGCTCGCACACCTCTCTCACTCGAAGCAGTGCTCTCTCTCGGAAGAGTATTCTTTAAATTAAGACACGGCCTTAGGCAGTCTGTCGCAGAGTACTTTGTGTCGCTCACGACGACATTACAGGCGATGAGTCGCGTGGTCATCACTTTGAGCCAATGCCAGGTGCGCAACAGACCTATTGGGTCCCAAGCTATCGAAAGGACTTTTAAACGCCCCCCCCCCCGGGTTTTATGCTTGAAAGCTTAGCAGGGGACGGCTTACAGACTAACTTATATCCTAACTTAAATTAACACCCATTCCTTACCCGGGATTCGAACCCAGAGCTTCCCGCGCCCCAGATCGGTGGCGCCCCAACTGACTGCGCCACGGCACCAACCTCAGGAAAAAGTCACTCCTCCTGTCTGCATATATTTTAACAGACGCACTCGGTGACATGCGCCCAGCCAGTAAAGTTGGTAACGAAGAATGAAATGTAGTTCCATATCTAAACGTCAAATAAAAAGTTTTATAACTTAAATTATTTCTTTCGCTTTTCGTTCTTTTTATACATCGAATTGTAAAAATGAGCAAATTTGTAAAATATATAGGTCTACTTTTCTTATTTCACAGTTTCACTTGGCCGACGCATGAATAAAGTGGCGAGAGTCGTGGCGATGTTTATTTTACACTAGCGACCCGTCCCGGCTTCGCACGGGTGCAATTAAGATAAAAAAAAACTGCTTAACCCGGCGTTAATTAGGTTGGGTAAACTCTCCTAAAGCATTAAAAAACAGCACATTATAATTTAATAATTAATTAAATAATTTATAATTTAAAGTTTTTTTGCTATTTTTATTTGATATTTTTTTACTTTTTTATAATTTTTCATATTAATATACATTATATTACAATGCAATTTATCTAAGATAGAAGTATTTAATATGTTATTAGCTAAGACATTCTCTGTAGACAATGTCTGACGTCCTGTTATTGTTTGGTAGCAAAATTTACTGTTTCTCGGGACTTCCAACTCGTGATAAACCAACATATAGTTGGCCATGGGAAAAACACTCTTTTCGTAGGTCGATTCCAACCGAAGAGAAAGTTTGACCCTGGGACTTATTAATAGTAATCGCGAACGATGTTTTTACGGGAAATTGCAACCGTTTGAAAGATATTGGCAAATCCGTGGGAATCATGGGAATCCTCGGGATGTTTGCCAGCTGGCCGGCTGCTGGACCGGTGAGGATGGTCGCGACAATCAAATTTTCTTTCAAGTCTTTAATAAGCAATCTTGTGCCATTACACATGTTAGGACGGCTTACATTCCTTAAAAGCATGATAGGAGTACCGACTTTTAATGATAGTTCGTGAGGTGGCAAGCCAGAAGGATTAAGCGAATTTCGAAAATCTTGAGGAAAGTGGACGACATCGTCAACATTGGTGACTGTGTCAATCGACTTATAGGTTTTGACTTGGCCGGGAACTCTTTGTATAATGAGATTGCTGATTTCATTGACAGTGTCGTTCCTAGGCGATACTATTGCCCTGGAACACAACCAGTGAAAGTTTCTTTCTAGTAAATTTTCGAGGCCCGGATATACTGCTTCTACAAGATGCTGCAGACTGTGAACTATCTGACCTAATGTCTTATTTAAAATGATTTCAGCAGAATTAGTGCCCAAATTTAGAGAAGGAAAAACTCCTTCTCCAAGTCTGAGCAATTGTTGTGGGAAATCTTTATGCGTGTCTCCACCAAGATAGGCTCTCGTATTCGTTCGCAAATTTAGGTGTTGAATAGAACTCCATAAGGGATATGATTTAAGACATGCTTTGATGATATCTGCACGTGTCCCTTTTGTAACTACAGGGAGTGTCTGCCGAAAATCCCCAGCAAACACAAAAGTAACTCCCCCCATAATGGCAGTAGAGCTTCTAAGGTTGGCGCCGTACGCAGCACACATCACGTTTAATTTTCCGAATCTGTCCGTCCTGCAAAGCCGTAGTACATTATTTTGTTCTATCATCAATAGTTTTCGCAGCGCACGCAATGTAAGGAATTTTATAGGTCATTTATTTACACTTTGGGTTACATTATTGGAGTTTTAGTAGGGATACCTATTGATTTTTAAAATAAAATATAGCCCATGACACTCAGTGATAACGTAGCATTCTACTGGCGAAAGAATTTTTAAAATCGGATGAGTAGTTTCGAAGATTACCTCCTACATCCAAACACACAAACACACAAAGTTACAAACACTACCTCTTTATAATATTAGTATAGATAATGCGGAAGAATACATAACGTGCATACAAGTAAATCTTACGCAGGGCTTTCAAAGCTCATTTTACCGTGAAAAGCCTATAGTCACATAGTTCTTTGTTCTTATTAGTGCATTTATGACATAGTATTTTCACTCTCTTGGTTAGTACATCTTCCTCAGAAAAAGAACTTACACTCTCAAAAAGGAGTAAAAATTTGAAAGCAAATTTTTAACGCCGTTTATAATCTACTCATTAGACCTTCTAAAGGATACATTTGTTTGGTTTTTACTTCTCGAAAACAATACATTTCTTTAATACTAGTATCCTTTAGTATTATGCTAATTACTCATTCGTAAAAACTTGAATTATTTTCTGTGTTGCACTTGGGTCATTTCCTTCGTGACATAAATTTATACGTGCGCCTTAATTTAAGTCGGAATTATTTTGTTTATTCGTGACAAATTTATACCATTCTTGTGGGAGGATGAATGTATGTGTTTACCTGTGTAGTATATAACACAACCAAGAAATGCAGAGTAATTTCCACTCACCCGGTAGTTAAAAAAAAAAAAACCTTCCCATACGGGAATTTATGGGAGAAAAATGCAATAGGCTATTCCATATTAGTAAAAATACTGCCAAAATAGCATGGACTCAATATTCTATCACTTACAATGTCATTAGACGAAATTACAACATTATTTTCAATGTCATTGTATAACTCGCAGTGTAAAAAATTTTCAAAATTATGTGACGTTAATTTTTTAGTAAAATAAGTAAAAATTCCCTACCTCTATAGTTTAATTTCTTGTAGACGGTTTTTTATTTGAATAGTCTAATAAAAAGTTTTAAAATATGATTTTCGCCCATTTTTATGCTAACGCTATGGTAAAAGTTTTTATATTTTTTGAAGATCACATTATAAGCAATGCAAATTGAAAATTGAACCTTCCTTACATCAGATACATAAAAAAATTTTTTTTTTGATTGCTATCCATGACCATGAATATATTAGTTTGAACATCAAGTACTATGGTTAGAAGTATTTGTGGACACGTTATTGCAGTTCTCAGGTAAGAAATATATTGTAATAATTTTTGCTATTTTTGGAGATTGGTACTTTCATTTTCTTTTTGGAATTTTACTTTAGCTACATAAGAGTGGTACACACTGTCACTTTTAAGTAATATTACATCACAATTAACACGCTGGGTGTTGTTTTATTTCAGTAGAATAATATATGAAGCAATTATATGTTATTAGAAAGCCCAAATTCCTTTTGCCAATTTAATTCTTCAATTCGTATTCTCAAATAAAAATATACAATTATCACTGACTTTTCTGAACAATACAATTTAATACTTATTATTTAGTTTTTCATTCTCTTGCTGCTGCAATTATATGATTTCTTCATCCTTTTCATCATTACATTAAACAATCACATGTACTATTCAATTAAATTTCATATTTCTTTTTAAACATAATACACGCGTCCATCATTGACGGTGTTGTTAATAGTTCTGCTAGAAAATATTGTTCGATTTTACTTCGTTATTGTTTATGTTGTTATCAGTCCCCCGATTGGCTGTCGCCTGACCACACCACATCTCTCGACCAATCAGTGATGGCGAAACGAGAGACAACCAGGATAATTTTCTTTCGTGCTTTTGTTTAATAAATATTGATTACGTTTTACCTTCTAAGAAATGATGATAACAAATAAAATTATAATACTGAATATCGTTTAGAAGCAAATGAAATACACTTACACATTAACCAAAGATTATACTGCATTTGGCTAAATTCATGTAAATAAAACGTAATTTGGAAATGATATTAAATTAAGTGACAACATAAGCAAGTATTCCGTAACCATACGCTATAACAATATCTCTAATCAATGGTAAACATAACCCCTCAAAAACTACAATGTTACAATACAACCGTGAAATTGAGTGTAGTGTGTAAGTCTGATCTAGAATACTCGCCAGTCTAAAGGTTATTTTTAATACGCACCCTTTCATTTCATGTGGAATGTAAAGTATACATCGAAGAAAAAAGTTATTTTGTGATTTTTTGTCGTGTAACGGATAATACAGATGCACGCATATTTCATGATGAATATGCTGTTCAACGCGTCATAACTTTAAGTTTTTTTTTTACCTTGAGCTGAAACCATACCAGTCGATGACATTATTACTAGCTATAGGAAATGCACAGTTTGCGAAATGCATAAGTTTTTTAATTACATCTGGCTTACGTTTATGTAAATTCATTCACCTACAAAAGAAGGTTATTAAAAAAAATAATGTGTGTGTTTCACATTTCCTTAATACGATTAAACACGAGGAGTTCGAAACAGTTTTTTATGATGGTATCAATCATGCAAAGAGTGCGGGCAATTAATATTTTTCAGGATTAACGACTCGAAATTCTGGTACTATTTTAAGCCATGATTTGCACACGAGATATTATTTTTACTAACACGCTTACTTTTATTACGACGCGAGTGAGATAGCGAACTAACTGACAATGAAAAAGCAGTTGTATATCAAATGTAATATGGAATAAACAGTCCGTTTTGATAGCAAATGGGCACAGTATTTTTCTGAAACAAACAAAAACCAAACTACCTGTTGAAGCGCATTGTTAAAATTACACGATAAAACACACTGCAGAGATTTTTATTTTGCTCGTACACCCGTAACATCATCACCGAATCGTTGCGATGCGATGTCGATGTTTCCTGTTAATACTCCACTAAGGCCTCACGCTTATATAACAAGGAGGTTGAATCTTCAAGGTTGCGTTCACTTTTGAAAAATGAACAGTTCACGTAAAATTATGACGTGCACTGAGATGAAATTCGACGTCATATGCATTTCCTAACTACGAAACACAACAGATCACGTGCGATTCAAAATTTCGTCGAGGATTAACACACATCTTTTTATTTTATATCTCAAATAAATGTTTGGAATAAAGCCAGCCGGGGCGAGGCAGGAGAAAATGATTTGTGGAAAACCGGTATTTGTAGTAAAGCGCGCATTAACAACATTAAGATCTTTTGTGTAGGGCCACGATTATTGTTCTATTTGTAATGCTCTTTTCCTAAAATATTTCAGTTTGGAGAAACATTTGGAATAATTCTGGTCGTTAGGATGGTTATAATTATTAAATAGTTAAAACGCCGGCATATTTCCCGTGAATTCTATTACGGCTGGAATAAAGAACTATTATCTGGGTTGTGAATTTTAAACAGAGATTCCTTAATTCTGTGTAAGCGCTCGGTGATAAGCACATACGTTTTAATTCATTACATTACAGTTGTGAAGCCAGCTTAATGGTTCGAACGCAGTAGCCTAATGATCCGTAATTTATTATTTATATCATGTCGGTAAACCATGTGGTTAAAAGCTCATTTCATTTAGCGAGTCCCGTCTCCTTCAATGTTTTTTTTTGCGCATAGCCACGTGACGTACAACCCAAACATAAACCAAACTAGTTACAGGATTGAATCATTGTCTCCAGTGCTAGCTGAGTATACCTACGAATCGAGTGCTGCATGTTAAGTTATTTTTGATTAATTTTTTGTGATGTCTTTTCAAAACCACAGCAAGATTTAAGCCTCTCTTTTTTTGTTGTTCTTTGTGAATAGACAGTTATAGTCGATTCGAAGTTACTTCCGACATTTTTTAAACCCTGCTTAAATTCAATTTTCTGAATATTCCTCTGCCTCATGTAAACCAGTTTTAATCGAGTCTCTAAAATTACACTAAAGAGACAACGTACCTCATTCGTGCGCACTCAGTGTAATAATAGTTTGCATAGGAACTATTTCTTTCTAGGAATTACCAATACACCAATTTTCTTGCTATTTGTTATTCATATTGAATGTAAATGAAATAATTATATTTACAACTAAAACTTAGTTAAAAATTCAATTAAATCAAAATTATGGGAGTTTTAAATTATTTTATGTTAACAGAAATATACAACGTTTGTGATATATAACATAATAAGGAAACAACCAAAAATGTCACACATGGGGTGATTTTTCAAATGTTTGAGCCAAAAAGTGTGAAGAAACCTCTAATAAACTATAATGGTAACTCTAGTTTTGTTTGTGTAGTTCCATTTTTAGGAACACATGGTTTTCGGAAGAAAAAAAAAATCCACTTCAGTATATTACCTGCACACTTGCAGTTTTATTTTAGTTGCTGACAGCGTGTGTTTGTGAGAATACATGTTTGTGCTTGACTGTAGCAGTCATCACCACATTACTGCGGTACTGCACGCGTCTAATTCGTGTGCAGCGAGAAGCAATCAGAAACAAAACCAACTGCGAAGTTGCTTCTGCGTTAAAGTGTCTTGAAGTAGTACATACGGCGGCTTTTCACGAAAATTAGGCATACCTAAATAAATATTATTTTTACTATTACCGAGCGAGGTGGCGCAGTGGTGACTCACTGGACTCGCATTCGAGAGGACCCGGGTTCGATTCCTGGTCCGGCAATCCTGATTTCGGCTTTCCGTGGCTATCCCAAATCACTCCAGGCGAATGCTGGGATGGGTCTCTAACGAAGGTCATGGCCGATTCCTTCCCATTTCCTTCCCCAATCCCTCTTCCCTGCGCAACTTGCACCGTCTCTAATAAACTTACTGTCGTCGAGACGTTACGCCTAACTAACTACCTACCTACCTACCATTTCTTATTATAGTAACTATAGGAAATCAGCATTTAAAGTGAAGAAATGCAAGAAATTTAGTTCCGTTTGGTTTTTTTTATTAATGGCCTCGCTTAATACCGGCGAGTTGGTTAGAACGAGATGATTTACATACTAAAACAATCTAATGATAATTATAAAAATGAAACATATGCCGGTAACTTATAAGGGATTCAAACCCAAACCCTAGAAGTTAAAATCAAACACCTCAACAACTTAGGGCATGAAGTCGCCTCTATAACTAAGCTTTGTCCCTCCGCTTTCCCCGTTTGCTTTTGAATAATTGCATATGAGCGGATGTTTGTTTGCTAATTTCACATTTATAATACTTAATGCCGGTTTATCTCTTTTACATTATAACAAGATGCAGTCCAGTATACTTTTTCCAGTAACATAATATACGGCATAATGTTACCAGTTATTCACTTTAATTGCAATATATGGCGTTAACATAATTGCCATTAGTATGCCAATTAGCTGGCAAGCATGTAAAAGCGTATCTGATGCTAAGTTAGATAAATGAATCAGCCAGAACAATATCTGCCATCGATATTTTGCACTTCCGGAATACCAGAGAGTGCATTTCCATGGAACAATTGAAACGTCTATAGGTATTACTCGTTGTATCTGTGTTTGATATACATCGAAACGAAATAATTTGTAGCACATCCCACGTATTCAAGAACATGGCTATCTAGCATACAAAATAATACGTCAAGTTGTGTTTCATTAAAATCGCTAGCGATTTCTATCTTCAAAGCATGTTATTGCAAAATACTAAAAGAGACCTGAAAACGGCGCAGTAAAAATAGACGTGCACTTTACCCGGCCTACGAGTACATGTCTCCAATGAATGAAAATTGCTCTTCAAAAAACGTCTTGCGTTATTTGCAACCGATAAGTATATCAAGTGTAAAACCACAGTTGTTGTGACACATCACATCTCCAGTACCAACCCACGTTGGCATTTGGTTGGGGAAAAAACTATTTTGGCCGAACATAATACGCCAACGTAAATTTGCTGCCACGAATGTCACAAGCTTATTTAGTATCCCCTAGACAATTATTTCACTAAATCAGAAAATGTCAGGACGAGACATTTTTTAAACATTAAACTGGTTAGTTGATGGTTTTTACCAAGTTGGCAAACACACTGTTGATAAGTATATTTTGTTTCTGTTGGGCTTACGTTGTGCAACTAACTTTTTATGCCAATTTATGTGACAAGCCCTGGAGAAAATTTTTTTTAACTCTCACGACTGATTTCCTAATCTCATTAAAAATTAAGAAGGAAATTGAGGTAAATGCACAGGTTAAATTGTAACAACGCCAAGTACCGCATAGCACAAACATTTAAATAGTCCACGCTGTATTGGAAGATGTTAACCTAAACATCGTATGGAAATATTACCACATATCGAACTGCAAATGTACGAACGTTCAGTATCACTACTGTAAAAAGTTGAGAACTTCCCTACGTATTTGACTGATTTCCGAGCAAATTTAGGAACACTCCTATGGGTGTAGAGGTAATAACTTTACCGTATGCGCTTTCCACTATACGTATAAACTGATATAATTAAATTTCAAATATTTTTTGTGTGTATTTTATTTATGCAGGTAGTTGAAGAAATATTGTCAAAATCGTATGTATAAATGTAGTAAGTTATGTTTAGCATAAAACAAAAAATTATTATACTCTCGTAAAAGAGGTAGTGTAAGCTGAAGACATTCTGAACTGCATTCTCGTTAAGCTGAAAACACTTTTAGTCAACTTTTAAAAAAAATAACACTGTAAGTAACTGTTTAATGATATTGTATGTAATTCTATTCTAAAGTGTTGCACGCCGCTAATATTGCAACAGTCATTTACTTGGATACTTAAGGAGTAGGCTAAGTTAACTTTGACGAATAGTGAATTAGGTTATTAATATTAATTACCATTTATTCTTGCAGCAATGTTTGCAGAAAATTTTAGAATATAAACGTAGTGAACAGACAAGTTGCATGGAGGTGTTTATATTTGCCTGTGGTTGATGGTCACAAAAATAACTGTAGCATATAATCCATTCACGGATACTTCACACTTTTCTGAAACCCTGATAAAGTTCTGTTTCCAGGATATTCCTCCGCTTCGTGCAAACTAAGCTTAACTTAAGCTAGAACATTGCACCAAAGGACAACGCACCGAATTCGTACGCACTCAGTTTTAATAGTATTTTGCATGAGAACTATTTTTTAATAGGCGCTACCAACACACATTTTTTCTCACTGTTATTATTCATATTTATTATACACGAAATATTGTAATTTATAAATAAAAGATAGGTCAGACTTCAATCTAACTAAATCTAACATTATTGTTTGTTAACGGAGGCATTAAACGGTTGTGATACATAGCGTGTATTTAAGAAATAACTCAACACGTCATACATGAGTTACATGGGGTGATTTTCCGAAGGTTTGATTCAAAAAGTTTGAAGAAACCGCGAATAGACTATATCAGGTGTGTAACTTTTGAACATTTCTAGTTAACTGTGAACCTGGTGCAATTTATTGCCTCGAGGGAAACCTCGCATCATACTGCAAAAGCCCCACCGAATGTATGGAAATACAAAACCTCATGCACAAATTATTAAATTCATCGCCAAAAGCTAAACATACATAATTACGTGCCCTTTTTTTTTCTACGTCGAATTCATGCTCCATTTTGCCCATTACGAAGAACGCATAGCGCGGACGTAAATTAAACGTTTACAACAACCAGCCATATGATCTCTAGTGTAATGCATAACGTGAATAAAACACGTGAGATAATGGGGGTTAACTGGTGCAGGCGAAGTTGAAATATTGAACACACGAAACTGTACGAGTGCCGTTTTAAAGCCAGCAACAAAATATTCGAAACACTATGTCAAAACCCTGTATCACGGCGATTCCCTTCGAAATTGAATAAACGCGCGCGAGTTCAGACAGAACTCCCGGAAACAGCTGCATGTTAAACGTGGCAGCGACATGTATCCCGTGCACGAGCCAAGTGGGTGCTTAAGTCCTTGTTTCTTTTGTTTTCAAGTTCGTCACACCACGACGTACTGAGATATGCCCCAGAACAATGAGAGAGAGAGAGAAAAAAAGCAAGTAACGGGATAATTTAAAACCATCATTTTAGGATTAAAAAATATCTCCAAAACGTAAACATTGGAATTATTGTTCCTATCATACAGGCCTCTCTTGGGTGAAACGCAGGCCGAACCAGTTCCGAGTCATTCACGCCAATAACAGTATCTGAAATATCATGATAACACAGTAAAACGAAATTTGTTCGTGATTTATTGAATATGTTTGGAAGTCTTGCTTACTTCCGTCTTTCAACTTATCCCGTATTCTCATTCCAGACATAACATTCAAGATTTACCGTAAACCTGTATTCCTGCTTGAAAAATGTTGACTACGTGAACTTGCTAGGGCCATACAGAATATTCTAATGCTGCCCCAGTTCCGAATCAGATATTTACAAATAAAAACACGCCGAATTCTGTTGCATTTCAATTGAAACTTTACACTTTTAATAAAAAGGAATATGAAGCTAGTGTTCCTGATTTACTGTTTATGTTACTGTGAATCATACAGTCAGAGTTCAAGAGGAAATTAATGATCTTCTGTTCTTTCTTTCTTTAAAGGTAAAATTTAAAAGTCCTAATTCAACACCCACAAGTTGTTATACTTCTGTAATTGAAACTAGGGGTGTGTTAAGGTTATATTTACATATTTTGACAAGGGAAGATTTATGGTAACTAAACTGAAGTTATACAAGATGTTTTCGGACAACATGTCTAAATTAAAAACGCAGAATGTATGGACTAATATAAACAAAAAAATCCAAGTAAATGAATTTTTGGAAAGGTAATTTAGTATTTTTAAATTTGAGTTGAAGTTAGGCAAAACAGCAGAGGGAGTCCGCAGATATGTGGAAATAAAATGCAAACATTTCTGGCAGCCTTTACTAATTAAATGCTAATCTCCCATTGTTCGTGTAGTTTGACGTGCGTGTACTTACAAGCAACCACTAGCGGTGCCCACGTACATAGAGTTTATGTTGTTTTATATGCATGTGCTCTCTGCACGGCGCGCCAGTTTCGTGATTGCAGCTTATAATTCACGCAGTTACGTATAGCTGCAGACACCCCGTTTTCTTCTGGAACTCCAAATTAAATTAAAAAATAACTAGATCACATTTATCAAAATTTCGTTACAAGGATTTTTTGTTAATATTAGACGATAGATGCTGGGGTTTGAATGTCGACATATTTATGCAGGACAAAAACCGATTTAATTTAATTGGTTCGATACCATAATAAATAAAAGCTTTCGATGGCGTAAGGCCAATGACACTGTTGATGACCCATTCAAATTCAATATACGACTGTAGGCTGTTCACGGTAAAATTAGCACTTTTGAAAGCCCTGCTTAAGATCTATTTGTACACACGTTGTGTATTCTTCCGCCATACACAAAATTAACATGCCAAGGGCCTCATCACTATATTCATGCGTCGGCCAAGTGAAACTCTGAAATTATAAGAAAAGTAAATAATTTACAAATGTTGTCATTTATACATTTTGGTGCATTAAAGAAACAGAAATCGAAATAATTAAAGTTATCACAAATGTTTACCCAAAACTTTTTATTCGACGTTAAGATATGGAACTACTTTCCATCAATCGTTACCACCTTAACTGGACGCATGCCCCTCAGTGCGCCAGTTAAAATATATGCAGGGAGGAGCAGTGATTTTTTTCTAAGGTTGATTTCAAAAGTGCTTACTTTATCGTGAAGAGCTTTTAACCGAATGTATCGTTGCCGTAGGCTGAATGTTGTGTAGGGAAGCGACGAGCGGCACGCAATGTTGAAGCTTCATGTTGAGGGACTTGTTCTCGGTGTGGGTCCACGGACAGACCTCGTTCAAAATGTTGCCGGGGCCGCGGTGGCCAAGTGGCTAGACTACTCGCCTTCCACCTTGGCAAACCGGGTTTCGATTCCCGGTGGGGTCGCTCCCGGGTTTTCGCACGTGGGAACCCGTGCCGGACGACGTCGCTCTTCGGCCGGTTTCCTCAGGGATTTCCCGTTTCCCCCCGCCCTCTCACACTGGCGCTGCTCCATCCTCACCTCGCTTCACCCTCATCGGCTCTCAAGACCTCAATGTCGAGAGCCGCCCAAATCTCTTCACTCATTCATTCGCTCTCTCTCTCATCATTGCCGAAGCTCAGAGCGGGGGGTGTGCTCGGGCCCTTGTGAGGGCCCTTATACCACCCATACGGTTGCAGCAATTGTATCTCTCTGCGGGCTGAGGAAGTTTCCCTCATCAGACCGCAAAGAACACATAGCCCAGAGGTCAGGACGCCCTGCACGTCCCGGCGCAACTCAGACAGCCCTCCACTCAGACCAGCAAAGCCACGGTTCCCTAACCCTGTCCTTCCCTGCCTGCGGGGGGCAGGTGGGTGGCAAACATTTAACTGAGTGCCCAAGTTTGTATTTCAGCAACGGTATCAATTTCGAAAATACAGGTCTTGTGAAATTAAATATCAACAAAGCTGGCATATGGTTTCGAAGAATCCATATGCCTGCAGTAGATTTATAATTTTTTTTTGAAGTTATTAATTAAGCCAAGAGTCCCGTGAAGTTAATTTCAAGGTTCGTGAGTTCTGCTTGCCATTATTGCGAAATTGTAGGGTGAAACGTGAGATGGTAATTAGTGATTTAAAATTTAGATATTTCCATTTGAGAAAATTAATAAGTTAATTATAATAATCGGCGCGAAAAATAAGCTCAATTGCAGCTGAATGAGAAAGGGCAAATGCTGGAGGCGTGTTGTTATGTTTTGGTGGGGTGATGTGTGCAGCTCCGATGAGGATTGAGAAGTGCACTGGAAACAGCCACAGGGAAGTAGTTTGATTAAAAGTTTGCGAATTTCCGTCCCGGACTAATCAGAGAATTTCCTCGCTCTACCGAGGTTTTAATGTGTTATTTGCAGTTTCTTTTACTGTGTTAATTTCGGCATTTTAGGTCTTTTTAAGTGGTTACGCGTGTCTGGTTGATACTGCCCTATCCTTTTGAGTACGGGGTTTGGGTGTGTTAATAATTTATCATAGAATTTATTGTTTTGGGAATGGAATTTATTGCCTATATAAGGTACTTTAAGTGCGTCGTGAATGTCGGAAATGCGTGTACGCGGCGGTGCATTTGTGATTATTTTTAATATTTGTTCTGGACGACTTGAAGTGATTTAATTAATGTTTTAGACGCGGTTCCCCATACTTCATTTCCATACATCATGGCTGAGCGTATTTGAGAAGTATATATTAAAAGTTTTAGCCGTTTAGGAAGCCGAGGCGATTTTAGTAGAGGGTAAATTAAGGGAATTTTTCCTAGAGCTTTTTTCCTTGTTTCGTTTATGTGTGCGGACCATTTAAATTTATTATCTATTGTTAAGCCTAAATATTTAGCTGTGTCTGAGTATGGAATGTCTACATTATTGTATTTTAATGGTTTAATTTCTGGCTGTTTCCTGCGCGTGATAATGAGTGCTTGACTTTTTTCTGCATTAATTTTAATTTTCCATCGGTTATACAACTGACTCAGCTCGTCTAGTTGACACTGTGCAAACAAATGTGCATATTTTATATGTTTATCTTTTGAATAGAAGAGGGTGTCGTCAGCATACATCTGTAGAGTGCAGTAAGTGCTGGGGATATCGGCAGTGTAAATATTATATAAAAATGGAGATATTGCGGAGCCTTGAGGTACTCCTGCAGTTAGGGGACGGTGGGAGGAGTTTGCGCCTTCTAAATTTACGAAGAATTTTCTGTTGGAGAAGTAGTTATTTATGAGGTGGATGTAGCAATCGGGAAATTTAAAATTTATGAGTTTTTGAATGAGGCCAGGTATCCAAACCTTGTCGAAAGCTTTAGCCACATCCAGGAATACAGCTATTGAATATTGTTTATTTATGCGTGAAGTTTTTATAACTTCTGTAACAAAAGTGGTTAGAGAGTGAGTTGTGGAGTGGCCTGCCCTAAAACCGAACTGCCTTTGCGGAATGATGCGTTTTTTAATTGCATGTGAGTTACAGGTAATTGTGGGTCCTTGCCTGGTTTAGGGATAGTGATCACTTTTGCCAATTTCCATGCAGGTGGGAAGTAGTTGAATTTCAGTATGGCGTTTAGGATATCCAGTAAAAGACAGAGGGCTTCATATGGGAGGTTTTTAATAGCTTGGTTGTTTATTTTGTCTGGGTCTGGCGCTTTCTTAGGGTGTAGGTTTTTAATGGTAGCTATTAATTCTGGCATGGTTATTAATTCCGGTTCCTTTTTTGGTTTTCTATTTAGAAATTTCTGTGTGTTTGTTATTACATCTCTGGTAAAATTTATGTCTCCGAGGTCCTCATTCGGAGTGAATTGATTTTCCAAAGAATTTGCTATAGTTTCTGCTTTAGTTTGGGGGTCGTAAGCTAGTCCTGTTGGGGAAAGGATAGGTGTAGATTGAGTTTTATTGCTAGAACCTCGGAGCACTCTGGATATCCGCCAGAATTGGTTTATGTTGTCTGAAAGTTCGGTAACAAAATTTTCCCATTTTGTTATTTTTTGTGTTTCTAATTTGATTTTTAATTGTTTTTTCAGCTTGTTGTATTTAGCTTTGTTTGATTCTGTCCTGTTATGTTGGAATACATGTCTAGCTTGTCGTTTTTCGGCAAGTAGCATGTCTATGTATGGGAAATTTTGCTTTAAAAATTCTCGCCTGTTTAAAAATTGTGCGTGTTTTGCTAGTTGGGTCTTTAAAGTATTTTCCAGGATTTCTATGGCTGGATCGATATCATTTTTGTCGCGAATCGTTAAGTGTTGTTCTGTAAAGATTTCCGCCAGTTCACTTTTAAAACCTTCCCAGTTAGTTACCGGGATTTTTGCTAAGATGGTTTCTGGATGTTGAAGTGATTTTGTGCTGATTTTGCATAGAACTGGCATGTGATCTGAGTCTAGTTCGGTTAGGGTTGTAAGTTCTGTAAATAAATTTGGTAGGTTAGTAATAACTATGTCAAGCACATCCGGATTATGTCTGCGATTTGCAGGAAAGAAGGTAGGTGAGTCGGGGGCCTGAATAATATAGCTGTGGAGCTGCGCGTGGTTTTGTAATATGTTACCACTAGCATTATTAATTATACTGTGCCAATCGGTATGTTTTGCGTTTAAGTCGCCTGCAATTATGAAGGGGTAGGGCTGGTTTATTAATTTATCGAGATCCGTAGTTTTTAATTTTGCTCGGGGCGCTAGGTAGGCTGAGATGACGGTTATATGGCCGGAGTTTGTGTTTATATTGATTGTAGTGGTTTCTATGTTTTCACAGTCGGGGTCCTTATTTACGTGATGTTGAATTTTGCTATGAACTAGTATTAAGGTACCTCCGCCTGCTCGTACTCTGTCCGTACGGTATGTAGTGTAGTTTTTAATGGCAAAACGACGACGTGGTTTCAGTCTAGTTTCTTGTATTAACGCGATTTCTATCCCGTACGTCTCCAGCACTCGCTCCAACTCATAAAGCTGTGAGAAAATACCGTCACTGTTCCAGTACAACAGGAATAGGGATCCGGAAGCTTGCAGGGATTGTGGGTCCATTTAGGGCATCTGCTCCGCAAAAGTCATGAGCGCCTCCATGAGGAGCATGGACTTGGTGTGTGGGTCTGGGTGGGTGTTTGCTACTATCATGTAGCCGCGGAAATGGCTCATGATGGCCCGGAAATTAGCCTCTTTTAGGAACCTCATGAGGTCCATGAGGTCCTTCATGGTGCTTCCCAGGTCGCCAGGAGCCGATGGGGCGGAGTTGTGGACAGGTGCGGGGGTTTGCCGGCGGGGTGGGGCGGTTGGCATCTGTAAGGTTTCGTGGTCTAGGGGCACCTGCGTGGCGTTTGTTGGGATTGAAACGTGGCGGACGGGGCCTCTGGCTGCCTGTGCGTAGGAGGATTGCGGGGGAAGAGATTTTGCATCAAGGAGTTTAGGATATTGCGAGATATCCCTAGCTGGTACTTGTGGGGCAGACGTCGTTGCCATTTGCGGTTGCATTCTAGATTGCATTTTTTTGAGGGCCGTTTGCTGTCGCTGCTGTACGATTGCGATTAATTTGGGACAATCTTTCGAGTTGGCAAGGTGGTCGCCATTGCAGTTAACACATTTCGGTGCAGCAGCTATCTGGGGACAGGCATCCAGAGTGTGTGACCCGGTGCAGTGTGGGCAGACTACGTTCAGTTTACAGTAATTTTTTGTGTGGTCCAGGGCCTGGCAGAGCTTGCATTGAGCAACGTCACTGAGCTTCCTCTGGTACTGGCGGGGATGAACAATTGTCATGTTAAGCCGGGTTACAGAGATAAGAGGGTCGAGAGAGTCATTCTTTGCTGCAGTGACGCAGAAGCGGTTCTGTGGTACGAGCTGGTATTGGGAAGGGTCTAGATCGTTTTGTTTTCTGTACTTAAACTTGTACACTTCAGTCACCTGGTACCCGCGCAGTGTGAGCTCCTCTGCGATGGTATTAGGGTCCGCGTATGCCGGCAGATCAAACACGACCTTCTAGGGTGGATCGATGTTTGTGCTGTAAGTGAAATAAGGAATGCCAGTGTTTTTCAGCATGTTTGTCGCGGCCTCATATTTTTGCAGGTCGGTTGCAACAATGTGCAGACCGTTCCTGGCCATGCTGATGGTAAAACCTGAGGGGTGGATGGTTCGGAGCTGTCGAACGAGGAAAGAGTACCTGCCTGTGTCACGCACCACGAGGCGGAAAGTAGGCTTTCTGTGTTTCGCATTGTTGCGCAGGTTCAGGTTCACGTTTGGTGGTTGGCTTGAAGAGCCGGGGATCGAGGTGGAAGCCACTTGCTCCCTCAAAATTGCGTACCGGTTTCGAACCGGAATGTTCGGCTGCACGTCCAGTGCCGTGCCAGGCGCACATTGTGCCTGTTGCCTGGACTCACCCAGGGTTTGCTGTTCGTACTCAATGTTTTCTTTTGCTTGTCGTTTGCTCAGTTGGGTACGAAGAGCGGCTCTGGCATCCTCCGAGTTCTCATAGGAGTTGCGCCTTTTCAGGTTGCTACTCTGAAGCTCGAATTCAAATTCCATGTCTGAGGAAGAGAGGGGAAAACTAGAATTAACTTCCCGGCTCGAAAAAACAGAAGACCTATTGTTCAGGTTGGGTTCATAAAATTCTGCACCGGGTGCTGTGTTTTTTACATGACGATGATTATCGTCGGATTCATTGGGGGGGCCCAACCCCCTCCACAGAGCTACGCCCGTCCAGGACCCGAAAAAAGGGGGGGGGGGAGTGTACTAGGAAAGCAACGGTAAGAAGAAAGAATTAAGTATGCCTATTCGCTGCAAGAGAGTCTGTCGCCGCTGACCCCCAAGGGGCTAGCCTCGAGATGACTGTTAGGTTTTTAGACCCAACAGCCGACGAGCAGACACTCAAAAGTCGCGAAAGCTATACAAACCTACAGTGGCAGGCCCAACTCCTTACTCCTTGAAGACACGTCCTCACTCGTCGATACCAGGATCTCGAGTGTCTGCTGTCTGCGGCTCATTCGCTCATGTACTCATAGTGTTGAGTGTTATATAGGGCGCACTTGGGCGGAGTCTCGGAGCTGGGGTGTGGTCAACTCAGGATAGGTGATGCCACAGCTAGGAGCGTGGAGGGAACAGATTTGCATTACCCTCCCTCCAGCGATGCGTCATTCCCCCTCCGTGAAGGGCCGTGGTAACATCGCCACGGAAAACCCCAGACCACCTGTTCCAAGTCCAGTGCCTGCAGCGTGACCCAGGGCGGGGACGGTCTGGTCCACGCCGATGAAACTTGGATAGGCAAACAGGTTCCTCGATCAGCTTTTTTGCGAAATCCAGAGATCGCAGCACAGCCGCTACTAAGTCGTGGTATTGTCGTTTAGTTATAAATATAGTAAGCATTTTTGTGAGATAAGATTTTTAAAATAATGTATTTTTATTTTTATTAGGCGACAGTAAATGCATTTAATGGTTTTAATTTCGTTACTGTAATGTTACTAAATTTGATTTGTGTAGTACGCATGTCGTACATGTTTTGTTCAGTGGCCGCTTCAAATATGGCAATTTTGGCCGTTTGTTGTAGTTATTTGGTTGTTATCATTACTTTAATTCGTTTTGTTTGACAGGTTACGAAAGTGTTATTATACAGTAATGTCAAGGAACACACGTCGTTGTCTTGTGCCGACGTGTGAAAATAACGTTTGTATAAATCCTGGTGAGGGAAGGTAAGTACCTAGACATGCTTTTCTGCATGTTTTATGTTGGAATGCCACAGTTTTATTGCGTAAAGTCATGCACCTAATTTGAAGTGGTAATGTAAATAGATCTTTGTGTTTTGCTTGTGTAGCTAAGCCCATCGAAGAATATGTTAGCACTGTATACCTGAGATAATGTTGCTGTATGTGATGGCCATTTTTTGTAACCTAATTGTGTGCGTAATGGATAATGTACTTAATATACAGTATTTCGAATTTAATATTGGTTTAATCTAATATTATGTTCTCCATTTTAGCATTCGGCTAAGTTTGGCTAAGTGATATTGTGAACTTAATGCTGTACTGCATCTTTGTTGTAAATCGGGGAAACAAAACTTATTTTCAATTGCAAGAGTTTTTTAATAACATACGTCAAGTATCAGGTGGCACAACATTTTTTCTACGTATTTTAGTGTTTTATTGTTTACTAACATTAAAATAAACTTTCACACAGCATCTGTAGATGTCATTGATGAGGAAAATGGTCTCATTGTCAATAAAAAATGATATACAGTGTCAATATTTGCACAATTATCGTTATTATCTTCCTGTAGTCACACTTAAAATTACCAAAAGTATTGCTGCATGTGCTACTTGGCGTAGGTTATTTTTTAAATTTTTTACTATGTCTTTACCGGTTACAACCATAATTGACTGCGTCAAGAAAAACATTTAAAAAGTATCACATTACAAAATATTAAGACATTATAAACTTTTCACAAATAAAGTAGAGACAGCTAAAACAAAACATGACACAAGAGTCGGAGTGTCATCAGCTTTTTTGTTGCTAGGATGAGGCCGATCGGTTACGAAACTCGGTGCGAAATCCGATTCTGTAAAAATGTGTTGGTTGAAGGGGAAAACTCCTGTGCTTCTGTAACCTGTACAAATGTTACTTGGTGTTACTGCGAGCGGAAATTACTAGGTTATCACACCGGGAATGTCATAAATTGTCATGGTCTTTCCTGCATTATTTATCATCCAACTATCACAAGCCAAATTCGTGAAATTTTTTAATGGTCCATAAACAGACCTATCCAACGGTTGTAATTTATGACTACATTATGGTGGGAAAGAAAGCATTTGCCGTTTGCTTTCGCATAATTTAAACCGTTAATGCCGAGATGAGAGTTGTGGTTGTCTAAGAGCAGCAAAACATGCTTTTCACGTGTGCTTTTTGTGTGGTCACGAGAGTGTTTAAAAAATTCCAGAAAATGTGTTTCCTGCATCTATCCTGAAGGATTCGCAACATCCCTTGAGTCAGGAGGACCATTCGCAATAAGCAATAAAATGTTCTCTGTTGTTAACCCTGGGAAAGAAAATAAAGTGAGCAATATGATTACCGATTGCCGACACCGCACATGCAATTGTCATCAGACTGCATCTCTCGACAGGAACTACACCACCAATTGTTTAAACCCTCGACGAGCTACAACTTTGTCGGGAACTTACACTGTCGTCACACCTGCATCATCCATATTATATTCCATATTTCGTGCGTTTGGAACTCATGCCGTGCCATGACTTCGGTCAAATTGTTGAAAAACAATTCCACGTTGGTTTTGTTTAAACCAGAGGCTCTAGTAAGACTGGTTGCTTCATGTGTTCTTATTGACATTGTTGGACGCCGCTTTAAAAAAAAATAATAAAAAATCAGCCCCAGAAATTTTTTTTTTCGACCCATGATTGTGGCATTTTTATTCCGTTTACTAAAGCTACCTGGTAAGCAAGTTTTCTAACTTCTTTAGGATATAAGCCAAAGTAAATGTCTGATGCTTGTAAGATATAATCTACAAGCTCCTTTTCTTGGGATTCGTTGAATACCTGGCGATTCTTTTGATATCCGATAGGAATCGACGGAAAAATTTGTTGGTCGTCATTCAATTCTGTTTGGGGAATTTTTTTGCAATATCTAGCAAGAGTTCGATAGTGAATTCTTTTGCGGCTTGTCTGATTGACTAGTGGTCTCTAAAAACAGATCTCGCTGCTGTCAACATAACATCGGAACTCACTTCTACTCGGTTGGTTTTTTTCTTGAAGTGCCAAACCATTTATGTATGCAGGAATCTGTAAAGAAAAAACGAAAATTTCATGGGGTTGGTTGTCACATGTGACAACCAGCCCCTCCCTACTTGAGACAACCCGCCCCGTCTCGCCATTTTATGTTAATAATATCGTGTGGCCTGAACAAATTACGGCAACTTTAAGACAAACATTGGAACGTGTGAGACACAGTATGCAGTTAACTTCATTAAATTTCCTAAGAGTAACATACAATAGAAAAAATAACAGAAAAAACTTAAGTTGAGAAATTTTACTCACCGATCGACTTTGAAAAAAAAATCACTTCCAGCTGCCACACTTATAGTGCTACCTTCGCTCTAACAACAACGGACTACTACGAATGGCGGCGAACGACAATAGCGAACCTGACTGCCTCTGCTCTCTGGCGAGGCGCTCTTCGATTACGTCAGCTATCCCAGCAGGTTGGCACACCACGCGAGCAAGGTAGGCCCGCGGCAGTACGTTAGATAGCGAGCGGAAGCTATGTTGGAGACCGTCTTCACGGGTAAGGCTGCACCTTGTTACGAGGCATTGACGTGTTCTACGTGTAGGTGTGTGGCAGAAGGTAAGAATCATATTTCATCAACACATAGCAGGATAAAACACTATTTGTAACATGTCTTTTATATACGGGAATCGAGTGTTAAACTTTGAAACAGACATTCTGCCTAGTTGGCGAGCGAGCAAGGTAGTTACAGCAGGCAGTCGGCTCGAGGCACAAAATTCTTGACTATTGTGACGGTCGTCACATATTTCGGCTGACCAATTTGTAATGCAGTTTAATTAGATTCATATTGGCAAAAGTATTTTATTCATGTAATAGTGATTGTCATTTAAAAATTAAGACATAAACAAACACTTTCATCACTGTTGACCATGTTACTTCGACAGTTGTGTATGATTGGGGTAGGTAAATACACAGGAGACGAATAAGCGGTCTACCTCATCTTTAGTCTACGGCGGTTAGAGGCAGCTGTTGACTTGAGCCGGCGCTATCTTCACCGTATCCGGCACGTGTTTATTCAATAACACGTGCTACTAAAACTGACGATCCGTCACGGCGTTGTTGCTTGCTCATGCATCCCAGACTGTGTCGTCATCCAACTGCCAGGTCGTGCAGCGACTGCAGCGCTACCAGAATATCGCAGACGACTACAGCGCGCGAATGTACTCAATTTTTTTTTTCTGTGGCATAGAAAAATATATTGTTTACTTCTTTTGTGAGTATCCTGTGTTTCAATATTTGCATGCAGTTTTAGGTTGGTGGGGGATGGTGAGAGCGGCTTCTGTTAAAGTCAAAGGAAACTGTATAAGCGATAAGTACCTGTACCTATATTGACCATAGATGTCGTACCATTGTGTTGTGGTTGTACCTTCTAGCAAAAAATATTGGAAATTAAGTAATGTTTGAAAATAATTTTTTGTAGATCACAGTTCAGAAAAAAATTAGTTATGAAATCTGCACGAATTATTCGTGTTTAGTTTTTATGGCGAGTGTATAATTTCGCACGAATGAACATTTTATAAAATAAGGAAATTGAAAGTCAAATACTTGCAAGGTTTAATCTTCTTGAATGGTTATATTATGCCTTGTGTGGATGTTGTATGGTGCGGATGTGAAGATCGAGTGAGTGGAGAGATTTGGGCGCCTCTCAACATCGAGGACTTCAGAGTGTATGGCGTAGATATTGTTACATGTAGCGATCGGATAATCGCATAAGTTTGTAATTCGAATAAATCGATTACGATATTTTTGTAACCGAATAAATAATCGCGTTAAAATAATCTATTGTCTTGTTCTAATCAATATATAAAAACTGACCTCAAATACTGTATGTATCTACACATTTGTTTAAAACTATTCTCACCCAAATCTTCTCGGTTTATTTTTAATAATTTCTGCTATTTTGAAAATTTGTTGTCTGACAATTATGCATTTTATTTTTAATAAATGTGTAGCATATAGGTATCTGAAATGATTTTTTTAAAAGTGTAAACAGCAGAAAATCGCGAATAATCAAATTGTTTTAAAAATAATCGATGAATCGATCGTAATTAAATAATCGAAAAATCTATTATTTTACAAGCGATTATCCCATCACTACTTACATACTTACTGTTATGCATCGTTTACCTTGGCCCTATCCCATTCGAGCGAGCGAAGGAGTGCGTTAAGGCAGGGCTAGTGACACGAGGAGCACGCGAAGAATTACAAAGGCATTCCACCGCGCACGCCGCCGCTGTCAGATGAGCCTATCGGGACTCATGCGATCCCGACCTCGAGTGGATTGAATGTCCTGGTGTTATCGATGACAGAATGTTCTGGTCATTGCCCCGGCCTCTCTCAGCGTGAGTCGGGGTGCGGGCGAACCTTCTAGATCGGGCCAGTGAGACTACTTAAGCCGTGACGGGCCTCCAAGACGACAGTCTAATGCCCGGTTGCACCATCGTGGTTCGAAACTAGATCTGAGATCGGATCTAAGATCGACACAAAAAACTGTTGCACCATTCGAGTTCAGAGCTGGACTGGATATCGAGATGAAGTTCATTTCGAACCGCCGAAGTTGGCGGTTCGAAATCTCGATCCGAGATCAGCAGCCATCGTAGACATACGTAGTTTGAAAATATGCCAACAGATTGAACTACGACCTATTGTCTTCTTGGGAAATTAAAACAACACTATACGCACTTGAATATTATTCAGTAAAGTTCGTGCAACAATAATTCACTAAAAACAGATCAAACATCGCACATCTAGTTCTATCTATAGTGAAAAATATGCCTACTTGCATGACGTCATGTATTACGGACCAATATCAAGATTTCTCTCTTACTTAATCTCGATCTCTCTCTTTGCAGCCAAGATCGACGAATCGGATATCCAGAATCGTGCGATTTCGTTGGTGCAACACTTTTACATTGGAACCAAGATCAAACTGGATCCTGGTTCGAAACTAGGATCATTTGATATAGGATCAAGTAAGATGATGGTGCAACCGGGCATAAGAGTTTAGAGTCTGGAGGATTGTGTGACCTTGTGAGCCAGGTGCGCGAAGACAGCGAAGCGACGAACCAGCAGAGCGACGAGTGGCGGCGAGCGCTGACAAGCGATAGCGAAGTCTGCGGACTGCGAGCATTGGTACAGTGAAGAGTGAGACTGACAGGCGGGGCTATTGGACTGGATGGGTGAGTGACTCACATTTGGAATAATGGGAACTGATCGATTAAATATGTGCAAATAATGAGCGTGAGCTAACTGACTGTAACCAATGTAGAGACAGCGATAAAAACTTAAAATTTAAATTTATGTAGATATTAAATATTGAATGAACAGAGAATAACAAGAATAATAGATAGAATAAGGTATTTTAATGTTATAAATAATAGCTGTGTGAATAAAATAAAAATCAAATTTAGTTCTTTATTTTTATTAAGAGCTTCGTCCCTCACGAACTCTGATACGCTCTTGGCGTCTTGCTGGCTATAGGTAAGAAAAATGGGTCGAATGATTAAAATTAAATCTTAATAGAAAACCAATGAATTGTGTGTTTTTAGCAATTTAGTAGATACCAAATATGTTTTCGGGAGTCTATGAAAGTATTTTTAAGGCTTGGCATAAAAAAACACAAACTTTTTGTAATTTTAAAAAAATTAAATGGATGAAATGTATCACTATGACTGGAATATTGGAGAACATTGATATAATTTTTAATAACATGTGCATTAAAAGAAATTTTGTAAATCCTTGTTCCCAGTGGAACTGTTTTGCTTGAATTCATACCAACAGCTTGAGGACTCATTAGTATTACATTTTTCGGGACAGTCGTTCGTTAGCAGTCAGGTTCTAGGCTAGCAGACAGTGTGACAGATCAGGCTGTGGGCTTCAGTTGTTCCGGATTTTTTTAATCGTATGGCTCTTTGAATTCCGTGCGTCTCAAATGAAGAGATTTGGGTCTTGAGAGCCGATTCCCTCAAATTGATAGTTTTTATATTTACGCTTGTTTAAGAAACGCTACTGTAGGGCATCTATCTCTAGTGTCTCTTTACTGTACTACCTACCGTGTTCTTGTTAGTTCTTAACGTATGCTGTTATTGAGACAAGCAATACGATGGGAATTGTACTGAGAATATTTCTTTATTGGAGTTTTTTATACTATTACTTGGCATCAATTAATTGACAAAGAAACACTTTTGTTATCCTAATTGTCACGAAAATTACAAACGAACTCATCGTATTTTGGGACGTAGGTAATCAAATGACTCTATTGCCCTACAGCCAAATAAATAAATACCACTTCTGGACTAAGCCGATTTTGTAGCCTCAACAAACACTGCAATGATACATATAAAGGTTGTTCACGATAAAGTGAGCACTTTGGTAGTGAACCTCAGAAAAAAGTCACTGCTCCTGCATGCATGTCTTTTAACGGGCGCACTGAGTGACATTCGCCCAGTAAAGTTGGTAACGATGGCTGGAAAGAAGTTCCATATTTTAACGTCGAATAAAATGTGGCAGGTATCCATTTGTGATGAAATTATTTATTTTGGTTTCTGTTTTTATTTTTTGCACCGAAGTGTAAAAATAAGAAGACTGGTAAAGTATTTACTTTCTTAATAATTCCACTGTTTTTTACTTGACCGACGCACGAATAAAGCTACGAGGACCATGGCAATATTAATTTTACATAAGACGAAGGAATATACAACGTGCATACAAGTAAATCATAAGCAGGGCTTTTGAAAGTGCTCATTGTACCGCGAACAGCCTTCATCAGAATATTCCAGGTGACTAAATGTTGTGTTCGCGTCAAATGAAATATTGAATTGATTTGTTACAACAATTCCAATTATAATTAATGTTTCTCGTTGTTGGCAACCCGCACCACCTGTTAAAACCCAACGGCTACGCCTCCGGCAGCAACTCAAGAAATACTGTCGCCTATAGGCCGTTCAGGGTAAAGTGAGCACTCTTTTAAGCTGTTTCGTGAGACATAATTACCAATAGGTACATTTCATTGTGGCCTCAGACTTTTGGTTTTGGGTATGGTGAATATATACACTGTGTTTATTACTCACACGGCACAGTTTACATTAAGGCTCGGCCTCACCCACCATGTTGAATTTTCCATTTATATGCAATAACTCCTTTTTTAGTGAAATAACCAAATATTTGTTAGTATAGAACTATCACAATTGACAATCCCCTTCAAATTTAGTCGTCAAACCTCGTCCACGTGTGATATGGTGATTGTAAAATGCATTAATCTGTTCATAATCCTCGATAAAATACAGCACAACTACTTAACGAATTTTCATAATTGATGTTTGTACTTCAGTGTAACGTATATTGTCATGATTGTATAGTAGCAGTTTCGTAATAACTGTCGGTATACAACTGAAGTAAGCTAGAACCAATAATTCAACATGGCGTGTGAGGCTGAGCCTTAACAAGTTGTGGAAGGATATCAATTGGTTGAAAGAAAAAAGTAACTAGGGCTTCAAAAGTGCTCGCTTTATCGCGAACGGCGTATACCGCTGACGCCCGCGACGTCAGACGTCGGCGGGCTGTTGGTAGGGATTCCTTCAGCGACCTCCGGGCGCTCGGCTGTCGGACGTGGTCGGCGACGAGGCGCGGGTAATCTGGCGGTAATTCTCGCCGCGGGGTAGGGGAACCCGTGCGAGAACGATATCTGTTGTGACAGCTGTCCGGCGACCTCGCCGCGCGCGATACCCTGGCTTATCAGCAAATATTGGCCCAGCACCCCTGTGACAGCGCGACCCCGCACCTTGCTCGTCGAGTCCTGACATCCGTGGGCGCCGTCAACACGGGATAGCGATCGCCAACAGCGGAGGATTTGCAGGGCGCGATCAGGGGTTCAGTGCCAACACGCCCGCCTCTCGCTGGCTGCCACCTTCACTCTGAGGCTTGGTGGCACCAACATCGCCCCCGATCCGAGATCGAATGATGCTAGTTCTGAACCAGAATCCATTTTGATCTTCGTTCCAATGTAAAAGTGTTGCACCAACGAAATTTCATTATCCTGGATCTCCGATTCGTCGATCTTGGAGAGATAGATATTAAGTATGAATCAAATTTTGCTATTGGTTCCTAATATATAACGTCACGGAAGTAGGCGTATTTTTCATAATAGATAGAACATGGTGTGCGATATTTTATCTGATTTAAGTGAATTATTGTTGTACGAATTTTACTGAGTAATATTCACGTACGTATAATGTTGTTTTAATTTCCCAAGAAAACAATCGAACGTAGTTATATCTGCTGGCGTATTTTCAAACTACATTTGTCGACGATGGCTGCTGATCTCGGATCGGGATTTCGAACTCCCAATTTCGGCGGTTCGAAATGAACTTAATCTCTATCTCCAGTCCAGCTCTGAACTCGACTGGTGAAACAGTTTTCAGTGTCGATCTTAGATACAATCTCAGACTGAGTTTCAAACCACGATGGTGCTACTGGGTATAAGGGCGCGTTTACACGATCGTAGTAGCTATCACGACAAGGCCTATTTACACACACGATCGAGACATGCTGTGATAGTTAACCCTAAAAGGGACATGTCCGATTAACACTTGTGTGAACACATTGATAGACCTTACATGTAAATCCTTTTGTCAAGAGGTTGATATTTGTTGGGGTGGTCAAATATCGTGACAGGATATTAATGACACGTAAACATATATTGTTCCCGTGGTTTATTGTGTGACAATACATATACTGTCATTACTGCCGTGTTATACCTATATAATATGTCCTGACATACCGCCACATAGTGTAAGAACCGCGACAGGTATTAACAGAATCAAAATAATTCGGCAATGCTACTGTCAAAGTGAACACATGTACAAATTTTTGACCCGCACTACCACGATAGTGATGCTACACGGTTTATACTACGATAGTTACACGATAGTTGCATGTTCTGTAACGACAATCACTATCAGCTACCTAGCTCGAGCTGATATCGCGATAATGCTATCGCGACGGTGTGACAGTAACTACTGTACAGTTTACACGGCGATAGTAATCCAAGAGTGTCTCGCGCGATAGGAGCTATCGCGATTAATTATCGCCGTGTAAAAGCGCCCTAACGTGCGTTCTACAATGACACGCACGCGGATAAGGATCACGTACGGATGCACGTAAGAAAAGCTGGACATCTCCCAACTCTTCCGTGTCCATGAATGCATGTAGCCAATAGGAATCGAGTAATTTGTTTGTTGATACACGTTTTCGTGGCCATCGTGGTATACACGGCAACAAACGCTGTGTTTATCATATTCGTTTTAATAAATAAATGCACATTGTTCGGCAGTAGTATTTATGCATTTTTAAACACTGTAGAAATATACAAAATGAAATGTGTACATTACGAAACGTGTATCGGTAATTTGGAACAGCTGAGTATTTTTGATTTCGTGACTACGCGTTTCTTCGTATTGTAGAAGGGTTACAATTAATGCCGAGTCGTCGGCTTTTGGAGTGTGAAAATATGCTGCTCGTGGTAAACTGGTCACTTTTGAATGCCATGCTGAAGGTCAATTTTGTATGCACGTTGTATATTCTTCCGCCATATGCAAAAAAAAAAAATTGCCATTGGCCTGGTCACTTTATTCATGTGTCGCGGTTAATTGAAACTGAGAAATTATTAGAAAAGTACATTTTTTGTCGCGTTGGTTAATTCTTACACTTAACACGCATTCAAAAAAGAAAGTAAAATAAATTATTTTAATATTCACATATGTTTACCTAACGCTTTTTATTCGATGTTACGGAATGTAACTACTTTCCGTCTGTCGTTACCAACTTAACAGGGCGCATGGCAGTCTATGTGTCCGTTAGGCGTTATGCTGCTAAGAGCAGTGACATTTTTCAGAGGTTGATTTCAAAAGTGCTCAGTTTACCGTGAATAGCCTATACGGGCGACGGTTACACTTCCATATATGACAATAGGCTCCATAGGTGTGACTTCGTAGTGTGGAAAGATTATTGGGTGGCTCTTACGGGTGATCGAGTCGCCGGCGACCGGAGACTGACAAAGAGCGTGGGAGATTAGTCCACCTCTAACGTCACAAATCATCCACGTTCTTTGTCTAGGACACTTCCGTACACACATTATCTTAGTATGATGTTGGAACTCGAAGAGATAGTTTGTTTGTGGCTGATAGCTAAGAAATTACGCAGGAGGAAAAAAAAGGAGGGCGACGTGGGTTCAGCCAATGGCATGTGAGGCGACGTGGGTTCGTCCAATGACATGTGATATACTAAATAGAGGACTGTTTTGGAGGATCATCGAAGATATAAGGAAGGACAGCAATGCATTTTTTAAATTATTTCAGAATGTCTTTGAATTCCTTTGATGAGCTGTACGAGATACTGTCTCGATCGTTTCAGAGGCAAGACACAATATATGAAAGTGCATACCCAGGAAGGAAAGATTATCAGCAACGCTATGGTAGGCTCAAATGTTAATTTAAATCTGCGTAAAATAGATATGTGCAACTGGGTACAATATGTGTGCATTAATCTACATGTTCAATATAAGTCAAACACACTTGATGCGTCTGATGGTGTGGCCGGTCCAGGAGTGGAAGGTGATGGGGATGTCATATGGTGTGGTGTTTGTGTTGCCTTTGCTTGCGCGTTGGAGCGGGATTGTTACCGCAATGTGCCATATGGATGTGGACGAAATGAAGGCGCTGCGATTTGTGACAGTGAATTAAATGGGGCTTGCTGTGGCTGCTGCGGGGCAAACGAGTATTGCATAGTACGTGCATGCGTGTGTGATACATATTTACGTTATGCAAAGACACCTATAATGTCGCACTTCGCTTGTAATTTCCTCTCAGTAGGGATGTTTTTTTAGGTCACCTAATAATAAAAGAAAAAAAAAAGTTGTCTTCGTGACATGAATCAGGTTGAGCAGCACACCGTTGGGCCAAACTTCTTTTCAAAACTTCACACAGTTCTGTCACTTCAGATCTCTCCTCCTTACCTCCTTTTCCGTTTTCGTTCACCTCTCTGGACCGTTCCAATGGGAACAGTTTCTTCATAGGCTTGTTTTTCCTCGCAAGTATCGAAATTCGATAGAGTACAGAAAGAATATGACACAGAGTGTAAAAATGCGAGCATGTAAATATATACAAAGTGTACGGTATTACATACTGTCCATGCTACTTTTCACAATACAGCAATGTATTTTACAACATGCCTGCCCGTTGGGTAAAATTATTTATATTACACTTATTTCTAGATTATTTTAAGGAATACAACTTAAGTTGATAAAACTATAGAAGGTGTTCACAGTTGCCTTAAATGGCATTTCTTTTGCACATTTCTTTAATAGTGTAATGCTGATACTAAGAACACTTAACTAGCACTCGCAGGTCAGAATATCTCTTCGAGCTGTTTTCTGTGCACTCACCTGCTATGCGCATTCGGAACACGAATGAAAAGTCATCAAAGTAAACATATCTTTTTTTTGCTATCCGTTGAACCCGATCCCGACGGCACATGTTTCTTTCTTCTCATTTCCCTCGAGTAGTATAACCTCAGATTCCTCCATTTCACCATTAAGGATTTTCCTGCAATTAAGTCATTAATAATGTAGTAGTTTATTAGTAACGACTATTGAACATTACACCTACAATTAATTTTTTTCCCTGATACCTAGCTTCTGGCTGCGCATTACCAGATCTACATTGCACGTACAGAATTGGCATTTCTACAGTAAGTGGGATTATTCAAGACGCCATTTGGGAAGAACTGAAAGAGAGCTGAATTCCACAACCTTCAGTAGAAGACTAGTTACGGATTCCCGAAGAGTTCGAGCATCGCTCTAATTTCCCACATTACATTGGTTGCATCGATGGCAAACCGTTCGGATAGTTAAACCAAATGGAAGTGTGTCAGAATATTATAACTTTTTTTTCTATTTTCCTTTTAGCATTATGTGATGCAAGCTATAATTGTACATTTTTTTGACATCGGATTATATGGAAAGAATCTCGATGCATCTATTTTCGCAGACAGTGCATTCAAAAATATGCCACCAGCAAGTTGTGACCCCTCACCCAAAATTCTGACATCTTTTGAGCACGGAGTTCGCTTAAAACAAATATTTTTCATCACGGCAAAATTTTCAACTTTCTACCTACCCGAATTCGGCAAAAAAGACGTGGTTTTTACCACATACCAGCTGTTTGTACCTAGTGACGACGCAGCTCAGGGGTGGGCGGCGCCAATTTGACGGCGTCACCACTGGCATCGATTCCCACTACAGCCCGGCACAGTGACTTTCCAACTGCTCGGTCCCTTCGCGTATGGCGGCCGCCCGGCAGGCCGGTCGCTGGGGCGCACATGTGTACGGCGCTCCGTGGTACTAGGAGGCTGTCGTCGCGTCCAACCGGCCAATCGGCGAGAGCGTGAGGTTTCCCGCGTCTGTGACATCACTTCCTACAGCCTGTTTGTACGCCGGGAGTTTTGTGACATGTGAGCACGTGGACAGCCCATATTTGGTGTGATCATACGAAGACCTGTGGATGTCATTACATTAACCCCTATAAGGAGGAATACCTTTTTCAACGAACTTTTTCCTTATATGGTTATGTATAATTCTATTGGCTGTTAATTTTGCTAACCCCTCTTTTGCTTTGTGAATTGTATAAATGGTTGGTGCACCTCTGGCTTGGGGTCAGATTCTGTCACTGCCCCAGGAGTCACCATGCCACCAGTTGAGTAATGAGTAATTAATGAATCTCCAGTATAGTCCTTATGGCACTTGTAGCAGGCACACTTGGTGTCCTAGGTAGGAGACAGGTGTCAAGATGGCGAAAGGAATTTGATATATTTTACTCAAATTGAGAATATTAGCACCACGAGGAAATTAATTGGAAGCAAATTTTAATATTTTCCATCTTACTTCAAGAGTTTGCTAGCCAAGCACTAAGTCATTTTTTTTAAAGGGAAATGTGTGTTTTCCCAAAATGTTTCCATGGAATTTTAGATTTATAGGAATTTTAAGCCAGCTAAAATTTGAAAACAAAATAAAAATAATGATATTTATTGCTAAATCGTACCGATAAACTTTTGGAGGCGTCATAATTGGTTGGCCTTGTAATCATTGTATAAGCCATAAATGATTAAAAATTTTGGAAAAAATACAATTGAAAAACTTGTCCACCCAGATTTGCCGTTTCTTTAAAATCAAACAAAATTATTCTTGTTACCAGATGGAGTTCAGATTAAGCCTAGTAAATTTTCTGTAATTTTGGCTGCTGGTGAAAATTGGTGACCTATGAGAATAACAAAATATGTTATGTACTTTCTTATCATTGTGAATAGAGACAATTATCGATAATATATATAAATTTACAGTAAATAAAGTAGCTTGACGCCTTTCATTTTGGTGGAACACTGTTCTGGGTCAACAGTATAATCTAAAATTATTCATAAATATAACAAATTGACAATATTTTTTTGTGATATGCTGTAGGGATAGAGAATCACTGTGCTGGGCGAGTAGTCTATACTTATTTACTTGACACTTTTTCTCCAAGTTATTAGCATGGAGACTTATTGGTCCATATGATGTGTGTCTATATATATATATATATATATATTGGCTGAAATACTCAAATTCTAGACAAACTATTGAAGTATATACTATTGTAGGCCTTGTGGCTATACAAACTTATTATTTTTAATTTTTGTCTAATGTCCGCACCTCGGTGCTTATGAATATTTGTATGAAACATGAAAATATGTCGAAGGAATGATAATTGCACCTTTAATGAAAAGAAAACAAAAGAAACAAAAATAAATATCTTGAAACCACTCATGAATTTGGCTGGTAATAATATCTTACCGTTTGTTTTAAGTTTAAGTGTTATTTCAAAGAATTGTTTCAATTTTTGCTCTCCTTTACGAGGTTTTGTTTCTTCTTAGGGAGTTTTGAATTTTGGGACCTTCTGTTCCATCTTGCTGCCTCCTTGGGGGCAAGGGCGTTGCAAAGTGAACGGAACATACCAGAATCCTGTTCACTGAATGCGGACGTAAACAACATCCTCCCATGTGTGTTCGTGAGTGGGCAATGAAGCCTTCGGGCTGTACACGCATATTAAGAGACCTTATGGAGGCAAGAATTTATCCCCGACCAAACGTGTTTTTAACTACAGATAGTCTAGGGCTAAACGGTATGTGTAATGCACGTTTGGTATCCTAATCGACAAATGGAGAATATTTCAACGGCCACTTTACACGTCCGCCGATTTCGCCCAAGATATTATGAAAGCGTGTGTGATGTTGCATATATTTGTGCGCATGCGGGGTGGATTTCGCTTTGAAGATACATTGAGTTTTGAAGGCTTGGATAATGTTCCAGTCCTACATGCATGAAATGCTGGACAAACCTCTATGAAAACCAGGGATCAGTTTGCCGAATATTTTACTGGGGTTTGTAATCTGCCATGACAATACGACCGTATTTAAAATTATGAAAAATTATTCGTTAAAATAAAATTACAGAAAATTTGTGTTTTACAGTGCTCTTTATTAACACACCAAATTCTATTCTATACACGACTACATTTTTCAGAACTCATGTAGCTCACGCATAATAATGTCAAATGAACACCACTGGCGGTATGCTGCCTGTGATGTATACAAATGTTCATGTTCTTTGAAATAAATATTACTGTCATCGTGTTTTACAATGCTACCAAGGGACTCTTGTTTTTATGAACACGCTACATTTACCTATTTATGTGATACAGCACTCATATAGTTCATAACTTGGTAAAGCTGTTTTAAAAGCAGACATGACCAATTTCATTTCCTTTCTCCACTTCAACCGTGTCGTATTCTGAATATATTTCTCTGCTAACTGCCAACCACGCATCCTGTTTTTTGGCTTTGTCTGAATACTCATCGGTAGCTACATCCCACAACCCCGCGCGTACACGAATCACTTGAATAAACTTTTCGGTATCGAAAACTGGACTGGACGCCACGGTGACTGTCTTCCGTCTAAAAACTCCCATGAAAATGCATGTAAAGGCTGTTCACGATAAAGTGAGCACTTTTGAAATCAACATTTAAAAAAAATCACTGCTCCTACCTGATTGTATTTTAATGGGCGCACTGAGTGACATGCACCTAGTGTTGGTAATGATGAAGGGTAAGTAGTTTCCACACCTTAACGTCAAATAAAACGTGTTATGCTATCATTTGTAATAACTTAAATTATTTATTTCGCTTTCTGCTTTATAATGCATCGAAGTGTAAAAATGAGCAGATTTGTAAAATAATTACTTTCCTAATTATTTCATTTTCACTTGACCGACGCATAAATAAAGTGACGAGGCTCATGGCAATGTTAATTTTACATAAGGCGGAAGAAAACACAACTCCCATACAAGTATATCTTAAGCAGGGCTTTCAGAAGTGCTCACTTTATCGTGAATAGCCAATACCTATAGTCGCCCGCTGGTCTGCAGATCGTTGGGGACCGGAGGGGAAGGGCGACTTCCATCCGGTCGTCAAGCGATGTGCTAGCGACTGTCACCCGTCTGAACATTCCCATTGCTGCCAATGTATCCCCGGTCGCCCGTGTGAAAGGAGCCGAATGAAGCCTTTTAAAAGACTCATGTAAAATTGCATCGAAATATTCACTTTTGGGATTATATAATTTTTTTGCAAAGCAATTGTACATGATTTAATTGGAATATAGGAAGTTTACATGCGTTGTAACAATTTTCGTAGAGTAACAAAATCAATCAAACAAATCCCTAGGTTTATAAAATATTTCATTAATTACATCGTATTTGCTCATAAATAGCAGTTTTACAGTTCGAACTCAAGGCTGGTTGAAAATTTGGCATTGTAAAATACACGTTAATGTAATTCGGTTATATATATATATATATATATATATATATATATATATATATATATATATATATATATATATATATATATATATATATATATATATATATATATATCCAAGGTCTTTTTTTTTAAGCAGAAAAACCTGTGCTTCTTTGCTGTCGAAGACATTTGTATCATCGTATTGCCCGTTTCCTGGAAAGGTCAGAAAAATTTATAATTAACTAAAAAACTACTAAAAAACTAATTGGTATATTTGCTTCAATACAGAGCTTGGCAGTATTATTTCTCACACTTAGGCTTTTGTTTCAAGTTCATGTCTTCGAAATTGGACTCAAAAAACCAAATTTCATTAACATGTAATTACCTATACCAAATGCTCACCCAGGCAAGGGCATTGAGGGGGTAGTTAGTATATACCTAAACAATAAATAAAATACTGTGCTGTAAAAAAAGCTAATAAAACTGTAAAACAAATTCCACACACAAATAACCGAAATGTGGAGATATCATAGAACTGCACGACATTGTTTTGAAATATCCTGAGTGCATTTTCGTTTCCTCGTTTATGCGAGAGGGAACCCACAAAGCTGCCCGCGCCTGCAGAAATGTTCACCTAGCGAAAACGTAATATGAAGAACAGGGGCGAACTGATAAATCGAAAAGTGGATTGAGGTTGGCGAGAGGGGCAGATTTCTGTTGGAATTGCGCTTCCGTTAGGGGATTGCTGGCCATATCCTATTTGCGTACGGTTGGAGGAGCCTGAGCCTGTTTCGTTAATTCGAATTACAGTGGCTGGGTTGGGGGGGGGGGGGGGGGTTAGTACCCAAGCTGAGTGCGTTTGCAATATTGATGACGGCGTGGAGAAGCAGTGCATGGATGTCAACTCAGGGGGTGTCGTATAGCAGGCTGGATCTTCTCATACGTACGCGGTGTTCTGGTCCCTCAACCAGACTCAAAACCACTCTCAGTTGACAATGCTAATACCTGGGGTGCGAGCTGGTAAATTTACAAATGACAATCTGTTAATATAAAACTACACATTTATTCTCAGCTTGTTTATAGAATAAAATAATGTCAAAATAGTAAGTATGACCTGTAGCAACGTGCTTGATTGAAGCGTCAGAACAGATTCTGCAAGCAAAAGGAGAAATACTAAAGCTGAGATATTAAATTACTTTCATACATAAATGCTTGTAATTCGCTGCGCGTAGCTTTCCCTAAGTGACGACCAGCACTGGGAACGGGATTCACCTACCACTGAATGATACGTCGACGACGCACAAAGCTCCTCCGTCGTGGGATGATCCAGGTGTCCTCACAGCTGACTGGCTAACGTTCTCCGTCGTCCGGTGTCTCCTGCTCACCGACTTGCAGACTCCCTGCCCTGGAGTCCGTCACGTCTTGAGTATCGTATAGACTGACTGTAAAAAGGGGGGGGGGGGGGCTGAACTGTACGTCCCTTTATAGGAGCCCATATGACGTCGTTGCCACTCTGCACAGCACCCTGCTTTCCGCCTTTGGAGCCAGAGCCATGACCTCAACAGCATGGCCGACGTAAGGCACACCTACTGGGGTGCCGTGGGTTCGAGACCCGGGGGTCACATCAGCGTGTTTTCCAGAGAGCTTAGATCGGTCTGGGCCTAGTGACAGGTGTTTGAAGACGCATGTGCAGATGCACATACTTGCACATGAATTAGAAAGCGTTTCAACTATTAGAGCCGACCTCCCCTGGCGCAGTCGGTTGGTGAGCCACCGGTCTGGAGTGCGGGAGGCTCTGGGTTCGAATCCCGGGTAAGGAATTGGTGTTAATTTAAGTTAGGTTATAAGTTAATCTGTAAGCTGTCCCTGCTAAGCTTTCAAGCATAAAATCGGGGGACGTTAAAAAGCCGTTTTCAATAACAATTAACGATTAGATCATGATTAACGGCGGAGAATCTTGAATCACACGGTCGTGTTGTTTCAGTTAGCGTTTCTCCTTGGCGACTGTGGACTGAGCCGCTGAACCGAATTCACTCAAACAAACGGCAATGTCATCACAATTACTCCAGCAGTACGATTATGACAAATAAAAGGAAATATGAAGCAAGCATAATAATGTTACAGTCGTCACAAACAACAACCAAATACAGAATTGATATCCTGTATATATACTCTGGAATCAACAATCAAACTACAACCTTAATACACCACAAAGGTGCATTCCTCCTAATGAGTTCCCTTAATGAACTATAATTTCACTGTCAACTGTCAGTCACATACGTGCGTATTTATTGGTGCAGGTGAAAATTAATTTTTCTGGTTCGTTTGGTGCAAGTGTATTGACAGGTAAGTTAATCAGGCTTCTTTTATGACACAAACGATATATACTTTATAATAGCACTAACATACTACTTTGAATAAATGTTATCTACGGACCAAAAAAAGAACAGAAGCAATAACAAAACATAAACCGATTATTACGGCAAAAAAATTAATTATGGATTAAAATAAAATTCAGCATGACCATGAATATGCATGACACCAGTCGTACCAACCAGCTTGTGGTACAACCAAATCTGATCACCAATTTCAAACTTCATATTCTTACGCGAAAACATGTAAGCGTTACCAAATACACTAATACACTGAATTGTGCAAATCTGCACGTTGTACCGAGATGTTTTGGCTACATGTTTTTATAAGTTGCATATCCACTGCGCAGTATTTCGAGGAATTAATTCTAATAAGTCTATTAATTTTTCAAACACAGTTTTTATTTGAAAATGTTGGTCTTTCTTTATACGTATGTTCCTTAAACTTAGGTTAGGATAATAAAATCCTTCATTTGACCTTTTAACTCTCCCAAAAATTTTGGAAACTGGATTACATGGATTTGCACCAAACACTATAACTAGAAAGTTACTACGCAAGAAAGTAAAAATTGTGATATAAACGTGTAGTTAGGAACGCCAAATGCGCTTACAAACGCTGGCAAAAATCTCGAGCATTCCTGGGTGGCAAAAGGGAAAATTGTGAACACCTTATTACGTACAATTTTGTTTCCATGTGCCAAGTAAGGTATGTCAGTAGGTAAGTTTCTCTTGGAATGATAACAATTTTTGTATTTTACCCAAAACTTTCAATGAGGCCAAACGATGAATTTTCGGATATTTGTTTCGATTGCGGAGTAACAAATTCATCAGTAAAGTTTCCCTCCACATTTCTAAATGGCTGAGCCTACAAGTGATGTTACCCATGTGCATTTAGTTTCGTGGCAAATCTCTGTCAATGCGTGTCTGTCTCTGTATATATACGTGTCATTTCACTTTTTTTTTTGTAAAATTGTTGTTCTGCGTTGCCTTCAAAAAGCAATGTTTCTGGCCCGAGTACCGGAATAAGTTTTTGAATGTAAGTTTACTTAGGAATGTAAGTTTACTTAGGAATGTAAGACTTCTCCTTATTACGGTAGAGGTATGAAGCTCGACTGTTTTGAATAATTAGCTAACACTAATATTTTGGGCCCAGGATAATCCTACATTATTTAAAATAATTGTAACGAGGTACATTAATTTTTTACATTAACAGCTTAAACAAAGAAGTATTTCGAAACTAAAATTTCCTTCTTTTTGCCTACGATATGTTTCCATGCCAAGTCCATCGGAATTTTGATGTAGGTAGTTACAGAACGTGTTGACAAGACGAAAAGTTCGGTTTGTGTTATCGCTAATCCAAAACAAAATTTAAGTATTTATGAAAAATATACCAACAAAATAGGTAAAGAGCAGCGAAGTTTCTTTTAGAATTATGTACAGTCTAATATGACCTTTTAGAAAAACCTTACGTTTGAAGCCTGTAATACAAAACTTTCTGATAGAGATTTCTGTGCGCCAGGTATTGCAATAGCTTAATATAAGTAAAATAAAATTACAGATTTCGTTTAATGGTGTTAATAGGTAAGCGTATTATTAAAATATAGATAGGCAAGGATGTAAACAATGAGCCGATCTATTTATTTATTAACTCTGAGAAGGAGGTTTCTGCATTTAGAGGCTGTTCACGGTAAAGTGAGCACATTTGAAATAAACCTCTAAAAAATGTCACTGATCCTAACTGTGTATATTTTAAGTGGCGCACTGAGTGACATGCGCCCAGTGAAGTTGGTAACGGTGGACACAAACAAGTTCCATACCTTAACGTCGAATAAAAAGTGTCAGGTAAACATTTGTTATAACTCGAATTATTTCCTTCACTTTATGTTTTTTTCAATCCATCAAAATGTAAAAATGAGCAGATTAGCAACATTTTTACATTTTCACAGTTTCCATTGGCCGACGCACGAACAAAGTGATGAGGCCTATGGCAATGCTAATTTTACACATGGCGTAAGATTACACAACGCGCATACGAGTAGATCTAAAGCAGGGCTTCCAAAAGTGCTCATTTGACTGTGAACAGCGTATAATCGGCGGTAACAAGCGCTTTCCGACACCGGCCGGCCGTCAAGCGACATCCCGCGACTACTCGGCATTCACGTCCGGCTCGGCAAACTATTTGCCCTCGCCAGACGGGGCGGGGCGCCCACTCGCGACGCACAAACATCAAACACACGGATGTACCGCGCGCATGCCCAATCAAACCACTGGCCGTCACGGCGCGGGACTGCAGCCACGTCGCGTCCCTCGCGTTGTTTACCTTGCCCAACCCACGTGTGTTCCCACGGCAGCGCATGTGCCAGAACTGCCGAGTTGATTCCGCAAACCACGTGTGTCGTTTGCGTACTGCCTGCCTGGTGACGAGCTTAAGGGTGAAGTAAAGCAACTGCCTATGGAGCACTGCACACGACTATACAACGTGAATAACTCTTTTAAAAAGTAGTACAGACACCATAAAAATTGTCAGAAAAGTGCGATTTATGCTGTGCAAGAAAGAAGAATACATATGTTTTGCAAAATTATAAAATATCTTACAAGAATATACTTTTCAAATGTAAAAAAAAATAACTGATTAAAATAATCTGTATTTACAGCAAAATTTGAGCGCATTTCCGTTTTGGATGCTTCGGAAAGCAGAATTTGAAAGAAAATTTTCTTCAAGAAAGGTTGTCATAATAAGCCCCTGTCACACTGTCAAATTTTTCCGACAAACTGCTTCCAATAAATTTGGTAAAATAAAGTGATTGAAGTGATTTGGGCGGCTCTTAACAGCGGGGTTTGAGAGCCGGCGAGGGTGATTGCGGTGAGTATGGAACAGCGTTGGAATGAACGGGCGGGGGAAACGGGAGATCCCCGAGAAAACCCGCCGACCAACGGCATCGTCCGACACGATTCCCACATGGGACAATCCGGTGACCCGGCCGGGGATTGAACCCGGTTCGTCTTGGTGGGAGGCGAGTGCGCTAACCGCTCGGTCACCGCGGCCCCTGGTCAAATGAAGTTGGACAGGTATGACCATTCAATAGGCATCGGCCACCTAAAGGGGAAGATTGAGAGGCCAGCGCCGGTTCCACCGGGAAGTTTTAGTTATGACGTCATCGAATAGTCATAAACGCCGCCATTTTTGTCTGGAGAAGTTGGATGGCTTCAGTTTCCATCAAACATTTGAAAATTGGACCGGTTCTAAAATTGATTTGACGTTTGATGGTCTCAGCCAATCAGAATCGTGTCACAACAACGGATGTCAAGAAACTTAAAATAAGGAACAATTGCTGGGAACGAAGTAAGTTATGAAGATAATTCATTTATGTAGAATCTGTCTGGGTATGAATGCTATGAAAGTGAATATTTCACATAATATTTCGAACTCAGAGGCATTAAATTTCATTGTTCAGGAAACATTTCTTGTAAATAAAATTATAATTTAGTAAAGAAACGAAAATGTATGACAATGTTACTTACATATCCTCCTGTAATGGACCGCATCGAAAAAAATATCAATATCTCACTATGAAAATATTTTTTAATAATATTTCAAATTAGATTCTCCAGATAAAAACATTTTACAATGTGACACATTTTCAAACACATTCAAGATTATTTGATAAAATTAGTACCAAGGTAAAATTTGATGACCGTATTTTGTCCTCAAATTTTATTGTCAAATTTAGTTGAAGGCAAAAATTTGAAGTGTGACAGGGATTTTAGGGCCAGTGACTTTTCGCGTAAAAATTGGAGCACACAGTAGACTTTCATACTATACATACACCTCAGTATAGGCTGTTCACGGTAAAGTGAGAACTTTTGAGGCCCTAGTTGCTTATTATTTCCAGCCATATTTAATCCTTTAACCGTATTTTTAATAATTATTTCCATGTAAGTAATAAGCAAAGTGTGTGCATTCCACCGCACTGCGAATTTAACTTCTTAGACTAAAGATATTACATTTCCTGACATTGATCCAAATGAGAGGGCTTTCAAAAGTGCTCATTTTACCGTGAACAGCATATAGTTGTTATACAGTCGTCTGGGGTAAATTTGTATCAATTAAGGGTAACATTCTACGACAATCTTTTGTTTATAACGAGTGATTCACAGCCCCCACGTCATTTAAACTACGCAGGTGATAAAGTTGCCCTGATGATACAAAGCTACCCCAAATAACTGTAACTCCATTGGTTGCTGGTGCCTTGTCCGCCCTCTACCGAGCCACTCGGGATTACGCAACTCCGACACTGAATCTTCATGGCTCATACGCAAACAAGTAACACGGACCAGAACATGGTTTAACCAATAAAATGTGGTGGGCGACCCTACATTGCGTCGTATGTACCGTATCTCAGTAACTACTTAACGTTAAGTTTGGCAGTGAACGTGTACTTCTGAATTTAAAACAACAACACTTAAGCTGAAAAAAGTAAAACTCAAACCAAAATGTTTCCTTTAACATCTTTCTCTTGAACGTCTTTCCAAACTTAGGAAAATACTGGCAAACATATTCATTTCCATTATTTCATTCGCTGGTATCTGTGTATAATCGGATGAGTTTAAGATTTAGTCAATTTCTTTGCCATGAAAATTAAAACAGAGACTTCTCCTCGTACAAGCAGAAAAAACTTATTTGATTTCTATTAGCGACATAAAAACTCTTGCTTGTGCCTTTACTGGGACTGTTGTGTTACACCCTCTCTTTCGTCTACTGAGACTTAACGAGAGTGTTATAGTTGCATTGCACAGAGGAAAAGATTTTGTTGAATAAAACAAAATTTGTTTACTGCAACCAAATTAGTTGTTTGTATAGGAGTAGTTCAACATTAAGCTGAAAACAAATCAATTTTTTGTTGTTATTTTGTTGCCCCAGACGTGTAACATATGGTTGCTGTAACTAAATATTTGTACGGATGTACTACGTTACAGTTACCAGTTACCGTTGTTGAAAAACAAATCGTTAGCGTGACAGACACTCGAACCGATGGGCCTATGCGCTCAACCTCCACGTCTGGCCTCGACCAAAGTGACTACTATAGAAATATGAATGTATATACGGTTGTATAGAATCTACCGAGCGAGGTGGCGCAGTGGTAACTCACTCGACTCGCATTCGGGAGGACCCGGTCCGGCCATCCTGATTTCGGTTTTCCATGGTTTTCCGAAATCACTCCATGCGAATGCTGGGATGGGTCCCTAACAAAGGCCATTGCCGATTCCTTCCCATTCCTTCCCCAATCCCTATTCCCTGTGAAACTTGCACCGTCTCTAATGACCTCGCTGTTGACGAGACGTTAAGCCCAACTACCTACCTTTAAAGAATCTGATTTAAGTAGACAAATATTTTTACGTTTTACTTTTTTTTTTTTGGTTGAAAAAGTTTCGCAGGGATTGTTTCTGCCATTACTAAACTCAAATTAAAACTTAGCACTAATCAACAATGTTATTATTCCTAATTGTCGAAGAAATTATAGCTAACTTCTCATGCTGAAAATTCTCATGAAGGCATTCAAACAAATAACCCTATTACACTCAAAAACCAAACTAATTAAATGCCGATATTGGACCAATACGATTTTGTTTCAACCACAAATACTGTAATAACAGACTTAAACTGTCCCATCTAACTACGTGCTTTTTATTTTTAGACAAAATAGTAATTTGACTCTTCCGCGGTATTCGTAAATTTTACGCAACCGAACCGATTTTTTTAACATACTCATAAAATGGTTGTACATACTAAACACATGTAGATAATGTTACAATAACCAAAACAGTTTCCGCCTCAATAAATTGTTTTAAAATATTAATACGTTGTTTATAGAAAAGAAAAACGTTTCATTGATTTATTATCAAAAAATCTATCTTCCTCTTAGTTGAAATTTTGAGTGTTTATACTAAATATCTCTAAGAATTTATGTTCGGCAGTATGGTAATTTTCTAAGCAGGCGGTGGAAATTATACAAGATAATTTTAAGCATCATTGCAATGTGGTTGTTTGGCCTTTGATTTCGGGTAAGGAACTCTTCTGTGCAGACCAGAGACTTAGTTTTGTCGAGGTAGTTCACCAGCAATTCCCTTTGTGTTCGGACCTAACTCGTACTGCGCCCGTGCTCACGAAGGGGCAAACATTTCTTTGTAAGCGACACTATCCAACAGCACCTGCGCCAAATCTGATTGCTACGGACGCATGCGATTCGCCGATTAACAACAACTTAACATTTCAATGTGCTAGTTACTATTACGGTATAAAGTTCAGCACAGAGAGATCGCAGGTGAACGTACTTGAAATCTATGACATACACGGAAAAAACCAAATTATGTCTTCGAAAAGTTGTCAAATTCAAAACTTTTACTATTAAAAGTCAATAAAATAAAGACCTATATTAACATTAAGTGAGAATAAAAAAAGTAAAGACTGTACCTGCAATGTCGTGGTATCTTAACAGTTATTTAACAAAGCCATTGAAAAATCACCCGATGTATGATTTGTTTGGTTGGTTACTAAATACGTCATGTGAAACCAGCGTTTTATACTTATGTTAAATTAAAAAAAAAACAGGTAAAATTAAAAATTTACTTAAATTTTATTGACAAGTTGTAATATTTCAATCATAATGAATTATTTATAAGCGAATGGAAGTTTTTAACCTATAAACTGCATGGTAATAATACCACACATCAAGATGCAGAAAGAGGAATATTTAGCGATGCTACTATACAATTTTGGGAATTTCCCTACCCATTTGACTGTTTCCTGAGCATATGTTAGAACGCTACAATGAATGCATTAGGAAATAAATTGCCATTCCCACTTTCCCACTAAGCGTATACACTGGTATGGCAAATTTCCAAATAATTTCTTAGAGTGTAGGTGTGTTGGTAATGCCTAGTAAGAAATAATTATCATGCAAAATATAATTAAAGTGAGAGCGCACGAACGCGGTGCACTGTCACTCTGATTTGATTTTCCAGACTTGGTTAATACTGGTTTTGCATAAGACGGAGGGATGACCTGAAAGTAGAACTTCATCGGGCCTTCAGAGTGGTTGGTTGTGGCCAAGAATAGACTATATAAGTTGATCTCAAGACAGCCACCCTTGGTCAGTCGCTTTGCTCGCGTGATTATTTTTTGTTAATACACAGGCACAATCACGAAGGTATAGGCTGTGAGCTCTTTTGAAGCCCTGGTAACTTTTTTTCTTTCAGCAATTTTTTATTCTTTAACCACCTTTTAAAATAAATATTGCTATCTTAGTTATAAACACAGTGAGCATGTTCCACAGCACTCGAAATTAACGTCCGAGGCTAAAATAAAATATATCTATTGACTATTATTCCAAATGAGAGGGCTTTCAAAAGTGCTCGCTTTATCGTGAATAGCCTATACTGCGGAGTTATTATTTTTTTAATATGTGACATATGTTGGTTACTGAACAGGTGCTAACGAAAATGGCTCATTATACTGTCTTACATTGTCTCGCACAAGAATGATTCACATTACCTCAGTTTTTCCCATCATCTCAAGTTTAAACAAATAAAACCCTTATGTTCGTTGGATGGTTCCTGAAAATTTGGTAAGTGATTTGCAGACAAAAACCACTGGAGAGTTATGGTGTATGACGAAATACAAAACTTAAGTTCTGACTTGAAAGAAGGCAAACAATGAAATAGCTATTATTAACAAATATATGAATAACACACAAACCCACAGAAGGCTTTGGAATAGTCCTACGTGTTATTGGTATATCTTGTTATTTTAACTGTTTTTGCCAAATTCTGGGTACTATCAGGCGTACAACAAAGCTATTTCTATGTAATTTCGTGTTTGTAAGAAATAGTTAATTAGAAGTAAACGTAGTTTACGTTGAACTCCATTGGTACTCTAAATAGGAGAGTAGAGACCATTAAATTCATATAATAGACAGCCAAATCGGTGTGTTAAATATTTTACCCTAAGAAAAGAATAGAAAAATCACACATTTCTCCAGAAATGATTTGTCTGGCCACAAAATGCGTTCAAAAGTTCCAGAAATTCAAAAAACCTTGGTGGACAAAAGAAAAATATCCAAACACGCCGTATAGCTATATATTTTTGTCGTACTGGGGCAAGTAACAAAATGTACGATGCGCTACCAGCACAATTTCCTTGTTCCTCGTTTTCCCCGAGAGATTTCGGGTTCACAAATGTCCAAATTAGACGCTTCTGGCCGTGTTTTTCAATTGCGAAAGGCATTCCATATTACGTTATTTGTATGCCGTATATATTTGTCTGTGATCCCCTCAGTCTCCATTTCCAACCTTTCATGATATTTACGAAAAAAAATTGCGTGCGCACTGATTGGGTGGTCGAGATTGAAAAAAAAAGGAAATTTCACTTTTGAAATTTGATAGCTAACATTTCGGATTTGAACTGGAGTACTTACGCACTCACGTTTGGAGTCGTACTCGGGTTTCCTTTTCGTCACGCCATCCAACACAGGGCGGCAGGTTATGAGGTTGAGGGTGGATGAACAAGGCTTGTATTTGGCTATTCACGCTGAAGTGAGCACAAAGTCCTCTCATTTGTAATAATGGTCAATAAATATATTTTATTTTAGCCTTAGACATTGACTTCCCAGTGCTGTGGAATCTACACACTGTGTTTATTACTCACATTTCAATATTTATTTAGAAAAGGTGTTTAAAGGATAAAAAAGGGGGCAAAAAAAAACTACGGCCTCAAAAGCGCTCACTTTACAATCAACAGCCTATACTTCCAAGTCTTTATTGCGTCATGTTGGCATAAGATCTAGGCGTATTTGTACTCTCTAAAGCTAACAATTAAAAAGAATATGAAAATTTAGATTTCTAAAAAGCTACTACCAACTGATGAATACGCACAGAAGATACAAAACATGAAGCTCTTGCATTAGGACAGTAATCAATTGCTGACTCCCGACGTCGAATGTTATTACACGTGGCAAATGAAGATCAGCATGTCTCTTCACTTAAGTCTCTGAATGAATAGATATAAAACGTCCTGTGAACCGATATCCAGTGCCAGGAGCTGTGAAATTAGCTGGAAATCATTAAACATCGCCTTTGAACCTGTACTATGCAGCCTCCTTCTTCACTTTCCATTACGTTTGACTTTGTAGAGTGTTAGCGGATTCGTCTTTCCTCGGTGTTCCGAAACTTATTTTTCTCTGAGTATTTTTATATACCCTTACTTTCGTTGGTTTCCTTTTATTTGCATGCCACTTCGTCGTTGGAACATCCTTACCGAATTTAACACAACACTTATGGTACTATTTGTTCTTACTATGGTTTGTGTATTAGCTTCTTGATAACATTAGACGAGAGGAAATTTTCTTCCTTCGTGATTATTTTCCTGTTTATATTTGCTCCGCCATCGGCTTGAAATAATATTTTATTATTTTTCAACTTGTTGTTGTTGCCTTTTCTTAAGTACCGAAGCCTTTTCTTCCGAAAAAGAAAACCCAAGGTTTTCCCAAGGGAGTTTTCATCCCTGCTGTAAACAAATACACACTCACTTTCTTGGTTTAAGTGCCTCACTGTTCACTTGGCACTTTCAGAACAGGCCTTCGACAAAGCCCCAAAGTTGCATGCTTCGCACATGTAAAGGTACGCTACTGGCGAATGATGGGAAGATGTCGTATGTTTTAGCGTGTTTGTAAAGTTTTAACGATATTGGTGGCACGAAATATTTTTTTAATGCTCATTATAGTGTAAGAAGTAACATAATGGTACGGTATATGTGTTCTTGTCTAGTCATGTTTAATTTGACCAGCAAGTCGATAGGCCCAGAGTGATGCTAGATTTTCAAGGCGGGGTAAAATGCAATTGTTGATCAAACTAAGTAGGGGTACAAAAATACTCATTTAACAATGTAGCAACCAACTACACGCGCCTGCCTTTACTCAGATATCTGCATGCTTTGCAAATTCACGAGTAAAAGAATGAAAATAAATTATCGTTTTCTTCTAGATGTGCTGATTTTTTTGAGAGCTACGACGTACAGACCGGTGCGACCGACGACTGTATAATATATTTAAGGGGTGATATAGGCTGTTCACGGTAAACTGAGCACTTTTGAAAACCTGCTTAATGTAGGCACTCTGTAATCTTCTGCCTTATGTAAAATTAAATCTCTCATAGGCCCCATCACATTATTTATGCGTTTGTCAAGTGAAATTATGAAATTATAACAAAAAAAGATTTTATACGAATTTGCTAATTATTACACTTAGGTGCATTACGAAACACAGAAAGTTAACGAATTAATTTAAGTGATCACATATGTTTACATAACACTTTTAATTCGACGTTAAGTCATAGAACTATTTTCCCTCCATCGTTACCAACTGTACTGGGTGAATGTCACGCAATGCGCCCGTTAAAATATATGCGGTTAGGGGCAGTGTCTTTCTTCTAAGGTCGATTTCAAAAGTGCTCATTCGATCGTGAACAGCCTTTACGCGAGAGGACATTGACGAAAAAACGAGGGTTGGTGAGCGATGGGACGACAAGAAGAAGAGAGGCAATTACTCGTGAGTGAAGCTAGAGTAGCACCCACAGGCGCCGGAGGGGTTGGAGGAGCAGGTTCTGCCCTCGCTACTCCAGGCGCTCAGGGGGTGGCACTTCCCTGCTATCTGAGACGTTGACAAATGTGTCCCCCTTCCAACCATCCTCTCCGTCCACCAGCGAAGGTCGCCACCGCAGTGGCGTTGCCTTTACCCTCATTTCATTTGCCCTAAAGTTAGGTTAAGCGAAATTAGGGTAAACGAAGTTGGGCCAAACGAAATTAGAACGAACGCCGTTAGGACAAACGCAATTAGGCTAAGGAAAATTGTGGCAAACGAAGTTAGGCCAAATGAAATGAGGGTAAACGAAGTTAGGCTATTCTCAGTTAGGCTAAACGAAATTAGGATAAACGCCGTTAGCATAAACGCAGCTTTAGGCTAAACAAACTTGGGTTAAACTAAGTTAGTGCAAATAAAATTAGGGTAAACGAAGCTAGGCTAAACGCATTTAGGATAAACGCAATTAGGCTAAAAGATGTCCGGAACGATGCTGTTTAACCACAATCTAGTAACTGTTGATTAAAAAGACTTTAATGTGACTATTTAATATACTGTATATTGATAATTTTTCTAATGCATGCCATTTGTGTACAACAGATTATAGTTGGACCGACACACGAAATGGAAGGGTATAGTGATGAATGCTGGTCAGTAGATGGCACTAGAGGGAAGCAATGTTTAGTTCTTGGAGAAGAAGTTTGGAGTCGCCTATTTAGTATCAGTAGCTCAGCAAAAGAACATTTATTTTCAAATACCAACCAACAGAATTCTCAAGACTCTTTTTGTTTAGTTGGACCCACCACTAAATAATTCGTGTTTTGTTTTACAATACAGAACACCGAAGTTAATTTTACAAAAGGGAATATCGGAAGTAGCGACGTCAAACTGGCACGGAAAATAATAACCAAATTTTAAATTATTGTTTCTAGATTTCAAATCTATAGTTATATAAGGAAAATAATATTCTATAAGAATATATAGTGCCAAGTGAAAATAATATAAACGGTATTATTAATATCTTATTTTATTTTAAGTTATACTGTAGAAACCCCTCACATGTTCAAAGAACAATAGGATATGGAGAATGTCACATTATAACAGATTCAGAATCGATCACAAAACACATATACAAATAAATAAGTAATTGTAATAGATAAATTTAAACAAGCAAAATTTTAAACACATGTGCAAAATAATTGCAGTTACAAAACGATCTCCAAAAATGGAAACGTTATAATTAAAATTCAAAATTTAATTTAGACAAGATCTATATATGTTCAATACATAGGGGCCTACGTCATACAAATTTACATAGTTGTCACACCTATCCAACTGATTTAAATGCATTACAACAGAAGATGTATATTTTTTAAATCATGAAAAGGTTTATTACACAAAAAATTTATATATTGGTTTTGAATAAATTTTTAATTGTATAACATAAGTTCTTTTACTGCTGAGGTAATACTGTAAACAGTTTTTCTACCGATAAATACGCACCCTTTTGATATATCTTTAGTGACATAATACGTAAATGTATAGTTTAAGTTATCTCAAATAGTTACCTAAAACTTTTAATTCGACGTTATGAGATGATATAGAATTCTTTTTAAATATATCAATTCTATTGATTTGACTTAAGTTTACATTATTCTGGATTAAATTTGATTAATTTAGATTGCTTGCTTGCAAAATTAGCATTTCTATTAAACACAACAAAATTGCTTAAAATCGAGAAATTTGCATGCTTTTAGCTTAAATTTGGCTGTTTTTTTTTAATTGGCTCAATTCCTGCACGGCCATTTGTGAAAAAATGTGAAAATTTTGCTTGTTTTTGGCTTAAAATGACATAATTTTGGCTTAAATTTCCTTGTTTTCGAGGATCCAAAACTGTTGCTTAGAAACATGAAAAAGTTACTTGAAAAGGACACAATTACTTGATTTTAGCTTTAATTTAATTGATTTTGAACGTTTTTTCCTCGAATTTCAGATTTTGAGTTTTTAATTTTTTCTTGTACTTTCGTTAAAAATAGCAGGAAATAGTTGTGGTAGTTTTTCCCTGTACTTTAAAGGGAAATTCCCGATTTAAAGTGCGCTGCGCTCACTGTCCCATTTCCTATCTACTTTAGCTGTTTACTGAAAACTTTCAAAATTGTTGCTGTGTTAAGAAAAAAAATTCCTCTAACTTACATTGTAGCCAGTACGAATTAAATATCATTGCAAGAAAATTAACATAAATAATGCGGTGCATTTTTCGAGAAATATTGACAAATAATAATAAAAAATAGTAACAAAATAAATATTACTGCGGATATACCTAATATACATCTTTAATGATATCAAATATACACTGACAACAATCCAAGCTGCTATCAATAGGTACACGACATTTTGTCTGTAATAGCGTTATGTGGGCAGACATTTTTCATTTAATTACGTATCCGCAACGCGGAAATTCATTCAGTGGACATATAAAAATTATTCTTTATCAAATAGGTATATTTGTTTTAGTGACCACGCCATAGAGTACGTTTACTTTCTTTTTAGACGTTTTACTGGCCTAGTTGCAATGTTTTTTACGTTTCTAAGAATTCTACAGTGTCACTTAACAGGTGACAGATAGGCAGTAGACATTGGGTCTATGCGATTTGTTATGTATCTTGTTGCGCTGTGGATGAACGCTAAATACAAAAATGTAAAAATAATGGAAAAAAAAAATTTTTTTTATTTGGTGGCGAAAGAGTCATAGTTATCTAAATAGCACACTTCAGAGTTCTGAAACCCTCATTATGTCACATATCTCAAGCACACTATCTCTGTGGCTGTAAGATGTAAAAGAACCACCATTCGAACTCACTGCTTCTAGATCCCAACTGCTTCATAATTATCAGCCTCCGAGATGTCTCTCGCGTAAGGTATGTTTTGTGCGTGGGACAAGGAGCAAGAAAGCATCAGTATAAATCATCACAAATTGAATGAAGTCATGTTTTTAAACTTCTGACATGTGTTTGTATTTATTTCTTTGGCGTTACTTAATACCTGTCATAACAATGATAACCAGTAAATGTACTTATCTGAGTTAGAATAGAAAAGGCTAGAAATATATGGTATGCACCGAGGGATATTTAACAGGAGAGCGCAAAAATATTCAAACATATGTTGTACCCTAGTCCGATTGCGATTTAAAATTTGCTTGCAACAAACTTATTTTTTCATGGAAAAGTGATCATTTTAATGAGAGAAACTACGAGAGAATGAGGAATGGCCAATTATAAGAAAATCGTTCGGGTGACAGTGAAGTTTACATACTTTCAAATAATGTGTTTTTCGTAAGCTTAAACTGAAATGCAAAGTTTAAACACAGTTACAATATAAACACGACGCTGCTTCTAAGTTTCTCAATCCAATCATACGGTCTGTGTTGATGAGGTTATCGCAACTCAGCGAAAAATTCAATTTTACAGTATGTTACTTCTTGACACGCAAACTAGTTTGCACGCTGCCTGACCTCCGCGCTAAATATGCGACCTTTTCCATCGTAGACAAAAACTTTGCCTTCACAAACTGAACGGCGATGATATAGGCTATTCGCGGAAAAGTGAGCTTCTCGGGGTATCACCAAATATATTACGTAAAATATAATAGAACATTATCTATATAATTCCCACGGTGACTTTGTGGTGAAACTATTGCCTTATAACCCAGGCAGCTCACATTAAATAGTCAATTACTTCATCTGAACGTGGCAAGGAGCCGCGATGTTCGAGACTTTGGCGCACCGACCACGCACAACATTCCGGGTTCGATTCCCGGCGGAATCACTCGCGCGTGGGAGGCGTGGAGAACTTTGCATATTGCCAGTTAGTTTCCTCGGGATGCTCTCTTTCCGCCCATCACTACATTCCCACATCGCTCCATCCACACTTAATTCTACCCCTGCGGATTTTATAGACCTGGTCACAAAGCGACGTCCACATCTATCAACAACTATTACTTTATATAGAAAGCTAATGAAACTGATGGATAACTTACTATTTTCTCAGAAGGGAAAGTATCTAAATTAATATTCATTTCAACTATTATTCCACCTGTAGAAAAATAATCTATATGTGTATGTTAAAATGTGTTATATTTAAAGCATATTGATGTTTTCACCGTAGTAAATATTTCTGCCTCACATTTCGTAGTAAATTATCTGCATTCTCCATTCACATCTTCACTGGTGATATTTTTCTTGGATAAAGTTACAGTTAAAAGGGAATAAAAACGTAGATTGGGAATCAAACCCCGAATCTCTTACTTTCAATACCCGTCCTCTACAAATCGATGTATTGAGTGAGTGAGTGTAGAGATTTGGACGGCTCTGAACATGGAGGTCTTGAGAGCCGATGAGGGTGAAGTGAGGTGAGTATAGAGCAGCGCCAAAATGATAAAGTGGTGGGAAACAGGAGATCCCCGAGAAAACCCGCCGACCAGCGGCATCGTCCGGCACGATTCCCACAACGTGCGAAAATCCAGGAGCGACACGGTCGGAAATCGGACTCGGTTAACCTAACTTGGATACGAGTAGTCTAGCCACTACACCACCGCGACACCCCCTCAACGTATTGAGATTCGTGTCCCGAGATACGATAACTTTATCTGCTAAATGAGAGTTCACTTGATATTCTGCACTGAACATCTGGTGCCTGTCTGACGGAAACCACACCGAAATTATATTTCGCATTTCTTATCTCCTCGTTTCCTTTTAGTCCTTCTTGGATGTCCAACTATGCATTGTTTGTACTACATTCAATTTTTATTGGCTCGTAAGTTGTTTGCGCGCGGAAATGATGTATCGTGCGGTAGCACACAAAAATCGCATTTGAGAAGTCGTGGGGTCGATCCCAACAATCAGTAGCGGAGTCGGATTATGCCAAGTGGTCTTTCCGCCCCCTCCTCCCCATTTCAAGGAAATTATCGTGTATTTCAGTAAACCAAGAGTACTTACAGTTCTTCATCCGTTGACCTTAGATTTATCATTGAATATATAAATATGATAAATTATTACCGTTAATGTATCGCGGTGTAAAGGTATCAACACAATGGTAAACCAAGAATTTTTCATGGAGTTACAGTTTATTTACCGTCCCATCCCCCTGCTGCTTAGAATCGTGGAGAAGCACTAAATAATGTTTGCCTGCAGTTCGTGAAACGCTACGCAGTGAACACTATATCCTGTAAAAACTTTTCTAGTAAATTTATTAAATAGTATTGGAAGTTTTTAACCTGTAAATATTATGGAAATAATACCACACATCAGGCTGCAAAATGTAGGAATGTTTAGTGTTGCTGCTATACAAAGTTGGGAACTTCCCTACGCATTTGACTGTTTCCAGAGCAGATGTAGGAATGCTACCAGAGATGTATGGAAACGACGTTATCAATCACGGTTTCGTACTAAAGGCTCTTCACTGTAAAATGAGCACTTTCGAAAGCCCTGATTAAGATATATTTGTATGCACGTTATGTATTATCGCGTCTTATGTAAAATTTACACTGTCATGGGCCCCATCACTTTATTCATGCGTCGGCGAAACTTAGAAATGATTAGAACTGAATATATATAAAAAAAAAATGCTTTTCTAATACTTCGATACATTAATAGAGTTCAAAGCGAAAGAAATATTTTAAGTGATTACAAATGGTTACTTTGACGTTAAGATATGGAACTATTTTCCATCCATCGTTACCAACTTTACTGGGAGAATGTTAAAATATATGCAGGTATGGGGCAGTGACTTTTTTCCAAGGTTGAGTTTAAAAATGATTACTTTATCGTGAACAGCCTTTATATGTTTACACCGATGTGGCAAATTTGCGAATAATTTCTTAGAGTGCAGGTACAGCGCAACATGTAACAATACTATGCGCCACGAGAGACCAGCGAGGGAACGCACCCCTGCAGAACTGCGAATTCTCCCCAGTCGTACCATTTAAAATTCCTTTAGTCAAAAACTCAAGCAAGCTATTGCAGCGGTATCATTTTCATAGCAAAAAAGTTATCTGCAGTGATTTAACTTTGCATTTTGTTCGGCAGAACAAACGTGGACTCGCGGGATTAACCTCTACATTCTTATTTGCGGGGACAACCGCTCGCTTGGAATCCCAAGACGATAAATACTTCTTTCCGAGGGAATAACCTAGAATTTAGTGCGGCGTTCACGTTGACAAATGTATATATTAAATGCGCGGGTAAAGTTTGACATAGTGGTTTAATATTATTCAGGATCAACACAGAGCTGCCAACATACGCCTTGAAGAAGAAAAAACAGCAGGTTATTACTGCGGAGTTCTCGTACTAAAATCGAGGGCAGGCCAAGACCACTTTTGATGTACATGTATGTATGTCATTTTAATAGAATTCAGATATTTGTATCGCCAAGCAAACTATCTTTTAAACAGTACTAACCAAGTATAAGCAACATTTTGAATAAAAAATTTAGATTAATTTCGGAACTTGCAGTGCCAAAAATTTCTTTGCTTCAGATTTATGAATGACTTGCAGAAAGAAAACCAGTTTACTTGTTTATCCGTTATTTTTGGTCATGTCAACTATACTGTTACAATTAAAGCTTTCTAGTTTATGAATCCAAATACTATTTAGCTTAAAATATACGTTTGTGAGGGTCGTACTCAATGGGTTAGAACAACTCCATAATTGACTCGAGGCTTGGGGTAAGCCTTGGTTTGACACATTATTATTTACCTCTTGGGTTTTACACATATGACATCAGCTGGAAAAATATCGGAGGAGCTAGCACATTATGCATTTAAGTTATTTTAATAAAGCCTAATGCAGTCTAATGTGAAGCCACCATTACGGTTATTTACTGGACTGATCTTTCCCACCTTGCGTGATGCCGAAGGCTGGTTTGTAGACGGACTTCGGCGGTCGGCACGTCGTCATCCTTCTGGCCCTCTGGAACGTCTTCTCCGGTAGACGTCGAGGCGAGAACAAACATCCTTCCCGTCGTCTTGCTAGCCTATATCATGCCGCCGCAGCCTCATTATTCGTCCGGCCGTGATTTGGCAATGGCGCGTACTTTGTAATGTCGCGTACATTCAAGCACAATGTCGGTAACGCGTTAATTTTTTTAATTATGTAGGCCACGGACACGATAATTCATAGGTAGAAAGCACGCAAGTGTTAAAATAAAATGAAAGGTACGGGGTAAAGAGGATGATTGTCCATTTTTACAGAAATGAGATTATGGTGTCATCTGATAGAGAATTGTCAGTACTGTTGGCATGTCAAAACATACGGTTGAAGGAGTTGTGAGTCCGGAATAACAGGCCTCTGGAGTAATACTTTCAGGAGAGGAGTTCATAGCTTCAATCGCAGTTTACTCAAAACTAGCAAATATTGGCATTCATCTCTTTGCCCCTGTGCCCTTCAAATTAATATATTCTTTATCATGTAGCAGTGCTACATAAAATTGATGGAGATATTGTAATAAAACTCGGGTAACATTTTACCGTACCGCAGTTGTAAACCCTCGGATATATATCGTGTCGTTATGTCCCACTTTTTATGACCCGTAGGCTAGGTCATGAGAGCTTTAAGATATAAAATAGGAATAGGGAGAAAGAAATAATTTTAAAGATAATGACAAGAATTGATAGGCCTTTAAATAAAGAACTATTAATAATGCCATTAGGGGCGTATGTTTAAAGAGAACAACAGCCAGAGAGGAGTACCCGAGAAGAATAATAAGAAAAGGGACTTGTCCGACCTCGAACTCGCGACCGCTCGCAGATCAGGGAGAGCAGAGACATCGAGGCTGCTAGTTGCCCGCCTACGGCCATGTTCCACTAGTTCGGAGACCTGTCCACACTTCTCGTCTCACTCCTTCTAATGTGTCGTCCCTTGATTGTGGTGAGTTTATTAGGTGGAGTTTAGCTTCAGGTTCTCGATATTATTTCGTCACTTCGAATAGTCAGCTGGACTCACGTTTCGGTTCTACCTACGCGGAATATCAAGCTTATTTAGACTTTCGACCTTCTAGCTCTGTTGTTTATAAAGGCTGTGCTACCCTCTTTTATAACGTGCGTAACTTTCACGTTGCGCAAGGTTGCGAAACCAAGAGAGCCGAGTGTAATCTTAATAATATTATAAATGCGAAAGTTTTTATGTATGTATGTATGTATGTATGTTTGTTTCTCAATCAGGTCGTAACGGCTCGACGAATTTGGATGGAATTTCGTCCAGGGTTAGATTATATTCTGGATTAGCACATGGGGTACTTTTCATCCAGAAAAAACGAACACTTTCTTAGAGAATATGTAAAAATTTGCCACCAACCATTTAAGTAGAGCACTTGGTCATTATAATTATGGTTTGAATTTTGCACGCGGGTGGAGCCACATGTAACATCTAGTAGTTATACAACTTAATTTCTGTCTCAGGTGATGGAATCAATGATGAGGAAAAAAAGGGGGTTACTTGTAATCCCAGCAAATATACGAAGGTATTTACGGTACCAGCAATTATCCAATTAGGAAATTTCCATGTTCACATTTACAGGAATACAAACGAAAGTAAAAACAAAAATTCCGGTCCCACCTATGCGCGTTAGGTTGCCGCATTAATGTATTTCTTGAAATAGTATCGCATGTTCGGGTAAAGTAGTTGTTGCTTTAGAACTGAACAGACGTCAAAGGAGTACGATTTATGTTTTCTGATAATATCGCTAAGGTTACTGTAAAATTCATCATTTACTATTCCTCCTTTAATGATTGTTGTTATATGAAGGTAGAACAATAGCATAGAAAATTACTAATACACTAGCAAGTGATGCAGTGGTAACAGACTAAACTTTCGTTCAGGAAGATTCAGGTTCACTTCTCTGTTCAGACATCCTGATTTCGGTTCTACAGTTATTTGCCCAAAGTCAGTCCAGGCGGTTTACGAGATGGTTTCTTCATACAGGCCATGGCCAATTCCCTATTTCGGTTTTTTTTTCTCTTGAAGCCACCAGCCCAGTTGTAAGGAAGACGTTATGCCATACGGACCTATCTATAAGCACTGATGAATTAAAACACTGAATCTGGTTATCTACAGACGCTAGCGTAAAATATTCACAACACCTAACATACATTAATTTGGAAACATATTCTTAACAGTTTTATGTCTGTATTTTATTAGAATATATTATATATATCTACCCTTTCAATAACAGCTTATATTTATAGACATCACACAACAACGTGATCGGAATATTCCCGAGTGTATCTTAACAAATGACAGAAGAAAGAACGATGGTACAGTTGTGGAATGCAAAAATAAAATTTCGCACTGAGGAACCAATAGTTCAACAATATCTCCTCTAGACACCAAAAAGGCGATGTCAGTTTGCAGGGGCAGAAGATAACACGTTTAGGTTTCCCATTAACACAAAATTCCATAGAGCTGCGAACAGGAAACACAGTAGTCGCCTGTCAACACGCCGGCCGGTGTTCGTAGCTGACAAATATGGTCATTGTGTAAAGACTGTTCACGATAAAATGAGCACTTTTGAACTCAATAGGAATGTCACTGCCCCTTCCTGTATATATTTTAACGGGCGCACTGAGTAACATGTGCCTTGTAAAGTTGGAAACGATGGAAGGAAAGTAGTTCCATATATTAACGTGGAATTAAAAGTTTTAGATAACCTTCTATAATTACTTAAATTATTTATTTCGCTTTCTGTTTTTTTTCTAATGCGTGGAATTGTAAGAAAAAAAAGAGCAGATTTGTGAGAAAAAAAATTCCTAATAAATTCACAGTTTCACTTGACCAGCAAGTGATTAGGCCCATGGCAACGTTAGTTTTACATAAGGCGGAAGAATACACAACGTGCATACAAGTAGATTTTAAGCAGGACTTTCAAAAGTGCTCATTTTCCCGTGAACAGCCTATATAAGGAAGTAGGTGAGAGCGCTTTCGAAGCAGACAGATTGTACTGGACGCGGTATCCCAACAAACGACATCCAACACATACGATGAACCAACGACTGGACCTGAGACTGTGGGAATGCGAAAAATCTTAAACGCCTCAAGTTAACGTCCGGTTGTACGGAAGCATTGTGACGGCGATGAAAAACAGCATTACGTTAGCTACTTTAAAAAAATCATCCCGTTTGGTTGTTTAATAAACAAGTCATGTTTTAACATAAATGTTTAATAATATTTGGTTTAATATAAAATTTCCTTTTATTTTGTACATTTCATTTATATTTAATGATAATAAAAACAGAGAGGGGAAAGGGTGTGTTGGCAATACCTAGTAAGAAATAGTTCTTAGAGTAAAATATTATTAAGCTGAGTGCGCACAAATACGGTGTGTTGTCCCTTTGATTTAATGTTCTAGACTTCGTTAAGCGGAGGAATATCCTGAAAATATAACTTCATCAGGGCATCAGGAAAGTTGGAAATAACCATAAACGGACTATATAAGACGAGTGCGCGATGTTGGAAAGTGTAGAAGCGATCTCGCGAACTATCGTGCGGGCCATTGCACGCGAAATGGTTACCGTACTTACGACTTTCTACATGAAATAATTCCACCCACACAGCTTACAGCGATGAAAACATTGGTCCCAGCCGACTTTATGAAACGACTGGAATTCTGCTTCTTTATGTTGCAGCAAATTGCCGAAGAGGACAAGTTCGCAGCATGGGTACTCTTCGCAGATGAATAAGACATTTGGACAGCTCGTAATAACGTATCGAGAGTTACAGAGAGAGCTACTTTCATGGGGGACGAGTACTTCAAAATCCGTAACAGTCATGCTTGGGTTGCAGTAAAACCCAACTGCCACGCACTGAAAACCATCACGTGATATCCACTATGTATGTCTCTGCAGAAGTTGCCAGCAACCTCATAAAATGGTGTACACTTTTTTGCTCCGGCTTATGTCACTAGTACTATGTATCTTCCAATTTCTGCAGGAGTCTTTAATTCTGCAGTTGGGGGATGCACCTTCGGATGCACGTCAGGCCATGTTTCCCCACCAGAACGGAGTCCCGCTTAATTTATTCAGTGGAATTTATCAGTGCCTTGATGTACCGAACCCGAATGAGTGGACTGCAGAGGCGGGGCCATTTTTTTTGGTCAACATGATCACCAGATCTCGCCCCGCCTGACTTATACATGTTGATCCCATCACATTAAAACGCCTTTGTATGCATTACCTGTGGACACTAGTTTGGAGCAGACTACTGCTATACGGCAATGCCACACCGTCTATCTTTGAACCTGTGTCACATCATGTGACAACCTCTGTGGCCAATGGCGGGTCACATTTCACAGAAATTGTGACCCTCCTGTCTTATAACCGTGCGTGCACAATGAGAGCTATAAATAGCTATGTGCTTTTACACAGTGTCGGGTAACCCAATAGTAAAATTGGTTTCTCGTTGCAAAATGTTACATTTGCACCCATATAACCTAACCTGGTGTTTTTTGTCATTTGTTTGATAATCGGCCGGTATTGCTGATATGACTTTCACGGTGTAAATCATATTGTTTTTTTTTTCTTTTATCTTGAACATATTTCTCCCCAAAATTAAAATCTGTTCGCGATTACAGGGCTGAGGAGTACGTTAAAGAATTTCATTGGCATTTGTTTGCAGTGGAATGAGTAAGTGCCGGACGGAAAATTTTCGTAGGCTGTGCTGGTATTTTCTTTTTCCATTACCAGTGTAACGTAAACCACAAAGTACCTGGTCCTGCAACTGACGTCACTGGCTATTTAGCGGCTTGCCCACGTGTTGCTGCGGCTGCCAACAGCAAGGGTGGCCAGGAGGCGCGTAAACGCTGGGTGCAGCGCGACCTCGGCAAGCTTGCCCGGCTGTTTTATCAACACTCCCGGGGAAAGGGTAACAAGGTAACGAAAGGGTAACGGAGCGCCATCTTGCTCCAGTCCGCCGGAGGCCCTGCCGGTTCGACGCCTGACAGGAGGACCACCAGTCCCGGGGTCCAGTGGTCATCACCATCGCGAGCCGCCTTCGATAGAGCCTCCTCGTTACCCAAGGGTAATTATATTTCCTAATAGGGTGACATAGGCCACGTGAGGCATCGGGATAGGCGAAGGCCAACATTAAGGTCCTTAAGAGCAAGAGTTCATTAAGATTACTTATTTAACTCTCTAAAGTAAATCAAAGTAGTTCATGCCACTAACTAGTGCATTTATATTATTTTAACCGCACTTACTCAGCGATATTTGCATTGCTTAGCTTTGAATAAAGTAGAGTTTTGTATTAACGAGTGCCTTTACTTCTGTGTACAAGCATTCCCCTATCGAGTGCATGACCTCGTACTTCAGGAGAGTTCACAGCAGTGTGGTCGCAATGCGTTCAGTATTCGTAGATCCACTAAGGTCACTGGCTCATGCTGCGTGTACAGAGACTGTACAGAAGCGAGTAAGCACCACCGTTCGCTGCTGCAGTTCGCCACCCGTCACTGGAAACAACGAGGTTCACTCGAGAAAATACACTCTCGTCTTTGAAGTTCAGCCGCTTGCGCTGGGACAAAGCTGCGACCTTCAAAATGTGAGTAAAGCGAGCGACTTCGAGATAACATTTATACACATAAAATGAAATGTAGTTAATCTCATGTGTGTTCTTAGCTGGTTCTGGTACTTGGGATGCGGAACTGATCGTGGATGCCGTATTACGTTGGCCATGCACCATTGTTACATCAACAACGAGAATAAAAATGCGCCTTTAATATTGAAATTGAAATGATTTAAAAAAATTGGAACAGGTTAGTACAAACAGGTGAGAATGATTTAAGAAATTTTTAACAGTTGTAGGTCACTGTAATATGTTTCCGACATGATGCAGAGTTGATTGACCCCAACTTTAATATTATCACAGACGATCTTTTGGATGTTCCTCTCTCACTTAATTCAATATTTTCAGTAAGTTGCCAGATTATATTTACTATTTACTGTAATATGTGTTTACACGAATTATTATCTTAATGACACCAACACATTATTTTACTTTAAAAATTATAATGTGCACATGGGCACTAATTGGAACACAGAACTATCGAATAATACATTTTTAGCTATATTGGGGCCTTCGTTTGTACGTGAAATAATTTGATTTCTACATTCACACATAATAAGGATAATTCATACTTAAAAAAATAAATGACAGGTAATGTATCTTCCCGTAATAGTAAATATTTCTCGAACATTTTAGGATTCAGTTAAAATTGATGACATATTAAGCGTTGAACTAAATATTATTGTTTTTCTCCTGTAGCCTATATAGCAGAAATGTAGCACATTTTGTATTGTACTGTATTGTAAAGAACTTTTAAACGTCTCCCGGTATTATTCTTGAAAGCTTAGTAGGAGATGGCTTACAGACTGACTTATAACCTAACTTAAATTAACGCCTATGCCTTACCCGGGATTCGAGCTCAGAGCCTTCCGAATCTCAGATCGGTGGCGCACCAACCGACTGCGCCACGGGAGGTCAGCGTTATAATTTTGTGAGTTAGGTCTATAAAATGTGACATGATCAAAGATTGCAGAGAGACAGTGACAAGTTTTAGATTTGGAAAAAAAAAAGTGTTCTATTGAACAAAGGATAAAGCAATATTTATATTTATTGGCATAAAAATGTATATTTATCATATTTTCACAGTGTCGATAACTCTGCGTGGCGCCGGCTCGTTTCGTATTTTGAGATTGGCGAAAATATGCTAAATTTCCGCATGTTATTACGCTCTAAAGAATCTTTTAAATATTTAGCAGTATCCGGATGCTGTTGGCGATCCTCAGCTGACTACAATATACGCGCAAATTTCGTCTAACATATGTTACACCAGATATGCAGAAGTGCATTACTATGTTCTAACTTATAAGCCAATAATGTATCTCAAGTTGATTCTTCTTCCTGTAAAGGGAACGAATGCAGCGAACACTTAACATGTCGTAAATTAATATGGCATTAGTAATAAATCAATTAGTGCATACCCTGAACACCTTCGGCTGCCTCGCTAACGTCCTTTTCCAAAGTATGCACGAATGCGGTAGTTTTTTCTATAGACCCTAAAGGAGTATTCATAGTAGAGACAGTATTGCCTAGAGCGCACTGTAACTGTACCACTGTCAAAATGGTCTATCAGTAGCCTTCTTTTCCCGAACTCTATCTGTCAGAACATCATTCTGGAGCTGTAAAGAAAGTTTATGCCATCTTCGAAGCTGTCCGTAAATGGAGGTATTAATATTTGGGCCCACAGTATCTGTTCATAACTGAAAAAGCCTGACGTTGATAAGGCCTGTGTATTTTATATTTGACGATAATATTTCTGAGAAAGTGAAGAACGAAAATTCTTAAAGTGGAGGTTGAAATTATCTTGTTACAATTATAAGATCATTTATGTAGCAGGGAAGGAAATTGAAGCTGTTGATGCTATTTCTCGCCAATGTTCTGCTATGACCAATACTTCGTCGAAGAAACATGAGTTACTTTGCCGTGCTGGAGAATCTCGAACGTACTACAACGTTTCGATGTTCTCCGGTATGCTGGATATCGTGCTCTAAACATACGAGTTCGCAATTAATTATGCACGAGGAAAAAAATTTTACATTTGTTGCAGCTGAATTTTTTACGGTAACCAGATTTACATTATCGCTGATGATTGATGTCCGAAGTTTAAAACTTCACCCTCTGTACTACCAGTAATCATGGGCATGTTTCCTTGCAACCAATCGTGAGTGGCATTTTCCAATTCCTATAAAGTGAAGGGATGTGTCAAGTGGCGTACTCACAAAGAGTACGTCGTACGATCCATTCTGACCACATCAGCCATACCAACCATACAGAGCAATACCAACTATACAGAGCAATACCAACCATACCGAGCAATACCAATAATACATAGCAATACCAACCGTACAGAGTAATGCCAACCACACCGAACATACCGACCATACCAAGTATACCGACTATGCATGCCGTACCGACCATACAGACCACATCGGCCACGCAGTATTTCGCTGATTATTTCCTGGATCGATATATCGCTGAGTTCATGCGTCGCTGTCTCGAAGCAATTATTTATCAGATGTGCTCCCATTAGAAACCCAATAATTGCACTCGGAGAGCTGTCACTACGAGCATATGTTAGAACAACATGTACCGAGTGCTATAGGGTTTACCTTAACTGCAGATACAAACGCTGTAAGGTGATTCACGGTGCAAAATGAGATAAAAAAACCTTATACGACCTACGTCCTAAAATAATTCGTAAGGTAGGAAGGTGCCTTTGGAATTCGGTGTTCCAAATGGTTTTCAATTTACATGATAAAAATTATAATTGGGATTAAAGAACAATTCCGTGAATATTGTTGTCTTGAATCGAGATATGAAGTCCGTGAAGGGTCGTTGGATAATATCATCCTAATTAATTTAGAAAATAGGAGTGACAGTTAACTATCCAGCTAATGTGTGTAACCCTTCGGTGCTTCTCGGTTTAATGTCGTCATAATCACGTGTACATTAAAGTACAAAAGAATTTACGGATACATGGCAGGCAACCCTCAGAAATGTGTCTGCCAATATTTAATTTTTTTATCCCCCAGCGTTTTTAGTCAAGTATCAACAATAGATTCACATATTATTTCGAGTGTGCTTTATGAATTGTTCTCGCTGAAAGAGTGAGAAAATTTGGGTACTTTCGATTTGGTGTAATTTCTCGAATTATTCAATGAAGGTAGAACGCGTTTTGGTTGGAATTGCTGTCACATTGGAATACTGATGGCTAGGCGAATGAATCGACACTATACGCTTCCACCGAGAGAAAGCTTTTCTCCAGAAAACAAAGGATTTGTTTGTATAAAATCAAACATTAATTTAGTAACATTAACATAATACTTTGTTGAGTAAAAGGAACTAAAAAAGCAATAACATTATGTTTGTTTATCTGACAAAATGCACATTTGAATAAACAAACCCGTTGTTTTGGGACCAAAAATTTGACTGTTAACACAATATTTAGTTGAATGAACTTATTTGATTTCCTTCGTTCGAAAACCCAGCACGGTAGAATGTTGGGCATTTTTGTTACAATTTGGATAGTAAAAGTATTTTTAGTGCATTTGTCGACGCTTAATGATATAAACATATCAACATAAGTTCAACAGAAAACTAAAAAGTTACGCTGTAATGGAGGAGTCCCAATACCCCGACGAACCCGACACAACAGCCCTGTCACGACGAAATCTGAGTAGCAACCAATGAGAAGCAAGGTTATTGTCACGTCAGTCTAACAAAATCACATCCCCGACAGCCTGAGGAAAGTACATAAGTAAAGTCTATTTCTACTTTTCGTCATGTCGGGCTCATCGGGGCTTGCAATAAACGTAAATACAAAATTACGAAACAAAAGGTCGTGTGTATTTTACTACTGCAGTAAATAATAAACAATATTTGCGCAAACATTATATTTCGTTTTGTTTTAAAATACTTTTATATCCAGCATAAATTAAATTTTGTCAAAAGCAAATAATTATTCACTTTATAGTGAGTTTTAAAATGTAAATATTGTATGAGTAACTTGCCGTTTTAGGATTTTCCAGAAGCCAAGTACCACACCTGTCGGGTACATATCGTCGGGGTCTTGTGAACACAAAATAAAATACACTAGCGTTTGTGAAAAATGTAACACCAAGAATTAATCATTTGGATGAAATGAACTTTATATAACGTGTTAGGTACATTTTATTACACAATTAATTAGGATTACATAACTGTACATGAGCTCTGTTCTTGTCAGTATGATGTGAAGCCCCCACGTGCTGCAAACGGAGCCCCTAAACGTTGTGGGGAGGAATCAAAGAGGACCTGGCTATGTTCCTGGGTAATCTACCCCCACGCGTTTTGTATGCGAGTCCACAAAGCATCAACAGTGGTTGCTAGAGGTTAGTGACGAACAAGTCGCTGACCAATCATATCCCAGACATGTTCGATGGGCGACATGTCAGGCCAACGTGCAGGCCAGGGAAGCATATGTACCCATCGTTCATTTAAGAAGGCTTGCATATTTCTCGCCAAATGTGACCGGACATTGTCCTGCTGAAATATGGCATGTGGAGTCGCCTGAATGAAGGGCAGTACCTCGGGTTCTAAAACCTCCTTGATGTAGCGGTTGCTGTTCAGATTGCCCTCAATACGGAGGAGTTGAGATCGCATTTGTATCCAATGGCGCCCCAAACCATCACACTTGGCGTTTGCCTGCTATACCGCTCCACAGTGCAGGCTGCTAGACTGCGGTCACTATGGTAACATCTAACACATATGCGGCCATCACTGTAGGATATGCTGAAGCGGGACTCGTCCGAAAACACTACATTTTTCCAGTCAGAACGCCAGCGACGGCGTTCACGTGCCCATTGTAGTCTAAGGCGTTTGTGGTTTCTGGACAACGGAAGCCGACGCAATGACATGCGAGCCACCAGTCCAACCCGCAGCATCGGCGCCGAACCACCGACGCGGACATGTCCACACCCGTTGCAATGTTCCATTGTCGACTCAACACTGTGGACGAGGCTGTACGGTCCGTTACGGCCATGTGGACAAGATGGTGGTCATCCCGTGCTGTGATCCAATACCCGCTCGTCGCTGAGTACGACCCTCTTCTATCCACTGGTTCCACACACGCTTTACTGCCGTATCAGCACGCCCTGCACGAGCCAAAATGTCTCGGTATGACAAACCCGTTTCCAGAAGACCGATCATTCTGCTCCATTCTAACTCACTCCATGCTGATATGGCACTTTTTGACGTCGACGAGACATACTGGCATACTTCGTTTAACGGCTTTTCACTGCCTGAGCTTGGCGTAACACTGACCTTTCCGGTCACACAAGATAGGGCGCTGCTGGGCCTATGTGTACGCCATCTCTCTGTAATTGTAATCACTTAGCTGATACGCTATTCTAGACATCCTCCGAGTTTGGATTCATTCGGGGCATTCTTTCTGGGTGTTGCAATTTTCACAAACCATAGTGCATAATTCGAAATTTCGTCCTTCTGTGACGTAGTGTCGGGCTATTATGCCGTGTTTGTTGGGCATATGTGAGTCCAGCTTAAAACTTAAAAAAAATTTCTGCGTATGCTAGGGGCTGGGTGGTGCAGTGGTTAGACTACTCGCTCCCGACTAGGTGAACTGGTTTCGATTCCCCCGAATTTTCTAGTGTGGGAGTCGTGCCAGACGATGCCGCTGGTCGGTGAGTTTTCTCGGGGATCTCCCGTTTCCCCCGCCCTTACATTCCGGTGCTGCTCCATGCTCACCTAGTTTCATCCTCAACAGCTCTCAAGACCTCGATGTTACGAGCCTCTCAAATCTCTCCACTCTCTGCTCCCTGCTCTTTTAAACACCTTGTTATTTATCTATAGCGCATTTATTTAAAAATGACCCCTCAGTAAAGGCTGTTCACGATAAAATGAACACTTTTGAAATCAACCTTAGAAAAAACTCACTGCCCCTAACTGCACATATTTTAACGGACACACTGAGTGACATGCGCACAGTAAAGTTGGTAGCGATGGAGGTAAAGTAGTCCCATGTCTTAATGCAGAATAAAAAGTGTTAACCATGTGATAACTTAAATAGTTGATGCTGTTTTATGTTTTTTTTTGTATAGCATCGAAGTGTACAAATGAGTAGATTTGTAAAATATTTACTTTTATAATAATTTCAGTTTCACTCGACCGACGCATAACTAAAGCGATGAGGCCATAGAAATGTTAATTTTACGTAAGGCGAAAGAATACACAACGTGCATACACGTAGATCTAAATTGGGATTTCAGAAGTTCTCGTTTTACCGTGAACAGCCTATATCAGTAATCACTTTAGCTGAAGTTACTAGATAGTAGCGTTCGGGAGTGGATGGTCCGAGTTCGAAATTCGGTCGTGCTTTAACTTCGTTTTATAATAACCAAAATTATCTGATGTACGCAGAGCCAATATATATATATATATATATATATATATATATATATATATATATTATATATATATATATTATATACATATACATATATATATATATATATACATATATACACACACACATATATATATATATATATATATATATATATATATATAGAGCTGCACTAACCAAATCTTACATTGTGGAACAAACAAGTAGAGAACAACAAAGTAATTTGGGTTCCTCCAACAAAACATTTAATTGCCTGCTCCTGCACGATCTATTAATTTGGTTGCTCCAAACAAACCTTATTTCAGTCAACAAAACCTTCCTTCAGCGTGCGTAGAGCGATTGGGGGGGGGGGGGGTGAGACAAACCTTCCGTCAGTTTGGGTAATGGGTTCTGCTATGGCGGGCATCGAACCCCGACGGAGTAGCAGAAGGACTCTGTGGTGAATTAAACTACGCTCTTGTAAGAGCAGACCTCCGGGAGACTGCGGTCACCCCACTCCAGTTTACACGATCACACAGCCCCCTGCCGATGGACCCGCCAGTTCGGCCGAGTTCACTTCACTGCTGCCCCGCCAAGAGTTCAGATCGCGCGCACACGCGCTGAAACACTCCGGTCCAGCAAGACTTCGTCCTTTCGCTTTCCCCCGGGCCTAGAGCTCACCACTCCTTTCACGTCCTTCGCCAGGAGGCGGCCTCGCTTGGTTTCAGGGCGGCAGCGAATTGCATCAAGTTGGTTAGTCCTCGGAAGGCGGGAGTCCATTCAGGAGAAACATCGTGTCCTCCGGCTAAGTTATTTCCAACCGCATCAACTTGCTCCCAATCATGAAGGTATTAATCTATGGAATGGAAGCCGAGACACTGAAGTGAAGCGGATAATGAAAGACAAGGACAGGGCTAGTAGTGGCAAAAAAGGTGCATGTTTTACATTGCTTACTATGTAACTTTTGCCTCTCATAATATGGCGGCTGACGTAAACAATCGGTCTGCGCATGCTCAGTTGAAAGAAGCAGGCAAGGCATCGGCTTCCCTTGATAAACTTGGAGAAGATAGGCTGTTGCCACTCCATCATCTATTACCTTCATGCTCCCACCCTACATGCTGTTCACGGTAAAGTGAGCACTTTTCATAGCGTTCTCATTTGGAATAATAGTCAATAAATATATTATATTGTTGTCTTAGACGTTAACTTCCGAGTGAAGTGGGATGTATTCACTGTGTTTATCACTTACATGGCATATTTATTTTAAAAAGGTTATTAAAGGGTAAAGATTGGCCGAAAGAAAAAAGCAACTAGGGTCTCAAAAGTGCTCACTTTACCGTAAACTTCCTATAGTCTAGAAAAATGTATTCCGATTACGATACACTTGTGTTTTACGACTGTCCTACATCACCAACTATTTTATGACCATACTATTCAGAAAAATTAAAAACTCTACATGCACTGCACTGATTTAAAACTGGATATAAGTGCTGGTCTTGATAGCCTGATGTTATTACTTGAGAAGAATCTGAAGGTGTTTTGGTATTTGATATGACAAATTAAATACCTCTGAAACACGGTGTGGTTTTTCTTATTACAAACCTCCGTGGCGCAGTTGGTTGCGTGCCGGCTTACGGCGCGGAGGTTCCGGGCTCGAATCCCGGCCAAGACATTGACGTTAATATAAGTTAATCTGTAAGCCGTTCCCTACTAAGCTTTCCAACATAAAACCGGGGGACGTTAAAAAGTCCTTTACAATTACAAAATTACAATTTTTCTGATTTCACAAATGTTATTATCCTTGATTGTAACTTCTAAGTCCGAGAGTTCTTGAGGAATTGTAACCCTTTAATCCCTGTAACACTGTCAAATTTTGCCGGCACCTATATTTGACTATTCAATTTTAAGACAAAATACGGCCATAAAATTTTTCCTTCCAACAAATTTTACTAAATAATTTTTAATGTGTTTGAAAATGCGCCACACTGTCAATTTTTTTTCTTGGAGAATCTAATTTGAATTATTGCTAAAAATTACTCTCGTACAGAGATATTGGTTTTGTTTTTCCATACGGTCCATTACAGGAAGAAATGTAAGCGACAGTGTGATTTATTTCCGCTTTTTTACTAAAATCAAATTTAAATTATCAGAGATGTTTCCTGCACAATTAAATTTAATGCCTCTGAGTTAGTAACATTATATACAATATTCACTTAAAATAGCATTCCTGGCCTGACAGCTTCTACATAAATTAATTATATTAAATGTCGTGTGCAGAAAACTATTTTTTCTGTCATGAAAGAAGGGGTTTTTTTTTATAATAGGCCACGGACCTGTTTGAACGTATCCTTCGTTACGTATGATTCGTGAGAACGTTTCACCCACAAACTTTACGATTCGTTCATTAAAAAAGACGTGGGCTGCAATGTAAAATTTCCTATCTACAATACTACTGCTTTTGAACATCTTACAGTGACCTGTGATAATTTACACTATGTCGTCGGTTTGTTTCCAGAAATACACAAGTTGAAATGCATTGAAGAATTCATAGTAAACATCGTCCAATACAAAAGGGGTTTTCCAAACAAATTGTTCGTGTCTAGAGGCCACCCTGATCATAAGGGATGGGATACAATTGACATAACTAACACATTCACAGTTATAGCGATAAGCACATACAAAATACAGCGCAAGCACAGTGGCCTGGCTACAACTGATATAGCGATAATAGTATTAGTTTGTTTATGTTGCTACATTTAGTACAGAATAAATTATGTTCTGTATAGTTAGTAGCGGGTTTTTTGTTAAAAATAAATACGTTGGATTGATCTGAGACCTATTAAATATGAGAAATTATTTTCATTTCCATTTTTACTTTTGATGTTACTTAAAACAGTTACAAAACTCCGATAGTGGCGATTATCCAGAAATAAACAAAAGATAATATCTGTCCTAAGAATAAAGTCAACATACACACTTTCTTGATTCGTAAATAAGTTTTTCTTTTGATAACGTAGTACAAGTGCCAGAGCTTCTGATTGACTGAATATTGACGTACAGCGGAAGTAACAAGGAAAGTTGAACCAAGTCGAGCTTTTCTTGTTACTATCACTGTGCTTACGTAAGTGCTTATCTCTACGTACGGTTGTAGCCAGTCTAACTGAAAACAAGCAGTTTTACTATTGTGTATATCACTGTGTTTTGTTAATAATGTGTTTATAATAGAAATCGTGCCCGGGCCGTAAGTGAAAGAGCACCACTTGCCTTCACAGGTCTGCAGCAATTAGAACAAGTGTCTTATCGCAGGTCGTCTGACAACACTATTCCGCAGGTCCTTACCGTTTTTTAACGTTCCATTAAAAACCAGTAAGATCCAACCTTGCTGACACTTACTGGCAGCTCACTTATTCTCCTTTAATTTTCAGGTTCACAGAAGAGGTCGGAGGAAAGAGGCCCAATAGCGCAACTCCCCTCATCAGAGAGGCGCCCAGACACCTCTCTGGTTACTGCCGGCACCAAGTTAAAGAACAATAAAGACCCCATCCCCTCTCTTCTAGTCTTTCCAACTCTACTAACCAAGAGCATGTTCCCAAACACTCTATCTCCTGTAGCATTCTATTAAATTTAATTTAATTTAATGTAATGCATGCAATCATTTATTGAAATTTTTACTTCTCAGTCGCAAGGGTTTTTACGTCTTTTGGCGGTTTTCCCCTTGCTCTTCATAATCAAGACTAGCTCTAAATACACTTAGGGAGGTAGTCTTGGCCCCAAAGTGCAGGCTGTGGCTGCCCAATCCCTCTCTGCCGCGATGCATGTCTCCTTGCATGATGTACCTTCCTAGTAGGCGTAAGGGGTTAGCCCTGGGACGAAATAAATTCCCGCCCTACCTTCGGGCCCCAACTTCACATAACACTTAGAATAAGGTAGTTTAGTAAAATAAGACAACACGAAGAGAGCAGATGGCCAGGCGATTACATTAGGTGTGTATCACAAAGTGGGTCTGCAATACCTTTTATTTGCAACATTTGACATCAACACTAACCGTTCAGCCGATCTGTTTCTAAGTCAATATGTAAATGTACAATAATACACTACATTATTAGTTCCAAGTACTTTGATAGTTTAAATTGACTGCGTCCATTTCCTGACATAAATAATTCCTTTTTTACTCAAATAAGACACTTGTTTACTATCATTGCACTGCAAACAACACAAAACTAGGAAGCTACAGGTATCCTTGTAGTGATTAAACCATCAGCAGAACAATAAAGATCTAACAAATGTGGAAAAGATTGAAAAGGAGACAACTCAAAGGAGAGGTATATGCATATTCTTATAAATGCTGGGATTTCTGTTGCTTCCGAAATCTTTGTCGTCTTGTTCTGAGGTTGGCAGGCCCTATTGGATTATGGTGTCCTGTTTCCGTTAAATATTTTGACTTACAATTGGCAATGTCATTTGGTAGTCTATTTGAACTATCAAAGTAACCGTACTATATATCTGATATTAAACTCCGAGGATAATATCCTTATAATTTGTGTTTAACACACTCATGAAAACTGTAAAAAAAAAAAAAAAAAAAAAAAAAACTTGATGGTTTGGTGTTCTAGAAAACATTCTCTCAATAAAAAATTTTGATGGAAAATTTATAATTACTGTCATTAGTGCAAAATTAAATATGAAAATTTCCCGGTGTAACCTTTTGAACATCCTTAAATGACTTTTGATTATAAGTATCACATTGCAGCATAACTACTGCATACTCAAACAAAGATAATGTAGTGAATATAGTGCAATTAAATACTACTACATAAGATTTAAAACAAAATTTCTGTCCATATTATTTGCACACGTTAAAGGCGACATCGAGACGGGACTTAACTGAGAGTTTCGTACACCATTATATACAAATTTTAGTTTAGTTTTTCAAAGTAAAACCTGAGAGTATTATATTAATGTTTATAGAACCATAGCATACACAATGTCGATAAATCTGACTCAAGATTCAAGATAATATTGTTCTTCGAAGGCATGTTTGGAGCCACATAAGTTTTCCTACTAATATTGTACGCAATATTCAATAGAAATTCTGTAGTTTATTAAAATACGAAAAAAAAAAAAAAAAAAAAAAAAAAAAAAAAAAATCTATCTGCTTTCAATTCGGAACCTAGTCAGTGAGTTTAGTGAACAGTGAAATATCTTGTAAACAAATGTTAATTTATCAGATACTGGAAGTGTACATAAGGACCCGAATAACTTTAATTACTGGCATGTATAAAATTGACATTTGTATAAAAAGCTCCCAATTAGTGTTCATGTGTCAGTAACAAACGTAGGCTGTTTTACAGAAAATTCAAATTCATTATTGTGTACCAATTGATTATTTTTCAATAACTGAATAGTGAAGTACAGTTTTTACCATAATATTTGACAGTATTCAGAAAACAGTTTTATTGTAAACAGTTTTGTTGAGCTTGAGATAATTTCACAGAGCAGAAGTCGTGATAACGAAACCAAATACTGCTCGTAAGAACAACACATCACGCAGATTTCGGAAGCTTGTTCTCTTTTAATCTACTTCCAAAATTCAGTTACATCGGTGTTGAGCCAGTGCGAAGAATAGGGGCCTGATATCGTCTGCTATAAAAAATAGAATTCACATTCGTCGCCGAGGTAACACAGCATAAATGAATAATAATTAATGTTCCGAGATATTTTATGCATAACGCCTCAAGAGTAGGGATGTCGAAAAATATCGATCCATCGAAATGACAATATATCGATAAAAATCGTCGATTTATTTCAACGACATTTGATTGAAATCAGTATATTTTTTCAGGTAACGGAAATAAATATTTTTAATGCCCTTTTAATAAGCTTTGTTTTGAATACAAACAATTAATTTAAAAACTAGTCCTACTATGTTCACTGTGGCAACATTCACCAAGAACAGGCACCACATCTTCCTGAATATGCAGTAACAGAAGCAATTTTACATTTTCCAAGCCCTTTAATACTTAAAATATCAGATTTCGATGTACCGAAATTCGATATTTTTCTTTCGATATATCGTTTCGGAATATAATTCTTTTATAAACAACCAATAACCCCCCCCGACATCAACATCCCTACTCAAGAGTCAAGTTCAAGACCTCGCTTGTAAGAAAGAGGAGGCGCCCTGGGCCGACGACGCCAGGCATGCGGGAAGGAAGCAGTCACGCCACGAGGAACTAATCTGATGTGTATGAGCGTACTTCCGCGTCTTCTTTTTTTCCTTCCAGTTTTTCGGTAAAACAAGCGCAGCCCCGTCGCCGAGCCGGAGAGTTTGCTTGTTAGCACGGCCCGGAGGTGTCGAAAGCAGAAATAGCTACGGCGAGGGAAGAAAACCGAAATGGTGCGTGACTTGAAGAGGAAAAGTCAAGAGCAGGAAAGAGACGTGGTCGAAGGAAGGTAGGGCGGGAGGGCGAGGGCGAGGGCATTAAAGTGGCTGATGGAAATAAACTTGAAGGAGTTCTCGTGTCCTGCCTTCATTAAGGCTGCTGTGCTGGGAGAGCGCCTGCCTTACACACAGAACGCACCGCTTGAAGCACCTCGGCAATTACCCCCAATCTCCCAGCGGCGGATTAAAATTAATGTTTCACGATTTTCCCCTAAGAGGTACAAAAGCGCGTCTCTATCGCATTTTAAAATAATAAGACCGATTTTCAATGCCAATATATAAGAGAAAGTTACTTCAATAGACATTTTGATTTTCTTCACTTAATTCTGTCAGTCAGGGCACTCAGCGTTTGGAAAGGTATAGTGAATTCATTGATACTTATAACTTTTCTGAAACTTCTCTAAAGTTCTGATTTCAGGCTATTACTCCACCTCATACAAAAAAAAAACTTTAACAAAACTACACCAAAGGGACAACGCGTCGTATTTATAAGCACTCAATTTAGCAATATTTGTATGGGAACCATTTCTTAAAGCCTGTTCACGATAAAGTCAGTACTTCTGAAATCAACCTTAGAAAAAAGTCACTGGCCCTGCCTGCATATATTTTTATGGGCCCACTGAGAGACATGCGCCCAGTAAAGTTGGTAACGAAGGATCGAAAGCAGTTCCATATCTTAACGTCGAATAAAAAGTGTTATGTAACCATTTGTGATAACTTAAATTATTTCTTTACTTTCTGATTTTTAATGCATAGAAGTGTAAACATGAGCAGGTTTTAAAAATATGTACTTTCCTAATAATTTTTGTTTCACTTGACCGAAGCATGAATAAAGTGCTGAGGCCCGTGGCCATGTTAATTTTACATAAGGCTGAAAGTCACAACGTATGTGAGGTGATTTATTAAAGGTTTAAAACAAAAAGTGTGGATATTCTACGATTATACTATATGCGTAGTATTAGTTAGTATTAGTAGTAGTTAGTTGGTAACGGAAGATGGAAAGTAGTTCCATATCTTAACGTCAAATAAAAAATGTTAGGTAACAATTTTTAATGACTTAAATTATTTATATCCCTCGGTACTTTTTTAATGCATAGAAGAGTAAAGATGAGCAGATTTTTAAAAATATTTTCTTTGCTAATAACTTTACTCTTTCACTTAACCGACGCATGAGTAAAGTGCTTATGCCCGTGGAAATGTTAATTTTTCATAAGGCGGAAGAAGACACGACGTGCATACAAATAGCTCTTAACAAGGGCTTTCAAAAGTGCTCATTTTGCTGCGAACAACCTATAATCAAGTTTAATCACCTACGTTTACATGTTCTACCATAGTATTACTTACATGCTGAAACTGACGTAAGTAATGTTAATTACAAATTTCATATTATACATTATTATTACAATTTTCTTACATGCAATCATAATAAATACTATGAAGATCTTTCGTGAAGAAGATTTTATTGTAAATTCTGCTTTCTGAAGTATCTAGAATGGAAACGCGCTTAAATTTATTTAAAAATGCGGACTCCATCGATCGATTAATTTGTTACATTTAAAAAGTATGTTTTAGTAAAATATTTTATAATGTTGCAAATGTATACATTCTTCTTCCACATACAGCATAAATCACATTTTTCTGACAATTTTCATGGTGTCTGTACTACATCTTCTGAGTTATTCACGTTGTATAGTCGGGTGTAGTACTCCATAGTCTTGCAAAGTATGCATTCTGGCCGTACTTGTGTTAAGGACTAGGGAGGGGGTTTCATAACTGAGAATCATGATGGGGCTGTAGTCATGGGTAGAGGTAATGGGGAGATTGATGGAAGGCTATCTGGAATAAAGCCGGGTTATTATTGTGTTAAAGGAGCATTACAACTACAAAAAGCTATATATTATCGGCGGAGCACTTTGTATATAATTACGATAACCTAGCGAGAGCCTGGCAGTAACTGGGCTTGTCCCACCTTGCGTTGAGATCCGAGGCTGTTGTACATGATGCGAGGTTACACTAAACGGCACAGCAATCATCTGGGGCCCTCCATTCTGGTCGGCGTCACTACGAATAAAGACGCTGCCAGCCACACTGTAATGCCAGCAATCCGCTCTGCTTCTTGGTTGGTAGTGGAGGTATTCGCTTGCCAGCGTCTGGCGAGGCACGCCCTGTTTGCAGCAACCTCCTTCCTGTTTCGTACTTAAGTGAGAGGGCGGGCTAAGGCGATGGTGTAATTGAAGGCGCGTTCACGCCAACATAACAATAGGCAGTTGCTTTACTTTAAACTTAAGCCGCTGTATCTTGATATATGTCGTTCACGGTAAAGTGAGCACTATTTAAGACCTTTTAAAAATGCATCAACCCCTAATAAATATATTTTATTACAGCATCAGACGTTAACTTCAGAGAGTGGTGAAATATATACACAGTGTTTATTAGTCATATTGCAATGTTTATATTTAAAAGTGGCAGGAAATTAGAAATCAGTTAAAAGGAAAATTTTAGCAGAGCCTTAAATAGTGCTCACTTTACTGTGAACAGCCTATACCTTAATTCGTGAAGTTCTTGTTGGTGTGCTGGCCGGCTTCAGCGCAGTTGTAGACAGGGGTCTGAAATCCCAGTCTCTAACTGGCGTGTTGCCTGCATGGCAGGGGCTACCGCGAACACGGGAGTTGTAAGGGGTTGTGCCCTCCGGACTTGGCACGTCACTCAGGACTCGACACGCCGCTGTGAAAACCCCCACGCCCACAACTTCTACTTTTTTTTTTGTCGAAGATACAACACGCAATTTGGTGTGTGGGGTTGGGGGGGGGGGAGGGCTCGCAACGTAGTACCTGTCTGCTATCGGTGGTTGAACGGTAGGTTTCGTACGGTAAAATATTTGTAATTCTCTTCATATAATGTCTGTTTAGGGTAAGGTAAGCAATTCTGAAGAAAAAAAAATACATTCGAAATAAATCACAGCCCATAGCTATATATATATATATATATATATATATATATATATATATATATATATATATATATATATATATATGCTATAGTACGCAGTGGCAGGCCGGCTCATATAATCCATTCACGGTTACTTCACACTTTTCAGAAACCCTGCTAAAGTTCTACTTTCAGAATATCCCTCCGCCTCGTTCAAACTAAATCTAACTAAATATATAAAATTACACTAAAGGACAACGCACCGGATTCGTGTGAACTAAATTGTAATTATATTTTGCATGAGAACTATTTCTCACTAGGCGATACCAATACACATTTTTTCTCACTGTATTTATTAATGCTTATTATAGATGAAATATTATAATTTTAAATAAATATGTCTAAGTAACACTTCAATTTAACGACAAATAAGGAATTAACAGATGTATTAAACGCTTGTGATACATGGCATATGATGGAAAGAACTAAACAAGTCATACATGGAGTGATTTTTCAAAGGTTTGATTCAGAAAGAGTGAAGAAACCGGGAATAGACTATAGCTAAGTTTGCAGCAAATTAACAAAAATAGTTCCTAAAATTTGATTTTGTATTGCGAATGTAAAGTTTAAATTTATGGTCTTAGAAGTTAGTATTAATTCTTCTGTACACATTACAGTATTTAATTATTTGTATATCAATAACACGTCTACATTCATAAAAAATTCCACTGTTGTATTTGCATGACTCATGAATAATGTGACCAGGCCTATGACAATGTTAAATTTACAAATGGCACAAGTATACAAGTTAATAAGAAATGTAAATCTTAATTAAGTACTCAAAAGTGCCTGTAAATTGTTCACGGTAAACTCAGCATTTCCTAAAGCCCTGATTAAGATGTAATTGTATGAGATTGTGTTTTCTTCCAAATGTAAAATTAGCATTGCCATAACCCTGATCACTTTATTCACGCGTCGGTCAAGTGAAACTGTGAAATAATTAGAAAAGTAAATATATTAAAATTTTCTTATTCGTATAATTAAAGGCTGGTCACGATAAAGTGAGCAATATTGAAATCAAAGTGAGAAAAACGCCACTGCTCCTGCCTGCGTATATTTTAATGAGCGCTCTGAGTGGCGTGCGCCGAGTAAAGTTGGTAATGATGAATGGAAAGTAGTTCCGGTCTTGACGTAGAATAAAAAGTGTTAGGTAACCATTTGTGATAGATTAAATTATCTCTTTCGCTTTGCGGTTTGTTAATGCATCGGAGTGTAAAATAACCAGATTTGTAACATATTTACTTTTCTAATAATTCCTCTGTATCACCTGAACGACGTATTAATATGGTCATGAGGCCGACGGCAGTGTTAATTTTACACAAGGTGGAAGAATACACAACGTGCATACAAGTAGCTACTGAGCAGGGCTTTCAAAAGTGCTAATTTTAACACGAACATAATATATGTGTATTATAAACGCAAAACAAAAGAAATAAACCCAGTGTTCACAAATGTTTACCTAACATTTTAAATTAAACGTTAAAACATGGGAATACTTTCTCTACGGCACGTCGTTGTCAACATTACTGAGTGCATACCACTTGCCGTGCATGTTAAAATATAATATTATGCAGGTGGCATTTTTTAAAGGTTTGATTTATAACACTGAAGTTAAAAAGGCACTTAACAGGTGAAGAAATGGAACAAATAAATAGGTATAAAATGTGAAATGCAACTTGAAATAAAATTCTAATAGCAGAGAACCTGAGAATACATGAGAAGGGCAAAATTGAAATTTAATTTAGCTAAAAGAATAAGGAAAATTATATTGTTGTACGAATCATATAATGTAGCAAATGAGTTAGGGAGAGACCAACTGAGGAAGAGAAAGTTATCCCGGAAGTGGAATACGGCTCTAAAAACGGTATATATTGGAAACTCACAAGAATTACAAACCTTTACTAAGAGACCAGGAATGTGGAAGAAAATTCTTGTTCCGGTAGTGTTTTGTGTAAGACGACAGAAAATATTCAAGAGAATTAAGTTCATAGGCTTGCAGTACAGTAGAAGAAACAAAAAAACTTTTAAAAATCAGTAGGTGCAAGATACTGAAATATAATTTTTTTTTGTGTGTAAACAATTTTGCGTTATTACTCGCCACGTCGCTGAAAGTCTTCGAAACACCACTGGAACACGACAAAGTAGGCACATAACAGCAATGAGCAGCAGACAGCTATTGCCATGACGTTTTAATTTCATGGAAGCTACTCGTATATTTTTATAGTAATTTACTTCGGACTATTTATTGTATCATTACGTCACAAGGTAAATATTGCTTCCAGAGGAGCAGTGGGAGGAAAGGAAATAATACGAGTGTCGTAGCACATGCCTATTTACGCGAGCCTTATTTCAGTTTTCGAGGCTTCTTTTGAACAAGCGATCAACGGAAATCCAAACTTGCAATGTGCAACGAAAAGAGTTTTTATTGGTTTACTTCATATACTTCCCTTAGCTTGTAACACAATGTGTCCTTTACGTGATGTAGACAGCAGACGCTCCGTGAACCAACGTTCTCTTAACCGACGCTCTCTCTCTCTCTCTATCTCTTTCCATCTCTCTTATTCGGTTGTCTCTGAAATGGGAGTAGAAGGGAAAAGACAGAATACAAAGACGGGGGAGTTAAAGGGTCCTCAGTGCGATGGTGGAACAGAAATTGGCCTGCAGGCACGAATATGAGGAAACGAGTACATTAATGAAATCCTGGATGAAAATAGAAAATACTGAAGCATAGAATAGGAGAAGTGTTCTAAACTTTAGACCTGAAGGGGATAACTTTTATCACGTAAAATGTTTGTCTTGTTCCATTTTAATGAAGAAATAACATCATTTACGTTGGTAGATGAAATTTATAAAGTGTGAAATACGCAGCTACTTCTCACTGTTTCTGTATTGAATGGCACCAAGTTACATCTGCAGTAGAAAAGTAAATCTGACTGTAAAGTAACCGACTACTACTTAGAAAATTTACAAAACTATCACGGTCCAAACTTTACGAAGTTTACCGAAAGTGAAAGTGAAATAAATAAAAATTCATATTTTGCCCATCTCCAAATGTGCAATTCCTAGACGCATCACTGCTAGTGGGAACCAAGAATTGCAAGAGTCGAACACCAGTGCGAATGAGCGAGTGAAGAGATTTGGGCACCTAGAGAGCCGACGAGGGTGAAGTGATGCGAGTATGGAGCAGCGCCGGAATGAAAGGTGGGGGGAAACGGGAGATCACCAAGAAAACCCACTGACCAGCGGCATCGTCCGGCACGATTCCCACTCGAGAAAATCCGGAATGAACCGGCCGGGGGATTGAGCCAGGTTCGCCTTGGTGGGAGGCGAGCAGTCTAACCGCTAGGCCACCTCGAACACGAGTGTTTCGACGGCCTAGCCACCGACGGACCTCTAAAGTGATTCGAGAAAGTGTTCTCCAGAAGTCCGGCATACATTTTTCATCTGCAATCTCTCACGCCTTTATGGGCAGAGCAGTGGCAGTAACGGTGCGAACTCGCCCTCGAAGATGGTGTTAAAGTGCTTTATGAAGCCCCTAAAAAAGAATTCTGCTCGGAGGCAGTTGTGGAAGTTTATTCGCGTTTTAGGTCGCCTTCAAACGCGGCGCGGTTAAGCACGTTAGGTCTCTCACGACACTGTGCGGCTGTCTTGAAACCTTTATTCTTCTACGCCGTAGACCATTTCGTGTTAATCGAGACGTGCGGCTAGTTACCACAGTTCAGTTCCTAGCAGTGAACAAAATTATACACACTCTTGAGTACTTTCTTCCAGCACTAAAGTATACTACAGCAATCAGTAATACTTCAATAAATCATTGCTTAGTAAGCAATAATAGTATATTCGTGAAAAGTTACTTTGTGATAGAATGAATGCTGCACTAAATAACTGATGTTGATTGTTTTAAGTTCAAGAACACTTTACAATCACTCCAGCCGTTTAATTATTTTTGGTCGGTTTATGTTTTTTTGCGTTTTTTTCAACTTATTTATACTGAAGCAGGTTTTATTAAAGATGGCTAGTACGTACAGCGGACGATACAAGAACATCCAAATTAGAACGTGAGAAATTTTTTTCTGAGTAAATCCCATGATATAAATGTGTAAACTATAATAATAGCCGTAATATTGAATAAATTAAATTACTGAATTTATATAATACTGTTTGTTTTCTCGTTATCTCCGTAAAATTAAACACCAATTTACTTGTACAGTACATTTAAAATATACAGAATGGCAATAACAATAAAAGATAATCACTTTATATTATTCACTTAAAGTCGACTACTGAACATACTATCAAATTATCAAGGGTTAATAATTTGAAAATTTGTAAGTTTTGTGACAAAATGTAGTATTTGTGAAATAATAAGCACAGTCGCGGTGCTAATTTGGACAACAACAGAAATGAATAAGCTTCATACAACCAACATTAACTCAGTTCGTGTTAAGTTACTGCTAGGTGGATAGAAAAGTTCAGAACACTTGTTGAGATTTTGGAATTAGAATCACTTTCACTTTACACATTTTCGACCGGAATCATTCCTGCGTAATTTCATACGTTATCAATCTCCAAGATGGATGATATTTTCCCTTTTAACCGTCTACTTTTTTGTAATCAAAATACCTTACACATTCCATAAAATTATATGCCAATTTTTTAGATTTTCAACAGAGTATTTAATCCACGCGAACTGACAAATTCGATTGGATTGGAAAGGGCATTTTAACGCATCTCTGTGTTATGCATGACGACTTATCATGGGAAGACTTATAAATTAACTTATGACCTAACTTAAATTAACACCTAGGATTCGAACCCAGAACCTACCACACCTCAGACCGGCGGCGCACAAAAAAAAAAGCATTAGAGTTACAGATTTTGTGATATCCCTATTCAACACACACCCGGTAAGTCAAATTATTTTAAGAATAATTCAGCAATGGTGTTGTATATGACATTGCTTTACTCACAGAATATCGCGATTGTATAAATTCATGTATTCATTGACCAGAAAACTATTTTTAATAAATATAAGTTAAGTGTGTCACTGTGTACGCCTGACCAATATAACAACTACCTAGAGTGTGACTATTGCCAAACTAAAAATGCTCTGGTACATTTTATGGTTAAGTGACCGCAGTGGTGTAGTGGTCAGCCTACTGGCCTCTCACATAGGCGAACCGGGTTTGAACCCTGTCGGAGTCGCTTCCGGATTTTCACACGTGGTAATCGTGCGGGACGGTGCCGCCGATCAGCGGGTTTTCTCAGGGATCTTCCGTTTCACCCGTCCCTGCGTTTCGGCACTGCTCCATACTCACCTCACTGACTTCGCCCTAATCGACTCTCAAGACTTCGACGTTAAGAAACACCCAGATCTTTCCTATTTCACTTCATTTTAGGGTTACGTTCTAAGAAAGGCCATAGTAATGTTGGGGATGGTATAAGGGCAACATCGAGAAGAAATTTTAGAAAATGTGTCAAATTAAATTCGGAAGGGGTAAAATAACAGCATATTTTATTAACATGTTTGATCGCATTTGTCTAAGTTGGTAAGTATTTCACGCGCAGAGAGTGGTAAAATTTAAAATGTATATTTACACTTTTTCCAGCTTTGGCGTATGGTCGGTATGAACGACAATTGGTAATTTGAGCCACTGCTTTATCCAAGTAAAATACCTGGATTTCAAGCCAGCCAAACAATGGTTTAATATAAAGGTAAAATTGTAGCTATAAATGGGAGATAAACAAGACTACTATTTATCAATGGCGCGAGAAGAGAGCATAGCAAGTACCTAACGAAGTAGTTTCATGAAATATGTTTTACATATTTATCTGGTCCCCTGACCAGACTTTTATTACAATCCCAATTTCCACTAAGTTAAATTCTAAGCTAACTATATAAATACCTGGAGAGCGAGCTTGATGGCGTCAAATAATAATTCAGATAATTTACAAAACTACTCATTTAATCTCAGCTTGAATGACAATAAAATATAAAATATTATAAAGACAAAATGTAACTAGTCGCTTGGTCGGATTCCTCTGAATATTTCTGCAAGCAAAAGGACACAGCATTATAGCTGAGATACTACTTTACATTCCATTGGTTTAACTCTTTAGATCGTGGCGCGTAGCTTTCCCTAACTGAACCGGCCTACACTGGGACTCGAGATTCATCTACCACTGAGTAATTTATCGACCATGCACGAAGCTCCTTCATCGTGGGATGATCCAGGTGTCCTCACAGCTGACTGGCTGACGTCCTCCGCCGCCTGGTGTCTCCTGCTCACCGACTTGCAGACTCCCTGCCCTGGAGTCCGTCACGTCTTGAGTGTCGTACAGAGTGGGAGTGGGGGGTGACCCGGAACTGAACGCCATTTAATAGTGCCTCTGATGACGTCGTCGCCACTCTGCAATTCGCCCTGCCCTCCACCGTCGGTGCCACGACCTCAACAGCGTGGCCGATGTAGGGTACACCTACCGAGGTGCCGCAGGTTCGGGTCACGGTGCTCACAACATTATGAAATCGCTCGACTACAGACATGTCAATTGGATGTAATTACATGTAAAATTACAAAAAGAAGCAGGTTCGACAAACAAATCATAAGCGTTAGTTACGATGCATAATTTAGTTAATACATCTATTCATTTCAAGGGATAGTTTCACGAAAATTGTTTCCCACTCGAAACAACGGTGAACCACTATTTCAACAGAAATTGTGATGAAAAATACTTCCGATGAAATAAAAAAGAACCAAGAGGGCAAGATTACTAGTAACCAAACTCTGGCGAACAAACTGGGGCGTTAATATTGTCCCAACTTTCTGTAATGAATATTTCCATTAATTTATGCTTTACTGATTTGGTAAGCTGCATTGTATGTTAGAGACTGAGCTTGCTACCTTATGAGTTTAAAAACATTTGGCAACTTTGTTTACTAAGAAGTTATAATATGAAACAAGCCTTTTTCACGATGCTGTTCAAACACAAATAACCCACGCGATATTTGACCAAGTGAAGAAAATTGGAAACTAATTAGGGAAAAAACTCGCATGTGGCTGTTAACTCTGTCATAATTTAGCGATCTTTCAGATTGAGCGCTGATCTCACAGAAATTGTGTCACAAATGCTGGTCACTTGTACACCGCACATAAATATTCGTAAAAAAATTCTTTCGTGCTTTCAAAAATACATTTTAATAACATTTAACTTAAAACAATGCCACTTAAAATAATACTGTTTAAATTTTACCTTAAAAATTTATAGCTGTACGTGAGTTAGGCGTCTCAGAAACGAAAATACTATGGTAGTAAAAATGAACCAACTTTCTAGGATTTTACCTGTGCTTTTTAAAACTATCCTTGGTGTTTTGAAAATATATAGGCCTAACAGTCAAAATGAACTTTCGTTTCATGGCCTGCACACAAGCCACACTTCGGAAAAGTTGAATTTCTCAAATGTAAAAGAAACCCACTTAGATTAAGAAGAAACTTATCTTTGTCTTATAAGGTTAATCAGTTTTTTTTACATAATTCTACATTATTTGTTTATATTTTTCTTGTAAGGTTAGAAACGCGTAAAATGCAACCAGTGATTTTTAATGATTGTTAATGATTTTATTACAAACTTCAGCTCCATTCGCAAAAGTAATTGCCTACTTTTGTATTTTAATTACATGCTAGATATAACAATTTGCAAAGGAAAATATTTGTAATATTTGTGATATGGTTTAAAAAATTCTTTCAAGCGATTCCTTGATCATAAAAGCATATTTCCAAACATAGCATGAAATAGAATAACATACTTACTATCAGTTCCATTTCTCGAGATACCCGCAGTGTAATATTCGCCTTCGAGTTTTCAAACGAGTGCGTTCATTCTGTGCCACTTTCTCAACAAATGCATTCAGTTCAGCCTTCGTTGAATGTTTTCTGAATCATTAATTTTAAATGGTGTCCTTATTAGCTTACATTATTATTCTCTGTAACGGTAAAGAATACGACTTAAGTTAATGTGAATAACAGTATTTTTTTTTTTTTCAGAAATTATATTAACATTTCATCTAATATTACACATTACTTATTATTCAATGTATACATATAATCTATGATAACCGTTTATGCTTTTTGGAAAAAACACAAACTGGTGAGATTTTTAAAACTATTTGTGTAATAATGATCGAGATTTCGAAATATGTACAAGTTTGCATTAATTTTTACTATACGGAATTAAAAATTAGTATACTAAAATACTGGAGAATCATAAAGACCACTTTTGTGTTTGATAAAATTATTTAAATGTTAATATTACATTGGATAATAGAAAAACCAATTATTATAATATCGAACACCATAAGTCAACCAATACGTGCGACTTATTTGGGACTATTGCATTTACACAAGTGCGTGCCATAAAAAGCAACGTTTAAAGAAAGATACATACTGCAATAATAAATAGTACAAAATAACTGAAAAGAAAAATTATAACCCTTTGGGATTTAAATGCTGAAATAATAGCACACACGTTGAAAATGCGCACTGTCACATTGAGCTAATTGAATGCTTCTGGGGAGAAAAAAAAACGCCGAGGAATATACTGCCAGAGCGATGGATATTTTGGTAAGTTTTGTTCATTGCCTTATTATGACTATTTCGTTTGATTGAAAATTTTCAGGTTATTTATATCGCCGTTATTTTTTATTTGCAAGCAAATGCATAATAAAGACTTATTCATTTCCTCATGTATATACATATACATATATATTTATATATAGTGCATCTAGAATTCATCACCAGGGGCTATACCGTAAAAAGTGCGTTCTACAGCCAGGTTTTAAAGCAACTGAGGGGAAAATTCGGCGAAAGGGTCCGGATTTGTGAGGAGCAAAAAAACTGGATCCACCACAACGACAAAGTCACCCTGTCATCAAGATCGCCTCACACGTTATTTTCTTGGCCGGAAACAACATTGTTTCCTACTTTCGTGTCCATCCTACTGTCTAGAATTGGCTCCCGTGGGCTTCGCCCTCTTCCCGGCGATTAAAATTTCCATCTCAGAGATCCGCCGTTTTGACGCCATTGCGGAGATCCGGAGCGAACCGCAAAAGTTGCTTGAAGCTAAGCAAGACTTCCAGGACACATTCCAGAAGAGGGCAGAAACGCCGGGAGCGCCGTACCGCTGTTCGAGGGAATTATTTCTGAAGGCGGTACCATGTAGCCGTAGATAAAACATTATTACTTTATTAAAACCAAAGCTAGTCTCGAAACTTGTTTTATACCACTTCGTGTAGTGTAATATTTCAGAATATCACAGAATACAAAGGGTTTCCTTATGATTAATATGTTAGCATTAAATTTTAAATTATTTTAGTTTGCATTTCAATGGAATGTTACGTACATATATCTGAAAACTATGTTAAAAATAGATCATTCTCCATTCAGTTTAACATTTGCTATTAAATATATCTCTTTGGAGTTGTTAATTTTGTCTGTGTTACCTAGGGAAACATTTAAAAAAATCCGAAAGTAAAAAATAATAAACAAGAAAAGTTAAATTTTGAATGTCTGGAATAATTACCGCTGCATGTAGATCAAATGTTTTGCAGCATTTCACGCTGAATGTTAATAGCGATTTCCAGTATTTTAAAGAGATTATTTTGCATTACCAGAAGAGCGTGGTAAAATGATGTGTCGGGATGAACTGTTGAAGTGATTCTGCAACTGTGGAATTCAATCCGAAGCAATCTACTAAAGTTTCGAGCCCTTGGTGAGATGTCCAATATGCAGGATGGACTTCGTTTGGCATCTTCTGTTCCAGCTCTCTTCAATACAGACTTATAAGGCGAACTCAACCCATTTATATTTCTTCAGTGAAGCTGTAAGAAAGCGTATATCCTACTTCGGTCCTGTGTCCTAGAAGTCCCATTTTGAGAGTTCGTGTGGTTATGGACTAGCTGGCAAATTTCGAAGATTTCCGTAACAGTGGAAACAGCTGTTTTAAATTTTAATAACAAAGACTAACACCAAATAATTATCAACTGTTTTCCAAATTTGAAATAATTTAAATACCTACATAGTCTTCTAATCACATATTGTAAGAAAGGATGCAGAGAGTATTTAATATTTATCTTTCAAATTCTGATATCAATCCAAAGTGAGCAGCGTAGTAATTTCTCTTTTCTCGTTAATACATATTTTCTACCTCCTCATTAAATTTTCATTAACTTAACATAATTACTGTTTTCTTTACCTTAGTAGTGGTAAAATATTAATTAAGGTCTATTAAAATAAAGGGTTGATGTTTTTGTGGAATAATCTGATTTGAAAATGTAGATTTTTGGTTATTCAGAGTAATATGTCTTCTTTTTATATATTTACTCTTGGCGCCCATATGTCCTGTAGATGTAATTTTATTCGTTATATTTTCTATGATAATTCCTGAAAAATAACAACCAGATATAATTAATAAAACCTTTAAAGTAGTAATCGGTAATTTACATAATGCAGAAAAATAATATAACTTTCGGCGTCTAACAGCGATTTTATTGCAATAATTATTAGTAGTATCATTATAATCACTTGCATCCGTCGCCGTATGTGTGAAAAACTGTGCGTCATAAAACCACATCAAGTACGTATATTGTCTTTAATCTGGCTGAAGAACAAATCAGCTGTCACTGGCCATCGTTTCCAGAAATTGATACACGTAATACGGTTGTCATACATTCTGGCCTCGTCGTCTGCGCCACAAAGGGTAGGCACGCACGTCAGTTGTTTGTTAATGAAAACGGAAGTTTGTTTTTGAGGGACAGAGAGCGACGGGTCTAATCAAACCCCTGAGAGTGTAATTATGTTCGGGAGTGAGTGAATTTTTGCGGATCGCTAAAGGGCTTGGGAGAGAAGGGGTGGATGGAGGCAGGGTTTAGGGGTATACACTTGACCAGCGAGGCGTGATTGGACTGGTTCGAATAAAAGTTTTCGAATGGCGGGGGGAGGGGGAAAAGTGGGGTCATCACACGTCGCGAACCATCAAACTGAAATGAATAAATGACTGCAGACCGAGTTCGGCCCGCCCACTTGTCACGTACGGGAATACAGTGCTGTTGGTGTATACATGTCACTCCATGATTACTGGAGGCCTCGGAAATTCATTTTATTGCTTGGAAACAGGCGAGAACGCTTCGCAATGGCCTTTTTTTTTTTAAATTGATTCCTGTTTTTGTTGTGGACCTCTGAACTCTGCGGCATAAATGGTTCCACGCTAGGGCTTACTTACGAGTTTAGAGCGATCGTGCTAGAAACCCAGAAAACTTTTTTTTGTGTGTGTATCTTTTACAAATAATTTCGTTTTAGTGGGTTCAAAACACCACACTGAGTTTAGCAGAAATGCATAAAAGCGAAAATGTTTGTTAGAAATATTCCATTATTTAATTTTTTTTAATGAATTTTTAACTTTTTGTGTCGGCAGCTTTACTCAGGATTTGTAATCTCCATCACCTACGTTACTATATGCTAATGTCTTGAAGTCTTCAAATAGTAATAATAAGATGACACCAAAACAAAATGGCTAAAATTAATGCACTGTACTTATATTAATTATTAGCCTACAGACAGCTCACTGGTGTCATTCATTCTCCAAACACGGTACACATATAGTAACAAGTATGGATACCTGAATTTTATAGTTTTCGACCACTCCAGGCAATTACTTTCAAAATGGCGGCCATTTTAATATTTAGAGCGATATGTCATACCCTATCTCGGAAACCATTCAACCTATTTTAACCAAATTTTGTAAGCTGACAGCGCACGTTATAAGCATTAAATTCAGTTGTGAATATTATCATTGTTCCGCCATTTTGTAGGACAGCACACATGAAAAATGAAGCTTTTACGTTAAACCTCGAAAGCTACTTAGCCTATTTTCGCCAAATTTGGCCAGGTAAATGTGAATAATTGAACTTAACTGAACACTTATTTTCAAAATGGTGGCCACAGTAATATGTTAGGTTTAATTTGTATAACTACCCTACCGTTTGACCTATTTCATACAAATTTTGTATGCTCACAGTATTTATTACAAGAATCATATAAGCCAAACAACGATGACTTACGTTAGGCATTTTGTAAAATAGCATCACATGAAAATATAAAGCTTTTGTGTTATATCTCAAAAACTACTCAACCTATTTTCGCCAAATTTTGCGTATATGAAATATTATGGTAGGCCAGGCAAATATAAATATTTAAACCTTATTAAACTCTTATTTTCAAAATGGTGACCAGACAAATATTTTAGGTTTATTTGGTTTAACTACTATACAACTGACTAATTTCAACGTAATTTTGTACGCTGCCAGTATATATTACAAGCATATAATTAGCCGAAAAAAACTTTCGCTCGCCATTTGTAAGATAGTACTAAATATTTGGTACAGGTAAACTGCTTTGCAAAGTTTGAAAGCATAACTAATTTACATTTAGTTCTCATTCGGTGATTAAAATTCTAAATATAGCGATTTCATGTTACGAGGTTATCGCTGTTCACTTCTATCCGCCTTTTTACAATTCCAAATATGCGTGCACTGTTGTTGGCTGGAAATTACTTTAACGTCGCAGTAACACCAATATTTTGTGATTCCTGTTATTTTTATTGTAATACAACATTTTTTTACGGTAATAGAAGCTTTGTTAATACTAACACTCCAAAATTATATTTGCATGGTAGCAATAGATAACTTTTTAAATGGCGTTGTCACAAGAATATTAATTTTACTACAACATAAAAGTTCAAAGAAATGGCTCAGCAGCGTTTTTTTTAATTACAACATTAGAATTCGTTCTGCGTAAATGTATTCAATAACTCTATGCAAGTCCTTGAAACCAGAACATAATAATGAGAATCTTTTTAGCCATTAATCACGTAACAATAAACAGTGTGTTGGTTGTGCAAGAGGCTGTTACACCTTCTCAGGAATCCAAAATCCATTTCAAAATCCGATTCAGGCGTCAAGATTGCCCTCTGGTAAGTGCGAGTGGGGTCCTTTTCCTCTAGAGGGGCCAGTAAGGTATTTTTTTTTCAAACTATACTTAAGTTGAGGTACTGTGCCAGCCATATCCAGGAAACCCTTGTGGTAGTCTGCTATTTCGCAAAACAAAACAAAAATGCAAAACGCGGCTTGGTATTCTAGTGGCGAATAAAGTGGGAACCGAGAGTTATTACCTTATGCATAGTTTCCACTGGTAAAAATTGTCGTACTAGCTCACTCCACCTCTCTGATTGGTTCACAAATCGTGGCGAGCTTGAGATCTGGTAGATATACCATTTGGTTTGCGTCTGAAAACGACTCGAATGACGAATTGCTGTTCGCCGTCCATTCTCTGTGACCACCGTGTAACTGATGCGGAAGGTTGTATGAGTGAACAAACAGATCACAGATGTGTGTGGAATGGAATTCGTGATTCTGTGCAGAAGTAACTATTGAAGTTATAGCGGGATTTTTTTCCTCCATAATATGCACGAGACGGTCAAATACCAGAAAGGGTCAACTCTTCTTTTTTTTTCTTCTCTGTTATCAAAATTCTAAGTGCCAAAATAGATGGGTTTTGGTATATGGTAGGTTTTTTTGCCAAGCAGGGTGATGAATTCCAAATGGTGTCAACTGAAAATTCTAATGAAGGAGTAGATCTCGATGGTACCAACTTATTGAGTGTTCAATATAGTGAGTGTCAACAGGACTCAGGTATTATCCTGAGCCCACAGCAAGAGATATATTGTAGCCATGACCAGACAACAAGTATTCTGAGCGATGAAGGAGTTCTAGAACAAAATTAATTTTGCAACAGAGGAGCTTGTGGCTGAAAGCCACTTGGGTTAGCACGAAGATATCGCTTATGCTCAACACCTATTTTTAACCCTCGCAATTCTTGAAGGTTTTTCAGGAAGAGAGTTACGAAAAAAAATGCTATCCTTTCAGTCCTACAATAGTGTTAAGGGCATGGCAATCATTGCTTGAAAGGTTCATTTATTGCTTAAGAGGTTATTGTGTTCAAGGACAAGAAGCTAGGGAACGATACGGGCGACACTAACACGCATCCCTAGCGCCTCATCGCTCCTACGCGCAAAGCGTACAGTGTTTCGTGTAGTTATGCTGTACTATGCAAATTAGATCTATAACGGTGGGATTTTACTACTAGCTACGAAAGCCCACGGATTAAACTATGCAGTATAGTCATGCCTGTCCCCTAGAGCTTAAGTAAACTGCAGGGGGGAGTTTTAAAAATGCGGTATTTAATTACTTTCCCGATTTTTTTCTCCACGAATACACTTATACGGTCATATATAATTGTCTTTTGCATTTGCTTGCAAAAAGTCGTATTTCCGGTACATATTTTTGCCGAGATACGTGTATTCGCACGAGTTCACACAAAATTTTTCAGTGCGTACTCCTCACCAAAGTACAAAAAGATAACGGAATTAACTTTAATGTATTTGGTAATCTTCCTAAATATGCAATGTGAGATTCGTCCTACTAACAATAATAGTAAACTACCACAGAGTAGTCCGCCGTTACAATACGAAATAGGTAATTTCACAAAGCATTTGCCTATTTTCTTAGCAAGAGAAGGCCAGTAACAATTAATGCTCGGGGAAAATTTTTACCGATCATCTTTTCTTATTACGTGTGTACAGTAGATACAAGAAAGGCGTGGACGATTTATTTCAATGTACACTGTGTGGAGGCAGCGCGTGATAGACACCTTCAGATCCAACATCAGATTTCTTGTTTTAGGCACACGTACCCGCCTTATAAGTTTTCGTCATCCTGAAAATGCTAATGCCTTTAAGTGTCCCAGTGTTTCCAGCATTTAATTTTCTTTCGTTACTTCACATGCTGTCTCGCGTGACCACCGCGATACGATCCGCACGCTATTCCCCCCCGCCCCTAAAAAATAAAAATTTTCAAGTCCTACGCAATTTTAGAGAACTGCACTCCAAAAGATGTAACGAAATCACCTTATGCCCAGTTTTGTAGTAAAAGTGTCTCATGCGACTATTTTGAAAATTTTTCCGATAATACGCAAATTAAGGCCAAAATAGAGTTACTGTATTTGTCAGCAAATAATGACCACAAACAGAACTTCACTAAGCAATTCAATATGGAATTTTATCCTATTTTAGTTCAGCAAGAGCCATATTTGTAAAAAAAAAAAAAAAAAAAAAAAACACACACACACACATCCCCCACAAACGGATATACGCACACAGAACTAGGACCCGGAAAACTATACAACATTTTTGAGGCCCTGGTTACATTTTTATTTCAGACATTTTTATCCTTCAACCATCATTTAAAATAAATATTGCTATGTAAATAATAAACACATTGTGCATATTCCACTGCACTCGGAAGTTAACGTCTAAGGCTGAAATAAAATATATTTCATTACTATTATTCCAAATGAGAGAGCTTTCAAAAGTGCTCACTTTACCGTGAATATCCTATAGCAACATACACGCTTAATTTTAATTACTCGTTCATCACGTGCAATTATATTAGAGGGAATTTCTTTTTCGACACACACGAGCATGGTGTCTGGCATACATGATGTTTAATACATTTTCACAGTAGCCTATGCTTTGTTTGAAGTTTTTATGAAGGCTACGACGAGAGAGCATGTCGTTATGTATCCGACTGGACGGGCGACTTCTTGGGAAACGCGTGTGAGCCGTTTGCCTGAGATACAATGAACAATACAAAAATATAGCTTGGTTGATTTGTGAGAGCGGAAAACAACGTTATCTATAAAATGGAGTAATTTTCGTAGCAAAATATTGTCAACATTGTCTGTTGTTAGGGGCACTCGACTTTTATAGTGAAAATTCTCGTATTTTTGCACGAAGCTAAACTTCAAAAACCTAGTGCACATATGCAGCTTTCCTTCGTGTACTGGCTGTGGAACTTTGTAAGAAGACATTTCCTTATTTTACTGAATTTCTTTAAATTATGTTACTGCGATATTGAAGGTGTGTGTTTTCGCTGGTAGAGAACTAAGACGAGTGACAATTAAAGTCATTAACTCACGAAAGTTGATTGAGCTAAGTATTTTGAAGTTGAAATTATCATAAAATAATTTAGTGAATTTACACGCTTCTAATATATTCAATATGTAGATGGTTGATCGTTTACAAAGTTTCTGCTGTATTTTCCCTTGTATGACTACAGCCTAACCCATTTAAACCGAGAGGACTCGCTTATTAATAAATAGACTTCAGGACTTATATGTTTGTCTTATTCTCTGTATTTGCGGCCTTTCACAGCAGGGGGGCCTATACGTACATTTTATTATCTAAATGATCGAATTATATATATATATAAAATTATGTGCTGGTATTTAAAAAAAATTTCTAACAGATTACAGCTCCGATATACGCATTGTAAGCCTACGCAACAATGACTAAGTTTCCCTAAATGCTCTGGTAGAACACATGTTTTGGAATAATTCTGCTGTGTTCTGGTATGCATCACTTGCAATAAAAACGTGCTAGTCAATGGCTTCGATATTCGCAATACAGGAAATTCGTGATTTTAAATTTTTAACCTTTAGTATCAGAAATCCTTTTATTTCGCCACTTTTTTTACACGAACAATTTCGGGTGGTTATCGCTGACTTTGGGTTATGCCCTTTTGTGTAATTCCCGTTAAAGTACGCATATGCCGGGTCTTACTAAGCGTAACCTACAATGCACCGACAGGAATAGAGCAAGTTTGCAATTCAGGCTGCGACACAATGTCCCTGTGTAAACCTTGCTGGTCTAAGGCATTGTTCCGCTGCTATTAAGTAATACGTTGCTTACAACCTCTGCTCGTAACAATTGGCCGAGAGAATTCTGTGTAGCGTGGATGTAGTGAGCTTGCCACGTGATCAAGGTAACATGGGTTTCATTCTACTCGTAAGATGCACTTGTGTATACGCTGTTCATGGTAAAGTGAACACTTTTGAACTCAACCTTTGAAAATTAAAATGACTGTCTGTAACTACATATTTGTATGTTACAAAACCCTTTGGCTCGCGAGCTCGAAGTTGGCAGCGAAGAAACCAAAATAGACCAAAGTCTCGGTGTTGTATGGTGAGCACAATGTTTAAATTTATGCCCAGTGAAGTTGGTGTTTCTGGTTTATCCATTCACGGTCACTTCACACTTTTCTGAAGTCCTGCTAAAGTTCGATTTCCAGGATTCTCCTCCGCCTCATGAAAATAACGCTTAACCAATTCAAAGTAATTATACCAAAGGGACAGCGCACCGAATTCTTGCGCACTTACTGTAATATATTTTTTCACAAGAACTACTTCTTACTAGGTATTACTGACACATCTATTTTCGACCTTTTTTATACATATTAAATATTAAACAAATGTTATAATTTAAAGAAGAAATATAACTAAAAGTCCACATTAACATTAAAAAATATACTTTTATGTTAAACGCTTGTGATACATGACACATATTGGAAACAACCCAACACGTCAACCGTGGAGTGATTTTTCAAAGGTTGGATTCAAAAAGTGTGAAGGAACCGCGTATAAAATATAGTAAGAATTTACATGTAACACTTTTACATGCCAAACAATTCCATGGTTTAGCTTGGATGGCGCATGACTTAAGTGATTAGGTCCAAGGTAACGGTGAATTCATATATGGCGTAAGGATACAATGTAACCAGAGAAGTAGATCCTAAGCTCTTATGCAGGGCTTTGAAAAGTGCTCAGCTTACCGTGAACAGCCTATACGCTATGGTGTGTTAAATCAGAAACCTCACAACTTCTCGTTCCCCCCTGTCCCCTTCTTCTTTTTGACCCATGTTCATGATATCTTAATACATTGCTAGTCTTTAATAACACCACTTTATACCAGCATGCTAACAGAGTTGCTGGTTACACACTGAACGAAACTGGAATGTACATATAAACACAGAGCTTATGTATGCCTTACAAGGGGCCGCGGTGGTATAGTGGTTAGACTATTCGCCTCCCACCAAGGCGAACCGGGCTCGATTCCCGGTAGGTTCGCTCCCGGATTTTCCCATGTGGGAATCACGTCGGGCGATGCCGTTGGTTGGCAGGTCCTCTCGGGGATCTCCCGCTTCCCCCAAACCCTGGGCTCCGGCGCTGCGTCACACTCACCTCGCCTCACCCTCATCGACTCTCAAGACCTCTGTGTTAAGAGCCGCCCAATTCTCTTCAATCACTCACATGCCTTACCTGTTATTTGAACACACATCCTATTGCACAGAATGCTGGCTTCCCAACTAACTTTTATATATTTTTTATATTCAAATAGCTGTTCTTATTGATGACAGAGGGAATATTCTGGCGTAGTAATTTGCACAATGTTTCTGGCTATGCGATTCTTTATGGATCTCGTAAACAATACATTTGGCGGTGGCTCATTAGAAATGTATCTATGACTTACGATAAGAAAAAATGAAGTGTGTGCCGGCATGCCCTCTTCTCTGGTGTGAGCTCGATACATACGCTGCTTCATTAACGTCGAAAAACAAACAACCCGAAGTAAGGCACGTGCTTACATTTTATTTGGCCGTCTCCTCGAGTCGCATTCGCATGTATGCACCGCATGAATTATTCACGGCTGGTGGTAAAGCACCCGTCCAAACAACACAGGAGAGTTAAAGCAGTACAAACCAGGCACTGGCTGCTCTGCTACATTTGCACGCCACTCCTTTACTATGGCCTGTTCGCGGTTTCCTCGCACTTTGTGAATCGAACCTTTGAAAGATCACACCATGTATGACGTGTGCAGTTGTTTCCTAAATACGCCATGTATCAAAACTGTCTTATAACCCTGTTAACATTAAGGTATCTTATTTGTCGTTAAATCGAAGTTTCACCTGTATTTATTTTTATAAATTATAATATATTATTTATAGTCAAATTAATAAAAACAGTGGGCAAACATGTGTGTTGGTAGCACCCAATAAGAAATAGTTTTCATGCAAACTATTATTACAACTGAGTGCGCACGATTTCAGTGCGTTGTCCTTTGTTTGAAATGTTCTAGACTTAGTTCGCACGAGGTGGAGGAATACCCTGGGAGTAGAGCTTTTGCAGGGCTTTAGAAAAGTGTGACGTAACTGCGAATGGATTATATTGGTTAGCGGTAGCTGTGATTAATTGGGGGGGGGGAGGGAGGGGGTACTTTTGTTTCTGACCCTGTCAGTAATTGTTGCCTTACTTTGAGCATGCCATCTCAGAGTTCTATGTTCGAAATTGTTAAGAAAAATGACTACGAGCGGTTGGATAAAAAAAAAATGATTTCTCTTCCACCGACAATTTAAGAAGTACAACACTTCTGTTTCAATCGCAAAAAACCTTAAACCACGTGAACTGTGTGGCTATTCACTCTTCGAAGACGAATAGTTAGTACTTCAGACAATTTGTTAGAATTGCTTGATTTTATCATATATCCGCATATCCGCGCCGATGGCTGATTGTCATAAAATCAGTCCCTTTTTAATAAATATTTCTCCATAAATGACGCACTGTAGCGATCAATAAAATCCACAGCCCTTTAGTATGTAGGTTTCCGTTTGAACCAGTTGAGTAACGTCGATAGAAAATCCTGCGGCAGTCGCTACGTTAAACAACTCAAGCATGTTGTTTCAGTTATTTGATGCGAACGCACAATTTCAGTGCATAAACGATTGCAGACGATAACAAAACTGTAAAAAAATTTGAGGTGAAATACTTTTACGTGTAAGGGAAGCTAATAACCTCTGCATGTAAGGTAATATTATCTCTTAGATGTAGAGTAAATTTACATAACAAGTAAAGTAATAATCCCTAATCGTACGAGAAAAGTACCTGTCCAAAGAGGGGGGGGGGGAATCCCATACAAGTAAAAGAAAATTAACTATATTGGGTAATAAAATTACATATAAAAATATCCTGCAGTATTAGTACTGTTATTTCTTTCTATTACCTTCATCCTCTGACGAATAGTTACCGAAACCTAAACACTAAAATCCTCGTCACTTGCTGGTGGCTGGGCGCGAACCACGTCGTAAGGCAATTTTCCCATCCATGTATGGGATTTACCACTACCATTTACGTGAATTTTACTCCAGAGTGCAGAAAGGAAAACTATATTTCCCCCATAAGATTGCGAATATTACCTTACACTTGTCAGGTAATTTCCCCACTATTTATTACAGTGAATCTTTTGCAAACGCCACAGCAAACAACAAGCACCTGGATTTGCTATCGTCCTATAGAGGATACCAAATTCACTTTTGTCCATAAATAAATAGCTGAAAGATTCAAATTCTTGAGATAATAGTTAGTAATATTGTATTTTGTGTAGTGTCTTGGAATAGCTACTGAGTTACACGCAAACACAGATCTTAAACTGTAAACTACGCAGACCTAACAGAACTACTACACCGGGAACTTCGTTTCCAAGATGCCAAAACAACCACGTCGTTTTACTGTGCTTGAATGAAATCGAACATGATGTCGCGCATGATGCAGCAATAAAGATTTTGCTTCTGCAGAGACTTTTCAATCATTAGCTAAGTTTATACATATTTCGGCCAACGTCCTAGGGAAAATCGTATGTACATGTCTATTTGAATGCTTTACCAATAACTTATAAAATATTGAGCTGAGCGACATCTAGATATATACTCATAAAGTTATTAAAAATAAATTCTTCATTACGAAAAATATATTGTAAGCTGTTCACTTATTTGAAGTTAGTCTAATTCTTATGCCAGTTTAGAAAACAAGTTCAGCAAAATAAATAAAGTATGTATTCCATAATTTGTAAAAAGTAATCCGATAATTCCACATGAAAGAGTAAAACTATTCGTTATGGATGGTAATGAAAGTCTCTTTTAAACTATCCGTATCAAACACGCTTAAAAAACGTTGCAGTCAAAATTTTTTAGAGTTGACGATTCAACATATTTGTACTTAACTCCGTGTTAATGCAGTGTTTAGTTCAAACGCCCTCAATTACTGTCTGTTTTCTGGCCATTTAGGAGTAGGTCACCTAAAAGAAATAAAAAGCACGCACAAATCCTATGTATTAGAAATTAGGATGTTAACGCGACAGCCAGTAGATTAAGCGCACAAGAAGCAATACGGATTCTTTTCCTTTAAAGTCATCGCTTCCAGAATTTCGAAATGACCCGTCATAACCGACATGACCCTAACTTCGCAAACAGATAACAACCAAAGTGAGCATCAGAAATTTGGAGTGAGAACTGGCCTCTTTTTCCTCGTCTTACAATACAGGAACTACTATTTAATTTATATTACGTTTGAACAATAATTCTATGTCCTGACTATCATCCCCAAAAAGCTATGACACTGTTCTCGCAACACCATTTTTTGAAAAAATTAATTTGGTGGCATTAAATAAAAGTATAAGTAACATTGATAGCTGTTTGTAAAAAAATATTTTAAAATATAATATTAATGATATAACAGTTAAGTTATTCTATTTGTGTGTTAAATAAGTGATGTCTTCTTTGTTCATATCAAATCAAAATATAAAAAAAAATATTAATGATTTTAAATAAAACATTATTAAACGGAAAATTTAAAATAATGTCACAACAACATTTTCGAGATCCTCATTACGCCATAGAAGCGTGCTGACGCAACGAGCTACTGAAAGAGGTACACGTAATATAGAATTAAGCAATATATGCGTGTTTAGATTTATACACATATATAATGCAAAATGTTAACAAAACTCATTTGAACGAGGAAGTTAAAAAAATTACATAATTGCTAAAGCCGGACCATGTTGAGATAACATGAAACCAACTTGCTATGTAAATATAAGTTATAACGGGACCAGGAGAATGCCATCCTGAAACGAGAACAAGCATGAGGGCGTGGCATATGTTAATAAGACGCCTGTTGTTAATCGCTCATCGAGTAAATTAAACGTAATTTATTTCGCACAATAAGTTTGGAGTACATTCGCCGCGGTAAAAAATTAATGAATTGATAGTTAATATGCTTCACGGTAAACGGAGTGATATCACGTGACAGCTCCATCATAAATAATACAAGACGTCACAACCAGAGAAACAGCAAGAATGGTGTATAGCTCTACGATACTAAAAGAAAAAGACGCGAATCTAAACGGATAATACCTTCAGGGCGCTGGCAAATGAGAGACTGGCCGAGAGAAAGTGAGTGAAGAGATTTGGGCGGCTCTTAACAACGAGGTCTTCAGAACCGGTGAGGGTGAAGTGAGGCGAGTATGGAGCAGCGCTGAAATGCAAGGGCGGGGGGAAACGGGAGATCCCCGAGTAAACCCACCGACAAGCGGCATCGTCCGGCGCGATTCCCACTTGCCGGGAAACTCCCGGGATTTTCGCCAGGTATCGATCCCAGTTTCGCCTTGGTGGAAGGCGAGCAGTCTAACCGCTCAGCCACAGCAACCTTGCTAAGTTTTGAGAACAACCACGCCACAAAAGAGCCAGGAGGTGTAAATTAATAAGAGCTTCTCTTTTGCTGTTTGCTGTGTGATGATTCATAGATCGTCACCTAGTAAAATGTATGGGTTTTAGTAATTTTGTACCACAGTTGGTAGCGCTGCGTATTTACCGTTTTTATGTGTATTTGTATTTGGTTATATACCAGCCGGTACATTTATTAATCCAGTGTGTATTTTATTGCACGTAGTTTATACGGTAAAAATATTCTTATTGCTTAGTGTTAATCTATTATGCATTTTATTGCACGTATATTTTATATGGTTGTTGTGTACGATATTTGTAATCGATATTATTTGTACAAATTGATTTGTATAGAGTCACGACCGTGGCGCTTGGGGTGGCGGAATACCGCGACGTCACCTGGCTAAGACAGCGTGCCCTGGCCAGTGTGCGCGAGACCGCCGCGGTGCTTAGATGGCCGAAGGAGTGTGTGCTCGACCGCGGAGCTGGACAGTATCGGGAAGTCGGGCGGACGTTTAGCAGTATGGGACCGCTATGTAATTTCTCCCGGTCGCGAGGCGCATTATGTTACGTGAGCAAGTGAAGGTCACCGTAATGTTTTAGGGAGCAAACAAATTAACTGTTTAAAGAATATTCTAAGAACATGCCCGACGCGAACGTAGAAACGATGTTGCTATTTTTACCTGTAGCGTGCAGCTCCTGCTAGTGAAATATGGACCTAGTGTCAAAGGGACGTAAACTTGATGCGGACGTACGATGTGTGAAAAAAAAAACTGCGTGTATGAGTAATAATCACTTTAATACTAGCGTACAAAAAATCACGGAAATAACTGTGAGACCGCGACTTGTGACTGATGGCTTGTGAAATTGAAATTTTGCCACACTGGTTTAACGGCCCGTTTTACGAGGCTCGAGGACGAGCATATTAAAGTGTCCGTGGAGTAAGAGTGGCGTACGTCAGCGGCCCGTGTTTTTTTGCAATATTTCCTTGGAGCCTAGAAAAGTTACTTTAAACATTTCTCCGCAACTTGTCTTACACAGGCTTTATTACGAACGGCATTTCATGTGGACTTTTTCGTAACGACTAAACACGCGGAATATCCCCGAGTGTGTCAGTGGGATTCTACATGCTAGTGAGTGCAAGAAATCCGCGCATGCCAGTGTGGAGGCCCCGAGGTGAACGGCCCGTCATCTGCTCTTCTTTTGACGGCGTCAAGTGGGGCGGAGTCTACAGCGTTCCCCAACATGGCCTGGCGATCAGCTGTAAGGTATTCTGAATGAATGCCAAACTTAAGGTATGATTAATGCATAAACGCCGTCGTCAGCGTGTTCCTGCGGAGTCCGTCGTCCCTCTTTTGAAACACTTTGGAAGCAAGTCAAGCGCCGCAGAAACGATTCTCTTTCGTGGGTTTAATATTAAATTTTATGAGCATCAGTTATTGAAAGTTACCGCGTAGGGTAAACGACGTTGAACTAAATTAAGGGGTCTGCCCACGCAATTTGTAAATTGAGTGCGAAACATTTTTGTGCATTTAAGAGTAAAATCAGGGCTTGTAAACTGTCGTTTTGGTGCAAAATAAATAGCGAATCAAAGACTTTGGAACGTAAGAGTAGAGACTTTATTTTTAAATGAGCCCCTGATTTACGAAAGACTATTACTGTAACATGATTAATGGTATTTTGATTGTAGATATTTTTAAGGGAAAGAGCTTGGACCGCGGTATTTGGGGGTTTTCAAGTCGAGATCGTTTTCTGCCCCGTAGGGGTAGTTTAGGTAATACTAGTGTATTGTGGAGTGAGGTAGAGGTTGACACACCTGACACCCCTGCTGGGTAGAAGGGCCTCTCAGCTGATTATATTGAAATTAATGTATCCGCAGGTTTGAAGTCATTAAAACACTTTTTGTAGAGATGTGCCTCAAGCGAAGATGGATGAAAGGTTTTTTTTTTTGTGGGGAAGCGAGACAGTGAAATGTGGTTAAGACATGCCTTAAAATTATCCAACATGTGAAATCATGTCCTTTCTTTCTACTGGTCCCGTATTAGGCAGCGGCGCACGTTAGCGCCGCTGCCTAATACGGGACCGTGGACTTCAAATGGGGAATAAAAGTTAAACGAAATTCCTTCTCATCACGTCAATATTTTAAAGATTAATGTTTCAAACAAAAAATATTATGATGCGACTTTCCCAAAAAAACATTGCTATTTAGAATAATTTTTGAAAAAAAAATGTTTTTCTATTTTTCTGTTATATATGTAAATACCTATATTAGAGTACAGTAAAATATATATAAAAAATCGATTGGTTATATTTCTTAACGTAGGAATGTTGATTCCTTAAGAGATTTCACGTAGATTACTTTTTTTTGTTTTGTTTTATTGCATTCGTAAAATCTTTTTTAAATACATAGCTGTATAAAGATACTGGGCAAGTCAAATGACAGTATACAAAGTTTATACACAGAACATAGTAAACACACACATATATATATATTTGTCAGACTACACGTACACGCAAATTATGAGGAAAAGACTTGATGCGTGTACGTGTAGTTTCATTAATTTCATCTCTGTTACTGCTGACATATGAATTAATGTTTTTTTCTGTTATTTGTGAGGAAATTCATAAGATATGTTTTATCTAGATTGAGATTTTTTGTGTAAGGTCATTTACTGAGTCTCCAGAGACTAAGATGTTAGTATCATCTGCAAATAAAATTGGAGTAGTTTCTGGGGTTAAGGCACATGGAAGGTCATTTATAGAAACTAGGAAGAGTAGTGGGCCTAATATTGATCCTTGTGGGACCCCATGCTTGATTTTTCCTGGTTCAGAGTAGAATTAAGTAGTTTTTTCTTTGATCCGCACTTGGTGTATGTTTGAAAGGTACGAGTTTATTATTTTATTTGGTGTACCTGAGACTCCATAAAATTTTATTTTTTGTATAAGGATGTCGCAAAATATTCCATTAGATGGCATTTTTTTATCAAGTGCATTACGAATGCTATTTGTTCGTTTGAAAATTTCATCACTTGTTGACGTGGTTTTCCAAAATCCAAACTGGAAATTTGATAAAATTTTGTGATTCTCGAAATTTTGCAGCAACCTCCTGTAAATTAATTTTCCGATTTCTTTTGAAAAGGATATAAGAAGTGAGATGGGTCTATAATTGTTTATTTCGGTCTTGTCTCCTTTCTTGAACAATGGTGTTACCATAGCCCATTTGAGTCTGTCTGGAAGATGTCATTACAAATATGGCTTAATGGAACACTGAATTCAAAAGCACATTGCTTTAGTAACCTACAGCTAATGCCATCATAGCCGCTAGATAATTTTGGTTGCAAAGAATTGATTGTTTTCTTCCCTTCTTTTGGAGTTGTGTTTGTAAAAGATATAGCAGCGTATTCTGAACCCTATAGTGTACGATTATGGTTTATATCTTGTTTAAAAATTTTTTTTTTAAATCATATTTTCTATGACATTTAAGTAGTATGAATTAAATGTATCTGCGACTAATTTAAGGTCTGAGGATAATAGTTATCTTTAAAATTGAAGCAATGGGGAGTAATTTAGTTTAACATTTATTCCCGTTTGAAGTTTGCGGCTGCCGCCTTGGTAGCCTGCTCACGGTAAAGTGAGCACTTTAAAAGCCATCTCATTTGGAATAATGGTCAAAAATGTGTTTAAGACCGGAGACCGCGGCGACCGGAGACAATAGAGCAACGAGGCAATGCTACATTCGGTGGAGATACTTACAGCCGCTGAACACGGCTCCTCTCATCTGTGTTTCAAGTGAGTGATTTACGTAAATGTTGTCACTTATCTATAGAAAAACAATAACTAAATTTTCTATATATTTCAATTACACATGGTACTTATTGATTCAAACGGTGACTTCTAAATAATTAACTACATTTTCATAACTATTTCACCAGAAATTTATCTGAATAAAACTTTACACTACTACTGTGCTTATATGTAAATAAAATATTTAAAATTGGGGCATTTATTGCCGGTCGTACAAGATCTGTACACTCAAAAGTGTCCAAACGATTGACCCCAAATTTAATAATACCGATAAGGGTAGTAAGTAAATTGCATAGAGCTCAACATCAACATAGTTGAACATTCAAAATAATATAAGTAGATCTATCAATTATCTGTCAAATATTTATAATGGCTTCCCCACGTTATTAAGGCATCAGAATCGATCATTTGTAACATTTTGTTTTCTGAAAATGATTATATCAAAACTATATATTATATTTTTGATTAAATTCAACGCATTGCTCCCCAGATTTTATGATAGAACGAAAAAGAAAGAAGGGTGGGGTCTTCCATGCTTAACAAAATTAACATTAGGCCTACATGTTTAGCATAAACGCATCCATGGCATTTAACTTCAAACTTGAAATATCACCCCGATCCGAAAGTAATGTTTTTGCCATCTTAGTCACGGAAGTCGCTATTTAAAATAATCTCATATTAGAATTGAATCCTTTTTTTTCCCTGTAGCCTTCAATGATTCATGTATTTTTTTTTAAATACGACTCAATGATGATACTTGTTTTTATTTGAATTACAAGTCGTCTGATTACAGACGTTCTCTTACATTACAGCAGTTCTCTTAGAACTTAGCGACTTTAATATTACCTTCAATTAAATTTTTTAAATATTGATTCAAATATAAGTATAATTAATATCATTCTAAAGCAGCCTTGTATGTGAGTAGCAGTGGTGGAAATTAATCTTTCCGTTTTGTGTAAAACTTCTTGTTATTGCTCTATATTTATTTGCGTTTACTTCACTAGTGCCATTTTTATATTGCTAGATTTAGATAAGAGATTATTATACGAGCCATGGATATGATAATCGTGAAATGTAAAAGCTAACTAGTGCCCATTTATCAGCATGTCTTTCAGAGACCGCGTTAATTTTAATGACAAATTAGCACTTTCAAATATTTCCATGAGGATACAAAATTTCTGGCATTTTATCAGCCCTCTCCGGGGAAGTGGAGAGAAAATTCGTGATTATTTAATTTTTTTGCCGTTAGAGTAGAAGCGACTACGTAGGAATGTGTCAGAAGGCTAGACAGACCGCTTGACGGCTCTTTTGCGATGGGGTCTTTCTAGTTAATTAATTTTTCGTCCGAAAATTGGAGCAGTGTAGGCGATCCTGTTCCCCACAAAGTATTCTCTGCAAATGAAAAGCTCAGGTATTGTGCCTTCATCAGAAGTTCCCTCTGAAAGTTTGTTAGAATGGCAAAATATCCGAATTAAAAGACGAGTAATATCTCTTGGCAATAGAAGGAGATGCATTTTATTCTCGATTGTAGTACAAAATTACAATATATTTTTGATTAGGTTACGAAGTTTTTACAAAACAAATTAAAAACTAGAAAGGAACAAAGAATTTTAATATACTTCAAGAAATGTTGAATAATTCCTACGTATCTATTATACCAAGAAGTCTATTCACTTTCCAGTAAAATATTGTGGCGCCTTATCAGATATATTCATTCAAATGCATGGGAAGCTACTAAAAACGTATCAAACATTATTTCCTGTGTCCAAGAAGAAATACAACGTTGCAGATTACACACTTATTCAGCCTAAGCCACCTATATCTTGCATCTCATGTGTTATATGTATTTGCAGGAAAATGCCAAACGAGAATCTGACAAAAGTATATTATGGTCCTTGCCGTCAAATAATAACGATTTGTGTTCTTAAATGAAACATGCACTTAAAATGATAGAATTACGAACTAGTTAAATGACTGATGACAGAAACGTTCCCGTCGAATTTATGGAACGAGTACCTGCAAACGGATACACGACAAAGTTTTGGTAGAATTAAAAACCAAACTGTCACCAGAAATAAGTTATTATGCTCACACAAATACCGAGTGAGGTGGTCACTGGATCTGTATTTGGGACGACACGCGTCCGATTTTCGGTTCGCCGATTTTCATTTTCGTTTTCTATATAGTTTTCCTATGCGAATACTGGGATGGTTTTCTACTACGGTGTAAAAATTTTTTTCTGGTAAACTTCCTAAATTTTAATGGAAGTTTTTAACGTATACGTTGTATGAAAATAATACCACTTTTCAGACTGCAGATGTTGGAAGTTGAGTGTAGGTATTATACAGAAGGTTGGGAACTTCCCTACGCATTTGACTGTTTCGTGAGCGAATGGAGGAGCGCTGCCACAGATGTATGGGGAGATAGTTTACCATTCGCATGTTCTCACTATTCGTATACATTGATATGGGAATTTTGCGAATAATTTCTTAGTGTACAGGCAATGGCTAGGGACCAGCAAATTCGTGTTATTTTTTAACTGCAAACGAAACTTCAAAAGTTGTATTATTGCTTGTCTTCTGTCATTTACCGAAAACTTGCGTTGCACGTCTTAACGACGCTTACAGCCAATAGTAAAGGCTCGATTGTTGACAACCAAACCACACTGGAACAGTCACACAGGATAATGACGCCGCATAGTCGCCAGTAGCCAATGACAGTACGAATTGTTCTCGTGTAAGTGCGTCTCGCTCTTAGATTGCTGTGGGTAGCTAATCAAACAATTTTATATTTATACACTACTATACAATTTCACGATTTTTGTTACGTGTCTGTGTATGCATGAACTTACTCTACCAACGCGGCATAACTTCTTGGCTGTTGATAACTCTAGCCACCTGGAAACAGCGCGCGTCATTCACTCTTTACTGCAATCTAAGAGTGAGAAGCTCTAGATATAGGGCAGTGGAGTCTAGCATGATGCCAAATAATAACTCGGATTTTGCATGTCTCTAGCAATGGCCTCTCTCGTTCTTACTTCTCTGAGACGTTAAGCCCTACCTATCTACGTTTATGCTCACACAATAATTGAAGTTCTGTGAAACACAGCCGTTATTCTAAACGTATGTTATAATTACCATTAATGTTTTAACGGCACCATTTTGTTTCAAACTTACTGGTTATGACCAAAAATTAAAAAAAAAAATCATTTTGATTTCTCTAAAAACTGTAGTATAACGATTGCATAAAAATTAGCGAGACCTAATTTGACTGTAAAATATTTTATGTCAAAACAAATCAAATTAATTACGTCCTGTGTTGATTCATACAGCGACAAAATGCATACATGTTTTCCGTACGAAGTTGCATACGCTATGGAAGAGCATGTCATGAAAGAGATGGCGCGAACAAAATAAGTGGAAATGGGTGTGAATACTTAGTCATCAGCAATGGAGAATATGTGTTGACGCCAAAACACATCCACAGGCCTGTTCCTAGTGTACAGAAATGGAGTTATCATCATTATCCTAATTATCTATTCATGGAAATCTGGAAATGGTAACAGAACGAGTTGATGCTTGTCCATTTCAATTTGTTTTCTTTCCTATTATACAAACCTACCATTAAAAGCTGCTTTGCGTTTGTCACCTGATAATTTGTAAAATGATTTACGCAACAGCTGGTCTTATCATGCAAGAATTTGAGGTTAGGCCCTGCCTGCCATATTGACTTTTTTTCATTTCTTAAATATTTAAATTATAAAAAAAAACTTTTTTTTCGTTATAGCATTTTAGCAATTTTCTTTACCTTGCAATACAGCTGTAACAATGGTAGGGCCTACAATTAACGTATAGATTTGCCATAGTTAATACGTTATTTAAAATTTATATTTTTCATGTATAATAGAAACAATGAATGTGGGAAAGAAAGAATGAGGGGCATCAGAAATCCGAAAACGGTGATGTAATGGAAACAACGTGGAAAAAGGAAAAAATGATACTCACTTATAAAAGTAATCGAATCAAGTGAAAGAAAGCATGATGAATAGAGGACTAGAAGAAGAAATAGTATAAAAAAACCATTATTCGAAAAATAAAATAGGATAGAACCTGGAAGAAATCGACGTGTTATTTTTCATTTAAGTAATGAAACCTCTGTATTATATATAATACTCGCGCACAGTGCAGTATTCTATTGCTTCATGTGATCTTGCAGACACTAGAGGGACCCAACAAGTAAAGCTGCTTTTTCTTGGGAATATGTTATGTTCTATCTGCAACCAATAATTGTGCCTCTCGACAACATTATTATACCAACGCATAAAAAATAGTATTGATAAGGCTAGTGTATTGCTATTGTATTGCTTATGCCTTACTACAAAATGATGAAATAGTGACGGGAAGACCGTCACATTTTTAAGATGAAGTAGTTATGGACGCATGTTTTCAGTGAGAAAACACCTGGGTGGACCCTTATAGGTATGTCTCCTGCCTTGCAATAAGAGTCGTCTGGTTGCTGCAAGCGGCGGCAAGTGGCCCGTGATTGGAGGATGAGATTCTCTCCAGTGCGAATATTCTTCTGTAAAGACGGCGATGGTGTCGTATAGGTAGCGCGTCGATCGTATAGACTGCGCTGGAGTGAGGTCTCTCGGGAAGGGATGGCCGAGAGTAGGGATATCGGGGCGTATATATTTGCATGCGCGAGTAAGATCGTCCCCAGCCGGCGAGCTGGTAGTACCTCACGGGTCTGTGGTCCCGCCCCGAGATTGAACTTCGAGAAGGCGACGCAGCGAGAAGTTACGTATTCCTGATAGTTGGGACTTAGAAAAAATACGATATCACCGATAATCTGCGAATGAGGGACTTATAATTTGGCAGGTCAGGGAAGTTTCGGACTTACTTTGAAATTTAATTTGAAGAGGAGGGAAAAGACTTGGAATATTTCCTACCCAGTTGGGAACTTTGAAGAATCTTTCCCCGTGTCCGTGTTAGACTTAGTTTCTGGAAGATGCGTGTGGGGACTTAACCTGATTTTGTATCAAGGAAATGACTTGGGGGGGGGGGGGGGGAATACAAGTTATAAATTAACTTTGTCTCTCGTGCTTGTGTTTGCTATAATTTGAAGATGTTCTGAGTGAACTTATAATGAGAACTTGATCGCATGTTCGATGGAATACCTGAACATTGGTATTTTCTAGCAGTTTCGGATTTTTCTCCGATATTTCCTTGGAAGAAATGCGAGTTGAATTTTTCCCGTCATGCATGTGGGTTTGATGGAACTTACAAAGCGGTGCGTGAATTAATTTGGAAAGTGAAGTTAGCGATAGGACGCGAGTACTAGTACTTCCCCGAGTGTGAAGCACGGAAAATTGTCACTTTACTCTGTTTGCCCGAACGTGAAGGAACGTGGCAGCAAGGTTGGAGTTTTGGGAGCTGCGAGATCCTGCAACACAGTTTATTGGGAAATCGTGTGTGCAGTGTTGGAAAGTTGGAGTCACGAAATCTTGCGGTGGCGAGGAAGAAGACTACGAGGACTTGGAGTTGTGCAGAGTTTTGGGGCCCGGCAAAAAGGGACATTTTGGAATGGAGTGTGCATGTGTGTTGTGCTGGTGTATGAGAATTGTATTGCATGGGTGGACGAGAGGGAAAGCCTTAGTGGCAAGGAAAACATCTGTGTTTCCTTCTCTTTCACCATTTGGAGAGTGTTTGAATTTGAGTGGAGTCGAGGAGGCAGCCAGTACATTGTGTTGGTGGGGACAATATCCCTGGCTTCCTTAGCAAAGTGTGGAATGTGTGTGTGGAAGTCTTAGGGCAAGCCGCCTTGGTGGGGATATTATCCTCAGCACGAAAGACTGGTGTGGTGTGGTGGTGTTCGGTGTTTAGTGTGCGGGGATGAGCGAGGGATTTAAAGTGTTTTGTGTTTCTATGTTTATTTTTTTCTCAGGAGTGTGTTAAAAGGGGAAATATTGTGGAATTTGACAGGGCGCTAGAGCTTAAGAGACCGTCACTCCAGTGCGCGTTCTCTATTGTAATTTTAAAACTGTGGAAAGTTCTTGAAGGTAGATGAAAAACACCCTGCGTGATGAACAAGCTTGGTTGTATTTTTTTTAGGTGTAGGGTAAATTAAACCATATTTTAGTGAAGTTTTAAATTTGAGTTCTGAGAATAAATGTTTCTTTTACTGTATTATTGTAATAAATGTTATCGCTACCATTCTTTGATATGGGAGTTATTTTGTATGAGAAGCATTTTTAAACTGTGTGGTGAAAACCAAAATACTTTTAAATGTGGTTTTATAAGAAGGTGCCCAAGGGAGAAATAAACGATTGTGGAGAAAATTTAACTTGGGCGTAGAATTAGAAAATTTTCTTGTTGCACCTTATTTGTAAAGAGAATGATGTTGGTTGACTGATTTTGAGAATCATAGTAAAAGCAAATTAAATGAGATTTTCTGTTTTCTCTTTAAGTATTGGTAGTATATTTATCCCATTTATATCGAGGAAGGAAAAACGCATTCATATTGACAAAATACACCTGCTCTTCTAATGAAAGTTTGATGATAATACTATGTACCCTTTCCAATCCTAAGTCCTTTTTGTGAACGGTGGAAAGGAGGGTTTGGGTATGAGGCTGTACTCCAGGAACTAAGGCAAATGGGACACAAAGTAAACTAAAACGTGTTTAATATTGTTAACTGCATGCTCATCATTATCCGTTACAGCATCATTAAATGTTCTGTGAGCAAGTATATGCTGTGGTTTAAAGTTACCCATAGTTTTTACATTAGAATAATCTCCAGTCCAGTTCACACACCTAATACCTGTACAACAGTCACGATATTTTATAAAACTAAATATATTTTCTTTTCGGTTAGTTAACAGGAGTCATTATTTTTAATGAAAAGATTTTTTCCTTACTGTTAGGAGGCTGATTAAATATAGCTTTTGTTAGGTTAACAGAAGACATTTGAACTATGTACTAATAATTTTTCCTCCTGTTAACAGCCTAACTGTATTCACACAAAATAGTTTACAGTTACGATTTCAAACATCTAAAAATATATGGTAACATTCAGTTAGCAAACGTTAATTAACTTAATGGTTCTAATTTTTTCTTGCCAACACATATTTAATGAATACAATCAAAGGCGTATGCAAAAGTCACCTGCAGGCTCTCTTCCTTTTGACAAAACGGAATTCTGGAACATTACAATTTAAAGTTAATACTCTTCTTTCGCTAATATCAAAGTAAGTAAGTTTTTCTCTCCTTAAATAATCTATTTTACAAGTAACAGACAAATATTTAAATAAATTTTCAAGTTCACGACATTTTAATTTATTATTTTTATAAACCCTATTTGCAAAAGAGCAAAATAGAGTGCAACTACTGCGAGCCAATCTTAAATAACATTAAGTTGGGATTTAGTTAGGTTACCTTGGGTTAAGACAAGTTACGTTAACTAAGGTTAAGTTAGGTCAGTTTGGTTGGGTAACCTTAATTCGTGTAGGCGGGCTCCGGTGACTTCATTCACCGTACTACATTTGACACTAGATATTTGGCAAATGAACGGGACACAAAATCTCTTTTCAATTCCATTATTATTTAGTTCAAACTTTTCACATAGCAAACACATTTCCAATAACAATTACATTTCATAACAAAATGTTAAACACGAACGTAACTGTACAATTCATATTACTTTAACAATTTAATGCAGCCACCTACACAGCACACAATGCTGCTACCTCTTGCTGCTGCTGACACCAGACAACATGTGAGATGGCCAGAATCACTATTCTAATATAGAGCTCTTTCTGAAACCACATCGCATGGTCTATCAGCTGCTATTGGCGGTGCCAAAGGGCAATTAATCCCCGAGTGTACAGCCTGATTAAATGCACTTGGTGCAGACTCCACTAATAATTCGGTTATACTTATAGACGAATTTGAGCTATTTGAAGGAATACTTATCACCTTAGACGTGAAGAAAGTTGACTTCGCCTCGAGGCTGCCAGTGTTTTGTGTGGTGGCCGAGGGGCGACCCTTGCCTATAGGCGGTTGACGGTAAAGTGAGCACTTTTGAAGCCCTAGTTATTTTTTCTTTCAGTCATTTTTTTTATCTTTTAAACACCTTATTAAATAAATATTGCCATATGTGTAATAAGCACAGTGTGTATATTCCATTGCACTCTGAAGTTAACTTATAAAGGTATAATAAAGTATATTTATTGACTATTATTCCATATAACTGGGCTTTCAAAGTGCTCACCTTACCATTAGTAGCCTATACACATTATTATGCGTGTGCCTTATTGGCCGTACAAACGATGTGGGGAAACGTAACTCTGATGGAGAACACAATTTCATTTCACTGTCGTATAATTAATATAATTAAAAGCTTGCATTCATTTACATTATAATTTACAACACTTTACGCAGATACCTTAAACTGCACCAGGGGAACGTGCTACTTGAAGTTACTCTATTTCGGCAAGTATTTATATATTGACGAAAGGCTGCTCACAATACTGAGAACACTTTTGAAATCAACCTTAGAAAAAAGTCACTGCTGCTACCTGCATGTATTTTAACAGGCGTACTGAGTGACACGCACCTAGTAAAGTTGGTAACGGTGGAGGGAGAGTAGTTCTATATCTTAACGATAAATAAAATCTGTTAGGTACCCATTTGTATTAACTAAAATTATTATTTTTTCGTTTACTGTTATTTTTTTAATGCATCGAAGTGGAAAAATGAGCAAATTGGTAAAATATTTACTCTCATAAGAATTTCAGTTAAACTTGACCGACGCATGATTAAAGGGACGAGGTCAATGACAATATTAATTTTAGATTAGGCGGAAGAACTCACGACACGCATAGAAGTAGATCTTAAGCGGGGCTTTCAAAAGTGCTCATTTTACCGTCAACAGCTTATAATGAACTATTACCACGCATTGAACAAAGAGTCCTTCTGTTAACTGCTGGAACGGCATTACCTTTTGCGTTGCCGAAGGCTTATTGCTACTACGACTACGGCGGACGAAACCACATCTGCTGGTCCATGTTGCCCCGTCGTCAGCTGGATGTTGTCAGACCCGAGCTCGACTCTTCCGTGGCCTTAAAGAGTGAGCAGTACATAAAATGCGAGCCATAAGAAGCAATGTTAATTTTAACTGGACTTATTCAGGATTTCAAAATGTACAAATTTAATGAGATTTACATTATTTTGTTGCATTTGTTGCAGAGAAAAGAACTTTGTTGTCTAAATATAAATTTTAATGTTACGTAATTTTATAATAAATAAACAATTTTGATGATTGGCGATTACTGTGACATCGTATAAGAGATCGTGCTCAGCTGTCTCTTGTAACAAGTGTAGTGGCGATTTTTTTAAAACTGTTATCAAGAATACACTGAGTGGATTTTTTTGTGATGTATCACAAAAAGGCACTATTAACAGTTTCCCCGAAATTATCTGATTTTTAATATTAATATTAGCTATTTCAGTAGCTTCTAGAGATAGTTCGTTTTCGAACCAAGCCGGGACAACTTACCTGCAGACGTTATCTATTGTTCCCATCACTCGCGACCACAACGAGCATGAATAGGGTTGGTGAGGAAGGGGGGGGGGGGGACCAATGCTTTCATGGGAAGCTTACCTTCCAGAAATCTCTCTCATACCCGTTTACTAACACTCGTTCGTTTTCTTTCTCAAAACTGCAAATCTCAAGCTCTTCTGTATTTGTTCCGCGATAAAATTTTACCGCATTAGCAACCCAACGACTCAATTGTGGGAAAAAAAAAAAATCATGACCAAGGAAATATGTTCCAAATAGTTCACAAAATTTTAATTGCATAATTTTATCTCACACAAGCTCTCGTTACAATAACCTCCGTTTCTCTCTCTACCTGTTTGACGTGGCAGACTTCAAATTATTATTGAATGTGATCGAATTCAGGGTACTCCAATACTTCAAATTTAAGCAAATATATCATATTTAAAACATAGTCTTATCATTTAAACTGGAACTAAATGCAGTATTAAAAAAAACAATAACAGACCAAGTATCATAAGTTCACAAGTTGCTGTATTATAGACGTTAGGTTGAATGTTGATTGTGTCATACATTAACTTCAAGATAAAACACGTATTGCATTGCAACTTATTTCGATTTATTACTTATCATTCTTATAAGATATCAAATTAAGTATTTTTTATATTGTCAGACAACAAATTTTAAAGAATTTTAAAACAAATAACATTATAGAACAATATTTAAGTTTTAGTTGTTGTCTACATTTATACAAATCAAATGTAATTACGTATTTAATGTTGATACAAGTCGTGCATAATAGTCAACAGTTTATTACTTACAATGCAGCCCATGATAATATACACGCAACAACCTTCCCTATATAGAAATAATAATGCCAAAATACAAATATTACATATAATACAACAGAATCATACATATTTACTTGAAGATAAATCAAATTATTTAACGTAAGCAAACGATTGAAATCAATTATCATATGTGATAATCATTTGTTCACAGGTGCGTGCGAAATCTTACCGAATGTCACTGGACACAATCACATGTGCAAACAAACATCATATTAACATATTAAAATGAAAAATTATAAAATTCCGACCATTACTATATATATATAATTTTTAATATGGTATTTTGGCTGTTCATTATAAAATCCGTTGGGTTAAGTTAGTGGGATAGTGACAATAATTTGTGTCTCATCAAAAATGGGATAACAGTTCAGGTTTTGAGAGAGAAGTTTTGACAATGTAGGAAGAAATTCATCTAACTTTTTTTCTTGTTGTTTTCTCTGTGCCTCAATAATATATTCCGGGTCTCGGATTGGCATGGACCTGGCGTGCCTGGGGTCAATAAGTTCAGGTAACAAGCAGTGATTGTAAAATTTCACCAGCTTCGGGAGCATTTCAATCATCCAACATTAGTCATTTCGTTCAATTCTCTGAACTTCAATCCCCAGTGGTGTCGAAACACAAAACATGCAAAATTTTCTCTTTGAAATGTGGAGCTGGCCTTGAACCTGATACTGATATAGGACGTTTCTTCTTTAAGTTAAGAATTTTGCCATGTTTGTCAATACACCAACATGTCACTTTTTGCTTTATAATGCTCTCTTGAGGCGTCATTCTTGAAGCTGAAAATGGGCATTTTATTTCGACTATGCCATCTGCCCCTACTAATCCATCTGGAGTAGCACCAAGGTACGGTATTTCTGAATCAATTAAACGTCCACATTCGTGTATTTTCAGATTAAGTTTACTTTCAATTTCAGCAGTAGCTCTGATTTCATTTTCTCTGCCGTATGTAAGGGATTCACATACCACGTGGTTATACAGCATAGTCTTCACAGTCGATGCACAACTTGTGTGCGGCAGCATTATGCAAACCCTTCCAAAATTAGATGCAGTGAGAATGTATGTCTCTCTCTCTCTCTCTCTCTCTCTCTCTCTCTCTCTCTCTCTCTCTCGCTCGCTCGCTCGCTCGCTCGCTCGCTCTCTCGCTCTCTCGCTCTCTCCATAGCATGTCTTTCACTTTATGTGAGATGCAGTTTGTTTAGAAATTCGTCACGTTTTCGCTTGAATGTTTCCTGATCAACATCTGGTCGCTCAACACTAGGGTCATAATCTTTGTCTGCCTCAGTTCTACTGAACAAATTTTTTTTGCACTGACTGTTTTTCTTTTTTCTTGTTTGCGTTCTTCATTTCCTTCTATGCTCCATGTTCTTACAAAAGACGCCTGGACTTTTATCATACATAAATTTATATATTTTATACAGTGGCATTCCGGTGTTGTGGCGAACAACTGCTCCAGAACATGTTCCCTTGTATGACCGGCCTGCAGAAAAGTTAACTATTTTTTCGCCGACAAATTTTGCTACAGCTGCATTGTAGTGCTCCACTCTGTTGCTGTTAACTTTGTGAATGAGGCTTCTGCTCTGGTTACTCAAATATCTAACAACGTTGTGTACTTTTTGAGACAGGCCGCACTTCTGAAGCGCTGGTACATAATTTCCACTTTTTTCAGATTTGCAAAATTAATTCCTCGCCTTGAGCTGCTTGTGTTCACCGAAAATATGACTGGCACTTTTGAATATATCTTTCCGTAGTTCCTCTACCTTTGTGTAAAAGGATGTATCTTGGTTTCTTCTGTAGTCAATGGCTTTATTGACAGCAGCTCTAAACATAAGTATGTTATCCTCGATTTTTTTTTCTCACGAGGACAGTGTTCTGAATTTTGTCACAGGTTGTTGCAATATCTTTCAGCTTATTACAAAAATTTCCAAGTAGATGGTACGTGCATTCGACTTTTTCGACTGTGGTGTTCTTGCATGGTCGTGCGTCAAAAATATTCTTATAGACACTGCTGTCTCCATCAGGAATGAGTTTTGTGTACTTATGACCGTACCTGTATGTCTTGACTTTTACAAAATCTTTCTACTGTCACAGCTGCTTCCATACTAGTCGAATTTTGTTCATGGCCCCAATTCTTGCAGCAATATTGTTCACGTGGATCATTCTTCTCTAAAGTTGCTTTATGACAAGTGTAGCAGTATTGGTTTTTTGACACCAATGTACAAAACATTTCTAGTTCTGTAGCCTACTATCGCTGCCTGTAAACAGTCATAATTGTAACTTTAACAGTAAATGTTTCTGGTAATTTTGGAGGCAATATTACATAACTTACGCACTAATATTATAACACTTTAGTTAAAAACTAATGGTGAAACATATAATTTATTCCAAAATGTGGTTGACTTTAGGTTTTCGTTAAAGTCGTCGCCAATACCTAACACAAATTTAAAAACAAAGTTTCGACAAATGAAAATCGATTTTCAAATGGTTATGAAAACTTAAATCTCCTAATGTAAATAATTACTAACAGACCACCACAATTTTTTATGTAAATTTTTTCTATAAAAAGAATATAGTAGTATTTTATTCAGCTCTTCAATATTATTAAAAAAGACTTAATTCCCAATTTTTTATACAAAAGTAACAACTCAATTGGGTTTGTTTTATTATAATAGGTATCTTCAAAATTAATACTAAACAGCTTTTTTATTGCAAAAATAACTACAATCTAACATCAAAACAAACACATCATTTTCTCTACTATCAGTGAGTTTAAGCTCCTATTTTTTCAGAGTTCTATTTATTTTGGTCGTGGCAGCAAACAAAATAAATCTCACTATTTTCATGGCCATATCTACGTTTTCTTTCGCCCGGAGCAGAAATTATGGCGATTTTTGTCCCCCTTTTTTTTCCATCTTTTCCTCGCCAACCCGCTAGAAATAAACGTATCTCGCATAATTAGTTTTGCTTCCGTGTGCATTTCAATATAAAAATTTTAATTTGAAATTTATACAACCAGTAATTACGCACTGTATTTATAATAATAATAATAATAATATGGTGTTCTACACTCATGAAAACGCCACGATAAAATCACAGATTAAATTTGCTTTTGAATATTTTTGTTTTAGTTGTTTAAAAACTTTCGGCCCATCGCACGATTCCTCTAGTCCAGCGGCTGGGGCATCCTGCGCCCCCTTTTCAAACCCAGATCCGGCCTTGGCCATTTATAATTTTTTTTATGAACATGCATGAAAAAATCATGTGAATCTGTGTGCTATTAAGTACATACCACTCCAGACAAGGCAGTGTAGTTGGTTGCTAGTCTAAACGTTCCTACAGAACCGTCAGCAACAACCGATATCGTCGGAATGACGTCAGAATCCAATTCTCCCTTTTCCTTCGCAAGCCTAGCCTCTTCAAGGTAGCAGTCTGCATTTCTTCCAAAGCTGTCGCTTCCCAAGCATCACACACAATATTGTGATACTTATGGACAGCCTTACTTGATAAGACAGGTACATCCATTGCTAAGAACACTTCTTCAAGCTGTGCGTGTCCGCCACCCGAAGAAATAGTTCCAATCCTTGCAGCTGTATTCATGTCCATTTTATCTGGATCTTTTTCACTCCACGCGGGCATTTCGACATTGCACATTCGACATTTAAATATAAAAGAACTCCGCAAACCACACCGTTTTTCTCGGACAACGTCCATATCTTTCAGAGTGCACCCCATTTGGCTGTGACTATCAAGCTCTTTTAAGGAATAAATAAAACAAAATGTATGTCCACTATTCGTCTTCCTTGCATTTTTTGTTGATGACTGTCAAACACAGAAATATTGTGTTTTTGTGTAACCGTCTGGAATAACATTTCAATGTCCGTTTGTGCATCAACTGAAGCACTTACTTCAACACACGGTGAATCCGAGTTCTTCCTGTGGAAGGCAAAAATATTACAAACAACTCTTACAGAAAGAAAAATTGTCTGAAATAAAAAATGAAAATAATAGGAAATATCTGTCAGCTGTATAATGCTAGGAGTGCTCAATAAACTGGTTAGTTTGTAATTTGTAGTATTCCTTAACATTTTTTCGTTTGATTTAACAAGTGGTGGTAATTCATCAGTGCTGGCTTAGAGAGTAATCGCTAATCGCTGAAAGGTATTGGTGCGTGAAAAGAAAAGGTAAACTGCAAAAAAGTGGCTGGTACAGGGGTCAGTGTGAGAACATTTTTTTCTGCCACGCGCTTTATATAGGTTATCCAATACGCAACTAAAAAAAAAAAATCCAAAAAACTCCGAAATGTTAAATTTCCAAATTCCCAAATGGGATACAAACGCCGTTTGTTCATAAAACTTTTAATGTCTGACAATTTTATATTTTTTTGTTGTGAACTGGTAATCAATCGTGCATGGCAAACAAAAATAATGTATAGTGTTTTTACCCTACACTTCATAGTCCTCGATAAATTGATCCATATTCTTATCAATCGTATCGAATAATTTGGCACATAACAATACACTTCTCGAAAACGGTGGCACGTAGCGTAAAAACACAAGACAGATTTTTTGTTCACCATGTACGGTAGAATACTAATCTGCAGAAAACAACCAAAAATATAGGACAATCGTGTTTTGCTTAAATGGGATTCCAATAAGTCCGTTTTCATGTGATGGGTTCACATCCGAACCCAGATTTGTCATGGTTTTTATTTCGTCGTTTAAAATTGCAGTATCATTAATCTTAGACATTTATCGTTTATTCTGGTAGTGTCACTAGCAAAACTCCTCTGCTGCAACTACACTTTCAAGGGTGGTTACACCCCTTAGGAACAGACTTAGCCTATAAGTTGTGTATATTTTTTGACCTCTTTTTATGCCGAAGATTGTCGATAGAGTTTATTGCCACCCTATATATATATATATGATGTTCGAGAATAGACGTCCAAACAGAGGCAGCTGGTAGTAAGGTCGGGAAAAAAAAAAAAAAAAAAAAAAAAAAAACGAATGTATAGTTCGATTCTCAAAAGTTTAAAATTTACGAATTTTTAAAAGATTCTTAAGCTCTACACTACACTAAGTATTTAAAAATAGTAACAAAGGAAATTGTCCCGGTAAAGTGAAATTGGAACACATCACAGAAGATTAGTGTAGCCACATTACCAAACACCATTCATGTCATTGGGGGTACAGCCACGTGAAAAATAAATAGGTTTTAAGAAGTTGTGCCTGGTCCAGGAAATAAGGCACTAGTTTACACGAGTTCAAAAATAATAATGTACCACGTTAACGAATGCCTACCGCTGAAAAAAACTACCCCACTGCATGACTAATTAATTAGTAATAATCATAATTGGACATTAACAGACGCCGATGCAGGAAAGGTTAAAACAATAAGTGACCCACAAGTTACACACAGAATGGGTTTTGAGCAATACTACATGTATAAAAAGTTCTGAAACATATTATTAATAAATAATTGTAAATTAAATACTTAAGATAATGTGACATACATTAATATAATACACAAATATAATTTGATCAAAAATAATGTTTTCGTGTTATGAATTGAAATAAGTAGTCCCACATTTAATTTGCAAAAGTCATTAAATTGAATTACGCTCATTCAATTAATAAAATATTTTGTTAGAAAAATATTATATCATGGTTATTGAAAATAGTAAATTTCATGTAATTATTTAGAAAAATTAATAAATAATAGTAGACCTCTAAACTTAACTGAGTAAATGAAAAACACAGCATTATTACTTAGCTTTGGTTCCCCTGTGGGGCCACACCCGAATATTAGCATTAGAGAATCGTGCCGGACAATGCCGCTGGTTGGCGGGTTTTCTCAGGGGTCTCAAGTTTTCTCAACCTTTCCCATTTCAGTGCTGCTCCAAACTCACCTCATGTTTTTCTTATCTGCTCTGAAGACCTCAGATGTCTCAACTCAGCTTAGCTTTGGTTCACTCGTGTTAAAAGACTGACGGATTAATGTACAATAAAATGCAAGTAAATAGGCTAAATTAATTTAAAAATATAGTTACAAAAATGTTCACATATTGTTCTCTATGTACACACATCATCGGCCTTCGTATGAAATTACATCATCATAACTGGTAAGCACGAACATTTAATTTAATTGTATTTATAGCTTGTGAGAGTTTGTCTCTCAGGTACATGAGTAATATAAAACACGTCATTGCCTATTGTAGTTGAGATGAGAATATTAGCAGCAGCTCGAAAATGTATTACACGTGAAAAATAACCCGATTAACATAAGAGCGTATAAAGATTACATATCAATGTCATCTCGATTCATACCTTTCATAAGCCAGTAACTGATATGATACGTGGTGGCGATCCAACGGCTAGAACGTTTGCCTCCCACCAAGGCGATATGTGCTTGATTCCTAGCGGGGTCACTCGGATTTTGGCATATGGGAAACGTACTCGGCAGATGCCGTTGGTCGACAGATTTTCTCGGGGATCCCCCATTTCCCCCCTCTCTTTATTCTAGGCTCCTCTCCATATCCACTTTATGTGTCCCTTTACCTGTTAATATCCGCCAAACTATCTCTACTCCATTATCCCTCAATTGAAAAAACTTTGAAATAGAACCTATATATATATATAAAAAAAAACGTTGCATATTACACACACAGTCTGACCATATTGTATAATCTGGACAATAAAATGTAATACTATGCTTAGATGATGTAAGTTTAATATGTAATTCATGGAACGTACCTTTTTCTGACAAAGTAGTCCTGTAGATGTCTAAGCTTCCGTTTCTTCGGTTTGCAGCTCAATAGAAGACCACGTCCATTTCCTTTACGCGAGTGTCGCCAGCCCATATTGGGCAACGTTTAAACTGCACAAGCCACTATTTCCATCAGATTTGCAAATAAACTTAAATTTCATAAGGGAAAAAGACGCCACTGAGTGCCACTTCAAGATATCGCCAGTCCTGAAGGAAAACAGGTCATTCGGGTGGTTCTCTCCCCTCCCCGCACACACCTTCCATCCTTTCCGGACCACAATTGTTCCTTTCGCCAGCTGTAAAAGGTCCGAGATGCTAATCCTGTGTCGTCAACAAAGGAGTACTTTAGTGCAACATCGTATCATCTACCTTTCTATCCTACTACTTTCCACAGGTAGAATCTCCGGATTTCATCTGTTTCCCGGCCGTTTACATATTGCTCCGTTATGTTTGCAAACTGCTCCTGCGACTCGTGTCCTGATTGTCGCGGCGGCGCTTCGCTTCTGTGACCTCGCTCGCCTTGGATGTATGCTGGCGCGTTCATACAAGTGCCACGCCAAGGGCTTGCCCATAACATCATGTGGTATATGCTGTCCACGGTTAGCAATCACATTTGAGATCAACCTTTAAAAAATTCTACCGTACCTACTTGCGTTACGTCATCGTGCACACTGGCTGGCTTGCACCCAATAAAGTTGTTAACGACTGAGGAAAAGTGGTTACATATATCAGTGTTAAGTTAAAAGTAGTGGGTAATTTTTTTCGAATGCTGGAAAAACTATTTTTCCGTTTTTTATACATGTAGTCTTAGAAATAAGCAAATTCATGAGTTCTTTTTCTGATGAATTGACAGTTCCACTTGACCAACGCATGAATAAATTAGCGAGGCCCATGGCAATGTTAATCTGATAGATATTGGAAGAATACACAATGTCCATACATGTACATCTTGAGCAAGGCGTTCTCTGAAGTGCTCTGTTTTACCGTGAACAGCCTGTAGCTTGTAGATTTTCTCCGTTATGCCAGGAAGAGATCCGCTGTTGGCGGCTCACTTGGTGGGTGAGCTAGTGAAGAGATCTGGGTGGCTCTTAATATTGAGGTCTTGAGAGCCGATGAGGGTGAAGTGAAGTGAGAATGGAGCAGCTCAGGAATGAAAGGGTGGTGGAAATCGGAGATCCCCGAAAAAGACCCGCCCCACCAACGGTATCGTCCGGCGCGATTACCACATGCGAAAACCCGGGCGTGAACCAGCCGGGGATTGATCCCGGTTCGGTTCGCCTTGGTCGAAGGCGAGCAGCCTAACCGCTCAGGCACCGTGGCACCTCTGTTCACTTGGTCGTGGCTGCTGTGACGTGGCGTTGACCAGGAGTAATGAAGGGAGGGGTTAGGGTAGGTGGGTACACGTCCATAAAGTGTTATCCTGAACTCCAGAAACAAATGTTATCAGATGATTCTTTATTGAAAATAGGGTAGAAAACAAATTACTATCTATTATCGAACGGGGTTATTAATGAGACAAGCGCTCAAACTTGAAAATTTGGAATCGAAAGTAGTTGTATGGGAAATGTCAAAAACAACGTAAGATAAAAAAAAAATCCATTCATAGTATTAGCATGATCTGATATCTGCCATTAACTAACACCAACGAGCAATAAACTTTTGTTAATCATAACACCCACTTTACTAATGAAGGACGATGTTAACAGCCACCAATTTTCACAGGTGGCAGATAACAAATCAGACTAGCATTTGACGAATGTTTGTTTATCTCGCGTATTTCCCGACATTTCGAAAATAATTAACTTTAATTCGCATTTTTCAAGGCTGTGTTTCTCTCTTACTGATCAAGTTACGTCATTGGCCGTACTACGTTTGCTTACCCTTTTTTTCTGCGATGATCGTCTCTCATAGTTTGTACGTGGAGATCATGACATCACATATTAGCGCGGAATGGCCGCTTCGCTGTGGTGGGCGGAAATAAACTGCCACGGATATTATGTGCTGAGTTTGTGCATCTGTTGTGATTCCCAAAATTCTCTTCTGACGAAGTTTCGGTCTAGCCCCAACTGGGGCACAATTTTCTGTTCAGAAATCAACTTTACTTTATAGTAGTGCAAAGCTAGTGGTAATCCTATCTTCCTGACTTGTTTCTTAATATTATTTATTGAATGCAGGGTGAATAAAACTGAGATTGCGGTATCAATCCAAAGTTGGGGTATTGCGGCTTTTCGACTAAGCTGTTTGCATGTGGGCCCGTGGGGTTATATTAAATGTTGTAAAGTAATAGATGAGGAATTGTGTCTGGGCGGTTATACCTGATATAGGCGTGATAGCGAAGACGGTATGGTTGATTGCACAGTGTTTACATTCTATCGTAATCGTAGTACATTAATAGCTGAAAAAAGTGGACACTCCTTCAATTGGTGCAAGTGGGTTTTCATATAGATTGCTAAATTGGAATTTAATGACACGCACTGATTTTGTGTAAGTTTTTAGTATCCTATATAATAAGCAGACAGTCCCTGTCTGTCTGTCTGTCTGTCCGTCCGTCTTTAATACTTCCGAAACTCAACAGAAGTTCTTCAAATTTTGCAGGGCGAATCCTCGGGGTAAAATACAGGTCAAGTTCGAATTTCAGCAAGGTCAGATTACGCAATCATGACTCCTGACCCTAAAAACTAATTTTTTTATTACTTTTCTCCTATGAGAGTTGTGTATTAATGCATAGAGATTTTTGTAATGTCTCGCTTCAATGTTGAATGAATTAAGTGGTGCCTCAATGGCTCAGTGGATAGAAAGATTCCAAGTGGAGCCCCATTGGCTTAATGTATAGAACTATATCAAGTGGGGCCGCAGTGGCCCATTATATATATATATATATATATATATATATATATATATATATATATATATATATATATATATATAATGGTGCCGCAGTGGCCAAGTGACTAGAGTAATTCCAAGTGGGGCCTTAGTGGCTCAGTAGATATAGCAATTCCAAGTGGGGCCGCAATGGCTTAGTGGATAGAACTATATCCAATGTTGAGTTAAATTCACATAATTTTTTTCAGTCTTTGTATGATAACAAAAATGTGAAACATCGTAACTGTTCTAGGCATGTGACAATTCTATAAATAAAAAAAAAAAAAAAAAAAATCAAGGGCTGGGCCATTAGTTTTATGATATATGCGTTATCGCCGAGTGGTTGTGTTTTTTTTTTGCATGTCAGTCGAGAGGACATTTCCTTATCGTTCCTTGTATTGCAACACACGATGGCGCCACGAGCGAAAGAATGCGGCTACCTTGTGCCAGGTTAGGAAACTAATTTGGAAAATACGCACTGCTTCGTTTATTCTGCAGTAGTCTTTACGTCCAAAAATATTTGTCCTGAATTTAATTCAGCACCGAGTGTTTTTTATTTTGCGGATAGCGTGCTCGCCTTGCAGGCGAGAGTAAGAGTTCCTTAACCGCCACCCGACAAAGGGTTCCCTCACGCGATTATTCACTCTTCATTCAGAGGCAAATGCTCTTACAGTTTCTTGCGGCATGCTTTTCCCAGTCTGCCGACGATAAAGCTGAAGATCCTTATCGGCCATTACGCGTGGTAGAAAATAAAATACGGTTTCCAGGAAGCGCTGATTTGCCTTCGGCTCCTTCCACTCTCCAAATCTGAGTTCGTTATTAGTCTCATCGAAACGTCAAGTACGTAAGCCGTAAACCCAATGGCGAATCAGTGGTACTCACTGATGTCTCAGTGCAAGCTAGCGTAATTCAGTATGAATCAGGAGTAATCGCAGTTTTGTAGGTGAAACCATAAACTAAAGATGAGGTAGACCGACCTCGCTGGCTGCACACAACCAATCTCGGTGTCCCAACATTGAACTGCTTTTCTCCCAACACGTATAGCGAAAAGGCGTGGTTTGGATTTTAGGTTAGAAAACTGATTTGTAAACAAGTGCTTAGAGATGTTTTTATACTTCCGCTCACCAGTCTGTAATTCTGTCTGATTATATTTAAAATTGTAAAGGTATTTTATTAATATAATAGAGCTTGTCATTTAAAAATTAAGAAGTAAATATCATCACTGTTGACCATATGAATTTGACAGTTGTGTAGGTCAATGTTGGGTACAGGCCTCATCTTTGGTCTATGGGTGAAAACATCTACTCCACTGATTCCAGTTGAGCAGTTTCAACAGATCTACAGTCAAATTCACCTACTTGGAGGAGTTATGATTTCTGGTTTTTTGAGTGCTTGGCAGTTATGTTATCGACACAACACAAATAGCATTAATTAGAACGGCCGTAGAAATACCGCTTTAACGTAAGGGCGGAGAGTATCACATTAACAAAATTTTTAATTTTTTTGAACATGCTTTATATTTATGCATTTTTTTGTTCTGTGAGAATTTAGCTTCCTATTCAGATGCGCCTTTCGCTATTGTGTCACTCTCTTTGTTACGTGAGTTTTACTGGCCAGCAGAATATTTGCGGGAGTCAATTAAACTGCGACGCAATCACACAAAGCAATGCGATTACAGAATTGTTTGAAGTGGAGTATGACGTCAAACAGGAACACGAACATTGAACGACTCTAGTAATGAGTTTTTCGTCGATGGCCCTGTTGACGGATCAGTGCAGAGAATGAAAGAGATTGATTGACGCGATTGTTTTCGATTCGTATAAGCATTTTAAGAATGAGTAACTGAGCCCTGTTGGTTAATTAACCGACGTTTTTTTCTTTAATCTGTACCGACGGCGGACTTCACACAAGAACAAAACTATGTTTGGGACAAAGAGTTTGAAATACGAATTTTTTTCTTTTTTGCGCACATAAATAAGGCATTTTGTACGGAAAATTTTTTGACTTCACTTTTTATGTCTATGTCACGTCAACATTATTTCTGGATTATTACATTACATCCAAACCTTTTAAAAGTGTGTTCTTTTCTAACAAACCTGTTAAACAACATTTTTTATTGCGGCATTTAACTTAAACTTGTATCCAAAAAGAACAATTTGAATTAGTAGTTTCGCAGACAAACCTATTATTTGACACCTACAAAAATTCATTTCAAATGCCCTATGTAATCGAATCTACTATTTTCGATTTATACACTACATACCTACTTATATAGGCCGTTCACGGTAAAGTGAGCAATTTTTGAAGCTGTTTCATCGGATAAATAACCATTAATAAATTTTGTTGTGGCCTTGGACTTTTGGTTTTGGGTATGGTGAATGTATACAATCTGTTTATTACTCACATGGCAGTGGTGGCGGAAAGATATAAATCGGTTGAAAGAAAAAAGTAACTAGGGCTTCAAAAGTGCTCGCTCTACCGTGAACGGCCTATAGAAGATAATGTTGTAGTCTAGCCACCCACAGATATCGGAGCATGTCAGGAACTAACGACAACTTTATAATCCATGTTTTCAAATAGTTTATTTTAGAAAATTATCCTAAATGATAACGCATTATCTTAAAATCTTATTCCATACAAAGACGACGACGATAATATTAGAAAAAATAACCTCCATTATAAAAAGTTGAAACGGCTTGGTCACATTTACCAGCATCGCGACGGTCGCTTGCTTCTTGGCACGAGAGGAAATACTGTAAGGTAGAATTTATAATGCCACCCCTCACACAATTCGCATTCTATCATGGATTCTCGCCAACTTGCACAGCTCTGCTATCCTCTGCATACGCGTAACCGAAACCCACATCTTATCTTAAAGGCCTTGTAAGTTGCCATAGCTGCAACACTTCCTCGAGACGAATATTAAGATGTAAATTCTGGCGTCTCTAAAATGTATTTTGTCGCCAGGAAACAACACCTGTGCGCAGTATCGTACAGAATATGTTTACGAAAAAATTAAAAATGTAAACTGAGCATTTTTGAAAGCCATGCTTAAGGTCTACCTGTATGCACATTATGTATTCTTCCAACGTATTTAAAATTAAAATTGCTGTGATCCTGGTCTATTTATGCGTCGCGTCGGTCAAGTGAAACTGTGAAATTATCAGAAAAGCAAGTATATTATATATTTGCTAATTATAAAACTTACGTGAGTAATAAAATTAATGATTTCCAGAATTTACAAATTTTTATCTAGCACTGTTAATTTGACTTTAAGAAATGGAACTACTTTCTATCCGTCGTTACTAACTACGCGTATATATGCAGGTAGGGGAAGTGACATCTTTTCTAAAGTTGATTGCAAAAGTGCTCATTTAAGTGAGAACTGCCTTTGCGCGATAATGCAGTTAGTCAGGATATGCCTGAAATACTCTACACATCTTTCCAAAATTTGGTTGGGAATAAATCAATGGAGCAGAAATTAGCTGACAAAAAAAAAAAAAAAAAAAAAACTTGCAAATCACTGCAATTGATTCCAAGATTCCAAACCGCTCACTTAACAAAGATACTCCATGGTATGCTTAGTCTTACTATTCAATAAGAATACTTACGTGCGTAACCCGTAGTATTGATAGCAGTTCAAAGATTTATTTTCAGATAAAAATTTCATTTAATCCCAAGTAGAAGATCCGCGCTGATGTGGCAGGGCAGTTAGAGAGCACGCGTTTTTGTTTGTGTTAACGCCAGCGAAGTCATGGTCGCCAACCTTCGTGGTGTAGTTCTGTCTGCCAACTGTTAGGGCCTATAATGTCGTGAGCAAGCCTTCGAAACGCCGACCATGTAAAAGGTACCGTAGCCGCGAATTCAGTGCAAAATAAATTTCAAAATACATTGGACTATGGATGTTTGATTGCACGCCAAAATTACAGCGATCTTCCCCTCCGTATGGAATAAATCAAAATGTCATTGCTCCGTGAAGAGGTTAAACTATTAAATGAACATTCCATCTTATTACGGAATAGTGCTGGTGAAAAAAAAAAAAACTGACTAGATGGAGGTTTTTTGATATATATACACACACGTAAATAAGACAAGTAACCTATGGGTGAGAAAATAAATATATGTATACAACTTTGACAAAAATATTTACATAAGGCAGGTAACCAATGGGCGAGAAAATAAATATATTTATACAACTCTGGAAAATTCAAGCAGGTTTCTAGTCTATGTTGTTTTCTGTGTGTTATCTGTTGGTCGTGTTTATATACATATATTTTTCGTAAATAGTAGCACTTCTGTGTTTTATTCTATTCCCTCTTGGAATTTTCCAGTGTTGTATACATATATTTATTTTCTCGCCCATAGGTTACTTGTCTTATTTATTTTTTCGTGCTCAGTTCTGTTTTTCCATGACAGACATCTGCATCACAATTTTAAATGTCCGAAAATCTCCGCCTATCCATTTACCGCCATTGCCCTATTCATTCAAAGATGACAAAAATTACTCTGATAATTTGTAAAATTACGGACACGCTGTTCTCAGTAGCGGATATTTCCTTAAATTTCACAGGACTTTGCGAGAACTCGCATAGATTCTCCATAAATTTGCTAGTTAGTTTTTTTTCTGTAATTTTGTACAAAATATAAATTACAACAAGAAATCTTTAATATATTTCATGCTCGAATTTTACTGTGTATAAAAAGAAAGGAATATGAAATGTTGAAATATTTCAGTCTGGAGCGAAATTTGAATATGGATAAAAATTTGGGAGCCTGTAACCACTCTATTGTGACCTTAAAAGTGCCAAAACTAGGTATTAAATATTATTTCTACAAATTTTACCCACTTACTTTTTTTCCAGTTTCTAGTAATGGTTAAGTTTTTTAATTGTTGCAAACTGTTTTAGGCGCTTAGTGAATTTAATCAATTCTTAAAGGAATAGGAGTATAATAGGTGTGGGCTCCGTAACTACTGCAGAAACGATAATTTTCTAGTTACAGCAGTTTAAAAAGCTTCGAGTGGACTCGCTATTATCCGTTCCCGAAATCCGACGCTGTACGAAATACGGAGACGTTCTGAATTTTGTATTTACTGAGATCAGATACGTTTTCAGTAAGCTAATTACAGATTGCGTTTCCATATGTTTAATGTACACTTCTGTGAAAACTTTCCCGTGTATATATACTCCATTCACGGTTACCTCCAACTTTTCTGAAGCCCTGCTAAAGTTCTACTTCCAGAATATTCTTCCGCCTCATGCAAAAAATGTTTAGCTAGGTCTGGAAAATTACAGCGAAGGGACAACGCACCACATTCGTGCGCACTTAGAGTAACAGTATTTTGTATAAGGACTATTTCTCACTAGGCGCTACCAACATACCTATTTTCTCCCTGTTTTAATTCAGATTATTTATAAATGAAGCATTTTTATGTATATATAAAATATGAATAACATTTCAATTTAACAGAAAAAAAATGTCAACTTTTATGAACAGAAGTATAAAACGCTTGTGATACAGGGCGTATTTAGGAAATAACTATACACGTCATACATGGGTAGATTTTCCAAAGGTTTGAAACAAAAAGGCTGAAGAAACAGTGAATGGACTATATTTCATACTCGGCATTACCGACACTTATTTTCTCCCAGTTTTTATTCATGCCTACAGCAATTTCGCATCACCGTTTTGATCGACGAATGGATATCAGTGCTTAGTTCATCGCAATGTCAGTTCATATATATGGCGAAATTATGATCAACATAATGAGGGGTGAAGAGGTGTTAAAAAGGCAGACTACTCGCCTCGCACTAAGGTGTGCCGATTTCGATTCCTAACGAGGTAACCGAGATTTTTCGCGCGTGGGAAATATGGCGGAATGTGTCGTTGGCAGGTGGGTTTTCTCGGGTATCTCCCGTTTTCCCCGCTCTTGCATTCCATCGCTGCTCCATATTTACCTCACTTAACCCTCACCGGTGTTCAAGACATCGCCGTTAAGTGAAGACCATAACTTCTCAACTCAATGTAATGGGAGGAAAAACTAAGGAATACTACTAAATATGATCAAGTTAATGTAAACCAGCTTTACCAAATACTGCAGTCCATGTACGGTTACTTCCAACTTTACTAAATCCCTGAAGAGCCTAAGTCCTACTTCCAGGATATTCCTCCGCCTCATGAGGAAATCAAGCAAAGAGACACTGCACCGCAGTCGTGCGCACTCAGATTAGTAATATTTTGCTTAAGAACTATTTGTTACTAAGCATTACCAACACGCCTATTTTCTCTCTGTTTTTATTCATATTTATTATAAATTAAATATTGCAGTTTAAGATAAAATATAAGTAAAAGATCAATTTAATAAAAATGATGTACATTTTTGTTGAGGCAAGTAAGTATAAAACGTTTCTGATTCATGGCATATTTAGGAAATAACCATACATATCATAAATTGGGTGGTTTTTCAAAGGCTTGCTTAAAAATGTGCGAAGAAACCGCGAATAGACTATATTCAAGAAGTTGAAAATTTTCCACCCTCCTCGAGGGACTTTTCAATGGCATCGTGCGGGTGTTTCACATTTAATACAGTGTATTTTCAAGTACCTGTTTTTTTTTATGTGAAATGATTTTGATCCACACTCTACGATACGTTTTGAATAACATTCGTAGCATGGACACGATCTGCGCTAAGTGCAGTTACGATTAGCTCTTCATTTGTTTCACAGAATTGTCGATGCACGCCGGAAAAATGCAGCAAGCGAGGTTATCCCAACCTACGTTTGGCCTTGAATTTTTTGCAGCGCATTGTGATATTTATTAATCCCCGTAATTCAATTTTTGATACCTGACGGGAATGAATCACTGTGAATGTGTGTGCTTATTACATTACAATAATGTTTGGTTCATACCAGTCGTTTATATGACCGTAGTAATAGTGCACCATTTACATCTCACGCCACTCAAATCTGCAAAACATTTGTGTTACGTGAAAATAGTTATTCTGTGATGTGGTTGTTTAAAATTAAGTTCTTCAAATCATGTATGCAGGGCAAAGAACGTTTCAGTTTAAAGTTCACTTGAATTAAGAAATGCTTACATGTTGTTCCTTATTTTTCAACTGTGTAATTTGAGTAACAAAGAAACAAACAGGTTGCAGTTTTTTTTTTACGCGTAAAATATCGTAACAAAGATTTTTCTTACGATTAGTGTTTTTAAATGATTACTGATGCAATTGCGTGAAACTGAATTTTAAATGGAATTCTAAGCGTCTGGATAACGATTTACTGGAAAACTCTGCAACCGCTGGAAAATTACGTCGTTGTCATCAGTTCAGTTTGTGGCAAATAATATGGGCTCCCACCCCTATTTTGGTTTTATCAAGTGACGAGTAAGCATGAGTATATTTTCAACGTTTTTGGCTTATTCATCACGATACTTTGAATAAGAGGCTACCTTCTGTTATTACCTAGAATTCCACCTTTCCTTCGAGATACCGCATACATATATACTAACGAAGAAGTTTTGTTTCTGTGGGTGAACAACATGGATAACTTTCAAAGTTAGTAGTTAGCTGCAATATAGTTTTACAATACTCCTTCGCCTCTAGCTTAATTACCTTTGTCTGTTTACAGCCATTCAACTTTTTTTTTATAATTCTATGTAACCATATCGTATTTTTTGAGCAAAAATTAAATTTAATATTTTGATACCGTAATATAATGGATTTGGCATGTAGCTAAACCCCCTCGCAATACGGAAAATGAACCTGTTACACTTTTTCGTTCACACAAAGTGTTATAAGTTCTCCCAGGCACTCTATGGTAATTGCATTGCGCTGCTTGTATCGCGCGTTTTAAGTGGTAAATATACCGAGATCTCCACAATTTGCAGTATTTTAAGAGATAACAACAATTGTAGTGAAATAAAACTAAGACGCGATTGTGAGGAACTCGGGTGGTTCGAAACAACACAGACCAAGCACAGCATGTTGTGCGGGACTGGAAACCAGATCGTTTCTCAAGAAGAGACACAAGTCCGGAAAAAAACTTGATTTAGGTGCTGTGGGACACCGAATTTTGACAACGCTTCGGATATGGAAATTGGTGTACTTCACATAATGTGTCGCAAAACCTCCACCAGTTCAAAAAGAGCATCACAGCGTGCAGTAAATTACAAAAGGAGTTTGAGTTGTCGACATCCTACACTCTAAAACATTTGTTCGTACTTACAAGAAAAATCCTTGGTAACCCAGTCGCCAAGAAAATCCTTTGTAAAACTACAAACAGTTTTCTTGTAAAATCTCCAAAACATAAATTTGTAATATTACAAATGATAGCGTTTTATTCCAACTTACATTTTTGAGAAGTGCACAAAAAATACTTTTTTTTTAAATTCTGGAAAACAAAATGTGATAAATTGTAAACTGTTAGAAATTTTTTTAAAAATCATTAAGTATAATAAAAAAAACACTTTGCCCGCACGGGGAGTAGAGCCCGCACCTTCAACAACAAGACTAAGTTGACTTACTCGTTAAAAACTTATTCCGTAAATATAGTCGTTATTTGACTAAGAACAATGTTTAAATAATTATAAGAGTTCTGTCGTTGAGGTGAGAGTTTTAGACGCAACAACGAGGTCTTGAGAGCCGATTTAAGAGTTCTATGTAGTTAGGAAATATTAACAGTTAATGTGTAATACGGTCACGTTTTATTGAAATTGTCGTTTTGTTATGATTATTTGAGTTCTTTTTGCACGCAGCTACACTTTACATCACCCATAGATTTTGCACAAACAGCTACACAAGGTTTTACGTTGTCGAGTGTCCGTCAGTTTGTTGAAGCTCGTGGACACGGGTCAGTATATTACAAACATTTCTTGAGGTCTATTACAAACACGGCCCTTGTAGTTTTACAAGATGAATATTTGTAGAATTACAAACAATTCCTTAGCAAAAATTACAAATTTTTCGTTACAGTGTACTTGGAGCCTACATCGGCAATGGGGAGATTGGCACGCATGTGGCTATGTGTTCAGTAGTTCAGTCGCTGTGTGTGCGGATTCTTTAGATATGGTACAGGAGTCTCACACACCATACCCTTCGCGGTACCCCGAACAAAATAGTCGAGATATGCCAAAGCTGGTGACAATCTAACAGGACCAGCAGCGCCCAAACCATGTTTTTTTTCCGAACATGGATCCCCTCTTGAAAAATGATCTGTTTGCGTCCTGCGCAACATGCTAAGCGTCGCCAGTGTTATCTTGAATTAACCCGTATAAATACTCAGTAATGAGATATCAACGAAAAATTAACGCTTCAATTTTTCAGTCCTCCACTTGTATCAGATACAAATAAGAAATTGAAATAATAGCTCTCAGCTTATTGAAATATCCGTTATTTGCAGTTATAAAAATATCATAGAAAAATTTTACCGTGATATCAGTTCATACTTTTATTGATAAAGCCAAAACGATTAGCTTTCCGCGCTTTCTACGGCAATTAATATACATCAAACAATCAAACTAATTCACTATCCGGAAACACCTCCTCTAATTTTCAACCATTATAGCTATGTGTACTTAGATTATCCGTGAATCATTAAGTTGAAAAATAGCCGCAATTTAATAAATCTTTATTATATTATTTCATTATACTTGGTAAATACCGTGATTTAACATAACTGAATTGAAATAGTGCTCTTTCGAATCGGAAGTGTGTGCAACAGCCTAGTAAATATTACCATTGAAATTTCAGCGGAGCTCATTTTCACCAAGTGAAATATATGTAGTTCACGTTGTGTTGTGAAATAAGTTTCTAAATACCAGCTAGAATTTCGTCTGAGTGTGTGTGTGTATATATATTAATGGTAGGAAATAGGAGAAAAAAAAACGGCATTGAATGTTGGCATAAGAGCTCAAAATGTTTGAACAAATAAGGGGTTATTACTTTAATGGAAACGTAAAAATATGATATAATCAAATTATTCTTGAAATATTCCGAGGAATTAGATTCCAGTTGCAATTACTCAACGTCTAAGCAAACAGCAGAAAAAGTTTTTAATAAACTAAAATATTACTTCTTAAATTGTAATTCAAGCTCTGCGCTCATTTTATAAATTGAGGGGACAAATTATTCCCTTAGCAGAAAAAGGAAAACAATTAATTTAACAAAACTCATTTACGTTGCGCTGTAAAATGAATACTTTGCCATGTCTGTTGGAATAGGTCTATTACGAGGACGCGCAAACTGACACCAATAAACAACGTTAATGGGCGAATAATGAGGCTTCCATTTCAAGAACCGCCGAAGGAGAAGGTAGCCGAGCGAGAAAAGCGAAAAACAAAGGCAGGGTGGGGAAAGAGAACTAGTGATAACAAAGTGGCAAAGCGTAATGAGAGTAATAACAGAGCCACTGACTTCTGACGTCGCCGACTTCTTGGGATGAACTTTTCCACTGCTTCGTCATTTTCTCCCGCTGTTCTCGACACACACATTTAATGCTTCAATTCGAAGAAGGTATTTGGATCTTGGTAGCTGGAAAGTTTAGCCGTATTGACGAAGTCTGCTCGGAAAATGCGACTGGAAAGTAACATAAACATACCAGGCGGTTTTGTGTTATAATCCATTCACGGTTACTTCACACTTTTATGAAACCCTGCTAAAGTTCTACTTCCATGATATTCCTCCGCCTCATATGCAAACTAAGCTTAACTAGATCTAGAAAGTTACACTGAAGGACGAAGCACCGAATTCGAGCGCGCTCAGTTCTAATGATAGTTTACATGAAAACTGTTTCTTACTAGGTTCTACCCACACACATGTTATCTGACTGTTTTATTTCGTATTTATTATAATTGAATGATTAAAATTGATAAATGAGATACAGGTAAAACTTCAATTTAAGGTCAAATAAGACACTTTCATGTTAACAGAGTAATAAAACGCTTGTGATACATGGCATATTTAGGAAATAACTAAACACGTCATATATTTGGTGATTTTTCAAAGATTTGATTCAAAAGGTGTGCAGAAACCGCGAATAGACTAAATATAAAGTATATTATACTATAATCCAGAAAAAAAAAAATTATTTTCTGTACAACTGTATGTAAAGGAATGTTTCCAAACTCCTATCAGTGTAATTTAAAAGTCAGAAGTATTTTTCCGGAAAGATTATATTTCCATGTGACTTGCGCTTTTTCTCTGAATTATCAATAGTTACTTATTTATTCAGTCGTAAAAACTACGTAAAAATGCTTTTTGCGAATTTTTAATTTTTCATACTTTGCAACTAATTTTCGATGACGAAGAGCCGAAGTACGCAGTTAATTCGTGTCAGGATTTATTACAATTCCTTACAGTAAGTACTAAATGAAACGACCAAACACATTCCCAGAGAAAATTGCTGTCGCTTAATGGAAAAACGTTATTATTTTCAACTAATTCGACGTGCGATATATACATTAAATGTGTTATTCTATCATGTCATGATAGTTCCATTCCAGAATTTCCGATTTCGTCCTTTTTATGATGGGGCCGCGGTGGCTGAGCAGTTAGACTGCTCGCCTCCCAACAAGGCGAACCAGGTTTAATACCTGTCAATATACTTTGATTTGCCAATTTTTGTATACGAATTATGGTATTCTTTATTTAGATATGTCATTGTCAATTCCACTACGATATAAAGTTGTAAGCAGATCTTCCCGTAAAGCCTACGTCATACTACCAAATTTTTGCCTTCAACTATATTTGACAATAAAATTTGAGGACAAAATACGGCCATCAAATTTTTCCTTCCAACAAATATTATAAAATAATCTTGAATGTGTTTGAAAATGCGTAACATTGTACATTTTTTTATTGGGGGAATATAATTCGAAATATTATTAAAAAAATTATTTTAATAGTCTGATATTGCTTTGGTTTTTCATGCGGTCCATTACAGGAAGAAATATAAGTAATATTGTAATTTATTTCTTTACTAAATTAAAATTTTATTTATAAGATATGTTTCCTGCACAATGAAAAAAATGCCGTAATAATATGTGCAATATTCACTTAAAATAGCATTCATGCCCAGGCAGCTTTTACATAAATTAATTTTCTTAATAACTTACTTCGTTTCCAGCAATTGTTCGTTATTTTAAGTATCTTGAAGTCCATTTTTGTCGGGCACGATTCTGATTGGCCGAGACCGTCAAACATAAAAGAAATTTTAGAACCGGTCCAATTTTCAAATATTTGATGTAAACTGAAGCCATCTAACTTTCTCAGACAAAATTGGCGGCGTTTATGAGGCTTCGATGACGTCATAACCGTCCAACTTTATGTGGCCAAATTTATTGGAAGCAGTTTGACGGAAAAATTTGACAGCGTGACAGGGGCTTAAGGGATCGGGTGCAATAAGAGTTAACAGGTGCCAAGAAGAAGATTCATAGTTTTGTATGTATTGTCTCACGTGGATAACAAATTTTTTGTTCATCCAGCGCGTACAGTAATTAACCACGAACCTAAATAAAAGAATGAAGAAATGGGAATGTGTGTAGTAGGAAACTACACCAGAATTTTCTTGCGCCGTTTTTAAAAATCGCAGCGTATAAACTGAACTTATTAAACTCGATTTGGATAGACAGAGCGTAGAAACTGCTCCGTGCATAATCGTAACATGCTCTACGTAGCCAGGATCAGAGCGGAAAAAAAATAAATAAATAAAAAAAATAATGGAACGACTTTTAATAATAAGCGCTATGGATGTTACATTCAAATAACTTGGTAGTCAACCTCGACCTATAGTGTACTGTTTTGAAGACGTCCATAAACATCTGAACCCGTGTCCTGAAATGGACAAACTTATTTAAAAAAAAGTTTCATTTCAACACTTTGGATTATCTGAAATATCACTGCGATAACAGCAATAATAAAGTAACCGCGAAAAATAACGTAAAGGAGTTTAATATAATTTCAAAATAGATTCTTTAAATTAGACACACTTTTCGCTTCGTTTATAACGCGATAAGACTAAAATTAAAAATAACCTTTTTATTAAAAAATTTTACCAGTAATTGTTATTATCTTAACTTGAGAGGCAGTTATAATACAAAACTGTATGCTCATTCTGATCAAAGCGGGTTTCAATGTAATTTTAGTTTGAATTTTCCTGTATAAACTCATCTAAATCGCCCAAGAGCTACTGCAGATGACACTTTTGTAATTAAAACGTAATAAACTGACGCTAAATGAAATCCGAGTATGCAAAAGTTCCAAGGGAGAATTAAAAAAAAAAAAACTATCTTCAAAGTGGGCAGATTTTTTTCCCCCCCTTGAAGAGTTGATGCACGGAGTAGAATCCACACTACTCCTAACGCTGGAACTCCGAGGAAAGTTGAGGAAATATGTTTTTTGCGGCTTTGTAAATTACTGTTTTCTCTGAAAAAGTTCCACATTAATCACGTAAAAGGGAAAACCGTATCCCGCAAGATGGCGTCACACTTGTGATCATCTGCAGCTGTGATGGATGGGAATTAATGGAGAAAATAATAATAATAATAAAAAGAATCTTTCTTTGGCATGAGAACTGTACTAGAAGTTACGCAGCCGCAAGTTGCAGGAGAAACGATAAATTAAATTTGGGCAAGAGCTTTATAATGATTACATGATTAAAAAATTTCGCATCGCAAAACTGTCCAGATGCGACGTATTTGTAAATTTATTCCAAGATCTGAGAGCGAAACCTTATTCTACGCTATGAACTGGACAAGATAAGTAGCATAATTAAGCGTGGTAGTACACCATGTAATAAATTTCATACGAAAACTTTCTTTTTGCTTGATATGATAATAAAGGCTTGCCATTTGTTTTTATATGAAAGTATGTGTATGTTCTTTATATGGTTCCAGTATGACATACGTAGTTAGAAACTTAAGGACATGCTGTAATCCACCTATTATTTAAACTTAGGAGTATATGTAATAAAACATATCCTCTCATAGAAAATATTTTTTCCCACTACAATTTCATTTGGTAATATAGATTTAAAATTGAGTAATATTTGTAGTCTATAAAGGATGGATGGTGGTGAACAGAAATTAATTCATAACTTGTAATTTTTAATCAGTGGATGCGGTAGGTACTTCAGAACATCAAGTTTGCTTTTAATAATTTTAATATTTCCAGGTACATGACAAATAACACTAAACGAAAAGGCCTCGATTTTGCAAATAAGGTACAGCTCAGTACTCTAGAATTGTTAGGTATCCGTTCCATATTATTTACTGCATGCCAAATGTGGGATCCGGTTGACAAGTTACTGAGGTACCATGTGTAGATTAACATTTCCAATGACCTTTTCTTTCAACATGGCAAACTTAAGCGGTAGGCTGATCAAGGCGTACATTTGGAGACTATAATTGAATTATGCAGAGTACCGAGGGGGATTAAAATAATTTTTATGGTTCCAGAGAAACAGCACGTGACACAAAACATTTTAGGACACGAACAATACAAAGTTTCTTTGTCCATTTATAATTCCTTATTTTATAAGAGCTGTCATTGTACTACCTGTGAGGCAATGTTTTTTTTGGAGGATTCATTATGGTGATTTTCATGTAGTATAAAAATTTAAAAGTATGGTGACGGTATTTTCAAACTGTTTGAGAAAATAAGCTATGAATTAGTGAATCTCATGGTTGCAAGAAGTACTGACACATTACCAAATTTAGCTGTAAATAGTTTAACGTTTGTTGTACATAAGGTAAACTAACCTAAGTAGAATTCTTTCAGCTTGAAAATATGCGCTTGAACCACTCAAATTATAGAAATTAACTTAACCTACCATAGCGCTACCTGTGTGCCAAAATTTGGTGGTAGGTAATCGGTTGGCAGTTCCAAATATATGAATGAAAAGTTTTATTTTGCGGGTAGAATGAGTTTGCAACATAGTAGAAATATATGCGGCTTCAAAATGGCGATTTTAAATGTTCGCGCTAGGCACACACAACATAACACAATAATTTTATTTAAAGTAGGGATGTTTCCTTATTTTCGCCTACCACCTTTATGTCGTAATGCATTTTGGAATTCATGCCTTTGTTTTTTATCTATGCGCACACAACTCGAGAGTAACACATTTTAAAATATACGATTTTGCGCGGGAAAAGTGGACACCGCCTTGACGTCACTGCATATGTTATTTTATTGTTTACATTCAGGCCTCTAAAAAAAATACGGCGTGCATCTCGAATTTTTGTCATATTTATTGTTTCGAAGGATTTTTAAACGCGTGACCGAACAGGAAGTGCTGGACAGTTCCACAGTGGGAAAAACAAGAAGAAATTCACTTCGGATAAGTGAAGTGGAGATATTTGGGGTGGCTCTTGACAACGAGGTCTCGAGAGCCGATGGTGGTGATGCGAGGTTAGTATGGAGCAGCGCCAGAGTGCAAGATCGGGGGAAACGAGAGATCCCCGAGGAAACTCGCCGACCAGTGACGTCGCCCGGCATCGATCACCACGCGCGAAAAGCTGGAAGTGAGCACGCCGGTAATCGAATCCAAATCGCTTTGGTGAGATGCGAGCACGCTACCCGCTGCAACGCCGCGGCCCGCATTTCGGATAAGATTCCTGGAAACGTTCTGAGTGATGAAACAAAGCGTGAGGCGTGTCTAAATGTCTTACGAGCCGGGAAACGCTCGGTAATTTGGGAAAAAAATGACATGTTTTGTGTGCGATCATCATTGTTATATATACTATATATCATTGTTATATATAATATATATCATTGTTATATATATAATTTGCATTAACATAATTCGAAACAGAGTAACTTTTACTTTAAAGACGGTGCCTGTACGGCCAACTAGATATTGCTGTTACGTTTTACAAAACTTATTGTATTGGTTTCACTATAATTCATGTGTTAGACTACACAAAGTTTTATTTTGTAAGATATAAATGCTACTAACATTTATTTCAATAATGATTTTTAATTTTGAGGCTCTAAGCTTCTACCTACTTGCTGAGGCCTACGTTTTAATCAATTCGGGAATAAATAAAGCTAGTATTTTTACAATTTAGTCCATAAAGGCTTAGTGATATCCTTAGTTTTTGGAACTAATTTTAAATATTTTGGGTCACCAAAATAACATTATAACTTAGTAGGGCCTACTATCAGTTCAAAGTTATTCTTCAAATATGCTTAACTAAGGCTTGGCGTTTTTGAGAGGTGTATGTTCGCAGGAAAATATTCAAATTTACTATAATTACATGACTCTAAATCAATGACGAATAAAAATATAAAAGAGTGGTTATTTTTAAGAGCAATGTTTTTTGAATATAAAATATTTAGTTATAAATTCATTGCCAAATGCTGTATTTAAATGGCCTTTTTGAAACGACATCTTAAATATTAATAAAGGCCGTAAGAATTTAAGCATGATACGGTTTACAATAGCAATTCATTTTGCAAGAAACATACTTTTCAGTAATTTCATCCCATTTACTTCACATTTTAACTATTGTCCCGCCGACTACACGTTCGCATACTGAAGCTAGTTGGCTAAAGTAAAACATGTACAATTAAGTCAAACACTAGTAGGAAACCAGTTTTATTGTTTAAAAAGGAGTTCAAAAATTTTACATTTTCGAGAGATTAATAATTTGAAAAATAATGTGCGCACTGGAATAATATATCGCCGGGTAGTATTATATAAAGTAATGGTTTCAATGGCATCTAAGAAAGTGTAATAGATTTTCTAGGAAATATACCTATTGATGTTATGGTTTAGTAGATATAATACACTCAATTAAATTTATATATGGCTGCCATTCTGAAAATAAATTACAAAAATATTCATTTTACAAATGTTTATATGATCCACCGTAATACTATGCATGCAACTTGGACGGAAATCGGTTGAATAATCTTTGAAATACGCTATAAAATATCAGTTTTCATAGGAATGCTATTTTTATAAAAAATTAAGGCTGTAAGAGGTTTTAAATTAAGCATTTTGATTAGTTTAAAGTGTTCTCCTAGCTTATTAAGATTGTTTGAAATTGGTGTGTAAGTGCTTGGTATACATAGCATACTAACATGAACTATGTATAAGCCACAATTTTGAAAATAAGTATTAAATGGCCAAAAGTTATACTACCGCAGCCACATTCATTGTGACATTTCTGTTTTTTTATTTATTTAGGTGGAGGATATTTTTTCAGGATGTTTCGCTAACGAATACACTCGCCTTGAACTTAATGCTGACAGTGTAATACGGTTAATTTTCTAATTTCTCTTCAAATTCGTTTAATGGCTTCTGCAATATGATATACCACCAAGAAATTAGAGTGGCCTCTTTTTCGAAAATAAACATTCAGCTTTGTAGAAAAGCATAAAATTCGGGTACCTTTCTTAATAATCATACAAGTATCGAGCGTGGAGAAATTCGACACGCAGGTTAAAATTTTATAAGGGAACATACACCGACACACTTACACACACACACATACACAAAAAAATGGAAGGTGATCTCAGGAGTGCGTATTCCCATTGGGACGCAGCCTACAAACTATGTTCACAGTGGGATGGATCCCCGCGTCCAAGGCCAAGAAGCGAGGGAGAGATACGGGCGACACTAACACGCACGCCTAGTGCATCATCGTTCCTACGCGCAAGGCTTGCAGTGTTTCCGTCGTAAAGCTGTACTGTGAAAATTTGATGTGTAACATAGGTGTTTTATTACACGTGATGAAAGCCCACAATTTAAACTACGCTCGTATTTTTGTACTTCTTTCTTGCCGCTTAAGGAAATTGCATAGGCAGGCTTTAAATATGCGATATTTGACCATCTTCCCGAATTTTTTCTCCAAGAATAGCTACACTTAATACGACAAAAAATATAAAAAAAGTAAAAAAAAGCATAGATAATTTTTTGTTCGTTTTTTTATATATATTTTTTTAAAATCTTTTCTGACACAAAGTCGTATTTGCAGAACATTTATTTACCGAGACACGTGTATTCGCGCAATTATTTCACAAAAACGTGGGGGTCCATCCCATTCTTAAGGAGAACGCCTATCCGGAACACTGCACTACAGCGTATTACAAACAAACGGTTTTCCGCGAAACTGTTTAAAACATGCGTCCAACGTGCTTATACATGAAATGAACACCCTTCCGACGAGGCCTGTCGAGTGTTTTCGAAACGTCACGTACATTAAAAACACTCTCTCAGAGCGTGTACCTTCGAGACTTCAAGCGGTAACCCTGTCGCTTTGTCGGAGGGAAGTCTGTAGTAAGGTACAATGCAAGTCCCTCGAGTATTTTTAGTATAATCAAGCGCGTATGTTTGGAGAAGAAAGCGCTTTGGAAACCCCGTTTTTTCACCTTGTTTCAATGCTGGAGGTGTTTTCTGCATCTTAGCCTCAGAAGCGCGGTGAGAACACAGCACTAACTTACGCAGACAAATGAGATAATTCATACTAAACGAAGATGCCACGAGCTACTTCAGGAAGTGTATAAAATCGTATACGGAAATGTTTTTGCGATGTTAAAATTGATTAAAATAAGCCCTTTTTTTGCACACTTCTAAATTATATTTGCCCTTGAAATTTTGTAAAATATTGTTTTGCTACACATACCGTAAAATTAATTAGGACAATACCTTTCAGTTGTATTTGGGTTACATTACAAAAAAAAATTGACTTTCAAATATAATTTTGCAAAAACCATGCGATACAAAAAATAATGCTCACTTGACAGAAAAGTAGCCACAGACAATGTCCACAAGTTGAACAGTATTTGTTACGGATATAAAATAACAAGCATTTCTACCCGCCTGCAGCTATTTTGCGCGTTCGAGACCCTTAAACGCTTTAACTGTAAGGCCGACTACTGCTCACTCTCCACTGGCCACGTCGCCTCTACGCGCCAGGCGCCCAACTGGCGTGCAGTCTCCCAATCGGCGTCTCGCCTGAATGTGACTTCAAGCGGTGACCTCTGTATGTTATCGACACGCTAATATAATAATATTTAAAATGTGGTTAAAGAATAAAAAATGGCTGATAGGGAAAAGTAACTAGGCTTCAAAGTGCTCCCTTTACCGTGAACAGCCTATACCACTAATACTCAAATTCTGTTTGTAGAAAAAAAACTTGTATCAGGAAACCGACGGTCGTAACTTCTATATTAACCAATCAGCTCCTGTTAAATAGTGCTAACAAATTTAAGGGTTCTCCTTCTGGCTGGCATATGATGTGTGCCGTAGATGTTCGATAGAAAATGCGTGATTGAAACACGGTTGAATATCATCTAATGGTATCTGAATTGCGAAAAGCATCCATGAATCGTTTCGTGCCCAAAAAAAAAAAAAATTGTAATTCTTTTTAAACTCCAAGGTGCGTTTTTATGGGCGTGAAAATGGTTAAAACAAGAATACGCAAATAATATTTTTCTGCTAATTTTCTATACAGAAACTTAGAGTTGCCTTCAGATAAACGACATACTTTTATAGGCTGTTCACAGTAAACTGAGCACTATTGAAAGACCTCCTTCAGATATACATGTATGCACATCTTGTATCCCTCCAACATATGTAAAATTAACATTGCCATGGGCCTGGCAACCTGTCATACGTCGGTCAAGTGAAACTGTAAAACTATTTCAAAAGTAAATATTTAACAAATTTGCATATCCTTACACTTTAATGCATAACAAAAACAAAGCAAACTAAATAATTTGAAGTATTTGCAAATATTTACCCAACACTTTTAGTTCAACTTTAGTTTAGTTCAATGCCAGTCAGTGTAAGCATTAAAATATATGCAAAGTAGAGGCAGTGACATTTTTTTGGTTGATTTCAAAAGTACTCACTTTATCTTGAACAGCATTTGAATTTACTTTACACACTATTTTGATATATATCTTGCAAGTCTTTGGATTGACCATTTATTACAGACTACCGTATTCGTAGCTAATACTAGGTTACATATTTTTTTACTAGAACTTACTAACATCAACGATTATACCCCAGAAAAATAATTATATCAGAGACGAGGTTGTTTACATGCTGAATAAGCTACTTTATAGACTTACATCTAAAGACGATTCACGTATTTATGACTCATGTCATCCGCCATGGTGAATTTTCCATTTGTCCTATAACTTTCTGTAAAATGAAATAACTTAATATTTCTCACTTCACTTCATTTAAATCTTACGTTTGACTTAAAATGTATTCGCGAAAATTTACCAACGCGTTACCTAGTAATAATGTAACTGCAAGAACGTACTGAAAAAAATTACATTGCACTAATTAAGTTATAAATACTTGACGAAAGGCAATATTTAGTTTTTTTTCTACCGCGTTAGGTATATTGCTATAGAGTGGAGTGGAGATATTCGGGCGGCTCTTAACATCTAGGTCTTGAGAGCTGATAAGGGTGAAGCGAGATGAGCATGGGGCAGTGCTGGAATGGGTGTGTTAATTGACTGAAACCAAGAGAGACAAGAAAGAAGGACGTTAATAGGAATGGAAAGTGACATTAAATATTGCGTTCACTGTTAAATAAAAAGAGTAAAAGTGAAGAAAGCTCATTAATGCTGTAGATAATAGCATAGTGAACAAATTAGAACTCAAATTTAGTTTCTCTTATTTTTTTTATTAAGACCTTCAACACTCACGAACTCAGATACGCCCCTCAGGCGTCCTCACGTGTAACAATATGAATAACACACAATGGTAGTTTCAAACTATGAATATAAATTGTATAACTGCTGCTACTATCGATAGTTTCAAATCTGTAGATATTAGGAACAAAAACAAATTATCTCGTTCTTCCATTCGAAGAGGTTTTTTTTTTTTCTTCCAAACCAAACAAACGCAGCAAAATGAGTCATTTGAAGTACAGCATGTCCATCGTTTGCTTTTCAAGCAGCACTGCATTTTCTTATGCAATAATGTCACTTGGATCAAAGGAGACCATATTTTTTTATTTTGCTTTAATCCAAATATCTTGACTGGAAAACGATTCCCGACCAGCGGCATCGTACGGCACGATTCCCATATTGCAAAAAAAAAAAAAAATCCGAGAGCGACCCCGCCGGGAATCAAACCCGGTTCACCTGGATGGGAGGCGGAGTAGTCTAACCACTACGCCACCGCGGCCCCTTGTTGCTATAGACGCGCAGTCGTGAGAGATCGGGAGGTGGCGGGCGTCATTTGGCATTGAAAGTAGATCTGTTAGCAGCTCTGTAAGCAGATCTCGACGGGCGAAAGGTGGCCTGAACTGTAAACAAACTCGAGTAGAGGATTCGACGGGTGAAAGGCTCCCATCCCCATTCACGGGTTGGCGCCGCCACCTGCTAATGGCAGGACCGAGTACCGGCAACCCATATGAATGCCGGCCGTGGGAAAAGTACGGCTGGTACGATGGAGGGCGGTGGAAGGGTTAGTCACCTGCGAAACTTCCCGCGGCTCTATTCCTGGCCCGAGGTGACGCGACGCCCGCGTGACGAACCTTGAATTATTCACCGTGTGAATATAGGACAGGCGCGCAACCTCCCACGTGCTCGCCACGTGACGTCAGCGGGGCCTCACCGCCCGTGACGTCGGCGTCGTCGCCTGTAACGTGTGCAGAGTGGGCGGGCGTGCCCAGTTCGGACCGCGACAGTCGCTCACAATTACTAAGGCTCGGTTGCGCCATCGTGGTTTGAAACTCGATCGAAGATCGGATCTATGATCGACACAGAAAACTGTTGCACCATTCAAGTTCATAACTAGACTGGAGATCGAGATTAAGTTCATTTCGAACCGCCGAAATTGGTGGTTCGAAATCTCGATCCGAGATCAGCAGCCATCGTAGACATACATAGTTTGAAAATACGCCAACAGAAATACGGCCTGTTGTCTTCTTGGGAAATTAAAACAACACTATACGCGCTTGAACATTATTCAGTAAAATTCGTACAGCAATAATTCACTAGAAACAGATCAAACATCGCACATCTACTTCTATCTATAGAGACAAATACGCCTATTTCCATAACGTCGTATATTACCAACAAATAGCAAAATTTGCCTCATACTTAATCTCTATCTCTCACTTTGGAACCAACATCGAAGAATCGGCGATCCAGAATCATGAAATTTCGTTGGTGCAACACTTTTACATTGGAACCAAGATCAAACTGGATCCTAGTTCGGAACTAGGATCATTCTATCTCGGATCGGGGAAGATGTTGGTGCAACCGGGTATAAGAGACCTGAAAAATTCGCGGATTCATTTCGGGACAAGCTAGAATTCAAAACACGTGCGTTAATGAAATTTCAGCCATTGGTCCACATGGTGTTTGACACCGCTCAGAGAAGGCTGGCCCAATCGTCGCCTTACAACTGTGACAGCAGACAACCATTGTGCGGTTGATACCGGCATATTTCTACATAAGACTGTGGAGTCTCGCCTGCAGGTCACTGAAGTCGCGAATTTTTCAAGTCTCTAGGAGGATGATATTCGGAAAGAGATTGGATTGGGAGGGGGGCGGGGCTGGGTGGATGATGTTGACTTGAAAGGTTTTGCCGGCGCCTAAAATGGCGAAGTATTTCACTGCCATTTTTTTATATTTTTTTATATTTATATTTGGTATATATAAACCAAGCTTGTCAAGGTATAGCAAACATATTAACAGTTATTTCGGAACCCAGATTAATTGGCTTCCGTTACTCGTTTCATATTTATACCCGTAATCATGTGTCCCCCTCTTGATTGAATAATTCTTGTCCCACATGGGGAATGCGGATATAGTCCTTTTCTGAAGCCCTGCTTATATTCTACTTCCAGGATAGGCGGGATTCGCCGTCGTTGTGGCGGGGAATCTTTTTTTCATAAGGGGACTTCCCTCTCAACTATTAGACCTATAAGTTGCTGCCTTGTGAGGCTACTTTGGTTTCAATACTTACTGACTGATTCACTTTAACGATTACAATTGAAATTTTGATCGCAAATGCTTTAAACGTACTAGCGGCTCGCCTATTTAGATGGCATTATTCAAAACCAAATGAACTGACGTAGGGGACACTTCGTCAGAAATGCAGGGATACACGTGACTCTAGTATCGAAAACACACGAGAAAAATAGTAGATACCTTAAATGTTCGATATAGGTCCTTAGTGATGAAAAATAAGTATAGTAACAGGACACACACTGTTTCAAATGTCGTTAGTATGCGCTTGATGTTGTGTAGTTCGCATGCAGAAAGGTTACTTGTTCATAAAGAAACACTGCAGGCATCGGCGAGTACCAGGGCACGCAAGGGAATGAAAGTGAAACCATCAGTAAGGAAAGTCATCAGCGATGCGTATAGTAAACCAAAATCTTCCAATGAAATTGCGAGCATCGTCAATAGAAGTCAATACACAGTTCCGACAATTATTAAGAACTATGGGGGGAAACCAAGTCACAGCGCCAAAAGGTGAAAACTGGAGAGAACGACTAGAGTAGATATTAAGAGGGGGGGGGGATTTGGTTTGGCTTTGTTGGGGACACGGCCGTTTGTTTTGTGTGAATGCGTCTACGTTGACGCTCTCGGACGCCTTGATGTTTATTTTACGTTTCCGGCACCGCTTCACTCGATCATATGGGGTTTTATGGGTATCACTGGATTGCGTTCGAGATGATTTTTCCAACCGTATACGATTCCTGTAGTTCGTAGATTTTGTTATTATGGTATTTTCTGGATTGCCTCTCACTATGATTGCACATTTAAAGACGCATTGATGTCAAAAAACAAGTAATAATCTCGGTAGGGATGGTGGACAGCTTGCAAAATTTTTCTAGCAACATGGTGTGGTAACTTTCACCTGTCACTGTCATATCAGTGAGAAAAAATGGGCCCAAAACTCCTTTGGCTTACATACCGCACCACACTGTTAACCCAGGAAGATTAACTGCTTGCCCTACCACAATGCAAGAACTTAAACTTCCTGGGGTAACGTCTGAATGTGTACAACAGAGTCCCAACGCGTCCTTCATCTGTTGACTTTTTCTTCCTGCCGTGCCGTCCTTTGTTCACATCGCACTCAGTTCTGCCCCTCTCGAACTTGTCACGTAATAGTGTTGTCGTCACACGCCCCAATAACGTTTCGCATCTCCAATAACACTTTAAAATCCACTTCCGTCACTCAATTTTGAGTTCGTTACGCCGCGTCTCATAACTTCCGCGTAGTATAACTTTTGACTAGGAGAAGCTACGACGCTCGTTCGAGTTTCAATCAACAGCTCTCGTCAAGATCAATCGACTGCGTTTATAACAAAACCTTCCTGTGGCATGGTTATGGTGAAATTGTATGAGTTTAATGTACAAACTAAGAAAACTTAACACACTGTCGGCATATACTCGTCAAAAGCCAAGTCGTATACGGTTGGGAAGAGCATCTCAAAAGCAATCCAGTGATACCCATAAAACCTCATATTATCTAGTGAAGTGGTGCCGGGAAAGTAAAATAAACATCAAGGCGTCCTAGTGCGTCAACATAAACATATTCACGCAAAACAAACGGCCGTGTCCCCAACACAGGCATACACCAATTTTATTTTTTTCAAGAAGCGTTACATTGTATATTTTCGAGAAAGCTTGCTCGTGCTACTGTAAAAGAGGCCAAGGTGGTCAAGTGGTCAGACTACTAGCCTCCCACCAAGGCGAACGGGGTTCTATTCCCGACGGGGTTATTTCCAGATTTTCGCAAGTGGAAATCGTGCTAGACGATGCCACTGGTCGGCCGGTTTTCTCGGGGGTCTCCCGTTTCCCCCACCCTTGTATTCCGGCACTGCTCCATAGTCACCTCATTTCACCCTCATCGGCTCTCAAGACTTCGCTGTTAAGAACCGTCCACAACTAACGGTTATTGATTTTCAAAGGTCGAACACAATTAGGCTGACCTACTCATTGCCGAGGACTATTCGGATCGAAATATAATCTAAATTCCTGCCTTTCGACGCACAACGAGGAGCCAGCCAAGACCTTGGAAGAAGACGTCGGGTGTCAACAGGTACATTACTACATCTCAGAGGCATATGTTTTTGTTTTTTAATGATAAGTCATTAGGAACGGGGCCAGATGTTTGATCATTACGGAGTAGAGTAGGAATCTGCCGTAGCCTGTAGGTATTTAGTAAGCATCCAGGTATTCGCATGAATTGAAGTCGCAAGAGCTTGGATATTAAATTAGGTTGGCCGGATTGGGAATCGAATCCGTTTTCCGGATTGTGGGTTCAGTGTACAACTACTGTGCCACCTCGGTAGGTACAACTGCAGCATAGGCTTTTATTTTTATCTCAGACAAACTGTTACCTGCGGCTCCGCCCGCGTGCAAAATATAAAAATAGACCACGAACCAGCGCCTACTCATATGGTTGGTGAAATATTTTACATATATTACCTAAGAAGCTGTTCGTTTCCCCGTGATTAAAAGTATCCAATATGCTAATGCAGAATATAATCTACCCTGTACCAAATTTCATCCATATCTGTCGAGGCGTTATGATGCGATTGACTAACAAACATGCAAACTTTCGCACGATACACAATTTCATGCTACAACAAGAGCTAAGTTTCTAGGGTAGTAATATTCAGTGCATAAAAATATCTTCGAATAAGATTTATACGTGAACATCCATATTTTTTAAACATTAGACACTTTTGTGAAGATACTTTGATCAGAAAACGAGGTCAGATATGTAACGTATTGCAGCGAAAAGTCGTGATATATTTATTTATTTATTTATTATCAGTAAAAAAAAATCTGCGTTAAATGCAGTTCGCTTATAACGCCCGCTCTAATATTGTAGTCATTGCAATACATTCCCGCAATCTTCCAACACGTGGATTTTTATTCAGTTATTTTGTACGCGGTATGTTCTTGCTATTAATTGTTGCTTATAAACAAGTTCGGTAATATTTCTAATCCATACTTGAAATTATCGTTTTCTTTAGGTTTTCTTTTATTGTATTTTGTCGTTAAGCGCCAACAAGTCTAGACATTACACTATACGCTTGGGACTGGGAACTAAGCATTTCAGAAAATTGATTAAAGTATGTAAAAAAATCCTTATAATATTTTCATATCTATAAAAACTGATGGCCGAACATAAGAAAAATGTTATTTCCTTCAATACACTCGGCTATTTTTAGGGTTTCGGCTGCCTATTTATGAATTCGATTGGAATTATCCGGAATAAATCATCACAAGAAATACATTCCCATTTCTAAGTTTAATGTAATAGTTTTAGTTAAAGGATAAAAAATAGGGGTATCAAAATCCTGATTCTCTAATCATGTTGAAATCTCTCAGAAGCAAACAAATCGGTTTTATTTTTTAATAAAATAAGCAGTTGCATTACACCACAATCATATTTTACAGTATAGTACATTTGATCTCGCACCTGGGGCAAATGATTGGGTAAAGTGTAAGTTTTATTTAGACACATTCATATTTCAAAATACATAAGTTTACTAAAACAGTCACCTAAGAGTGACCTACACTCAACATAGCGGGAAAAAAGTTGAAAATACAGAAGTGATGTGAACTTATAACATGCAGACTTATTACCATGGCGAGGCTTATTTAGCAAGTCCTTCGATCTTGATATTTTTCTCTAGCATCCAGTGTAGAGTGGTCATGAGGTCTTTATTCAATATATATTTTCTGTACTAGAAATTTGACATTATTTTGAAACCACAAGCTCTCTGAGAATACACTTTAAAGATTATTAAATTTGGTTCGATTAACATGGACATTTACGAACAATGCATGAATTGGGAGTTTTTATTTAATATCATATTTATAATATTTAATATATAATATTATATATATACGGAGTTCTAAGATGTGTATTAACTGTATTAAAGAGGCCAGAAGGCTGGAAGGCTTCGGCTCGACTCGGGACTGTTCGGCAATCCTCGGTAGGCTTGAGAAACCACCTCCTTATGGTGGATCAAAACCCACCCTGGTCCTCCGACCCTCTCTGTTCAATTCAAAACACATCGTTCCAAAACGTGATGTTGCTTTCTGGTATGCGACTTATTTTGGTGTCCATCTGTAGTCAAATATGTCCTTTCCCCCTTCCGCCTCGTGAGGACGTCATGGAAATTTCGTGTATCTGAATTTTTCCGCCAAGATCAAATGGCAGCCTTGATAGGAATTCCGTATCCGAGTAGCTGCAAATATAGGAATGTTTAGCACTGCTAGTAAGGAAAGGTCGAACCTCCATGCGCATTAGACACTTTCCTTAGCAAATGTAGGAATGCTACCTCAGATGTATTGGAAAAAGTGTACAACTCACTGTTTTTCACTAAATACATTCATCGATGTGGTGATTAGCGAATAATTTCTTTGAGTGTATGACTGAAAGTGCAATACCTAGTTCGCCTCGCCATTTTGGCCCAAGCTTTCGGTTATGTTTCGGGCTTTGTAGTAATCAAGACTATCGTAAATTGCAGAGACGAGTTTTGTATTGTACATAGAGAATTCGGCTTGAATTTACTGCCACAGGTTTTTTAATTGGTGCCAGAAAGAACTCATCTCTGGTGGAGAAATAAGATGCACAGTGGAAAACCCTGACTCCCATGCCAACAGTAAGCATGAAGGTGTATGATGCTTTCGCATGTTGCTATACGATGGATTGAGAACAATTCTTTTAAATTTCGCTTACTTAAAGTTCTGTCATTCGAAGTGGGTTGTGGTGGACGTAATAGTTAACGAGTTCTTTAACATAGGCTTATCTAGTCCTATTTCTTCAGGATGATAAGATCCAAATTCGATGATTAGGATACCTGTATTATATTGATTTAAAAAAAAATGAACTGAGATGTTCCATCATACCCGGAACCACTGACCACCTGTTCTGTTTCATTGTACGTCTCCTTGATCGAAATATCACTGGGGACATTATATACTGACTCGAAGAAATTATTTTTGGCGCAGTATTATCCTGTATGACAGCGCGCAGTAATTTCAAGCAGGCTGTTACCGGTGTGCTGTGGGGAATATGTCGTAATAAAAATGTTGCGTTGAGCTAAGTCGGCGTGCTTTCCTGCGTTTCTTTCAGATGTGCGAGTTCGGGTTCCGGCTCAGATAGTTGCGAAATCCTACCTTTTATTTCCCTAGTGATATGCATTAAATGGAATGAAAGCCACGACGTAACACCAGAATAAACTGTTGTGTCCCGGTTAGAAATTATTTCCCATATAGAAGAGAATGAGTGAAGAGATTTGGGCGGCTCTTAACAGCGAGGTCTTGAGAGCCGATGATGGCGATTAAAGTGAATATGGAGCGGCGCCGGAATGAAGGGGCGGGGGAAACGGGAGATACCCGAGAAAACCTACCGGCCAACGGCATCGTCCGGCACGCTTCCCACTTGCGAAAATCCGGTGGCCCGGCCGGAATTAAACCCGGTTCGCCTTGGTTGGAGGCGAGCGTGCTAATCGCTCAGCCACCGTGGCCCCTCATGTAGAAGAGAAGTATGGGTGTTTATATTCCTCAGGTGTTTATGGTAGGCAATTGAGGTCTTCCTAACAGACAAGGTATTAAGCGCCTATGAGGATGTAACGAAATAAATATGGAGCAGCGGTAGGACGCAACTGTAGGGGACAGTAGAGTACACATAAGAGCAGCTCTCCAGTCAGCAGGTATATTCGTCATGTTTCCCACATACAAGTGGCCTCTCCGGAAGTCGAACCTGGTTCGCTACGGTTGGAGGCAAGTGGTCTAACCATTGCACCACCTCACATCCTAGACTTAGTATGAATAAGAACGGAAACCGTAGCATGGTGTGGGGTAAGAGATGAGTACTGGCAGACTGATGAATTCTGTAAACGGCAAACTGCTGATTTCACAATTTAATTTCAACGACATATAATTAGATAGTTATGGATTCTATGCACTCGGCTGTGAACTGGGTAAACATTAAAGGAAAAGTACACAGTATGATCTATAATTCAATTTTTAGTATGATAATTGGCCGACGTCATTTAAATTCATCTGAGTTGTGTTTGAGGTTTACTTAAGGTTTGTTTCAAGTCTGCGGCAATTGTGAGGAATGACTGTAATAAGGAATGTTTGAGGAATTATTAGACTGAGTAATGATGAATGAATGGGCTGTGAAATGTGTGAAGTATGGTTGATGCCTCACATGCCTATAAAAGGGCTTCGTTCCGAACATGACACGAGCTTGTTACAGCTTGAACTGGCTTTATAAAATATCTTAGTTGGAATTTTGGAATTATATTGTACCTAAAAAATAATCTCTAGCTATTTTTTTTCCTAGCAGAGTGGGTAGGAAATGTCAATCTAACGATCCCTCCCGTACGAAAATATTCGCAACCGAAATTAAATTGAGACTTTCACTGACGGAAACACTTAGAAACCCTATCCCAAGGCACACTACTTGCAATCTGATGGATAGCCGATGACTAGCAAGCACTCCCGAGTCGATTTGAAGCCAATGGGCCACAGCCGCCACATTACCCTTTGTAAATAACGTTGTCCCAAAAACTACATAGGCTTACGTATACTACTTTGGCATTGGTCAATGGGAAGGTATAACTTTTTTCTTCATATCATAATTTTAATTTTCGAATTTCTAAGAATATCTTGGCAAATATAAAGTAAACATCTGGTTGTTAAACACTTGATTTTTGAGTTTTGATGTATTAGAAAAATATTATTTCTTAATATTTTTCTACAGATTAAGATGTATTGGACCTCTTTTAGACGATTTCTATTACAGTCACATCATTTTGTCGAGTCTATAATATGCCAGTTACGTTTAAAAAAATGGAGCCTCCGTCTGTTAGGTTTACAGAAATCGGCCTTAAAGAATGCTCCCCAACAATCATTCATCCCATTGCATTTACTCTAGCATGCACTTACGTTATACACATTCAGTCTAAAGGCAATCAGATTACATACGCTTAACCTGAATGCGCTTTGTCCAATCGGCGTTTAGTTTAACACACGTTTAATTCCAACATGCGTTTAGTCTGTCAAGCGTTTTGTCCAACAGGCATTTAGACCAACCTGGGTTTCACTAGGGACATGAGTTTTGTCAAGAATTATAAGCCATAATAAGGTCATTTGGTTTTAAGGCAGATGATTTGTATCGGTTTGTGGCCAACGAAAGTAAAGCATGGAACAGAAACGTAATAAACTAAGCATGGTAAATTGCGTGGTAAGCAGGATTCGATACTATTCAGCACAATACTCAGGGAACAATAACAACTAAGCTTCTGTGTTAAATCATAGTGGAAAAATTTACCTACGAACAACTTTTTCCTTTTCTATTTAACTTAAGTTTACACACTTTCCATATTTTGCAGAAGGAAATGTAACTACTGAAGCTAATACGTCGGTAAGTGTGAGGTATTACTGAAACGGTTTCACTTTCCTGCCGTAGTTCTCGTAAATGGTCTGTCACCCATTCCTTTCCCCTGTGTAATTCATCGCTTCATCCTCTTTACTTGCGGCACAGCCATGTTTCTTCGGCCCTGACAGAAAAATGCCATTCCTCACGCAGCAGCTCTCTCTCTCTCTCTCTCTCTCTCTCTCTCTCTCTCTCTCTCTCTCTCTCTCTCTCTCTCTCTCTCTCTCTCTCTACGGAACTCCGCTCTCTGCCTCGAGACTGACCTGCAGAAACACCAACAATAAAAAAAAAAAAAATAAAAGTGAAGAACTACTTGCGCGTCCCTTTTAGTTATTTCTGGCGTTGTTGGTGTTTTACTCGCAGTTTAATCAACGAGAGAATTACAAAGTTGACGATTACACAAGGAGTAGATGAAAAACTGCCTTAATGCGTCCTCTTTCTTACTTAATTAACGTCGCTACGGCTTTACGATCTTCTTATTTGCACAAAAGACACCTCATTTTTACGGAGGAAGCCACAAGACACCGTATTCAGCCTCTGAGCAAGGAGTTTACTTTGAAGCTCGCTCGGGATAGTTTGATTTTTTTGCACGGCGTTTTACAGCCCCGGAACTTGCGGCGTTTAATACATTCTTGGTAACTAGCCAAGCATGTGTTTCTTTCATTCGCCGAGAAAAGTTTAACTCCAAGACGTAGGCACGGTTGAACGCCCGATGCAACAGTCGGTTTTCATTTGAAATCAAATTTATTTCCAGTAACCTGAAAATTATTTTAGTTGATTGATTCGAAGGCATTTTTACTCAGGAGTTATACGACAGCAAAACACTAAAGCAAAAGTGTTTTAACGCTACGTTATTCAATGAATATTATTACTACACAACTGGACACGTTTTAGAGAATGATACATGAAGAATTTGCAATAATCGAACTAAAAATAATACTAATTCTAAACGAAAATTTTCACATTGAACACTGAACCTGTTACAGTTACCTAGTTATGCTGATGTAAATATTAAATGAACATCATAAATAACTAAGCATAAGAGCTAATAGAAAATTAATGCTGAAGTCACTGCCCTCCTGAAAGAATTTTTCTACAAGTTAGAGAGTATAAACTGCATTAGATCATAAACTACTTCTCTAAAATGCCGCCCATTAGGTAAGTGCACTTATCACAGTGCGTCACAATGACCGTTTATTGCGCAGCACAATCCATTATGAGAGCGGGCAGTTTATAATTTAAAAAAAATGTATGAGGTACTGCTTCATTGTGGTCAAACGCACTTCTACAACTTTCCTGTATATACCTTCTACGTCAACAGTCACGTGGCGCCTCTCCAAACTCCATATAAGTATAGGCTGTTCATGGTGAAGTGGTACTTTTGAGGCTCTAGTTACTTTTTACTTTCAACCATTTCTTGTCCTTTAACCACCATTTTAAATTAAATACTGCCAGGTTAGCAATAAACACAGTGTGTATATTCCATCACACTCTTAAGTTGACGCCTAAGGCTAAAATAAAACATATGAATTGACTATTATTCCAAATGAGAGGGCTTTCAAAAGTGCTCACTATACTGCGAATAGCCTATAAGAACTACCACCTGCCATGCAACCACCGAAATAATGACAATTTCAAATTGCTCTGTCTAAGTATATTTAGAAATAGGACCTACGATTATGCGAGGATCTTATGAGATTCATCAGTACCATCACTTAGCCGAATATTAGAGATCCCTCCTGAATCATCATGAATAGAAGTGGTTACGAATATATGTTATTAACGTGTTTTCCTCAATGTATGCGTGCTAATTTCTAGATACTGTAATCATATTCAAATAATAGGACCACGTGTGTTAAAATTAGTCCACCCAATAGATAGTTAACCACACCAAAATAGCTTTATTTCAGTTTAGTAGTAAAGGCTGTTCACAATAAAGTGAGCACTTTTGAAATCAACCTTAGAAGGAGGTCACTGTTCCTACCTGCATGTATTTTAACGGGCACATTGAGTGGCATGCGCCCAGTAAAGATGGTAACGATGGATGAGAAGTAGTTCCATATCTTAAAGTCAAATAAAAGGTGTTGGGTAACCATTTCTGATCATTTAAAATATTTCATTGGCTTTCTGTTATTTTTTATACATCAAAGTGCAAAAATGAGCAAAACTGTAAAATGTGTACTTCTCTAATAATTTCAACGTTTCACTTGACCTACGCACGAATAAAGTGATAAGGCCTATGGCAATGCTAATTTTACATAAGGCGGAATAATACACAACGTGCATACAAGTATATCTTAAGCAGTGTTTTCAAAAGTGCTCATTCTACTGTGAACCGCCTATAACGTTATGTATGACAAAGTACATAACAAGACTAGCACCACCACCTTGCAAGAAAGATTCTACTTAAAAAACAGGTGGCTTTCCATTGTACTGCTTGAATGGAAAATATGACGGGAATTGGTTGAAATTTTAATGAGATACGATGTTTGAGTAGTCAAAACTTCAGATGACATCATCCGGTATCGCACACTGTAGAAATTATCAACTTGAATATTTAGTGCAAACTTAAATAAATGCCAGCATGGCAATTTGGCACAGCATAAGTTCAATCGTTTAATTTAACCTAATATATAAAACAAAGTATAACGAGACGGCCATTTAGAAAATAAACGCCAATCTCGCAGAGCACACACTCTAAGCTACTGGCTGATCATTGCCATGCTAACTACAGGATGATCTCATTTAAAAGAAAATGCAGTCCGTAGTGATCTATATAAAAACAATTAGAAGTGCACATAAATTAAAAATCTTTCTGTTCATAAAGATTAACCATTACAGAATACAATTTCTGATACAAATGAGTACAAGATGTTCAGATAATTGAAACAAGCTTATTAACATAATTTTAATATTAAATATAAAAAACCGCTTACAATAACAATTTAAATTTGAAGTTCGATAAATAATCAAAATTGAAAAGAAATAGAAACTAATATCACTATTACATGGTCAGCCAAAAAATGTCTGTCGCTTCTATCAAATAGAACACTTACTAAAACTTAAAGTAAAGAAGTTGTGTTTTAACAAAGATCAGCGTACTGTCCCCAATCAGAAACAGGGACCGTTTATCAATAAAACACCTTAACAAGTCCTAATGACCACGAAATCGGCACAGACTGTAGTCCGTTCACGGCTGGAACAGACTTATGAAAATCAACATTTGAATAAATATCCGAGCCATTAGCTGCATGCATAGCTAGTAAAAAAAGTGGCGGGTGCGGGTATTGTACTCGCACCACAACTTCTTTTACTAGCTATGCATGCAGCTAATGGCTAGGGTGTTTTTCTTAAGGTTGATTTTCATAAGTCTGTTCCAGCCGTGAACGGACTATAGACACACTATGAAACAGCACTGGAAGTCATAAGTAGTGGCGTAGGAAACAATTCAACAGCATAGGCATACTTATGTATAATCCATTAACGGTTAATTCATACTTTCTGAAGACCTGCTAAAAGTCGACTTCCGGGATATTCCTTCGCCTCGTGCAAACTAAGCTTAACTAAATTTAGAAGGGGCCACGTGGCTGAGCGGTTAGCCTGCTCACCTCCAACCAAGGCGATTCAGGTTCAATCCCCGGCCGGGTCACTTCGGATTTTCGCATGTGGGAATCGTGCCGAATTATGCCGTTGGTTGGTGGGTTTTCTCGGGGATCTCCAGTTTCCCCCGCTTTTTCATTCCGGCGCGGCTCCATACTCACCTCAATCACCCTCATCGACTCTCAAGACCTCGATGTTAAGAGCGGTCCAAATCTCTTTACTCACTAAGTCTAGAAGATTACACCAGAGGACAAAGCACCGAATTGGTGCGCACTCAGTTGTAATATTTTGCATGATGACTATTTCTCACTAGGAGCCGTCAACACACACGTTTTCTCACTGTTTTTATTCATATTTGTTTTAAATTAAATATAATATATTATAAATATAAAATAAATATAATGTATAAATAGATCACATGTGTAAAACAACCATTTAACTAAAAATTATTATTTTTTTAATGTTAAGAGGTATAAAACGCTTGTGATACATGGTATATTTAGGAAACACATAAACACATACTTGGTGGGATATTTCAAAGTTTTGATTCAAAAAGTGTGTATAAATCGCGAGTAGAGTATACTTAGCAGGAACGTAGTGACTACTCATCAAGAGAATTCATTTTTAGCGCTAACTTACATCACATTCGTCCCTGTAATTTCTCCAATCTCTTTATTCTTCCTTACTAGAGAGCTGTTGCGCACAAACTCCAGAGCTTACATAATCCTTCTTGTCATCATCGGTGTGAAAATAAACTAACAGATAAACTCCTGAATACTACGTGTAGTGTTGCCAACTTAGCGGGTTTCTCGTTCTTTCGTAACACCGCCTAGCGGCTGGAATGTAATTATTCTAATTCAATCCGCTTAGCGAGAATTTAACCGGGATTTTCGCGCCAGCTATAAGGCCAAACCGACGGTCGTAAAATACAGGTAGAGCTTCGAAAATCGTGCCGTCGATAAATTATCTAGTATCTCCAGAGGCCATGAGATTATGCCTTGCCTACGCGGAAGCCTGGCATTTCAAGCATCACGCAAATGCCGGCACATATAGTGAACTTTCAGTGACGGTGCCTTATTTCAGGGCAAGCAGTTTAACTGAAATATGAATGTGACACGTCATTTTGGACGCTAATATATTTTCCTGCGTGATCTTTGGATTTTGGAACGTTTTTCCAGGCGGGTTCCTCAAAACTGATCTTGCAACACTGATCTGGTCTGCTCATACGTGGTAGCTCCTCCGCAACGCCAAGAATTTTCTCAGTGTCTCAGCTCTGGCGTGACTGCAGCAACTATTTAAATTAACGCGCCAAGACAATATCCAAAATGTAATTATCTAGGCACTTCGGCTAAAAACTAGTTGCTTTCTAATGTTTTACGGCTGAGCAGATTTTTCATAATTACATAATAAAATTAGCGTTTCACTGATTTTACGACACGCAAACATCAGAAACCTCCCAACTTGTAGACATTAAATAATTTATGCTGATAAAATTCAGTCAGCCAAATGTTCTTTCATTTTCAAGAAATTATTATAAATTAAAATTATACGAGTCTTTTCGATCTCTCTCTCTCTCTCTCTCTCTCTCTCTCTCTCTCTCTCTCTCTCTCTCTCTCTCTCTCTCTCTCCTCTCTCTCTCTCTCGCCGTACAATCTCGTAAAACGAAGCATGCAGCGTTTTAAATTAATGACGTTCCCTTCCTTGCATTTACACTACTCGTCGAATTTCATTGTTTAAAATTCTATATTGAGAATTTTATATCTGATAACGGAGGAATAATGAAGCCGAACATTGTATTGCATGACTCATCAACATATCCAATAAAATGCTATGCAGGTATTAAATTGTTTTTTTTTTCCCCAGATACAATTTTCGTTATATCTCAGTAGAATAGGCATTCTAAAGCGATGACTTGAGTAACAGTAAAACTTAACAGCATTTTAACCAATATTTATTCATTCCAAAACTGAAAATGTGATAATTTTAGTCAGAAAGTGTCTTAAACCGGCGCATGGTATATTTATTTTGACCATTGTGATAGATAGGTGACGCAGGCCTGGTCTTTTGACTAGCTCGTTCGTAAGAGCACTGTAAAAAAATTTCTGGTCAAATTCCTAAACTGTCATTGAAGTTTTCAACGTATGCAGTGCATGGAAATAGTACTATGTGCCAGGCTGAAAATACGGGAATATTTAGCATCGCTACTATACAAAGTTGGGAACTTCCCTGCTAATTTGTCTCTTTCCTGAGCAACTGTAGGAACGTTACCATCCATGTATGGGAAAATATTTTACTATTCACGCCTTGCCACTGTACGTATACAATGATATGGGAAACTTACAAACACATTTCTAGAGTGAGGAGTAAGTACATGATGGCTCGATGGCAGATACAACCATTTTTTATAGATCTGTTACAATCCGTCTTTGCGAACTCGTGCAACTTACTTGCTATACGTCCGTTTATTGGTAAATTATTGTACGTCAGCGTATTACATTGGTATAGTAACGTTACGTATTAAATTGTATTCTCTTGTGGAAAGTACACGTCCTGTACTCACTATATCGTTGTGACGAGATTTAAGCTATGATTTGCCGCGGTGATAGGTGCTACTAAACTGATCGAGAAGTAATGAACCGGAGTCCACCACACTCTAAAAATTATTTTGTACTTTTACAAAAAAAAATCCTTGGAAACCCAGTTGCCAATAAAATAATTCGTAAAACTACACAAATTTTTCATGAAAAAAAATCTGCAAAACTTATCTTTCTAATTTTACAATTGACAGCCTTGTATTACAACCTACAATATTGGTAAGTGTACATGAAATAATTTTTTTCTTCTAGAAAACATTGTGATGAATTAATAATAAAGAATTACTTAAAAAATATGTCTAAGTATAATTATCGAAAAAAAGTACTCCAACAGCATGGGGACTAGAAACTCAACCCCCCCCCCCCCCAATTATTATTAGCTCGTAACCTAAACCACAAGACCAATACAACTTACAACCTAAAACTTATTTTCATAATAAATATATATCCAAGTACTTATAAAATATTAAGGAAGTTACTTGATTTAAAGTTTTGTGTAACGACGAAATATTAACAGCTAATGAGAAATACTGTCACATTTTATTGATATTGTGGTTTTATTATAATTATTTGATTGGTTTTAAGTGTTTTTCGTTATTTAAACTTGCAGTACATTTATAGTGCATACAAACATTAATTTTTTGCCCGCAACTATATTTTACATCACCCATAGTTTTTGCACAAACAGCTATATACAGTTTTACGTTGTTGAGTGTCCGCCATCTTGCTCAAGCCCGTGGATACGAGTCAGTATAGTACAAACATTTCTTAAGTTCTACTAAAAACACGGCCCTTGCAGTTTTAAAAACGAGTTGTTTTACGAGAGAAATGTCTGTACTGTTACAAGCATTTGTAAAAATTACAACAAAATAATTCAGTAAAAATTACATTTCTTTTCAGTGCACGTCGAGGATAGAGATTTGGGCTGTTCATGAGAGCTCTGCGTAGCTGGAGCCATTCCCCAATTCTAGACACAGAAACGAGGGAGTGACAACGAGAAACACAGACCCTCATACATATCGCCCTGGCGCACCTACAGGCAGTTCACTGTAAACTGAGCACTTTTGAAAGCCCTGCTTAAGATCTACTTGTCTGCACATTGTGGTGGATTCTTCCACTATATGTGCAATTAACATTACTAAAGGCCACATTATTTTATTCTTGCGTTGGTGAAGTAAAAATCTCGAATTATTAGAAAAGTAGATATCATACAAATTGGCCAATTCGTATATTTTACTCATTAAAAAACCTGGAAGTAAAATTAATTATTTCAAGATTGTAGTGTTGTCAGGATAAATAAATAAATGAATGTAGTGTTGTGACCCCAGAGCCCAACCAACATTACTTCCCAGAACGCATACAAACTTACAAATTTATATTTGGTAGTGTACTAGTGCACGAGTGTCCAAAGTGATTAGAATGAACAAAGACAAAACAGAAACCATTCATTTCCCACAGCTCCCCCAAAACCATGGCGCCAGGCGCCTAGCATTTAATATTGAGAGTAGGGATTTTCATGTGATAGACTTACTGAAAGAAGCAGATAAACAATTTGTAGATACACGTCACTGAGTAAATACTGAAAATGTTAACTACTGGTTAGTGTAGCATAAATAATGATTATATAAATTACCTATCAAATTTTCTCCATATTTCAGTATGCATCTCTTTGCTATTCGTATAGTCAACTCAAAGTCAACAAATTATCCAACATATCATTAAATCTCATGCCAAGCAATCCTTTAATGTGAACCTTAGTATTCACCAATAGAAGATTCATACTACCAGCAATAGTTCTATAGCAAACTTACTACAAGAACAAAAAAACCAGGTTATTTCCATAATTGAATTTTAACTTAGTTCAAAAGTATGAAAACAGGTAAATACACAAATAACCCTTCAAATTTCAATGGTTGGCACACAACATAAAACAAGATTAAATAGTGGCGCTAGCGTTGCACAACACAACTGTTTAAATAGCAAAATTCAACATTAAGACAAATCACACATGCAATAGACCTTTTTAAACGAACATAGTATGTAACACAATACTCAAACAAGAAACAAGACAAAATCAAACAGAACATGGCACAAATCAAATAAGACACATTGCAGTCATCAACTAAGAAACATGATCGCAAATCAAACATAGTGCATAGTGACAAATAAAAAAAATACTGCATCAATAAACATATCAGGTTTCACTACAAGAAAAATTCCCCGAGAACACTACTATGAAAACTAGAGAAAACTACACAACTAGGGAACTGCTCTGAGTAGACAACAAGCCTTCCATTACAGTGTATGATTTTTATGTAGGGCAGTGAGCTTTGCGACAGAACCAAAGAAAAAATAGAAATTCATTAAGCTCAGGTTAAATGTCTCTCACATTAGCAAGGATAAAACTCAAACCGCAAATACAATTGATCTTTAACAGTTCTCATTGCCCTCGGCTTAGCCATAACAGAGAATTACCAACTAGGGCTCCTGGGTGTAACAAATAAAATTAAGCACTCGAAACATTTTCACTTGACTTCAGGTGAGATACAAAATTATCTGTTCAGTTTCTTGAAACAAAATTGTATATTCATATTTGCCCGCTCAGATTCAGTTCATACATAAAACAAACTCACTTTCATTTCCGTCGCCCCTGGGCGACCTCGCTGGCAAATTACCATTCACCATAAACACAAACATCCTGACGGTACCAATGTACCAGCCCCAAGCAGGAAACAGGATCCTTGGTGTAGGTCCTCATATCAGACTCATTTTAAGCATCTTGCCTAGCCTGTGAGCTGCTAAAAGCAGGAAATCACAGGACTCCTACTTAAACATACTTAAAAATCACATCTCTAAGTTAAATAAGGTGTCAAACCCTGATACCTTCCTAGTAAATCTAGGATACTAAGAAGACGTTCATGCAGTTTAATGGTTGCCAGAGGAAGAAGAGCGAATTCCGGGCTTACACATCCACGCCAAGGGTGATTGCGGAAACTCTAAATCTCATTGTTATCAACTCAACCGAGATTGGCTGATAAAAATTAAATTTGAATTCGGCTACTTCCCCCGACTTAGTACAAATAGCGTGCGTTCCTAAGTCATACGTAAACAGAACAATACGTACGGCAGGTCACTGAAAAATGCCGATCACATGGAGATAATTAAAATATCCGAAACTAATAAAAGTGGCAATTACAGTTTTTATACACCATATTTTAAGGTTATAATGTTCGTAAACACTTATGAGGAAATATTAATAGTTGAGGTCCTGGTAAATAAAAGGATCATGTTCATATCCAAACACAAGAAAACACTTGTCACTTTAGGAACAGAAATAAACATTGTTCAGTCCAGAAAAGAAAAATAGACATTCATAGGTAAATATTCTGACTTGCCACAGATTTCCAGCATAAACAAACAACGATATGTCATAACAAACATGCTTAAACTTTTTATGTGTGTCTGCAATGACAAATCACTACAGTATTCACAAATGTTTACGTTGTACTTTTATTTCAGCGCTAAGACGTGGAACTATTTTGCCTCCGTCGTTATTAACTTTACTGGGCTCATGCCAGTCGCTCTGCCAGTTAAATATATGTAGGTTAGGGTCAGTCACATTTTTCAAAGGACGAATTCAAAAGTGCTCACTTTAACGTGAACAGCCAATACCAAGGTTCTGAAATTGCGTGCAGTCCCGTTGCATCGCTCGAATTGTGGGACTTTAAGAGGTGACCCTATCGATTTATTAGTGCAAAGTCTGTATCATAGTTTAATACGCGTCCCTATATTAGTTTTGAGTATTTCCGATCAGTACATTTTGCGATAAGACAGTGTGAAAAGGCAGTTTTTAATTAATGTTGGAGAGTTCGGAAATAATGTTTGTAATGTGCGTGGCGTATTGAAAGCAGGATTTGTGCCTCGTATCAAAAGTATTTTCTTCTCCTAGATCAGCACATACGACGCGAGTGAAGTATTTCCAAGGAAAAGCGAGCACATGAAACACTTTGCAACGTAGTCGAGCTCCGGTTTCGACCTCTACGAGGTCTCGAGAGTCGAAGTGGGTGACACTAGGTGAGCATGGAGAACGTTCTAGGCTCTACGCCACCAAGGCCCCTCTGCCACGTCTCCCGTTCGAGTGGTCATCTAGAATCGAAAACGTTCATCACCGCAAAGCTTTGGCGAAAAAGTTGCCTCCATCCAAGTTCGGAATGGCGCGAAGCTCCTGGCCAATTACAGCTCGAAGATTCCCGCAAATCACTGTCATTACGCAAATTAGCCCTTAACGAGAACCCATTTACTGAATCCAAATTACAATTGAAAATACTTTTGTCTTACACACTTCAGTACTGTTGACATAATTTTACTTCTGTAATGAGTGGAGTAACTTTCATAAATGATTAGTTGGGCACTCCTCCAAGACAAATGGAGAGACAAACACGAATGAGATAATTTTTTTTTAAGGAAGAGGAGATAGAGAGAGACCTCCTCTCCATGGACCATGTAAGCGGCTGAAGGCTGGAAACAACTGACCATTCTCGACCAGACTACTTTTGGCTTGTAGCTAAATAAAACATGATAAATGGATCGTTTAGTTTTAAGATTAAGAAGCAATATCTATTTCGAAATGCTGTTGAAATTAAGATACGAATGATGCATATCATGGCATAATTAATACAAGTTTACACAAGTGGTCGGCAGCTAGCGTTTATTTTAATTTACTAAATGCAGCCATTTGTGTTTTTTTACAGTGTTCATTTCAGTGCATTCGCAAACAATTTTAGTTTTGTTAAAATATGCTTACCATGCAAGATAATTTCCATACTACTATACTGGTGGTGTGCGATAAGTACCTGCATTTTAGCAAGCTATGTCTAGTAAAAACCTGCCTTCAAGGTACATTTACATATATTTTCATAATTATTGTACCTAATTATTATATCTGAAGCGTACTGGCATTAGGTTAAAGTAGGTTATTTGCGACTGCTGTCGACTAGGTTATAAAGCAGATACGAGTCTTAAAAACATATTTTAGTTAAAGCGTCTATATATTATCTGTTTCTTAGGTTCCATTATGTTATAATAGTTTGTAATTTTATTCCATGTGGTTAAATAGTAGACTAATCCATATGGCACTAACCTCGCCATTGAAATAGAGAAAGTAAATTTGACTAATAGTATTAATAGAAATTATCAGATACCTCCAAACAATGAAGGATTACTTCCAACAATCATATGTTTTGTTTAACAAGCGGTGGTATTTATAAATTGGTTTAGTCAGCTGTTACATATATGTATAGGATGTCTCCATATAAAAATAACAATTCTAAAATTTGTAGGGGCCACGGTGGCTGAGCGAATAGCAAGCTCGCTTACCACCAAAGCGAACCGGGTTCAACCTCCGGCCGGATCACCGGATTTTCGCAAGTGGGAATCGTACCTGACTATTCCGTTGGTCGGCGGGTTATCTCGGGGATCTCCCGTTTCCCGCCCCCTTCATTCTGGCGCCGCTCCATATTAATTTCAATCACCCTCATCGGCTCTCAAGACCTAGCTGTTAAGAGCCGCCCAAATCTCTTCACTCACTCACCCACTCACTCTAATAATTGTACTACACAAACGCTCTTAATTCAAGGGTTACATTTTTCTGGGGAAGAAGGAATGTGTTGGATTATAATGTAAACCACACTTAACATGATTTGGTATGCACTGATAAAGTTTTTCTTTTTCATTAATATTGCCTGAATTTAAAAAAGAAGCACATACTGTGTTTGAATTCAAGCTTACATTATTGACGAATGTTTGCTTTGATATTTTGTTTTTTAGAAATGGCTGGTTCAATTATGAGCACAAATACGCAACTGCTCGCAATATTCATTTGCCGGGGGCTCATTCCAGTATGTGTATTTGTACATAGCGTCTCGCTTGCCATCGGCGGCGGATGTTATGATTGGACTGCTACCCTTCTTTTGCTGGATCTCCAGAAGTTGTAACGTTGGAAATTCGCTTATGGTACGTCTATAAATTACAGCAGTTATTCCATACTCAAAATGAATTAAACACAGAGGAAACACCCATGATATAAGATTTATTTAGAAAACAACCGAAAGTGTCACATGAGATGATTTCTCAAAGGTCAATTCATAAAATCAGCATAATGGCGATAACTAGTGAAAAGATTCCTTATTCAAAATTTTATTGAATTGATTTTCGTTGTTCTATTTGCAAAGTAAACTAATTTTCACTAACATATTTATGACTTCAGGTATCACTATAAACCGTTTGATTATATACGAAAGTAGAATTATTATGTATGTTCGGGGTCATCGGGTCTCGGCTCCGGAATCCGATGGTTCCGAAAATACTTAAATCATTCTACTTATGAAATATATATTTTTGACGGTACGTCCAACCGTAACCACCGAGACTTCTAAGTCCTTACAATATTTTGTAGCCCAACTAATGACGTCACTACTACATAACGAACATAAGTGGCCAATCTGGGTGTCAGCTTAGTTAGTTTTCATATGTGGAGAGGTCGCATTTTAATGATAACAATGGCGTCTGTGTACGGTGTCTTGGTAATTACTCTGATTGGCTAAAGAGTGGACATAGCTTCTCGATAATCATGAGAGAGTAAATGCCTGGCTGGACGATATTTTGCGAGAGAACTTCGTGCCCGTAAAGTTTTCGCGTCTGAGTAAACGTTTGTCCATCAAATTTATAGACCTTTAAAAATTTTATATATATATACACAATACTCCAGTAACATCGTTATTATTGCAGTGCATGTTTGAGTGTACTGGCATGAGTACTAGCAAAGGATGGTTTTTTTGGCGTATACCGAAGCTAATACACTCGCTATAAAGGCGATATTCCACAGTATTTTGCGTATAAAGCAGATTTAATTTATATTAAACAAATTTATTCGAAAGAATTTGAACTTCTTCATAAGTAAGTTTCTTTAAATTATTTATAAAAATTCGCCCCAGAGTGATTATATGTACAGTACCTTCCCCGTTGGTTTGGTTTACATGACATGTGATGGAATAATTCATCGTTTGTAGCTCGAAGTCGAAAGTACACTATCGACCAAAAAGTAATTGGGCACCTGTCCACAATGTTTGCTCAGTGGTTGTCACCTTATTAGAATCTCGTAGGGCCGCCTCTTGCGACTATATCAGCAGCCACCCTGTCTCGCATGCTCTCTACGAGTGTTTGCAGGACATCCACGGGGATTCGTCGCCATTCCTCTTGCAACCATTCTGTGAGTTGAGAGATGGATTTTGGCCGCGCCTGACGAGCCCTACCCCGGCGATCCTATTCGTCCCAAATATGTTCTATAGGGTTGATGTTGGGGCTCTGGGTGGGCCAGTACAATCTGCGAACATTTTTGACGGTGTATCACTGCATAGTAGCCCTTGAAACATGGCACCTGGCATTGTCATCTTGGAAGTAACACGGGTCCATTACGTAAAAATGCTACAATGCTAGGATCATTTCATTATCCAGAATGTCACAATAGGCCTCTGTGTTAATGCTACCACAGACAAACTGCAGCGATCCTACGCCGAAGGCCATGAAACAGCCCCACAACATCACTCCACCACCACCGAATTTCCCAGTTGGCACTATACACTCTGGCAGAAGCCGTTCCCCGGGTAGACGCCACACCCATACACGTCCATCGGACCGGAATAATGTAAACCTCGACTCATCACTCCACAGAACCGATTTCCACTGCTCCAGTGTCCAGTTGCGACGGTCCAAACACCACCTGAGTCACCGTGCTTTATTGCTTGTCGTGATATGGGGCTTATGTGCAGCTGCTCTTCCAAAATATCCAAGTCGGTGGGCCTCTGTACGCAATGTTCCAATGGAAACCGATACTCCTGTTGCTGCATGAAACTCCTGTCGGATGGCAGCCATGGGTTATGCCCAATTTTTGAAAATTTTACGTTTCAGGGTTCTGCGATTTCTGCCGGTCAAAATTGGAGGTCACCCAGAACGTGCAGCATTGGCACAATGCCCATCGATCTTCCACTTACGCAGGACGAATGCGACCGTTGATTTGGGCCTCTTTGCCTTCCGTGCAATCGCCCGACTAGACAGTCCACTGAACTGGCAGCCCACAATCACGCCCTTATCGAAGTCAGATAGCTCTGTACCTCGTGCCATCTCCTTGTCGACTGGTTCTATACCGGCCTGCAGCGTATGGCGGCCACATAAGTCAACTGACGTACTGAATTACCTATCTTCATGGGTGCCCAATTACTTTTTGGTCGATAGTGTATAACTTTAGTAGGGTTTCTGAAAAGTTGGAAGTAAAGTTCGAGCTACAATAACTTGCCGCGTCCGTCCAACATTCGTCCGTTCTTCACCCGTAAGTGTGTCTCCTAGTTGAACGATATACATTACGACTTTGTACGTCTGTCGTCGGTTCATTGCGGCCAACTAACACAAACAAAACTGTTTATATATCGGAAACATTTCTCCATTAAAATTGTTAACGGTATTGGGCGTGTGAACTAACACTCGCGCACAGACGAGTAAATAGCATTAACTTGTCCAGTATAAACTTTTTTAAAAATAACATTGTTTGTGGATACATGGAATGCTAGCAATTAGCAGGAGAATGGTTCTTTTTTCACATAAGAAAATATTTCCAAGTTTTCCCAAACGTAATTTATAAAAAAAAATATGTACAGAAAAAATGTAACGTTATCGCATTCAACAACTACGTAAACAAACACATGAAAACAAAAATAAAAACACACACACACTATGTAACCTTCCTACCAACTAGAATTGAACGGTAACGAAACGTATGTATACAGAAGGCTGTAACTTAATTCCGTCCGTCAAAAAAAAGGGTAAACTTTAACTTTTGATGAACCGAAGGATAAAATTAGAGCCTTGTAAATATGTACGCCGAAGCTTGCTAAGCTTTTGACGGACGGGTGGATGGAATTAATAGCAGCACCTGATTCTAATTTGGCTGTTGGTAATGATTGATCGATGGACGAATGTCACACTTATTGTAGATCTATGCATCCCATGTATCCCAGCATCGTATCGGTATTTTAAACCGGGACCTGTTGATGCGAAGGCAACTCGCTAGAGGGTAGTGTGGCGAAAGGGGTTACACTCCATTGAATGCTAACAAATTCTTGCTACATTAGTAGAACACGCGTGGTACGTCCGAATCCACTAAGCGAGGGACGATGTCCTGGAAAATCTTGCAATGATAACCCTATCCATCCATCTCACTAAGCGAGGCTACAGGTCCTCTAGACTGTCATAATATGGAAGGGCGCAGTAGCTGTTCTCTGAACGAACATGGTTATCGTTGCAAGATTGTCCAGGACATCGTCCCTCGCTTAGTGAGTTCGGACTTACCAAGCGTGTTCTACTTACATTTACATCCTCGGAAGATAACCACAATGATACAGATTCTCGGTTGGGATAATCGTCTGCCACTGCCGAGACCGTCTGTCCTGTACATCAGTTGTTTCAGCAGAAAGTTAGCTCCTCTTGCCAGTGACTCATAATCAGCATCGGTAAATAAATGAACAATCGCTAGTAATCTCAGCTGCTGACAGTACAATTAGAAAAAAAGAAATATATCCAAGGCATTTCCACCGATAGTCTTTCATACAATCTTTCATACATCATTGATCTTCTTCAGGATCGTGTAGGGGCCTTCCCAATATATCTGTAACTTTCGGAGATACCCTTTTCACCTCCATGGGTTATACAGCAACACCGTGTCCTCCTTGAAGTACCTCTCCTTACATTCTCCCGTCATACCAAGTCTTCATCCTGTCTCGTGTGTCTTAAATGCTCTTGCTCTGTAAGAACGACGGAAGAACTTTGGAATCGCTCGGTAGGTTCCACCGCTGCTGCGTTGGCCTAGTGACCTGGCGCCAAGTTGGGCTTATCAATTAAAAGTCGGGCTGAGGGTGTGGTGGGAGGAACGGTGAGTTGAACAGGATAGTCTGTTTCACAATATACACGTTTCCCTACAACCAACAAACCAAGAACCATTGTAACATATTTTCTCTTACTTCACACCATTATTCCGACTCCGCTGGTATATCTAATGCCACGTGTAGTTTCGCTGTTCGTGTTAACTTTTAGTAATGCCATAGTAGAGTCTATTCGCGATTTATAATCAAACCTGGGAAAAATCGCACCATATATGACGAATTCGGTTCTTTCCTAAATATGTAATGTATCAGAATAGTTTGATATTTCTATTATCGTAAAAACATATCATTCTTGTTCAATTGAACATTTTCTTAAATTTTACCTATACATTATAATATTTATTTTATATTTGATATGAATAAAACAGGGAGAAAACAGGTGTGTTGGTAATGCCTAGTAAGAAATAGTTCTTATGTAAAATATTATTAAAACGAATGCACACAAATACGGTGCGCTGGCCTTTGGTGCAATTTTCTAGACTTCGTTAAGCTTGTTAGCATGAGGCTGAGTAATACCCTGAAAGTAGAACTTGAGCAGGGGCTTCAGGAAAGTTGGAAGTTCCCGCGAATGTTGACTATTGTAATAGGTTGTTCACGATAAACTGAGCACTTTCGAAAGCCTCGCTTAAGATCTACTTGTATGCAAATTGTGTATTCTTCCACCACATGTAAAATTAACTTTTCGAAGGGCCCGATCACTTTATTTATGCGTCGGTCAAGTTAAACTGTGAAATTTTTTTGAAACATCAGTATCTTATAAAATGTGATGATTCTTATGTGCATTAAACAAAGAGATTGCAAAAAGGAATCATTTCAACATTCGCAAATATTTACCTAACACTTTTACTTCAATATTAATGCCCGGACCTACTTTCTCCTCACCGTCACCAACTATACTAGGTGCATGCCCCCCATTGTGCCAGGTAAAACATATGAATATACAGGCAGTAACATTTTAAAAATACAGATTCCAAAAATTTTGAATTAGCCGTGAACAGCGTACAGAAAAGTCTTCAGTTTTCATGTAATTCGCTTGTACATGATTCGTGTGAACTCTTGGTCCGACCTTGAATCTGCCGCGTCGATAAGAAATACTGAGGGATGGGGGAGAAAGAAACAACTCGTGGAGAAAATTGAGAGATTTAGGCGGCTACTGAACATCGAGGTCCTGAGAGCCGATGAGGGTGAAGTAAGTTGGTTATGTAGCAGCTCCGGAATGCAACGGGAGATCCTCGAGAGAACCCGCCGACCAGCAGAATCGCCCGGCACGATTCCCACATGCAAAAATCCTGGAATGACCTTACAGGGAGTCGAACCCTGTTCTACTAGGTGGGAGGCGATTAGTCTGATCACTACACCACCATGCCCCGCAAGAAACGGATCGTGTTCCTCGTTCTTTCCCACGGACTTCACTTGACTTTCTCGAGTAGCAGTGTGCGGGTTGTTTAAAACTTTTCTGAAGTTTTGCTTAAGTTCTACTCGCAGAATATTCCTCCGCTTCTCGCAGGACAACGCACCGCATTCGTGCTCACTCAGTGTAATAATATTTTGCGCAAGAACTATATATTACTAGGCATTATCAACATTTTCTTTCATAGTTTTATTTATATTAATCATAAATGAAAGATTATATTTTATAGGTAAAATTTTAGTGAAAGTTCAATTGAATAAAAGTGTGTTTGACTTTGTCGGGGACACGGCCGTTTGTTTTGCGTGAATGCGTCTACGCTGACGCGCTCGAACGCGTTGATGTTTATTTTACGTTCCCGGCACCGCTTCACTCGATCATATGGGGTTTTATGGGTATCACTTTCCAACCCTATACAAAGTCAAGTCGAATTACAGAAATCGTAAAGAGTATAGGCCGACATTGCGTTTTCTTAATTTTTTACATTAAACTCATACAATTTCACCATAACCACGCCACACAAATGTTTTTATACACGCAATCGATTAATCTTGACGAGAGCTGTCGATTGCAACTTAAACGCAGCGAAAGGAACTCAAAATTGTGTAATCCCCCCTCCCCTCCGTCGAGCGCGATGCTTCGCAGTCCTCACTCAACTTAACATATTCTTTGATCCTTTGGTAATTGATTAGTGTAATTGAATTTTGAATGTAGACAATGGATTCGCAACTGCAATGCCAAATTGTATCCTCCGACTTTTTTATCGTCGGATTTGCTGGATTGCCTCCCACTATGGTCGCAAATCTAAAGGTATTCACGTAAAAAATAAGGTACTTTTATTTAAACAGAAGTATGAAACGCTGACATGTCTAGGAAATAAGCAGACACGTCATGCATGGGGTGATTTTTCAATAGGTTCTATTCGAGAAGTGTGAGGAAACCGCGAAAATACTATATATAGCAGGAATGCCGGGAAGGAGCGAGGCTAAAATAATACGGGGCGGCCAGCGGTGACGTCACAGCACGGCTGGTCGGTCTCCCGCCTGTGCCGGACGTGACGTCGTAAACCCGGAGCGTGCATCATTAGCGCCAGCGTCGCCCGGGTGGTCGATACGCCGCCAGCCCACGACGCCACCAGACGCTGCAACAGCGGGGTCGGCATGGATTGCCCAGCATTGGTTTACCAAACGTCCTCTTACCCGGACATGTCCTTGTAAATTGTCCGGCCGGGTTTTACAAAAATATCAAAACGTTCTCTTTCCTAATAAAAGTGAAAGACAGCGAAGCTTTGCTTCTTTGTGGGTTTGTGGGTTTTAATATCGTTAAAACATTTAGTAACGGTGCCAATAAACTTCCTGCAGAAGTGCAAACTTTTTGGACAATATTGCATGTATGTGTTGTCTTTATCAACACTCCTATATTTTTTCCTGGCTGTTTTTGTACGTGTATAAGTTGAGGAGTGCCTAATCTACTCCAAATTTCATAACTAATTGCTAGGAAGTAGAAACTTATAAGAACAAATAAAATTGTTATATAAATAAAATATAAATATATCTGAACCAGAGCTGTGCGAGGGTGATTAACTGACAATCAAAAAATGTGTGTCCGGTGCTTATGTGCAACTGTGTTTTCTGTAAATACGTATTATTTGTTCGCAAAATATTCTGTAGAGCCTACAAACTAAATGAAATCAACTTTCATATTCAGAGTGAATATGATTATCGATAAATATCTGATTGCAAAAAAAAAAATATTTCGTATTACTTGAAAAGCTGTAGAGAATCGATTTTTGGATGCAATTTTGTGACATTGTAATATACAGCTGACCTGCGACATGATGTACTGATTTGGTATATTTTCATTGTAAAATTGTATGTCCACTTTCTTCGTGTTGCTTTCTAGCAAGTTTCCTCTTTTCTAATGCCAGTTACCAGAACATGTCCTCTTTCTGAGTAGCACGTGTATGGCAACCCTAGCCCAGCAGCTGAGAGAATCATATAGTGCTTTCAGAGTTAAATTTCAGACTGGACCGGACTCGGATTGGAATCAACTCGTAGCGAACTCGAAGTGAACTCGTAACGAAAGTATGCGGTTAAGGTAAAGTTTGGAATGTGGACTAAAGTGTAAACAAGACTGAATGCGGATTGTAACGGGATTGAAGCATTCTATTGGCGACTGGCAGAACTATAAAACAAACGAATTACGAAAATCCAGTAAAGGTAAAACATATATTTTCCAACATAATAAAAAATAAAAATTTCACATATCACTCCGTCCTAATATTTCTCAGTTCCTTCACAGCCGTTTATTTTTCGGTTCACTTCCAAAAAAACACTTATGTTGTTAGTCTCGATGATTCTAACCATATACGCATCTGTCAGTCACATGGTCAACAGTGATGAAAGTGTTTGTTTATATTTGAATTTTTAAATGACAAGAACTAATGTATGAATGACATACTTTTACAAATTTAAATTTAATCAAACCGCATTACAAATTGGTTAGAGAAATTGTATACATACATATCAAAGCATTTGTTTGCAAATCAGTATTCTAACCTAAAATCCAATCCACGCCGTTTTAACTAGACGTGTTGGCAGAAAAGCAGTTCAGTGTTGGGACATGGAGACTGATTGTGTGCAGCCAGCGAGATCGGTCTACCTCATCTAGTCTATAATTCTAACCTCTTACATAACCAAACTAACGAGTCAATATGGCGACCACTTCTTCTTTGTTCTGATTTTAGTCCGCATTCTACATTCCACTCTACCTCGACATGTGGATTGGATTATCGAACTCCACTCGTTCTTCAGTCCAGTCAGGATGTGTTTATACTAAGATTTCAATCTGGATTCTTCAGTCCACTCCAGGTTCAATCCCGATTGAAATGTTACTGTAAACACACTAGTAGAGAGGAATACACACTATAAAAATATTTTGTAATTTTTGCTTAGAAATTGTTTGTAATTTTACAAACGCTTATGACAGTACAAAGATTTATCTTGTAAAACTAGAAGGACCATGTTTGTAGTAGAACTCAATAAATGTTTGTACTATACGGATCCCTATCCAAGAGCTTCAGCAAAATTGAGGACACTCGTCCAACAACGTAAAACTGTACATAGCTGTTTGTGTAAAGACTATGGGCGATGTTAAGTGTAGTTGCGTGCAAAAAGAAATGTATTGGGAGTTTGAATAACGTAAAACGCTTAAAAATCTCAAATAATCATAATAAAATGACAATTTCAATCAAACGTGACGGTATTGCTCATTAAATGTTAATGTTCCCTAATTACACGGAACTCTTAAAATGAAATACAGTACCTGTAAATGTGTCCTCCTGTTTCAAATAACTCCCTTAACATTATCTAAACACTTGGATATATATTTAATATTAAAATAAGCTGGAAGTACTTAAAATTAAGTTGGTCTAGTGGTTAATAATGCAGGCTACTAATATAATGGGTGTGGGTTCTAGTCCGTGTGATGGCAAAATGTATTGCACTTTTTTTCATAAATTTTATTTTATAATTTTTTCAGAGATATTCTCTTTTATTAATCAATCACGTCTGTTTTATAGAAGAAAAAATAATTTTATGTACACTTCTCAATACATTAAGCTACATATAATACAAGGCTATCGTTTGTAATATTACAAACATATGTTTTGCAGATTTTACAAGGAAACTCTTTGTAATTTTACAAAGGAATTCTTGGCAGCTGGGTTTCCAAGGATTTGTCTCGTAAAAGTACAAACATATTTCAGAGTGACAGGATGTTTCAAATTTATACCGACAAACTTTGGTAGCAAGTTATACACAAAGAAGAAGGCGGAAACACATGTACGACCACTGTTGTAGTTTATTCGCGGTTTCTTCGTCCGTTTTGATTGGAAAATTTGAACAATTGCCCTATGCAAGACGTGTATCCTTGTTTCCTAAATATGACACTCATCACAAGAGTTTCATAGTTCTTTTTAAATGAAAATACTTTACTTTTCGTTAAATTGCACATTTAGTTATATTTTCTTTATAAATTATAATATTACAGTTATAGATGATATGAATAGAAACAGAGAGCAAATATGTGTGTTGGTAACGCCTAGTAGGGAATAGTTCTTACTCAAAATATTATTACACTGAGTGCGCACGAATGCGGTGCGTTGTCCCTTGCTTTGTTTGCATGAGGCGGCGGAATATTCTGGAAGTAGAACTTTAGCTAGACATCGGAAAAGTTGCAAGTTACCGTGAATTAACTGTAAAGTGGATCCCAAGGACAGTACATATATTTTAAGTTTGACCCGAAGCACTAGTTTATTACAAATACCGGAGGGACTACGGTGGCCGAGCGGTTAGCCCGCTCGCCTCCCACCAAGGCAAACCAGGTTCAATACACGGCCGTATCACCGGATTTTTGCATATGAGAATCGTGCCGGACGATGACGTTGGTTGGCGGGTTTTCTCGGGGATGTCTTGTTTCCCCCCGCCCACTCACTCACCAACATAACTAAAACTGGCATTCTTAAACATTTTGTTTGCGGTCCGGCCAGCTCCTCACGGTCCGGCAAGCTCCTCACGTATGAGGGACTGTCTCCTAGATATCTTGTAAGCCTAGCTTGAATTCATGAACTAAGGTTGTGCGTACCTCTTTCGCGAAGCGTATGAGTGTCCGACGATTTTCTGAGTCCTGTGTGCGAGGCTAAAAATGCAAAGCATGTTTCCAGCTATCGGCAGTTAGGAAATAGGTTTTAACTAAAATGGATTTTCCGAAGAGTACGAGCGTTTTTTAAACTATTTGTTGATTAATCTGTACGGTCGGTTCTGACGAAAAATAATACATAACTGTACTTATGAAGTATTAAACATTCCCCAATTTGTTCTAACTATTTTCCTGAAGCTAATTTCTACTATGACGTGGAATTATGAAACTGGTACTTAAAAATAAAAAGAAAACATTGAAAACATTCAACAAGCAGCAATAATGGGAAAAAAATTATTATAAGAAACATTAAAAATATTGTTCAATGGAAATTTTCCTAAGGTTGTAAAATGTTCTTGGTTGTCATGTGGTTATTATAACAAATTTCAGAAATATTAACGCATGTTCAATTCCCGATCCAAAATATATATTTTTCTTAATTTTCCATATTATATTCATTGTAACTTAATACAGAACTTGTATTATTTTCTTCCAGAACACTTCATTTGCAGTCCAAACCACGAAAATCAATTATAGAAAGTTCCTTCCTAGAAAATGTAAGTACTCGTATACATAGAAGGATGCATGATAATAGTTACATTCCTAATTTCGCAGAATTTTTTTAAAAATATATACTTGGTAGTCATTAAAAATAAGACTTTTGCAGCATCAAACCATGATACGACGAGCGAGTAACAGATAAATATAATCGGACCTAATCCGTCGGTTTTTGAGGTAAGCTTTTCACGTTTCTGTATTATTTTCCACACTTCCATCTGCGTGAGTCAAGAACAGTATGTCATCACTTAAAAATTATTGTTTCTGCCGGTGCATTATATCTCAGCCATCGAAACGATGCAAGGTGTGCGCCATTTTTATAAGTACACAGTGAGGTTCGAGGGATGCGAGTCGTTTCGGGGTTGGTCAAGGCCTCTTGTAACATTGAGAATGCCCGCAGCTGTAACCAACATTCAAACGACTTGCTAATCGTTTAAAAATCTCGTTTTATTGCCAAAACAAGATGCGTACCGAATGTAGCTCTCATATCCATAGAAAAAATGACTATGAATACTAGCTTATGAGCGATATAAGTTTACTTCTTAAAGTTAATAGCGCCGAAGAATAAGTGCAAATCAAGTACTAGCAGAAAAACAATACTTCTAAAGCAGAACAAATTTACTGCTAACATCTTAACGCAGTAGAAGGCGTCAACATTAAACCTGAAATTGATGGGCAAATTTTTAATTGAAAAAACAAACGAAAGAGGCGAATAACCATTGGAATTCTAGTAACAAAACAAAATATTTATTTTAATAATACATTCTTTAAAATCCTTTCAGAATACGATTCACATGAAACATTACAGGGGATATTAACAGATAACAAACTATCTTTATTTTAGTTATGATTATGTACCAAAACAAAGTTAAACCTAGTTACAATTTTCCGCACTAAACTGTGATACGCGACAATGTTCATATTATAGCCGGGTGGGAGGTTTAACAAAAGAGAGACTGGCCGTGCTACGCCCTAAGCCAAGGGCGTGGCAAGGCCGGCCTTGCATAAAGACATAGCAAAACCAACAGAACCAAATGGCAAAAGCCATGCAAAAGAATCATTTACTTGTACAATGTAAGAGTGTGTTGACTAGGGAAAACGATTTACAACAGAAACAAAGGAGTATGGTAATTGTCGTTTTATTGTTATTATTTTCCTTTTCATGTGTTATCAATATTACATTAGGAAAAGCTAACATGAACTTCCCTACCACTAAATTCCAAATTAATTAAAATATACATAAAACACCAAGTTACAATAAAAAAAAGTAAAATGCAAATATTTTTCAGGTACATAAATTTGCTGTTACCCAGCTAGTACTTCGATTATTCACACTAAAATATGGGCAGTGTTTACGCAAATAACTGGTCATTTAGTAATACAGAAGGCCATCACAAGACACACTGGGCAAGTTGCCCCAAAATACAATCGTTACAAAATGGCGGATTAAATTCTGTCGTACCGACTTTACTCTGAACTTTAGATAATATGTGTTCCTACACAAGGAAAACCAAGATGGTAACACCTATTACTTTACTTGTCATGAATCAGTATTATGTGAATATTGTAACCTCGAAGTTTTACACAGTATTTTCCCATATACATCATCTGCTCGCGATCCCAAGTGGATAGAAGCAACTGCTGAACAATTCCCAGCCTTAACTCCTGCGAGCAAATACTACTTTTCAAAGAGTTTCCTAAACTTCGCAAAGTTTTCATTAGTTTACAATTGTTAAATACCCCAAATTCCCGAGTATTGACAGGCATGACTTGGTTACAAAAGGTTAACAGCACAACATCAATAAGGCTTGACTTGGTTGCAAAATTTTAAGACCCAAAACTCTCATAATTATTGTCTGGGTTACAAATAAATGTTTATAACCGCACAAATTTCTTCATTAATGACTTGGTCACAGACTTTCATAAGGGCTTGTAAACTAGTTACAGAAGGTAACATTACTTTCCGCCCATTATCAAATCTCGGATAAGAGACCAACATTCCGCGATCATTTAAAATGATTTTAATTTCGACCATCATTGATCTCGCCTAACGTCTAGATGGCGTGAAGGTCCTACTAGCTTGAAGAGCCTACATTTATGCATCAAATCCAGAATACTACTTATCTTGAAGTATGCCCCCTCGAGGCCGCTGACTGACACCGAATGAACTATGTACAGGGCTAAATACAGAGTTCCGCCACATGGCGCCTCCAATCACAGCAATGATAAGTTATTTTCCTCAGAAAATGACGTGATTCCAAAAATTAAGTGGTATTCTCAATACTTCTTATAGGGGTCGTGGGATTCACGACCAATGATGGTTGGCGTAACCAAATAAGGTGAACCGACGCAGCGGTCACCTATTCCCCTTGGGGGGGGGGGGGTCTACATTAATGAAAAATAAACCACCAATTACATTGAAATACGCAATCACACTTCCGGCATGTTGACGAAGTTGCAGGAACTTGCGTAACCAAACGTCACAATTTTGCACTGCGCGCGTACAGGTTGCGAGCAGTCTGCAAGGCTAGCCACCGCTGGCGCTGGTACTGCCATCAGGCGGCGAACCGCCGAAGCGCCTTACCGCTTCACAGTTGTCTGCCATGGCTGGTCGTTGCTGCACGTGGAAAGATATCCCGTACGTTGACACACGTTTCCGTTACCCCAGATCTTCCAGTGTCTTTTTATGGTGACGTGAACATGTCGAGAACATTGCAGGTTAGTTAATAGATTTAAGCCATTAATAGTGTTTTAACACTAAAATCAGCGTGTTTAAACGTTCGCGCCATAAAAATGTCAGGTGACCAAAACACAGTAATTATTCGAATGGATGATTATGGCAACGTGGTCCAGCCCGCTGATTAAGTAGTGTTAATTAATGATAATTCGAGGGCGATTGGAGGCGTGGTCCAGCCCGTCACAAGACATACAAAATTAATCCAAATTATGAAGTGCGTAAAGAAACTAAAAAGAAGTAATAAATAAGGAATCGGAACATGTAGATTAGAAGAAGGAAAGCGGAGAAAAATAATAGTGTGCATTCGCTTTGCAACGGAAAACTCATTTGGGAAAAAGAAAACTAGAAGTAAAAGAACACGGATAACCTGAAAAAATTCGTGAACTGATGGCAAAACAAAATAAACTGGAGAAAAGCATGTAAATATATACACAACCATCATAAACTGAATAGCTAACAGTTGCAGAGACGCTAGAGAAAATTTAAATCACAGAGTAATTTATGCAGAGTAAGAAATGTAAAGAGACTTATATTACTTTACTTTGCAATTCCGTCAGCTCTCGTTTCGGGCGAGTCGTATTTAATCCGTTTTCACAACAGATTATTTAATCTACGGTTATTGTATTTTGCATAATTAGATCATTTATACTCACTTCGCTATGAAATGTAATACATTCTACACTCTTTACATTATAACTACAATTTTGATTTCTTCAAGTTAATTTTAATGTAGTGAAAAAATAAAATAAATCTTTAAGGGGAAACGCCGTGTAAGCTGGTTTTCTGATCTGAAAAGGCGTGTAGTCTCAAGTTCATAACCTGCCGTATTAAGTTTTAATTTAGGAATTTGCCATGCTACTAAATACGCGAGTTACTGGTATATAAAATGAGAATTGACAGAAATCCACATCTAAATAAACGTGAAGTTATAGTTAAAACGCAGGGAGTCCTATTAGTGTGACAAAAATGGGTTTTGCTCAGAAAAAAAAAAACTCTTATTTGCTGGCTTCAGCCACACGAATACGTAAAACTGGCAAGTATATCCTTCAATTTTGAGCGCGATTTCCGGGCAGCCGTAGACTTGCAGGAATATCTTCGGTTTTCGCTTCGCATAGTCTACCTACTGAATGTCTTAAGCGCAAGGGCGTAGCCAGGGATTTACTTTCACTGGAGAAGGGGAAAAAAAAGGGGGGGGGGGGATTACGAATTTCTATTTTTGGAAAAAATACGAAAGCTCTAATATTATAAATTATTAGTTTAAAAAAATAACCAATGGTCTTATATACAGAGATGAAACCACAATATGATACAAACATCCTTCATGCTCAACAGGAACCACACATTTCCTATATTTAAAAATAATAACAGGCGTAATATATATATATATATTTTTTTTTCAAATTTTATTTTCAAATATTTTATTTACATTTCGGGTGGGGGGAGGACGGTGAAGTGCGTGTGTCCCGATCTGCCCCCCCCCCCTCAAATCCTTACTGGCTACGCACCTGCTTAAGCGGAATCTAAAACTTAAACAAAAATTACGTTTGACTTTTATAAACGTTTCAAAATCTCCTAACATGGAATATTATAATAGACTACATAATGTTCGGAACCTAACTGATGTGTACGAAACGACGACTTAAATAAGATTTAACTGATAAGAACCATCAGAGTTATGGCCGGGCTCTTCTAACGGGAGGTGGCCACTTTTCAGAAATGGGAGGCAAATCTTGCACTTAGAATACAGTATCTGCAAGAAAAGATGGAATTGTAATAGGAAGGGAATTTGTGGCCGATGGCAGGCGGAAAATCAGTAGAGTTATTGTGTTCCGCTTGGTGTTGTTAAACAAGCAGTCAGATAAATGTTAGACAAATATATTTGCAGAACAGAAAGATTTGCTATAAGCTGTTCACGGCAAAATTAGCATTTTTGAAAGCCCTGCTTCAGATCTACTTGTATGCTCGTTGTGTATTCCTCCGCCTTATGTAAAATAAACATTGCAATGGGCCTCATCACTTTGTTCGTGCGTTGGTCAAGTGAAACTGTAAAATTATTAGATAGGGAAATACTTAACAAATATGCTAATTGTTACAAAACAGGAAGCGAAAGAAATAATTTTAAGTTATCACAAATCGTTACCTAAAACTTTTTATTCGATGTTAATATATAGAACTACTTTCCATCTATAGTTACCAACTTTAGTGGGCTAATGTCACTCAGCGCGCCCATTGAAATGTATGCATGCATGGGCAGTGACATTTTTCTAAGGTTCATTTCTAAAGTGCTCACTTGATCGTGAACAGCCTCTATTGGGTTTTGCCTCACTCGTTGACTCAAGAACGAGAAAGCAACGGGCTGCTTGTTGTCGAAATTAAATTCAATATATTTCTGGTTATTACTTTTCAGCAGAAAAAGTTAGGTAGCAAAAATTATGTACAAGATATTTTTGATTTTTCGATGCTACTGGAGTAATGCATTACGAATGTTTTCCTGCGGGAGGTACAGTTAACGGACAATTACTATTAGTTAGTAATGCATCGCGTTTGTGCCTGCATGCGGAGCGCCAGGTAACAATTAATTGTTTCGTGAGAAGGGATCACTTCTCTTGCATGACGACACGGCATTGCAATGTACGCTAATTGCGAGATGTCCCTGACTTCGAAGTTTATCTCTGTGGGAGAATATCTTTCCAACTAGTCATATTTAACTCCCGCAAATGCCTTTCCCCCCCCCCCCTACCACAGTGAAATATGTCTTGAAGTGGGAGCTTTTCAACAACACCGACGTCATCCAACGAGCTGTGACTGCAATACTAAAAGCGACATCCGTCGAAGACCTCCACTGGGTCTGTGAACATCTATATGATAAATTAAAACTGTGCGAAGAGTTTATGAATGATCAGTGTAACGGAACTATCCAAGTAAATTTATTTGTTTAAAATCAGCATTTTTGTCTCACTATTTAATGGGCAGTCTGCGTATTTCTACACTGGACGATACGAGAATGTTTACAGCCCTCCGCGATCAAGTCGTCTCGTTGCCTTTAGGGTACTCTAGTGCTAGTTAAAACCTGCATAAAACAAACATCGTAGAAATAATGGCCTGAGAACACTCGTATGCGCAAAAGATTTATTTTTATTATTTCTTCCTTCACTTTTTAGTAGCGCAGTAATGCAAATAATGCAATTAGGTAATGTGAAGTTACGACTTGTTCACTTACTTCAAGGCAAAAACAACGGTTATGGAGTGAAATTGATATTTCCAGTAGAAATGTGTTTCTTAAATATAATAGTCTATATGTTGCTGATGATGCATATGGTTTGAAACTCGTAGCTTCTGCGGTCAGGCATGAGTTTCAGATCATGTCAAAACACAAATGGTAGTTATAAATGTTCGTTTCGCGTGTCGAACAATTCTGCGTGGTAAAATAAACGACGAAGACGTGAATGTGCAACTTCACCGATGCTACTTTCAATAAATGTGCTTTAACCCAGTAACGCTCAGTTCCCCTTTATCCGTAGGGTTACTCGCTCACTGTAGTACGCTGTAAGAAAGAGCACCCACAACAAGCTATCTAGTTTTTGCGTACTCATTTGTTCTGTGGTCAGGTAAAGTGCGCCTGCCCGAAGTTAGCTTACGTGTTCGTGGTATTGTGTGTATAGCGAAACAGAGGGACGATAAAAAGGGAGACAAGAAGCGCAATGTGATGATAATTAGTTACTAATTCCGCAGCTAAATCCAACACAGCTCACTGAGCATGATCACATACCAGCAAAACTCGCTGAAAATTTGATGTTTCATTTCGTTATTCTTCCAGAGTTAGGCTTACATGGGATCTAAAAATATAAATTTTGCATCCATTTGTTGCATAAAGCATTATTACGGATCGAAACTCAGAAATCTTTCTACATTCCCTTTTAATGGTTTGCCATAAATTAAAGATCTAGGATGAACAGAACACTGTAGCATAGTTTAAAAACATCCAGTGATAAAAATATATATATTATGACCAAAAACGAAAAACTTCTGAAAAATGCGAAACATGCGTAGTTCCTAAAGGAAAACCTAAAATGTAATATAGGTTTTCCTTTTTGTATTATATTTTAAATTTCCATACATTATAATTCCATTAATAATTTTTAACTCTTTTCTAGGTACTTTATATAATTAAGTTTTATTGCCTCATTTTGTAAAAGTTGTTAATATGACTTGAAGTATAACATTTTTATATCTACCTACTAGTGATGTAATAAAAATATTAGTAAACTGTTATAATTTACAAAATGTCTTTCAGTTAATTAATTAGAGTAGATTAATTTGTTTCCGTATATTTTCAACACGTACACCACATAGACACTCTCATCTGGAAGGAGTTAGTCGGAATTTCACAAACGGGGCGACTTGCTTCCGGTTATCGAAGATGTTGGCGAATGTGTCGCCAGTTTGAGTCCAGGTATTCGATGCGGTATCGATAGTGCGTTATCCAGCATCTGCTTGTTTAGATCGAGAATTCGTCAGACAATATATTGTAAAACAGCATCTGCGATGCGCCAAATGTTATATTTGGCGGATAACCGAAACTTGCAATGACCGTGATGTGAGTTATCTGCATTGCATATATACTCCTGACGCGATATTACTGATTTAATCGTTTAGTAACAACTAACCTATGAGACATGAGTAATATCTCGTCAGGAGTAAATTAGATGAATTTAGGTATGCTTGAAGGCGATGGAAGCCATTGATGATGTGAAATCGAATATGTCATGTACATGCACACCTTCTACGATTGCAGAAAATTATATAGGAAACAATGCTGATTCTATGTCACGACCTCCCGTAGAAGTAGCAATTCTCGTCGGCATGAGAGAACAATATGTACGAAGAGTCCTTTTCGCGCGATGAAGCATTAAGACATTGGTCCCATGCAGATTGTACTAGGTGATACATTGAAAGAGCATACAGAGATCTGCAAGGATTGGTCTACTGGGAGTCAGAAAGTGTTGTCGGCAAAACCTCTTGCTACATCGATGGGTACCGATTCGACGGGTGATTATGATGAGACAATTAATGCTAAAGAAGGAATGAATGCAAGAGAGTTGGTTTGTGTGGAATGAGTGCAGTAGAATCAGTTTGTGTGTAATGCGCATTTGCAAGACTTTCTCGTGAAGTCGCCTAGCATGGAAGTAAACGGCTGTCAGCTCTAAATACTGGTGACCATACAACACCTGCTACAAATAAATGCAAATTTAATATAGAATATAAAACAGGAGGTTAAGGTGACCATGAAGAGAGCATTGATGAAAATGAACATTAAGACAGTGATAATTCTGAAGACGATGATGGCGATTTTCTCGATGCACTGACACACCCCTCCAACACATTTTCTGCAACAAGCGACATGAAGAAGGCAGAAGATGCCGAAAACTTTCGTTACATATTTCCCGAAGACCCGAATGAACTTGTTGATAGATTCAATATGGCAGTAGAGGAGATGCTGTCGGAATCATACACAGCAAATTCACAAGGCAGAATGGAACGAAGCAAGTGCGGACAATCTTTACAAAGTTCACGTCGCGCAACGACCGGTTGGGAAGCATGGTGGGGGCTTGTCGTGATGCTAGGAACTTTTATTGTAAAGTGCTAATACAGTTTACCCAGGAAGCGATTAAACATACCGAGACACATGGCTATATATATATTTTAAAGCTATATTATTAAATAAAGTATCCACCTATTGGGTTTAGAGGTAGGACTACATAATTTTACCTAAAAATACTGGAAGTTAACTCAAATTGGAATCACACGCACCACAATCAGCGCCACATGCACCGCAATCAGTACAACATGCTCCACAATCGATTCACATGCTCCACATGATCCACAATCGCTTCACATACTCCAGAATCAGGGGTCATTAGGGGTCATTTTTGTGAGGGGTCGGTCTGCCAGTAGTCAGTTGTCTGCTTGAAGTGTGTTCATGGGTTCAAGCTGAGCGAAGATAACACGAGGACGAAATATATTTCACACAAAATTTTTTTTCACTGGCACGGCAACGATGATAAGTTAGCAGCTAGTAGGTCCGTCGCAAGTTTTTTCAACTCGTCTGGTAGGGCCCTTCCTGAGCTAACCTTAATGTACATATATATATTTTTTAAGAATTAAAGCTAATTGTTTTTCCTGTGGCAACTTCTGTGGGGGGTGTTTCCCCGTAGATTGTTCAAAATTAACTTTGGTGTAAGGGGTTAAATATAAAAAAAATTACTGTATGTTGTTTCACATTTGACGTGTCTGTATACACTCGTGATTGACATAATAAATATTCATGCTAGAATTTGTATTTCAAGTGTAAAATATTCCAAGTCTTGTTAGCTAGCGGGAAGTCGCAGCTGTAGGCTGGATGCTCGTTCTTTCCTGAGCTCCGGGCGACTGAACATCTTCGACAGCTAGTGTTACAGAAAGAGCAAAGTACAACTCACGGCTGCCAACTCGTGAATACTGCACATGGTACCAATCCATACCTTCTGTCACTGTCGCTGCTGGTGCTAAAACGACACACCTTACATATGCGAGGAGAGCTCCATCTTCTGCGAGGAAGGCTACATCTCTTAAAAAGAATTTTTTATTTTTTATTCAGTGGTGGCTACAGAGTAAATTTCTCGTGAATGGCCTGCGACCTGATGTAATGGAATATTTGAACAACTTACCAGAGTGCTCTAGTGGGCGGTACTAAGAATAAATGGACCGTAGATGTAGTATGGTGATAAAAGGGACTGGCTGGACACTCCATTAGGTAGATCATTTGCAGCTGAGAACTAGCAGATGCTGTCCACTCAACACACAGGCAATATATTGATATCTTCGTCTTTGGCATTATTACGAACACATGAAAATATCCACAGTTCATATCACAAAGTGTATATATGCAAGGAGCCTAGGTAAGTGATAAGGCAATGGCTCGCTGATGGTAACATCTCTAAGGTGCATACAGTGCTGAGAGGTTTATATCTAGGTTGCTGCAATTTTCATCATCGGCGTGATTGACAACTTCATTCCTGGTTCCCGCTCCTTCCGAACTGACGACAGCCGAACCATCTGGACCTACTAGTGTATCATCTACAGCACTTACAGTGGCTAATCGGCGTGGCTTTTACTGCAAGGACTTTGCCTTCGAAGTTACTGCACGACGGCACGAAGTTTATAAGTTGCAGAATAGCTTGTTTTATGTTTAACGAACGACTAAGATTTGTATAAGGATGCACACTTTACATGAATGAACATGAATATTTTTGTAGTAATATATTTTAATAAATTTTAAACACAAAAATGCAATATTTTTCTTATTAACCCTATATCATAACCAGTCTGTTATAAACTGTTTTCTTTAAAAACGTCACTATAAGGCAAATATATAGGCTAATCAATATGGTTATAAATGGCTCAAACCTACATTCCTGGAGCTATAAATGATGCTGGCCAACTTAATTTCACGAGCCTTCATCCTAAGAGTTCGCAAATTATATTCACCTACTTTAATGCCTGTACATATTCGTTTGCTTATTATTAGCCGACTTGAGAAAAAAAACTTAGTCTGCTACATAATTATTTAAAAATATTATATAAAAACAATTAATGTGAGTATAGGTACATATAATTCAGACTCCGACTGAAAATAACGAAAGGCTTTTAATACAACATTTGGCTTTAAAAAGTTTTTAAAATGGTAAATACAATGAATTTAAACTGGAAAAGCTCTCCAATAAATGTGGTCATGAGTCATGTATGCATTGATTCATTTAATACATGAAAATTTTCTGCATAGGCTATTCACAGTAAAGCGAGCACTTTTTAAGGCCCTTCCCAAATGTTCATTTTAGCCAATTTTTATCTTTCCGCCACTTTTTAACATAAACCTTGCCATTTGACTCATAAATATGGTGTGTACTTTCACCACTCTCAAAAGCTAATGTCTGAGTTTGCAATAAAACACATTCATTAGGCGCTAATACCTGGTAGAAGGGCCTTACAAAGTGCTCACTTTACCGTGAACAGCCTATAATTGTACGAAAGAATGGCTGCCTCTTTGTTTGTTGTCTGTTGTAGCAAATTTTAAGCAATACTCTTAGTGACCACTTATGTAGTTCAGTGGTTAGCGTACTTGACTCCTGTTCGAGAGGTTATAGGTTCAAATACCCATTCCTTGAGTAATTTCTTCCTATTTTAAACGTCACCCAGTGTCACGCGAAAGTGTAAAATTTACATCATTTAACTTTTAGAAACAGATTTTGCATTTAAAAAAATAATAAGTTTTCGATAAATTTCTCGGTATTATTGAAAGATTTGGGCATTTTTCAAACATTAGATAAAATAAATATAAATAAGATAATTCTAATTATTTATAAATTCATCGATTTCTAGACGTCTGATCATTTTACAATTGTTTTGACAGGTTCAGCTGCCCTGCCTGTCAATGCATGCTTGCAAACTCAATTCCAGTAACCTAAATGTAATTAAAAAAAAATGGTGTTTTATTTCCAAGGTACACCTTTTCAAAATATTTTTAAAAAGAAAATAAAATACTTAAAAAAATACTTAAGAAGAGAAAATATGATTTAAAAATACTCAAAAAGAAAAATATATACTTAAAACAATTATGACTATATGGAAGAATTCTTATTGTGTGTCTGTACGTCTAGGATAGTAAAAAAAACATATATATTATTATTACACTTAAGAATAATTACGACAAAATATTTATTCCCCCACCCCCAACTACACAATTACTTCTTACCCCTATTACTTCTTTTAAACCCATGTTACAGCACATGTCCCAATAGCCGAAAGGTCTAAGGCGTCTGCATGCCGCCCCAAGGTTCGGCTACTCGGTCCTGATCTCCTTCAGACAATATTTTGAGCAACAAGAGGGAAAGTAAAGAGATAAAGAGATGGAATGAGAGAGTGACAACATTGAATGAGAGAGCATGAAAAAAACAACACGGAATGAAGATCATGAAAATACAAGACAGAATGATAGAGTATGAAGTGAAAGAAAAAATTGCGGAATATAAGCTGGTGATGTACTGGCTACCAATATGGCGGTTGGCTGACCAGAATGTCAAAGCATGAAGTTGGAATCCAAGATCGTGGCAGGTCCTCGGTCACCAGCCACTGCCTTAGTACATACCAAACATTAATGTTTATATTTATAAACAGTCAGACCTTCGTGATTATTAGGTTGTGAAATGAAGTGTCCTCAAACTAATTAAGTTGATTCACAATAACTTCGACCTTTTCTGAAGCCCTGCTAAATTTCTACTTTGGTTACTGATTTCGTATCCTTCCGCTACACGTAAACATAAACACTGCCATGTGACTTCTACTTTTATAACTGTCAAATGCGTTGGTTGCTGTTTACAGCTGTTCAAAGAATTATTATGTCATATTGTAGGAACTATTTCCTACGAATGTTCACAATTTAGGCCTATAACAATATTTAGGTCAGCTCTATAACTGTTTGTTACACACTATATAGCACGATTCACATAATACGCATTAATATTTTGCCACAATGGTGTTTGTTACAACTGTGGCAGAAACAACTGTAGTATTTATCCTGTTGTTATTAATATGTGTTTGGAATAAAAATTAAAACGAAGGGACAACCAGTCCAACGAAACGACGCAGTAAATTCAAGCACGCAACTCGTGTCGCTTATTTATTGTACATCCAAACGTACAAGATAGTGGTGAACATACAAACATACAGGCCTACCGTAACATTTATTCTGTTAGTATTTACATGCATTGGTACTTACTGGTTTGTAGGGTTTATTTTATTATTTATTTAATTTTATCTGGGTGGCCTTAGTATTTCGTAGGGATTGTTGCGGTTATTCAAATCACAGAAACGTAAGCGCGTTACACAACTGTTTTCAAAACGCCTAGTGCAAAGGTACAACGCTGTGATAAACAGACGTGAATGTAAATAATTAACTTCGTCACAACATCAGTTCATGGTTAAAACGTATAAATTTTGCACATATTTGAAATCAACACACACACACACACACACCTGGCCTGCGTAACGATTACAACGTAGCCACAACGCCCTTTCATACGCAACGATCACAACACATTTCACTCTGCCGTGGAAACACATATTTATCAGAACTTTGTAACTTGCCTAGGATGTTTGAAAAATAACACGAGTACGAACTTGACGCTTCGTTAAGAAACATGCCGTAACATTGACATGTCGCACCATCACTGTTAGCTGTAAGGCCATATAAAAACTGGATATAATTGCCCGCCATATTGGGACAAGCGCGTGGAAGGTGAAGTTCTCGATTCTCCCTTCCACACCACTTCTGCCAACCTGCTGGATTTGTAAGCGCCGTGCGTCGCGCCATCGCATCTAAATAACACAGGCATTTAAACAATAAAATATCCTTTTTGTTGTAAATTCCAAAATCAAAAATATATATTTGCTGTAATAAGTACGAAATATGCTACAATTTTAAACATGTACAATTTATTATTTACTAGCGATGGGAAATTTATATATATATATATATATATATATATATATATATATATATATATATATATATATATATATATATATATATATATATATATATATATACATACACACGAGCTCCGCCCAACCAACAGTTTCGTTGGTCGAAAAAACAAACACCACGTCACTACGGCCTACGTACGTTATTTTGCGCTGTTATTTTTAACGGTAACAATGAAATATGTTTCTATTGGGACTACCTAAATATTGAAATATGTCCATAGCAATATTTAATTTACAAGGAGCATGACCAAAAAACTATGTTGAAACAATATTTGAACTGAGAACTATTTCTTACTAACCATTGCCAATACACTGCTGCTCTCGCTGTTTTTAATTCGTATATAATACGAAATAAACATTACAAGTTATAGGAGATATTAAGAAAAGTTTCATTTATTCAAAAATACAGTACTTTAGAGTTAATCACAGTGTTATGTATTTGTGGAATACAAATGATTGAACAAACCAGGCTGACATGTTACGCCTAGGTTGATTTTTCAAAGGTTCGATTCCAAAAGGCTGATGAAAGCGTGAATGGACTATACGTACGTATATATGTTGACACGTCGCTTCTAAAATAGTTTCCATTTGTTTCCAAGAGCTTACGAGACGTAAGTTTTTTGATTGTCATAGGAATTCCGCGGTAGAAGGGCGCCAGATCCACTACGTAATTGTTTTGGAGAAGCACGAGACTTTGGAACAGTTGGCTGTGGGGCCGTTGGGTCGACGGCCGATGGCGATCCAGCGCCACGCCATCTAAACTGATGCAGTTAATTTAAGTTGCCTAACTATGGTAGAGGGTATGTCGGCCTCCCTGAACACCAGTTTCACGGTTCTCCATACGCCTTGAATAATAACTGAAGTTGTAACACCTATGTTGTGGTGCTCTAGCGCCCAATACCTGAACTAGCAGTGAAACTACCGGTGTCAAAAAAGAAATGAACAAGCGTACAGGGTATCACAGAGTAAACATAGGAGAGAGTGAGCTCCCTAGATGCGCAGTAGCCATTTCGTGCTCCAGCACTGTACTGCTGTACCAATACCTACGACTTAAGGCTGTCCACTATAAAGTGAGCACTTCTGAAATCAACCTTAGAAAAAAGTCACTGCCCCTACCTGCATATATTTCAACGGGTACCCTGAGTGACATGCAGTTGGTAACGATGGATGGGATGTAGTTCCGTATTTTAACGTCGAATAAAAAGTGTTAGGTAACCCTTTTCTGGCAACTTAAACTATTTATTTCGCTTTCTGTTGATTTTTAATGCACTGAAGTGTAAAAATTGGAAAATTTGTTAGATATTAACTTTTCTGATAATTTCACAGTTTCACTTGACTGACGCTTGAATAAAGTGATGAAGCCCACGACAATGTCAGTGTTACGTAAGGAGGAAGAATACACAATGTGCATACAAGAAGATTTTAAGCAAAGCTTTCCAAAGGGCACATTTTACCGTGAGCAGCCTATATCATAAATTATTTATAGGATTTGAGCTTAGAAAATTGTTTATGCAAACAAATACTTTGAGATATTTATTTTTTACTTTAATTAACCGATTTATTTGTGCAATTAGAATAAATTCAAATGAATAAAAGAATTTTATTCATATTAATGCCTGTCTTATAAAAATCATTATTCTACTATATAAATGTGAAAGTGTGTTTGTTTGTTGGTTTGTCCTTATTTCACGTCAAAATTGAGCAACGGATCGGCGTGATTTTTTGCACAGATATAGTTTGAAATCCAGAGAGTGACATAGCCTACATTTAATCTCAGGAAAGTATCTCAAATGGTTCCAAAAAATGATTATTAGGGATGTACATAGGTACTGGATTATACTTTCCTTAGGATTACTGCATAAAAAAACGTTTAAAAAAAATTCCCTCGTTTCTCCTTTCTTTTTTGTCTATGGGCTGTCTTACATTCCTTCCCAAGAGCCGCAGTAGCTCAGTGGGTAGAGAACCCAATAGTGGGGCCGCAGTAGGTCAATGGGTAGAGAATGCTATAGTAGGGTCGCAGTAGCGCAGTGGGTAGAGAACCAAATAGTGGGGCCGCAGTAGCTTAGTGGGTGGAAAACCCTACAGTGAGGCCGCTGTAGCCCAGTGGGTAGAGAACCCGATAGTGGGGCCGCGACGAGGTTTAGTTTCACAAAACTTAATTATTTATCCCTATAAATACGCGCGCGAAGCAGCGGTTAAAAGCTAGTGAAGATATAAACAAACTCGCAATAGCGAAATACGTTCGTTAGTATTGATCACGCGACTTAGACTTTTGTATTTGTGTGAGGTAGGTCAATGTTGGATACAAGCACAGAAGATGATAATCGAACTACCTCATCTCTAGTGGGGCTGCAGTGGCGAGACAGTTAGTCTCCCGCCAAGTCTAAACGTGCTCGATTCCCGGCGGGGTCGCTCTTGGATTTTCGGACGTGCAGGAATGGTGCCGGACTATGCAGCTGGTCGACTGGGTTATCCCGGAGATCTCCGGATTTTATTGCAGTCACATTCCAGCGCTGCTCCATACTCACCCGATTAACCCTTATCGGCTCTCAAAACTCCCATGTTAATAGCTGCCCAAATTTCTTCCCTCCCTCCTTTATCGTAAATCTGTGGAGAGTATGACGAGTTCATTTTTTTCCCACCACTCATACACGGCATTATAGGTAGTTCACGGTAAAATGAGCACTTTTGAAAGCCCTATCCAAAATCTACTTCTGTACACGTTGTGTATTCTTTCGTCTTATGAAAATTAACAATGCAACGGGCCTCATCACTTTATTCATGCGTCAGTCATATGATACTGTGAATTATTAGAAAACTAAATATTTTGCAAATGTGCTCAATTTTACACTTAGATACATTAAAAAACAGAAAGCAAAAGAAATAATATAAGTTATCACAAGTGGTTAACTAAAAATTTTTATTCGACGTTAAGATATGGAACTACGTTCCATCCATCGTTACCAACGTTACGGGGCGCATGTTACTCAGCGCACCCGTTAAAATATATGCAGGCAGGGCCAGTGAATGTTTTCCAACGTTGATTTCAAATGTGCTTACTCTATCGTGAACAGTGTTTAGAAAACACGCAATAGTTCACTAGTCCGGCGCTATGGCACGCCAGTAGCCACTCCACGTTTCGTTCTTAGTAAGTATTTCAAATGTGCTTACTCTATCGTGAACAGTGTTTAGAAAACACGCAATAGTTCACTAGTCCGGCGCTATGGCACGCCAGTAGCCACTCCACGTTTCGTTCTTAGTAAGTATTTCAAATGTGCTTACTCTATCGTGAACAGTGTTTAGAAAACACGCAATAGTTCACTAGTCCGGCGCTATGGCACGCCAGTAGCCACTCCACGTTTCGTTCTTAGTAAGTATTTCTTTATATGCCAGTGACATTCAAACTTCATTGTCTTATACGACGTCTCCGCACTATAAAGCAAAGTTCGAAATCTTGGAAATGTCAGCAGTTCGCAACACTAATTCCCGTTTGGAAACTCGCTGTGGAGAACACGGAACATTTTCTACTACGATCTCGCTAACAGCGCTGAAGCAGTGACGTAAGTTATAGTGTATATAAAACAAGAAGATAGTGGTGTAACTGATTAGCCTGCTGTCCTCAGTATAGGTGTTAATAGATGGCAAGTAGGCCTTAACGTGTTATCGACAGCAATGTTATTACAGATCGAATCAGAAACACGCGCAACGGTAGAGAGACAATTACAAATACACACGTGCGTTACCCGGGACTCGAACACACAAAACCTCGTACTATACGTTAGCGTGCAACCTACTGCACTATGGAGGCGGGATTTTTAGCATCAACGTCGAATGTAGCTCAGTCTAATGTTTTGGTAAATCTGGTTTACTAACCTGCAGTATTTACAGGGCTGTCATTCTAAAATGAACGCCTGAGTCACTTAAAACACGTATGATTACATAGCATTTAGTAGTGCTATTCGCATGAAGAATTTATTGGAAGTCCGTTTATTGATTCTTAAGATGGGTACAAAATCTTTATTTTATTATTTGATTCTATTTTACAAAATTCCCTAAATAGAATCTATATAAAATGCTTCTAATAAATACTGTCAGCAAAAACGTTTTGTTGAATTTGTGTAAATTGGTTAATGGATATAACAAACTTATCAAAATTATTTATATAGCCGCCATTTTAGGAATAAGTGCCTGATCTCACTTAGGCTATGAAAGTTTCCATGGTCTCTAGCACTGTTCGAAATTTGGTGGAAATTAATTGGATGGACCTGGAAATATGGCAAAATGTTCAATTTTCTCACCATGCTCTATTATGCAAAAATGCTGGCTAAAGAGGATCTCTCAACGAATAATTGATGCTTCTAATAAATCCTGTTAGCGTACACAATTTGTCGAATATATATATTATACTAATCTAAATTATTCATATTAATGCCATTAAAAAAAATCTGACCTACTTAAAACATATACGTTTAAAGATCCTACTGTAGTACTACTAGCGTATAAAATTCAGTGTGAATCGGTTAATTGGTCCCCGATATATGACATAAGACCTTAAATATTTCATGTTGTTATCTTCATAAATGGTTAGCAAAAAGTGAAGAGTGAAGAGATTTGGGCGGCTCTTAACCGCGAGGTCTTGAGAACCGATGAAAGTGATTGAAGTGTGTATGGGACAGCGCCGGAATGAAAGAGCGGCGGAAATGGGAGATACCCGAGAAAACCCGCTTAACAACGGTATCGACCGGCACTATTCCCACATGCTAAGATCCGGTGACCCGGCCGGGGATTGAACCCGGTCCGCCATAGTCGGAGGCGAGCAGGCTAACAGCTCCGACATCGCGGCTCCCTGGTTAGCAAAAAGGTTACATTTGAGCACATATCACGATTGTCGTAGACACAACCAGCATATACAGTTCGGTTGAATTGTTTGGGACAGGTATCATAGTGGACAAAAAATATTTACATAGCTGATATTTTCAAAATATATAACCAACTCATTAAATCATACATTTAGATGGACTGTAAAAGTACACCTTGTCTCATTTTTGGTGGGAATTGTGTAATAATTTTCCGAGATAGGACATAACATCTTAATTTTTTTTGTAATCATATTTTCTAAAGTGGTGGAGAGCTGCGTTTCTATGGTACATGATTTTAACCTTGCTTAGCTACTGCCAACATACAAAGTTAATTTATAATTGGTTACATAGCTTCGCCATATTACGTTAAAAGTATTAATAGCCGCCATTTTGAAAGAAATGTTACTTACATGGCCTACTTTGAACATATAAATTAGTATGGTCTACAGTAGTAAAACTTCTTCGCCAAATTTGGTGGCGATCGGTTGATTGGTTTTCAAGATATGACAGAAAAACTTTATTTTTTGATATGATGCTGTCTTCCAAAATGGAGGCCCAACAACGATATTTATTTCTAAACTCATTACATACAAAATTTGGTTCTTAGGGACGCGCATAGAGATGCAAACATACACAAAAAAAAACACATCCACAGAGCCAGGGAAGTGTTCTCATAAGTCTTTCTTTCCTTTGGAATGTAGGTTGATTTCAAACGTAAGAAAGAGACACTGTTATTCAACTGGAAGACCTTTATATCTACAAGTACTATGTCTCATGTAAATTCATCCGTTTCCGAAAATACACTGGGATCATTAGAGAATACTTCTACTGGACCATATCCGTAAATATGTAGTTAAGGTGCAGTATATTTTTAAGATAAGTGTTTTGAACAAGTATTTCAATCAGCGATACGTCTGAAGCTGTACTATGCAGTAAATATAAGATCTGACAATAAGGACCCAGCAATTAATACATACAAGTAAGATGTTTAAAAGAATTATACGTAAATATTGAAAAACTATAGTAAGAAATTAGTATGCGAGGTAACAATTAAATGTCCAAATATTAGTGGTTCGATAGCACGAAGGTCTAAATCAAATAAATACGCGCTCTTCACAACACAGGTTAGTATTTTCAGCATGGCTAGTGATAATCTTCCAAAGGGGGTAGAGTCCAGCACACCCAAAAAAACTAAGGAAGTGTTTTAACCGAGGTTGTATCAGGCTTTGTGCGTCAGGAATAAGATAAAGAGAAGAATATTATGAACAATACTCAAGGAGATGGTGCTGCTCATCACGGGGAAATGTGCGAAAACCCAGCCTAACTTCTAGATACACATTTACGGACAAGTCCTCACACTGAAAAGTATTTTCGGCGTCAAACCTCCAGCTCTCAGAATTACGCTTTAGAGAGTTAACATTTTGAACTTAATTGCAACTACTAATTTGAACATAATTTTCAGCTAATCGAATGCGCGAGTAACAAGGAAAAAATTCTTCACGCATAAATGTAAAGTTTCCTTAACAGAGAAGATGGCAGATGGCTGGCTAGAGTCTTGCTGATGGCTGTGGTTGGACAGAAAATAGTAAATGATCTAACCGTTTGAGCTTCACCCCTTTGCAGTAGACCCTGAACCGGAAAAGGGGTTTTGAGACATTCGTGATGGCTGGAATGTTAGGTAGACGGGTAAGGCTTAACGTCTCGTAGACAGCGAAGTCATTAGAAACGGATGGAGTGTTAGCAGGACGACTAAGAGCTCGCACTGAAATAGAAGATTTCTTTAGTGTTTACAAAAACTATTTGGTTGACGCTTTCAAAATCAACATTTTGTAACTGGTAAAAAAGAAGAGATTTAAACGCACAGTAACACGTATGTACGCTGTTAACGATAAAGTGAGCACTTTCGAAAGCCCTGCTAAAGTTCTACTTTCTTGCCCATTATGTATCCTTCCGCCACATGTAAACAAACATTGCCATGTGACTGCCACATGCTAAAATCAATGTTTACTTTTCAGGACTGGCTAAATGTTTTGGACCCTAAGTGATGAGCATTTATAACTAATTACATAATAACTGTAGTACATAATACCCATGAAGTGTGTAAATGAATGTATTGTATATACATATTATAGGTATAAAACATGTAACATATACGATACAAGTAAAACATGTACCATACACAATACATGTAAAACATTTAACATACACAATAATGTAAAACATTTAACATACATAATACATGTAAAACATTTAACATGTAACACATGTTGTATATAAAACAAGATATATGATGTATATAAAACATGTAACATATATGATGTATGTAAAACATGAAATATATATATAATGAAAAATATACAACTTAAAAATATGTAACACACTTTATCGTTTGGGTCATGTCAAAGCTCCGATTGACAAAAACTTTACAAAATAAAAAACAGAAAACGATTGAAAAATTAATGCCTTAGCGATGAAGTCATGGAAACCGTGAAACAGCAAATATTAAACATGGGTGGTGAACAAGGACCAACACGGCACTTAAAAAACTCACAGTAACGCGACACCATAGTTAAGCCGAAAAATAATTTGAAAGGGCAGCCAAATCCAGATTTTGAAATAGACTAGCACTACTGCACACCCAAGGTACAACACCACTTGTCACACAAATGACCAAGCATTTAAAAACTGTACCACGAACTTAAAGTTTCCCACGACTCACCGTTATCTAAGTGCCCCATCACTCTGTAGCGTGACTAGCAAAACGTCAGCTCGAAAACATGGTAGCTGTGTTTGGCCTCAGCTGACCGAAGTGAAGTGCAACTAAGCCATTAGGAAAAAACATATATCCTGCAGGCATAGGGTAGCGGCGTAACGTAGCAGATGTCTGAAGCGTAGAGCGAGGCCGTGCGAGGCCTTAATTAAACAACTACGACAAATAAAAAAATGACACACAAAGGGGAAGGCAGGGAGGCAGAACAGCGAGGAAAGACGAAGGTATCTGGGCCGAGCAAAGAGTACACCACTGCACAGAAGTAGATGGTGCTAATAAACTTTACATGACTGTGCTAACGTGGCAGTATATAAAATATATAATATATAAACAAGTAAAATATATCAAATATGTGCATGTGTATGTACGTTTTTAGAACAGTTTTACACCTTTATAAATTGAGATAAATATATTTTGACATAGGCCTATTAAGTATGTATAAAATAAAAATAATTTACACTAAAAATATTAACACATCAACAAATGCATTTGTGTACACATACATTTTTTTTGGCACTGTTACTCTGTGTTTGTACCTTTATGAGACCCTCCAAAAAAGAACTGAACATTTATACTGTGAACTGAAGTGATAAAAGAATGATATACCAGGCTTGTAACTAGCACCACCTTCATTTGTACAAAACAATTATAAAAACAATGTATATTATTTATAGCTAAGTGAAATGCCGATCCAGTGATGGCCACATTCCCGGTGTCTCGTGTGGCCCAAATGGGTGAGATATTTCCTTTTCGTCAAATCCACACAGACCTCAAGAAACACATTTTACAGGTAAAGTGCATGGACTCTCATCATTGTTGTGGTTCCGTCATTGCAACGACTGCAGCAAAACTGAAGACTTAAATGAGAAAAGTATTTAAAGAAAATTACTATACTAACAAAATATGATTCATGCGTGCACACACGAAGCTGAAAGAAATGTCTTATTAGTGTAAAACCAATACATATCCACAAATGAAAGCAAAATGACAATGTAAAGGACAAATTATAAAAGTAATACTTACGGGCAAGTTATTTTTTTCATCTAGTGTGTATTTTGACTTCATTCCTCGGGAAGATATTTATTTTTGTTTACTTCTGGATAATCACAACCACTGAAGTTTTGCAACACTTTTAGGTAACGTTTATAGTAAAGATTTAAATGTAAATAATGTATCATTTAAAAACTGTCTCAGATCAATTGAAAAGATTTAATTTTGAAAAAACCCGCTACCAACTCTATATACAGACCTAAATTTCTTCCGTACAAATGTAGCAACATAAACAAACTATTATAATTATATCAATTGTAGCCAGGCCACTGTGCTTTTGTGTTTTGTATGTGCTTATTGCTATAACTGTGAATGTGTTGGGTATGCCAATTGTAGTCCAGCCCTTATTGAAAGTTAGCTCATAAAGCTTCTTTAGAAATACTTAATTTAACACTTAGACTGCATAATATAATCAAACCTTTAAAAACCATGCATTCGCAAGTAAACAGGAGCTCTGGAAGTCTGGGGTGTTGACTATGCCGTGTAATTTACAGTCACATTATATTTTTGCGGCCAACGTGGCAGATATATCAAACAATTAGACCTACTCAAGAACGCATACTATCTTCGTTCATATTTGTCAAAAGATAGCAAGCTGTTTTGTCGAACATCCATTACAAAATTTAAACATCGAATTATTCTATATCTGTTGACAATTAATTTTAAATACTTTCTAATTTTTCTTACGGCAAGCATTACCAAATAAAACAATTAGGCCTACACTTTCATCACGAAAGAAGAATGTCGGCAACAAGCACAGTTATAGGTCTATAGTTAACAAAACCAGCTTCAAAGTTTGTAGTTTATAATGTTGGAACACTTTTGGTGTAGCATCAAACTGTGACGTTTATGTTAGGTTAACAATAGTAAAACTTAGCACTGTAAATTGGGATGTATAACTACATGAATACAAGTTTGAGGTTAGGCCTACATTACAAAATATCATAGTGATTTTAAAACGTGTCGAATTAATGTATAATTGCTGACAGGCACATTTGCACTTGTTACCAAGGCAGGTTTAAGAAAGCTTACATGTCTGGGCGTAAATAGATACGCACAGATGTATTTGAGGTTAGGCCTACATGACAAAACAACAGTCATATAAAAACGTGTAAAATTAACGTATAATTATTGACGGCCCAATGTGTACATGTTATCAAGGCAGATTTAATAAAGGTTACATGACTGGGTGTAAATAGATACGTACATATGTATTCAAGGTTAGGCCTACATTACAAAACAACACAGTGATATAAAAAGGTGTAAAATTCACATATAATTATTGACGGCCAAATTTGTACTTGTTATCAAGGCAGATTTAAGAAAGGTTAAACAGATGGGCATAGGTAGAAAAGTACAGATAATTTTTCATGTTATTTGTCAAACTTAAGATATAACATGTACTTCGCAAACTCACATGAATATATTAATGTAGCGTTTCTGCTATCGTTCATTTACTTTCATTAACTTTCCGTTTATAATATAAACTGTCGATTTCTACTTGTTCTTTTTCAACGCTTTACTTCAATGACGTACTGGGGATAAGCGGAAAAAAAACGCCTTAAAAACTGTTCGGAAAAACAAGTCGTAAAAACACATTTACACTTACCTCCGGACAGTTGCAGTTGAAATTTTCATCATTTCTGCAACTCGTTCGTGGCTTTACACAAGATCACTACAACACAATTAAACACTATACGACCTGATTGCAGATAAGCTGTAAAATAAATGAGAGATATTAAAACACAACTACTTCCAGTTTCCAAATTTGTAGTTTGCCTCACAAGCAGTCAAGCAACAAGCATGAAGGAACCACAACAACGGACCGTTGGTTTTGACCGTTGCGCCGATCACGTGACACAATATAATTATGAGTTACAGTAAATGCATTATCTTTACGCCAATAATTACTTTAAAGTGTATAAAATAAACTTCAAACAGCTTAAGTAGCCATAAACTTTAACATTTGCACTTGCAATACCGCATTATTTTGTAGAACTAGTTTTCACATTTCACTGCCAACATAATTGGGCGTGTTCATACCCAGCCTGTGCGGTGACACACATGGTTATACATATGCAGTTGCGGGCGGTGGTTTTTTTTTTTTCAAAGGTTGATTTCTAGAGTTCTCACTTTAACGTGAACGGCCTTTACTGACATGTACTTAAGAAATTTAGTACTCACTAACAAAAATATTTAATAAAAATATATTTATTGGCTGCCAGCAAATATTTATTTTGCAGCAAAAACATTCGCGTCGTCCAGAGTAAAACGTTTTCCTTGGACTGCAGAACTACTTCAGTTTTCTTCTGCGCAAGCGCACTGGTGTATTGAAAGAGGACCCCTTCCTGTCAGATTAAAGACTGTTCACGTGTAAAGTGAGCACTTTTGAGACTCCAGTTACTTTTTATTGCAGCCATTTTTTTATACTTTAACCACGTTTTTTAAATTAATATTGCCATGTAAGTAATAAACACAGTGCTTATGTTCTACCGCACTCGGAAGTTAATGTGTAACGCTAAAATAATTATTTTTTGACTATTATTCCCAATGAAAGGGTTTTCAAAAGTGCTCTCGTTACCGTGAATAGCCTATACGACGACATATTTGTCCATGTTCGTCTCCTTGTATCACGTTACGAATGTATTCGTGGGATATATTCGTAAGACGTTGGGGATTTATTACATGATTCTCTATGAGACACACAAATTATTGCATAAAATAAGCTTCTCGTGAGGAGTGTTCAGGCCTTGGCGTGTTAAGTTTTGATATGTGTTTTCTTAAGTCAAAGCATGGATCACCGAGAGAGGTGGACAACTGGTACTGCAGTGAACTCGTACTCCAGAGGACCCGGTTTTTCGTGGTAGTCCGAAAACACGCCAGGTATTCGCTGGTTCCTTAGCGAAGCCCTTGACTTGTTCCTTCCCGGGCCTTGCTGTCGGCGAGGCATTAAACGATACCAACCTACAACAACCTGCCAAGAGTGAGCCCAAGTTGTTAGTATTGCTGTTATAGGCTGTTCACGGTAAAATAAGCACTTTTGAAAGCACTGCTTAAGATCTACTTGTATGCTCATTGTGTATTCTTGCGCCTTATGTAATATTAATATTGTAATGGGCCTCATCACTTTATTCATGCGTCGATCAAGTGAAACTGTACAATTATTAGAAACGTAAATATTTAACAAATGTGATCATTTTTACATTTCGATGCGTTAAAAACACAGAAAGAAAAAGAAACAATTTAAGTTATCAGAAATGGTTGTTTCACTTTTTATTCGACCTTAAGATACGGAACTACTTCCCATCCATCATTACCAACTTTACTCGGCGCATGTCACTCAGTGCGCCCGTTGAAATATATGGAGGAAGTGGCAGTGACTTTTTTCAAAGGTTGATTCTAAAAGTGCTCCCTTTATCGTGAACAGCCTTTAGCACTAACATTGTTGCTACTATTAAGGAATTTTTTATTCCCTACCAACACACTGAATTTATGGGCGACCACAAAAGACCTGTCCTTTTTGTGTACATCTCTTTCATACAAAGGCGAAAGGGAAAGTGGTCGAGCTTGTACAAACTTGCAACTTATAAGACAATAACAGCTGTGGGATATAAAATGGCAGCAAAGAGATAAGATAAACAAAAACAAGATAATACCTCCCAGGTTAAACTTCTTATCTATAATGTTATTTGCTAGTAGGGAAAGTCTATAAGCGACACATCATACAAGTATCGCCGAGACATTTTTCAAGTCCATAACATTTAAACATAAACTGAGAACCAGTAAACCGATTTCGGTCAAACAAACTTTATTGAGATTTATTCCCTCTACACAAGGTTTACATGACCAAGAATAAGCAAACAATTAAAACGAACAAATTTTGTTGGCGCCACAAAATGTTTTGTGTTGTTTATATATTTAAGAAATAATTATGTGGCCGCCGACATCATATATTCGGTCACTGCTTAACTGTTTTTTTTTTATCGGTATGCAGACGAGAAGATAATAAGAATTCACTTCTACGTCGTTGATGATAGAGGATGTGAATGGCAGTCAGGAACTTCAACAAAGGCTTCATCTCTCTGGCTGGTACGACGTGAGAATAATCTGCGTCCGTTTTAGTTCGTGTTTCGGGCGGGAGACGCCCTCCTTAGAAAACGTAACTAGATGAAGCCAACAACTCGAGCTATAATTTTACATCTCGTGGGCGGATGCGTGGTGTCCGTGATTATAGTCGAGTTACCGTCTACTGTCATCTCGGTCACCAAGCAAAAGTGTAGCGGCGAGGGCTGAGCTAGGGACTGCGTATCCTTGATTACGTGGTACAGGCCAGTCATATGTAGTTAATTTCTCATTGAAATCACGGTGTGAGGAATAAACATGTTGCAGAAAGTTACTGTGGATGAAGAAAGGATATCGTTTCATGTCAGGAAATGATGGCTGCCTCCTGGTGCAACTAAAAATACCCTACATTATAGTGGCACCAACATACACCTACCCTAAGACCGTTGATTGACGAAGTAGCCGACACAATTTTCGAGCATTAGAGAACAGACTTTCTCAAATTATCAAACATTTAACTCGCCTATGAAGTCGTAGGATATAACTTCTTCGTAAGCTCCCCAAGCTGAGAATTTAAACAAGGTATGAAGTAAAGACCCAGCGCGTGTCCTCAGAAACCTTACGCAATACGTGTTATTTTACTTTGCTACGCGGAGGTTGATTGCAAATATTTGAGTTAGCTAATCTAATCAATTATATTCATTTACATTTATTTCGAGTAAAATTATTTTCCCTATATTTTTTAAGTACTAGTAACGCTGTGTACAATATTTTAAAGAAAAAAATTGCATGATAACAGCTTGCTTTCCAAGAGTTTCTTTTGAAGGAGACTTAACTGTGAGAAATGTTGCACACTGACCTGATAAACATATATGATTGTTAGAAAACAGACGCGGGGAATAACATATAACAGCAAATGTATATACATATATAAATGTATATGCATACACATATATATGTAAATACATACACATATATATGTATATACATACACATATATATGTATATACGTACACATATATATGTATATACGTACACATATATATATGTATATGTGTATATACATACATATATAATCTAAATACAATCGCTGCAACAAATTCCATATTATCACACTTTCGAACTTCCTATTCTCGCATTTTTTTTGTAATTTTTGGAGTAGTTTTTGGTCAATATGTTTTGATTGAAAATACATAGCAAATGACACACTCATAAACTGAGAGGCAAAAAGCAAAAAAGGAGAGCTCGATAATCGACGGTTACGGAGAAAACGTTGACATAATTCATGTGTGTGCGTGTGCGTGTGCGGCGAAGGTAAAAAGACAGCAATTAAGAAGTTATAAAGCAAAGCAGTCGTTGTGTGTTCTTACCCGGAATGAGCATATTTGTACTGAAGTTTCACGATGTACATTTAGTACTTTCACATGTTAACGCATCGTTACTACAGTCCAGTTAAGGTACTGTGATATTGTAGGCGCTTGACAGCCAGGTCCTTAGCACCCATGCAAGCGAAGTGGGGTGGAGGGAGCAGTGTGCGAATGCAAGAGTGCAAGGAAGGGAGTAATCCGAGAAAACCCTACGTTAGTAAGGTTTCTCATATGTGAAAATAGGGTGTTACCCCGTCATTAACAGATCCGTAATTAACTTGGCAGAAGGCCTATGGGCTGGCCACCCTACTATCTCGGCTTCCCGCGTTATAATAATATTTATATTCTCGCTTATTGTTTGTAGAGAGGTGTTTCTTCAGCAGTAAAGGCGGAGAGTTAGACGCCACATTATATTTATATATATTTTTTATTGTTTGCCTTTTTTTATGTCTGATATTTATTTGTTTCTAATGTGACTGTTAGGGCATATAACACTGCTTCATTTCATTTTAGAGACAATTTAAATTTGACTCCTTTTATCGCTATCGTTTCTGCATTAATTCTCACAAGGTAATCAACATTTATTCCAGACGGTAATAATATAAAGATACTCCACATATATCACATTCCATGTGAGTGATATACTACGATTTGCCAAAAAAAAAAAAAAAAAAAAAAAGAATGAATGTTGAATACATTTTACGACTGAAAAACTGATAACATTACAATTATTGTTTCTAACCGAGGTTTCGAACGCTGGTGAAGTAAATATGGAGCAATGGTGGAGTGCAAGGGTGATGTAAACAGGAGTGCCCTGAAAAAACCCGACGGCCTAAGGCAACGTCCGCCACGCTTCTCATCTACACAGATACAGCGCTGGGAATAGAACCCTTTCCCCCTTGGCAGGATGAGAAAAAAGGGGGGACGAGCTGTTTGACCTATACTTACCGCATTTCTCAATGTCCCTGCCATGGGGCAGAGATTTCGCTCAAGCTTTCAATTTGTTTTGTTTACATTGCAAACTATTGGTTGGACCAAGCATGATTGCAACCCCCCCCACCCCACCTTTTTTTTTTCTCTCAAACCCAACCAAAACTGTATCCATACTGGGAATTGTTATAAGTACAGTATAATCTCGGTTCCTTCACACTTTTTGAATCCACCTTTTGAAAACTCACCCCATGTATGAAGAGTTTGGTTGTTTTATAAATACGTTGTATATCACAAGCGCTTTATACTTCTGTTAACATACGCGTTTCTTATGCTTGATTACGTTTATATTTTAATTATGTTTTAGCTGTAAGTTTGTTTAATTTATAATCAATACCAATAAAATCAGTCAGAAAACAAGTGTGTTCGTAATAGCCAATAGGAAATAGTTCTCATCCGAAATATTATTAAACTGAGTGCACACGAACGCGGTGAGTTGTCTATTTGGTGAAATTTTCTAGACTTTGCTAAGCTTTGTTTGCATGAGGCGGAGGAATACTATGAAAGTAGGACTTTAGTAGGGCTTCATGAAATTTGGAAGTATCCATGAATGTGCTACATAGTTTGTCCTTTACTTTTATTGATATCTCTCTCGTGCTTTTATTTCGGCTTTTGTAAAGCTTTCTGTTGGGGCTACGTTTCGATTGGCCCGAGCCAGTACAGCACTCGAGACGGCCTCTGGCTGGAGCTGCTGCTGGAAGGGAGCGAGCGGGGTCAAAGGGCAGGAAATTGCACCGGGCCAGCCCACGGACACGCGGGTCAGCCGAGAGGCCAATGCACGACACGGCTGCCTGACGTCCAGGTAACAGCCACTTTAGGCACTACTGTAGCAGAGTGCTTACCGCGGTCGTCTTGTAGTCGTGCATCACGAGTTAGATTGCAAGAGGTGGAGACGGGACAGGAATAAGAACTCAATTTGTAAATCAACATACCCCTATTCAGAAATTAAGTATAGGGTAACTAGTAATATTTCCTTTATTTATATCATTGGTCTTATAGATCCTCCCTGTTTCGATCAATCAAAAGTATCTGAGTGATTGAACAGTCACGTCAATGAATTTAACTGATGAATCAGTGAAAAAATACAGATTTCCTTCATTTATTGATTCAGCGACATTTTCCACTGATGGATCTTTTTTTTTTTTTTTTTTTTTTTTTTTTTTTTTTTTTTTTTTTTTTTTTTTTTTTTTTTTTTTTTTTTTTCCCGCTGTTTACTTAGTGGTTCATTTTAGACTGACGGATCAGTTAAACAGCATGTAAAATGGCCGTTAAACAACGTTTAACAATGGACTTTGAGCAACGTGTATCAAGTGAAATAACAACGAATAAACTAATGAAACCATTACAAAATACTTTCTAAAATGTGTTTCGTCTTTCAAAACGCCATTTTATGAGGCAATAGGAACACACAGGCTTTCAATCTGTTTTTACGTATTTCATTTCGTTTTCATGTAATCGTCACAGCGCTCTGTCTGAAGGTTTAAACTGCATATAATGTAGTAAAGAGAGTGCACTCATATATACTATTGGTGTTAAAAATCCTAACGGTAGCAAATAAACCAAAAACGAATTATAAGATCATACAATTTAAATCTTCGTGATTTCGTGGAGACATACGAGACATATTTTCCTCATTTTTTTTAAATTGGTGTGGTCGCGTAGTTCGTAAGGTAACGGCCTAGAGTAGAAACGGTGTGCGAGTTGAATCCCGGCCGCCACCAGGTTTTTTATTTTTATTTTTTAAATTATGGTAAATTGCGCAGCATAAATAGTAAACTATCGCAAATATGTTTACTTCACGTCATTATTTGGCTACATTCAATAAAAATAATATTTAATTCGCCACTGTAGTCGGCCGTCACTTATTCAATCAGAGAAATAATTTCACGTCACTAATTCAATCAGTGAAATAATTTAACGTCACTTATGTCCGGTTAAACCATCGTGGTTCGAAACTCGATTCGAGATCTGATCTAAGATCGACAGAGAAAAATATCGCACCGTTCGAGCTGGACTGGAGATCGAGATGAAGTTCATTTCGAACCGCCGAAATTGGCGGTTCCAAAACTCTATCCGAGATCAGCAGCTATCGTCAAAAATGTAGTATGAAAATACGCCAAGAGATAGAACTACGATCGATTGTTTTCTTGGGAAATTAAAACATCATTGTACGCACTTGAATATTATTCAGTAAAATTCGTACAACAATAATGCACTTAAAACAGACAAAACATCGCACATCTAGTTCTATCTATAGTGAGAAATACGCCTACTTCCATGACGTCATATATTACGAACCAATATCAAAAATTGTCTCATACTTAATCTCTATCTCTCACTTTGGAACCAAAATCGAAGAATCGGAGATCCAGAATCATGAAATTTCATTGGTGCAACACTTTTACATTGGAACCAAGATCAAACTGGGTCCTGGTTCGGAACTAGGATCATTTGATCTCTGATCGGGGAAGATGTTGGTGCAACCGGGCATAATTCAATCAATGAAATTTTTTCAGTTAAATAATCAATGGTTTTCCACTGATTCTAAGCGGAGCTATTTTCACTGATTCGAGTAGTTGGTCTTTCACTGCGAATCAGTGGTTCCCCACTGATTCGAATTTGGAGTGAGGGAGGGCGATGCTTACAAACTAAACAGCACTTTCCCGTACACACGCCCATGGCTTTTAGGAATACAAAACCTGGAACCTTATGATCCGAGGACGCCTTATGGATCTGTAAAATATTTTTAATTTGGTGCAATGTATTACTGGAGACCCGGTGTTTTTCACTATATTCCTCAAAATAAGTTCTGCATCACTGTAGCTGGTTGTGCGCAAAGGACGTTCGCGTACACAGTATAGGCGCATTACAAAGACATTCGCCAAGTCTGGAGTAAGTTGGATTGTGCACAGACACAGTGAATTTTCATGGGCCGAGAGCAACTTAGTATTAATGGTTACTTCCTACTTTTCTGCAACCTTGCTAAAGTTCTACTTTCATAATATTCCTCCGCCTAATACAAACAGAGCCTAACGGACAGGGTACAATTTGTGGCGCAATTAATTTCGTTACACTTGTCATGAAAACAATTATTTATTAGACATTACCAACAAGCCTATTTTATCCATGTTTTCAATTCACATTAATTGAAAACTAAAATTGATAATTTATAGAGAAATTATGAGAAAACATCCAATTTAACTAAAAATAAGATTTATATATGTTAGCAGAAGTATAAAACGCTTGTGATACAGGACATACTTAGAAAACAGCCAAACACGTCAAACATACTGTGATTTTTTTCAAAGGTTTGATTCAAAAAGTCTGAATGCACTGCGAATAGACTATATAGTCCATTCACGGTTTATTCGGCCTTTTTGAATAAACCTTTCGAAAAATCTCCCCATGTATGACGTGTTTAGTTATTTCCTAAGTACGCCCTGTATCACAAGCGTTTTATACTTGTGTTCATAAAAGTTCCTTTTTTTTTCCTGATAAATTGAAATGAAATTCATATATTACCTATAAATTATAATGGTTCATTTATAAATAATCTGAATAAAAATCAGGGAGAAAAAAGGTATGTTGGTAGCGCCTGGTGAGAAATAGTCCTTATACAAAATACTGTTACACTAAGTGCGCACGAATGTGGTGCGTTGTCCCTTCGCTGTAATTCTCCAGGATTAGTTAAGCTTGGTCTGCACGAAGCAGAGGAATATCCTGGAAGTAGAACTTTAGCAGGGCTTCATAAAAGGCTGAAGTAACAGCGAATGGACTATAACTTAGAAATCCCGATGGTGGAAAACTCTTTTTAATGCGTGTAAGTACAGGCCTAGAAAATTCGGGTATTCATTTCTGGATATGCTCAAATTAAACATCTATACATTTTATGTTTGTTTTGCAATTGGATCCCGCATCACTTGATAACTTCATGAGAACTCTGAGGCAGTAATAAACACGCAGCAAAATAAAGGCTCATTAACCTACTTCCGGTTTGACAACAAGCAAGTTATGAGCAGTATCACCACACTTTTTTAATCAGTTTTTTTTTAAATCTCCTTAAGTATAGAATGTTTGGTTGTGTCCCAACTATAAAGGCTGTTCACGATAAAGTAAGCACTTTGAAATCAACATCAGGAAAAAGTCACTGTCCTACCTGCATATAGTTTAATGGGTGCACTGAGTGACATTCGCCCAGTAAAGTTGGCAACGGTGTATATAAAGTAGTTCCATATCTTAACGTCATTTAAAAAGTGTTACGTAACCATTTGCGATAACTTAAATTATTAAATTCTCTTGCTGTTTTTTATTAATGCTTCGAAGTGCAAGAACCAGGAGATTTGTAAAATATTTACTTCCTAATAATTTCACAGTTTCAGTTTACCGACGCATGAATAAAGTGTTGAGGCCCACTGCAATGTTAATTTTACGTAAGGCGGAAGAATTAACAACGTGAATACAAGTAGATACTTAGCAGGTCTTTCAAAAGTTTTCATTTTACGGTGAACAGATTTTATTATGAATCAGTGCATTTCTATACGTCTGTTAACAAAAACGTATCTGTTTTTGGTTAAATTTAACTTGTACCTATATTTATATATAAATTATCATACTTCATTTATAATCATTACAACTAATCACAGAGGGAAAATGCCTGTTTGGGTAATGCCTACGAATAAATAGTTCCTGGGGATGCAACATGATATTGAACTAAGAGCGCAGAAATGCTGTGGTGTAGTTCTATAGCCCAAAAAAGCGATAACATTTAAAGCTATTGTTCTTGTTAGGAGTTTAGCAACATCTTCAGAGATTAGTCAACGAGGAATTTCAGAGAAATAATATTTGTTTCCAAAATGGCAAGTTTCAGCGAACGAATTGCTCGATGCATAAATTATTTTACATTTTCCTTCACCGTGCTTGGTGAAGAATTATCTTTTCTCTCGAAGGAGATCAATGTATTCCCAGGAAAATGTTGCGTTTACGTAAATAATGTTTTTTTTTCTATATAAAGAACAGATAGGAACTGGATATTGGATAAGAGAGTTACACTGCAACAAAACAATGGCACCGTTGATTTTTACAAGACTGTGTTATTCCCTTTTAACGGTAGATACAAGAGACAGATATTTAAACAGTTAAAACTGCATATAACTTCATGAAAATATTCCACGTTTTACATATGTCCGTGAGTCAGTACGTTTGATAAAATTTTTCTTCAGGCTTTGTTCCCTTAAAATTAATTACAAAAGAGAAGTAAAATTAGAGGACAGTGTATATGTACTAGTTTTATTAAAATATATTATATTAAAACTAGTTTTTCGAATTACAAACCAGTGGGTATAATGTAATCGTTGCATCCATACATGTGTTTAATAAACATTTTGTAACTTTTCTCTTATACACATTTACTGTGTCACACATACCTCCTGTCCTTTTTTTTCTGTGTTCTTGGTTATAAGTTTACATGTTTAACTAACATTGTACAAAATGTATGTCAAATATGGCAATACCAGTCAGTGCACTCTAGAAGTAGATGAAGAGAATTATTAACACAAAGACGAATATTCTTTATGGAAATTTTGTTCTCAAATACAGTTAATTAAATATTATTTAGTTTATTTAATTTACACAGTTTACAGTTTTAAGGCATTCTCTCATGTAGTAGTTGTATTTAAAAAAAATATTCTGAAAATGATTTTTTCATTATCTCTTTGTAAGTTCTCTCTCGTTTAAACGCGTTAAGCTTATTTTTATTTGCAGATAAAAGAATTTGCCATACGGCCTACACGCTCAATTATTTGTCATCACTTTCTGTTCAATCTGTTTATTGTATATCTTCCTTATGAACTCGGCTATTAATCACTGAAGACTAAAATAATCATTTATAGAGCCTATTAATATTCTAAGCATTTTAAATTCAAAAGACGACTTCACATTTCATTTTTACAATAACTCGCATTTTTATTTAAAAGGTATTTAAATTAAATTTTGAATATTTATTCTGAATTAAGCATTGAACTCGGTGTGAAAGAGTAAACGTCCATTGGTATCAATTTTTATTATTCATTCAATACGACGCATTATGCTTGAAAGATTCAGTAATTTCGCTTGCGCCTCCACTTACCAAGCTGTTCAGAGATAAATAACGCTTAAAACCACGCGTGGAGGCAGATATAAACAACACAGTTAGGGAACTGGTCAACAGAAAAGCGTTAACAATTCAACCGTTTCCGATAATCTACAGCAAATAAGCAAAATGAAAATAATAATGATAATAATAATGACTGGTTACCACACTGACAAGAGCCCCACGAACAGCAGCAGCTGAAATTAGGGCTATACGGTGTTGAAGATTTCATGATATTTTCGATAACAATACGAACGAGCGAGTTAAGTGAATTAGGTGACTCTTAACATTGATGTCTTGAGAGCCGATGAGGTCGAAGCGAGGTGAGTATTGAGCAGCGCCGGAATGAAAATGCGGGGGGAAACGGGAGATCCCCGAGTAAAACCAAGCCGACCAGGGGTATCGCCCGGCAGGATTCTCACATGCGAAAATCCGGGGGTGACCCCGTCAGGAAAAGAACCCGGTTCGCCTTGGTGGGAGGCGAGTAGTCTAACCAACACACCACCGCGGTCCCTATTACGAACGATATTTGCGATACATCGCCATCGATTTTCAGGGTACTCTCCGGAAGCGATATATCACACCTATATCGGCATGGTTAACACGTTTAAAAACTTTATTGAGAAGTATATATCGCGCAGCCCTACACTCTAAATTCGAATCAGTGGGAAACCACTGATTCGCAGTCTAATTCGACCACTGTAATCAGTGAAAATGGCTCCACTTATAATCAGTGGAAAAACCACTGATTGTTTGAGTGAAAAATTTCACTGATTGAAGTAGTGACGTGAAACTATTTCACTGATTGAATAAATGGGGCTAACTGCAGTGGCGATTTAAATATTGATTTTATTGAATGTAGGCAGATAATTACATTAAATAATTATATTTACAATATTACTATTTATATTGTGCAATCTACAGTAATTTAAACAAGTGAAAAAAAATTTGCACGTGGTCGGGATAGAATTCGCGCACCATTCACATCTAGGGAGTAGCCTTACCATCTGAGCTACTTTTATTTTATTATTTTGCCGTTGTAGTTAACATTGTAGTTGTTTCGCTCAAGTGAGACGAAATTATTTACAAATTTCCTGTGCGACAAGCGAGCAGGAAATCCGCTGCGTCGGAGGCACCGGGGTGTGAACCCGGGACCATCCGATTACAAGTCGTCCATCCTACCCTTGAGCTACGGAGGTACGAACTACCACACCAAGTTGAAATTGTTAGAGAAAAATATACATGTTTTAGAGAATCGATGCGAAATCGTATAGTTAGAAATTCTTTGCTCATAATTTTCGTTTTTGGTTTGATTGGTACCGTTACGATTGTTAAAAAATAGTACATACGAGTGCTCTCTCTTCGCCGCATTGAATGCAGTTCAAACCTTCAAACAGAGTGCTCTGACGATTACATGCAAACGAAATGAATGACGTAAAGACGAAATGGAAAACATAAAAACGGAATGAAAGTCTGTGTGTTCATATTACCTCGTAAAATGGCGTTTTGATAGACGAAACGCATTTTAGAAAGTATTTTGTATTTGTTTTATTCGTTTATTCGTTGTTATGGTACTTCACTTGATGCAAGTCATTTAACGACCATTTTTAAACGATGTTCGACGCGATTTTTACACGCAGTTCCACTGCTACATCAGTCAAAAATAATTAGAGACGGAGCAAGTTGCTCAGATGTTTCACTGATCCATCAGTAAAAAAATATACCACTAAGAAAACAGTAGAAAAAATGACTGATGAATCAGTGGGAAATGTCACTGAATCAATTAGTGAAGGAAATATGGCATTTTTCACTAGTTCATCAGTTAAATTCACTGAAGGGACTGTTTTATGAGTCCAATACGTTTGACTGATTGAAACAGTGAAATTCTCACTGATTCAGATTTAGTGTGTACTGGCCATATGCAGTGACTTCTTGGCTCGGCACAAGAATGAGCCCTTACTATATCCTATCGTAATGTTTGATGAGAAGTGGATACTGTAAGATATTTGCAAGCGAAGTGCACGTTGGTTTAACTTTGGTGTAACCTCAATACACATAAAAAAAAAAACAAAAAAAAAACAAAAAAAAAAACATTTACGTCGCTAAAAGTTTTGCTGTCGCAGGACAGAACTTGGTGTTGCTCATTATAATTTCTTTCCTCCTGATGATACCGTTACCGTTGTCCTGTCCTGCGCAGAAACTGCTTGACGAAATACTTATGAACTTGTGTAAACGAGCGCCCTTATAGGTTAAAAGAAAGGGCCTGCTGCTCTTGGCAGACAATGCCAAGATTGAAGCGGGGGAAAAAAAAAAACATCTAACTTCCTGAAGGACAGGATGCTCAAAAAACTGGTGTAGTGCATAAAGTATCTTACAGGAATTTATTGTCTCACCAGGGCCATATTTTTTGAAGAACACGTATCTTTAGGGACAGGATAGAGAGCCTTTTGAATATTCGGTAAGGACGTGTTCCTGCAGACAGAGAGTATTCTGAAAACATCAGGCATATATTTACTTTATTAATTACAAAACTTAGTAAATGTTTGAGGTACGGAAAGTAATTTATTTCCCAACAGCGGATTGTTACTGACCTGTGCATTTATTCCAATTCTTTGCTTATTACCATTTACCGTTTTTTTTGTTTTCTTTTATTCTATACACTATTTGAGCTTCTTTTGGTTTTTTCTAAAGGTTTGATAATGCTTACATGCCTGCGAATGCCACGATTTCAAAATAATTCATGCTTCCGTCCCCACGTTATCTTGTGTCGTGGTAAGTACAAGATGTATTTGGACGAAAAACTGTGCTCTGGTTTCACGCAGTTCTTTAGATCAAATGTACAAGGACATTTTCTCTCAATCCTAACTCTATTCAAAGACTCGATTCAACTTTGTCATCTGCGGTAATTCTCTTGGGATTTCCCACCCAGCATCGTGTTATATTATGTTGCTAGGGAGATATTTTAAACTTTATTAAAGTCTGTGAACAAGTCGTAAAATTCTTTTCAATAATTTATTTTCAATATTCAATTAGTTTTTCTATCAGCTTTCTGAGGATAGGATAAACTTATCGGCAAATACTTCTTCGTGAGTCCTGAGACCTGTTCGGATACTGGGTCGAGTTTTTTTGTGATGTGTTATATTATAAGACCTAGAATTTAACAAAACTTCCCCAGAGCGAAAATCGGCACAGCTATTCAATTTTCACGTGTAATTCTAGGGCATAGGCCATTCTTCTAGCATTCACTACTAGTACCATAACTGCTTCGACAATTTTTATAATGTTTTTAAGGTTAGTCATAATTTATTCTTCAAGTTAAATTTTGTGTTTGAAGATACATTTGTTGTTTTCAGTTCCTTTGACTTTTCTCCCACTTCTAGAAATGTTATTATATATATATATATAATATATATATATATAATCTTATATTTTGGTTCTGTTTCTTCAATTAATATCGAAATTTACAATATACTCTTTTTCGCAGTTAGTTTATGCCATATCCTTTTAGCTTTATTTCAAGCTGAAAAAGATCTCACTATTTCGCGTAGTATTCTGATCCATGATTTCCAGTTTTCGTTTTATGTACGTAAATTTTCTATTTTCCTAATACCTTTTTTTTATTGTATCGTGTATATAAGTTACATTTTGCACTTTCAGTCTGTCTTCATAAGTCATACTCTACCTGCTTCTTCTGCCTTTCAGAGCTTCTGTATTCATTGTCGCATAAACCTTTCCTTTTAGGTATAAGCACCACGGATACTGTTTACTTTATAACAATTTTAACTCATTCCCATTTTTTCCTCTGTCAATATCACCCTTAAGTAACTTTTTTTTCCCCCTTGGATTATATTACCGCATCGTCTTCTACACTTTCTCTTTTCTCGTACAGGTTATCTGCATTTATGCGTTTTATTGCCCTCTTAGTAAAGCGCCACTTCGTGAAATTATTCTTCTCGGTCTGTCTATTTTCTGTCTTAAAAGAGCAACTATCGAGAAATAATCACGTTTCTCTTAAGGTTGTTCAAGGGCCCAAAATAATTTTGTATATTTTTAAGTTATATTTAATTTTTGCGATATGCTATCAACTAACCGTCAGATTTAAGTAAAAAGAAGTGAAAAATTTATTTTCAAAACTAAAATTGAAAGAGTTGCCAATGTTTTAAATTTTGTATATTGTGCCGAAAAATTTTTAAATCGTAATGACGTGAATTATTTGGTTATTTCTAGAAATAATTTCCAACGTCACCAGACTGCCCTAATGAACTTATTAGAAATCCATAATATTCTTCGTATTTAAATTTATTCCAAGCTTTACGATGAATTTCAAACAAAAATGTTAAAAGTTAAGCGCTAATCTTATGTGAACCAAGTGTCGCACAAAAGAGATTGCTTCGGGGCACTCTGATCATTACAATAACTATACAAATCAAACAGTTACGATTAATTAACACTTCTAACTTTACTTGAAGGAAGAGTTAGTCAAAATATTTACAGATGTCACATTATTAAGCATAATTTGTTTTCCTATTATTTTAGTAATTTATTTGAATTATTATTCGTTTATATCTCAAGTTTTATCAAATTTAAACATTTCTCGAAACCTTACATACATGTGCACGTGTGTCATCATATTATATATATACATACATGACGTTTAGCCTGACTCGCTTCCTAAGGATGGTACGTCCACGTAAAGGTGGAGATGAGCAGCAGGTTTATTGCGAGTAGCACGAGAACAAATTTACTTAGGCCGTGACCTAAATGGCAGATTTAGTTGACAAAATGATCACGTTGGCCCGATTTTGTATACAAAAATATAACGTATTTGGTAATTTGGTATTTCGTATTCTGTATCTAGTGATGTCAGCAAAATTACAAAAGTACAAAATCAGCGCCATGTTGGTTTTGACCTTCAAAACACATACGAGAATTCGTAATTAACGTTTTTTTAAAACAAATAACTGTTCATAAAATACACTAAACATGTTTTTAAAAGCAAATAAGCGTTGTGCTTTGTATACATATTTAGCAAGTTATTTTTAAAAGTTGTTATTGAATAAATTATTATTTTCCTATTTATTATTATATTCCCAGCATTTCAGTGATGATTGTAGAAATATTACGTCCGTTTTAAGCATTAATTTTAGATTTTAAAAAATGTCACTGTTAATGTGAAAATCGATTGCCGTGGGTGTTAAACAAATGACTGTCGCTAACGTCCTAATCGAAACTTACGAAATGACTAATTACAAAATAACAAATTTGTCATTTCGGATACGGCCTTAGACACTGTGCCAGTAAATGAATATAAACATCTAAGAAAATACCGCGAGTGTACATAAGAAATAGGTTATGGGAAAACTTGTGGTTGCCATCCAGGTGTATGCAGTCGTATTGGAGGTGCGTACAACGCCACCGTACTGTGTGTGCGTGGTACCACATTTACTGGTACACTGCACATACTTTCGGATGTCTAAGTAAATTTTCGTCCTGTGCTGTTCGCAATAAACCTGTTACTCATCTACGCCTTTACGAGCGTGTGCCATTCTTAGGAAACGAGCGAAAATAAACGTCACGTAAATACTTTTCGTCTATATTTGCGAGTTATCGCTCGACGCAGTTGGCCAGTGATTTTTTGTGAACGTTCTGTGTATACACTTGTTTGTATTTGCTTTAATTATATCACAGCCCTTTCATTTTATTTTTTTCTGGGAATACGTCCCTTTCCAAAACATTTATGTACGCTGTCCCGTCTACAAACCCTAGAATTCTAAGTATGTATTTAGAGTCACGTCATTTTATCTCGTCCGTAAATAATAAACATATTTACATCTTACACGTAACTTTAAAATCAGCCCGAATGATAATATTTAAGTTTTGAAGAATTTAAACAATTTAAAGCAGAATTTTTTATAGAAATTAATTTTTTTAATTTTTATTAATTAATCTTTTTTTTTGTATTATGTGTGTTATCACGGTGCTTGAGTAGGCTCCCATTTCCCATATGGCATATTTAGGACCAGGCTTCGCCATGCGTGGGCGTATAGGGAATCAAAGGCTAAATTCGCACAAAGATCTCTCAAGTCATTATTTGTACTAGTATTTACAACTAAATTTTTTTTGTTGAAGGTTGAACGCATCTACATTTGTAAATCATTTAAATTTTAATTTTTAAATTTTAAATCCACTTTTTGATTATTTATAAAATGTCAATTTTATAAATAATGTTAACGTACACTTGAAACAAAAAAAAAAAAAAATTTGGAAGGTTTACAAATCTAGAAGAGTTCCATCTCCAAGAAAAAAAAATTAGTTGAAAATACTACCACAAAAAAAAAACGACTTGTTCCAGATTTAGCCTTTGATTTCCTATACGCTCATGCATGGTGAAGCCTGGCCTTAACGAAACCGTGATAAATGGCACCATTCGATATTTACGTCAGTGGGTACTAACTAACAACTTCGACGAGTCGAATTTCCTACTCATCTTTCACTATAAAAGGACTCCAGTCCTAAGTATAATGGTGGTGATTTCACACGTTTACGTGACGGCGCTGGAAACACGTTTAGAAAATAAAGCAGGAGACGACATGGACGTTCGTCTCATGCTCTCCTTGCGCCGCCAAGCACCAGATGCTCGTGATCTCCATCTTGTGCTCCGCCTGCGGGGTCATAAAAATGATAATGGCGAGTTGGATGTGTGTGCGTGTGCGTGTGCGTGTGTGGGTGGAGGTATGGAGGTTGTAGGGTCCCCGACTCACAGCAGGTACCCGCAAATTGCATGCAAATGTCGTGCCGGGCGGCATCCGCGCTGTGTAACATGGTCCATGACCTCCTCCCCCCCCCCTCTCAGCCTCTCCCTAACACCGGTACGCGCGCGAACCAAGATAAGGTCCTGCGGAAACGAGCGCGCCCAAGTTCCGTGCCCAAGTTGCTCCTTTTCTTCCTGCCTGTGAGCGTCTTTTCTAGCGGCGCAGAACGTCGTCGAGGAGGGGTTGGGTTCCTCCCCTGGGACCATCCCTCCCCCTCCCAGAAACCCTCTGCCAACCTGCTGCATTATCGCCGTTGCATTGTGCGTGAGGAAAAGGGCGACCCACCTCCACCGCCGCCTAATTACACCCCATGAACAGCACCTAACTGCCGCAGATCCCAGGAAGGAACTTCACCCAGATGCTCCGCGTAAAAATAATGTTCACACCCCTCCGAGATCTGTGCTGGCGGTAAAGAAATCCAGCCTCGCTCGACCCTTTTCTTCAGGACAGCAGGACGGCGCGGGTTATCTGTCGACTAGCGACAAGGGCTCCGTCACAGAGTAAAGAGGTACGCAGATACAAGCTTTTGTGGTTGTTCCTTTGATTTTCGTGTCGATTTTAGACGTAAATTTCCGTTATTTTTAGCGAAAAATCCATAGCATGATAAGGTGAAAGTTGTTAATATGCAATAATTTGTATCACGGCGCTGTTCAGTTACGAGACCGTGTAGCTCTCACCGACGACATAGAAGAGGAATGTCTTCTCCGGCTTCTAATGGAAAAATCAGAACTGGCCTCAGATTGAGGTTTGTATTTATGATATTTTGTCCCTTGGGTTTGCACAGAATTAGTAACAGTAGAAGAATTATTGTTTACAATATGGTCGTGACCATTTGAAAACCGATTCAGTGTTCACAAATTAAGTACAGTATAATGAACAGTTGCGTGTGAGAGAATGAAGAGATTCGGACGGCTCTTAACAGTTTTGCTGTGGTCTCGGATCATAACCGGTTGGCACCTTAGAAACATCTAAGCGAAACACGGTGACCGATGAGGCCAATAGTTGCTGTGACGTAAATGACGTGTATTGCGAGGACTTCTACCTAGACAGACGAAATATTATTGGGTCGCAAATAACGATCGTTATCAGTAGCCTAATTTTTCCGGTAATTCAAAAATACTCTTATTCCTTCTCCTTCACGCATCCTACGTGGCGTTAAATTGCGAATAGCTCTCCCGTCTTGGATTTATCTCTATATATTCGCTATTAGCTATAAAGTTTCAGCATCACATATCAAATCATTAGTCTTCGGTAAGCATTTGCAAATGGTGAAATTATTTATTTTTCATAATCTGCATACAGGTATATCTTCAGCATGGTTTTAAAAACTGCTCCGATTACGGCAAAGATCCTATAAGAAGGTAGGTATAGGCTGTTCACGATAAAGTGAGCACTTTTGAAATCAACCTTGGAAAAATGTCACTCCCCCGGCCTGCACATATTTTAACGGGTGCACTGAGTGACATGCGCCTAGTAAAGTTGGTAACGATGGATGGAAAGTAGTTCCGTATCTTACCGTCGAATAAAAAGTGTTAGGTAACCATTTGTCATAATTAACAATATTTACTTCGCTTTCTATTTCTTTTTTACTACTCCGAAATATAAAAATTACCAGATTTGTAAGATAATTATTTTTCTAATAATTCCAGAATTTTACTCGACCGACGCATGAATAAAGTGATGAAGCCCATGACAATGTTAATTTTACATAAGGCGGAATACTACACAACTTGCATACAAGTAGATCTTAAGTAGGCTTTAAAAAGTGCTCATTTTACCGTAAACGGCCTATATCGACATCTCGTCGACAACGAGATCGTTAAAGACGGGTCAAGTTGGTGGGAGAAGCAGTAAACGGGTAAGGAATCGGGCATGGCCTGTTGTAAGGAACCATGCCAGCATACTGTTATGACGTGATTAGGCCTTAGGTGGACGGCCTGCTTGATCACACCTTCAAACATGGAACCAAGTCACGAGCGGGATTGCAACAACACATTGCGAAAAGATAGATGCAGAAAACTCCTCCGCCGGCCAGTAATCGGGGCCGAATATGTCAAACAACGCGCCGATGTAGGCCAGCGTCACCCTGGGCGCGGCGTCTTTCCACATCGGGCCATCGCCATGAGAGATCGAGGAGATGGGTATGTCCGGCCGTCGATAACAGCTTTCCAGAAATAGCCTCCGAACCATGATTAAGGTGGAGACTTCCCAATTAGTTCGTAATAGTGGTTGCGTGAGGTAAATCAATAATATCAGATATAAAATAGAATAATGTTACTCCATATAAACTCCCCCGTTTAATAATAATAACGTATAGACTGTTCACGATGAAATGAGTACTTTTGAAAGCCCTGCTTTAGATCTGCTTTTATGCACGTTATGTATTATTCCGCCTAATGTAAAATTGACATTGACATGGGCTTCATCACTTTATTCATGCGTCGGTAGAGTAAAATTCTGGAATTATTAGAAAAATAATTATTTTATAAATCTGGTAATTTTTATATTTCGAAGTAGTAAAAAAGAAATAGAAAGCGAAGTAAATATTGTTAATTATCACAAATGGTTACCTAACACTTTTTATTCGACGTTAAGTTATGGAACTACTTTCCCCTCCATCGTTACCAACTTTACAGGGCCCATGTCGCTCAGTGCACCCGTTAAAATATGTGCAGTTAGGGACAGTGATTTTTTTTCCTAAGGTTGATTTCAAAAGTGCTCACTTTATCGTGAAAAGCCTTTAATTTGATACTGTATGTTCATCATGTTAATAAACCCCATTATTCATAGCTGTGATCTACAAAATCACCTCTCATTATTCAGCTACGCCCAACCCTTTCTTGTATGAGCATGACCTTAAACCAAAATTCATAACAATTCGCATTGAGTTGTTTCAGGAAACCATGGAAATCCGAAATCAGGATGGCGGGACCGGGAATCAAATCCATGTCCTCCGGAATGTGAGCCCGAGTGTTTACCCCTGTGCAACCTCGCTCGATTGTGCGACACAGAATTGCAGTTTTATTTTATTATTTTATTTTTTTACTGTAGATTCCCACGAGTCCAGTATGGCTCCTTCTTGGGAACAGTGCAAAACATTTTGGCGACATTTCAAGTACTCATTACACAAATAAAACTGAAAACAATATAAATTCTAGTCAAAGTAGTCTCATATTATAAATATTGCATAATGGTTCATAATCAAAGAATGCATACACTTAAAAGTTGGTTTAATAATTAAATGAAGTCGTTGGAAGCCTATTACTATAGGCAGTCTAGATAAGCTCAGCTCTCTACTACTTAAATGAAAACACTTTGGGAAGGCAGATATAACCTACAAATAAACACAACTTACACTAACAATTACAGATCTTATAATCTCCAATCATATGAAAACTCACAAGTTATTAGAGATAAGATACATAGAATTGAAATAATGTAGTATTTCCCCAGTATTCTATGCACATGGAAACGCTTTGGTAGCGTTCAACAAATATACTTACACACTATAAAAATACAGATGCAATACTATGTAAGTTACTTGACTGCATGCGAAGATAATTGGGCGGCTCGTGATATCGAGGTCTTGAGAGACGAAAACTCGACCGAAATTGATTTCGTTGAAACGTTGTTGCCTTCGGAAACGATCAGCGATGAGGACCCGCAGCTCTAAAATGTTACTTCAGAAGGTGCGGAATCCCTCCGTGTTTCCGCGGACTGTTCCCCGTCGTTAAATTTCGAAGTTAATGGTTTCTGCGGCTATCACGGAGTTCGCGCCACGAAATCGAGTAAAATTTTATGACAGCATAAACTTGTTCGTCATAAATCGTGTCCCATCCAGCACGGCCACTAAAACAGAAAATTAAAGTGTACGCAAACGTCAGTTTTAACATATCGTCAGTTGCTCGGTGTACAAAGAAATTTACTATTTGTTTGTGTCTGAATCGCCCCGGGAAATCAACTTCATGCAATGATGAGTGGTGAAGTTTTGCATTTTTTTGGTGCTTTCTCACTGCTCTAGCCTTTTAGCGGCATTGCCAGTGCCTCGTGTTCGGCAAGCATGACGTCATATCTGACGTCACGTTTGGGGTGTGTGCCAAGCAGCGGGCTTCCTTGGTGTCTGACATAGCAAGTCCTAGGAGATCCGTCGTAAGGCCATCATCCTCGCCCGTGTACGTCGATATCAAAAAGAAGCTTTAGCGGGCTTTACACTGGCGCGTGTTTGAGCTACCATAGTGAGTGAGTGAAGAGATTTGGGCTGCTCTTAATATCGACGTTTTGAGAGCCGATGGGGGTGAAGCGACGTGAGCATGAAGCAGCGCCGGAATGAAAGGGCGGGGTAAAACGGGAGATCCCCTAGAAATGCCGCATGAAAGCGGCAGCGTTTGGTACTATTTACACATGCAAACATTCAGGAGCGACCCCATCGATAATCGAATCCGGTTCACCTATGTGGAAGACGAGTAGTCTAGCCACTACAGCACCTCGGCCCGTCATGGCCATCAGACGGGTAGCACAAAAAAGCGCTGCAATTGCCACTGCAGAGTAAGTCTGCATCTTACTTTTTCCAAATGAATCGTTTTATCTTATACAGACTGTTCACGATTACATGAACACTTCTGAAATACCTGCTTAAGATCTACTTGTATACTTGTTGTGTGTTCTTTCGCCTTACGTAAAATTAATATTGTTGTGGGCCTCATCACTTTATTAATGCGTCTGTCAAGTGAAATAGTGAAATTACTGGAAAGTAAATATTGTACAATACTTCGATGCTTTAAAAAATACATAAAGTGAGAGAAATAATTTCAGTTATTACAAATGGTTACCTGACTATTTTTGTGCCACGTTAATATATGGAACTACTTTCCCGTCCATCGTTACCAACTTTACGGGACACATGTCACTCATTGCACCCGTTAAAATATATGCAGGTAGGGGCAGTGATTTTTTTTCTTAGGTTGATTTGAAAAGTGCTCACTTTCTCGTGAACAGCCTTTACTCATTTGATCATCCAAGGGAGTGTCGGAAGTGTTTCTCTCTGCAGGGACCCCGCACTCGTGTGTCGCTCTTGCTCAGGTCCGAAGTCGCCGTCCATGATTGATGCTAACAACTGTTCCGAGTGACGAGCAAGAGAGGTTAGGGACTTACGATGTTTAATGGGCTCTTGGAAAAGTTTTAATGCCGGGGAATCGGGGGAAAGAGCTGCAGGGTGTGGATTGGGAGGCGGAGGAGGGCAGAGCAGTTCGTGCGCCCTCTGCCGCCACCTTCTCGAACCTCGCTCTCCCCGACGACGACGACGACGGCGCGCGAAGTGGTTTGGTTAAGTGGGGCGCCGTGATTGCTGATTACAGCAGCGATAGGGGGCGTCTCCAGCGCCGGAGGAAGATTGTGCTTTCTCACCCCTCAACCTCTTCCTCCACCCCTATCGCCCGCCTGGTACTTATTTCCACAACGCCGCCGCGGCAGACGGGGTGGCACCGCCAGGCATGCCACGGCGGCGAAGACGTCGTGCCCTCTCCTAAAGGCCACGTCTGCTGCTCTTTGAGGCAACTTTCTCACCCCGCCCCTCCCCAAACAATGTTCGTGTCATAAGAAACTGCTGGCTCGAGGCACAGCTTCCTACGACACTTCGTTCGCGTTACGTGCCTGTTCGAGCCTCCCAGCCCGCCTTTTAGGGACAACTTCTTTCGACGACTTAGTTAACGACACTGTGCAAGAAGACATGCTTCTGTCGCAAATACAACCGTCTGACTTGCGCTCACTCGCTTGCTGCCTCCTGAAGCTGTGAACCCGCAGTTTTACCACAAACAAATATAAAATAGCAATTTGAAAATGGAAAACCGTAAGCTCCCCCCGCTCTCTAAAAACAGTTATTTGCTATTACAGTTAATTATTTTATGCACATTGCAGACAATTGTCTACATGTTGCATAAGAAGGTTATATTTTGTCGGCACCGTGCCCTGCGAGGAACAGTGACCAGCGATCTCCCCAGAGGTGAACAGATTCTTGAACCGTACTACTTCTACGGTATTACTGGAACGTGTCGCTGATCACCGAACACAGAACACACAGCTTTTTCGTTGTGATAACGAAACAAGCTGTTCACCAACTCAAGTACAGCACACATCAAAAAGTTCCTTGTTTGCAACTCTTATACACTATAATGTAACGCGGGAATGAAAGAGTTCAATGGCGATCCCCGTTGAACTCATCGAAGAGGAGGTAGGTTTAGGCTGTTCACGGTTAAGTGAGCTCTTTTGAAACAACATTTTGCCAAACAATCGCTGCTGAGAACTACTTATATACTTCAGTATTGTATACACTAACATGCTGGCTCCTAGTTAAGGTGCACACGAAATAATATAAAAAAAGCCCCTGATAGATGGCGCTGTGTTGCGAGTCCAATGTGTAAATTTATCGCCCATTGCAGTTAATATTTCTTTGTTTATTGACATTATATTACAAATTTTCATAATAGTAACATATTTAGGTTCCTAACAGTTCCATTTTTTTACTTCGATGGCGCATAAATAAATGTTAGTTTTACATATGGCAAAGGATACGAAATGAGAAGCAAAAGTAGATCCTGAGCGGGGCTTTCAAAGGTGCTCAGTTGGTCGTGAACAAACTATTAGGAATATTGTGCAAACCGCATTCGAAAAGTTTAGCGTTTCATTGCGACCAAGTGTTTTTACATCATCGCGAGAAGCAAATTCTGGCGCCTTATTGTTATGGATAAGAAAGTAATAACATTCCGAACCATACATCAAAGATACAGCAAACTAGGGAAGTAGGAAGGCGTGCCAGCGAACAACGCTAGACAGACCGGGCTGCTGTTACAACAGCTGAACTCCTGGCAGAAGAAAGAGGACAACGAAGGCTATGAAGGTACGGATGCTAGAATGCCAAGCGTCGATTTTAGTTGCCTGTAACACTGGCGCTTTTTTTTCTGTGTAGCGCGACCCTGCTTACATTCCAACCTCGTACTCATTTCATATCACCCCGCATGGCTACAATTGCGGGCATGGCACCAGACAACCCTGCTGTAGCCGCGATGCATTAACCCTTTCGAACATCATACTGTACATGTACCTAAGGCGTATAGGGCTGGCCCTGAGATGCATCTCATTCTCCAACCGTCTTAGCTACTAACATGCAAGCCTGAGGTCCCACAGTACTGTTCAGGGACTCACACTGGCGTAGCGGGATTTAGGAGCTCACCAGAAAAAAAAAACATTGATAAGCGTCGCATCATTTCCCGAAATCACTCCAGGCGAACGCTGGGATGGGACCTTAACAAAGGCCATGGCCGATTCCTTCCCATTCCTTCTCGTCTCTAATGATCTCGCTGTCGACGAGACGTTAAGCCCTAGTACCTACCTACCTACCTACCTACCTACCAACCGTGCTGTACCGCCAACTCCGACGACGAGCGCAGAGGACAGCCATCCCACAGGTCCACTGCGAGACGCTGGTCTAGGGTTTACCAACTTTTACAGATTTGCCATAAGATATACTTTCAACAACTCGACACACAACTGATCCCAATAAAATTATCGAGGAAATTTATTATTAAAAAAAAAAGTTTAAATACTTCAGTGTAAAATTAATTTAACGTTTTTAAAATTAATTAATGGCGATATATAATTTAGAGTACGGTGAAAATCAATTAATTAGTGTTTTTATAGATATGCCTACTAAAATTGAGTAAATAGATACATTTTATCACAAAACCACAAAATCCACCGATTTCAAATATCTTTTCATGTAGTTGTTTAATTAAACATAGTGTTGGCGCAAACTTGAAACACTATTTTTTTCCACTGTCAGCAAAATTTCTTATTGTTCTATATTTTAAATTCGTTCATTTGTAAAAACACGCACTTTTATGAAGCAAAAGCTTTTTTTCTAATATTTAATTTGTAAAAATCTTCAGCGCCAGAAAATCGACTGTATCTTCATCATCACTTTCATCAAAGCTTTATTTTTCTTAGAAAATATGTTAAATTTACTTTTCTTTGAAGGCGGAATTTCACTGTCGACATTTGTCTTCTCAACTAATGTCGCTGCGCTATTGTTTGTCCATTTTAAGGAAAGTCTGGCAAGTAAGGATTTTTCACAAACTGACTCTTGCAAGTTGTATGTTGCGGCCATTCCCTGTATTTCTTTCCCTAGCTGCGTCTTTGTTTTCCTCTTTTTCCGTGAACTTAGTAGGCGAAGAAACCAATTCCTTACCAGAATAGGCGTGTTTTTCTAAGGCATCGCTTCGCACAAACTGCGCGGAACGGTTATTGCAGCTAAATATTGGACGCTAAGGATCATTTACACATTCACTCTTCTCCTGTCTTTTAGCAGTACAGAAGAAGGCCTAAACCTTACTGCAGTATTGACATTGTCGGCAGCATGGCAATGATGATGTAGGTACTGGTCCCATATCCGTCGCAGCTAATTGCCAGCCTTCCCATGCAGGATTCAATTTGATAGAGGGAGAGAGACAGTGCTCTTCCCAATCGTACGTCCTATTAAACAATGAATATTATGGGATCTAACACTGCTATTACGTGTATGTATGTATATATAGTGAGTGAGTGGGTGAAAAGATTTACGCGGCTCTTGACATCGAGGTCTTGAGAGACGACGAGGGCGAAGCGAGGTGAGGCTGAATCAGCGCCGGAATGAAAGGAAGGGAAAAACGGGAGATCCCCGGAAAAAAAAAAACCTCCAACCAGCGGCAACGTCCGGCACGATTCCCACTTGCGAAGATCCGGGAGTGACCCGGCCGGGGATTTAACCCGGTTTGCCTTGGTGGGAGGATAGCAGTCTAACCATCTAACCACTCAGCCTCCTAAGCCATATATATATATATATATATATATATATATATATATATATAATTATTTTCCATTATCTATTAATGAGTGTTTCGTATTTGCAACACAAAATGAAGTTCTCGTAGGAATAAAAATGCCTCCACTACAACATTCCATATGGCGAAGTAAATATACCGTCTTCACGTTTCACAAAAATACTCACGTTCTAGCGAGAATACAGTTGGTGGCAAATCATATGCGATATCCACTGCGCTACTCGAGCGTCCTAACGCCCATGACAAGTAAACATCAATTAATAATCGAACTATACGACCTTGGTTAGTATGAGAGCACAGTAAATAGTTCAGCTTTTGAGGTTATAGTGAGACGGGTGTCTCAAAAATTGCAAATTTTCTACTTCCCCGACTTCAACTGCCCGCTCTGACTGTGCGTCCTAGCTCGGCCTGGCAGTGCTAACTGCGTAGTAACGCCTGACGACTATCACCGTTTTCATGGACAATTTCTACAATTCTACGTGTGGTGTTAGAAAAATCTACATACAACGTGTGTTGGATGATAATTTCTTACCTTAAGAGTTAGTTGGAGCTGCGGGTCCAAGGTCAAGAAGTGAGGGAGCAATACGGGCGGCACTAACACGCACGCCTAGTGTCGCATTGCTCCTACGCGCAAGGCGTGCAGTGTTTCCGTCGTCAGTCTGTACTGTGCAATTCAGATCTGTAACAGTGGGGTTTTATGACACGTGACGAAAGCCCACAGATTAAACTACGTCCGTATCTTTATACTTTTCTCTTGCTGCTTAAGGAAACTGCACAGGCATGCTTTAAAAATGCGATATTTGACCAACATCGCGAATTTTTTAAGAATATACTAAATATTGCAAAAGTAAACTGATAGGGACATAGGTAATTGTTTTTTAAAATCTTTTTTGATAAAAAGTCGTATTTGCAGAACATTTATTTACCGAGATACGCGTATTCGCGCAACCAACTATTTCACAAAAATCCTGTAGGCCCATATAACTCTTAATAACAAGCACTTGAAATTCGGCGACGAAGTCTTGCTAAGTGCAATGTGTGGTTCGCCGCGGAAGTGCAGCGCGGTTAGCTCCGTCATAGCGTCCGCCCGTGTCACGACCCACCTCAAGACTGATGTATGTTGCCTGCCCGGCTGGTTAGCCTAACCGTCGCTTGGAGCGCTGGTGTGGCGGCACTGTGGTAGCGCGGAAGTTGAACCAGTGACGCTCAGAATCGTGACTACAGCACTCCGGATGTAGTGTTTCCGCCGAAATCATGAACATTATACAAATATTGTAAATTTTTCCCTGTGATCCTATTGGACGAGACTTTTGAATTACCCTCGTCAGGGAGGGGGATAGCTGTCAGAACTTTTGCATATAAACCCCGGGGAGTTTGCTGTTTCGGGGAGAATGGCTGCTCCTGGGTCTTCGACACACAAGCTAAGTATTATGAAAATAAATTACCCTTTAGGTCACACGGAAAAGGGGATTTTTCTATTACCTAAAATAAGGATAGAACTTGTTTGTATAAATAAACAGTCGGCTGATAAAAATTCTAAGCTGTTGTAATTAATTCCTTTGATCGTTTTAAAATGACTCTAAAGCACGGCTGCCAAACATAATACGTGTATTTTGCAGAGTTATAAAATGTTAAGGAAAAATAGCATTTTATGTCACGGTAAATTTTGTGTGAAATAAATGTTTTTAGATAAAGTAAAGGCATTTGTGATTTAGGATATAAATTAAATTATGTACAATTATGCGAGTCATACAAATAAGCCATGTTGATTAAAAATTATGTTTTAAAGTGACAAGTTATAAATATTTTATGAAATGCAATTTGAGCTTGCATTTTATGGCAAGGGTTACAAGAAATAATGGCATTTATGAGACTTTTAAGAAGTCAAAAATAAATAAACATATCTCCAGGAATGAGCACATTTTAGACCTAATGTACATTTCTCAGATTGTAATTAGATTTGTGGTCACATGACAAATAATTTAAGTTATGAGACTTTTAAATATGGTAAACGTAGTCGAACGTTTTTTCCAGAACAGTTCGATATTAAACACAATGTCGTCAAAGACTTCTAAATTGAGTTTGAAATACAAATATATTTTATGGCGCCATATTTGTTAGCGCATATAGTTGATTCACGATAACTTCAGCCTTTTCTGAAGCCCTGCTAAATTTCTAATTTTGGTTACTGATTACGTATCCTTCCGCTAAACGTAAACATAAACACTGCCATGTTACTTCTACTTTTATAACTGTCAAATGCATCGATTGCTGTTTACAGCTGTTCAAAGAATGCTGTCGTATTTCCTACGAATGTTCACAATTTAGGCCTATAACGATATTTAGGTCGGCTTTATAACTATTTGTTACACATGATAGACGACGTTACACATAATACACATTAATATTTAGCCACGATGATGTTTGTTACATCTGTGGCGGAAACAACAGTAGTATTCAACCTGTTGTTATTAATATGTGTTTGGAATAAAAATTAAAACGAAGGGACAACCAGTCCAACGAAACGACACAGTAAATTCAAGCACGCAACTCGTGCCGCTTATTTATTGTACGTAGCATCGACAAATGTGAAAGATAGTGGTGAACATGCAAACACATAGGCCTACCGCAACATTTATTCCGCTAATATTTACATGCATTGGTACTTACTGGTTTGTAGGTTTATTTTATTATTTATTTTAATTTATCTGGTTGGGCTTAGTATTTCATTGGGATTGTGGCAGACATTCAAATCACAGAAACGTAAGCTCATTACACAACTGTGTTTCAAACACCTAGCGCGAAGGTACAACGTTGTGATAAACAGATGTGGATATAAATAATTAACTTCGTCATAACATCAGTTCATGGTTAAGACATATAAACTTTGCACATATTTTAAATACACACACATCTGGCCTCTGCGCAACGATTACAATGCAGCAACCATAGACGAAAATGGTGGCTATGCCCTTACACATGCGGCAAATCACAACACTCGTTACTGTATATTAATTATCCCTACCCTGGAAAAACATATTCATCACAACATTGTAACTTTCCTACGATGTTTCAAAAACACGAGTACGAACTTGACATTTCGTTCAGAAACACGCCGTGTCATTGTCATGTCGCCACACACCACTGGCAATCGTACGACACTATGGAAACGGCCCGCCCGCCATATTGGGACATGAGCGTGGCTAGGCCACGTCTGCCAACCTGCTGGATTTGTGTCGTGCAACGAGCTGTGTCGTGCCATCGCATCTAAAATATGCTGTTGCATCTAAATACCTTATAATATGTATTTAAACAATAAAATATCGTCTCAGTTATAAATTACAATACAAACATTATTGTTGCTGTAATTAGTATGAAATGTGCTGAAATTATAAATAACAAAATGCATACCTTTCCCACACAGGTGGTACGATCTTCCCGAGAGAGAGAGAGAGAGAGAGAGAGAGAGAGAGAGAGAGAGAGAGAGAGAGAGGAGAGAGAGAGAGAGAGAGAGAGAGAGAGAGAGAGAGAGAGAGAGAGAGAGAGAGAGAGAGAGAGAGAGAGAGAGAGAGAGAGGAGAGAGAGGGGAGAGAGAGAGAGAGAGAGAGAGGAGAGAGAGAGAGAGAGAGAGAGAGAGAGAGAGAGAGAGAGAGAGAGAGAGAGAGAGAGGAGAGAGAGAGAGAGAGAGAGAGAGAGAGAGAGAGAGAATTGGCAACGTTTCACTTACAAATAGTATACATAAAATGAGGTTAAAAAATATTTTAACTGTGAACTATTTCTCACCGGCCATTGCCAACACGTCGCTGCTTTCGCTGCTGTTAATTCGTATTTAATACGAAATAAATATTACAGGTTATATAAGATACTAAGGTAAAGTTTCATTTATTCAATAATACAGTACTCTAGAGTTAATCACAATGTTAAATATTCGTGGAATACAAGTTATTGGAAAAACAGGTTGACATAATACGGCTAGGGTGATTTTTCAAAGGTTCGATTCCAAAAGGCCGAAGAAAGCGTAAATGGACTATAGTCAACTTTCTTATTCTAGTAGTATTTTGTTTGTATTTTGGTAAGGAAACAATAGGAGATTTAAAATGTCACAGCAAATATATGTTTCTATAAGTGTTTTTTATAATATTCGTGTGTTGGTTTCTATGAAAAATAAATGAATAAATCAAATTAAATCCTGCAGAATAATTCCTGTGTGCTTTGTTAATTGCCATAAAATCTTAAGTTTTCGGTTTCTACTAATAGGTCTATGGTTTGTTTGTATTTTGGAAGCGAAAGCGTGCTGGTATCGAGCCCCTTTGCCATGCTCTTGGTTAAGGGCGTAGCAATAGTATGCACGTAAGATATTTTAATACATAAGCCGTAACTTTTTGTTTGGCCAGGCCATGCACAGTACACACAGTATGTGTAAACCATCAGGACTAGTAGATTGACAACCATGCGGAAGTGTGTTCGCTCCCCCCCCCCTCTTTCTCTCTTTCACCGGGATATCTTTTGAAACTTAACCTCCGAATTAGACATTTTAAACTATTTTCTGAACGAATGAGTTTAGCCCCTTAGGAAAGCATTTGTACATAAGGAATAATGTAATTTTTCCCCACCGGTAGTAAACAGTGAGTGCAGCAGAATATACCCATTAACTCTAGTCTCTATTGCGGAGGCAAAGGGTTGATTGGACATACTGATCACCCTCTCCCCTCCACAAAATAGTTACACCACTGCGACTATGCCAAGTTACGGAAGTGATAATAATGTATTCTCAAATGCCTTCACGAAATAGAGATCTTGCCGTAACCTAGCATCAGGGTTAAGGCTTGCTTTCACCTCTTTTGCAGGCATTCTTCGTTTCCGTGTCTTAATTTCCGATTCAGAGTAATTACCGACAATGCACGATTATATCAAATTTACTATTTTACGAATTCTTTATTAAATTTTGTGCTTAATTTTCATTGTGTGTTATCTGATAGTTGTAAAACGTCAGGACCACACACACATATATACATATACATACATACATACACGTATATACATATACATACATACATACACGTATATACATATACATACATACATACACGTATATACATATACATACATACATACACGTATATACATATACATACATACACGTATATACATATACATACATACACGTATATACATATATTATATATATTTGTATTTATATACATATATACACACATATATACATGTATATACATGTATATACATATATAATCAATAAGTACCTGCCTTTTTGCAAGCAGGAAATAACACACAGTGAAAATTAGATGCAAGTATTAAACAACTAGTGAATTGTGAATTTTCTATAATCAAACATTTTCAATAATACCTCTGAAACTGAAATTATGACATGAAAAGGAAGGATGTCTGCACAATATGTGAATTCGAGCCTTAACGCCACATTCGTCTGCTCAGCACTGTGACCGTTGGTTTTCCATTAGCTCACATATTCCTAGAAGTCTCGTCAGACGAGTGGAGTTTTAATCGCATTAGACTTCACGAAGTAAAGCATGTTACCATATAATAACACGAAATTATAAAATTGCATATTTATTACTGGCGTTGGCCTTTGTCTTTGTTCGGTAACACTTTGCCATAGGCTGAATGAAGCCTATGATAGTATTCATGGATGAGTATAGAAGTGGATGGGGATGGACCTGAAATAAAAGTCAATGTCGCTTGACAAATTCTCCTTCGAAAAGAGAAAATGTTATCATCACAAACGCTTTTGATTAACAACTCGAAAGGACGCGGCAAATATGATAATAATTTTATTATAACCTAGGTGTCTAATACCCACCTTTAGGAATGAACTTGATAAAGATCAAAAGGCAAAAAGACTAACCAATTTACTAGTCAAGCGGGTTTCTCGCTTCAAGAAATTGTTTCCCTTACCGTTGTAGGAATTACGAACTTATTCAAACAACTCAACATTTTGCTTGACATTGACCATACACCACATGCAAATAAGCTCTTCATTGCTATGTTCCATTACTTCATGGGGGTGGAATGGTATGGTGAAAGCTGAAACCAAATGCAAAATTGTTCGGTAGTGTCTTTAGATGAACAAGTACTGTGACTTTTTGCTTGTCTGCCACACGAACAAGGTATTATACTTTGTATAGTTATGTTGTGCTTCTTATTTGTGTTCCAGTGTTGTGGCCAGTTATTCAGGTTCCGTATCCCGTTGGGCGGCGTCTCAAAACGTTACTCCGAGAGTAGAGTAAAGTAACAGAGAATAACTGTAGATAAAAACAAGAGTAAATGTAATTTTGGAACGAACATTATTTAAATTGCCTGTTGTGTTTACAAATATGAATTTATTAAGCAACCTATGTAAATTCCGAAAGTTTTTCACATTCCCCAATTTATTTCATTAAAAAAAAAAAAAAGTGTTATATGCGTGAACAGCTTTACTTGCCATAAGATAATCGTAAACATTGCGTCTAAAAATACAAAACTTATACAAATTAACGTTAAGATAAAAATACAAATTTTATCACTCGCCTTTTGTAATATTCCCATGTGTGTCTGTAACCAAAATGTCCACATTTCTTTTAAGTTTGTATATTTCTACTAAACTCCCTGCCATTTTCAATTTACCTTTCGTTACTCGCTGAAATAGTGCATGTAAAATTTTTACTTTGGAGTAGGGCTCAAAGTAATTACTCTGCAATTTCGGGACACGGCTAAGAGCGAGCCAAACATTTACTCAAAGAGTTTTGGGACAGCCAAAGAGAAAAGTTTACTCGCAGAATAACGTTTTTGAACTCCGCCTTCATGAGCACAGCATTCCAATTTGTCTTCTGCGACATACTAGCAGAACATCGACGTATCCCTATTGCTTCGCAACCCCTCTTCCCCGGGCAAGTAGTTCGTGTGTGGGAACAGCAGGATGTGGTAGCGATACACGGGAGGAAGCATAATGGGACCTCGGAGGGTGGGGGAAGGGAATCGCCGAAACGCACCCCCACAGCGAGGGGTGGATAGATGTGCATGGAAACGATCATGTGTCATGTGAGGGTGGCCGGGGACGCTGTACCCTCCCACTAGACGGCGGGATAGAGTCATTAAGGGCGGTGGTATATAGACGGCACTACGTACCCCCCTGCACTTTAGGAAATGCGTGTCTTGGCTGGACCCTACCCCCTACATCACGAATAACAACCCCTCGTGCTTCAGTGCCTAGGGTCCGACACCTGGTGCATACGCTTGCATGACCGAAACACATTTTTACGGCTCCTGATATCCAGTATCTGCTCTCCCTTTCATCTCCATAAAATGCTGTGCCACGATATCTACCTATTACTTAACTTAATTGAGAAGGGGGTGGGGGGACGTTGAGGCTGTAATAAAAGGGCCTAGAATTGGATGTTTGTAGATTTTAGATACACGCCCGGTTTTTGCAGTTCGTAAACTCCAGCGATATATCAAAGATATAGATAGAAAAACCAAAGTGGCTTATGTGAGGTCAGCTTGTACATAAGAGTGGCAAAATTTTGTGTTACTGTCAGGTGCAAGAATGAACACAAGTAGTTTGTTGTCAAGTTGTTCTCTGTATAAGTAGACATCTTCCTATCTTACGGCCAGTTTATCAGTGTTATCCCAAATGCAATGTATAAGTTAGCTGTCGGGCAACATGTCTTAGGCAGTACAGTGCCATTTGAGACCGTAGGTAACAATTAAGCAAGTTGACCCTTACGTTGGCTTTACTGCCCGTCCAAAAACAGTATAATAAACTAGAATATGGCTCATGCCAGAAAATATAATTTTCTTTTTTTAATTTTCTAATAGTTTTCTGGCTGGTTGCCATACATGCTATTTAGAGTACAAGGTGCGTCGAAAAAGTGCGGCGAATGGTATCAGAAACAAAAGAATACTGAAGATTCAAACAAACCTTTATTAGCATTCAAAGAAACCGCCATCTGCTACAATACACGTTTAGTAACGTTCATAAAGTTTCTGGAAAAGTGCCTGCGAAGGCCTCTTAGAAATCGTTTGCAGAGTAGCAGTCACACGTCGCTCGACTGTCTCTACGGTAGCAAGACGCTATGATATGAATATAACTTATGGTCATACTCATACATGAAAGTGTTAGGGGCGTAGTGTAGCTGAATAATGAAAGATGATTTGGCAGAGCACTACTGAAAATGAGGGGGTTTATTAACATGACTAATAAACAATAACTTACGACGTTAATATTAATTACTCGGGGGAGCATATATAATTAACCTGTTATGAAATAGTTACCACAGCCACTACTATGACAAACTACCACCTTAATGATGGTTCCGGACTTCTCTTGGCTATGGCTTGATGAGGAAAGACGACGCGCCCAGCGCGATGCTGGCCTATATCAGCGCGTTGTTTGGCATACTAGTCCCCGATTGCTGGCCAGTGGAGGACATTTCTGCACCTGGCTTTTTCGCAGTGAGCTTGTTGCAATTCCGCTCGTGTCGTGGTTTAATGTTTAAAGGTGCGATCATAACACTGGCCAGTGGATTGAGAAGATCTTCTGATAAACAATCTGTTATCGGAATTGCAACATTTCAAGATATCAAGGTACAGAGTTCATAAGATAAGAGGCAATAGTGCGCCAAAATTTAAAGTTATCATCTGATGCGGCGTCGGGTGCATAGGAATTTTCCACTCAGAGGTCAAGAGATGGATAATATGTATTCGTTTGTAATGAAAGGTCAGCTGCGTACCGCAGCAGATCCCTGTAGCTCTAGGAAATCTGCCTGCTGCACAGGTGAAGCTGGAAATACATTGAAACTTCCTGTATATATTATAGCCATTTATTGTACATTAAATAAAATATACTTTCACACATACTTTAACATTCAAAACAATATAATTCAAGGATTATTAACCTATTCAACATAACCTTGGAAGACATAATATTATGTGTGTTTAAGCTAATAGATGGTCCTCACTTTCTCAAGTTACATATGGATTCTGTGTTATAGGTGAGTTGTACTAGCTTTATCCATTACCAGCTGGTGAGGGTCTGCCAGATCAGAAAGGTACGGTAGCTGACGAAGAACAGGTATGCCGCACTGAGCTAAGAATTTACGCACACGGATCGCGCAATGCTCAGGCGCGTTACCGTGCAGTAGCATCCAATTTCTAGTCCTGCGCAACTCTGCTCAAACACGGCGGACGTTTAAAAACTTGCTCGTATAATGCGGCGTTCACTGTTTGCCCGCAGGAACAAATTCCTTGTGGATATGATGCCATCGTTGTCGAAGAAGGCGATCAACATTGTCTTAACCTTTTCCTTTTGCAGGCAGCTCTTTTTGGATGGCGGGGACGTCGGTGAATGCTTTAATTCTGGATCGAACCGATAGCACCAGGTCCCATTCCCTGTGACGATGTTTTGCAGAAAGGAGGGATCCTGATCTCATATGGTAATGAATTTCTCCGGAGGTTTCCATCCAGTGTGCTTTCTCATTTACTGTCAGCTTGTGCGGCCCAAACCGTGTTGCTATCGAGATGTCGGACGATTCACCGAACTTTGTAATTCTACAATATGCGCGGTTTTGTAAGCTGAATATTTTTCGTACGTGTTATACTCTCTTATCTCAAACTTCTACGCCGAGAAACATATACACATAACCGAGCACAGATTTCTTATTTCCATAGAAAGTCATGCGAAAGAAGCAATTTACAAATTTGCCAACTTATAAATGTTCACAAATTATTAAATGCTGTATTAATTTATTTCAGCTTGTATACAGTGTTCATTATCAACCGGAACGAATTCTCGTTACGCGTTATTCAATATTTTTGTTGACAAAGCCCATTATTTCATATGATCATGAAAACACACATTTGCGATAACCACTTAAAGTTGTGTTGGTTTCACAGAAGTGGCGTTTAGACAAGAGCTCATAAATTCAGCACAGGCACAGATTTTAATAAGTTATAAAATGTGAATTTTTTGAATAAAGTTATTTTTTTCCCCAAATGGAACAATGCCTATTCACATCATGAAAACAAAACTAGAGGAAATTAGAATGTCTGGTGTGTTTTGCAAAATTCTAATGCAAGTACCCAAGTTGCAAAAGTCATTCGGCCCAATTGTGCAAATCTGCTTGTACCCGAGCAGCCTACATATAATTTCCATAATCAGTTAATAATCGTCAACCACTGTAATACACCCGCAGATGTTTGTGACCCACATGATGCCTCTTGACGGTTGTTTGCAATTGGCCACATGTGGTCCACGTAGCAAAATACAATCTGCCCACAAGCCGCCCGCTTCTGCGTAACCAACTGTACCCCAAACATGCCAGCACCATCAGTGGGCTGTGTGTGGCAGCAGTGGCCCGCTAACTTTCTGCTTCTGGCCTGCCGTAAGTAAACCACATCTCGTCAGCCAAATGTTGGCAAGTTATTTTTGGCACATTTGTTAACCACTTGCATAGCCCAGTATTTTGCCTCCTACAGCCCATCTATTGGCCACTTGTGGCCTACAGAAGAAGCAGCGTGCCATGCATTTGCACAGTAAAAGAAATTATGTTTCACCCAAGTAAAATTTATTTGTGTACTGTATTCATATATGCTATATTCAACATTATTCCACAATTAGTAAATATCTTTGGGAGAACCTGGAATGGAACTCACGAAAGGTTTGTGCACAAACCTTTCGTTCATAGTCTAGATTGCTAACAACTACTCTTATCATGTATTCATTTAAAAACATTTCAAGTAAATCTGAATACTTTCTAAACATACCGGTTGCATTATTAGCTTTACTATAGGCACAATGTTAGTATAGCAAGTCAATGCTGGGATTTCTACGTTTTGTTTAAAATACTAGTGTTTAGGTTTCGGGCTACTTTCAGGTAGAATTTAAAATGCAAAATAATTAATTTTTTACTTGTTACTTTACCCTATTACAAGAAATGTCAAATTTATAATTTTACTACATATCTGCATGAAATAAAAAAAAATTAAGTGAATTCACATATGCTGTTAGGTATTCCATATCAACATACAGTTGGCATACAGTAAATGGCCCATTAAATTACAAGTAATATGACCCCAGCAGTAAGAGCATGCAATAAATGGCACATAAGCTTGCTGATAATGTTTCTTCAGTAATATGGACCAGGTTGCATACCAAAGAAACAACGTATTACAGATGCCTGTTCTGAAATTTCTGCTGAAATGCCACGATACGTTCAGCAATCTTTATATGACAGACTGGAAGCTTATATTCTAGCTTGTGATCTTCAATTTGAACACTACCCGTGAAGGACAGTTTTTTCTTACTTCTTTAGAATTGTCAGAATTTGTTTATAAACTTTTGTATTTTTTTTTACGTAGTGCAGATACATGGTACAGTAAAATCACAAATGTACAAGATGTAACATATGTTTTCTTACACATTCAGAAGAACTACACACACTAAAACAGAAAAGTTAACATACAAGCATCATAGCCTAGTAACTATAATAGTCAAATGGAGCGGACAACTGTAGGTATTTAACATTTCATTTTATGACAGTACGTAAATGACTTGCACTAGAATACAGTAAAAAACACCATTTACGTTCTAATTTCCTCTAGTTGTATTTTCTTGATGTAAATAGGCACTGTTCCATTTGAAAAAAATGTAACTTTCTTCAAGAAATGCACACTCTAATAGTTATTAAAATACGAGTCTGGACTACCATTATGCGACACCATCACATCAATAGCACCTTCCATTTGAGACATATTTGTGGTGCAAGTTTGGGGTTATTCATCTGGTATAAAAGCTCTCCATTTCATCATCCCAAAGTCAGACGAGTGTAAATTCATTCACACAAATGAAACAAGCTAATCATTACACGGTTCAATATGTTTCATGATTTTAAATGCTAGTTAACTTGCTGGACAATACTTGTTTCCGAGGGACAGGACGTAGCAATACACATATAAATTTTTTTGTTAGTAGCTGCATTACTAGTCCCTAGTTTATTTTATTCTCGCCTTGGTAAACATGGTACATACCTTAAATTAAAATACTTAGATAATAGCGGAAGATATGCACAGCTTTTCGAACTGAGAGCAGATGCAATTAATGTATGATAAGATGAAGAATTTCAGGTGGCTCAGTTAGTTAAGCATTAATTTCCTTAAAACTACGTACTTCAGATACACGTTTCTGTACTTATACATTTATTTACTTTTTAGCAGTATATTCATTCAGCACAACATGCTGTCCGCTGGAAATACCTTTAGCACTGGAATATTTGGGAAAATCGGCACACGGTGAACAAAAATGTTTTGATATAACACAAATTAAACCGAAAAGTAGTTAGCAATAATTCGGTTTTACTCTCCTATTCCCCTACTCTTCTAGAATTTTTCTATAGCAGTATTCTGCAATTATTTCAATCATACCAATGTTCCGAGTGACCATAAACAGCCTTTTTAGAGTAGTAATGTTAGTAGGCATTACAAAGAGCAGTTAATAGGTAAGCTAAGAAGTATTAACAAGTTTTTCAAATAAATATTCCACCAAAAAAACTTTCTGACAATATGAAAGCCAGAGACTATATGACAGTAATTTGTTCAGACAGTAACATTAAAAATCGTATGGTTTCTTCAAAATTGAGCACCATAGTACTTACTTGGTTTATTTAACATTTAAGCACATTTTCCAGCTGGGATCTTAAGTTAAATTAAAACCTGTAGCGATGAACTTCAACAACATTCGCTTGGAATAAGAATGTATGATTACGTGAGAAAACCCCTTCCTTTTAGTGCTTCAGGTCAAACTCATTACAACGAAGCACATTTACAATATTTTAATTTACAATATTTAACTATCACTTAGAATGACAATTTTAATTAGTATTAATGACCAGTACTTTAAATAAAATAGCTATTAACACAAAATAGTCACCTTATTTACAAACAGTGGTTGCAGCCTACTTTTTCCAAAATCTTTTCCTTTTTCTGTTAGGTCAAATTAGTTGAAAATAACAGTCTGGCTGTTAAAAGGAGAACAGTGATATTTGCATGTCAATTATACGATTCCTGTCAACTAAAGAAAAAGTGATATTCCATTAGCGTGTTAACAGGGAAATACTAATATCACCTTATAAAAATAATGAGTCCTGTTAAGTTATCCACGCCACTTTTGTTAAGATATCCACGCCACTTATAACTATTCCTTCAGACATCAAAAAGCAGCATCAGGCACGTAAAACACTGAAACCTTTTATAGAAACTAAAAAAATAATCATTTATATATGTATATAATATATATTATATATCACAGTAATTACACATTTGTCGTAACACGAAGGTCGCCGGTGAGTGATGAATCTCTAACTATAATTGCTTTGATTTTTAGCTCAGATCTCGCTCCAGAATGAAATGCTTCAACTTTATTTAGATTTATTCTTTATACTCAGTGCAAAACAAAATTTAGATTTTTTTGCGTAATCTCTTTTCAAAACTTTAAGCATAGAAAAACTAACTATAAAATTTACGGGGAGGTTCCGTAGAATCACTGACGTTTCTGCGAAACTGACGCATATAACGTTATTGAAAATGCAACGTGTGACGTGTTCGTGAATTTTAACGAGAGTTTTGGAAATTTTTTGTGACCAGCACTTTTCTGTAAAATGACGGAAATATTTTTAACAGCATGAGAGTGTGACGGCCGTGTCTCAAACGTGCCATGTGTGTTATCAGGCACACTATGACGCCGAGGTATTGAAATTGAATTTTTTAAATAAAGCAATTTTACCACTAGTGATTCACAGCGAATATGACAACATAAGCAGTGTGGGTGTAACATTGCAGATTTTTGGCGTTATGTTTACATTTAGTCATAGATATTTTCATTGTGTATGACTACATAATACTTGCTTATGTTGTCCACTAATTTAATATCATTCCAAATTACGCTTTACTATATGAGTTAACAGTATATTATTTGGTTATTTTAATAGTTTATTAATACATAAGTAGTTTTCATTAGTTTCTAGACAATACTCAGTTAATTTTAATTTCTTTCCTAGAGGGTAATTGGCATTAAATGTTTATTTAACAAAAATGCTAAAGAATACTATCCCGGTTATCTCTCGTCTCGCACTTGCTGATTGGCGGGGAGACGTGTCATGGTCAGACGACAGCCAATCGGAGGACAGGAGACAATATAAGTAAGGCAAATGCAAAATATATAATTTTTTCTTTACAACATTTCTCACCACCTCCAACGTTGGACGCGTGTCGTATAATATGGAAGTTTTAATGATTTAAGATTTATTACAATTGCTGCAATAGGTACGTTTTAAAAGATGAATAATTATTAAGTGAAGAAGAAAGGATATAAATTTTGCTGTGTTTGAGAAGATAAAAAATGATAAATGTATAATTTTGTTGAAGGAGAAGCACGAGCAAAATAAAATGTTGAAAATATTCTAATTGCATTACTACGACTTCTACTTAAAGGTAACAACTGATGACTTGGATATTTATTTGAAATATTACCAACGGCGCCCAACGTATTAATGGCGGAGTTGTGAAATGTATGAAATTGTAACATAGGGGTACGATTTTTTTGTATAGTCTGTTCACGGTAAAATGAGCATTTTTAAAAGCCCTGATTAAGATCTACTTCTGTGCACGTTGTGTATTCTTCCGCCTTACGTAAAATTAACATTGTCATGAGCCTCATCACTTTATTCGTGCGTCGGTCAAGCGAAACTGGAAATTATTAGAATAGTAAACACTTAACAAATCTGCCCGTCTTAACACTTCGATAAATTATAAAAAAAACATAAAGCGAAAGAGAAATATTTTAAGTTATGGCACATAGTTTATTTACGGAACTACTCCCCATCCATGGTTGCCAACTTTATTGGGCCCATGCCACTCAAGACGCACGTTAATATGTATGCAGGTAGGAGCAGTGACTTTTTTCTGAGGTTGATTTCAAAAGTGCTCACTGTATCGTGAACAGCCTTTAAGATTTATTACGCAAGTTTTTAACGAGGAGGTAGAGGAGGGGATGTGTTTGTGTCGACAGTTTTTTTTTTTTTTATTCTCTCAGCTGAAATCAACCGCACGGCGTCGAGCGACGACGAGGAAACAAGGCCACGAACCAACTGCAGTGCGCGATTGGAATTCACTCAGCACGGGATTAACCGCCGTTAGAACCCACGCCACGCGCCAATCCGACCATCTCTGCTCGACTGGACGCTCGCGTTTAAATGTTTTGTTCGTAAACAGTAATAGCCCGTGGGTAGGAAGGGGGGGGGGGGCGAGGAATTTTATCAACCTGTTCACATTCACGTGGTGCGAGAAGTGTGTGTAATGAGAGGGTGCGAAAGGGAGGAATGGGGACGAGAGAGAGAGAGAGAGAGAGAGAGAGAGAGAGAGAGAGAGAGAGAGAGAGAGAGAGAGGTATATTTTTTTTGCATCGAGAGCAAGTCACGTTTCAAAGCAAGCGTATTCATTAACTTAATCACAGGACGTTATAATTCAACATAATTGGAACTTTTTTAAATATTCAAGTCATGGAGGATGAAACTGTAAAGGGGGTATGTAGAAAGCCGATACTCAAATAACGCTATTTTTTTCTCGTCCCTCTGTCAGAAGCTTTTTTATTTACTTGGCAAACGAGCACTTGCATTGCAAACGAAATACATTTCAGTTTTGCAAGTTGCTTATGCTAATTTTTCTCATCAACTAATTCGATAATAACGAATGAGTTTGAAAATAACCAGTAGCTTTTTACCGCCTTTATTTTTCACTTTCATCATATTCCAGGCTGCAAACAAATCAATAGAACAATGGCGAAGAGTTCAGGCTATTACTACTCTCGAAATTTCCCCTAACGGACCTCTTGTAATGACTTCTCAGTCGATGGCTCCGTTTTTGCTTTATATCCAATTTTTTCTAAGAAATATACTAGTGCATCTTTCAACGCATTCTCTGCGAACGGATACTACAAATCATCCGCTGAGGGCATTGACAATACGTAAGGTTCCACACGCCTTCATTTGTATCTTTTGTCTTTGCGTTTTTGGCTTACTTTTTTTTCCAATTAACTTCGAGTGACACTGAAATACAAGTTTTTGTTCAAAGTGTACGCATAAATTTGGTACATAAGCTGTTCCCGGTAAAGTGAGCACTTTTGAAGTTCTAGTTACTTTTTTCTTTCAGCTATTTTTTATCTTTAACCATTTAAAAAAAATTCCATGTAAGAAATATACACAGTGCGTATATTCCACCGCACTCTGAAGTTAACGTCTAGTGTTAAAATAAAATATATTTAATGACTATAATTGCAAATGAGAGGGCTTTCAAAAGTGCTCACTTTATCGTGAATAGCCTATATACATAATCTACAAGTGTTTCAGCATCGCTCGTTGAGATTAATTTATCGTCTACTCTCAGTGTACAGTAAATGTAATTAAGTTTATGTAGACCTAATTAAAATTCAGTATTCTTATTTAAAAATGTTGTTTAATTATTTATTTTCCAAATATTCCAAAGAAACTCTCCAACACACCAACGATCTGATCACAAAATGTTCCATTATGTTATAAGCATAATTCCACCAGTTAGTTGCAAATTTCCATTTAAAGTAGCTTGTAGTTATACTGATGAAATGGTGAAGAGAATATAGAGCAGTGGCTAAATCCCTAGGTAAACGACAATTGCTCGCTAACATCGCTCCTGTCGTTCTTATTATTTGAATATCTTACAGTTTGATTGCACGTGGTAGGGAAGTGAGAGGAGGAATAGCGTGGTGGTTAAGTCTGTGACGAAATATTAGGCATGACACAGCTAACTGCGGATACTCAAGTTGCTTTACCTAAACTTAAAATGCATGCAGCTGTTTGTAGATAATATGATGCAGTTAATGTGTAACTTTCATTACGAGTAATAAATTAATGTGCATCGACCAACATCTCGCTGAATCTACTGCTACACAACACAAACAAGTTTACTGTGTAAACTTTCGTAATGAAGAGATTTCCTCTTTGAAAACTTCTCTCGCACATAACAGATTATTAAGAAGTTCTCCTTGTAATTACCTCAGCGGTTATTCAAATTTTGTTGGTTTGCAAAATTGAATACACGAAGGTACATATCAATTTCGGAAAACTGTTGGAAATGTATACAAAACCAAACAGAGCCGTTTAATTTAAGTTCCTGATGTCTGTGTTATCGGTGATGTTCATCTTTCCACAACGAAACTTTGAAAACGAGATACAAACAGAGAAACTTTGACATGAAATATTACATAGTTTGCTCAAGCACTATTACGTGCAATGCTGTATTCGCGCAAAAGATGCAGTAGAAAGCGTTACCTGGAAGTTCGTCAGAGTGGAAAAGCACACATAAGCGAAATTGAAGGGTACCAGCGGCCCAAGTATGTTAGAACATTAATAATTCGGTTGTCAAGCGCCAGTTTATTTTAGCGTCAAGTATTGAGGACTGAAGAAAAGTGACTATTAAGGAAATTTCCGCTACAAACATGAGAAGTAATATCACCCCTTGAAAGAAAATGTAACCCTTAGACGATGACAAGAATCTTGGAACATATTCCATCACTAATCTGTTAACTGTAACTTTTTCAACACGTTTGACTAAAAAATTCAATTACATGTCAGCGGTTTGTGAATGATAAATGCTGAAGTCGGTTGACCAAGCGAGGTGGCGCAGTGACAAATAATGGACTCTTATTCGGCAGGTCACGGGTTCGATTCCCGATATGGCATAACTATTTCGGTTTTCTATGGTTATCCGAAATCACTCCAGGTGAATTCTGGGATGTTATTTTTTACTTACAGGTCACGGCTTAATCGTTACCCCTTACAGCATCTTTAAACAACATTCTCTGACTATAATTACACCATTGCCGGCGAGATGTTGGCCGCGGTGGTGTAGTACTCGCCTCCCACCTAGGCGAACAGTGTTCGATTCCCGGCGAGGAGTCATTCCCGGATTTTCGCATTTGGGAATCGTTCCGGACGATGCTGCTGGTGGGCGGGTTTACTCAGGGATCTCCCGTTTATCCCGCCCTTGCATTCCGGCGCTGCTACTATTTCATCTCATTTCAACCTCATCGGCTCTCAAGACCTCGTTAAGAGCCACCCAAATCTCTCAACTCAACTCAACTATAATCTTCAATGTTAAATAATCTCCCAGTGTATACTATCGTGCTCTACCCAACTCTTAGTTATAATTTGATACGTCCCAACATGTCCACTTTTAGGTATGAATTGATGTGAGATTCAGTTCTGAACACCTTGCTGTAAATCCACAGAACGCCCGCTCAATGATCCCGAGCTATTTTCATACCACAAGGCTAGATACGCCGCTAACAAACCTGCGTCAGTTTCTGTTACTTCGCGACGAATATACTTGAATCCTTTCCCCATTGAACATGCCTCTTCTGTTAGATGACACGCTGGTGTGAAAACGGCTGCGTAGTCCTGGCCGTTACGTTTCAGCGTGAAACGACAAATATATTACAGCAACAGCAATTTATCGTTGGTCAGCAGCACGGGCATCTAGTATTACGAATGATCTGGGGAGAAAACTTATCAGTAGGTTTAGTTTTAATACTGACGTTGGAGTCCACCTGAAAAAGGTTAACTTAACAGCGTGATATAGACTGACCGCGGTAAACAGAGCACACTGTAAAAACACCTGTAATTTTTACCGAGATATTCTTTGTAATTTTACAAATGCTTCTAACAGTTCAAAGATTTCTCTTGTAAAACTACAAGGTCCGTGTTTGTTTTATAACTCAAGAAATATTTGTACTATAATGACCCGTTTCCACGAGCTTCAGCAAAATGGCGGACACTCAACAACGTAAAACCGTAATTAGCTGTTTGTGCAAAAACTTTGGGTAATGTAAAGTGTAGCTGCGTGCAAGAATAAATCTGTTGCACGTTTGAATAATGTAAAACAACTAAAAAAATCATACCGAAACGACCATTTTAATAAAACGTGACAGTATTATTTATTAATGTTTCCTAGCTAAACAGAACTTTTAAATCTGCTCTGAATAACTCATTGTTAACAGCTGTCCAAATTCTTTAACTCAACAACAAAATCCTTAAAAGGAAATAAATGTACCTATTCTTATTAACCAAATAACTTCATTAATAATTTGTAGGTACTTACATATATATTTACTGTAAAAATAATTTATAAAATCGTAAGCCAAGTTGGTTCTTGCGGTCGAGGATCCCAGCAAACGATGCAAGGGGTGTGGGTTCTAGTCCCTGTGCTGGTAAAATGTCTTTTTTTTTCTTAAATTATATTTAGAAACTTTTTTTTTTTTAGTTTTTCTATGTTATTAATTCTCTATAAGAAAAAAAAAGTAATTTTATGTGCAATTCTCAACAATGTCCCTTATAGTACAACGCTATAGTTTGTAATATTACACTCTAAATTCGAATCAGTGGAAAACCACTGATTTGCAGTGAAAATGGCTCCACTTAGAATCAGTGAAATATTTCGCATCACTAATTCAATCAGCGTAATTTTTCCACTGAAACAATCTGTGCATTTTTCACTTATTCTAAGTCGAGCCATTTCACTGCGAATGAGTGGTTTTTCACTGATTCGAATTTCGAATTTTGCAGATTTGACAAGAAAACTCATTGTAGATTTGCTAAGGATTTTCTTGGAAACTGGGTTTCTGAGGATATTTCTTGTAAAATTATAAGAAAAACTTTAGAGTGCACTATTGAAAGCCTTCCTTAAGCTCTACTTGTATGCACATTGTGAGCTCTTCTACCATATTTTAAGTTAACATTTCCATGGGCTTGATAATTATTCATGCGTTGGTCAAGGAAAATGTAAAGTTATTATAAATGTAAATGTTTTAGAAATGTTCTCATTCTCACGCTTACGTGCATTAAAAAATCTGAAAGCAAAATAAATAATTTCAGTACTCACTAATGTTTACATATCGCCTTTAATTTAACGTTGAGACATGGGACTACTTTCTGTCCATCGTTACCAACCTTACAGGGCTCATGATAGGGTCAGTGTATCATTTAAATACATGCACGTAGGGGCAGTGACATTTTTCAAAGGTTGATTTCAAAAGTGCTCAGTAATTAACAGTACACAATGGAGTGGTGCAATTTAATACATACGCGCTTTATCTTCCAAACCGCGGTTTTGACATAATTTGTCCCTTTCCTTCATTTTGGGTTACTTAAATTTTCGTCGTGGGTAAAATTTTCATGAATAATCCGACAAAGAAAATTTTCCCTAGCAGCTAAAGTCATCGCTGATTGGATGCGCATATGGAACAAGGTAATCGTCTAGACTTTGGCAAACTTTCTTGACAAAAAAAAAGTAACTAGAATTTTTCAGTTCTCAGTGCAATAGTTTCTGCGCACTTTTCCGCATGTATTTAACTGACGGCTCAAATGTATCTAGCGCGCTTTTGCCGAAGCCGCAATAACGTCATCAGGACTAAAATGGCATATATGTGCTCTTTATATTATATTCCGTTTTGCAATTTTAATGTCAAAACACTCATTTTAATCTACTGTTTTATACTATTAACATAACATTCGTGGTGCAGATGGCTGCACGTTGCATTAAGTAGCTAAGGAGTCTTTCGTTCCAAAACTGCGTCTGGCTTAATGCCAGGGCATATTAGAAGAGAAAAACGTACATATTTTGATATTAGGGAAGGAAATTATTATCTTTAAATGTTAATGTTCCACAGTTCTCTTACAGCAGAGAAGGCGTGAGACTGAAGCTACTGTGTGAAAAAAGTGGATTATATTTCCAAAAATGGATTTGCAAGAACAAAAAATAATGATATATTACAATTGTCTTTAAAAAGTTAATGTTGTTTGATATAAAATACTGTAACTATCGCAATTTGAAAAAAAAAAGAATATTGCATTTAAATTATTACAAGCTGTTAAAACGAGACAGTAAATATCGCAAGAGCGATTTAATGTAGCCTGCACATTTATAAAAAGCTTATAACCATTATCCTGCTCACATAAAGAGCTGAGAATTTTGAACAAAAATGACCCCTGTTAACTAAACAGAAAATAAAATTATCTGTTTGTAATCTATAAGTAATTATAATTTTGCACAGGAACTGGTGTTTTGAGCTGGACTACGATAGCAACAAAGAGAACAAGCCAAAAAATCATTGTAAAACAGATCGGTCTAAACAATGTGAGTGCAATATTAAGGTTAATCTGAGGTTAGTTTGGTATTAATTCTGTTCATTAAAGTTTTGTGAAAGCGGGGCCGTTGAATCACCATTACTTCCTTAACTTCAAAAAATCATTTCACATATCGTTACTTATAAAATTTGTGCGAATGACTGTTACGTTTTAAATGAAAATTCGTGTTTACGCACTCATAGATAGTTAGTAACAGTCTGCTTCATCTTATTACTTTCCTGTATTAACCTTACCTCAAAGAAGTGAACGAAAATTAATGTAAGAAACCACGCAAAAAAGTTATATGCTTTGAATACGCCAAATTATTCTGTTCCTCTAATTTCGGCCCAAATAATGAATTATATACATACATTTACCATTTCCACAAATATTTCAACAGAAATGAAACAGTAATACAACACATTTAGGCCTATAAGTTGGTAGCTATAAATAATTATCATATGTCTGGCTGCAGAGAGCTTTACTGTGCAATATTTGTTACCATTCAGCTGATGAATACACATCTGGATTAAATTTATGAAATAATTTTAGCAGAGTCGATGCCTAATGTACGAAAGTGAGAATCATCAACTTGAGTGACTCGTGGTACTAGGTGAAGACTTGGGACTTTAGTAGTAGGGGAGGGCCGGTTTCATTTCACTTTTGATTAATCGGATTATCGGTTTGATAGCAAAGTAATCGGATTACTCGTTAATCCGTTCTTAATCCGATCAAGATTTTATCCTATCTTAATCCTATCAAATTTAAAACCCAATGTTAATCCGATTTAATCGGATGAAAACTGTGATCAAAGAAATCTTATCAAAGTTTTTCCATCAAACTAGTTTGATCAAATATATTTTACATGATTTTTTGTTTATAGCTTGGTGGTATGACACACTATTTCTTGGGGGGAGGGGGGCTGGGGAGCAGTATAGTACGTACTCGCCCTCAGAGCTCTGGCAGGGTACTGAGATAGTCGTGTGTTGGGGAAGGGGTGTATATAGGGGAGCGATGTTCACACTCAGAGATCCGGCATTGTACTGAGGTGTGATGTGTTGGGGAAGGGATATATATGTGTTGAGTTTTGTGTAAAAGTGGCATAAGTTTTTTTTTGTTTTGTTTGGGAGGGATAATGCTCATAGACCATGGTGTGGGAGAAGTGGCTGATAGGCGACTGCGGTTATAGCAATTGAAAATCAATTAAACAGAAGGAGAGGTGAATACGATTTACGTCCTGTTTGGTATCAATACCAAATGGAATGTCAAATTTCAAACGAACACAACTACGTAACTCTCATGGTTTTTTAATAATAAATAAATCAATTAACGAGTTATAACTATCAACATAAATAAATAAATTACAAGAGAGAAGTAAAACGAATAACAACAGATTTGAAAACACGTAGGAATATATGATTTCATACAAGCACTAGAAACACGTCCATTAGGTCGGGAGATCTCTGAATGAATGCCTTCATATAAGCTGTGTGTCGAGAGCATGACTAGAGATGTGGAGTGTGGTCGGCATCTGGCAGGCCAATGAGCTGAAAACTCGGAAAGGAATGAAAATATAGGTGAATATATTTAGGTCCAAATAAATTTAACCGCTGACATTACACGTGAGAGAAATTAAAGAAATGAAAAATTACAATGCGACAAAAGTATAAGGAATGGACCAGAATATTATATATATATATTATATATATATATATATATATATATATAATGAACGAACACAACTTCCTGGTGGTCTCATAAATAAATGAGGTGTTAACTCATTAAACGTATTACGGAACCTATTTCCCTACAAAATGAAAACTCGCTTACTGGCTGCAGCAATCTTGCTAACTTAAAGATGGAAGCACATTTACGCAAACTAAGTGATACAAAGCAATTAACAAAAATGAGAAGTTATCCTATTTCCCTGTGAATCTATGAGTTAGAAAATAATTAAAATTTAACCAAACACAATAGCATATTAGACTAACACGTGTTTCTCCCTCATCGCCTCTGAGTTCTCCATGTACCTTAAAACATTAAATAATTTTAAAACATGTCTGGTCGACTGCGATGTCAGTGAAGGCATGACTTATAGACACGGAGGTTGTGGCCAATAGGCAACTGAGGTTATAGCTTTTGAAAAAAAACTCTGAATATGACTCACACTTTAATTTTCAAACGAATTAATATTTCCCTATAAAATTAATTTCCACATCAAAATGAAAATACGTTTACCTCTCGCATAAAATCATGTGCAGATGGAAGTACTTTTATTAAGCAAAGGCAAAATAAATAAAATAATTATCGTAGGAACGGGACATTGCAATGCAGAGACATGTTAATATTGAGAAAACTTACCCAGATTTTTAACACAAGTTTCATTGAATTACTACAAATGGAAGTTAACCATATCCAGTTAACACGAACGAATAAAGACTTTCAAACTGATGAGAAACTCACAATGTACAAACAACTTTTCACAATAATGTCACATCCAAAGACTTTGTTGTAGAAAAACTTTAAAACAATTTTTAATAATGTGCGCTCTATATGGATCCGAAAAAATCTGCACACACGAAAAAATTCTCCCGATAAATTAAGGGCAATCAAAGATTATTATATTAAAACTTATAAAATATAAAAATATTGCGCACTGTAGTTTACGAAGACTGAACGAGATTTGAACCCTGGAGCAGATATTAATCAATTAAAGCACTTAAAAAGAGTTGAAGTCAGCTGTAGGCTGGATCGAAATCCCTTGGTCGTGCCACGGGAGGCCTGTAGCCTACGAACCTGGCCGGTGAAGAGGGATGGAAAGTTGTGTGTGTGCAGAGAGCGATATATCCAGTGCGAGGGTTGTCGTTTAACTAAGATGGCGCTGGACAGCGAAAAACGGTTGGAACCTACTGTCCACTGCTATGTGCCCCCTCCCCCGACATTTTATTTCCAGTTCCTAGACTACAGTACGTCTTCGGCTAGGTCGAGGGTTGACTGCTTGCCTGGATAGCTACCCACCTCGCTTTGGGCAGCGAATTATCGCCTCTTCCAAAGCTTTTACCTATTTGCAAAACTACCTACTACCCACGAATTTTAACTGGCCCTGCCTAGCTGCCTCGTTCCCCTGTGCTCTCCAAGGTTGTACTTTCGCTTGGCCATTGACCTGTCTGGCTGTGTGAAAGAAATAGCTATTATCCACTCTTACCCCGAGTTGCCAAGCCTGAAGCAGGCCAGCATCCTTCAAGCCTGTGTCAGGGGATGTTTGAAAAATCTCGCATTTCGCGTCTCAAGTGTCTGAATGTTTATTTCCATCTAATATTTATTTACCAATTTTTGCTGAAAAATTATTCCTTCGATATTAAGAGCTACGGTAAAAAAGTAATATCTTTTATACATGTAAATATCTTTACAGAATTGCAATTTATCGATTCCGAATACCTATTTCCAATACTATAAATGATTTTTAACACCTCTTCTATCGAAACCTATAATCTTCCGCATCACACAGTGTTTATAAACCTTTGATTAAATTTTCAGAAAAGTAATTAAATTTATATCAATGTTATTGGCGAATTTAATGCTACGAAGGAAATGAAAGTATAATATCGAAACCCAACCCAGCATGTAGGATCTCGAACCCATTCCGAATGTTTAAGAGAAACTAGATGAAAGTGGTGTTAGGAACATTCAATGAATACCGACATAGATTTTCTTATATCTCACTTGTTGTCCTCCCCTCTCTCTACAACCTTGAATCTGATCGTTAACACAGGATCAATAATCCCTTAACTTTGTTATACACATGGTTTGTAATAACTTTTCAGTCTCCCCCGCAAAGATTTATTTCTAGAAAAAATCTAACTTCAGAAATAAATAGCCTCGGAAAATTCTAATTGTTTTTAAACAAATTTCCCAAGAATTATAATATTAAAAGGAAATAAATGGAATGGATTACTGTTCTGACACTAATCCAATGAAATGATCCAAACAATAAATTGAATGGTTGCACAATAAATTGCACATCCAAACCCCATTGATATGGGTAGGATTATTAAATGTAAAAAATTCATCCAAATATCTTGAAAATATTATCATTTAGTATTATAATTTTACAAACATTGTTTACAGTCTTTTAAGATCTTTATTCTTGACCTGCGAGTTATATGCTTTTTAGAAACCCCTCCATCGAACCAAGAACCAATCTTTTTTCCTTTTCATGATTTTGTCAATCAAATATTCATTTGGAGAACTAATTTTTGCAATTCGTACTTGTAAAAACTGTCTTTTATAGGCTGTCCATCATAGGTTTCAAGATAATACACTCTGGGAAAAGAATGTCTAACTGAAATAATTTAAAATATTTCATAAAATTAGTTCACTGTGAAAGACATATTTTAGTTCTGAGATTCGTATATAATCACAACTTTGAACTTTTGCTTCCTCTGATAGGATATTTTCACATTATTTTATATGGTTTTCATCATAGTACTGTCCGTAACCTTTTCAGGAGCCATTTTGATAGTTCTACAATATCTGGAATTATAAAATTTAAGTTTTTCAGGCAGAACGTCCACTCATTTGTAAGTTACTTTCGATGTGAAATACTTGTATATTAACTGCTTAATCGATTTGTTGAATCTTTATGCAATACTGGATTTAAGGTCTGAATACGTTGCATTATTGATACCATAATCGGTCATTAGTTTCTGGAATGGTACAGAAAAAATTCAGATCCTCTGTTGGTTTGGAGCGAATTTGGGTTTATTCTTTCAAAATGGTTTTCATTGCATCGCCGACCTGTTTTCTAGTTCTGTTTTTCAAAGGTATTTTTCAACCATATTGGGAATAAACGTCTATTAAAGTTAAAATATATTTGTATCCCTTATTGTATTTTGAAAGCAATGTCATTTCACACAAATTGGCTTGAGAAAGATCATTTAAACCTTTAGTAATAACTGGTCTTATGGGAAACCTTATCCTGGCTAGAGCTTGAAGTTCTTGAGCAATCTTACTAAACTTCATTGGTAATATAACAGTCTTATTTCAGCTCTTCAAAAATATACATAATTCGTTCGTATGTGAATTATTCCCAGATTCTCTCGAAGCGATGAGAAGTTTTAATCTAACTCCCAATTCATTAGGATTGTTCAAATATACAGGAGAAAACCGACCGCCAATTTCATCTTTATATATTCCACTTCCGACAATATCACCTATTAAATGTAGTTTTGGATCGTTTTCATCTTCTAAACAATTATTCACATTCGTACGATGAAAAAGTTCTTTTATTTCTCCAACTTGGTGTCGAAATATCCATTTAGAACATTTAAAAATAATAATTCAAACAATCCTTCACTCACATCAGTTATGCAATCATTAATTTTAATTCTATAGTCAAACAAAAATGTAATTACTGATTCTCCCAGAAACCATGAGTTTCCTTTTCGATATACACCAAATGTCGTATCGTGCATATGTAAAGTATGTTTTAAAGCTAAATAACGACGTGTTAAATGGGAAAGGGGTTGTTTTTCTTTTTCTTGAAATGTAATTCTTCTGTTTTTATTTCCAAAGATGTTTCATTAAGTATAGTCAACACAGAATGTAATGCATTCATTTTACTCATAACAGGTTTAAATATTTATTTATTTAAAACATCGCATTCCATATGGGCTCGTTTGGCTTGTAAATATTTCTCCTTCACAGCAGATATAACGTTATGTAATTCCGAAGCAGAGGCAGACATGTTCGATTATATTACATTAAATTCCAACTATTTATATATGAATTAAGTCATTTTTCGAACTGCTCCAGTAGGTCGACTAACTGCTACACTAGATCGAATATTTTGTGCTTTTTCAATCTTATCGAATTTATTTAAAACAGCATCTAATTTAGCTATAATTCTAACTCTCAAATCATTAATAAAAAAATTTTTTGTGTTTCCAACTCATTTTTCTCATATCTGTTTGTGTAATTAAATCAAATTCTTTAGTAATCAATTTATCACTTATATGTTTTGTTATTTCTTCCATTCATGTCTCAAGTTGTTTTGTAATACTAGCACTTACCACTTCATTAATTACAACTTTAAATTATCTTGCATTTCTGCAAGTTGTGTTGTAAAAAACATGTTTGTCATATCATTAATGTTCTTACTAAATCCATTTAAGCCTTCTATTCTAAGTTCATTACTCTGTAAATGATTACTAATATTGGTTAAAATGTTTGCAATTACACTAGTGTTTTCATAACATTATCATTCCCATCAACTAACTTTATTAATTTGTCTTGAATATCAGTCAATTGCAATTTAAATATGTTTAGTGTAATGGTGTTTAAATCTTTCAAGTAACGTTTGTTTACCGCACCAGTATCTTTCACAGCCATGCCCACATTACATAATATATGTCTGTCCAAATCACAATTCCAATCGCGATTTTTGGTTAAACAACTGTTGTAATGTTTGTATTTTATACTGCTATGTCCAAACTTTGAAATACTCATTGTTCTTCGCCTGGAAGTAAAAAACTGGCAAAACCAGGCCTATATCTGCCGTTATATAGGGGAAGTGTTTGTATAATCACCAAAAACAGTATTTGTTTTTCCAACAGTAAAAACACATAACTTTAAAATTTGTAAGTATCATATAGCCTAAAACATTATCATTGTAAATATGTTGCAGATTCATACTATCAATTTTAAACACAATTACCTAATTTGCATTATTGCACAAATTATGTTTTGGCATGCGTGTGTAACTTTGCGGTAGATAAAAACAATCAACGTTTGAATGTCGACCAAAACTGAAATATTGCTGTATTTCACCTAACATCGTCAAAAATAAACATGGAATTGGGCAATGCTTCATTCGGAGGCACTATCTTCTTTTGCAAAGGGGAAATATCGCATCCCCTTCAATTAATGACAAAAAGGTCGCTAATTATTAATATTTATCTTGTTGTATTGTTTTAGAAAACACACATACAATTTCAAATTTAATACCATGTGGATGTTCTAACAACGACATAACACATGTTTATCCACATACACAACGTATATTTGTTGTTAGAAGATCACCATGTTTCTCTTCTATTATGATTTCTTTGGTATTTACAATTACCGGAAGATGTATACATTTTGTTTTAAAACCTTTATTTGTACAATATTCGTAATGCAATGTACTATCATAAAACTATAAATGCAGGTCAATTTATAGTTTTGCGTTCAGTTGAAAAAAAAACAGATATTTCTAAACATAGGATGCAGAGTATTGAATACGTTTATTAATAAAATACCATTTGAATTGCAATTACTGAAATACAATTATTGTGAACCTGGTACTAAACTTGCAAAATGTCTGGCATGGAACTATCAAGAAATAAACTCTCTGGATAATGCTTGTACAGAACATGATAAAGTTTATGATCGAACAAACAATTTGAAAGAAAGACATAACAGATACAATTATAGCCAATAAAGCAGCAAATATAAGGAATAATCTGTTTACATCGACAGGTGAAAAGCTAGGTACCTGGGTCATTGACAAGGTCATGTGCGCAAAGGTTAAAAAGGCATGATTTCAAAACACAAAACCTAACGAAAAACAAAGAAAGGAGGAAGCATTCCATTCCTATTTCCATCATTAAAAGCTCTTGGATTTATCCTCAGAAGAGTTTCGGCAATCAGTAGAGCAGTTAAATCAAAGGGTAAAGGTATGTATTTGAGACTCTATATAAACTTGAACAAGGGCAAATAAACTCCAAACATGGAAAAAAAGACACCAAATCCTAAATAGTTTTCCAAAAATGCATTTACAAACAAAGACATTAATGTATTTGTAGAGCAACTGTATATTCCCTATTTCCGAGGAGTGTATATGAGAGATGATTTACCAAAGAAACCACATCTCCATGAATGGATAATTGTTAATTTATATTGGAAACAAAATGAAGGAACACATTGGGTATCATTAATTAAAAATGTAAATCAATCATTATATATTAGGACAGTTTCGGTGATTTATGTCCTCCAATTTAATTACATTATTATTTTAAAAAGAACATATTTCGGGTACAATTATCAAATGGAACAGTTACCAAATACAATCAATTGTGAGCATTTATGTCTACGTTTTTGTCTATAAATATGATATATAAGTAAGTGCAATATTCATCATATTAGTAATATGTCAGTAATGTTGATATTAAGTGGCAATTCATCGCAATTGAATTGTGTATATTTCCCAGCATTGGAGTTAGATGAAGAATAGAAAATAAGTCTAATCGAATTCGTAAATTACAACAGCACACCAAACATTGATATGCACAACCAATCATTTACGGTTAACATTGGTGAAAAACCTACAAGATTGTGATAACTGTAAGGGTCTTATGTGTTGGATGACTTAGAAACGAACAAAGACAGGCATTACCTAAAGATGTGCAATTCCAATTACATAGAAATCCAAATACGTTAACTAGTGCGATGTAAAATAACGTCGATATCGATTTCGCGGAAGACAATTCAATTGCAAATATATTAGGTTACAAACGGAGAGTTTATCCTGCTAATAAATTACACAAATAATCAAAATGGGTAAATATATTGTCGGTAAATGCATGTAATATATATGTTAATATTGCAGGTGGTTCATATTTGAATGGGAGACCAACAAATACACTACATGAATTCAGGTGTGCGGTGGCTCGATGATATAAAATATTTGATAAACCAAATACATTGATATATCTTCAAGTAATAGTGATTCGTTTTGATGAAATATTTGTTACAATTGTCGATGAAGACCGTAAACTGATTAATTTTAGAAATGAAGAGATTACCGTCCGTTACATTTTTTAAAAAGCTATATAAACAGCTGCATTCCATGCACATTGCAATCATAATGGGTATTGTGTATAACAGTCAATACGGATGTAAAGTAGGTGGTTCTTCTAAGTGCCATGTAACTAAGTACAGGTATTTTTATTTAAGAAAGGAACTAAAAAATTACATAAACACAAGCATAAGACGTTCACTTTAGATAGGTTACCCATGAAGTTAACATGAGTCAACTAATTGGTTTTGAAAGAATTGGGATATGCGGTTAATCGAAATGGATGTCATACTTAATAGTGAAGAACTGATCAGGTATGAATATGCAATCAAAAATTCTGAAATACACGTGTATGAATCATTCCGAGTTGGTCTATATACATTTCCATAGGAAATAAGGATTTCAATACAAAATCATGATATTTACACATTACTGTCGAAATCAAGTTTAGAGGAATAATGAAAAAAAAAAGCAGTTGATGCAAGCAATCCAGTAACTACAAAAATTAAAAGAAACGGAATACTTAATTAAATCGATAGAATTTCATATTTACTCAATGGAGTATAAATCTATCAGACAAGAGATGTTGGAATTACTTCCACAATAAAAAACTCTTGCAAATTGTAAACAACCTTTACACAGGCTTGATGGCTGGGTGGGGCAATGCTACAGATTATTCACTAAAAATAAATCTAGGCAGAAAATATGAAGTTCTTATACCATTAAGCATGGTTTTGGGCTTTGCTGAAGACTATAAACACGTCATTTTAAACACTAAACAAGAATTAATTATTCTATTTGCTTACACACATTTGAATGCCATTTATGATACAGCTAATAATGAGGAAGGTGCAGCATTTGAATTAAACCGTGTCGAATGGCTGATGCCACACATTGAAATTAACACACGTGAGCATGTAAAGTATTTACACTATATAAAAAAGGGAAGGATTTAGACATTGCATACAGATCATGGGCTATGGAGTCTTTTCCAACTTCACCATACAATAAGTCGTGTGGCATTTGAAATCAAGTTTTTCGTCTGAGAGACTACAATTTGTTGTTTGTTTTGAAACAAAGCAACAAAACAATTTAAAAGCTAATCGATCAATATTCAATAATTGTGATATGAAAAATATTAAACTATATCTAAACAGCCAAGCTTTTCCCTATGTTGATTTTAATATGACCTTTGATAATGGGGAATTCCTTATTTGCTACAATATGTATACGATGTTTCAGGAATTTTATGATAAGAAAACAAGTTCACCGATACTAGAACTCGAAACCCTTAAAACTAGAGGAGCATTATTTCTATTTGATGTAAGCAAACAAAACGACAATTAGCAATAGCATAATTGGTTCCCAAATTGATGTAATTGCAAAACACACCCATTCCATAAAATTCACAAGCTTTGCTTTGATAGTTCATGATAGATTAGCAAGTAACCATGTAAGAGATACGCCGGTGAAGATAATGAATTGAGTCAGTAGACAATGAACCATGATTGTGACAAGTTGTTTTGCAATGTGCAGGGGATTAAATCGCCGAAAAATTAGTCTTAAAAGAATTTGCTATTGTTGATATGGAAGAACATACAACTGTATTCAGCTTCAAAGCACCTTTCGACTGGAAATATCTAACTCCGAATTACGAGAAAACTAATAGATGGGTAAGCAAATGCCACCACAGTTTAAAATGGGAAAGTGGATGTATGGCATAAGACAATATTGAAGATATTTGTAAGGAATAGTTAAATAATTGTGAAATATATGTAGGCGGAGTTGAGCATAAACATATTTTCGAAAATGTGTGAAATGGGAAAGTAGCATATATTCAAAAGAATAAAATTGTCCATCGTTCAAACAATTATGTAAAATATCTGGATCTAATTCAACATTCTTCTCTGCACAGAAAAACTCTCAATTAGTGCTAACTTGCGCAATTATGTCTGACTGGGGTGAGACAGATTATGATATTTATTCTCCTGGATCACCAATAGATATTATACAAGTAATATGGCACTATTTAGGATGAGAGAACATTGCAGACTAATGAGTAAAATTTATTATGTAAAAGTATTTGCTTGATGTAAACCAACATTACGTAAAAACAGATTAAGATGACAATGAAATCACATGCTCGTGCATACAGTAATAAAAGTGTAAACTGTATAACAGCAAGTTATTAGCACGTTGGTATTTCTTAAAAAAAGGAAAAAAATTGATTTATTAAAAATTAGCTTTGCAAATAACTCAAGATGTGTAAAAACTGTTACTTTTAGAGTTGTACAAGCCTACCAGAGCTATATATAAGATATAAATCTTAAATTCAACATATTTCCAGTGCTACCAACCACAAAACCTTGGTCTCAGAGGGTGCATGCCTGAGTCCAAAAATGGTTTTAGCTTTACAGTGCCCTGGAGACATCTTAAGCACAGCTTTTCATGAACCAGAGGGTCAGGTCGCTCGGAGTGTCCTTGCTGGTGTTCAGGTCAGGTCAGCTCAAGTCAATGACATAACCATCGACCACACCAAGGCGAAAATGTCTTTCTACCAGATTGCAAACTCTCGAGCAATATATTTTATTTTCTACTTAATAAAATTAATAACCACTTTACAGCCTTTATTACGCAGTAAAATACACAGAAAAATTAAAAAATAATTAGACTTATATGAAGTTCTTATTTTTGAAGACACTCTTTCTTCCATTTACACACCAAGCTATACAAAATTGTAAAAAATAATCCTATAAGTTAAAATTATCAACCATATTGAAAACATGAACATGTAAATTAATGTAAGATATATGTACATGTTTAGCAGAAATATTATTAAGAATATATACAATATGAAAACAGGAACATAATTTACTTAAAACACTTTGTAACATGTTTGTTAAATTCAATAATTTTAGGGGTAAAGATAATTTATTTTACGGTTTGCAGAAATATTGGGCGAGGTATTAATAATATGCAAGGCAATAATGCAACTAAATGGTAATTACATTTAAAACATTGAAAAAGTTTACATAAATAAAAACATTATCTTTAAAAGGTATAAGTATTCTTAGAAACAAATTCCTAAAGAGGGATTAACGTACACCGATAATTATTTATTTTATACGGATTATACTAAATACGTTAATTCTGCATCATATAAACTAAATATGACTATTGATATGTACCATTTTTATTACTCCTATTAATATTATTATTAATAATGAACCAGAAATAATATTGTTATATATTTATTTGTAGTGAAACATAAATTATTTATTAAATATTGAAATCTATTTGTTTTCATTTCTTTGTGGAGGAAACATAGTAGAGAGGTTTGTCTCAGAGGTTGGGGTGGGGGTTGAAGTTATTTGAATATTGTAGGTGCAGGAAGGGAAGGGATGTTTGGGTTCTGACTTTCTGGTTGGAAGGAGAAAATGTCGTTTCTTGACCTTCTCCCTGGGAATTTGAAATTTTTTATAAATAGGGGTTTAGCATCTAGGCCCCCCTTCCACTGTTTCCAGTAGTTAACATGCATGGATCGCATTGCAATGTTGCGTTGATACAAATAATACTTACTTGGTTTGTCTAATGAAAACTTTGGTAGAGAAATTCGAAATTTTAATTGGGACAACTTTAATGCACAGTGCCACCTCTAGCATTGAGATAACGTACAGCACAGCCTCCGGAATTGAGAGCAACTGCAGTGCCGCCTCCGACTACAGCTTCTAGCTTGGAAGCTCTAAATTTAACAACTACCATCAAATCAGGTGAGTGACGTGTACAAAAGCGCGTTTGTGTAACAATATCAATTTATTCCAAGAATTAGAAGAATTTTTACTTTTTACTTTTGTGTCTTCACCTGCATCAAGCCTGCCATCTCCTGAATTATTATAACCTGAATCACCACAATATAAATTAATTTCTCCACCTCCTTCTTTGTTCATGCCTTCACCACAAGAAATAAGATATACTCCTATTTATCACCAATATCACCACAGTAACCTGCTTCACCATCACTGCCACCTGTTCCTGTAATGAGACGCAAATTGAGTCCATCTCTTAACTCTAAATGGATATTGTAGTGAAAATTCAAATTTACAATGTTTAATTAGTTTTCAGTGGTATGATGAACTAGTGATTTTATATTTAAAATTTGATAATTTATCAGCTTAAAAGTTTTTAAGGATAACATGATGTAATCATTTTTTTAAGTATCAATGATTTGAGATGTAAATGGTAAAGAATTGTTTCAAAGTTTTTTCAGACATTATATGAAGTGATTGTTTTTAAAGTGTAAATGATTTCAGATGTAAATGGTAAAGAATTATTTGAAAGATTTTTCAGGTGTAACATGAAGAGATGGTTTTTAAAGTGTCAATGATTTCTGATGTAACATGTGATAATTTTTGAGCTTAAAGTTTTTCTGTCATAACACGATTTGTTATGATTATTTTACAGTTCTAAGATATACCATTACATGAAAGTTCTACAGATTAGAAGTTTTATAGCATTATGTGGAGAAAAAAATTGAAAGTATTTCAATTGTATCATTAGTGATGTGAATATTTTAATGATTTTGAGCTGTAACATGACTTGTAACATGACTTGTAACATGAAGTAACAACAATTTTTAAGCTTGTAATTCTTTCAGATGTAAATGGTAAAGACATTTTTATAAGTTTTTCAGTTGTAACATGATTGATGTGAATATCATAATGATTTGTTGTTTATGTGAAGTTTTTGACTCGGAAGTGATAATTAAGATATGTTTAACATATTTTAGAAAAAAATTTGTCAACGATCTTCAAGTGTATGTTTTATTTAAAAAATATTTTTAAGTTTCAACGGTGTAGGAAGTTACATGACTTGTTAATATATGTTTGTAATTGCTCATGTCACTAATTTTTTAATATCTTGTTATGTAAATGATCGGAGGTGGGATTTGTCTGAAGATAAAGTACTTGTATATGATTGGATATTATTATATTATATGTTTAAAGCAGAATTACTGGTATACACGAAATGAGTGGGTGCTTAGCAGTGCTGATAAGCTGTTGGATCATATTCTTCCTCAGGTAGCATGATGCCTGTTTGCTCACATTAGTGAGAAATACAAGTTTCTCTCTTCACTCTTCATGAGGGTGAGAAATATTTGTTTATAAATTAAACTTTAAAATTTTAAAACCAACAATTCCATCAAAGAAAAAAAAACTACTTTGAAGGACTGAGGGGGAAATATAATTAAAAGTGATTGACAAAATCGGACACCTGAATGAATTTGAAATGGAACTAGGAGACTTCTAACATGTAGAGAAAACCCAGTCGGCCCAGCTCATCTTGTAACATGGGTCTCAGACAAGAAAGGGAAAGGGATCAGTGGTTTGACAAAAATACAATTTGAGATCCTGGTAGATGAGCTCTTGCCACCCAAGCTACAAGAATGTTTCCAGCTGACCTATCTCTACAGCAGCTGTGAGTGGTGGAGCCCATGGATATTTACTTGGAAAAAAAATATTTCAACCATGCCACTATACTTAACACTATTTAACATACAAAACAAATTGCTACTTATGCTTGGAATCAAAATGCTGCTAAAACACACCCATGCTCTATACAAACATAAACAGCTTTCAACATTTTAAAAATGCAAATTGTGTTAAAATGGCCACTATTTTCCTTTAAATTGACTTAAATTAGGATCTTTTAGAAAATATATTGATATTTGAAATATTCTAGTTTCGATAGAAGGCATTTCAAGCTGTATTCATTCTATTTCCTTAATATTATATCGAAATATAGTAATTTAAAATAATAATAAGTTTATATTTGTTCAAATATACACATTTTATGGTATATAGTGTAGTCGAAAATCTCGCATGGAAACTTTGAGAGAACTCTACACATGAAATATCTTTTTTTTCTTTGCTATGCACAACAAATACATAAAACAGATTGAATTGTAAATTTTACAGTAACCAAAATCTATTAAAGACGTTTGGTTTTAACATAATTTTTCCAAAGGTGAGAATTTTTACTTATTAATTGCCTAACTGGATCTCTACACGTTTCAATACTTATAATTTAGTGAGTGAAAATATCTCTTGTACGAAATTCATAGATTCCTGGATTTCTGCGAAAATCTCTCTTGTATTTTTTCATGGATTCCCAGATTTGTGCGAGATTTAAGAAAACTATACACGGATATATACTTTACATTTCAAGTTTATTGGATAAAGATTCAGTTTTTATAATTTTTTAAGGGATTGAAATATAGGGTAAGATTTAATTGCTAGTGATGAGGAAAATAATTATCAGTGGGACTTGAGAAAAAAAATTTCTTCGATGGCAGCACAAGCAAGCCATCCCTCGGGTTCGAGAGTAGGAGAAACCTTCCCTTCTGAACAGATTAACAGTCAGGTGAAAGTACAACCTTTGAGAGCAGATGGGTGATGGAAGGTAGGCAGGTAGGGCCAGTTCAACTCTGTGGGTAAAAGGTAGCTTTGCAAACAGTCAATGCTTTGGGGAAGTTAAGACTTGGTGTCTTGAGGGGGAGTCAGGCAGGTGGAAAGTCCCCGATAAGCTGAACAAAGACGCGTTCTGGACTAGGGAGGTTATGGCAGGGGGCAGGGGAGAGTGTGCATAGCAGGTTCAGGGAGCCCTCGAGATAGCCAAAGATGCATTCTGGTCTAGGGAGAGAGGAGGGGGAGGGGCACATAGCAGTAGATTCCAACCACTTTTGGTTGTCCAGCACCATAATAGTTTGACGAATACCATCGGACTGAATACATCGCTCTCTGCACACACACAATTGGTCATCCCGCTTCACTAGCCGGGTCGATGGCTACCGGCCTCCCGTGGCACTACCAAGGGGTAGTATATCTGCGAACCCTAGGTTTCGATCCAGCCTACAGTGAACTTCAACTTTCGTTAAGCGCTTTCATCAATTAATATCTGCTCTGGGGTTCAGATCTCGTTCAAAGTTTTGTAAACTTCAGTGCGAAATATTTTTATAAGTTTTAATATGATAATTTTTATTAGCCTTAATTTATAGGGAAAATTTATTCGTGTGTTAAGATTTATTTTGGATTAATATAGTATGTCATTTTTTAAAATTATTGTATGGTTTTTGTAAGACCAAGTCTTTGGATGTGCTATTGTTGTGATAAGTTGTTTGTGCATTGTGAGTTTCTCCTCAGTTTGAAAGTCTTTATTTGTGTGTGTTAAACAGAAGTGGTTAACTTCCATTTGGAATGATTCAACGAAACTTGTGTTAAAAATCTGGGTCGGTTTTTCTCAATACTAGATTGTTTGTGCTTTTATGAAATCTTTATTTGTTTGTGTTTTTGGTATGTGGAATAATTTTTCATCGATTTGTAAGCTACTTGCTTGAGGATTTTGCATTGTGATGTCCCACTCCTATGATAACTATTTGACTAGTTTTGCATTTGCTTAATAAATGTACTTCCATCTATGCAGGATTTCATGTGGGCGGTAAATGAGTTTTCATTTTGATGTAGAAATTCATTTTCTAGGGAAATATTAATTCGTTTGAAAATTCAAATAAGTGAGTCGTATTCAGAGTTTTCCAATAATTATAACTTCAGTCGCCTGTCGGCCGCAACCTCCATGTGTATAAGTGATGCCTTCACTGAACTCACAGTCGACTGGATGTGTTTTTAAATCATTTAACGTTCTAAGGCATGTGTCGAACTCCGAGGTGATGAGGGAGACATACGTGTTAGTCTAGTATGCTATTGTGTCAGGATAAACTTATATAGTGTTATAACTCATATATTTGTCATGAAATAGGACAACTTATCAGTTTTGTTAATTAATTTGTATCACTTCGTTTGTGTAAATGTGCTCCGATCTTTAAGCTAGCAGGATTTCTGACATTGGTAAGCGAGTTTTCATTTTGTAGGGAAATAGGTTCTGTAATTCATTTAGTGAGTTAACGCTCAAGTTATTTATGAGACCAGGAAGTTGTGTTCGTCCATTCTACTCTTTGAAATATATATATTAATTTTCTGATCCATACCTTATACTTTTGTCGTATTACAATTTTTCCTTCCATTAATTTATCTCATGTGTAATGTCAGCAGTGTAATATATTTGCACGTAAATCGTATTCGCCTCTCTTTTTGTACATTTCCGAGTTTTTCAGTTCAGCCACCTACCAGATGCCGAACACTATCCAAGTCTCTAATCATGCTTCCGATACACAATTTATAAGGCATTCATTCAGCAATCTCCTGACCCAACGGGCATGTTTATCCTGCTTGTACACTTTCATTTGTTCCCACATGTTTTAAATCTGTTGTTATTTGTTATACTTTTCTCTTGTAATTGATTTATTTATATTGATAGCTATAACTAGTTACTTGATTTATTTATTATTAAAAAAACAGGAGAGTCACATAGTTGTATTCATTTGTAATTTGACATTCCATTCGGAATTAATAGCATACAGGATGTAAATTGTATTCACATATCTATTCAATTGATTTATTTTCAATTGCTATAACCTCAGTCGCCATGGTCTACGAGCAATATCCCTCCCAAACAAAAAACACTTATGCCAATCTTACACAAAACTCAACATATATATACCCCTTCCTCAATACATCACACTTCAGTACAATGCCGGTCCTCTGGGTGTGAACATCGCTCCCCTATATACACCCCTTCCCAACACACGACTATCTCAGTACCATGCCAGAGCTCTGAGTGTGAGTATGTACCATGCCGCTCCCCAACCCCCAAAAAGAAAATATTTTGTAATACCGCCAAATTATATACAAAAGAAATCACATTAAATAAATTTGATCAAACAAGTTTGATGGAAAAACTTTGATGAAATTTCATTGATCAAAGTTTTCATCAGATTAAATCGGATTAAATTTTTTGATAGGATTAAGATCGGCTTAGCAATTAATCCGTTTAATTTCATATCAAATCGCTAATCCGATTAATCGAAAGTGAAATGAAAACCGGCCCGCCCCTACTACTCACTTTTTACAGGAATGTTTGTTGTATAATTGGCAGAACTGCATAAACACAAAATGTGTAGAACATGAGAAAAATATCCCTGAAAAAAAATGTCTCCAGTATGATTGTAAATTGTCTGGGAAACCTTTAAAATAAGGAAATATCAGGGTATTTGAAAGTTGTCACGGAAATACGAGAAATGTAAGGTAATTTTGGACGCAGAAGTTAAATGTCAGGGAATTTGGTGTAATTCAAGTTATATATGGCTATCATGCATCATGCGCCTATCAAAACAAAATGTACAAATATTGTGATTTTGTAGCGCCTGGCAGTTTAAAGTTTATATGGCTTCTTTGGTTTCCTTGGTAGGAAGGATATCTGGTGTATTGCTTATTGGTACTCTTGTGACATGTTTTTGGCTTAATTTATGCTGCATTTGCACTATGGTCTAGTTATCTAGTTACAAGGTGAAAACATTGTTCAACTGGATCGCTACTATCAACATTAATAAATATAATTGCAGTGGAGAGCGTTTTTATGAAAATTACATTCACACAAGGCTTTCATTCTGTGTATACTAGCAAAGCTGTAAGAAATTCAGTTTTGGTTATGCACAGATTATTGGGGGTTTTCTGTATGTTTTTTTGGTGCAATTTTCTGTTAAAGCAGAGGAATTATGCTTTTTTTTTTTGTAATAACTGTCATGCTGTATCATAAACAAAAAGTCAGGGGAAAATTTGTTTGCACCTTGGAAATCAGGGAAATGTCAAGAAATCTTCAACTGAAAGAGGCTGCAGCCTTTCTCAAGTGACGCTGGTTGAAGATGCCTGCGTTTATAGTCCATTCACAGTTAGGCTACTTCCAACTTTCCCGAGGGCCTGGCAGAGTTCTACTTCCAGGATATTATTGCTCCTCATGTAAACAAAGCTTAAGCGAGTCTATAAAATTGCATCAAAGGGACACCGCGTCACATTCGTGCGCACTCTGTGTGATATTATTTTGCATAGTAATTATTTCTTACTAAGTATTGCCACCACACTATTTTCTCCATGTTTTTATTCATAGCTAGTAATTATAAACTCAGTATTATAATTTGTGGTTAAAATAGAAGTAGAAATTTAAGTCAACTAACAAATAAGGTGCTTTTATGTTATAGGATGTTCACGGTAAAATGAGCCTTATGTAAAATTAACATTGCCATAGATCTCATAACTTAATCATGCGCCGGTCAGGTAAAAGTGTGAAATTATTACAAAAACAAATCTGTTACAAATCTGGACAATTTTTGCCCTTCAATAAAAAAAAAAAAAAAAAAAATGAAAGGATCCATTAAAATTTTTAGTCTAAATGGTTACCTAACACTTTTTATTGACGGTATGATATGGAACTACTTTTCCTTCCGTCCTTGCCGACTTTACTGGACGCATGCCACTCAGTGCGCCCGTTAAAATATATGCAGGTAGTAGAAGTTTCTATGGCTGATTTCCAAAGTGCTCACTTTATCGTGAACAACCTATAACAGAAGTATAACAGGTTTGTGATGCATCACGTACTGAAAAATAACTAAGCACGTCATTCGTGGGGAAATTTTTAAAAGTTTGATTGAAAAAGTGTGAAGAAACGGCAAACAGACTATAGTTGTTCCGGCGCATCCTTGAGAGCGCAGTTGTCTGGTCACGGCTAACCTGCACCGGCAGTAGCTTCTCCGGAACGGACGACGCGACGTGGCTCGCCCGCGCTGTAACCAGAAACCCGACAAACAATGAGCGAAACCTTCTCGTTATCCCGCGAGAGATGTTTTGGCGTTCCCTCGCCTAGCGTTCCTCTGAGGGTCCCCGTCCTTCATTATGACGTGCTGGCCGCAGAAACGGACTCCGCTAATGAGGCAAGTTTGGTGTGCGTTAGCGTCGGTCAGCGGCGCGGCTAGTGTGACACCAGTGATTCGTCCCTACCTCCGCCAACCCCCTTCCCCTTTCTTTCTTCATCCCCTCGTGGTATCATCCTACCGTTGGATGTCCTCGTCCCTTCAAGGGAGGCGAGACCGCCTGCAAATAACTGGAGCGAGAACGTCGTTGCAGGGAAATGGGGTCGCGAACCGTGTCGCCATCTAGCGCGAGCAAAACATACAGCGGGACAAAGCATCATGGTTTAACTCTTTGAACTATCCAAACATTTCGGGGGAGGGGGGGGGGGGGCTAGATAATAACGATCGGAGATGTTACTACAGTATTTTTATTTGCAATGTTGTTTCTTAAGAGTGGGATGGACCCACGCAATTTTTTTGTGAAATAATTGTTTGTTTGCGCGAATACTCATATATCGGCAAATAAATGTTCTGCAAATACGACTTTTTGTCAGTATAATATATATATATATATATATATATATATAAATTATCTATGCCCCCTTTTTTTTTGTCACATTAAGTGTATTGTTGAAGGAAAAAATTCGTGAAAATGGTCAAATATCGACTTTTTAAAGTTTGCATATGGAGTCTCCTTAAGCAGCAAGCGAAAAGTACAAAGATTACGGGCGTAGTTTTATCTGTGGTCTTTCATCGCGTGTAATAAGACCCCTATGTTACAGATATAATTTGCACAGTACAGCGTCATGACGAAAAAACTGCACGCCTTGTGCGTAGGAGCGATGAGGCGCTAGAAGTGCATGTTAGTGTCGCCCGTATCGCTTCTTGACCTTGGACGCGGAGATCCATCCCGCTTTTAAGAGTTGATGAATATTTTCAAAGAAATCTAATGCAATCGCTTTTGGAGAACATTTCAGATTAATTCTATGTGTTATATGTTACACCATTCCAATTATAGCACTTTCTCAAAATTAATAATTACAGTTTATTTTGATATAATGTTATACAACTTCTTTTTACATTTCAGGAGAAAATACTGTAGAGGTACAATGATCCCGAGAAACAAAAATTGCCCGTTGTAATTTAGTATTTTTTATTTTATGTTTTTTTACTATTATTTTTTAATAATTTTTTGACAATGCCGCCATAAGCCTAATTGTTGTTGCGGGTTTGTCCGGACATTATTACAAATCGCGTAAGTGCGTACCCGAGTTCAAGAGGGATGGAGTTATTATTAGAAACAAACGGAACTAAATTTTATTTCTTAATTTATTTATAATGTTATAATCTACACACAGCTATTGTTTACGACATTTAACTGCCTATCTCTGCTCTGTGCGCAACATTTATGCCAGTCTCAATTATAATTAAGAATTTCATCACTGTCGTTACGCTCACTAAGTCACCTAATCCTCACACATTAGTAGCGTATATATTGTTACACACGGCTCCGTCGTGCACCACCTGTCAAAACAATACCTGTGAAGAAGGCCACAGGCGAGTGTGGTAAACAAAGAAACCATAATAGCAACCCGAAGGGGAATGTCTAAACTATCATAGTAATGTGCAAGGAACAACAGAAAATGTAGGTACAGCAAACCTCAGGACATATTCCTGTATGATTACAACAAACTACAAGCACACTCCGCCTCTAGTTCACAACGGGAGACAATCGCATTACATTACGTCAATACACACACGTGGAGGGCGCAAAAAGTAGACTGGACTGCGAGGATTGTCAGTGACACAGTCGGCAATAGTTAAGGGGCGAGGCCAGAGTGCAACACCGGGCGAGTTCCTTCTTTATCATGCTCTCTCTATAACTTAATTAACCTTCCTTAACCATCCCACCTTCCCTTGGACTCATGTCTTAAATTCTTTTTATCAAGTTTATAACTGCTTGAGATTTACATTAAATACTTTAATCGCTATTTCTATAATGCATTTTATTCTTAGATTACCCTTCTACAATATACTATCCTTCCTTTTCATGTTCGTTTATGAGTGGAACTAGACTCAGGACAATGTGCTCAAAATATCCTCTGCCATACATTAACATGACTCCAAACTTCTGCCACTCATGCACTCCCCCAGTCCAGACAGACGGTCAGTCTCTGTCTACCCTTCCTACGCTTGTAGATTATACTCGCTGCTCACTGCGCCTTCACCTATCGCTGCGATGATTTCACTCACATGGCGCTAATACCCCCACAAAGACTCCACACCATCTGCACAGAGGCAGTCCGTGGTTTTTATAGCTGAGCTGAGCTGAGCTGACCTAGATCAGAAGGTTCTTCGAACTTCAGGTTCCGCCAACGCGTGCCGATGACAAGAGAATTCGCGCAGCGGTTACCCAAATCATTCAGCCTTTCAACGATGGGAGTAGAATGTCTCGACAAGCGTTATAGTGACGCGGCTTTCGTTGTTATTCTTTCTTCCACTCTCCGGTTATAGGCTGTTCACGATAACGTGAGCACATTAAAAATGAACCTTAGGAGAAAGTAACTGCCCCGGGATGCACATATTTTAATGGGCGCACTCAGTGATATTCGCCCAGTAAAGTTGGTGACGATGTATGGAAAGTAGTTCCACATCTTCACGTCGAGTAAAAAGTGTTGGTAACCATTTGTGACAATTTAAAATTATTTATTTCTCTTTCTGTTTTTTTTTTTTTTTTTTTTTTTTTTTTAATACATCTAAGTGTAAAATTGAGCAGATTTGTAAAGTATTTACTTTCTAAATAATTTTTCACTTTCACTTGACCGACGCATAAATAAAGTGACGAGGCCAATGACAATGTTAATTTGACATAAGGCGGAAGAATACACAGCGTGTATACAAGTAAATCTTAAGCAGGGCTTTGAAAAGTGCTCATTTTACCGTGAACAGCGTATACCAGTGATGCTCTCGGAGAAGTGTGTTTCACCCGAAGGGAGGAAGGGAAGGCCACGAAGACAAACGAGGCTGCTCGCAACAATACACTATATACAACCAACTTTTTTGTCTATGGTCACCCTAAAACTGTCGAACCCTTTCACTGCATTACACTAACCTAAGTACACTTCTAAATCCTACCGAATATGTGATAGTTTGGATTTTATTTTCAACAGTTTTTTTCTCGGAATCGTGACGTAGTTTTAAACATGCTTTGTATTTTCTTGTCTTTGAAAAAGTTACTAATTTATAGAAAACTGCTCAAAAGATCATAAAATGAAAAATACCTTTGTGTCATTTGGTAATTAATTTATGTAGAAATGGCAAACTGGAAAATTAAAAGGTGGTTTTTTTTTTTTGCTTCAGAAATGTCTAACCTACTACCAACACCTAATTTTTTAAACAATAATTTTTATTATTTTTGTGAAAACATTTCAATGGATTAATACCTGAATTTTGAAATAGTGGCACTTCGTAATTTTAAATCGATTTTATTTATTGCGATAATATTTCGTTTAAGTCACATGTAGACTATCTAAATGCATTTCTCACAGAGGAGTAATTTTATGTTTACCAAAAGTGACAAAAAACATTTATCGTTCTATATACTTGTTTATATTATGTATCTCGTATACGAGATGAAAGCAAAAGAGAGCGAGAGGACATGATTTTAAAGTTATGGGCAATCTAATCTCCCATACTGGGAGAGAGAGCTCGTACATAAACTACTCAGTCTGAAAATAAGGAATTATTAAGCAGAGAGTCGCCAAATTTTCTGGAATGATCGTCCCCTTGTAATGATTGACGATGTCCGACGATGGCTGACGATGCTTGGCAATGGCTGACGATGACTGGCGATGATTGACGATGGCTGATGGCGACTGACGATGAATGACGTTAAATGACGATAAATGATGACGACCACTGATGATTGGCGATGACTGATTACTGTCGGTGATAGATGATGAATGGCGGTGACAAAGGATGACTGATAATGGATTAATATGATTGATGATGACATGCGGCCATCGGCGCGGTGATGGAAACTTTGTTGCAACCGGAGCTCCAAGACAAGGACGATTCTGCGCTGGAACGCCATTGCCTTCCGCATCTTGGAGGTAAGGATCGTTGTCCTGGTAATATTCGAATGTTTAATTTATTTCTACACTTTCTACACTTAGTTTCGAATTGGACATAAAAATGTCCAAATATATACGATGACCAATACTTTTTCGATAAACAGAAGCTCACCAACCCACTTGCAGCCATACAACCACAAACAAGAATACTACCCCCCACCATGCTCAACTGTTGGCCGCAGATTCTTCTCGTTAAAATCATCATTCTCTTTTCGCCATACAGTACGTATTGTTTTCCTTCGGAAAGAAAAATATCACATTCTTTCTCGTTTGCAAATAGACCATTTCCCACCAGGTTTCAATTTTACTTACATGTATTTTTGTGAACTGAAGCCTTTTTCTATTTTTACCACTTACGTGTGGTTTCTTCCTCGCTACTGGGCCATTTAACTCGTCCGTTCTCAGAACACGCTTTATAGTTCCCACGCCAACTTGTTTACCTTATTTCTCGCAAACAAAAGCTCTAAGCTGTGTGAAGCACTAAGACTAGGATTTGGTTTTATTTATTTTTCGTAAGTACCGAGCGTTCTTCACTATCCGTTAATCTTTTTGGTCTACCTTTTTGCGGCATGGACTCTATACTGTCTTAGTTTGTGTATCATCGGACTATGTCACCAACTGTGCTCCTACAATATTTACAATTTTGGTGATTTCAGTGTACAATGGCCATTTTTCATAGTGGGAGATAACCAACTGCCCGTGATCAAATGTCGTATTTTTCCCTTTACGACCCATCATACAAACTGCACTCAGATTTTGCTTGGTTCACGTTTTAAGGTAAACTGAGTGAGTACACAGCAATATCCTGGCATTTAAGTGATAATCCCGAACACGTGCCAAGTAAACAAAGAAAAACCGCATATTTATGGTGCAAAACCGAATATTAATGGGGCGTGATATATGCAGTAAGCCAGTAACAAATGCAATGCTATATTTATGTAGCTAATTTAATGTAACAGAAGGATAATTTTCATACAGTAACACAATGACTAGATGAAAATGGATAGTTGTTACACTAGATCAATTTAATTTGTACTACATAGTTTCAAATTTGTCTAGACGTGGTAAGGCGCCAGAAGACCGAATATTACTGGAAGAACTCCTGTATTTAATAAAGTTGAAGGTTACTAAATTATATTATACGGTGCAGTAGGTATATTTTTTCGTGTGTTATTTTTTTGTGCAATGTGTATGGATAGGAAGTAACGTGAGTGAGTAAACACTTTCTTTTTTAAACAATTATGTTTGCGTGTGAGGGTGGGGTATATATTTTATTCATCGCCAGGGGAGCCAATTTATCTGCATGACATTGCCTCCCTTTAAATAGACAAATGCTCCGATGCCTCTGTAAACAGACCTACAGCAATGTCAGATATACTGGCGACAAAATATGCAATAATAAACTAACCGAGAGTTTAAAAGTGTTCAACAATAAATAATTTCATTGACAAAATAAAAATTTTAATATGTGATTTTTTTTGTCATGTGCATTATTCTCCAAACACAATTTTTGTTATATATTAACTGAAAATTTATTGGCATCCCAAGAATATATTTACTTTGAAGAAAGGGTTGGCATGGAAAAACAGTCTTTTCAACACATGTGAACATATAATATTTTAGAAGGGAAAGAAAGGTAAAGGGAGAATTTAACATATACCTACAGCGACAAAAAATTTGCCAACTATAGTGAAACAAATAACTTATGAATAATTTAGGGTTCAGTGGCTGTCAGCACAATAAATCGCGTAGGTTTAGGGGCGAATGCTTGTGTGGAGAGTCGGTGCAAAGACACCGCTTAACCAGTAATTATGATCTGAACATTCAGTCTGCACATGTCACAAAATCATGTTATTTTATGGCGTGAATAGTACTTTTTGATCAAACATTTTATGAGAAGTAGGCATTCACTAAATGCATTATAGCATACATATGATAATAATGTCTTTCAGGAGTGCTGGTTTTCTTTCGTAAAATTTAGTTCATTTTTATGACTTATTAAAATAGTTTATCATCATTTGTAAATCATTGATTTCTGATAGCTTTTTACACATATGGAGCTTTTAGGGCCTAAGTCACTAATTTGGTATTTGAAGCTACACATTTAAAAGACTAACATATATTGTTTGCAGAATAAATGTTATAAAAATGCCTCGAAGGATTTTTTTGGTTAACTTTTTATTTTGAAATATGCATTGTGATTTAAAACACACCACACAGTCGATAAGGAATAAATTATATTTTTTATGTTCGATATATATAGTGTTAAGTTTCCTGTGAGCGTGTACCTACAGCTTTAAATATCACACCACCGTCAAGTTTGACATTAACCTAGAACATTCGCATATATTAGAATTTACGTTTCTTAGTTTCGTAAATTATTAATTATTTTCGTGCTAATTAAGTACTTAATCTGCAGAGTAAGCTGTTATTATTTTGGCGTTACTATAGTATTTTTAAAGCTTCTTCGACAAGGTTTTGTCTTGGGCTGGTATTATTTTCAGCATGCGTTTTTCTCGTTTTTAATGAGATCCAGTATACTGAATGCAGCAGACTGTCTGATTTACTCCACTTACCTAACCGTAAGTCATCAAGAAACACGCACGTACACTCATTTGCAAAAAAAATCATCATGAACGAATCACGCGTGTACAAGGAAGGTTGTTACACAGTATCGCCATAGCACGGCATGTATCCCACATGCGTCTAATGCAGCTTGCTTGCACGGATGTTACTAGGGGGCATATGCCCCTCCGACATTCATAGCTGCAGGACACAAAATAAAGCCTTAATAGCAGTGCGAGCCACAGAGCCAAGTTTAGCGAACACGCAGCATGCCCCGACGGCACACTAAACAAGCCTTTTCCCGGCTGGACGAGTTTCAGAGAGTCCGCATCGGCCTCCGGGAGGCAAGTTAGATGTTCCGGCGCATCGCTCGCTGCTTGAACCGTTCTGCTTATACTGTGAGTCGGTTTTGGACGCAGTGGAAACAGGAGGGGATACACACCCGTCGAGAGGGGCTCGGATCGATCCCGGCGTGCCACCAGCAGGGAAGATCGTTTCATCGTGCGACAGGCTGTAAGCAATTCACGGGCGTCGCTTCCCACCATTCAGGGACATGTCACGGCAGCTGGAGATACGTCTGTATCCACCATTACTATATCCAGGTGGCTGGCAGAGTGATCACAGCATCCCTTACATCTACCACTACGACCTAAGCACCGCCGAGTATATGAGACATCTGCCCGGAACAAGCAACATGGTAACTTAAGGATTGGGGTCTGGATACAGACGACCGTCGAATACGAGTCTGAAGACGTCCTGGCCAGCTCCGTGAGCCATGCTGTACTGTAGAGCGGCAAACAACGCCGCACGAGAGGTGTCATGGCGTGGGGTGCCTATGATTCCAGCACCCCTGGTGGTGATTGACGAAACTCTGATGGTGCCGTGATACGTCCAGTAAACTCTGCGACCATAAGTTCTCTGACTTGCCTTCGTGATATCGACATGCTTCCTTAGCCAGCAAGGTTTACAGACCTCCCGCCCATAGAGAATTTTCGGGACTGGATTGGATGGCAACTTCGGCCAGCCGTTAACTACGGCGGACTGGGATGGTCATTTGCTCCAGCTGAGGTAGGATCTTCATCAGAACAACCGACGTCTGTATGCTTACATGCCGACCATATCGCCACCTGCCTCCGTGCTACGGTTGCTCCAGCACTATACTAAATGCATGCTGCAAGTGGTAGTCTTCCGTAATACATGTTTGGTGTGGTACAATATTTAGATTTTTCTGTGTACATACAACCATGTCCTCAGCCCATAACCCCCTACGTGACACTGCGATTGCACATTGAGAAAACGGTTTTGTTGAATCAAACAAGATTTGTTTGGTGTACCCAATTATTTGTTTTGTGTAGGGGCAATTAAATATTTTGTTGCTGAAACCAAATTCTTTTGAAATTTTCATTTGGTTGGTGCAATTAAAGACTTGTTTGGCTACACGTGCATTAAACAGTTAGGGCCGTTATAAAAAATGTTAAAGAGTTCAACCGAGTTTCGAACCTAGATCACCAGCGTCCGAGCGCTACGCCTTAGTAACCTCAGCTAACGTGACAACTGACGTAAGGGCAACGCTTTTAAATAGATATATTACAAATATTGGGCAACGTGTGAAAAAAAAAATGGAAATTTTACAGCTTTACTTGTCAGTTTCTTGTTGCATTGTTTTATTAATGTGTTTATACGGTTGTTAAATATCATTAGCTGCACTAACAAACACGGTCACTATCCTAATTGTGACAAAAATACAAACAAACTCTCGAGTTGTATTTTCGAACAAAGGCAGTCAAATGAGTGGCCAAAAAATACATACAGTTGATTAAACAAAATGTTAAGTTGACAGGCTAATATTTTTGGCCCAACACGGAGACTTTTTTAATTTAAACATATATTTTGTTAGACGAACAAAAGTAATTTTGTGGCTTTTAAAATTTATTTTCTCAACAATATATTTTGTCGGGGCAACTAAATATATATTTGGCCCTATACAAACAAATATTTTGTTCGATTTTTTTTCTCAGTACACCTCCTGGGTGATCAATTTTTTTTTTTGCAAATGAGTATAATGTAAGTGTCATACTCAGGAATCTCGTACGACTTTACGGTTGAAAGGGATATTTTACTGACCTCGGTCACGAACGTCACCTTACGCGTTGAAAAAAAAAAAAATAGTTTTGCTAGTTTTTAGGTTGTGCTTTAATGTTGGAATCCCCTTATGCATCAGCAATCTCTGGGGGGAAAAAATTGCACTGAAACCTCACTCCCAAAACCATTCCGTGTAGTAAATACTGTTTTGAGCGTGTCTATTAGTATACGTAGTGAAGCTTATTTGAAGCGAATCGCAATACCGATGAGCAATCGAGGAGATTGGTACCCACTCCGATTTTTCGCTCTTTCACTCGTACACTCTACTTCAGGTTTCCTGTGACGTACTTAATTTTCTTTGCTGAAAATACGAAATTCACTAGATCTATTGAAGTCACAGAGCTTGAATGCAAAGTTTTCCATTTATAATCAAAGGGAATGATCAATGGCACAAATCATAGAAGCATGGCATTGAAAGCATCACAAATGTATTCCAGTATACTATACATGAGCCGGTCGGAAAATTAAATCCTTACGAAGAATTTCATTCATAGTATCATTACGTGCTGCAGCTGGCGCCGAATCAATTGCCCCGTGCCGTAATCGGAGACCCACCTCGCCCTCCCCTCTTCCTGGAATGATGCCCTCGCGGCCTCCTGATTCCTCCTTCTCGGAATCCCATAAATGCAGACAGCGGCGAAACTTGCTGGCGTCACAGATCTCCTCTCGCCTGCAAGAGTTTCCGATACGTTTAGCGACGACGCAAGAACGTTCTGGTGCGACTGGCTGGCGCTTCAGCCCTCCCCGACGCATCACGCGAGTTGGGGAAGATTCTAGGTGGCGGCCTAAGACATATATATACTGCCGCAACCCAGCGGCCGGCAGTCTTTGATAGAGGCCGCCTGGCCGAGTGTGCGCGAGCGAAGAAAATTGTGGACGACGACTGGAGACTGTGGGACGATGGCGAGTGAGGTGTTCGTGGCTGGAATGGACGAGAGGGTGTGAAACCGACGAGTGAAGTCTACTGTGCATGAGAGCGCTTGGAGGACTCTAGAACATTGCGACTGGCGGAACATGGACTGAACTGAGGTGGGACTGAATGGACGTGTAATACTGATGTTATTGTAAATATTCGAACTGTCAAATATGGACGCATAAATTATAAAATAATTGAATGGGTCGATACACTGTCAATTGGGACTGATCTTGAATTATTTCATTTAATTGATTTCTTTGTCGTAATTATAAATTTTATTAATTGGTGTTAATTGTGAACAGTAAGTGATTTCAATTTATTGTGACAATTTTAGTTCAGAGAATGTTGCTGTAATTACTGTAAATAAAATAAGGAAATAATAATTAATTCTTTTATTTGATTAAGACCTCCATCCCTTAACGAACTTGGTATAGCCCACTTAATTTCTAGAGAGAGAAATTGTAATAGATTTACTCAAAAACGCTGGAAATATAAGTGAGCGTTGATCACACTGCCTTAATCCATCTTGAAGCGGGACTGATGAAAGGTGCTGCCTTCTAGCGGCAGGCGCGAGAAGGGCGCCACTGTAGCTACGTTCTTAAAGTGCAGCTCACGCGTTGTTTGCTCTGCGTCTCCTCCACTTGTCCCTTTTCCCCCTCTTCGTCCCTTGTCGTGCAGCCTGATTCGCGCGCGTGTCTGCTGCGATCGTGATGTGGGCCACTAACCGCAGCTGTCGCGTGTCCTACATCTTAATTACGAGTCTCCGGGCGCTTTGTTGCTGCTTGGCGTGCGGCATCTCATTAGGCACGGCTGCGGCTGCCGCAGTGCTGCCAATTCGGTGGGTTTTCCACCAGATTTGGTGACTTTTAATTCCTATCTAGTGGGAAAAATTATTATGTAATGTTCAGTGGGTAATATGGTAGGTGTATGTATGTATATACACACACACACAATCAAGATGAAGACCTCAATGTATAGAGCCGCCCTAATCTCTTCTCTCTTATATATAATCATCTTAAGTGTGGGAATCTGTAATTAAATGTGTACATGGTGAAGTGGCAAAAATTTCTAGACTACTTCTTAATTGTTTTTAATGGGTTGGTGGCATAGCATCATTGTGCTCTACAATTTCATTATATGTGCTGTTATGTAAATTAGACTGTGTAAAATAATTGGTTGTTAAATGTGGCAAACTGTTAGTTTAAGGTGGATTTAACGAATGTGTATCTTATACTCGTTTTTGGTATGAAGATTATGTAGATATTCACGATTGTAGCGTATTTAGGTAAATTTTCATTTGTGGCCTAGTGTAATTCTCTGTGGAAGTGTTGACAACACTGCTGGAGGGTGGTCAGACCGGGGGGGGGGGGGGGGCGTGGTGTAGATTTCCTGAAGCGGCTCGCTCTAACACGGCCTCCACTGTTTCGGGCGCCGAGTGGGCGGCACGCGGTGAAGACAGTTTTATTATTTATGGCGTCGTCTCATACAATTGTTCGTGAGGCTTATCTGCGAACGCACTCTGTCTCCCTGATTTCCCCCTCTTAATGTTTTATTCGTGGGCGGGGAGTAATTTTTAGATTGGTGCTAAGCAACACTCAACGGCATTACACAGACCGTTTAAAACATCGTTTTTAATCTTGTGGAGATAGTCTATTCGCAGTAGCTTCACACTTTTTTTTCTTAAACCTTTGAAAAACCACTTTATGTAAGACGTGCTTACTTATTTCTTCTTTCTTAAATGTGTCGTGTATCACAAGCGTTTTATACTATTGTTAACATAAACGTATCTTATTTTTTGTTAATTAGAAATTTTACATTAATTTTATTTATAAATTATAATATTTAATTTATATTTAATATGGAGACAAGTGTGTTGTAATGCTTAAAGCCTGTTCATGGTAAAGTGAGCACTTTTAAAATCAGCCTTAGAAAAAAGTCATTGCTCCTACCTGCATAATTTTAACGGGCGCATTGAGTGACATGCGCCCGGTAAAGTTGGTAACGATGGAGGGAAAGTATTTCCATATCTTAATGTCGAATAAAAAGTGTTAGGAAACCATTTGTGAAGAATTAAATTATTTATTTTGCTTTCTGTAATTTTTAATACATCCAAGTGTACAAATTAGCATATCTGTAAAATATCCACTTTTCTAATAATTTCACAGTTTCACTTGACCGACGCATGAATAAAGTGATGTGGCTCATCACAATGTCAACTTCTACATAAGGCCGAAGACTACACAACGTGCATACAAGTAGATCTTGAGTAGGGATTTCAAAAGCGCTCATTTTACCATGAACAGCCTACAGTATGAAACACTTCTCATGCAAATACACTGGGTGCTCAGTAATTTTCGACTCGGTTAAGCTTTGTTTGCATGAGGTGGACGAATAGCTTGAAAGTAGAACTTAAGTAGGGCTTCAGAAAAGCAGAATGGATTATGCACTTCGTACTACGGTAATTTCCCCCACGCCTACTGTTTCCACGGGGTAAATCAGCTGCTGATAAGCGGGAAAGTGAATTGATATAGTGCTGTTATAAACGAACACCTCTAGTGACATTGTTCCTTTGGAGAGCAGATTTAACTTCTTAATTCTGACTATCGAGCGTCGTATACAGCGATAACGTTTTTCTTCTATTGTAGATGACGTAATTGGGTTTACTGAGATCACGAATGTGTTTGCTGCCTAAAGTGTGAATTTATCATGCTATATCCTTCACGTGCTTATAACGATACCTTTGGTCGTCTGTCCATTGCATTGTACAAATAAATGAAGTGTAAAGATGTTCGTGTAATAAGATTCTGTAAAATATTTTTTAACATTACATTTTTTTTCTAATTACCTTTGGTATGTAGCATAAACGTATGAACTGTAGCTTAAGGAAAGAAAATTACTGTACTATTAATTTCATAACGAAACTGTTTTCCGCACATTAAATTAACATTTAGGGTGTCGCGTGGTTATAATGCTTTGAAAATTAAAATGTATACCTACTAGGTTTATAATAGATTAGTTATAAAGTTATCAATCTTCACAGAAAAATATTATGTTGGTTAAAATATCTTTACAGGATTTCTACGTTTCAATCATAATCCACCACCAAGAGGACAAATAATCATATTTTTTCTTAGATGAGTTCTCCAATTCTTCGTGCCCTCTGCAAACGGTTTGGTATCTATTTGACAAATTACAGTTTTTTAACACATTACTTTTTAAAGTACAGTGTCACGTTCTGAACAGCCCCTTTCGAGTTAACACATATAAATGGGGCAACATATAGTAAAGTATTTTTAATTACGACTACCGTGGTATGTATACGTTTTGGGATAGTTTTTTGACAAAGTTTTGTGGGCTAACTGTTACTGCGATTTCGAAAAAAGGGAATTTTACACAGTTCGTTGAAACAGTTCAAGCAGTTGTAGTCATATATTTACGTAAAGCTGTTTTTATGCATTCAAAAATTTCAGAGTATTATGTTTTGGTAAAATGACATGCATATTTTTCAGTGTAATATTAGTTAATTTAAAGATATTGGTAAACAGTATACAGTAGACTTTGCTGTGTAATTAATTCTGCATTGTTACATTTAGACAAATGGACGCTTAACAGGAATATTTTTTAGTAAAATGATAACTTTAAATGACATAACTCTGGAAATGCCAAGTGCGCAAGGATATATGACACATCGTGGTTAATCATGAGAACAGGTTGCTCGGAATATTAATTTGTTTCACATACTTATGTTATGACTAAATAAAGTTAGTGTATAGCAAAAATTATAATTTCTAAAAGGAAACCTAGGCCAGTTAAGTATATGAAAGTACCCTCATAAACTGGGTGTCCATAAGCAGTACGTCATATGTACATACACATGTGCTACCATTCAAGACAATTTGTGCCACGTAATAAGATTATAAAAAAATTCCACATATCAGCTTAAACAGGAAATAACCCGTGCTTCTCGCAGAAAGCAAAATAGTTAAGGACATAACTCAAAGACCCAACCACTGAATATATCTGATGGTTACTACATTGCTTTCACTTCAGATATACATTCTTGTCGGTCGGGTCAAGTTAAAATGATCTTTGGTTAAAATTCAGCCATATTTTCAGCTTCAACGCCTTACATTGGCTAATTTTTAAAATGTTATTCACTATTTTCCATCTGTTTTATGAATTCCATGTGCATAAATTACTCACGAACATTTATCGTCTTATTTCAAATAATATTCCGTGAAAGGTTTTCGGGGCACATAAACTCTGATAAAGACTCTCGGCTAATTTTTTTATCTTATAATTACACTAAATATTTTAGTTCAATTTAATTTTGTCCAAAGCGGTAATCATGAATTGGCTTTTGACTATTATTACTATTTTAAACGGCAATCCGTGACAATTTCACCACTGGAACGAAACTTGCTTGTCGTTAAGAGAAATGTCGGTCTTCATAGGTTTGCAGAAACATGCAGCTAGATGATGTCACTGAAACTACAGAAGGAAATGTTCTCGAACATTAACCAAGAATGAAGAAAGTCAAATGGGGCGTTCGCGTGATAAGTCAGATATAATAGCAAACCTTTGACCATTCTCCAGCGTCCGAAATATAGCCTTGACATATAGTCAGCGACAAGGAACTGCTATAATCTTGTAGTCTTTTCTTCTGGTCTAAGATGCACATAAACGAAAAAACGATTAGCTCGCATACCAATGAGCACTGTTTCTCTCGTTTTTATTTTTCACCCTCGAGCCGCGGCCGATTATATCACAAGGAAAATGGTCTAGTGCATTCGCTGATTTTCGTGTAATTTTCCGGAAGGGGCCACGGTGATTGAGCGGATAGCCTTCTCGCCTCCCACCAAGGCGATCTCGGGTTCAATCCCCGGCCGGGCCTCTCCGGACTTTTGCATGTGGGAATCGTCCCGGACGATGCCGTTGGTCGGCGGATTTCCTCAGGGACCTCCCGTTTCACCCGCCCTTTCATTCCGGCGTTGCTCCATACTCACCTCAATCATCCTCATCGGCTCTCAAGACCTCGATGTTAAGAGCCGCCCAAATCTCTTCACTCAGTCACTTCATATGCCGGAATCGCATAGCTCCGACAAGTACGACAAGACCGTTCCGACACGACACTTAAATCTAAACAGCCAATGAAATACAAGACAGATCTGACGTAAGCCCAACAATTCTGTCAAATGACAAGCATTTTTGGATTAGAAATTACTTCTAATCTTCGTCGTGTCGTGCGGCACGACACACCTTACAAAATGAAATTGTATGAAGCTTTCCCCACAACAGAAATACGCAGCTGTAAAAAAAAAAAAAAAAAAAAAAATGTATTGTGTTTAACTTTTAAAAATAATAACTTTACCTTTGTATGCATTAGCTATAAAACTTTGTCACCCTCGTGTATTCCAAATTTCCTGCCTGCCCACCGCCTTTTAAGATAGCGTAGTTAATCATCGCCTTCTTAATGGTCCCGAAAAATTCGTATCGCGTAAACTATCGTTCTGTAAATTCAGGCTCTGGCGTTGAAAATAAAAAATTCGCGTCGTGGTTGCAGTTTTTGTCGTGTGGTGCTGTGTTTGTCAGGGATATGTGACTCCCGCATTACTGTCTTCTATCCTATGCGTTTCTTGTTTTATTGCTTCGTGAGAAATTCACTATAGACTGTTCACGGTAAACTGAGCACCTTCAAAAGCGCAGCTTAAGGTCTACTAATATGAACATTCATTCTTCCGCATGCGTAAAAATAATATTGCCACGCACCTCATCGCTGTGTTCGTGCATCGGAAAAGTGAAATTGGGGAATTATAGAAAAGTAAATATTTTACAAATGTGCTCACTCTTACACGTATGTGCATTATCAAGACAGCAGGAAAAAATTATTTCCAGTATTCACAAATTTTATTTTCATTTTGGCTAACACTTTCAATTCAACGTTAAGACACGGGACTCCTTCATTCTCGTTGTTAAAGGCTGTTCACAATAAACTGAGCACTTTTGAAATCAAAGTTAGAAAAAAGTCACTGCTCCTATCTACATAAATTTTAACGGGCATACTGAATGACATACGCCCAATAAGGTTGGTAACGATGGTGGGGAAGAAGTTACATATTTTAACGTCGAATTAAAAGTGTTAGGTAACCATTTATGCTAACTTAAGGTTTCTCTTTCCCCTTTTTTTTAAATACATCGAAATATAAAAATAAGCAGATTTTTTAAATATTTCCTTTTTTATAATTTTACAGTGTCACTTAACTGATGCATCAATAAAGTGACGAGGCCCATGGAAATTTTAATTTTACATATAGTGGAATAATACATCATGTGCATACACGTAGATATTAAGCAGGGCTTTCAAAAGTGTTCACTTAACCGGGAACAACTTATACTAACTTTACTGGCAGCTTTCCAAGCAGTCTGCACTCCAAAATATGCACAGATAGGGGCAGTGAAGTTTTCCAAAGGATTATTTCTAATCTAAAGTGTTCCAAAAACCGTGAACAGCCTATAGCAACTAAAATGACTACTTCCAATAAAGAGCAGGTATTGCGACAGCACTTTTCCCCTCAATTTTATTGTCTCTTGCTCAACCTGTCGTAGCCCGGTCATTTACGCCCATACATGGAAGTTCCCCAAAGAACGCCAGTTTAAGGTTCGAAACAGTTTGCAAGCATGTAAGCATTTAAATAAGTTATATTTCCTTTCATACGAACTTTATAACAACTTATTTGTTGAAACTGAAATCGAATATCGAGTATGTGCATTGAGAAAGATGGTTCTGGAGTCAACATTTATCTGAAGTTGAAGAAGGAAAATCTTACGTGTAGTAGGGTCTAATCCATTATGAATGTTCTGTCTATATGTATTCCTGTATTTGGCTGTAACTGCATCTCTAAATACAATCTCTACTGAGAAAACACTAGTCTCGGAACAAAGAAAGAAGTTTCATCAGGAAAAAAACTTCAACAAGATTTGTTCTTCCCAACTACACCTTTAAATGCAATATATTTTTCATATTATGATTTTTGTCTTAAACCTTGTTTATAGCTTCCCTGAAAAAATTCCCATAATTTTCCCCTTATTATTATTTTTGCAGATCTTTCCGAACGATAAATTACGAAGAAAACGGTTTTGCTCTTTAGAAAGACTGAATTGTACCAAATAATTACGGCAAAGATTTTTGGAAAAAATAATCACCATATATTCTAGATCTTCTTGGTATTCAATCAACGGTTAAAAAAATACGACAGAGGGAATTTTAACCATACCAGATTAAAAATCTGCTGAAGCAATAACGTTCTGAATATTATCTCATATTTTTTATTAATAGCAAATAATTTTGCATCGTTTTTATCTGGGTAGTCGGTTGGTTTCTAAAAACTTAATGTAATGACAAGAAACGTTAGTAAACTTCCTAAATACAAGATTCGTACTAATTTGTCAGTAAATTTTTGTTGCAAACTCAAGTCTGCTGAATTTCACATTTGAAAGTTCAACAATATAGTATATAATACAGTATACGTATTTCGCAAACAAAAAATATTCAATGATAACACACAAAATTTTTTTAAATATAGCCCAATCATATACCATTTTATTAAAGTAGCTCAATCATAATTTGAAGATAGAAATACTACACACATTTTGTTGTTTACCTTAAAATTACTGCCTAAAACTTTACCACAAAAATTGAGTGAAATTGAAATAGTTTTTAACTATATTTTTACACACTCACCATTGTAACACTATCGTGGGAATAAAGAGAACTTGCAGACAGTGTGCTAATATGACCCGTATTGAATATTACTGTTAATATTTATTACAGTTATGAAATTCCTGCTTGTGTGGCACTCGGTTTTCATTAGCCTAGTTTCCGAAGGAAAAAAAGGCTTCTGACACCACTTTACTGTGTGTGTGTGTGTGTGTGTGTGTGTGTGTGTGTGTGTGTGTGTGTGTGTGTGTGTGTGTGTGTGTGTGTGTGTGTGTGTGTGTGTGTGTGTGTGTGTGTGTGTGTGTGTGTGTGTGTGGTGTGTGTGTGTGTGTGTGTGTGTGTGTGTGTGTGTGGTGTGTGTGTGTGGTGTGTGTGTGTGTGTGTGTGTGTGTGTGTGTGTGTGTGTGTGTGTGTGTGTGTGTGTGTGTGTGTGTGTGTGTGTGTGTGTGTGTGTGTGTGTGTGTGTGTGTGTGTGTGTGTGTGTGTGTGTGTGTGTGTGTGTGTGTGGTGTGTGTGTGTGTGTGTGTGTGTGTGTGTGTGTGTGTGTGTGTGTGTGTGTGTGTGTGTGTGTGTGTGTGTGTGTGTGTGTGTGTGTGTGTGTGTGTGTGTGTGTGTGTGTGTGTGTGTGTGTGTGTGTGTGTGTGTGTGTGTGTGTGTGTGTGTGTGTGTGTGTGTGTGTGTGTGTGTGTGTGTGTGTGTGTGTGTGTGTGTGTGTGTGTGTGTGTGTGTGTGTGTGTGTGTGTGTGTGTGTGTGTGTGTGTGTGTGTGTGTGTGTGTGTGTGTGTGTGTGTGTGTGTGTGTGTGTGTGTGTGTGTGTGTGTGTGTGTGTGTGTGTGTGTGTGTGTGTGTGTGTGTGTGTGTGTGTGTGTGTGTGTGTGTGTGTGTGTGTGTGTGTGTGTGTGTGTGGTGTGTGTGTGTGTGTGTGTGTGTGTGTGTGTGTGTGGGTGTGTGTGTGTGTGTGTGTGTGTGTGTGTGTGGTGTGTGGTGTGTGTGTGTGTGTGTGTGTGTGTGTGTTTTGTCTCCTTTTCAATTTTTGAACTCGTCAACCAATTTTAGCAAACTCGGTAAACATGTAGTACTTAGTAAGGACACCTGACTTAGTTTTCGACCACACCGAGTACTCACTTTCAAAATGGCGGCCATTAAAAATTTGGCGTGATATATCATTTTTAAACATATTTAAACCAAAATATACTTAAACCAAAATTGTGTATGCTGGTAAAGTATAAAAAACATTACATTTTGGGATGTATATTGATGTTGGTCCACCATTTTGGAAGATAGCGCCAAATGAAGAAAGTAAATATTTTGTGTTGTATCGGTATCTCGAAAACTATTACACAAATTCTCTCCTAATTTGGCATGTAAGTAATACTATGTTAGGCTAAGTAAACGTAAGCATTTAAACTTGATGAGGTGCTTACTTTCAAAGTGGCGGCCATAACATATTTTAGGTTTCTTTGGTATATTTACGGTATTATTTAACCGATTTCGACCAAATTTTGTATGCTGAATATATATATATATATATATATATATATATATATATATATAGCATACAAATACATAACCACTTTTGTCAGCCATTTTGTAAGATAGCGCCATACGAATAAATAAATTTTAATGTAATATCTCGGTAACCAGTTAACCGATTACTACCAAATTTGGCAAAGAAGTAGTACTGCAGCAAATATTACATAATAGGTTTTAAATATGTCACATCTATTTTTTAAAATTCCGGCCATATAGCAATTTCAGGTTAGAATGTAATTTCTTCGAAACCATCTAATTAATTCCAATTTAACTTTATATGCTGCAGTAGATATTACAACTATCAATTGTATCTACACATAGGATATTTTGTCCACCACTTTTGAAGATAGCGCTACTTGAAAAATTACTATTTGTCATATTTCAGAAAACAATTGACCTATTCCTATGAAAAAATGGCAAACAAGTCGTACTGCGGAAGATGAAAACTTGCATGTTTTAAGTACACCAGATACTTATTTTCAAAATTTTGGAAATTTAGCTATTTCAGCTTTAAATGCTATATCGTCGAATCCATATCATCATTTCCAACTCATTTTTGTATGCTGGCACCAGATATTACAACTATCAACTGTATCTACATGGAGTATCTTTTGTCTGGCATTTTATAAGATAATTCCATGATAATAAATACAATGTTCATATTATATCGAGGGAGAAATTCGACAAATTCCTATTAAATTTAGCAAACAAGTGGTACTGAGTCAGATGATGTTAAGTCGTATACTTTAAGCATTCAGTCACTTATTCTCAAAATGGGGGCAATGTAGCTATTTTAGCTTAGAAAGCAATAAAGTCGAAACCATGTTATCAATTCGAACTCAACTTTGTATGCTGGCATTAGATATTATAACTATCAAAAGTATCTAAAAATGAGTACCCCGCTCTTTTTTTGCAAGAGAGCGCCACATGAATAAATAGAGTTTTTCTGCCATATTTCGGGAAGAAGCTGACAGATTCCTGCCAAAATTGGCAAACAAATAGTACTGCAGAATGTGGTGTAAATATATTGATATGTTATATGTAGGTGAGGCACTTATCAAAATTGTGGCTATATAAATATTTTGAAACAAATTCCAACATAACTTTGTATGCTGACAGTACCTATTAAAACCATCAATTTTGTCTACACGTAGTCTCATTTCTCTACCATTTTGTAAGATAGCCCCGCCAATAGAAGATTAAATTCTTATCTCATATCTCGAGAAACAATCAGCACATTCTTACCAAATTTAGCAGAAGAATTGTACTGTAATAGGCCACATTAAAATATGTATTTTTTTTTAGTATGACACACTTATTTTCATAATGGCGGCTATAAAATAATTTTAGTTTTGTGTGTTGTATCTATGCATAAGTGAGAAAGTGAAGAGCTTTAGGTGTCTCTTAACATCGAGGTTTTGAGAACCGATGAGTGTGAAGTGAGGTGAGTATTGAGCAGCGCCAGAATGAAGGGGCGGGGGAAACGGGAGATCCCCGAGAAAACCTGCTGACCCGCGCCGTCGTCCGGCACGATTCCTACTTGCGAATATTACGAGTAAAGCTGCCGGGGAATATATCTACAGAATCATTAATTCTATTTTAACTTAACTTTTTAAACTGGCAGTCCTTATTCACTCATCGAATGTGCTAATACATAACTTTTCTGTCCTATTTATGAAGATCGTCCCATGAAAACTATGGAGGTTTTATGTCATATCACGAGGACCAATCAACTGATTCCCACCAAATATTACACATAAGTAGGATCACGTTATGATATGTAAACTGACATGTTTGGGGAGCAGCAGTTTGTTTAATGGTGTTAATATAAGTAATTAATTTAGTATATTGTTTCTATTTAAAACTTAAAAAAACTCAATAAAACTTTGTTTGCCGACAGTATTCATTAGAATAATCAATCAGGGACACAGAGATACAATTTTTCAGTCTATCTGCAAAATAGTGCGAGTTGGGGGGAAAAAAAAAAACGAAAATTTTGACCTTTTCTAGAACAGTTCATCCAATTTTCACCAAGTTGTGCATTCCATAAATACTAAAGAAGGCCACGTAAACATTCAAGATTTAAGTGATTCAGACAATGAGGTTCAAAAAGGCGGCTTCATAAAGAAATTAGGAAAGTTTGTCACATATATTAAACAAATTTTACCAAAATCAACCAAAATTTGTATGTTGACTGTATACATTAGAAACATCGTATATAGAGCCTCTTTTTTTTTTGGCTGTTTTGTAAGAGACCACGAAATCAGAAAATAAAGTTTTTAAGAGGCAAATCAACCGAATTCCACCGAATTCTTCATACAAATAGCCATGTGGTAGATCATGTAAATTTGCAAGATTTTAGTGGCGCTGTCACTTATTTTCAAGATGACAGCTCTGTAAATATTTAAGTTAGTTAACACTATACTTTGAAACATTACACTTATTAAATACGAAGTTGATGCTCCGAAACCACCTCTGTAGTGCAGTTGATTACACACTATCTTATTGTGCGAGGTTTCCTGTGTTCAATTCCCGGTTAAGGCACGTGCGTATTTGTAATTGTCTCACAACTGTTGCCTAATTTTCTGGTTTCATTTCTAATGACATTGCTTTCAAAGAGCAGTCAAGTCCTTCCTAACAACTCAGTTTTTAAGAACTTATTTAAAAATTAATTGAACCCGTGTTAAGGAAAGTAGGCTCGTTAGTTTTATCAGTAACTCCTTGTTATGTTTCTTGCTTTGCTCTTCTTTGTGAGCAAGCTAGAAATATCTGGTTTATAAAAGGCAATTCCAGGATTCATTCCCCAACTACTGGGTCAACGTACGCTATTCTTCAAACACTTCATCTCTTTCTTGTATTTGGAGCTTGGTTTTGAGTTGTTCATCTCTTCAGCGACCAATGCTTTCCCTAGTGTGTAATTTGTAACCTAAATTGTCTGTGTTACCGAGCTATGTGATGGAGTGGTAACACGCTGCGGTAGAATTAGGAAGGATTCAAATCCCTTGACCGTTCTGGCCATTCTGAAATGTTTCCATTAGTTTTATCCCGGAAATTACTCCAGGTGAATACTGGGATGGTTACTGGGGCCGGCAGTTATCTGGGCGCGTCTCAGCGCGGGGAAGTGGTGTAGCGGGGTCGTCGGAGAAAGAGGTAGAAAGGGTGGCAATGGGGAACGAGAGGACACCCTTCAAGATTAGGGCACTCACGCGCCCAGATACCTGCCGGCCACTGTACTTGCTATAGCCCAAGGCCGTTTCCTTCTTCCCGCTGACGACGAGACGTTAGTTAAAATAAAAATAATTGCTTCGGACACACACTACTGCAGAGGAAACATAACTCTGCAGTGGCATATGACCGAAGAAATTCTTCATTTAATCACTTACGCCCATGCATATATCATTCACAGAACATATGAAAAGACGATAATCCTAACTTTCGTACTCTCAGTTATGCAAGGTACTCTTTTCCTTGGTAGTGTAGCAAAATAAATAAACTGTTTGAATAACCTATAATTTATAAACTGGAGCACTTTGGTAATGAATTTTACCCCACCCCACAGTTCTCCAGGCACTTCACAGTTGTAACACTAACAAAAACTTTTCGTCACAAAATGTTTTGAAAAGATATTATGGTAGTTGTTTACCAGATTATGTGGCACGACTTGTCTGCCAATCAAAGTTTTATTTTTGTTATTAGACTTACTGTAACCTTTTGTCACAAAATATTTTTCAAACGATATTATAATTATTGTTTATGAGGTTATATACCAAGACTTGTCTGTTGATCATAGTTTCTTTTTTGTAATTAAAGCTCAAATAAATTTGTGCTCCCTCTTAATTAATTATAATTATTTTATTTCAAGTTACAAAACTGTGCCCTTGACATAAATGTTTTGAAAAAGGGAAATTCTAAATTCAACTTAAGTTCATCTTTAAGATAAATGCAGCCGTTAGTTAATATTATTATATCGTAGTTCTTCGACAATATACAACATTGCAGAAACTCACCGAACACCTATTGCTGTTGGTTCTGAAGGTGCCAACCATGATACTAAAAGGATTTTCACACTTCTGTTAACACACTGAGGTCTGCACTCATTTACTGGTACTTAAGACAAATTAGAAGCGAGTCACCTATATCCACTATTGCAAGAACACCGGTTCCGTTGGTGTCTGTGTTAAAAATCACCGCATCGTTCTATTGGCCAATGCCACATCGCAAATTACCATATACTTTACAGAATTCATTATTTGCTAGTCAACAACCAATGGAGAGCCGAGCTGATATTGACCCAATCAAATATCCTTTGTCGTATAAAAGGATTTACAATAAATCATGCCCCTTTGAGTGGCTATAAAAAAATACATTATCGTTAGAAATATCATTGTTACTGCGCTGTGGTGTTATTGTGATGTCATGTTAAACGCTAGCCGAACAAAGACTGCACAGCCATGCGAGTTTTGTTCTGAACAACAAAGAAATTCACAGTCTAGAAAGTGTGAACGCTTTGAGGCTAGCTGTTGTCCACTTTAAGTTCTGGTACACGGCTGACTAAAATTTGTTCCAATTTTTCCTGTAGCAGGGTGAATAAATAATTGGTGTTTGTTGGTAGAACGAGTTTGACACGCAGACGAACCCCAGATAATCCAAAAAATATCCTCGTGTGTTCAAGCCCGGGCTTAGAGCGGGCCAGTTAGGCAGCTCCACCTGATTGTTTTCAAACCACGACGCAGTTGACCTTGTTTCATGAACAAAATAACTATCGTGCTGGTACAGAAAAAGGCCAATCACAAATTGTTGTACGGTGTGTGGAGCGTGATATTTCCCCAAATGTCCCTGCAAATGCGGGAGTTCATTGATCCGTCGATTAAAACTAATTGCCCAATCCCAAACCGAGAAAAACAGCCCAAAGCCATTAAGGTCGTTTCATGATCAATATTTGCGTGCGTTAGAGAGGTCTGCATAGAACGCTTACAAAAATGTGTCGTTCATAGTGAATGTGCTTGTTTTATATTCAACCAATCACACACAAGTAGAGACAAATTAATAAGTAGTGACGTATTAGAAAATAACATTTTATTTCATTTGCACCCTTCATCTGACAAAAATATGATAATACAATATAAAATTTAAATACAGTTAATTATTATGTACTATTTAGAAGTTTTTTTTAATAAGTAAAAAACAGAAACTTAAATTTTTTTAAAATAATGTATTTTATTGAATGCAATAAATTATTTATTATTCATCTCTTCTCCTTCAATTCTATTGTCTGCAACTCTCACTTACATGGCACGAAATAAAATATCGCCATTTCCTTCAAGTCAACACGTCGAGTATGTTGCTACACGACACGTACACGATGACCGTAAACAGTTTCGTAAAAATATCTAATTTTATTCTGACGTATACGATAATTACGTGCACTTATCTCATCATAAACCGACCTTGATTCTACAGTCATCAAATTCACAGTGGGGAAATTGTGCCAAGGTAAATACCGTTCTTCAGGCATCCAGAAAGTCTACACACGTCCAGTCTAAATCCATATCAAGCACTACGACTCATCGCTCGTTAACACTTTGAGTGTGCTACACTTTTTTGAGAAGTAAGATGAGCTAGAATTGAGGCCGAGTCCGAATTAAGGCATATCGTTATTTCGTAATTTTGTAAATTCATGGTTTGGTAGGTATCAATTCGGACGCTGTCGACAGTCACTTGTTTAGCACTCGCAGCAATACATTATTGGATTAACAGTACAAAATATTTTTATCTAAATTTCAAACTTAAAAAATCATTAAAATACTAGGAATACGTTAATAAATAAGAAAAATATAAAATATGCAATAAAGACTTTTAAAAATGCTGCATATATATATAATATATATATATATATATATATATATATATATATATATATATATATATATATAGCACAACACTTACTTGCTTTTTAAACATGCTTAGTGTATTTTATGTACAGTTATTTCTTTCAAAAGTCATTTTATTTACGAATTAGCGCATGGTTTTTGGAGTAAAGACAAACATGGAGCTGATTGCGTCATTTTGTATTTTTGCTAACATCCGCTAGATACAAAATCCGAAATGCCAAATGACCAAAAACTTCACTGTTTTTGTATACAAAATCGGGTCATGTGATAATTTTGTCTACAAAATCTGCCAATTCGGACAAGGCCTGAGTTATACATTCATGGTTGCATGGCCATCTGTTGTCGGGCTCTTTGTTCCTATTTACAACCGTCCTATTGGTTCACACAACGTCACACAACTGTATAACGTTCAGTACTGGCCGGCTCTCTACCGGTATAATGCCGACTTGGTACTCGTCAAATCAAATGTTCTCTCCTACCTAGAACAATGTACAATCCATCCTGTTCACTTGATAAAATCTACACTTTCGAGTGTTGCTGACGTAATATGGCGTCGAGGAGAACCCTGTGAAAACTGCTGGCGAAGTAATATTTCTTCGTCCGTGTCTTCAAACGGTACGGAAGTCACAATATCACGGCAAACTCCTTCCAACTCATTTAAATCCAGGTGACGCGATATTACGTCGGTAGATCACCCAACGTGTTGAGAATTCCTCCAATGCTGCTAAGCTGATCGCGAGCGTTGTATTTGCGCCACTCCGAACGACGCTGGGCATTGGAGCGGGTGATGAGTGGCATCCCGGCAGCGACACGACCATGAAATCCCTGTTCTGTTACCTCTCAGCAAGGTCCTGCCACTGGCCTCTGTACTTAAGCTACGGCAGAACAACTTCACAGACGTTCACATGGCTGTCTAACGGTTTGGTTCGTTTAACACGCTCCAGTGTTCGCCGGTCCTGATTTGTTCGTTTGTTATACCTAACAGAGTTATACTTTGGGCCAGTACTTTCTTGAAGTTCACACTTTACAATGGCATTGCTGGCAATGAGCAATAGGATTTGTATTCTTATTCACCTTAGGTGGTTTAACAGGAATTGTATTATCAAATTCATCAAGTGATATTACACTTCATGATACCTACTATGTAGTAGCTCATTTCCACTATGTGTTATCAATAGGAGCTGTATTTGCTATCACAGCAGGGTTTATTCAATGATGCCCTTTATTTACTGGAATAACAATAAATCCATTATGATTAAAAATTCAATTTATTGCAATATTTCTTGGGTAAATTTAACATTCTTCCCCCAACTTTTTTTAAGTTTAGCTGGAATACCCCGACGATATTCAGATTATTCTGATATATTCACATCATGAAATATTATTTCATCAATAGGAGCTCTAATTTCAACAATAACAGCTTTTAACAGCGAGGTCTGGGAGCCGACGTGGGTGGTTGAAGGGAGTATGGAGCGGCACCGGAACGAAAGGGCGGAGGAAATGGGACATCCCCGAGAAAAATCCGCAGACCAACGGTGAATGGGAACAAATTCGTACGATGTGTAATTCCTCTAAATGCAGTTTATAATCAGGTATTCGTAAATTTTGTTTCAAGTGATCTTACGAATTTCTATTATTTTTTAAATTAATTAATGATGACTATAAACAAAGCCGTGAGCTGCGAAGTCTGTTGTTAATGGTTAATGCTGCCAGTGGGACAGAAACGTTTCTTCTTGTTTTGCACACTGAAACATCTATTTTTGTTTGTGAACCAGGTGCGGCATGAGATTTAATGTAACTTTCCAGTACTATGTTATTTTGTTGTTTTGGTGCCACGTACTATTTGCAAGATGTTTAAAAAGCACTCCTTGGCGATAATTTGCTCATTTACGCTAAAGCTTGCTTGCAACGGTGGATTATCGAACCAAATACCTAAACCGCTATTTCCTCATGATCCGGTAGTCCAACAAGGGAGTGTCTTATGCGTCTGCCCCAGTGAATAACGTCACATTCTAATCAACCACATATAATGTTCCAGTTCAGTGCATTAACTTCTACACCACTGAGTATGTGTCAAAGTAATTATATTATGTCACATTAATGGGTTCACTTTTAGTTATTTTATTTAAACCCAAACCTAATTACTTATTTTTAAAAAAATCCTGGGAATTTACCGTCAAGTCAAGATGAAATGAATGTTTTTGATGTACTAAAAGTTATTCATCGCAGCAAGCATAAGAACGGAATTTAATCAGGTAAATGTATTCCCCCCCCCCCCCCCCAACACCCTAGCTATTTTTAAGATACTCTAAAAGCGAATGGCCTAATGCTGTTTGTCCTACTACATTTATCCTAAATGCGTTTAGCCTAACTTCATTTAACCTAATTTCATCTGGCCTAACTTCATTTATCCTAATTTCGTTTACTCTAACTGCGTTTGTCCTAACTGCGTTTAACCTAACTTCGTTTACCCTAAATTGTCAATTTTTTAATATTATTCACAGAAACTGCGTTTGTCCTAATGGCATTTGGACTAATTTCACTTCGCCTAACTTCGATTAGCCTAACTGCGTTTATCATAAAATCTGAAAATTGCATTTAACCTAACTGCATTTTGTCCTAACTTCGTTTTAATTGCCAATAGCCTAATTGCGTTTATCCTAATTTCGTTTGGCCTAACTTCGTTGACCCTAATTTCATTTAGCCTAACTTTAGGACAAACGAAATCAGGGGAACACAACGCCACCGTCCGTCCCTCACCAAAGACGAGTTACCGCTGCAGCATTCACAACGTTCAGCGCCTACCAACTCCTAGCTGCAATCACTCCATACGCCTCAGCCCCCATTCTATTTTCTCAACCCACCCCCTTGTCAGGAGCTCATCAATTACAAACTAGCTTTCTGCAACCCCTCACCTTTGCTCAAGTATTGATGGCTCTGGTCCCGTGACCTGGAACGTTGCTTTTCGGCGGAGGAATTGTGAAGCAGTGGTTCAAGTTTAAGGGCGACGAAACACAATGCATTCGCAGAGCAAATCACTTCACCTTTTTTACGTTTAAATGATCTTTCACACTTGCGCATCAGTACTTTATAAACGGTGAATATCACCGCAGACTTTTAACATATTTCAAACCCATCAAACCATCAATTTCAAGCAGTTAACTTACAAAATCAGATTAAAAAACACACATTCTTTCCTCCTTGTCCGTCGTAAAAAATTTGTCTTTTTCTACTCTAATTGCTTAAATTTTATAATTTTGTTCTATAGTTATTAGAAAAATGTTACTTGCTACATCACCGTTATCACCAACACAAATTACCGTTTTCGTATATATTTACATACGCCTGTATTAATAAATTTAATCAGATAATTATGTTAATATATTACAATTGCATGAAAATGGTATGTCATGCGTATAGTTATTTTTATATTCGTTTAATCCTTTACATAGGAGATAATTTTTGTCAACTATAACATTTATATCCGGTTTTTCAATATTTTTGGTACATATATTTTGCAATAAATTTTACAAATTGTTCAAATCTGTTTACTTTCACCATAATAAGTATCATCAATTTGAAAATTTAGTGTTTTGTATATTTTTATAGCATACTTTGTATTTCATTTAAGGCAATAATTATAAAATAATAAGCTAATTTGATTTTATATATATATATATATTGCCCTGTAACTACAGTTTCTTACATTTAAAGGTCCTTATGCAAATAAAGAAAAATAAATGGTTTCTTAATCTATGTTTATAAATGGTTTCTAATAATTTAAAATATCCATTAAACTCGTGCCTGATGAAATTGGACTGTTCTAAATTTACTATAAGTAAAACGCGTTTTATTATGCAACACATTCTAAAAATCCAGATCCCAGATGTAATTACGGTATACCCATTTTCTATCAACTACAATAACGATATTGATTAAATTAGAGTAGTCTTAAATAGAAGCATGTACCTACTACTGATTAACATTATCTTTTCAGTTTACTGTAAACAAACTACTACAAGATCTAGCTTGGACGTTATTAAGGACAATAGAACGGCCATGCAGTATCCGAATTCCCGAAACACTAACATCAAGAACAGAACTTGAACTCCATAACACATAACAATAGTTGACACAATGTGTAGTTATCGAGAGAAAGAGAGTTGATTAGTTCTCGAATAATAGCATACAAAAATCGTAAAATGAGTGCATACGTACAAAATAATTGTGTTGAAATTAACAAAATGTATGCCCTAATTTTCTACAACTCTGATATTGAAATATATGTCCTCAAAGAAAAAACGTTTCTTAGAACCGTCACTTAATAGGAGCTTTAAAAAAAAACTGTACAAAATTTAAATTAAAAACTTTTACCGAATATTTTTATAGAGGTATACCTACACTATAAAATCTTATAGATAAATTTGATCTCTCAGAATATTAGCCTTCAGGAGGACCAGAAATGAAGTAGTCAGTTTTGTTGACTTTTATTCAAATTGATTTCGAAAAACTGTATTGATAGTAAGTATATGATTGTGTATTGTTCATATAAAAACCTAAATATTTATTTCATTATTATTTCCTAGGTGAGGAATTGACTATTTTTCAAACGATACACATGCCCAGATGAGGAAGTTATACTTTTGAGGAGAACTGTGCACTTTATCCTTCAAGATACCCCTCCAAGAAATATTATTTTGCAGTGAATCGGAATTATACCTTCTGGAATAAGTGTATGTTTACATTTGTTAATGCCAACGGGAATAAAATTCGTACAAATATAAATAGCAAAATATCACATATGCCTTACTAGAACAGTTTTTTTAACCTACTTATATATAAGGTTGCCATTTCCACAAAAATATGTTCTTACGTTAGCTTAACTAGAAGTAATCTTTCTACTGATCACGTTTACAATGTGCGAGCTTTTAGTTACAGAACTACTCACTAGAAGACAGTACTGATCACAGAGAACTCTCAGGTATTCGATTGTACGCTACAAATAATATAACTTATGCCGTTTGGCCATTTTATAGGAATACTTAATTTTCAATTATGGCGTATCCTGTAGAATACAGAGACGATTTAAGGATTAAGCAGTCGGAGTTCATTATTTATGTGGCTATTTATCGATATATGTGAATTATTAATGGAAAGGTTTATAGTGCACCTTATTATCTTAATCCTGACTTCGCAGTGGCATGTTATGTTAGACATCAAGATCTATGGAGATGAAGCGACTATTATGGGAGTTATGCGCCCCCAAACAGAGAATATTTTTTAATGATTTTCTTGAAAAATATCAGGAATGACTTGCAAATTAAGTAACGAATCCAGGAATGGTGTTTTGTAGAACGGAGATCTTACACCTGTGAAAATGAGGTCAGCAATATCATCTCCATTAAACAGAAAATAGGGGTGCTGATTCATACAAATACACAGAGTGGCAACCCCTATTTTCCTGATGAAGGGGATGATGTTACCAATCGCATTTTCACTGGGTAGGAACTCCATTCTACAAAATGCTATTCATCAACTTGTTGATTCATAGCAAATCGTTTCTGATATCTTGATACTTGTAAAGAAAATAATTCAAACATTTCGATTTTTGGGGGCGCATAGCTCCCCTAATAATCACTTTAGGGAAAAAATTGAATATAGATTTTCGTCCTATATTTTTGTCAAGAATCGCCTCCCGTAGTTTGTCGGTGATTTTTAGTAACACGTTGTGTAATTTAATATAATTGTTAGTCGGTCTGACTTTCCCCGGGGTCGCGGTGGTCTAGTGGTTAGACTACTCGCCTCCAACAAAGGCGAACCGGGTTCGATCCTCGGCGGAGTCACCCCGGATTTTTTCATGGGGCAATCGTGCCGGACTATGACGCTGGCCAGTGGGTTTGTTTTTCGGAGATCTCCAGTTTCCCCCGCCCTTGCACTCCCGGCACCACTCCATACTTACCTCGCTTCGCCCTCATCGGCTTTCAAAATCTTGATGTTAAGAGCTGCCCAAGTCTCTTTGCTCACTCACCCGGCTCGCTCCCTACCTCTTCAATAAGCTTACGTAATGTTCTAGTTCAGTATGCTCACATTTATTCCGCCCGGAAGCATGATTTCTTCTCAGGACTACGTTTTGTTGTGGGCTCAGGCGGGAGGCGAGTTGGAGTTCCCCGACGATGCGTGGCGGCACGGCGGAGGCCTCCGGTGTTTTAATAACAGGGTGCAAGAAGAATACAGGGCAAGGTTGATTGCTGTATATAAGAGGCCAAGCGCACGGCGCCTATCCCCCTCCCCAACTCAACCCAGACGTACCATCGCCAGACTGATCCGCCGCCACGCTGCGAAGGCGTCGCGAGGTGTCCAGGGTCGACGCCACAGTCGAGGGTCGACACGACACTGCCACACCATGACGGGGGGCCCATTCGTCCGACTCCGATACGAATGACTTCTCATCGTTAAACAGTGGTAAAGGCTGTTCACGATAAAGTTAGCACTTTTGAAAACAACCTTAGGAAAAAGTCACAGCCCATGCCTACATATACTTCGACGGGCGCACTGAGTGACATGCGCCCAGTAAAGTTGGCAACGATGGAGGAAAAATAGTTCTACATCTTATCGTCGAATAAGAAGTTTTAGGTAACCAGTTGTGAAAATTTTAATTATCTATTTCCCGTTCTGTTTTTTAATGCATCAATGAGTTGAAATTAGCAAATTTATAAATTATTTACTTTTTCTAATAATTTCATAGTTTTACTTGACTGACGCATGAATAAAGTGATGAGGCCCATGGCGATGTTAGTATTTCATAAGGCGGAAGAATACAAAACGTGCATACAAGTAGATCTTAAGCAGGGCTTTCAAAAGTGCTGATTTTACCGTGAACAACTTATAAGTGAGAAGGCGACGACTTTAGGAGACTGACTTAATTGCTAGAGATTTGCGAGAGGTAGCATTCTGCAAATCAAAATAGTTGGTAACAGAACGAAGAAATTAACGGAGAATTGTAGAAGAATTAACTGTCGAAGTATTTAATGTATTCGTAATTGTGATTCAATAAATACTGTCTCTAGTCTTGTACGTTAGTTAACTCTTTGACTCAACCTCTAATCACGTCCATGTTAACTAGCTTCTTGTCTGGTGCCGATCCTTAGTAGGACGCACCAGAATAGTTTGCTACATTATGTATTATTTGAATACGTTAAAATATTTCATTAAAACACTTTTTCTTCAAAAGCACTTCCTATGAATATCTTTACACGGGAATTGATGTACGTTATCATACAGGCGTCGGACGACTAGATTCGAATGTTATTCGTCTCAGAACAGAATTCTTCGACATTACTGCTAAAACAATGGCTGATGAGTTCTTCGTTGAGCCAGAATTATTCATGAGTATCATTCTCATTAGACCGTGAATTGTCTTTTGCAGCACAAATTATGATTTGAATAAAATATAAACTCATGTAATATAAACACCTTCATAACAACGGAACACGTAATCAGACAGGAGGCAACTAACATATTTATTACAAATGAGAAGATGCATTAAAAATGGTGTAGCGGATAGTTCGTAATTACACTGTCAAAGCGTTAAAAGTTGGTTATTCGAATAAACGTGCTTGGGAAATGTATACATGACTTATAGATTAATTACAATTCCAAGATAGTTACGCGCCTTGAAAAGGGTGCGTAAATAAGCTGTTTTAAATTGCTTTTAAAATTACTTTTAATGTATTTTTACTAACAGTAAGATTCATGGCTAAAGGCTGTTCACAATACAGTGCGTTTTGCAATAAGCCTTTGAAAAAAGTCACTACCCATGCCTGCATAATACTTCAACGGGCGCCCTAAGTGACATAGTGATATGCGCCCGGTAAAGTTGGTATTGATAGATAGAAAGTAGCTCCATATCTTAACGTCGAATAAAATGTGTTAGGTAACAATTTGTGATAATTTAAATTATTTATTTCGCTTTCTGTTTTTCAATGCATTAGTGTGTAAAAATTAGCACGTGTATAAAATGTTCACTCCACTTCACCGACGCATGAATAAAGTGATGAGGCTTATGGAAATGTTAATTTTACATAAGGCAGAAGAATAAATAACGTGAATTCAAGTAAATCTTAAGCAGGGCTTCCAAAAGTGCTCATTTTACTATGAACAGAACTTTTTGGTAGCACTTGTTGCAAAGCGTTTCTGATTCACACGTAACGAAAACGTAATAAGATGATTAATTTAACTTGAGACGCGACAGTCAGCAAAATGTAGTAGTTACGCGTCTAAATTTTTTCAAGGAGAACCCCCATGTTATAATACAGTCTGCTTCACCGTAGAAGAAAACGTAACCTTTCAGATTCGGACCATGCAGATGTAAATAATGTGTATGGTGGGTCCTCTTGTCTTTCTCCTACGGGATGTCTGTATTCGGCAAGTCCCCTTGCCTCTCACCATCGGGGTACGTAATCTTAATGCTTGTAATATTTAATTTTGCAATCCGAACTTCAAATTATGGTACGCAATGTAAAAACGTGTTTGCATAAATTTGCGCACAAGCATTTCGAATTCGTTAGTTCATGTTATAATCGGTTATTGGCACTTCTAGATACACTTTATTTTTGAGAATACACCACAGAAAGAAATCTAATGATGTAAGGTCTGGTGATCTGGCAGGCCAATTTACCGGACCTCCCTCTACCGATGCAGCGACCATTGCAATGGCGATTTAATAAACTCGCGCATCTGCTGCTGGATAAACTGTCGTGTTGAAACCCCATGGCCTGTCGTCGTTCAGTTCGAGGTTTAGGTCTTCAAGCAACGTCAGTAGGCCGTCTTGCCCAAAGTTGTTGTATTTGTCACCGTTCAAGAAACCCTCACTTAATTAGGGACCAATTAGATTATGACTTATAATACCACATGAAAAGTTTACATATCGTGGGCGTTGATATTCACCTTGACACAATCAGTGCAGCTAGAAATGCCATTTGGTTTTTTCTGCAGTGAATGTTACTCTGGGCGTCTCGAAGAATTGACGTGCGCAACTGCATCCTGTCTGGAATAGTCCATCATGAAGGAAGACAGCTATGTCGACGTTTTTTCCATATTAGCCACAAATCAAAATCTCTCTATTTCCTCTTGTACAAATAAAGATGTCATACTTGTGGAATACCATTAGCACGCAAAATTGTAAATACGACATTAACCTAACATCAAGCAAAACATACAGCAAGGCTATCTGCCTCCGCAGGTTTAAAAACGTGGCAATTCAAACAATGACTGTATGTTGTGGATTTGGAATAACAAATTATACAAGGAAGTACAGCGGAAGCGAACACTGATATCCTAGACAAAACACCGCGGGCAGAGGCACTGGTGACGTACAGATGTTCACGCTCAATTTGACCTGCATAACAGGGAGGGATACACGAATGTGATGTAAGAGCCACGTGGTGGAACGTAGCGCGCCTGCCACACGCTGTACTTTCTGCACTGTCTACGAGGACATTTCACATGTGCATGCTTCGTTATAATTGTGTTTGTTTTACCATGTGGTAAATGAATCTGTAGCTAAAGATGAGGTTTCCAATTTGCAATTGCAATGTTCCTTTAGGGGGCTCGCCGAAAACAAGCAACCCGACGTGGGAGGCAGGGGGACTATCTCTATACATTGATTACAGCAGCATGTTTCGAAATATTGCAGGATAGTTTCCGTCAAAATTAATGCATAATGCATCACAGCATGGGGGTTCCCCTTGCAAAAATACCCAGAAGCTTACCCACGTCTCCATGCATGTAGCGCCAGCAACCACTAGTCAAAAAACACGTTTAAGACACAGTCGTGATAGCTTGCATCCCGGATTCCTTCTGGAATGAAACGTGGCGATTCACAATCGATGTAACCAAGGGTAATCTAATTTGCACTGATTATAACGCCATCTGAAATGAATCGAAGAAAAATCTGTTTATAATACACGTCTTCCATATGTATTGCTACAGAACCCAAAACTGAAATAAAATGCCGGAGTCCCCACTTGATATTTCAAGATTGATCATACCCTCCACCCCCATCCACCTCTGATAGAGAGATGGCGATCTTTCTTTTGCGTGCTTGAATTCCCCCCGGAATGTATTGAGGGTTTACTTGGACACTTTGTGTCGCACACGACGCTTATTGCGTAGTCTCCGGTTAAAAGAATCACTTGGTATATACGTTTTAACGCCCGCTTTAATTCGCACGTTTATGTGGACAAACACTACGGGAAACCAGAACTCCAATGTACAAATCACGACGTTGTGAGATAAAATAGATTTCTATGAATATTAAACCACTGAACAATCTGAGCACGCCACTGACAATTTAATATTATGTAAGGCGAACTCATTACATTATTGATAAAAGGATATCCAAATTAGGCGGTAAGGAACGTGTCTACATTCATTCAAAATTAGTATGACATTTTCTTAAAATAAGCATTTAACAATTATACCGCAGGGTATTCCAAACTAAAGAATAAATTAACAATAATATAATTTTATTAAAATTTTTCAAAACAAAATAGTTTAAGAAGTTTGCAGAAAGACTTTATTGTAATATTAGTCTTGGAACGTGATCATTAAATTGACTGAGACTGTTAATGCAATTGTAGCAAAATAGATAGCACTGAATCACAAAAATTTAATTATCTTTCAAAGTCTAGTATTGAACATTTTAACGGGGAATAGGTCCCCAATCCGCTAAAAGAATGAACTTCTTTAAATTACTGTTAGCTTCCTGTTTGTCTCAGGATATTTATAAGCGTTTAAAATCGTAAGGAAATCATTATTAGGATAAATTATTAGTATTTAAACGAATTATTGCCCTATCTGTAGTAGTCTTGATACCATTACGTTCATGTGTTAGGCACCCTTATGAAGACGGGGACTGGTTCTGTAGCTCCTTCGTCGCAGAATCAGTTTTCTGTGAGGTATTCTCTACGTACAATGATAGATGCTGCAGCAGACCATGGTGTTCTCAACCTTTCGATGGCTATTTAGAACTTTGTAGTTTCTAAACAACGCAAATCTCTTGTTTCTAAAAATCGTAGGCAAGGGCACTGCCTACTATTTTAGTTCCTATGTTCATTTTAGTGGGAAGCACAGGAATTGTAGAAACACCATTAAATCCGAATGTATTTCAGAATACATTTTTCCCCTCTGTCCTTGTGCCACACCGACCCATCGCACTCGTGGGAGATGTTGTAGTCGTCCACGGTGTTACAAGGTGCAAGATTATTACCGTTTTATTCCCTATTTCACCACTGTTTTCATGATAAATGTTCGGCGTTGTGTAAGGGCCGCACTTTTACTCGTGTTTTCTGAGGAAGGTGCTAACGAAGGCTCTTTTATTTAGTCCGTGGTATTAAGGATGATTCACGGTGAACTCGTAAAAATGAACTTAAGAAAATAATTGTGAGTGTAAGAAAGTTGAATTCATTATGTTCATTTAGTGAGTTCAGCATTTTAGTACCTGTTTTCAGGTCCATCTTACATGTTAAGTATTCTGCTTTGCGGTAAAATGAAATGATGTACGCCTAAAAGTTATGTAAAGCCCTTTAGTAGATAACTAAGAATGGCAGCAATTAAAATTCCACATGCTCCTGACACAAGATTAATATTTCGTGCTTCCTTACAGCAGTATTCCGGTGCGGTACGTCTGGTCCAAATGAATCGGTGACGGTTAATGAGGAGAGCGGGAGGTGGTGATCTTTAGTGAAAGTAATATTACTCATTCATGCCAAATTATTGTTGTGAAACAGTAATTTTTAAATATAACATCTATGGCCCTCATGTTACATAGACAGTTCAGTAACAATATAAAAGCGGGCGGAATGGAATCAAGTAAACAAAAGAGTAACTGTACAATGTCTGGTTACTGTGAGAGCGATGAATAACATTTTACACGTACTACAAGCCGCTCTGTCTTTTTAGACACGATAGAAAATTATTTTATATTTTGGCAGTTAAATTAGCACACTAAATAATTCACTGAAACTGATTTTTTGGGAAAAATTTAAATAATTTTATTTAACTAACCTATTTTGCTCAATAATTCCAAACTAGTATTATAAATTAAAAGCAAGATAAATTGTAACCCTTAAATTTCCTTTATTTCCGGGAATGCTCAGAAAATTTTCAAAGGTGGTTAATAAGGTCGCGTGTTTCTTTAACATGGGCGACAACTTAATGTGATGCAATTGTACGTAATTCTAGAAAAATGTTACATTTAAAAACCTTTAAGACTCAACTTCTACGAAAAATTATTTCTTTTATTCAATGTTATGTCTTCTAAACACACATAACTAAACGTTTTGATATAAGAACGAACATTTTTTTGTACAGTATAAAATAAACTCTTCTTAAAATTATATTAATTTTAGATAGTTGTCACTTCGAGAGTAAGTTTTACTTGGAACAAGAACTCTGCAGTCGGGAATTTCTATTCTACGTATTTGTGGCAACATTCCTGTTTTTTTTTTTTTTTTGCTTGTGCCATACAAGTTTTAAGTGTGATTTCTTACGCCCGTCTATCTTGCCTGGAGCAGACGCAACGTGGACGACATAAAAGGTAGGCGGCACCAAGCTAAGTCGGCTACTCTACGCATGTACGAGACGCGTTGTGTCATGGAACCGTGGCATAGTAACGGTGGAAGAGGAATGCAGAGTATTCCGATAAAACTCTCACATTATGGCATATTCAGTCAATCTTGTCATATGAGAATCTCCGTACGAAAAAAAAATCCCTGGATCGAGATCGAACCATGAATTTCAGCACGAGTAGTGCAGTGAGCTAACTGTGTATCTATGGAAAGCGAACACACAAATGTTTTAAAACTATGTTGTTATGATTGCGTGTGCCAGACCTTCATTAGGAGGCCTGCCTGAACGATTCATCACTAGAGACGTGCAAAATTTGCGTTATCTTTTGGTGAGAGGATAGACTCCACTGCGTTAAACAAACGAGCACAGTTCGTGTTTTCATTTGCCGTTGCACTTTTATCAACGTTACCTAGCTGTTTGATCTATTGCTACCATTGCACCGCTGATATTATCTTATTGACTTAAGAGTTATCCGAGGATTGACAGACATATTCCGGGCAATGGCTGCAGTCGGTCAAACGCACAGTAACTTGGAGTTCAGGCTGTCCTTAAGTAATATCGCGATTTTTGTAGGTCTCTATATTACACTGTTGTAGTGCCTAGCCAAGTATACAACCTATCAATATTCTTGTATACCCACACTGGCTCAAGGCCCTCAACAAAGTACCAGGATTGACTATATTAACTCTTCTAAATTACTACCACCGGTTGCTTCATTAATATCAAACTTTATTACATAAATAAAACTAAACTCAATTATAAATTACACAGATACAATAAACGCTATACTTCTTGAACTCATTTTACCTTTAGTTATATTTCAAACCTCAACTATCTTACTTATAATGACTTTAGTTATTGCGTTTAATTCCTATCTCTTAGTCTATAACTACAAATTATTCTCTGATTCAATAATTACTTTAGATGACAATCGCTCTACCCTACTCGTTTCGCACTATGCTCGCCCTTGCACTCTACTCAAAATCACCTACCACTGACAGCCTCGAATCGCCGGAGCTCCTCCGTTGGCTCGTGTAGCGGAGATGTGATGAAGGACGGCTTGCCCAAGCCTGGTCTCGACCCAGCTCCTGGATCACCTTGGCACTGGCTCCGCCCGACGCTGCTCCAGCAACGGCAGCCTCGTTGAACGACCAGCCTCCGACACGCACCAGGTTACCAATCTTGGTGAAGGGGGGGGGGGGGGTTCAGTCGTGTTAACGTCCGTGGCCTGCCGGTCAGCTCATCGTCAGCGCCTACCCCGCTGTCCCCTGGTGACACTCTCTCTCTCCTGCGGGGCGTCGACCTTGACCACTGGCAGGCGTCAACCTCGTAGACAGCTCTCCTCTCGCTTGTGACCACAACACGTAAGATGGTGACAAGGCCAGCGGGCAGCACATTGAGGCAGTCGGGACGCTGTTGCCCAGACGCATGGTCTCTGCCAGATTGAGAACCAGGTCACGACACAATGTCCCGAAGATACAGGACACAGTAATGCCCGTGTGTGAGCTATTCTCTCTGCACGACGCTGGCTGAACGAAATCGACCAAAAAAGCTGCCCGTTTACTCATCAGCCTTCGGCTTCCATGTCTTAGTACATAATCTGTATGTGGGTAACCACTTAGTTAAATTAGTTATAATGTAAACGCACCCCCAACCATAATACTTGTCTGAACTTTTCAATAACATCCGATTATATTTTCGTGGCATTAATAACTTTAGCCAAAATTGTTGTTCTATCGGCTAATACGTAACAAGCTCGCTTCCAACTGCTTTGAACTTAAGCATAAACGTTCAAACTACTAAAGGTTGTTCGCGATAAAGTGAGCACTTATGAAATTAACATTATACAAAGGTCACTGTCAAATTTTGCATATATTTTAACGGGCGCACAGAGTAACATGTGCGCAGTAAAGTTCCATATCTTAACATCGAATAAAAGTTTTAAGTAACAATTTGTGATAACTTAACTTATTTTTTTCGCTTTCTGTTTTTTTAAAGGTATCGAAGTGTAAAAATTAGAAGATTCGCAAAATACTTACTTTTCTATTAATTACACAGTTTTACTTGACCGACGCATGGATAAAATGATGAGGCCCATGGCAATGTTAAGTTTACATGAGGCGGAAGAATACACAACGTGGATACAAGTAGATCTCAAGCAGAGTTCTCAAAAGGACTCATTATACCGCGAACATCTTGTAAAACATAACAGTGTGGATATGCTTTCCACAAAAGGCGAAGCCACTGAAAACAGGGCGGTACCTGTACCACGCGCAGAGAAAAGTTCCCCTACGCATCGCCGAAGAACACTTGCCAAC